>CM062858.1:11756878-13203791 GCA_031772225.1 Eubasilissa splendida | reverse complement strand
CAAAAGTATATTTTTGCCATGTTGGATATTCTTCAGCGGTTCCTCGTTACGAGGATGACGTCTGACATGGTTAACGATTGTGAGTTCAAGTGTGGTCGAGGAGTTCTGTTCTTGAACTTATTGGGTTGGTCATGGCTTGTGCGTGGAGTTATTTAAGGTGGAGGTGGTATTGCACTGTACCACCCACGCGCACTCTTGGAATAATGGAGAGCTTGGCAAGGGTGGTCCGAGACGACTGGAGATCTCTGTTACTTTGCAGCTTTTTCCGATCTATACACAGGACTTTGTACATACCTCAATATAGTAGGTTCCCAGATGCGTACAGTGGTACAAGGCAGCAACACTGTCGGAATATTGCATAAATTCAGTCAATTATGGTCTGACACCTGTCGCTTGTCACATCAACTTGTAGATTCCTGTTTGTAGGTAATTGGTTGAAGATTATTAATAATGGTCGATTATTACAACACTTGTGGCGTATCTGATTGGACTTATTAGAGATATATTTAATAATCCATCAGTTGACTTATTATTTGTCGAATTACAGTTGAAACTGGCAGATTTGTTTAGTTAAAACAAGTCCCAAAGATTCGCTATTTTGTGCCTCTTACGCGCCTCAACAACCCTAACAGCGAGCTAATACCTACAGATATTAGACATACGAAGGAAATAAATCTCTAAGAAGGTAATCACACGATGGACCAACCTTATTAAAACTTCGAGGCAATGCTCACTCTTGGAATAACACAAGAAATGCCACCGACCGGAATAGGTGGCAACAAATCATCCTTGCCGCCATCCACAATTAGTCGCAGTTCCATGATCACGACTAGTTTCATCGAGAGTTAAGACGAAGATGAAGAAGTTACTTACAAAACGTTCGTATGATCTACTATGCTATATGGTGCCAAGTGCTAGATAACGAAGATGACCCACAATAAAAAATGAGCACCGACGAGTTATAAAACAGGCTGGAGAAGAAACAAGACTTTATAGAGTTCGGAAGGAAAGAAAGTTTTAAGACTTCACTAATTACGTAGAAGATGAGAGTAACCAGGCTGATGGTATGGTCATTTAATGAGGAGACTAGATGACTATATCGTCAAAACTGGATTAAGAATAATGGTCATCTTTTCCAGTTTAGGAAGACATCAATTAAAATGATGATCAAACACCCAATGAAAATGAGATGGAGAACACCCATATACTCGTTAGTCAGGAGTTCGTCTAGGAATGATACTCCTTTCGTTTTTGTAGGACAAATGATTTCTATAAAAAAAATAAGAATCATTGAATATACAATATACTTTAATATTTCAACTAAAAAAAATTACATATGAATTAAATATATTAATTAGAAAGATATACATTTATATGTTTAATTCATATTTAAAATATCACAGACCTATGTTCTGAATAATTACAACTTCACAATAAGAATGTGTTCACCTAATAAAAAATATTAAGTTTGTAAACATTTATAATCAAATTTGTATAAAATAAATAATATATTCGGGGGGATGACCTTTCCTGGGGGTGAATAACACGACCCCCATCTTTAAGTTCGGAACCAACTATGCACAACATGTACGTGCCCGGTCGATACTCTCATCAGTGTCTCGAAAAGTCAACCATCTATTAGAGGGGATGAGAACTAATTGAGAAGAATGTGCGTGAGATAGAGATAGAAAACTGTGATTTATATGGAAAATTAGTGCGTACGTGGGAAGCACCAAAAGCTAACGATGAATAGTTGTAATCCATAAATACATGTTACACGTGAAATATCTAATCATATTAATTATTGTTTTAAGTTATTTATTTATTTTGATCTCATATTTCAGACGTACAACAACGATAATTTTAGAATTTCTTCCACGCACTTTTTTAATTTGTAAATTATACAATTTTTGATGTATTTATATAACATACACAAATATAATAACAATAATACGTCCTACTTTTAAATGCGTATGGAGGATGTCCCGACAAAGTCGCGCCGACAATGCCGCGCGGAATAAAACTAAAAAATTAAATTAAATTAAGTTATTTTTGTTAGGTTAGATTCGGTTAGTGAAATTTAAACTGTCTATTGAGTATGTTTTAATTTAGTACTATAACTTTATTTTATTCTATTCTTACAATAATTCAGAGCTGAAAGATATTTATAAAATTATTTGATTTAGTTGGTGCAGTACCTTCGCAAGGGGTAAGAAGAGCAGGACATGATGGATGGACGGTGATCTCTTGGCAGACCCATATTAAGATAGAGAGATATCTGTAAGTAGTCCCATGTTCCTGTTTTCAAGTGGAGTGTATTAGGCTAGGATAAGAATGACTGCCGTCGATTTGTAGTGGGCCTTGAAACCGTGGCGTAATAATAGTTTAAATCTTAAATAATACTTTAATAATACACGTTACATCAATATTCTTAGTACAGATTAAATTAATCAATTAGAAATATATACAAAAAATATCTATATATAGAAAAAATATTTGGTTCCTACCGGTATTCGAACATGGACTCTTCTTATCCAGGGAAACACGTTATCATTTTTGCTATATTAACCAATTACGTTTTTGACAAGTTTTCAACTTATATTTTTAAATCTTTCTAATTATTCAACTTTGTATTTGAGCACTATGTTCCTAAAATTGCAAAGTATTATTCAAAATACTAAGCTTTCGTACTGTGAAAAAGATCATTACCTTGACGATCTCCCAATCACGCTACTAAGTTACTAGACGTCTCGCGTGGTATTGAACTGAAGGATATTTAGAAAATAATCGTGTTACTTTTATTAAACATGTAAATTAAATATGAATTAAATATATTAATTAGAAAGAAATACATATAAAATCAATTTTATCGAAAAATATTGTTGTTGCACCACCGGGATTCGAACCTGGATCTCTTTCTTAACCGGAGAAGGTGCATTATCCAACTATGCTACGGCGACAATATTTTTAGCGACAAATTTTCGAACCTATATATTACCTTTTTGATATTAATACATTTAATCGTTCCATATTTAAAATATCACAGACCTGTGTTCCGAATAATTACAACTTCACAATAAGAATGTGTTCTAATAATAAAAAATGTAAATCACTTAAATAAATAAAATCACTTTAGAGATCTGTTTGGACCAGATAACAACTAAAATATTGATCCCCAGGTAACAATTGCCCTCAGCGGTGTAAATAGATCCTATTCGGATTATGGATTCTGTGTGACCCTAATCAGCCCTTGTTACCCTTTGTGTTAGCATGCGGTGTCGGCAGTCGGGGCAGGTGGCCCTCACAGTGTACGCGTAATCTGTTGACTCGTCATATCAAATCCCTCCCAAAATCGGATCACTAACCTAACCTAACCTAACCTAACCACACTTATGGTGACAGAATGTTTACAGAAAATTTGAAACATTTCAAAAGATTATTTATGTCTAATCTTTTACCTGTCTCACGTGGTCGCGATGGTCCATAACACCAGGTAGTTGTTGGGCAAAATTAGAAGCAATGCACAATAGACAGAAAAAGAAAAAGGGAAGGTGAAATAGAGGATTTAAAAATGCATAGGAACTTTTAAGTGGTTTTAAATGCACAACATAAATTATGTAGCTTATAAATCAATAATTTCTCAACACTTAATATAATCGGAAGGTAAAAATGTTGCCATTACTACAGAGTGTATATTATGTTCCAGGCCAGAATTGATTTTTTTGAATAACTAGAAAATGAAACACAATTTTTTAATTTGGTTTTTATTTATTGATTATTTGGTTTATTACAATTATGTACGGAATATGACATCGTTCAAGTGGCCGTCTCTGGCAGCGGCACAAATACGTGCTCTTTCAATAATATTTTTCATAATATTCTCAAGCGTAGCTCGAGCTGTGTATGAGGTGGCACCGTCTTGTTGAAATTCGGCCACCAATAAGTTTTACTATTAATGGTTACAGTATCGCCGTTATTATTTAGATAAAATGTTTTAAACGTAACATCACATTGTTGAGGCGTTAGACGCTTCAAAATAAATTGTAATCAACTACTCTTCACGACTACCAAATACGAATTGACAAATTTCTGTCAAACAAAAATGGCGGCCAAACAAAATCGTTCTGGAACATAATATTCAACCTGTAGCGTCAATCTTTCAACATTACACTTTGTTAGATATAATAAACGTATCGTTTATATTATTAATATACTTATTCCATGAGGTACTGTCAACATTTTAATTTAGAGTAAAGTATAGCAAAACAATAGCAAATATTAACTTTATTACGATTTTTTTACATACACGATACATTGGTTAAATAAATAAAACATACTATTAACGAAATCTGAAAATATTTTGTCTTAGATATACTGTACTCATATTAACATTATTTTTTCTGTATAAATATACCTATTACTGAAGATTTAAATACAAACGATAAGTAATATGTACATAATAATTATAATTTGCATTAGGTTTGCATTGACACAGGATTAAAGAATTTTGATATCTTGTACTATCATGTAAAAAACAAGTAGATATACGTTAAATTATTTAAATATGTATTGCAAACTTTACATTGTGGTTTTTATTCATTTTAATATAAATTAACTGTTCAAAGGTTTTTGGTGAAACTTTGTGGAATTCCTTGATTATTTTGTAAATTAAGTTGAAACACTTTGTTTAATTCCACTATATTTTATTATATTTAACGTTAGAACGTTTTCGGGAATATCTCATTATTAGTAGTACAATTCAATTAAAATTAAAAACATCGCCAGTCAGTAATTAAGGGTGTGTCTAGGAATCTAGGGATGGGGGTAAGGGTGGAGTTAAAATGATAAGAGATGGGATGTAATGGGCGGTATTTGGATACTTATTATTTTCTTATTGTTATTCTTATTATTAAAAATTTCTAAATTCTCTAAGATGTCTAACTTTCATTCACTGGCGCAACTATGTAAAAGTTCTAAATTATTATTGTCAAATGAATGGCCCTCTATTCTTGCAGGTTCGACCATTTCGAAATTTAGACTAAAGTTTTGTATTGCTTTTTTAGGTTCTTCTAATCTTTTTTCGATTCTTCTTTCACTCTGTCCAGTACGTCGCAATCCTTGCAACTCATCTTGTAGACTAAGATTTTTTCTTCTTGGGGTATTTTTGATTTATTATTCAAAATATATTCTTAATATGATTTTTTGTATGGAAGGTAGGGTTAATTTTTTTTATCTTTACAGTAATTTAATAAATCTGTTGTGAGTTTTCCTACATACATTATTTTCCTCCATGACTTGTATTATTGATAATGGGAAGGTGTTTCCGAAAACGTTCTAACGTTAAATATAATTAAATATAGTGGAATAAAGATTCAACTCAATTTACAAAATAATATAAATTATTTATAACTTTGTTTATAACCAACTTTATGAATTTGAGTTAAATTTAATATACCTAGATACAGATGGTGTATTAAATTTTTTAATGGTTGGAAGACAATTCTTTTGTTGTTAATCTATGCTTTCTGAACACCATTGTTATGTATTATAATAATGAAAATGTATTTTGGACAATAACTAACATTGATTCTGGAAAAATGAAAACAATAATTGTTATATATATACGTCAGTCCGTCTGTGTCGCTTAGCAACATAAAATAGATAGAACCTGCTGTCAATTCTATCATGTGAACGTTTGCGGTTATTGAGTCAAACAAAGTAAATATTTTGGCTTTCAAATTTACGTTGATTTTTTAAAGGAAATCAAGGCCAATAAATATTTATTTCCTGTTATTACTGATAGCTTATTTCCAGTTATTACTGATGGGTTATTTCCAGTTATTACTGACGGGTTATTTCCAGTGACAATAATAATAATGCTGCACAAAGAGATATTTTCTATTAACTTGATATATATTCAAGAATTATTCGTTAAATTATGTTACTAATACAAAAACACGCTGTAAATTGTTAAATTCCGTTGGCCGATAATGAAATAGCTCATAATAAGTGAATGAATAACAATATGAGTGATTATCTGTCGTCAAGTCGCACGCAGTGAATAGTCGTTTCATAAAAGGCCATTTTATACACGTTTTATCGAGTATTTATACAGACGTGACATCTGTGTAACTGTTCAAGCACTGGACCTAATGGCAGAGGCAGTTCTCCGAGGGGTCTCCCTCTTCGCCCCGCGCCCGGCGACCCGCCGTAAAATCATTACTTGGATCCTACTTCAGCAAACACGCAATGATCGTGTATTCGGCCAAATTGGGAGTATATTTTTAGTATCAATTGTGAAGGTACTTTCACAAGGCATAATAATAATAATAATACAAATTACCATACGCCTTATACCTGGATACTGTGGACCTTTAACAAATTACGAAGCGTTTCCAATAGCAGATTCCGATATCTTCGAAATCTAAACGGTAAAATTTACCATATCGAAATTAGCAAAATGCCTGTGGAAGACTAATCACTAACGCAAGCGCTCTACAGATTGCCAATATGCATTACTGTAGGCGCAAGCCATTTATACGATATACGTATTATATCCGTACAGGCTGACTTTGCATTTCGGATCACGGATCTAGGGTAACGAAAATAAACATTTTACGTGTTTTTTGTTCACTTTCAAAATTCTAAATGTCAATCGCCAAAAATGATAAATTATAAATTAAAATAACTAACTCAACCATCACGCCGTTTACTCGCACAGGTAGGCAGGTAGGGTAGAACTCCACACTCTTCTGTCTTGGTACACCACTCTTGCCTTGTCCATTTTTATTCATTTTCTCAAGCACGCTTTTCGGTTATCGAAGCTTCGATATTTAGTTTATCTAAACGCGACATATCTTTCGCAGCCGTCTCTGTTCCTATTGCATTCGTATTTTTATTCCTCCCTTTTTTAAATTTAATTATTTTTAAATTAAATTCTCAATACTAATTTTTAACAGTTCAGATATAATGCATAGGTACTTTGTTTTGATATTATTCATACATTTTAAAATTATATATGAAGATATTTTCTAATTTGTTGACATACAGGGTTACAGATTCATTACACGTATTATAACAATATGATAAATAATAAAATATTAATGGATGATATCAAATTCAATTTAACCTTTCCCTTACGGTGCTAAAATAAAAACGCACGTTCCGGTATTGTAAACTGAGTGATTTTAAAGTCGGATAAATATGAATATTTTATATTTCTTATTTATCATTCATTCAAATCATAGTTGATATATTTATATATATATATACATATATAAATATCAATTATTGTGTAAAAGTACTAAAAATGAAAAAAAAAAACATTAGTCATCACAAACGACAGCATAAAGACGCATAATACACGTCTGACTAAGGTGACGATCGAGGTGACTCCGCCACTAAGGCGACGATCAGCATCCGGCTCCCCGAGCCTCGCGCACTGCGTTTCTGCACCACTCCATACGTACAAACACACGTATTGATAAATTCACGTCAGGTTCTTCGAGAAAACATTTTTGTTGCTGCGTATGGTAAATACTTATATATTGTAATTATTTAATTTAATGTATAAATATGTTACGGAGGAATACCTAAAATATAAACTCTGTATTTAGTATATTAACAGAGATATTCATATAATTAGAGTTAATGTCAACTCAATATACATCATCGGATAGGAAAGATTAATTGATAGAGTTGTGATTCTGGAGAATGTAATGCACTTTGGTACTAAAATCAAGTAAACGTATTACTGAAAAAAAATTCAAACCTGAAATCTTTATATTCCCGGTAGACTGCTCTCTACGCTTATAATATATTTTTTATATCTACCTATTGACGAAAGTTAGAATAGATATCTATCAAAGACGAAATTAATTTTTGCCAACACATCTTCCGGCAATAATATTGTCAAATAGAGTGTTGGGCAATTTCAATTTTTGGCAAATTGGCAAATGGCAAATTAAACGTCTAAAGTTGCTTTTTTAAAAATATTATATTATATTATACGAGACGTGATTGTTGCTCTAGTGGTAAGACACTCGCCCAGTTGTCACATCGGGGGGTTCAAGACTCGTTCCAGGAGACCATTAACTCAGTCCTACTTTCATAGTACAAGTGCTTAGCTTAGTTTGAAGATAGTAAGAATATGTATATGTATATATTAAAATATAAGAAGCATTAATAAGAATTTAGATGAGTTACTAACTTTAATTCACAACATTAATACAGATTTACATATAAAAGTACTAACCGAAACATGGCTCAGTAATTATATTCTGACTACATTGCTTGTCCTGCAGACACTTTTCACAATAAATGTGATGTTATAATAATATACGTAAAAGATGATATTAAAATTAAAGAAGTAAAACGTAATCCGATTTCAGACTGCAATAGTATTACAGTTCAATGCCATGGCTTACCTTTTTCTATAACTGCAGTACACAGGTCACGGGATCTTAAAACAGACGAATATAAAAAAGCTAAAAGAAAAAGATCAATTTTTAAATAAAAATAAAAATATTCGTAACCAAATTATTTTAGGTGACATTAATATTGCTGAAAATGTTCATGGAACACAACTAGTAGAATATAAAACAAATTTAGCTGTGCACGGTGTCTTGTCGTGCATTAATACGTATACAAGAATCGAAAAAAAGTCTTAAACATGTTTAGACCATATATGGTGTACACCAGACAATAATCTACATCTGAAACCATATTTACTGAATACTAAAATTACTGATCATTTCCCTATATGTCTATTAATTTTTCAAATTTCAAATTTTTGTAACACTCATTTTCTAGTATTTCTAATCCTAATTGTATCGTAAAAGTTTATTTTGTTCTAGTAAATACGGTGGATTTCCCTTCTTTCTTTCTTATTTTTTTATTCTTCTTGATTCTTTACTACTTCTTACTTTTGTCTACCTGGGGAGATGCGCCAAAGTGATGGTGGAGGTCTAATCAGGATGTTATATTTGTCTTGGGAAAGCAGCTTTTTTCTTATGGAGGACGGATTCTAATGGCTGATCTGATGTGGAAAAAAGGCTGCGCTGATTACATGGCCGACGCTGGATGATTCACGTACTCACTCTCATGCTCACTACTAATCTGGTCGGTGGAGGATAGTAGATATATATTTATATATTGACACGTCTTTGAAATATATTTTCAATTACTTGAAGAAAACATAGTTATAATTAAATGTTTATTTAGACTGATGGCGACTAAAATGTTATTATACAGAAATAATAGTATATAATATGATAATACATTTTCGTCTGGGTTATTCTGCTGTGAGTCGGTTTTTGTTGTAACATACACGGTGGGTATTCAATTTTAGGTACCAGAAAAAATAAAGGAGGGAAGGAAAAAGACTCACCGTACTCCACCCTCTCTTAGATCTCCGAGCACCTCCGAAAGTGAACTGTATATAGAATTATCATACACAATATCTCGTCAAAGGTTCTAAAAAACCAATATGGACTTTGAAGTCTCAATGTACCAATGCAGGACCGCCTATCGACTAACTAGCGTAGCTGGGTTGAAGAGGGAAAGGGGAGGCATAAAGTATTACTTCGTTAAAAGTAATTAACGTATCTAATATGGCAATAAATATATGTCCCATCGGTGGCCGTCATCAGAACTAAGGTAATGATCAGAACGTCGGCAACGATCTACGGCAGAAATAACCGGAAAATATTCTGTTAACATCTGACGGACGTAAAAACCAACGAGTGTTATAAGTCTAAAACAATTTTTTATCTTTGTATAATTTGACAAAACGAATTTATTAAGAAGTACGCGCGAATTTTAGAGACCTGCGATAATTTGCTCATTTTTAATTATAGAATTTTCATCCGTTTAATAAACTAAAACAACACTCGTTAAGGGTATTAAAGCAAAAAAACGAACTTTTGAATAAAATGTCAGCCAAGGGGAGATATTCACGAAGAAAATATATGTAACAAAGTTAGTTAATTATTAAAATGGAGAGGCAATTAAAAAACTTCTTCGTAATTGAAAAATAAATTATTTTACAGAAGAGAAATTTCTAAAAGTTTTAATGAGATACAAAAACGGTGAATGATAGCGATGTCAGGAGAAATCATTAGAAGGTTGTTTTTTTTTATATAATTAGCTAGTTTAATTTTGTTCAAAATAAAATACCTAGTCCGTACCATCACGCCTTGCTTCCACGGAGGAAGCTGGAAACGACAGGAAACAATGCTATTCATTCCAATTCTATTGCTAGTTATATTATTAAGTGACACAGGGTGACATCTTTCGGAGCAACACTAAACTATAACCGTATATCTTCAGAGCGGCGAGACAGACGAGGTCGCCGCGTAGTGGAAATTCGTGCTTTTGCAACGACCCGCTCTATGTGGGTTCAACTGATCTGCCGATCTCCAGCTGCACATTATCTTCCACAAATTAATCGCGCGTTTCAGTAAATTATATTAACGTGCTTGTGGTCTACTGGTTACGATACTCGCCTAGTGATCTAGTGGTCGGGGGTTCGAGCCTCGTTCCAGAGGGTCATCAAGTTAGTCCTATTTTCATAGCACAAGCATTTAGTTTAATTTGTAAATAATAAGGATATTGATATGACACGTATTTCGTATACGCATCTCCATTTCTTTAAAAAAATATATTGTAGCACAACCAGCGGTCTTATGTAAATACTTTGCTGTGTTCATGCAACGCTATTGTCTCAATTACTTTCTGCACTGTTAAACCAAGTTGAGTATTGTATCAACTTGAACACGAATAATGGTCCTAAGTATGGAGGTGATTCATCTTCAGCTCTAGTTTACACTCGACTATTTTTGTTCATATTTGCTTAAAAAATATATTTGACTATCCCTTTATTATTAATTTATTTTGGATGTTCTGACTATCTAGGTAACCAATTATTTCTGGATTAGTTTGTTATATTATTTCTTGTCTCGGCTGTATGTTATGTTAATTAATACTAAAAATGGACAGTTATTGTAAATTAATACTGAAAAATGGGCAACATGCGTCGAGCTCACTACCCTAGGAGGTGTAGCGGAACAATTCTTCAAAAATTGTTATCTCTAGTCAAAATTCTAACTGCTCAAGAAAACTTTAAATTATCCAGTACTTTATGAAGACATGCGGCATGCAAAATATAATACAAAGGGAATAGAAAGTTCTAACGTTTTAAATAATTAATTAATGGATGAATGTAAGGTCAATCCATACCAAGCTTGAGAAATAAATTCTCGATAATCTTGAACAGAAATCTATATTTATAATGTATCAAAATCTTATGCCGGCGTTTCATCTATTATAATATATCAACAGTGTATATGTCTAATTATAAAACATGTATGTATATGAAATCATGTGGCAATTTAAAGAAATCGTTATCACGTCGGTCCCTCATGATCGATGAGGATTATGATTTTCATGAACTTTCGTCGTCTTGACTATACTCTTCCCCTTGGCATTCTGTTGCCTTTTCTACTTGGTCGGTCCAACAGGTAGCGGATCTTCTTCTTCCTCTTCGTCTTTCGATGTGGTTCACCACAACAAGCTTCTCCAAGCTTACTTCTTGAAAAATTTTAAGTATTCGTCTAAGGACATGACATGTCCCCTTGATGCGTAGTTCCTGTAATATAGAGACTGATTGATGCGACGATTTTATTTATTTATTTATTAACGCCCTTATGGGCTTTTACAAAGTTATAAAAATAAAAACAAAAACATGAGCAGCTACACAAGTAGCATTGAATATATCAGTAAGAAAACAAACAATAAAAATTTAGGTTTGACACAGAATGGCTGAGTATCAAAATTAATTGTATCTTTGACTCAGAACAGCATCAAAAACATCACTCTTATCTTTAAATTTAGATTATCGGAATATATCTACAATAGCAAAATCATTCCCAAGCATGTGAATTCTTTGTGTGGGTGCATTCCTATAAAAATTAGTATATGATGAATTTACATGGAACAGTGCCGGCAACTTGGTACTCCGTGGTATACAATCAGTTCAGTTAAATTAGGGGCTTCCAGTGTGCCATTTACTATTTTAAATAAAAATAATAAATCACTTAAAGTTCTTCTACACGACAATTTAGTTCAATTAAAATTGCAATCCACAGTATGTCTTATTTTTCCTGTCTTCAGAGTCCACGATTCCTCACCATACAGAAATATTGAGTGCATCAGACACTTTGGTTGTTTCAGATATACCAAGATCTTTTTATATCTTGCTTACCCATGTCCAGCCTTGATATTGTAAGATTGAATTGTTGACCGTATTCTCGGAAGCAGTGCCAATTATTGAGAACATGAAATGATGATAATTACATAACCCTGACGATGTACAGCCTACGGACAGTATACAGGCTATTTATACATAGTTCCCTAGATACTGTAATAATACATTACACCGGACTCCTGCTATTGAGAATTATTATCATTCAAAAAATGTACGATTTTATTTTTGAATTTGAATATATATCTGAAACAATCTGTTTAAAATTATAACAATGCAAAAATGTTACAATGATATTTCGTTTTATTAAAGAAAAACAATTATTCAACGCTGTCTTAAATAAAATAAGAAAACATTCCATTTTATTACGAAAGGGCCTGCTATTTTATAAAAGACAGAAGACAACAAAAATCTCACTAACCCAATCACAAAAATATACAATTTTCTGTTTGCATAGCTCGGCGGTTCGTGCAAAACCAAATTATTCCGACAAAAAAGTTTCTTAGATATTTTTGATCAATTCATCAAATTTTTGTCGAGATTTTATTTTATTATTCGTGGTTTCCGATGCAAATTTATATAACTTTTCCGGAGCACTTGACATATTTTACGAAAATATCACATAAATTAAATTCAATCGAGGGTGGTTTTCGAACGGTTCAAATATATTTTTTAACATTAGAAAATATATAAGGGTGGAATTTCAGTTAAGAATAAATTAAGAAAATAATAACTGATTTATATGATATTAAAAATAACTCATTTGTAATTATATATTAGAATATAATTAAATAACTGTGGAGTAAAAATGAAATATTTTTACTAGGGTTTTCGAAGAGATAAGGTTATAAATGGGATTAATTTTTTTTCTCTAAAATATGAAATTGACATAGCTCAGTTGATAGAGCAGACTACTGGTAAGAAAAAGTCTCAGTGACAGCTAACATTTTTTTGGACAAAAGATTAGCAAGCACTTTTTTCTATCGTTGGTTTTCTGGATAAAATAACAGGTAGTTTGGATTTGATCTTTAAAAGTAACATGCGACTGCCTTAAAAAAATGGTTTTGGAATAGTGAATTAAATTTTTTTTCGGTATGTAAATCATAGAATCTGACTAATAAGCTAACTTTGATTATCTAAATGACATAGCATAATACAGAAAGAATGTCAGGAATCAGTAATACAAGAAATTGAAAAATTAACATGTATGCCAGAGAGGAAATCAATGTCAGGAATGTCATTATCACTACTATAAAGCGTAAATGGAAATAAGCGGGCCTTATTTCAAGACGCACATTTAATCAATTGACAAAATACCTGAATAGTAGTAGAGAGTGACAGGGCAAATATTGGCGGAAAACCCAAAAGAGTGGCAGAGTTATGGGGAGGCCGTGGCTTAACAATGGCTGATGAGAATGATGTTTTAAACATGCAGGTGGTTTAAAATAAAAATAAATTCCCTTAAAGTATGGAGATGAATAATTTACATATTAATTACAGGAAAAAAAATTATTAATAAAATAAAACATTAATCTATGTAGACAAAATAGTTAGTATTAAAGGAAATCTTGCAGCGTTTTACTGAGCTATTTCTTCTTAATTGTATAAGCGGAGGAATGATACGACTGCCTGGATTATATTTTTTGTCTTGAATTTCCTAAGTTAAGCAAAAATCTTGCCGATCTGTGCTGTGGAAGAGACAGAAATGAATTTATTTTCATATTTTATTTGAAGGTACATACTACTTGAAATCTCAGCAAAATGTATTTTTATGTAAAAACTAAAAGGAATTTGAAGAAAAAAATATTTTTTATGGAGAACACATTTTTGTTGTAAAGATGCATTTCAGAACATAGTTGTGTGGTATTTTAATACAAATTAAATAAATCAACTAAAAAGATATACAGAAAGAATCTATCGAAAAAATATTAAGTAAACAAATATCAGATATCTCATAGAAACAAAGCTATTTAAAAAAATTATATTCAATGAAAAATATATGGAAGTACAGGGCTTATACCTCAATATTCACATTTATCAAATTTTTGAAAGTTGTATATATGTTAGTATGTGGACTCGCTACACCATCGCCGTCTATGGACAAAATTTGATAATTAATTTTCCTTTTTTTATTTTTAAACAGCATATATGTCATCACTATGAGAATCTTTTAGAGCAATATTATTTATGTGTAAAATGTTTTTTAACATATTATACTAGAATACGCCTGAAAAATTAATATTTATTATTATTATTATTAGCAATATTTGAATATGTCCAAGAACACATGATTACTGGATTTTTACCTACAAAGGCACTGTTATTAAACAAATATCAGATATCTCATAGAGACAAAGCTAATTTCCCCATACTTCCATATATTTTCCATTAAATATAATTTTTAAAAAATAGCTTTGTCTCTGTAAAATATCTGATATTTGTTTATTAACAGTGCCTTTGTAGGTGAAAATCCAGTAATTGTGTGTTCTTGGACATTTTCAAATATTGCTACATATTTCGTTGCTATCGGGATTCGAAAATATTGATTGCTTTCAAAAATGGAATAATAGATATATCAATTGGAAAGATTACAGAATATAAGTTAAAATTTTGTCGAACATGTATTGCTAAAATTGCTAATAATGAAATGGTGAACGTGCTTCCCCGGATAAGAAGTCTAGGTTCTCATTCCGGTAGCAACTAAAATTTTTTTTTTGATAGTTTTTTTTCTGTACATCTTTTTCGTTGATTAATTTATTTTGTATTAACAATATATTTATTAATGTACTTCTTATTATGAATAATAATCTCTATGGACCATGAAAGCCGAAAGTTTTTTCAAAGAATCTCATGCGATCAAAATCCGTATCTCTGAGATTTTCTGGAGTCAAAAATCTCTTGAAAGTCTCATCCGTGAACACGGGCCATAACGGCGTAAATAGTAATACGGATAAACTAGCCTAGTAGGTACTTGAAATTGTTTTTTGATAATTTTTAGATACCCACTGACGGATTTAATAGATGTATTTATTGGTTTCCGATTAGCTCTACTTAATGAAAAAAAAAAGGAATGTATAAATCTTTGCTTGCTTTTGGACTTTCAGAATATATATCATCATATCCTTCACTGTTTCCAACACGGTTTATGCTGCTGTTATTATTGAGATTATTTTTACCTACCAGAACGTCAAAAATTATTTATCTTTGGTTTTAATTCATTGGTTTTCTATTGAATTTACGCATTATTAACGAATCTTGGTGAAACAAATGTGAAAGATTAATTAATCATTACTTTTTAACTTTCAAAAAGTGTATCAGCGTATCCTCCTCCTGCTTGCCGACATCAGCTCAGGGAGGGGCTACACTTTGTCATAAATCCAAAACTTGGCAACTATCCAAACGATGTTCTTTTGACGTCATTTGTATACATCTGCGGAATATATTATAATATTGTCTTAAAAACACGAACTCAATTGAATTGAATTGAATTGAAGCCAGAGAATACAAATTAGTGAACTAACCAACTTCCTCGCATAAGACAGAGGATGGAGTACCGCACTATTCTGTCCTGATACTATCGACAATTCTTGCTTTATCCACAATCATACATCTTCTCATGCAAGCTCGTCGGTTGTTGAGGCACTTCTTCCAGTATCTAGTTTATTTGTTCATGCCAAGGCTTCTCTATTTCTGGTGCTATATCTCCTCCACCAAACCACCCAAAAATCACGAACTGTGAGTCAACCACTAACAATAATTGAATATCTGAAAATATAGTGAACAAAAATACATTTTTGTTGTTGTTTTTTAAATTTTGTTTTCATTTTAATTGAATTATTTATGCTAAGAAGCTGTTGAATAATATTTTATAACATTCTGTTATAGTACCTACCCGCGACTAGATTGATTTGTGTTGACGTTTCGAACAATGGCAGCACTGCACCGCTGAAAGGAATTTTGTCTATGGCACTTTTCGGTAACGGACGAGAGCGAGCGCAGTTAGCAGGTCGTGCAATCAAATATCACAAAAAGTGACTTCAAATTTAGAAAGAAAGGGTGAAAATAATTTGATATATTAGGCATCTGTGTCACGCTATACCATATTTTTTATGAGTTTACGTCATTGTATTTGTGTTTTTACAGGATGTAAAAATCTCTTCCTACTCCAACCTCCGTGATACGGAGATGTATTTTTTGAGTTAACGGTTCCAATTTGCTCAATCTGATTTTAACAACATGAGAATATAATAATTTCTACGTTTCATCAGGAACTACGCCAATAAGCAAGTAACCAAACTTTTGTGACGTTTGTGGTGGAAGAAGTCATTAAGTGAATACGACATGCTGACTTAAACCATTAAAAACTGAAATTAAATTATGGATTGCTCCAGTAGAGCAAAAGTTCTTTATGTTTTACTGTTGTGAAGTTAATTCCCAGTTGTATAATTTTGAAGAGGTCGAAATTTATAATTTTTATTCACACATCTTAGACCTAATTTTAATGCCTTGTTGCTATTTTGAAATAGATAATTTGTTTAAATCTTTTGTTGAAGTAAAGTTGTTGTAATATTATTTTATTCTATAATACTTTGTTGACGTTAATATATTTTTTCCTTCTATTTATGATCAATCTTTATATGATAAAAACTTAATTAATTATAATGTTGCAAATTTCAGACTCATTTTATTATTTTTCCTTGAGAATGATTACTGAAGTGGATGGGAATTGAATTGAATTGTGAACTTGGTGAATTCTGTGCATTGGATCCACGTATGTCATGCTTTACCTTGAGCGATCCGGTGGTCGTCACATCGTTGCATGTCACATTTTGGCTTCCAACGCACGGCGACGTCACAATTTATATATGGAATTTTTGCTCATTTATTTTATATATTGTATTATTTTCATAAAACGGTGATCACTGTCACAACTTTCAATCACTGGTGTTCGGTATTAATGACAGGTCCACAGATCGCCGATAGCCGTGCACGTGTGGATGCTCCATTATGGTAACTTTACATATCTGTCTTCTCACTCCCTTACCCTACCCCTCAGAGCACGACTTTTTCTGTGTCTATGACTTTTGAACTGTCAAGGAGAGTGGGTGTTCTGCTATGTGCTCGTCACTAACTTATAGTTTTGGTAAAGTTAAACCGCTGTTTCGGATCACAGTGCTTTATGCTGAACATCGATGAAGGTTCCTGAAATTCAGGAGCTGTGACTACAGAGAAAAAATCGAGGTGGGTCGCGTTTCTTCGTTGGTCTTTGATTGAGCTTTGTCGTGTTTCCTCTCCCGTATTTCTACCATACTACTCCTACCACCCCTTGCCTAAACAACTGGTATCATCTCATACCAACTACTCGAAGTAGTTAGTCAAAAGTAGCAATTTACCTCTTCACTAGCATAATATGTAGATTTGCATCACATGTGAGAATTACCGAATTGTATAAATAATAATAAAATACAGGTATATGGAAATAGCCAGTTGCCTTGAACAACGTTGGCAATAGAATGCATTTAGCTAATCACAGCAAATAGACGTAATACCACCAAACCGAGCCGGTGCATACATTGTCTGTATCCCATTGTTGTGTAGGTTTCCCGGGAGACTTGTAATTCTCATCAACAGGGCTGGCACAATAAACAAACATTTTGTTTTGTTATTAATGAATTTCAATATAAAACTCAGACATGTACGTCGAGAATTTAAAGATATCGATTCAATAAATGCCTACAATAATTTTTGTCAGTTAGGATAAATATGCACAATTAGTACGTAATCTTATAAATAAAATCTTTCGTTCGTGACAAATGAAAATTTAACGGGAAGTTTATAAATGACATTGAAGAAAAGTTTCAAATCCCTTTGAAGGACTTTTTGCTTCTGAAGATACATTTTTTCAAAAAGATAAAAATAAAGAAATTTTCTGTCAGATATTTGTAAAAATTTAAACATTGCAATACTGGTGTAAGGCGAATTAAATTAATGTGAATTTAAAATGATAAGGTGATTTTAATTTGATGAGTTATGTTGATGCCTAATTATACGCCATTTTCTTCGCGACGTTTTGTTTTTTGAATTTGACGTTTAACTGACATATGTTATAATATAGTTTTTTTAATAGGGTTAAGAAATTAGAAATATTGAGTACTATATTGTATTGAGTAAATATTGTACCCGAGTGTATATACTTAATTCAAATAATACATCTAGAGAGATACATATAATTAAGAAGGTGAAGTGAAGATAATCTGTTCGATCTTTATAACTTATTCATGGATCACCTGTCGTCGTGTGCGCTCATGTGAACATAACATACGTAGATATAATGGTTCCTTTCCGTTACCTATCTGTTTCCCTCACCTACACCCAGAATATTACCTTTTTGTTGTCATTGCTTTGGAAGGTTGACTGCCGCCAAGTTCTTTTTGCCGCGTGGGAAAGAATTATTAGCTTGTGAAGTATCGTATCGTTGTGCACATGTAAGAAAGTTGAAGACAGAGGGTTGAAGATTATTGGGGACGCCCCGAGCATTTCCAGCACTGAAGAGAGACAACATAATAATGATTATGATGAATATTGAATATACAGCAATAAATTAAGAAATAACAATAATTATAGTAAGCCCACAAACAAATGATGTAGAGTGCCTTTCGTAGCTGAATTAATTTATTGACATAATTATTTGTTGGTTTATAATATCGCGCATATATTATTCACGAAATCAAAACGCGCGAAATTGACGACAGGGATGTCACACGAATGGATTTATGGGAATGGAATTTGCAGATATAATTTTTGAAAAAAATATCAACTGTCATTCACTGAAATAAATATTATGGAATTTTATTTGTCAACGTCAAAGGGAGATGAACAGCTTAACCCCGCACGATTTCAATACTGGATTACGTCAAAATAATATTTTTTTGTATTATCGCGGTAAACGTCGCGCGTCATATAGCTTTTGGTGAAATTACTTTTCTATATTTTATATCAAAAATGCAAGGAAAAATACATGTTCCGTGTTCATTGAAATATGAAATAAAATAAAATAAAATGTGATAAAAGTATTAATCGCATTTTTTACAAGTTTTATATATTTAATCATAAAAAAATTGAAATAATTATCTGAGATGTAATGTAGCATGGTTGAACCAATCGCAATAAATTAATACTATATAAACGGAGATAGATTCTATGAAGGCAGAACTAAAAAACTACGAGGTATAGTTACAAGCTAAATTTGAACTTTTTCGATGTAAACAGACTTATGCACGCAGAACGCGTGTAGATTTGGTTATATCACGCAATACAAGTGAATGAACAATCATTTAAATTAAGCAAGTATGGCATCGTTAGCAATAAAATTAAAGTAATTTGTGTGGTTTTCCTATAACATGGTTGGAAAAGAGGCAACTGTAATCATTTAAGATTAATATTTTGAGTATGATCAAATCATTGGAGGAACTAATTACTGAGATTTTATCCTCTGGGGCATTGTCATCAAGATAGAGATGTCATAGAGACGAAGCTATTATTTTTATATGGGAAGTATGGAAGTCTCGGGCATTACAGGGCTTACGACCTGTCATAGGCTGACTGAATTGATCACTTTACACAATGTAACGTTCACCTATTTACCCATGTCCTCACATCTATCAAAATTTTTGGAAGTTGTACATATGTTATCATGTCGGAACATTTCAATTATTTATTACCAACTATACTATAATTATTTTTAATTGATTCCGTTATAAAATTAATACGTTGACAAAAATACCATTTGTGGCAAGACAGAAAGAAATCACACATTAATTTCACAGTGAAAACAATAACAAACATACGAATATAATGGTGTCTCTTTCTTACTAATTAAATGAAGATATATAAAAAGGAAGGTTGATTTATACAATGCAACCTCCTATACAGAACCTGATGAATGCTTCGAATTATAATATTACTTTTTAAAAAAATATATTTAATGCTTAATACTTAAAGTAAATTTATGACATTAATCATTTTTTCACATTTTAAAGACTAATAGGACTCTAATTTTTTACTGTAACACGAGTTGACAGCATGGTTGCGTACGAGTATTTTATATCACGGTATGGTAAAGGTTAACACATTGGTCATGAAACCTTCCATAATGTGTTCATGATGACTGGTTTACTGTTTTTTCATGCAACATATACTCGTTTATAAGTACAGAATTTAACATTTATTTATATATATATATTTTTTCAGATAAAAGTTCTGAATTCTCCGACAGCTATTGACGGGCCAACCCTGCACATTTCACTATTCACCGAGAACGAGAAACGCTTACAAATGTCTATATTCTACATATTTACGGTGAATTGTTTACCACCTTTACAATGTGTAGGATCATTGTTTATTAAACGTCCATACCCAGTGGCACGTTTGGATAAACACATCTATTTTGGACAACCGTTACATTCTGCCGGTCTGCGAGGAATAATACAATTTTTTAACCGAAAAAAGTAGGACGAAACTGATCACAAAATATAAAGTATACAGATAAATTTTTGTGTACTCTTTGATTTATGAAACATAGCAAAATCACTATCGACATCGATCCTGAATGAGAAAGAACGTCTACTCGGTTTTCTCTGCGATTTTATAACAGTTTTTCTTACATTACTTCGGAATTTAAATAAATAAACAAATTATTTTGTTTGACATTAAATAATATCAGCCTTTTCTATCCGCTGTTGGATGAAGGTGTCCCAAAGTATCTATTTGTATAATTGAATTAATATTTTTAGATTTAATCTTTATCTATTGTTTACGTGCCTTGTTACTTCGATTGGCACCACTGGGCTTCCTGGTTTATAATAATGTGCATGTGTGTGTGAGTAATGCCGCCCTTTTTTCGGAAATCTAAGAAGACGGTAAACGACAGGCGTCATTCTTATTACATCCCGTGCTTCGACCAGTCCAGCAGTCCAACTAAACCACTCAAGATAACTAAAGAACAATAACATCGAACCAGAAAGACAGCAAAAATAAAAGGTTAGTGCAGTTCATATATCATATGTGGGATCATTGTTAATCGGAAACCTGGGAACAAGCTATCGAAGGCATTTACATAAACATCTATTATTTCTTATTTTTTGTATACGAATTGTATTGTACAGGTATGAAGCTTGGTTTGTTATAGGAAAGCAGTTTGCAAATCTTCGAAAATAAAGTCTTACCCAAGATTTACAAAACAAAACGTGATAACCCAACTGGAGTGAAAAAGAAATTCAGTATATCTTAATTCTCTGTTTCTTTGTTCATTTGCTAAAATTTTGGTCTGTTAAAAATTCATGTTTAGGCCAATAAGTTTCAATATGTCATTGAAATCTTGATACTGATTTGAGTGGTGATCCGATATCTTTAGGAAATGAAAACAAGGAGACAGCAATGGGCGGGACGTGTGGAAAGAGATAATAATAATACTCGTAATTTACACACATACCTCTCAAACAATCTAGTAGGACCAAGATTGAGAGGTATGGTAGATCGGGGTCAATTGTAACAAAATGCGTTTTGCAATTTTTTACATCGTTGCTATAAAAAACTAATTTTCTTAACAGTAGACAAATTATTTGTCTTCAAAATTATTATATTCTAATTTCTCTAATTATAATAGGAATAATACTATAAGCTTATAAGCACATCAGGTGTACCAGTGGAGAAATTGATTTAATTACATACTTTAAGTACAAAGTAGTCATACTTTAACCATTTTGGCGAAGAAAAAAAGTTTTTTTTAATGTTTTCTACAATTGTAGCTCAAAGTTTCCACTACATTTAATATAATACAAAATGTATCTAACCTTATGAAAATTCTTATAATTTTTGTTAATTGAAGTGTTCGTATAAATATTCACTATTTAAATAAAATAGAATAACATAACAAACGTACATTAATATCTAAACATATTTAAATCTCAATAAACAAAGAATATACTTGTAGTGGTATGTTTATTTTTATTAGTACAACTACCCCCTAGCGTTTATTTAAAATAAAAATAAAATTTCGATTGTTATCTACTCACAAGCGTTTTAAAGCCTGTCATAAAATAAACACAAATATCGAAAGAATTATGTTGAGTAATGAAATGATGAAAACAGAGCACATAAATCATAACATTCAAAATATTTTTACAAATGCAACTGTACGAGTTCTGCCAAGTCCGTATATGGCAAACGCGCCTCCTGACGGCGTATGTTATATGCACCTACTATAATTTACGAGTTATTTACATTGGTACTACTGCCCCCTGGTACAATTGACCCCGGTCTACTCTACACCAAGACGTAGATGGACAGGTGTCAGGGCGGACCTGCAATGGATTAACGGATGTCCGGCAGACTGGACCACAGCGACCATGTTAAGGGATTAAAGGTGTTGTGAAATGATTGCGGTTTATTGATTTAAGATGAGTGGATATTATTTTAACAAGATAGTAAAAAAAGACACCCCCTTTTAAAATATAAAACTTGACCAAAAAGTTTGAAAGCATACCCTGGATTATTATTTATTTAAAAAAATGGGTTCAAGTATTTTTTATTGTGTGGCATGATTTTTTTTTGTCGACGTTGCAATTTTTAATTTTAGCACGAGTCCTACTTCCAAAAAAAATTTCGTACTAGAATAATCTGTGTGAAAAAAATGTGTGACACAAAAGTGACAAAACAAATAAGTCATTTTCGTTACCATGGTGATTACTCATTTTATTCAGAACCCATAAACGTTTTGACACTTTTTATAAATTCACACGTTCAAAACGGCACAAATCTGGCGTATTGGAAAATTAAAATGTCATTTCACGTTTCGGTAGGTAGATATTTATCTTAATTAAGAATTCAGTAGCTACACGGTGCTCATTTAAATTATATTTCATTCCTTCCTTCCTTCCCAGTGAACTGCACGCAAAACACACTGACGCGCTATTACCACGTGATAGTATCAATAGCAATCACTCCATTCATTATTTATTGTGAACAAATTGTATTGTGTTGCCAAGCAAGAAAATATATTAGTATTATTGAAAAGGTCTACGCTAGCAGTTTGATTTCAGTGCCGATAAATCGATGTTTATTTTCAAAATAACATTCTTTTGAAGCTAAACATTTTTTAAGTAAGTAAGTGCAAGTACAATAAGTATTAATATTTCATTTATATATCTGTAAGCCTATTGGCCGCTTTCTACCTCGCTAGGTATATATAAAGTATTTATTCTGAGATAGGTAGCTGCTATTAGGTTCCATTCGCTATATTATAATGGAAAGTAAGGTAACAAATTGAATAGTAAAAATCAGAAAAATCAAAAAGGAGATAAGTAGATTTAACGTATGATTTTTAATGTAAATAATGTTTATTTTTAGTTATTTCTCACTGATTTAGAATAAATATTTCTCTGTGAGATTACATACATTATCTTTTAATTTATTCCACAGCGTTTTATTAATTTCCATAACATAAGTGTTTGCAGGCTTAGCTAAACTAATCACATTTCCAGTTTAAGTGAGTTTTACGGATAATATATCTCCCCCTTTGTAAGCGCGTCAGTTTACTTTTAACATAATGCCAAAGTCCTCGCTTAATTAAACTCTTCTCAGGACTTCTTCTAGGTGTGTAGAGTTCAGCTTCTTCATTATAGTTTTAATATACGACATATATTTTTCAAATTAAAATATCATGTTTTGATTTAACCCTCCGCTACCGTGAGGGGTATCACAACTACCTCAGTATTTAATTAATTGAATAAAATATTATGTAATGTAACCAGTTTTTTACATCGGGTGTACTAATACTAAACAAACATACTCTCGTACATATATCGACATTCGATATAGCGTATATATCTTTTTAATTATACTTAGTTACTGACAATCGTATACGATGTCTTAATTATTTAAATTTTCTCTTATAAAGTACTATAATAGCAGTAAGATGTTTTTTTGGAATTTTCTTTTACCCTTCTTTTACATATTAAATGTTAGTTGTTAGTAAATGTTTCAAAATGTATACCATTTGTATATTAGACTGAATATCTACATGTCAACGATGCTAATAATGGAAAAAATGTTGTTAATATAAAATCTGTATAGTTTTAGTCAGAAACATGTTTCGACGAAACTCAACATTCAGGAATACGACTGAAAATAAGACTTTCAATTTTGAATACAATGGAGCAGTGACAGGTATACCTCATTAAGGATTGAAATAATGTGCGTTTGATCAAAAAGCTTGTTAATACAACATCAATGGAATACTTTCAGCCGTCATTGAAAAACAAGCCACTCGTCGTGCTAATTCATCACAGCAGCCTGACACATGCGGTGCTAGAAAGCGGGAGATTCTCCCCGTCAAAGATACAGCCTTCACGGATGACTTGACATTATAAATCGCTCCTTGCCTACAAATTTATGGCAGCATTTTCGGTTCAGAATTTTTAATAAATTAAACACTCTGTTTTATTACAGATCCTTACTCTAAGATTTACAATTATATTGAAGGATGGATTAAACAATTGAAGGAATATGATTTGAATTCAGTGTCGGATATTGGATATGATTCCATAGTTTGATGGATATTTTTATAATGTACTATGAAATATAACTGACTGGAATAAGCGGTTTGAACCGCTGACCTTTGTTGCGAAAAGCGGGCTTTGAGTTCTATCAAATAACAAATTACATTGGACACTATATAAATAGATACGAAGCAATATAAAGTTTACAATGGGTTCTTCAGCATAAATATTATATATAACTGTACAGAAATGTCTCTTAATCTTCAACTGTATTGAATGCTACGGATTTTAGCATGGTCGTAAATACTATTGAGAACAATCTCGACAAAGTGTTTGAAAGTTTCAATACTGAACTTCGCGTCGGCGAGCTCCATGGGAAACTGTCAATGAGAATTGGACCCACTTTATGAACTTTGAATTTTGTAGATTGAATTTTTAAAGCTTGAAAAGTTAAATAACTTTTCACGTCGAAAGTTTTCTTTACTTACTTTTTTTCCAATTTATCGAGTTCTTTAAAGTTGGATAAACTGTTGAATATTTAATAAACTTTTATATTATAAATCTGATATAACATTGGTTTCAACAACTTTATTTAAACGTATAAATTTAAAATAGTTAAGTATCTCTCGGCTCAAAGGTCACACAGCTGTGTTTCGATTTCGGGAAAAACTTTTAATTTTATGGATAATGGGATGTTAAATAAATTCAAGGAAGTCTTTCTCTAAGTCTTATTTTCTAGAATGAAAGAATTATCTCGGTAACATTATCACGCAATAATTCTATGTTGAAATTAGTTTAGTTCAGAGAGCTAATGAATGTTTAAAAACTCATTATAGAAAATTAACGAAAAAAGTTTTTGGGAAAACATTTTGCAACATTTACATAATTTTCTCTCATTTCTAAATATTTTATTATTCAATGTGTTTGCAAAATAAAAATAAATTTTAACTTAGATATTGGATTATTTAATCATCCAGTTTTGATAATTCCGATCTGCAGAAAAGCGAAAAAAATTATTGAAACATTAAAAAAATAATTTCAGAAAGTACTAATGAAACATTTATTATTAAATTCAATTTTCATTTGAATATTATCTAAACAATGATAGAAGAGAGTTTTAATGTAACGTTGATCAAAAGCTACTTTAAGACTTTAAAAACTTTTTATTTCATTTAACTTCTACAAGTTTATCACTTTATTTATTACTCGAAACTATGGTATTGACAGTATAACCCAATATGTGTAAAACAAAGTTTGGTTTAGTGTAAATGAAAAAAAAACCATAATATTATGTTATATTTTGTAAAATAGTTCTAGTTGTTAAAAGTATCTGACATTTTGACTGTTGCGGGTTACTGGAGGGGAGGTATCATTAAAACATATTTCAATCATACATTCCGACAGAGCTTAGTGTTGCTATACCAGGGTTCGGATTACCCCATACGGCTGCATGTATTATGTATTCTGTATCATATATCATTGATGATACATGATACAGAAAACACAGTGAGGACACTCACTAAGCTGATGCAATTGGTGCTGCTGCTGATGCAGTTAGAACGGTGTACAATACAGATTCAATGACCATTGAATAATTATTTAAATAAGCAATATATTATTTCTTTATAATGTTATTTTTGTTTTCATCTCTCTCTTTAAAAAAGGGAGCCTGAATTTTCTTGGTCTGAATGATTCCAAGAGCTAAATAATATAATAATGCTTTTATATTTTTAACAATTATGCTTATTAAATCTTGTTACATTATTTTAATATATTTTAAAAAGCGCATATATGTTACGTTAACACATATACTCTTTAAGGTCCTGGGAAAATCTGATGAAAATTTGATTTGAAAATTTAATTAGTTACAAGTTATTTTTTAACTTTGGGGTTTTTAAAACTTGAATAAATCGCTTTATTTGTATGCAAGTAAAATTAAAATGAATCTAAATAATATTTTTTTAAATTTATAATTATATAATTAATTATTTATAATTATATAGTAAACATCTGTTTGGACTGTGCCCGTCTCACTAGAGAAATTCTGTGTCGAGAGGGGCATAGTTATATTATATTACGCTACGTGCTAGATACGGTGGTGTATGTTTAGCAATGATGCACACCGCTTTATTTGTTTTTCTAAATAACCGTTGAGATGGCTGGTCATTTCGAGATCTTTCAAGGGAGAAATTTTTATGGATCAGATCATGTGTTTCAAAACAATGGCAAAAAACAATAAATTTAAAACCAACAAGCATTAGTATATTTTAGTTTCTCTTTCTTTTTGCTGTCTAATTGGAAAAGATATTATTTATTTTCAACCAGATCCTATACCTGCAAATAGTATCATTTTTAATCACAAATCAAAATCAAAAATTAACAACAGCTTTAATTATACTGAGTTATTTTTGTAAGCAAATATAATATAAAAGGAAACTTATTTTTTAGGAGAACACATTCTTATTGTGAAGTTGTAATTATTCAGAACATAGGTCTGTGATATTTTAAATATGAATTAAATATATTCTTTATAATTCCTAAATAATAAAGTTGTATCAATGTGTCCAAAATTTAATAAAAATGAATTGATAATTCTGGCGTCTGCTATCAGTTTACTCAAAGGTATTTGAGATTCTGTAAAAATAAGGTAGATGGCTCTGTCAAATAATGGAACGATTAAATGTATTAATATCAAAAAGGTAACATATGGGGTCGAAAATTGTCGCTAAAAATATTGTCGCTGTAGCTTAGTTGGATAAAGCACCTTCCCCGGTTAGGAAAGAGATCCAGGTTCGAATCCCGGTGACGCAAAAATAATATTTTTCGATTAAATTGATTTTATATGTATATCTTTCTAATTAATATATTTAATTCATATTTGGAAACTTATTTATTACATCGAAGTGAAGTGTCAATTTCATTTGATATATGATAATAATATTACCTTTTTGTTTTGAAAGTACATTTTTTAAATAGAAAAATAAACAACTTCATTTCCACTATCATAATTTTCTAAATTAGAAATTGTTTGAAACTTTTGCGATTGATATTTTGAATTAATTTCCATTACATCATAATAATATAAAAATCCTATTCAAATTGTTATTTGTCAATCTTGCATTATTATTAACCTTATTATTTTTTCAAAGATTTACGTACTTAATTACAAATCAACTACATTTTAAAAGATAGAAACAATGTCACAAATCGGGCTAACTTTTAATTATTGATAGTAAGCTGGAAATAATTTGACAAAAGCAACATATTATGTAACAGACATAGTTCACAATATTTTCCAATCAATCCATCCTGATCGTTGAATACGCCTTTACGAAATATAAAAAAGTTTTACAAAAATTATCCATTTTAGATCTAGATTTCAAATTATTAAATACAAATTAGAATAGTTTATGCAAAATGTATATATATATATATATATATATATATATATACAGTGTGTAATAGACCTAGTCCACAATATTTGATATCTGACTATATTACAAATAAAAAATGTTAATTATTTCGATTAATTGAAATATTTTATTGATTCCAAATTATATATTGAATACAATGAATACAGATTTAGAGCCTGAAGTAAAAATAAAGATTAATAAGGGGTAAATTTCGCAAATATTTATTTCAAAGTACGTAGACTTAAACCTACAATTTTTATTTACAATATTATTTTCCGTAACAGTACAGAATTTGCACACGTTCCTTGAACATTTTTGACTCATAATCAGGTATCCACCCATAAAATATTGTATACAAGGTCTGTTACACCCTGTATACACTATGAGATTAAGATAAATAATTTATCTCAATATTTTTCTTTATACAAAGGCAGCCCTCGTTCGTATGGGCGATGGATTTATTTGTCATTTAAATTAATACCTACTTGAAAATTGTAATTGAAAATGGAACATAATGGAGGAATATGAAGGTAAACGAACACTGAACACATTAAGTCAGGTGGAGCCCATCTTCGAGACGAGAATTTCCGTTAACACAGCCTCCATTCAACAAGGCTGCAGGAATATCGGATTCCTTTCATACTCCTTCGATATTCTCCGTCCATTCATATCTTCTCCCGATTCGTCAATTTTCCGAAAAATACCCCACTGGTGTAGTTTGCCTCGCACAAAGGGCAGGACACAATGCTGTTTCCTTGAAGGATCAGATAAATGGGGGAGTTATTGAAGAATATTACATACCATCTTATGATTCTGTACCAGCCGATAATAGCTGTATAAGAGGCTGTGAACGTGATTTGTTTGCATTTGGATAACTTGCAGTATTAAAATAGAAAAATGACAAATGGGTTATTAAAAAATATTTAAAAATATGTAAAAAATGTTTATGTTGACGTTTGAGTCAGCGTGCATAGTTATAAAATAGGTGTGAGATGATTTTTGTATGATTTAAATACCTACATCACAATATTTTAGGGAAGCAAATTTATCTCAAAAACACTTCAGCTGTCATGGATTTAAATAAATGTTTGATTTCTATCGATACGTTGCTCTTGCTTCTGCTATAATAAATACTTGTGTATAAATGCGGAGGGAAGGGTCTTCAACCATGACATGGATTGTTATTGATCTGGTGAATTGAGGTTATTCAACAAATCAGGCTTTATTCGTCAGAAAATGTACTTGTTTTTTTTTTTACGAAAATGAATCACTAGTAGATATTATATAATATACTATGTATTCGACCATGTCAAGAAGAATAGAAGAGTATTCTGTAGAAAAAATATGTATCACAGATACTTGCCAATATCCAACAAGAAATAGGGTCAGGCGATCTTGCCAGCAAACAATGTTTGTAATTAATGATTTATATGTGTAAAATATGAGATAATTTTAAAAGATATGTTGTGGGTGGTTATGTTATAAGTATAAGTAAAACGCGTTTTTCAAGGCATAAAAATATCATGTTTATTAAAGGTATTAATTGCATATGAGCAATTTTTTTATCCCTTTTAACAAAGAATTTTTCAAATACAAATTAAATGTATTAATTTGAAAGATATACATATAAAATCAATTGTATCGAAAAATATTCTTGTTGCGCTACCGAGATTCGAACCTGGATTTATTTTCAAACTGGGGAAGGTGCATTATTCAACTATGTTACAGCGACAGTACATTTGATGACCTATTTTCGAACTCATGTGTAACACTTTTTTTTCAAATTAATACATCTATAGTCAAAAGTACTGGATTAATTAGTACTGATTATTCATAATTCGACGAACACTAGTACACCTGAAACATAAATTAATGTTACTAATCATCGTTAAAATCGAATTCCAATCACAGTGGCGTAACTAATAATATTGTGCCCCAATGCAAAATAGAAAAAAGGCATTGTACACTAATGTAAAATGAAAGGGCATCCTATACATGTTATATATTTATAACATGTAAAAAATGCATGTCATACAGTTCTATTCTTTAAAAAGTAAGAACAATATTAATATCCTGTCTCCATAGAGATATGTTTTTATGTAGAAAAAAAAATAAAAGTGTTTTTAGGTTTTTATATGCACTCTTGCAATTTTAAATATTCCATTTTACGGCGGTGGTCTTCTTACTAACCGTACATATTAGCGGGATATTAATATATACATTATAAATGTTTCTAAGTATTTTTGTAAAACACATTTGAAATAATTTTTTTAGGTAATCATTGTAGTAAACTTTGATGTTCTGTTATATCATATTTTCATACGACTTTATTTTTCGTGCAGTTCTGAAATCAATGTAGATTGAAACGAATTGTTATAACTAATGTTAATAAGAGCACCATTTATTAAAAATATCGACGTAAAAAAAAATGTTTGTTTAAACGCATTTACTTGCAATAATAAATAAACGGTTAGCTTTATATTACATGTGTTGTGTTTAAGCATAGATGCCGGAAGAATGTCGAGACAGGAAGGAGTTTGGCACTCACCACAATCCGGATTCTGCTGGCACCTCCAAAGATGTGGACTGTATATTTGACTCCTATTTCGTCAAAGGTTCCGACACAGTATAGACGCGAAGTCTCAAGATTAGTATAATATTGTAAACTGTTACGTACACGTTATAACCGTACTGGTTCAAGGTCACCAATCGACTGGTCGGCGGCGTGACCGAGAGGGGAAGCGAAGGGGGTGATGGCACAGTGCATTATTTTCGTTCATTATTTACACAAATAAATATATGTCTCAAACAACATCTCTCACACGTATTAAACCTATGCATGTACACCACATTATTTTACAGGTTTTATTACTTTCTACGTTTTTGACGTTGTAAAACTTATTATTATTTTGTAATATTTAATTAGTGAAGTAAGAGTGTGGATCGAGAGAGATTTAGAGATACTTTTGACCCGTATTATGAGGTGACTGGTGGATAAGTTTTTATTTTTAATTAGATAGTTTGACATCCTGAAGATCGGTTGATGTATTAATTGATTAATCAATTGTAATATTTAATTTTTGTTAAAGTTAAATGATCTAAAAATGAATTTTAATCACAAAGTTGATTTTGATAATATTAAAAGGTACGTTTTTACTATGTAATACATTCTTATTGTTTGAGTTTTTGTAACCAATACCATATATTTACATCCTTATTGATCGAGTTTTTGTAACCAATACCATATATTTATATCCTTATTGATCGAGTAATTGTAATTTGTATTTACTCTACAATTTTATTATTTTTATTTACTATGTAGAATAGTGTATATATCTATATCCATATTACTTGTGCAGCTGTAACCAACCTATTGAAAATGATACGAGAAAACAAATGCAAATGATATAGATAAAATACTGTCCATCTCGATACGGACTCTGATCTAATAAGGTAGTCAGGGAACACATGAAATATTGAATGTATTGAAGTTTTAAATAAATTAATTAATGGTTTTAATTACCCATATAATTAAAGAGGTCTTGGACATCTGCGCACTCCGGAACGTCGATTAGGCTGTTATATTCTCCGACTCGCAAGCAGCTCTTGAATCCCTCTCTGCTAATATAAAAGTTCGGCTAGACAATGAGATAATCTCTTCCATCAGAAGATGTCTATTTAATTTGTACAGTAACATTAAACAGGTGTCATTCGTTTGGATTCCTGCACATAAGAGAATTCATGGAAATGAATGTGCTGATAAACTGACTAAGAAGGCCACTTTTTCCGGAGTTTTCCCCCATCAATTCCATATCCCTATATGACAGACTTAATATGGTAAAAAATGTACGAATTCTATCTGGACTGCACATTGGATGGATCCAAATAATCATAAGGGTAATCATCTTAAAGTAATTCAAGGATCTATTCCCCGCACCCCCTGGTTCTCAAAAAGGAAATTCTCCAAAATAACTGTTTCAAATATCTCTGGAATGAAAATTGGACATTGCCAGGTGGCCTCTCATTTATTCAGATTGAACTTAATAGATGCTCCAATGTGTGAGTGTGGTGCCGAGAAGGAAACCCTTGACTATGTCTTTTTTGCCTGTCCATTGCGGATCACAGGTTTTTTTACAGTGGTCCCGTCAATGGTAATTTTCAGCTCCCGGTTAACTTATGTCATCTTCTTTCCCTTAACTCGCCACGTTTAATCTATATAATATGAAGTTTTTTGAACTACAATGGTATTGACTTGTTATATAGTATTTCCTATTCTATAATATTATTGTACTTTTTTCTATAAAACAAAGTTTTTAACTTGATTAATGACACAAATCACTCTTGAAGGGTGGATTACCTATTTAAAAGAAGAAGAAGAAGAATTAGCAATACACTTTATTTATCCATATATAAATGAATAATGTAAAATGTATATCGCTTTCCTATCAATTGCTTTTGAAGAGTTACTTTAAAATTATCTCTCTGTAATGGTGGTATTTACATGAGGTATCTACAAAGCCTTTTTCCATACATAAATGTCAAGCGGGTTCGGATTTGTAGAAAATTGATGATTGAACTGAGGGCGGGTTAGGTAAAAACAAATAGATAAAAAATATCTAGATTTTCGTGGATTTACATTATTTTGAAATCTTTCTTTCATCCAAATTGTTTGTATTTTATGCTGAAGGTAATTTGAGAGGAAACTTTGCAAAAATAAATTGAGGTGTTTTATAAATCGCGGTAACTGTAATGTAATAGCATTCAAGCGTATAAGGAGAGCGGAACTTGAGAATATAGGTAGAAGTAATATATAATATTTTATATATACGCGTATGTCTATGGTATATAGTACAGCATACAATAATATTCTTATTGCACGTGTCTATATCTGCATAAAGAAGATACGGACCTTTATCGACAGTGCAATTAAGCTTAATTATTAGTAATAAAAAATAAGTGAACATATTATATAACAAAACATATCTATTGTAATTTAAAAATTATATAATTTTTTTTTACATAAACTTAATATAAATATTTAGATATCGTAGAAAATGAATGATAATTAGTTATTAAAGAGAACACATTGTTATTGTGAAGTTGCAGTTTTCTGAACATAGTTCTGTAATATTTTAGATATATATATATAAAGTAGATTGCTTTCAAATACTGGAATAACAGATGTTTAAATCTGAAAGTACAATATATGAGTTCGAAAATTTGTCGTTAATTTACAATGTTGACATGGTGTAATAAGTCAGCGCACTTCGAGTCTGGGTGGCAACAAAAATATTTTTTCGATAAATTGATTTTATCTGTATATCTTTCTTATTGATACATTTCATTTGTATGATAATATGTTAAATAAATAACAAAAACAATAATAATAAAAATCTCTAAATTGACTGCAGGTTGTGATGATATATGGTACGAGTATTTCAACGAATTTAATATTTTCATACTTACTGTGAGCAGCTTAGTTAATGGTGAGTGAATTGATAGTGAAGTTATATTTTGTCTTGACATTGTCGCGGTAAAATATATCTTTTCATAAATAACAAATGCACATGTAATAACAAATGAATGTTTTAAATAAATAAACAAATAAAAATATATTTTGAACATGAAGTCTCTCTAAAGAATCCCACCCATACAAGAAGAATGAAACTGTTCATTTGAGAATTAATATTGTATATATGAAAATAAAGTCATCTGTTAGACTTAATTAATAAATTTAATGTTTTTATAAGTGAATTGTAATTAATTGGAGAAAAGGGCAAATATGATTTGAAATTAACAAATTTTTGAATTGATATTGGATTTTCTCAACAGTTTGTTTATGTATATCGACCATACCGCTGAGTTAAAGTAAAATATTATTTTGTAAATTGAGTCAAAACTTTATTTTATTCCTATATTCCTAATAATATTATATTATGGAGTCTCGTAGCGAGAAACAGAATCCGTCAATATTTTTCAATAATGCCTATAAAAATACAAATAACATAACGTAACATTGGCTGAATAATTAATCTATTTGTTTATTGAGGTTTCAGAGTTTAATTAATAAATGGACAGCGATGTGAGGAGTTCAAATGTTTTATGGGGTATTTGATTAATATTTTTGATACAACGTAAAACAAACAAGTTAATACGCATTTTTGATGAATCGAGCGTCATTCATATTTTATTTAAATACTAATTTAATGTATTAATTATAAATATATACATATGATTAATACATTAAATTAGTATTTAAAACATCACAGACCTATGTTCTGAATAATTACAACGACACAATAAGAATGTGTTCTCCTTAATATTTTATTTAATCATAAAATACAAATACTCGTATTATTTAAATTGATTTCCAACACTTACAACCTTTGATTTGATACGTACTATAAAGTGTAAAGACGTAATATTTTGGCTATTGAATAATACATTTTAATACAGTAGGCGTATGGTAAACTATTTACAAAAGCTTTCAAGAATAGTCGTATCGTGTCAATCAAAATAATATAGAAATATCTAGATTCTTGTCATTCGACAAGGCGATTTTGTTATTTTCAAAATCGGTATTATCCACAGACATTAATATTATTTGGTGATCTGTGGTATTTTATGATCGTCAACTTTTATATAAGATTTTAATAATTTTATCGATGTTGAGAATTTGATAATACAACTAACATCATTTAAAATAACATAATTAATTAAGAGGGAGAAAGATAACTTTTTTCCACATTTATCAAACATAAAATGAGTAACAAAATAATATATTTACTAAACGCAACATTATTGTAAATTATACAAGAATAATAATGATTCTAAGTATTATCAAAGTCATTAAAGTAAAATATATATATTTTTTAAACAAAAATACACATTTCAGCACAATTAGAGAATTTACCTGCTCCATGGCTGTTTTGTATAGGTTCACAAAATATATTTAAGATTTTAATCTTGATCTTTACTTTTTTCTAAGAACCAGAACCAACTAAAGTTCTCGATCTCGATATGCGACACGTCAACATTAATTATGCCAATGCAATGCTTAGGGACCCAAGTTTGATAGGAGCCCAAAATGTTCGCGACCTACATTCCATTTGGCTTTATAATGATTTTTACATGGGGTCATCGGTGAAATGAGGGATGTTTTGGTAGGCGGCCGTGTGTCGTTGCTTGGACGCTGATGCGCTCAGCTGCGTTGCACGGCATCTGTTTAGAATAAAATATGTGACCGATGTGGAAGGTTTTGCTCATAAAAAGGTCTCGAGTAAGCGGTGGATCCCCTCATTGATGTTCATGCTATGACGTTTTCCTTCTTCCCGGGCCCCGATTTCCATTAATCTTTCGATGAATTATAGGGAGTACGATTTCACATGTCTCTGGATGTCTCATCGCACGTTCTAGACATTGAAGTTTTCGTATATTTATTGTTATAAATTCTTTTATTTAATTATTCCCCCAAAACATGACATCTTCATTTGTAACTTTATCTGTCAATTTTTTATATTGAACATTATTTTGTAGATCCATATCCCAAATGCTTGTCGCCTTGTCATTTCTTCAGTGATCCCGTTCCATAGAACAATATCGAGAACACATAGCATCATCTTCGCATTCGTAATATAGGGTTGACATGGAAATTACGCTTAATTAACTAATAAGTTTATTTATTAACGTTTAATTGAATTATAATACCTAAATCGCCCATTATTTTAATCAACTGTAATTCCTTTAAAATATTTATGATCAAGGCAGAGCGAAAATTTGTTATTTCAGATTATTTAGCAGATAAACTCATTTTCCGTCACCGCTAATATGCAGCTATGGTAACTGCTGTTCAAAATTTACAAAAAGTGGCTGGTGAAAACTTTATTTGCTAAATTTAAATGTACGTTAATTTTATAACTATTAATTTGGTACCTACTAAAAAGAATTTTATAATACTTACAGTAAAAAACTTAAGAAATATGATTTTGTAACTAAATAATTTATTATTCTAAAAGAAATCTAAAAAATTGTAACAAATTATTATTGAGATATTACACATCAACTAGAACCACAAAATTTGTCCTTAAAAAGTAATGCGAAGAAATAATTATTTATCTATTAAAGATGTTCACATTGATAACGTATTTTTTCTTTGATGCATACCAAATATTTTTTATTTATTTGCACTAATAACAATAGTACTGCATTTGGCATAATTTTCATACATTGATTGATTAATGAAATTTAAAAGAAAATTTAAAAAAAATCATAATATTATATTACAGCGTAGGGTTAAGAATTTTAGGAAAATAATTTCCATGTTTATCTTTGATCATTCAACTAGATAAACCCACGATTGTAGTAACAACTATTTTATATGTATGTCCCTAATGGCCTTAATTTTTAATCTGAAATAAAAAAAAACATATTTATTTTTAAGTTTTCAGTATTTTCATCATTGATAAATTTAAATAAAAGTGAAATAAGAGGTGTTTTTGGAGGGAGAGGCCCGGTGCCCGTGCTTACCAGGAGGCTCGGAAATTTGTTACTGCGCCACTGATTATTTCATTTTATTGTACGTTACAACAAATTATACATATAGTTATTTCATTTGATATTTTACACAGAGGTGTTTTGATGATTTGTATTTCAATAATCGTAATATTATGTAAGTTCAAAGTAACGTAACAAAAAAAATTCCGTGTCTCCGTTTTGACCAAATTAATCGATTCTGGGAGTTAGATTCGATGACTTATCACTTTTAGAATGTCCAAAATGTTAAATTCTGAGCGAAATTAAAAAGTTTTCTGACGATCTGAAGAGCTAATGAATTTTGATGAAACTTTCTTCTTTACATTGCCGCTTGAAAATGTTTTTGTCAAAGTATAACTTAATGAACGTTTTTGATTCATTTTCCATTCATTTGATTCAAAAGATACTTTTAATTAATATTTTATATAGATTTTAATATTTAATAACAAAAAAACTAAATTATATAGCAATAAACGTGGTTAAAATGTTAAACTAGGCACTTTGGAACATCAATTAATTTATCACAAATCATCAATGGATATTAATATTTTGTATATATTAATCTGAAGGTGCATGGACCCTTCTACAAAAATCGTAATTAACGTGCTCTAGCTGCGCACTTATGCATGATTAAAATATTATACGATCGTGATATAAATTTATTTATTTTTGCGAATGAGAGTAATGCGATGGTACATGTTCTCTTTATTCTTATATGGAATTAAATCGCGGACACTCATTGAAATAATGCTTTAGCGATTATAGACGATTCTTAAAAATAAGCTGCCTGATAGCACCAATGATAATGTTTTGATTCGGTTGCAAAAGAAAAACAAATCCTTAAGACAATAAAAACCAGAAAAATAATATTTAATATATGAGACACACATGAGAATACGTGATCATCATCTTATCATTTGTGGAAGTCTATCACCTCAACAGCCATTACTACCGCCGACGACCCCTGAACGCACCTGACATTTACCGGTGCGTAAAACCAGAACTCCCAACAGCTGCGAACACACGCCCGGTACCGACGTCGGGTTCCAATAACATGCGCCCACAATCATTTAAAAGACCCTCTCGCTGCCATCTTCCACATAAGATCTCCAAGAAACGCCTCTTCGCATAGTCATTTTTTGTACGGATATTGTATATTTTTAAATTGTATAGACGGAGAACATCCTCGCTAATGTTTCGGGAAATTCCCAGTTCAACTATTAGTGCAAATAATAAAATGATCGCTAACATTAGAAGAATAAGAATAAGGCGCTTGAACGATAGCTGTGGCTTTAAAGGTAAGGTCGCACTAGTGATGAGCACAAAGTCACGAACTGTGAGTCAATCACTGATATCTTTGAGTCACACTCTTTATCAGTGATTGAATATTTGAAAAGACCGTGATTCGTAAATTGATTTTTTATCATTTTTTTTTTTAACTTTCCGACAGATGGCACCAATAATTTTTTTTAACAAATTGATAAAATGAATGTGCAAAATCTACGAAGGAATGCCGTTATAATCATGTCCAGCGTCGTTTAGTAAATTCTGCTAAAAAAAAAATACGTATGTTTGCTGGGAATTTGACTAGGAATATACATTTATTTTATAAAAAGATTTCATTCTCTTCGTTATGACATTTAAATAATTGATTTAAAATGTGTTTTTAATACAATTGAAGCTTTAATATTACGCTCGGTCTTTTTTTAAATTTATTTCATGTATTGTGATATCGTGCAGCGCATGAATATTAGTAATGAAATAGTGATCACAGTCACAGTTTTCAATCACTAATATTATCGAATACCAATCACAATCACACCTGTGATTCAAGAGTAGCATTTTTTTTCTCATCATTTAGTCGCATCCCTTTTTAACTTATGTGGTCCGAAAGGTTAATGATCAGTAATGTGTTTTGGTATTACTATTTCGCATAATATTTAATAGACACCATGTCAGGGCTTTCAACCGGCAAGTGTGTCCACACCAGTATAATCTTCGGCTGGGCTGCTGTGTGCGTACAAATAGGTAACATCCCCTTTGCAAACAAACCGCCGCCGGCACTTTGCTAGTTGGCAAATATTTGTGCAGGACGACTAAACAAATAGAAGTGAAAATAACCCAAAGCAATTTCATGTCCTATATCATATACGGATTAAATTCCACCCATACCATTATATCCCTACACCGGGTGGCGAAATTAAATGTAATCCAATTTATATTTCGCAATTCGACTCATAATACCTGACTTGTGCTAAATCATGTTCACACAATATTAAGGGCAGTAAATTTAATTCTCTTATAAATATAGTTTTCTATAAGGGATGACAACATCAACGATTTTATGTTATATTTAAAGTAATAACTCTGTTTAGAGTTGTTTGGGGGGGGGGGGGTTAGAGTTAGGTGTGTAGAAAATTTAACGATTAATTGTAACAAAAATGTCATCAATATTCAAACACCTTCTATTACGTCCCCTATCCTGTGCTTTTTGACCACGACTCTACGTCCACCCATCTTTAATCCTCCCCCTCCACTCCTCAATCCTATGTAGCACGTAGTCCTTCAGTCTTAAGTTTAGTATTAGTAATATTACTGAAGATGACGCGTCAGTATTGAAAACATAATAATAAATAACGAATTAGTGAAAGTAAACAGTCTTATTATTTAGGAGAACACATTCTTATTGTGAAGTTGTAATTATTCAAATTGTCGCTAAAAATAATGTCGCTGTAGCTTAGTTGGATAAAGCACCTTCCCCGGTTAGGAAAAAGATCCAGGTTCGAATCCCGGTGGCGCAACAGCAATATTTTTCAATAGAATTGATTTTATATGTATATCTTTATAATTAATATATTTAATTCATATTTAAAGTCTTATCATTTTTAATATAATTGAAAATGGCCCTTCACAAAGTTTCACAAGAAAATTTCGAGAAATTATCAAAGATTTTGATGTTGTTCTCCTGCTATAGTCCTTTCAATGTATTCTGTGGGCCAGCAATGTTCTGGGTGCTCATGACATCTACATTAATTTCTTGAAAATATTTGAAACTTGCAATTATATTCGCAATAAATTTTGAATTAAAAAATATGTGTTTACGCGTCTTGTTACTTCGATTGGCAGCGCTGGATTTATTGGTTTATAATAATGTATATGTGTGTGTGTGTGTGTATGTGAGTGAGTATTGCCGTCTTTTTTCGGAAGCTACGAAGACGGTAACCGAGACGTTATTCTTATTGCATCCCGTGCTTCGACCAGTGTCCAGCGGTCCAAATAAACCACCAGTGCGCGCTTCGGTCGGTCGATATCTAAAAAAGACAACCCAATAAAAATATAACCACATGACCAGAATGACAGCAAAATTAAAAAGGTTAGTGTAGTTCATATAGCATTTATGTATGGGGAATCAACTATCGAAGGCGTTTACATGAACAATATGATTTATTCTTTCTGATTCACTTTAAAAATGCTTATCTTTATTTGTTGTAATTGACACACGTGTCCATACTCACCGTTCAACATTCACTACCGATACCGCTTCTACGCTCCTCACCACGACATACCTACGAGGTCTCCTGGGTTATCTTCATGACAGAAAAACTGGATAACTACAACTGGAGCTATATAGACCATTACATCTGCACCGGGTGAGACACAGACTTCCCATTGGTCGAGGTTACAGCAGATATTCCTCGTAGTGATGAAATAATGTATTTGTGTGTGTCTGTGAGAACTTTAATTTTGACATAGATATATGAGTAAGTAATCCAAGGACTGGCGTACTTTAATTTTTCCAGTTTGAAATTCGAGAAATTCTTCGAGGATTACATACTCTTTCAAGATGGGGCTGATAGTTAAACTTCTCGTGTTCTTTCTTGTGTCACCTAAATATTAAATTACGTTATTTGTTACGTAAATCATGCGAGAGAAAATGGTTTGACCTAAAATCAATACAGCTGTGAAATCATCACTAAATCCCTCAACTGAGGCCTAGTAGATAATTATAAAACCGGTTAAATTTATCGGGCGCATGTAATATTTACTCCTACATAAAACTAGTTAGCTCTCTGGTATATTTTTAATTTAAAAAGATACATTTTATTGATTTATGTTTATGATTTCACATTTCATACATGTCATTTCGTTCTTATAAACATGCAAAAACACGCAATTTTCATTCATTTTATTGGATTTGATTCTACGTGTGATGTCCGATGTGTGAGAACTGTCACTTTGGAAATGTATGTATATAGGTGTGTGTCAGGAGAGTGAGTAGATGAGTGGTGGGGGATGAGGATTATAAGAGGCCGTCTCTGAGGGAACGGGTCTCTTTCCATCGTCACTTCTCGATAATTACTAATCTATCTCTGAGTTGTATAATTATAAATTACTGTAAATAGTTATTATAATTAATGTGTAATTGTTACCTGGACACGGAGTTATTATTACAAGTACCTCGACTGTAAAGAGAGAATAGAACACCGAGGGAATCTGGTGCTACCTCACAATGAAACAACAAATTTTACTTCAAATTAACTCACGCGTGAAACAGATTTTCCCAGAACGCCAACCATTAAGTATTGTATTTTCTATGTAATATTTAGAATATCAACTATTAATTTTTAAACTATTATGTAATATTAATTCTAGAATTATTTAGTTTAGCTTAATAAGTTTTCACAAAACAAATAAATTATTCAACCAGGTGTATCTGATCAATATTTATGCTAATTATTATTTACATCGATTGCTTTATAAACTAGTGTTGATATATTAATTCTATGTAGATTTTTTTCACAGCATTAATACACCACCCTTATTTAATATTTTTGTATATAGTACGCTCTTCATTAATACTTTTAATTACCTCTTCAATGGAGGAGCTTTTGAAATAAAATCCTTGCATTAATTAGATATTGTCAACAATCAAACAAATAAATAAACACACATGTAACGGTGTAACTGTAAATGATTTCAGATCAAAATAAACCCTATTTTAGTGTAATTTTTTATATTTATATAAATTCGTTAAAATTTTATGACAGAGATCTGAGATATTTTTTTATTCGCGATGTATCAATTAATGAATAACTAATGTATGTAAAAAAAAGTAATATTTATTACTCAATTCAGAACTATGTGATGTTAAAAATTTCTAATACAAAAAAATAAATTCTTATCCACTCATAAAAATGCAGAACGTAAGCAAACATAAATCAAGAATTGCTTTGTCACGGCCGTGGGTCACGTAGATTCTCCATCTATACGACTCTATTTTTTTGCTTCCTTGTTAGGTCATTGTAATTAAACATGGATAATGCGATTACGTTTTACCTTGAATCAAGATTTCCTTTCCGTGAATTCAGGTACTATATGTTCCTACATTGTCATCGAAAAATTAGTATCCATTACGTGATGTTTTTATATAATATCTCCGAAAACTAACGTAAATAATTCATTATTTTAATCTGTGTTTGGTGTATCCCTCTCTTTAAGTTTTAATAATAAGCAGTGGCGTGCAGTAGGTGTAGATTTAGGTTATGCTGTTATTAGTGATATTATACAATCATATATAATATATGTACTAATTATATATAATTTAATATTAGTAGGGTATGATTTAATTAGCAATAGAATATGTCCAAGAACAAACAATAACTAGATTTTCACCTACAAAGGCACTGTTATTAAACAAATAATAGATATCTCATAGAGACGAAGGTATTTTTTATTAATGGAAAAATATGGAAGATGACGATAGTATAGTGGTATTCGAAGTGATTCCATATATTAACATATATACAACTTTCAAAAATTTGATAGATATGGAGGTTGATTGGATGGAATGGTGAACGTTACATTGTGTAAAGTGATCACTTAAGCCAGCCGAAGACAGGTCGTAAGCCCTGTAATTACCCATTCTTCCATATTTATCCATTAATAAAAAATAGCTTCGTCTCTACTAGATATCTATTATTTGTTTAAGATTTAAACAGCCACGCGTGTCGATCTTTACAAGAACATACACCAATATTGTTTTACAGCAACAAAAATATGATGCAGAATAAAATAAAATAATTTCTAAAAACATAATAATGATCGTTGCGATATATGTATATCGTTTAACATCTCCTGTTAGTTATTTGAAAAATAAAAATTTATTTTTGTTCCGTAGCATTTCAGCCAAATCAAGTAAATTAAAATATACTTCAACACGTTCGTGATAAAGTCAATCAAAGTCATATAAAGCATTGCAGAAGGCACACGCGACGGGGGACAAGTCAACACTACATTCGGGGGGATATTCAATTCGCGTAAATTTAATTGACAGTATTCATGACACAGCCTGTGTTGAAGGGTTTTGTTCGGCACAAAAGGCTGTATGTTATTTGTATGGTTCCAAAACAAACCGAGCTTTTAATTAATCCCGACCGGGAGAGTCAACAGGGTTGTATGCGAACACAACCACAACAGAGCACACGGGCTGCGGACGCGCCCCTGCGATGTGTTATTTGTGTTCTTCAAACCGCTGTACAATGGAAGTAGCATATAATTAAGCAATTAATTATATTCCTATGAATATGTCAAATAATTATTTTGCGGAGGGCATTCGTCATAAATCCAATTCGTGGTAATTATCACTAGACTAAATTGTAAATCGACTTAACCCGACCTATTCATCTCCGCCGCGGATGAGATTTCTGTCGGAGATTCATAATTCAGGGTTTATAAGAAAAAAAATATGCAAAATTGATTGCAGTACTAATGGCGAATAATGAATAAGAACTACGGAGTCTAGTGAGTATGCAAGGAAAGCGACCGTATTATGAATGTTAACAAGTCGAAAGTGATGGTATTCGTGAAGAAGGAAAGCAAGACACCGTGCAAAATACTTGTAGGTAATGAACGTTTGGAATAAGTAGATGAGTTTGTGTATTTGGGTAGTATGTTTGATAGAAATGGAAAGGCTGAGAATGATATCGAAAGGAGGGTGACTGCAGGGAATAGAGTGAAAGGCGCCTTGAATGTTATTATATCTAACGGGAATTTGTCAACCGAGGCAAGACTAGCGGTGCACAATGGAGTCCTGGTACTGACACTGATGTATGGAAGTGAGGCCTGGAGCTGGCAGAAGAGGAACTCAAGTAGACTGAATGCAGTGGAAATGAGATCACATAGGCGTATATGTGGCAAATCTATTTATGACGGAGTAAAGAATGAAGAAAGTATGTAAAGCTGATGTTAGTATAGTGAATAAAATTAAGAAAGGATCACTTTGGTGGTTTGGTCATATGAGACAGATGAATGAGGAGACAATGCTAAGAAATATATATGACGCATGTGTTGATGGCATCAGAAATAGAGGACGCCCACGAAAGACTTGGAATGACCAGGTAAACCAGATAATGAAGAATGGTTCTCTTAGAAGCCTCAAAAATCGGCGATCTTGTATGAGATGTTTGAATGTGGTGAATGTTTGAATTAGTATATTAAAAAAAATTCTGCCGGGGTGGCAATATTGTACCGTAGTTTGGCCTCGTTTGGGGGAAGTCTTGCGAGTGGTCGATCCAGGTTTGGTCGCAATCGAGTGCGTATATATTTTTTATGCCGGTGTTTGTACGCGATGTTTTTGCGTGGTTAAAGTTGAGCGAGATGTTTTAACCGGGCAAAGAATGATCAATTTTCTTGTGAAGCTCGGCAAAAGGTGGGCGAAGTTCGTAGTAAGGATGATAACTGGAGATGAATGAAGTGTATGATCCAGATATAAAAGGGTACAAGCAAGTAAAATCAGTTAATGTCGCATTTAATGTGAAAGTTTCAAAACGTGTGCGACTTACGCGACCTGATTTGTGGGTGGAAAATAACTGGATCCTGCATCACGACAATGCACCCTCGCACGCTAAATACGATTATCACTGACCACCCTACTAATTCGCCTGATTTAGTACCCTGTAACATTTTTATTCATAAAGTTAAAGCGTTTATGCTCTCTGATTCTACTGTTAAAGATAAATATAATTATAAAAATATAATATAAAGGGATAAGGGCTGAGCCCTCTTGTCTCCGACATATGAGGTAACAATAACGGTTTAAGATTTTTTGGGGGACCCTGTTCGGGGAACATGGTGATATTGGTTATTATTATTTTTTTATCTCAGGTAATTTTAACTTTGTGTATAATCGCATTTTTGATTTTGTTGAATTTTTTACAAATTTTTAATTTTTAGTGAAAGTTTTTATAGAATATTTTTATAAATTTTGTTCAATAGGGTCAAGAACGGGGTAAAGAAGTGAAATGGGACGAGATGATAGGGATCGGATAAGGGATCATACAGGCCGAGGGAATTTATGGAAGAGTTTGGGATGGAAATTAATTTAGAGTAAAATTTAGACAATAAATCGTGTATGTGTCGTTTGAGTGAGGATATGTTTGAGACTGTGAATGATTGTGTTTCTGACAAACCAGGGTGAGTTTGTGATTCTCCTATGGATGTAGTTTTGTTTGGATTCTAAAATTTCTGCAAGAGCAATTTGTTTTGTAGGGATAGTGAACTGTACGAATTTAGGAGGGGGTATAGTCGGTTGTAAAAAGCGTTTATGCAGGGTTAATATTTTGAAGATGTAGAATATAAAAAACGTGAAATGCTATCCATTCCAAATTTTGAATAATAACTCTTCAGGACCCTGACTTAATTATAGTCATCCATCTCGCAACCCTCGGGCATCTTACCCTCTCCGTAGCTGTACCAAATTTTAGAGCCTGCGCAAATCATAGGCATATATCTTAAATTATAACTAAATCTAGATCCCGAACAACTCTGGGTACGGACCGCCACTACATAACTTAAGATTTCTCTTTTGCACCATTCAATGTGTATGAAATATGAATCTTTTAAATTTAATTCTCTATAATCCTTTGATTTATTCAAAATTGATCATAAATTAAAATGTATTTGACAGTGTCGCAGAAAAGGGTAAAGTATGATCGTATTACGCGATTAGGATTTTCTTCGTAAGTCTTTCTCTGAATATTCAACTTCTTAGAGTTCTTCGAAAGAGATTTACCAGAGAAAACGTGTTATTTATTGTTTTACCCGAGCACTTGGGGTGGCACTCGCTTTTATTTAGCAACATATCTCGGCGAACAGGGGAATAGAACATGTAGTGTATACAATTTTTTTAAATATTACAATAATATAATAGGCATTAAGCACTTAACCGTGTACTCTCGAAACATGATGCGAATCAATATTTCCCGCCATGTTATCAAATGTTCGCTGGTTAAGGTATGGTAGCTAAGGGAAGGGGTGCTTTTGATTCGCGAAAATCCTACAGAATAACGATGTACGCAAATTTTGATCCAGGAATAAGGATGGTCAGATATCTGGGGGATGAAGAGAATTGTGGTTACTACATTTTTCTCAGGGTCTTAGAGTGCAACTGAGCAAAATTTGTTTTATATAATATATAATCCGTCAAAAGGTGTAAGATGTAGGTATTGATAACAGGCAGACATACACTATAAGAATAAATATATTCATATACAGAGTGTAACAGACCTAGTTCACAATATTGTATGGGTGGATACCTGACTAAATTACGAGTCCAAAGTGTTCAAGGGATATGTGCCTAATCTCAACCACGTCAGAGATACAAGCATTTCAAAAATATATGCGATTATTTCGATTGATTGAAATATTTTATTAATTGCAAATTATATATTGAATATAAAAAAATATTGAATTTCTTGCCGCCAGACTATTTTTAGTTATATGATTTAGGGCCTGAAGCAACGATATAGATTAATAATAGATCAATTTCGGAAATATTTATTTCGAAGTAAGTAGACTAAAGACTAAGTAAGAAGCTTAGCAATGTTGTAAAATTTTTAAACATTAATATTTTCTGTAACGGTGCAGAATTTGCACATATTCCTTGAGAATTTTAGACTCGTAATTTAGTCAGGTATAATCCCATAAAATATTGTGGACTAGTATATACAATAAATATACATATATAATTTGTAGGTATATATAAATATAAATTTTGATTATGGATAACGCACGCAACTTACAAGAAGTCAAAAATCTAAAAATTATAATAAAATGTTATCTTTATGTTTTGACTGCTGAAATTTCTGTAATGCTTCTGATGTTTATGTAGTTAACTTTGTGATTAGATATAATTATTAATTTATACAAATAACTTACTTCAAGTATGTATATGGGATATAATTAATGTTGTGGATACAATATCCTCTCTAGTTTTTATCTGATTAAACAACTTTCAAAAAAATAAAAACATGCCTTCATATACAGATGCTTTTTGAGACCAGTATCGAAAAGAATTTTTTCTATATTCAGAAATTTTAAAATTCTAAAATTGCGTCAGTAGATAATCATTTACATCATGTTCTATGTGCACCCTTCAAAACCAGTGTTCCAAAATATATTTACGTCTCGTATATAAAGCACAGACACAATAGTTGAGATCCACAACTAGCATACCCAGACTCCGTTATAAACCTGGAGACCATCTGTTATGGCGTCTCACCTAAAATATGGACTTGAACATTTCTCTAACTTTATTAGTCAGCGAGCTGTTCCCTGGAACTGAGCTGGAATATTTATGAAGGTTAGAGGTAAATCTGAAACAAAACGGTCTGAAATGATAAAGAAGACCTCAAATTAGTTTTTGATGTATTATATTCGGCGGGGAATTGCCTATTTAAGCCGCCGTGTAGGCATATAATTGAAATTTTCCCTTTACACCCTTAATACATTTATTATTGAAGCAAGTTAAAAATATCGTTTTTCTTAACCAAATAGATATTTTTTATTTAAAAAAAAAATCTTTTATAAATACACCTGATCCATGACTATACGCGTTTACCAAAAATTCACGCTAAACGGGGAAAATTAAATAATGATAAAAAAAATTAACAATGTATTTTCTTACAAATTTTTACAAATTATTATCAACCTTTTCAATAAAATGCCACCTGCTTCTACGCTTTCAATATTTTTTCTCTCTTTCGACAATTTTTTGTAGATGCTAACATGTATTATAATTCATCTTGTGTTAAATGCAATCTTAAAAATACTATAATATTTATATAGATAGAACGATCTATAATTCCAAATAAAAAAAATCTATTTTCACCGATTCAAATAAAAAATCATGAACATATTCATAAATTAACTATTTAATGTACTCATTAAGGAGAACACATTCTAATTGTGAAGTTGTAATTATTCAGAACATAGTACTGTGATATTTTAAATACTAATTAAATGTATTCATTAGAAAGACGAATTTAATAAAAATGAATTGTTAATTCCGGCGTCTGATATCTGTTTACTGAAAGGTATAACATTTGAGATTTCGTTAAAAAAAAGTAGATGCCTTTCAAATAATGGAACGATAGATGTTTTAATTTGAAAATGTGGTTATAGGTTCAAAAATTTGTGGTCAAATAGCATAGTTGAATAATGCACCTTCACCGGTTTGGAAAGAGATCCATCTTCGAATCCCGGTAGCGCAACAACAATATTTTTTGATAAAATTGATTTTATATGTACGTCTTTCTAATTAATACATTTAATTTGTATTTAAATATACGCATTTAAAAAGTTTATGTAAGTTTAAACATATTATATATATATATATATATTCCCGTTGTTTATGATAAAGAAAACAGTAAGGTACTTGTCTATTTTTTTGATCTTCACACTGAATTTTGTGAATAAAATAATATATAATTACAAACATTTTAACAAAACTTTTCCAAAGGAATAGTTACAAAATAAGAATAATACTGTATCCACTTTCGTCATGATGATACTTAGTACGTGTTGCGATTCTAATAAAATCGGCTTAAAATAAAACCCAAACAGTAGACAGACGGCACAGCTTGTAACGGGGTCTATTACAAAGGTACTCCCAGCGGAGCGTCGTTACGAGGTGACGGATTGTCACTTCGTGGCGTCGCTAAGTATATAATATATATATATATATGTATATAGTTTATATATACACACATACATAATATTTTAGTGTCTTCAATAACATATAATACTTCTCCTTGAAACGGGGGTCCTAATTAGCAAAACCATTTTATTAAGCAAATAGTTAAAATAAATAATATTTTTTTCTTTTTCTTGTGTCCTATCCATTTTTCCTTTTCTATGTTCATCCAAACCATAATATCTTCATTCGTAACTCATTCATCTATTACTTATTTTAAATATTATTCTGTAGATCCACATCTCAAATGCTTCAAGTCGCATAATCATTTCTTCGGTAGGTGTCAATGTTTTCATTCCATAGAATAATATCGAGAACGTAGAGCATCTGACCATTCTCATTCGTAATCTAAGGTTGAGATCATGACTGCAGAATATCTTTTTCATGCGGTTAAAGATCAATGCGTTATTTAATTACAACGAAAGGATCCCATCCCGAAGTGTCAATGCGATCAGCGCTGATACACTTGTAGTCGTAGATTAGGCGGTCTAGCCGCATGTAGAGTATGAGAAGTATCGTAGAATTGGAAAAAAAATCACATATCACATCAGCCTTTATGACGGACGCTGCAAAGGGATCTGAAACGTCATTCAGATATACCCGTCAGATTAGTCTAGAAAACTGTATACAAAAAATATATTACCTTCCTTGGTATGGTAATTTCATGTGATAATAGCAGTATATTTGAGAATCGAGTACGATTAAAGTAGTAAGTAGATTATAACTATGTACCTAACAATTAACGTTGATTAAAGAAAACTATTATTAAAATTTTCTACTTCATTATAGAGTATACGCGTTACTGAATACGTAAAGGTAGCTTGAATTATATACTCTAATTTTAATTAAATACAAATTTTGTGTTAATAATTAAAATTATATTTTAAAAAATATATTTGAATTGATCATATTTTATCAATATTTTAATATGTTCAAGAACACCCAATTACTGATTTTTTACTTACAAAGGCACTGTTATTAAATAAATATCAGATATTTCATAGAGACGAAGCTATTTTTATTATATTTTAAAGGAATATATAGAAAATATGGGGGGTAATTACAGAGCTTACGACCTATCTTCGGCTGGCTTAAGTGATCACTTTATATATATATAACGTTCATCAGTTCTCACACCTCGATCTCCATATTTATCAAATTTTTGAAAATTATATATATGTTATTATATGGACTCGTTTCGAGTATCACTACAACATCGCCATCTGTCGACCAAATTTGATAATTCATTTTTCCTTGAAACAGCATATCATATTTCAACTTAATGAATATATAAAGCGATCCCTTAAGCCAGCCGAAGACAAGTCGAAAGTCTTATAATTACCCCCATATTTATACTTTTAAAATATAATAAAAATAGCTACGTCTCTGTGAGATATCTGATATTTATTTGATCATATTTTAATTAGTAGAAAGAATTACTTGATCATAATATATAGAGCTTTCACACGTGTAATATATTATTTTATATTAGAACAGTTCCGTATAAATACATACTTTGTTGACAACATATATATAGATATTAGAAAACTTTTGCGGAGAATATTATGTTAATCAATTTGTAGCAGGTGGGTACAATTATTTCACCATCAATCAATAGCCAAAACTTCGATTGCCGTACCCGACAGACATAGAATTATTCATGGATACTTTTCGATAAATACTGAACCAAAGCTACAGCAAAGCTTTTTCACTAAAAATAAAAAATTTATAACACATGGAAAATAATAGCTGACATTAAGTATTCCAATTTGGCGGCTACAACGTCCTAGTATTTAACACGTTAGTGTGTGAAATATTTCTACGGCAAATTATGTACTAACTTACTAACTTACTAACTTACTAACTTACTAACTTACTAACTTACTAACTTACTAACTTACTAACTTACTAACTAACTTAACATCACGCCATTTCCCGCGGGAGTACGCAGAGAGGATAGAGTGCCAATTCTCTCCTCATCTACATGCATACATATTCTCATACATGCTCGACGATTATTGAGGCTTCTTACAGGACCATCTTTTAGTATCTGGTCGTGCCAAGTCTTCCACGAACTTCCTCTACTTCTGGTGCCATCAATACTTGCGTCATATATCTTTCTCACCATTCTCTCTTCATTCATCCGTTCCATATGACCAAACCATCTAAGTGATCCTTTCTTAATCTTACTCACTATACTTAGATCAGCTTTACATTCTTTCCTTATTTCTTCATTCTTTACTGTCATAAATGGATCTGCCACATATACGCCTGAGTGAATGTAAATTATATTATATATTATGTAAACGTACGTATAATTAAACTTATTTGTGTATTTTCTCTTTTTAAAACATAACTTTATTAATAAACTTGTCCAAAGTATGCCTAATATATTTATAATTCATTGTGTTAATATTTTTCTAACATATTTATACTAAGTATACCTTCGGTTCTTGAAAAGAGGGCGACCATGAATATTTGGAACAGACGAAGTGGGACCATTTTGACAGCTGAAAAATTATCAGATCTCAGCCGTGGAATGTGATACTGATTTATTAAATTTTCTTCAATGCAAAAGTATTGAATTATAGATTTTTCCTATATGTATATATAACAAGGTTCGTGTTCCACAAGCAAATGACACGACAGGGTAAATCTTGTCGGAGACAAATAACTGATATTTTATGAAAAATAATAATACCTATATTAAATAATGATTGTATTATTATTGCGTTATTTTTGTAGCTCATCCACAATGTTTGCGTAAGGTAGTGCGACCATGAATTAATTATTATCTTGAAACAATTTTAGAAAGGTTGCTGGTGTTAAGCTGCGGCTTAAACATAGCAAAAAAACTTATTATTAACTTATTATGAAGTTATTTTTATTCTCTTCTGTTTATTTTTATGAAATACAGCCCAAATAAGACTGAAGGGTTAAAAATAACTATAATTTTTTTGTTTATTTATTTTTGTTTTTTTTTAATTTCTTAAGAAATTTTTTTTTTTTTTTACAACTAAATATGAAATACGACATTTTACAAATGGTTTCCATTTTCTTGCTGACAAATATTGTCTCTTTAAAGAGTATTTTTCATTACTAACCGTAAAGTTTCTGGTTCCAAATTTCTATTTTTAACCAGCCTCTTTAAGTAGTCACACAACAATAAATCAGGAACCGTCAAATCTGGTGAACGAGGAGACCTTGTGAAATCAGAATTTTTTGAAATTATTCGTTCACTAAAAAGGTCACGAAGAAGCTCCATGCATATAGCAAGAGCTTCTTGCTATATGCGCTGTTGCTCCATCTTGCTGGAACTATATGTTTGGATTATTCTCGACTACCGGATTCAGTTTCAAAATTCGTTGTAGGAATGTTCTGGATTTGTCAAATTGAGTAGAACGATGATGAATAGAGACAGATGGATTGTCGTTTACACTCTGCCGTACAGCTTTCACAACTGCTTCTTTGCACACAGATCGATTAGAATAAAAAAAATCAATAATTTTGACACGTTATTGCACATCATATGTAGCCATAATATATCTACAAAAAATGTTTTATAACCTGCAAAAAGAAAAAAAAATATATAGAACCAAAAAAATTGTGGATATTTTTAACCATTCAGTCTTATTTGGGCCATCCTGTATATTTATTTAAATCAATGAAGTTTTACAGAATAATATAATATGTGCAGAAATTAATAGTTTTTTTAAATTGCATGTTCAGAGAAAGATAGTTTACATTAATTACTTAACAGATTTCAAACATAAATAGTTTTACATTAATTAAATTGAATTATTGATTGAATAAATTTGAACTAAATAATAAAATTTTATATTCAGATCAGAAAATAGTAAATAATTTTCATAAGACAATAAAATTTTTCATACGCAAATATATTTACTGATATTTTTTAGACATATTTTATTTTTTATCTAATATATATTTATAAGGTAGACAAAACCCAATTACGCTGCAGTATATTAAGTATTATTATTTTATAAATCAGTTATTTGAAAACACCCACACATTGAAATGATTCAAACGTCAATTCTATGAGTGCAATAAAATAAATTCTTGAGACATTAATAGTTAGGCTACTGTGGGGTTAAAATCATTGTGTGGGTGGTTGGCTCACGAGAGGGGTTATTTCGGCAGGGAATGAAATGCACCTGAATTGAGGTTAATGTGGGGTAGTAATGTACCTCGCCCATATTGGGATGCAATTTTAATGCCGGATCAAGGTTTAACAAATGGACCAGGATAATGTTATATTTTGGTGTAATATTTCCAAAATTTGGAAAGGTCACAAGTCGTTTTAAGGAAATTGAAATTAAATAAATTGAAGCCTTTAGAAAGGTTTTTTGGAAATACGTTTATTACATACACATTAAAATTATTCGAACATTATGTCATTTTCCACAGATGTAATAAATAAAGAGGATAGAATGACATACTCTTCTCTCAAGCAACTCTTTTTATGCATGATTGTCAAGGCTTCAAACTTTAGACTTATTATTATTTAAAATAACTCGTTTACTTTGGATAACTAAAGAGGTTGATGGAATTCTGACTAAGGATATTATTTGTAATATATTTTTTTATTACTCAATGATTTTTGCTGAATTTAGAAATAATTAACATAGATCGATGTTATAATTTAAAACCTTTGTTGCTAGCTTGGATATCCTATAGGTTTAAAGGAGGTATAACTCAGGGTCCCCAAATTGGTAAGTACCCCTAGGCTTTAATGTCTTCCAGAATAAGACTCAAGGTTCTCTATAGTGTGTGAAATATTAAAACTTTTACATTTTGTTGGAATAATAAGCGAGTATAGGTATATAAAATATTTTTAAGTAATGTATATGTGAATCCGGCTCTTTTCAAAATACCACATAATGGCGCATATCGTAACATTTAAAGCGAACGAACCTGCAACAACATCCCTTGTTCAGGGGAGTATTCAAAATAGTTTGTAAATACAACGTTAGTTTGTAGATACCAAGTTTGTTCGTTGATATTCAAAATAAAATTCTAACAAAATACAGAATGTAAACATGGTACTCCCTTACGAAATGGGCTAAATATTACACAAGTGTATCTTCACGTATGCAAACTCACGTTACAGCTTCCACTTCCAGGCTTTATATTACCATAAACATTAAAGCCTGTCCTGAAATCTTACAATATTTCCCCCAGTAACTATCACCGAGTAATAAAATACAAACTTATTTACGTGTTATTACCAACAAAGTGTAAATCCTTTATACATTTCTTCTCAGTAACGTTATTTTACACGCCTTCATTCTGGATATTTCACTTGGTCAATCTCTGCTTGTATGTCCGAACTACGCGTTTCAAGATACCCGTCGAGTATCTTGCAATGTAGTCAAACAGTCCACTTCATATTGTTACCAAACGAACGTCGTTGTGTATGAAAACCGTGTCTTTTGCTTCTGTGACACTCGTGTTTGACGTCATTTTGAAAATTCAGTACCGGTCAAAACAATGAGTACTCTTGCACACTCGGGGAATTCAACAAGTGAACGGATTGGCTGTATTGATCAAGCAGAGCATGAGTTTGTGAGGTATGAGGTGCCTCGGTAAATTTTCCCAGTGATTATATGTAAGTATTAAAGTGGAAATATGTAAGCAGTAACTAGTAAGCGAGCGACGTACAATATTTTAAACCAAATATGGTGAGAACTTTATAATGGATTAAATTATTTTCTAAGCGTTATTTTAAACAGACTATACACAAGTTTACTGGGTTATTTTGACATCCCTATGGATCTATTATCGAGAATAATGTATTTTATATATATATATATATATAGATCAGTCGAAATACTGGAAAAAAAAAATAAAGGCAGTATAGCACATAATACTCAATGAAGAATATTCTGAAAGGGTAGTCATATAACAGTTTGATAAATATATAATAAAATAAGATAAAATACAACCCTTATTAGTAATTAATCGAATATCAAAGTTTGTTACCACGCAATATTTTGGCAGAGAAACTGAAATAGATATTAATAATTTTATTATTGATTATGTACCCGAGTCATTAAAATTAATTATTTAGGAAAATTTGAAATAGAATAATTAATGTTGCCACATTACCATCGCCAGACACAAGCAATTCATAATTCCACACATGCAAGGATGAATGAAATATGAATTTTAAATTACCAGTGAAAATTAAAAGGGTTTTTCTCTTTAACCCTTACATTGCTAAACTCTAGTAAAGGGATAATAACTAAGTTTTTACTTCTTCAATATTTGCATAATTACTTTGTGGCAAACATAAGTAAAATGGTTTATTTAAAACTACTATATATTGATTCATCAATATGTTTCGATACCTATGGTATCTTCTTCAGGAAACACTACTACTACACACTACTAAAATTAAAAATATAAACATATATAAAAACAAAACTATAAACGATGGGTAACTAATGAATATCTCTTTTATATGCATATTCAATTTGAAATTAAGTGTACATTGTCTTTATTACGAATAAGAAAAAAACATACATTAGCGAAATCGTAAGAAGTTTTACGACATGCAAGTATATTGACCATTTGTCATCTCACACCGTCAAATGCAACGCGAGATGATACATGGTAATTTTTACGTTTGTTCAATAATTATTTATGTAAAAATGATCACAGAATGTCTTTAAGTGTAGATATAGATTCTATGGAAGCCCTGTCCGCGCAGCTGGCACCATTGGCACCCATAGGCCGCGAGCAAATTTTAAAGTCGTACAATGATATATTGAATAAAAAAAAGACTCCGTTTTTTAGTCAAATAACAATGTATGAATTTTCTAGTATCAAATTCGACCGTATTACGGCCCTAATATATTTCCTTTTGATAATTAAATATTCTGCGGTCGTATCATGTTATGCCTATCCCGGGTAGAAGGTAGCGATCAGTTTACCTGAATTTATGAAAAGTCGGTAATAAAATACTGCTCAAGTTATGTAAAGGCTGTGTGCGAGGATAGTTGAGGACCCGAATAGAAATTCGTCTGTGCCTGGTATAATGCATGAAAATATGTTATTTATGTTTTTTTAATAATAACGTAGTAGTTGTATTGTTATTAAAAATTGTTTATGAAAACCAAATCTTGTTTTAAAATCGTAATTAAGTTTTTATTTTATTAGGAGTTTATCTATAAAAATAAACTAACATACTTTAAACAGTGAGGATAATTAAAAAACAACTTATTGAATATATATATATAGCTTGTTAAGACTATAATATACTTTCTCCTGTAATGCTGAAAAAATTGAGAGAAAAAGTTGAAAATAAAAATAAGAGATAGAAGTTATAAATAAGAAAATATTCTAGGGAAACGGGAGGTTGGGGAATGGAAAAATAGGATAAGGAATAAAATCTGTGTGATAAAAATAAAATGAAGGCCATAAATTAATTTAGATTTAATTGAGATAACGAGTTTTGTAAAAGTTTAGTTTAGTTTAGTTTAGAAAAATGAATTCTGTTTAGTATTGGTGTTGCAATTAGAAGGTTAAATATAATATTAGTTCTGTTTGACATGGATGGCACTCGAATGGACATGCGTCTGAGTAAATCAGGACAGTCTACTTTAGGAGTTGATTATTTTGTGTAGAAAAATGACATCGGCTATGTCTCTTCAAATTTGTAGTGATGGAGCTTTGAAAATGATAGATAACTGTTGCAGTACTGGTTAAGGTTCGATAACTATGAAAGTTAAGATATTTCAGTAATCAAGCTTAATTAAATATTACAAAAACATCGATTGACGTATTTTAATGCAGATGTGGTAAATAAAAGCAAAACCAACATTGGTAATATTTTCACTGAACCAAATACCTGAGAATGTCAAAAATGTCAGAAATACCAGAAAATATTCAAACAGGTGGATCTTTATTTGATAGTCCTCTTTCCGTTATTCAAATATTTGGGATCCAACATCTCCGAAAAGAAATACCTTTATTTTGAACATTCCGGGAGAATTAAGGGTGGAAACGTTACCTACTTCGCACTATGGAACCTTTCAGACTCGTCAGATAGATTTCGGGTCTATAATCATGAAGTCTATAATGCTGTATGGATACGAAGGCTGGAGCCTTGCGGAGAAAATAAAAAAGGATCCAAATATGTGAAAACAAAATTCTCAATAATCGACAATATATTCGCATCAACATATTGGTGTACGAAATTTTTAATGGCTTAAAATAATGACTGTTTGAGGAGGTACACGGGCCAGTTACGTTGTAAAAAGCGAGAATTCTAGGATCATCTAACTAAGAGTTTTGTTTAAGCTGTTTCTGGATGGCCGTGGTTTACAGAAAATTAATAAGTGTAAAAATTACAACATTATCATTTTATTAAACGGTACCAGTGTGGTACTATCCACGTTGAAAGATGAAGACATTAGCAAAATTCTGTTGCAATTGTAGGGGCGGCGATTTAAATCCACCGTCAGCATTGCCGCTCCTATCCGACGAACGACGCGACCGACACCTGGATTAAGGACGCAGGCTACAGAAAAGATTAGCCGCCTAAGACTAGCCCGATTGACACATCTTACGGACTCCGGGTCTCTATCGACTTGCTCCTCTACTTATCATCTTCACACTTCACTATCTCCTGTATTCTTTCTTAAATATGCGTTGCATTAACACTATCAGAAACTACCCGCAGATAATTAACTATGCTGAAGGTAATTACTTTTGAGAGATGCAAACACCAGTACAAGTAGTTCAACTTTTAATTAATAAACTGAATTAACCAGAAGAAGCCACTTAAGTACGATAAACGACGACTGCCAATTAAATATAATGTGTAAGTTTTAAATTACGAACATGTGATGAAATACATTAGAAGAAAAGGATTTGGAAACGGTTTTGGAAAATCTGAAAGATGAAGGTCAAAGAGAAAATGTGAGGAACTCTTGACTTATTCGATGGCCTCGTCGAAACATTGTGTCAGCTTTCATCAGAACTTTGTATTCACTACGAGAATGTCAGAAGCTCTCGGTCCAAGAATGAGAGACAATGCACTATATACACTAATCAGGCTAAAAATTATTAGTTAACCACGAGATACGTCCAGTTTATTCTGTAATCAAATAACCGTGAGTAGTCAACGGGCTCACCAAATTGCAACTAGCGCAGATCGAGCGTGCACGGTAGGGAAGAGAGAGTTGGAATAATAATTCTAGGTGATATTATTTTCAATTATCAGTGAGTTTATCCACATAAAAAAACCGAATGCATTATAGATTTATGTCATGTGTTTACATATGAGGGTGCTAGTTGCAAAATTAGCAACCTCCATTATTATTTTGTATATATTTAATAACTAATATAGTTTTTACCCATTGTGTTAATCTATCAATAATCAAACTTAGCTCTTTCAATATCAGTGAGTCTTCGCTACTATGAACTAGTATTTTAAACTAGATTATAAAGATTATCATTCAAAATTAGAAGTACATTATAATCTGTATCATACGGATTCTTTTCAGACGTGTGTTTAAGAAAAATCATGAGCATTCATCAAAGCAAACTCCAATATCAAAATATTAAACCATACATAAGCATCTTCTGCCGTAAAACTAGATTTGCGAGAACCCTGCATCTGTGAGCAAAATGGAATCCTCTCGAACATCAATTCATTATTTATACAATTCTCGTCGGGCTTTAAATAAAACAACCCGTGAAAATAATATTAGTATTTCTAAACTAGCTACATAATGTCTGCGGTGAAATTTTCCCGCTGCCTACCCCCGACAACATAACTCAAAGTTTCCCCGATATGTCCGATCAAAGGTGGCCGGGCAGGTTGAAAATTAGCGAGTTTCATAATATCGGCATTTAATTCACGGGTGAATATTTACCGATAGTGGTTAAACCGCAGAAATTTAGTTTAGTATTAAGGGGTAAATAATTAACATCGTACGATTTTTTCATCTGGCTTTTTGGGGATTTAATTTCTATGTATCAGCCCTTAGTGCGTATTAATGTTTACATGTGATAGTTTCAAGAAAAACGCAAAAATACATAGAAAACGACAAAAATAAAAAATTGAATCGAATATAATTAGAACGTAGACATTGTGTGTGTGTATGTGTGTAATGTATACAGTTCACTGGAAAGAAAAGAAGGAATACAATTTTATTAGATACATTTATTTTTATTAGGATAACACATTCTTATTGTGAAGTTGTAATTATTCAGAACATAGGTCTGTGAATAATTACAACTTCACAATAATATTATACATATAAAATAAATTTTATCGAAAAATATTATTGTTGCGTCACCGCGATTGGAACTTGGAGGAACTCTTTCCAAACCGGGGACGGTGCATTTTTTAATATGCTACTGCGATATTATTTTTGACGACAAATAATGGAACGATAGATGTATTCATTTGAGAAAGTGTAACATATAGGTTCGAAAATTTGTCGTCAAAAATAAATGTCGCTGTAGCATAGTTGGATAATAAATCTTCCCCGGTTTGGAAAGAGATCCAGGTTTGAATCCCGGTAGCGCAACGACAATATTTTTCGATATAATTGATTTTATATGTATATCTTTCTGATTAATATATTTAATTCATATTTTTTTATATGTAATTAGTATTTAACATTTATTTTTGATATTTTAAATATTTATTTGTTTGTAAACCGTTGCATTGAATTGTATTTTATGTTGGTAGGTATAAGGTATGTATTTTTAAAATAAACATATTTAGGTAGATTCCATGTAGGTACTGAATTCATAAATAAGGTATTTATCTACCTACCGGGACGTGAAAGGACATTTAATTTTCACGCATTTGAATTTCTGAAATGTGCCAAAACATAAATTTGACGATTACGTGTGATGAATAAAATATTTAGTCACCATGATAACGACGTACTAGTTACAAAAACTCACACGTTTTTCTGAGATTACTCTAGTAGAAAATTTTGGGCAGGGAGAGATAAGAGTTAAGATGTTAAATACATCAAAAAGATTATGATTGTGTGAGAGGTAAGATATTTATATTTTCTAAAAATGTAGTATAGAATATGTTCCGCTCCTTCATGAAGTAGCGAGGTACGAACTACAGTCTGCTACCGATAAGGATATATGCAGGTACCTGGTTTAGATGATGCGGCTTCGAGTTAATTAGACTACGGGATAAAAACGAAATTTTCAAGAAAACAAGTCTAATTATAAATTTATTTCAGATGCGCAACCCTTTTTGTTTTTGTTTTTTTCATAAAATATGTAAGGGTTGTGTATTTTTTCACAGATGAATATACATATATATATATAGTGAGTGTGAAATTGCTGTACTTGATGAAAAATTCCATTTACACAAGGGCAAGGTAGGCCGGAAATTCGCAGAAGGATATCTACGCAAAGATGCATTAATAATGAAACGTCTTGAAATGAAAAGAATTAAAACAGAAAGGAAGGAAATTTTACCCCCTTGCGATAATGTAATGTGTATTCCCGGATGTGCGTAATAAAATTTAATGAAACCCAATGAAACACCGAGAAAATATTAAAAGGCGGAGAAAATGTCTACGCTTTGAAAAAATAAGCTTTTTGCGAATGTGTATCCGAAATAAGTGCTATTTTACCCTTTCGGTATGGTGGAAAGGAAAGGTGGGTACTTTCCATTATGCTTGACATGCCTGGTTCAAGCAACTGTTGCTTTAAAGGGCTTTCGGGGTTACGAAAAATACTCAATTTCGCAACAACTATTAAATTAGATTTACAAAAGTTTTAGACGAAATGTGGTATCTAAAGAATTGGAATATTTATTTAAGAAATAAATTAAGTTTTGTTTCGTTTTATAATCGCCTGTAAACAAATAAATGTATTTATACCAATTTAGTGAGAGTGCAGACGGGTATTGGATAAGTTTTTTTTACCACATAATGATATTATGTTACTAATTCCCATTAGTTTTTTAACCACATAATGCTATTATGTAAGTAATTTTCATAGGTTTTTTTACCACATAATGATATTATGTTACTAATTCCTATTAGTTTTTTAACCACATAATGCTATTATGTAAGTAATTTTCATAGGTTTTTTTACCACATAATGATATTATGTTACTAATTTCCATTAGTTTTTTAACCACATAATGCTATTATGTAAGTAATTTTCATAGGTTTTTTTACCACATAATGATATTATGTTACTAATTCCTATTAGTTTTTCCCTTTTACCTTTTTTGATAGTTTTCATAAGGCTACTTCCATAAATATCACAGGTTTAAACCTTACCTAACCCCCCTCCTCTACACATATCACAAGGCGCATTTTAAAGTAAATATCGATTTTTTTTTTAAGCAACACATCATTTTTACAACACTTTACTTTCTTTAGATGCGTCACACCTTAAACTACTTCTCAACATAGTCACCACCATTATTAAGGCACTTGTCATAACGGGGCACCGATTTTTGTATACCTTCGTCATAGAACGACGCCGCCTGGGATAAAAACCACGCCTGTACTCAGTTTTTAAGTTCATAATCGTCATCAAAACGCTTGGCGCTTGTGAAAATATTGAAATAACTTGGCGGCAAACCAGGACACAATTGGAGATGAATGTCAGCTGGTTTCATGTTTTGTGCATTCAAGAAACGAATCACGGACCGTATTGCACTTTCGGCGGGCTGATCTATTATTTTGAACATGGCCACATTATGTATAACGTTACATGTGGTAAGTCAACAAATGAAGGAAACCATTGCGCATGCGCAACATCGCAACTGTGGCGTTATACCGAGAATACCCCTCTGTCACAATTCCGCTGACTAAACTTGTGACATCATTTATGAAAGCCGCCTAAGTAACGAATTACTTTTTTATGGTAATGTTGAAAGAGAATGTATTATATTTGTTTATATTTTTTTGGCAGCTACATCTTTTGATTAAGAAGAACAATAAACCTTAAAAGCATTGCGGGATGGAGATCGGCAATGTCATATCTCTCTTTTGACTCAGCTCTTAGATCAAAAGATGAAATGTGCTAAACAACGTAATAACAACTTGATTTGAATAAATAAAAATTATATGTCACTTTATAGATATAATTTAGTTGCAGTCAAATATTGTTGAAACATTTTATGTAATAAATAAAAAAAATGTATTTCGTGGAGGACGACAGATGTTACCTTGTTTCACTCGGTTAACATTAATAGTTTTTAAAAAAAAATGGTTTGTCGTATTTCTAAAGATAGTTTGTGATTCCATCAAAAGTTGTCTAGTGATAGCGAATGTCTTCCAAAAACCATTCCGAACATTTGTCATTCAATATGTGAAAAACATATAAAAAATGACATGTATTTATACTGCATACTATCACCCTATATTCCTTCAGAAAGAAAGAATTAGAACGCCGTACTTATCAATGGAATTTCATCGTACATTCCATTCCTTTATGCTTCTGGATCGTTGTTAAGACACTGGAAATGTTTACCTGTTCCAGGATACTTAGATCAGTTATACGCTCTTCTCACTTTATCACTAGGATCTTCTTCACGTGTATGTTGTATATCTTAAGTATGCTTTACATTGCGGCTATATAACACCCTTTATTCGCAGCCGTATAGTAGTGTAGGCAGTGTACGGTAGAGCAACATTCTGTTTATTGCTGTCAAATACACGCGATTAGTAGTTTGCCAAATGCGCAGCTTGCATACTACACCCTGTTATGAGTGTTTTCGTCGATAGTACAGGGTTATTTAAAATGATAGAATCGATTTCATACTGCTATATTTCTTGAATTATACGTTGCATGTGAATGATCTACATAAAAATTGATAGAGGAGGTCCGAAAGTTTTAAATTTCACAACTAGATCGCTCATAGTTGCGCTAACGACCGCTAGAGCGCTCGCGCCGCCATACAGTCATTTCGCGTCAGTTGTGAGAAAAATGGCTATAGTTTTGGCCCCTGAGGTCTTCTGATCTCACGCCCTGTGACTTTTCTTGTGGGAATTCGTAAAATAAACAGTTCATGTGCCACCTTTACCAACAACCCTTACCGACCTGCGGAACCGTATCACAGCTGCGGTGAACTCAGTAACACAAGTTCAGCTACCGATTAGATGTTTGCCGTGCAACCAAAAGGGGTCACAATAAACATATATAAACTATAGTGGTAGACTTTATTGTAAGCGTTATCAAATGTTATTTACTTCATATCTGTCACTCGTTCGTAGTTTAAAATATAGAGTTGCAAAATGGAGTCCATCATTTTGAATAACTCTGTGTATGCTGCCTATGTATGGGAAATATTCTAGTCTCTACTCTAAGGAAAATATTCCGTTCCGCTAATATTATATTTACCATGCTGGTCATGTGGTATCTCCGATAAAATTTAACTCTTCAATTACTAGTCATATTTAATATCGGCAACACAACGAAACTAGCTATTTTTTTATATCTTTTGATTACTTTTTTGCAAAATTAAAGTTTGTGAACCTGGTGGAGGAGAAAGTTTGTTATCAAATAACGTGTCCGAATCATGCATCATCACATATAATTCTTTATTTTATCTCAAATTTAAAACCGTTCCATGTTTATTTAACAATTATCTTTTTTGTCAATCTTTAATACCTATGGCAGTTGGCATTTAGTACGTGTTAAGAAATCAGAACACTGAGAGACTGTTAGACCCCAAAGCTGTTAACAACGGAGCCATTTACAAACATACGATATTATTTCCGAGATGGCACGTGCAAGAGAATTCGTGTAAAATGTACGTGCTCCACCCCTGATGGCACCTTTCCACCCTTCACCTATTTCGCCCCTGGTACGACTCCATTTCTTCGCAAACTAGATGCGGAGTTTTTCTTTTGGCTCGCGGAGGGGATGAAAAATAAGGATGAATTTTGAATGATATTTCTTCGGGTTTGGATCGTTGCAGACTTCTCAGTCATTTGTTTCTACAAATGGGAATGTGCTAAAGTTATGTAGTAGCGCCTGGAACATTCTGCTGTCTGCTATAAATACATATTTAATCGCCATACGGTAATAAAATATTTAGTTGAAACCATTTGCTGCCGGATGATTTGAAAGCGAGGGAACATGTTTCTGGTAATTTTATCAAAGTAATAATAATTAATTATAGAGAAACGTACATAGATAAGTAAAAAAGTGTAAATGTTAATATTGAATGAAATGATGAATTGAAATGTTAATATATTATGAAGCATATGTAATAAAACTAGTGCTGCTGGTAAAGACGAAATTTTTTATTAATCATTTAACACGATATTACATGCTAAAAGTTAGGGTTAAAAATCTCTCCATATTTTGTATTTATAATACTTGTAAAATATAATTGCATTATACATTTGACAAATCTTTTGATCGAATACGCTTAACTTCATTGTGCAAGGAATACTGGAGGTATTTTTTTTATATCAATTAGGTATAATAACATGTACATAACTCGAGTATTATTTTATATCAGTTGCGTATAACGGATGCAGAATAAATATTATTTTACATCAATTGCGTATAAAGTATCTAAAGTTTTACTTTTCTAAATTCAAAATTTAAGTCTACAGTTTATAACTTTACATCAATTTTGTATATCGTACTTAGAGTATAATTTTACGTCAATTGTTTATAAAGCACTTCGAGTATCATATTACATCAATTTGTATAAATTGCCCAGAGCTAACATCATATTTATTTCAAAACGATTTCATTTTTATAACTGCGTATTTTTATATTTATTTGTTTATTCTTCATTGTATTATATGACTCTTTAAATGTGGATATTTAAAAAAAGAATATGTATGTAGAGTGGGATAAAATAAAGATCTATAAGCGTAGGAATGATATGTAAATAATATATTTACTATAGATAGTAAATTGCTTTGTTGAATGATTTTCATGTAATAAGCAAAAAACTTGTCAACCGGGGCAAGACTAGCGGTGCACAATGGAGTCCCGGTACCGACACTGATGTATAGAAGTGAGACCTGGAGCTGGCGAAGAGGAACGAAAGTAGACTGAATGCAGTGGAAATGAGATCACTTAGGCGTATATGTGACAAATAGATTTATGATAAAGTAAAGAATTAAGAAATAAGGAAATAATGTAAAGCTGATATTAGTACAAAGAGTAAGATTAAGAAAGGATCACTTTGGTAGTTTGGTCATATAGAACTGATGAATGAGGAGAGAATGGTTATATGACGCGGAAGACTTGACACGACCAAGTAAACCAGATAATGGAGGATGGCTCTGTTAGAAGCCTCAACAATCGGCGAGCTTGTATGTGAAGATGTAAGAATTTGGATGAGGCGAGAATTGTGCGTCAGAACAGATGAGTGTGGCGCTCTATCATTTCTGCCTACCTAAGTTAGTTAATTAATTAACAAAAATATATTTGGGCTGTATGGCTGTATTTTTAAATCTACCTTCAAATGAGTGTATCTCGTTATTTGATATATTATAAGTTAAAAAATATATTTAAGCACTGTCAAGTTAATTGAGGGTAATGGATACTAAATACCTTAGCAAAATGAGGAGTCGTCACATTAATAATATATACAAAGTTATTCACATCCTTTATTAGGAAAACAACCTTTCCTGGGTGGCGGCTTACCCCTCGGTTGCCACTCTCCACCTACTGCTGACTACCCTTTGTAAGTAATAATTAAATTCGTAGAGTGGTTTTTGCATTGTCTCTCACTAAGCAAGAGCCTTTAAAAATTGTATTGGAACAAGATTTTCAAAATGAAGTACATTAAAATTGAAAGAAACAAAGCGATCTGATGAGGGTTACTAATTAATTTTGTTTAGTTTGTATTTAGAATTTTTTATGTTGTTTAAAAATATATATTATATAAATAATGAAGATGTAAATAATGTATCAATAAATAGTGATTATAAACAACGCGTTTTTTTAATTATTTATGAAAGTGGGTTATTATATAGGTATAATATGAGGGTTATTATATGAGGACCCCTATTACATTATTCTTATTCCATAGTGTTCATAAAAAAATCAGTTCAGTGGCGTAACTAAAAAATTGGGTACCAATGGAAAATGGAAAAGAGAAATTGAATCCTAATTCAAAATGAAACGGATTCCTGAATATGCATTATCTATTATATTCCATTAAATACCAATAACAAAATTGGTCTCTTATATATGTGTTTATTGGCACATGTACTCTACACATGCACTATTTTTTGTTTGCGTAATTGCATATTAACTCAAATAAATAAATAAATAAATATTTTATTAAGGGAACACATTTTTTTTGTGAAGTCATAATTATTCAGAACATAAGTCTGTGATGTTTTAAATACTAATTAAATATATGTATATCTTTATAAATAATACATTCAATTTGTATTTAAATAAATATTTATTATTACACTGTAAAAAAATTGCTTTGCTTTACGGAGATTTTTTTCTGAGGCATATAAATATGACAGAAATATATTTTTTATTTTTGTAATTTCATGCTATGGTAGATTTAAAAAATGATTAGTCCTATTAACGCTGAGAAACATTTAAATACTAAATAATATATAGTAGAGCACGAATCTTTTGAGATCCTATCTAACGTGGGACCTAATGCACAGCATGGCTGCATTACGCCACTGATTCAGGTGTTTAAAATATATGAATTATTTTGTTTCGTTATTTTCTCTAGTTATTTTTATATATAAATAAAATAGCATTTAATACGCAATCAGTAGCAGCCAATTACTTTCTGCTATTTAAAAATTAATTTACATTAAAAATACCACAGAACTACGTTCTGATAATGTGACATCACAACAATAATGTATTCTCCTTAAAAATAATAATGAATTGTTTAAAATATAGCAGCAAAACTATTATTAGTGGGTACGATGAATAACCTTTGTAAGAACGTATTGTTTGTCTGTGTTAAATTCCAAAATTCCAAATATTCTGTATTATTTTATACAGGGTACTATTTCACTTACCCTTGACGGCTATTTAATATTAAGCTAATGCCTTAATATTGTAATTAATGGAGTCACGAGATACAAATATTTTGTTTAGAAATACACCTCCCTTCAAATAATATAAATGAAGAGTGATAAATGGTTATGAAATGGTTTTGCTAAAACTAATAAAAGGTATTTTAGGCAACGTCAAATGTTAATAAATTGGGTAAAACTATTAGAGAGAGAGAGAGAGAGAGAGAGAGAGAGAGAAGCTTTATTACGTCATTATGAGAATAATAAATGTAAATAAATTGTTATATATAAATATTATGTGTAGTAATAAAGAGAATACGGTAGTTGTTCCTTGAGTGCGAGAAACATTTTATCCAGGAACCATTCGTCCAAAGATGGAAGAAGAAAGAGAAAAACTGCTATCCTAACGGATGATCCTGAAAAAAATGCATTACAAGAGCAACAAAGCAAGACAATCAAAAAATGACAACTGAGAAAAAGAAGAAAAGAAGCGCTTCAAAAAAATTTTATTATGCTTGCCTGGTGTGTTGCGAAACTTTGAGCGCCTACCTGGACAAAGCTGGATCCAAATGGCGAAAATGATGACAAATGAATGATACACCCTGTATTTATATCTTTGATCTCACAATAAATTACTAACCTCATATTCTTATATTTATACTTGAAAATTAATAATAAAACATAATTAAGTACAAAATAATAAGTTATGTTTTGTTTGCTTTTGATTTTCTTTGTCGAGGAAATATTGATTTTTGTTTCACTGTACAATTAGTACTGAAACTTACAATATATATCTGTAGTTTTATTGGAGATTTATTCAATTTGCATATAACTATTGAGCCCATTCTTTCCATTGCTCTTTTTATCCCACCCATGGGGCAGATTGAGCAACTTGGAAGTTTCTCGCATTCATGGTAATATATTATAAACCCGGTCTGAAATAGTTTTATTTTCTGAAGACGTTTAGAGCAAGGCAAATTACTTATCGGACATTATAGGAATCAAGTAAATCTGATGCACTGTTTAAGAGTTATGTTAGATTAAATAAAAAATTGCTCAACTAGCCCCGATCTACAAAGATGTAGTAAATACAAAATTATTTATAATATTTTGATTAATTTTACACACTTACTTATTTCTAATGATTCTAAATTATTAAATATAAGATCAACATTGTTTATATGTAAAACGGACAATCCCAAAACGACAAAACAAAGTTTCAAATACTGAATAAAAACCACAATGTAAAATTTGTAACAAATTTAAAAAATATGATAAACAAGTTGAATAACGGTCGACGCTAGTTATTGTAATTAATTAATTTTTAGTTGACGGGTTCATATAATAAAATATTTAAAGTGCACCCACTGATAATATGCACTTACAAGTAAATCTGAATTTATACCATGTTTGCATGTTTGTAAATTAAGTGGTTTTGTTAAGATTCTTTCCCACTCTCTTGTACATCCTGCACAACCCCTTTACCAGTGCACATTTGATTTCTTGAACCTTGACAATTAGTGTGATGATTGATATTTTATTAATAATTTTTTTCTATCAAAAATAACTCCATTATACGAAATTTGGAAAATTTAGATATAGAAACAAATATTGTTTCAGGAAAAAAGTGTAACTTGATTATCCTGAATAAATTATTTTATTGCTATTGTATATTTAAAAAATAGCTGATCTGTAAATATGTATACACTTGTCTTAATGAAGAAGCACAGCAAAAAAGTCACCGGAAGAACGTCAAATGGCAACAGCTCGTAACATTACAGCGTGCAGAAAATTGAGACAAAATTTATTTATGTGGAAATTATCATGTTGTTATACAAAGACAAAATTGCAAAGGAAAATTTATGTTTTTATTGTATTTGTTTGTAATGTGGATCACATAAGTAATAATAAAATTGATAATAAGATTAATTAAAAATTACACCTGATTTTTAGTGAAACTGAGGTATTGACATAATAATTGTACGTGTGTATAGTACAAAGTTTAGTTTAGTGAAAAATTGAAATAAAACCAAATCATGTAGTTTGACAAGTATTATAACTATATATATCCTTTATTGTGCTGATGATGATGTTTCTTTTATGTGAGGGATCGGAACGACGGAATAATACTCGTAATTTGTAAAAATAGTATTTAATCTAAATAATACAGTACAATCTCCTTTATCTCTTTCACGCTCTCATCTGCCAACCTTGGGCGCGTCTCGCATTCGTTACATAGATACATCATATTTCTAAAATAAAAAAAAGTATTTTAGTTAAGTAGTAGCGAGTACATTACTAGTTTGTATAAATAATAAATGTAACAATTCGTAAGATTGGCGTATTTCGGATACCTTAACAGTATCGAAATTCAATTTACCCTATATATATAACGTAATAATTTACTGGGATATGTAGTAAAAGGAATCTGATCGCGGATTATACACGAAACGCAATAACAATACAATATCAGAATTTTTTCACAATGTTACCTCTCACGCGATACAAAACACTTCGCAATAAAGTTCGAATTCTTTATAGTACTCGGATAATATAAAAAATACTTTGCAATTGCGTATCATGAAAGATTTGATTTTCTTACATAAAATAAATAATAAAAACTCGCGGAAGTCATAAATATATAACATTTACATCAAAACTAAAATTGTGAAATAACTTCGAACAGTTTGTCCAATTTTTCGTATAATTGACATTTATAATATATTATTATTTAAGAGAACTAAATTCAGACAATAGAAAAAAAAATGAATTGAGTAATAACGTAATTATTTAAAAAATATTTGTAGCAAGCCGTCCCGAGTAACGGTCGGTGCAGGTAAGCGCACCAAGCAAAACCAAACACTGAGAAACGCCGATACACACCGTCGACCCACGTGAACGCAGCCAGCGATCCGCGCGTCCTGCGTGGGCCGAAGCGGCCAGCACTCCGGCTTCAGTCCAGTCAGCAACTTTTGTTATTCACTGTCAACATTTGTAATTTAATTTCAAATAAATTCTTTGTACAATCGTACGAACGCGTATCCATTCAATTTGTTTTTACTGCTTGCAATCATCTCACACAGTAGGTACTGACGTTAAACCGTCGTGGAAGCGGATCACTACTGAGTATGGAGTTTATTACATAAAATACTAATGACGTAAGTGTTTGTTACGTAAAAAACATTAGTGCTTTGAGTGCCGACAAAAATTCCTCGCGTACCAACGTTCGTTGGTATTTTTCATTTTACACATTACATCGCCATACAAAATATTCATTACCAAAATCCGCGAATCAACGTACTTAACAAATAATAGGAATCGTTTACATATTAAAAAAGTGCTCAGCATTTTTGTAATGAAAGCTTTTGATTTTGAAATATTTTATAGTGATTTTCAGAAATGTTAAATTGCATTGATTGATTGGGATATTCAATTGAGAGCCATTACTCTGCCAATGTTTGTTTACAGAAACGATTACGGCGGGAATTTTATTTAGCCATCGGAAAATATCCCGTCCAATTAACAAATTCCGACCGTCAAAATAGCAATAATGATTGGCAAACCATCCCTTATTATTTTATCGAATCCTCTGCTGAATAATAAGAAATAAAAATAATGATTGTCATCATATACACATACAATTTTAGTCAGTTTTTTACATAGAATAAAAATTATAATTTTTATTAAATAATCATAAAATTTGATTATGTTTCTTTTTTGTAGAAGGATACAGATTAACAATACATGATGGATTATTTTAAATGAAATTTGACAAACATAATATAGACTTAAGTAATGACACAGCGACGATTATTTCACATTATGTAATGTGCTAACACATAACTAATTCGTTTCTTTTATAGAACGCTAACTAATTATTTGATAAAATGTGGAGATTGAGGGATGAGAATTGGTGAATGTTATATATATATAAAATGTAGGATGCCCTGTAATTACCCCATACTTCCATATATTTTCAATTAAATATAATTTTAAAAAAATAGCTTTGTCTCTATGAGATATCTGATATTTGATTAATAAAGGTGCATTTGTAGGTAGAAATCCAGTAATTGTGTGTTCTTGGACATATTCACATTGCTAATATTATATACTGATCAAAATAAGAAAATATATAAAAAATTGCAAAATATTGATTTTTCAGGCGTATTCTAGTATAATATGTTAAAAAAACATCTTAGAGATAAAGAATATTACTTTAAATATTTTTTATAAAATCAGATTCTCATAGTGATGACAAATACATTATTAAATTTGGTCCATAAATAGCGATAGTGTAGTGGTACTCGAAGCGAGTCCACAAACTAACATATTTACAACTTTCAAATTTTTGATAAAATATGGAGATTATATATGAATCAATTAAGTCAGCCGAAGACAGGTCGTAGCCCTGTAATTACGTCATACTTACATATATTTTTCATTAAATATATATAATTTAAAAAAATAGCTTTGTCTCTATGAAATATCTGATGTTTGATTAAACTGTCGTGTTAATTGATGATGTTAAATATTAGATTTTTTTATTTACGGTTATAAAAAACATTTACGCATCATGTTTACATTATTCAGTTAGTCATATCTAAAATAAACTTATTTTTTAAAATTGTATGTATGTAATAGTAATATTTATATGAAAATAAAAAAATATATTCATTTTTTCAGGGCTTAATTAATTACCCTCTGGTGAGTCGTCCCGAGTGACGATCAAGCATAATACAGACGCAGTTGCTAAGAAATGGCGCTTTGAACGCAGCCAGGGGCAACGCGCGTCGCGCGCGGGCTAAACCGTGCACCAATTCTTCACTGGTCGCGTCACTTGATACGGGCTCCGTTTTCACCGTGGAAATGCCAACAGTAGTTTTTCTTCGCCATTGCAATTTAATGAAAATGAATTCAAGTTATCTCTTCTTCAACTACAGATTAATGGCATAGCTGACGTCTCCATATAACTTCAACATTAATATTTTCTTCTCCATTTTTCGCATTTGTATCACTATGGGGTATATCCACGCCCGCTCCACGCACAATTTCACACATTATGATACTCTTGTATCACACGTTAACATGGCTATAAACTTCATAAAATAAATAAAATATCAAAATAATACTAGTCGTAATAAACATGTTGTTTAGCATTTTACGAGTATGTTCCATATACAGTTGTCCTGCCTCTACAACCGCGAGTTTCCGGATAAGGTGTACCGATGTTTATTAAATGGTTCTGTTTAATAGGTGGAACTCCATAAACTCCACGATACAGTGTTAATTTCAAAACCTCGTCCCTCCTACCGCAAAGTTCCGGAGTCTGGCTTGCGCCCAAAACTGAGGTGCCCGCCATTATGCCCGCCGTTAAACGGAGTTAAAGTTTATCAGGGCGGCCGGGGCTAAAACTCGCTGTAAACAACGCGATAGCCGCCATTTGCATGCGCCGGTCGCGGGACCCACTCGGCCGTACTAATAATGGCGGAGTTTTAAAAATAAGCGGGAAATATTGAAGCTTCCACCGCGGCGTCGACATCCGGAATTTGTGTTGTACGCTTTCACGGACATTTCTTGTAATGGTGATTTAATTGAAATATTTAAAATGGAACTAAGACGACAGATGTCCTCTATGGAAAGTACCGAGAATCACTACAAGGTACCGAAAAAGAAACACAGGGGTTAGAGGGTAGAACAAAGTGAAGGGTGTCATTGTCGTTGTTCAAAAGCGTAAATATTTCATTTCGCACAGGTAATCAATGAATAAATAATATTTATTTTCGAAAGGTAGCCACGAGATATAAAACAACACAAAAAAACTCCTACTGTCTTGTTAGGTAGAAGAAATTGTGGCACGGCGGAATGAAAAAATGGCGCCCTTCATTCAGCAGTGGATTGATTATGGCTGATTAGATTCGATACGTCATTATTATTCTTTATTACTCTTGCATCCGCCAGAGGTCTCTTTTCTGATGGACACGTACCTCGCGACGGTGACATGTCTGGCCAAACAATGCGTGATCGTACGTCATTGCATTTTCGTACACCGTCAGACCAGTACATTGCATACATTATTTCAGTTGTTTTAACCTGCCTTTGGTAAACTGCATTTAACTCGTGATTTAATTATCAAACGTAAAGTCGCTTTTGATGTAATTAGATTAAACCTACCAATCTCGATATTGTTAATTGTTTTAATAAGAAGGTTGGAATACCTAGATGGATTATGCAGAGAGAATCTTGAATTATTCAGACCTGAACTCAGATACGACAATATCCGGCGGTCTTGTCCTACTCTAGTAATCTAAAACATTTGTCGGTAAATTGAATGAAATGTTAGCATTCCTCCACATTTTGCATTCAAGTCCGATGGCTCCCCGCATTTGGCCCGAGGCCATGAAATCACAAGAGAAGGGAACAGAGGGCAGGAACAGGGGGGCAGGGAACAAAAAGGAGAGGGGGTACAATCAACGGTCATTCATGTATCCGCAAAAATATGTATTTTAATGTTTCAAACGGATTCAAAGTTGGTTCACAAAAATAGAAAGATTTGCAGTCGGAGCTTCAAACGGTTCTGACGTCACAAAAAACCTACGAAGCAATTACTTCATTAGAAATATTTAGAATATGTACACTATATATAAATTTCTGGGTACACAATATTCATACTACATTAAAAAAAACTTTTCAAACAAACAATATTTGATAGCGTCCCAATTTTCTGTCTTGATTTAGATTTGTTGCTTTCATTCGTTCTTCATCCGTGAATACCACGCCGTAAAGAATAACAACAGGTAGAGGATGTCCACAGCATTATGGGTCAGATTTTTAATTTGTAATTTTATTTGCACCCATCTAAATTCAAAGTCGTGACGCTTAATCATTAATTAGATCATACTGCTATTGCGCAATCTTTTCACGCGAGGTTTTAAGTTATTGCTCTCGACATCTCCATACATCTGTCTTACTTACACTTCAATTGGTATTCTTTTCATGTATTCAAACTATTTAAGCATTTTGTTAATGTTTCGATTTAGATTTTGTCTGAAAATATCGATACAATGATACATTGAAGGGGCACTAGAAGGGGGAGATCTACCCATTCCCAGAACCGTTGTAGAATCTTCAACCTCTTTTATCGGTGCTACAGAAACAGAAACGTGAAATCTACAATTAATAAACACAAAAGAAAGATGAAAAACAAAAGCTAATGTAAGAGATTGCAAAACGAACAGAGATTTTAATTTAAACCTTTCTGTCCCCTTTTGAATGCTATCTTTATTTATTTTTAAAATACAGGTATATAACAACATTACAAACAAACAAATAATCAAGTATTATGTGCGCAAGTAAAGAAACCAGTGGGTATAAGACAGCCATTAAAGGACTAACTATCAAGTACACTCTCCCGTGAAGGGGCTTGGATGAAACACAATGATGTATGAGTTACGCCACACACGGTACACGGGAGTTACGCACGATTTTGTTTGTTTTAAGAATTTGACACGATCTTATCATCATATTATGTCTAACATACCCCATCTCGTAGTCCACGTTTTAATGAAATCCCTGGGTAGCTTAAGATTCCTTGCATTACTGATCAAACGTATTCAGGCGGCCGATTATTGAACCCAGTTAAGCCTCCAATCATGCGATCACGAGCATCCCTCATTATCATGCAATGCCACAAGATGTGTTCCGGAGTTTGATTCACTCGCTCACATACGAGTACACACCACGGGGCATCCACGAGTCTAAAATCAAACAGTTTACTTCGGAATTGGCCGTTCATTTGCCGCTCAGATTGATTCAGATCCCCATACACCCTTCGATTTAACAGCGTCGCGGGGAAGAAAAGAGTGAGTCACTTGCCACCTTACAAAGAACAGATACAATACAAAGACACAATCGCTACTCGCAATCTTGAAAAGTGACTAAGTTCAATTTTGCCAGAGAAAAATAAAAAAAATCACAGCTATTGGGGTTGATAAAAATGTATGTTTTAAAAGTTTTCTTTCATTTAAAACAAAAATTAATAAACCGTTTTACACATTAATAATTTTGTAATATAAAAATATTAATCTGGGAAGGCCAGTTGAAACTAAAACGACATACGATGAACACTCACAGCTTATATTAGTCTTTCTGATTCTAGATGCTTGTCAGCAGAGTTTTGTTACGTCTTGTTTACTACACAATTAATGTTATAAGTGCAGTGGAGTCTTAAACATTAAAAATACCCTTTAAAATTTTTATATACCTATCACCACATTTATTAAATGATAATAACATCATGTGTTCTCCTAATAATAAAGTTATATCAATGTGTCCAAAATATAATAAAAATGAATTGATAATTCTGGCATATATTTTAGATTCTGTAAAATTAAGGTAGATGGCTCTTTCAAATAATGGAACGATTAAATGTATTAATATCAGATAGGTAACATATGGGTTCGAAAATTGTCGCTAAAAATTAAAAATGTTGTCGCAGTAGCATAGTTGGATAATGCACCTTCCCCGGTTAGGAAAGAGATCTAGGTTCGAATCCCGGTGGCGCAACAACAATATTTTTCGATAAAATTGATTTTATATATATATCTTTCTAATTAATATATTTAATTAATATTTTGATAATAACATCACCCAGAACATTGGGATTTTTATTCAAATCATACTTATACTTGTTACGACTCAAATATATTCCTACGCTTGTTAGGCTAAAAACAAAATTGTACATTTGTTATAAAGAAGGTAATATTGACATATATAATATCGCGTCAATAGCTGCGACTGACTACGGCGCCTGACTTTAGCGGACAGTTTTTCATAACATTTATTTTTAATGGTCAGGTAGCGTCATCTGCGGAACGGTACATAACGTATATCAATTATTTTCAACATTGAAAAGTAGACGGTGTTAACGCCATCTCGCCATCGGCTATCCAACTACTTAGTATATTTGATTGGTAAACCAACATAAAATTATCACATGATACAATGTAATATTTACACGTGCGGCAAAACATGAATCAGTTAAAATTTAGAGCTATAAAACAATCTTATTTAATAATTATAATTATAGCGTGCTACCGATGATCCTCAAACTGTGGTAATAAAAACGATTTGAAATAAAAAAAAAATAATGAAAACACACATTAATAGGATCGATATACATATTATTTAGTAAGATATTATTGTGTTTTTGATATAAAACTTGATTTTAAATAGTAGGTGAATCCTCAAAGCATGTAAGTAAATATAACATATTATTTAAAATAATTTGTATTCACTAACTCAACGACGTGTTTTAAAAACGTTGAAAATTGATCATATGTACTGCAAATTGAATGGTTTATAACTATATTAATTTATAATATTTTTCTAATTTGGTTCAAAAAAGATTTGTCTTCATAGTTATGGTTTCAAGATTATAATAAAATATATTTCATATATGTAAGAGATTTATGTATTAAGGTAGTTTTGTGGCGCGCGGAAAATGAATTTAATGGTCGTGGTCTTTCTTATAATGCTTGTATTTTCTTAATTATGGCAAATAATATTCAGTTTATTAGTTTTACATTAGTGTAAAGGTCTTATTTAAATAATAGTTTTAAAAAAAGTCAAATCTATTGTATAACTTCTGATACAAATGAATAATATAAACCCATATTTTCGTAAAAAATGCGGATATATTCATTATTTTTGAAAGGGAAGCCTTAATGGAGGAACAAAAATTTTGTAATGCATACAGTGTTGTAAAGAACAGACCATGATGAATTGTAACTGCAAAAAGCTATATTGCAAGACGCGCAGATAATATAATCTATGAACAAAAGATATTCTTTAATAGTATAGTATTATGATGAAGCAATATATTATTATATAAACAACCATAAAGGAATATTATAATTCTGCTTTCATGATTATTACATTGACGGATGGGTGGAATGATATATAAATATGTAAACTTGTAACACGAATAAATTCTGATAGTGAGGCTTTAAATATAGTTCAAAGGAATATAATTTATAATAAATAGATTTTCAATATATATTATTTAACTAGCTTAATTCACTCGAGTATGAGTTGTGCTTAAGTTTTGTAGGGTTTCGAAGCATCAAAAATTAACCACACGAGTCGAAGTTAAAACAAATATAGATATTTAAAAAAAAAGTTTTATAGTTTATTATTACGATTGTATTATATTAACATATTTAAAGCATGGTATATTTTCACAAGGAGTCCGATTTATTTTTAACGTTTTCAATAAACTTCATCTTTCGCCAGTTACGAATAAGTTTTTCATTCATATTGAACTTCCGCATTTAAAGTTTTTCATAAATTTCTGTACTTTCCAAAACCTTCAACATCAAACCGGCTTCATACTATATGCGTTCAATTTTATTTCACTCATATAATATTATTATAATTTATTAATTTTTCTAATTATAGTATAATTTTTTTTATTTTAAATATGGTAAATCATGACACGCGATAGATTTTGCGACTCGACTATAAGTAGAAGTTAATATTTATTGTTCAAACTTTCATCAAATTAAATCGTATCTTTTATATATTGTAGATGGATCAAAAATAATGGAACTCCACTTCTTTCTATCAGAGATATTCTTCATATATCGATTTATAGGCCATATTGCAGCCATCCAATTTTTCATCTAATCCTGAGATCTTTCAATGATATTTAATCAATCATAAGATTTTTTATAAAATTGTTCATAGATTTAATTAAATGCGAGTAAACCGGTAGGAATAATACTGGATATAGTATTATTCTAGTAATATTATAATATGTCCAAGAACACACAATTACTGGATTTTTACCTATAAAGGCACTGTTATTAAACATATATCAGATATCTCATAGTCATGACATATATGCTGTTTAAAAAAAAGAAAAAATGAAAGATCAAATTTGGTCCATAGATGGCGATGGTGTAGTAGTACTCGAAGAGAGTCCACATACTAACATATATGCGACTTTCAAAAATTTGATAAATGTGGAGATTGAGGGGTGAGAATTGGTGAACGTTATATAATAATATATATATAAAGTGATCACTTAAGCCAGCCAAAGACAGGTCTTAAGCCCTGTAATTATTCCATTTGTCTTTACGAGATATTTGATATTCGTATAGTATTAATTGTTTAACTTATATTTAATATATTTGCTTTGTTCAATTACGTTTGTCATAAAAACGTGTGCCATTTTTGCAGTGAAAAGTATTGAAATCTTTTGATTATACCACTATTTATTGTTTTTATTACTTTAATTGATTTTATTGTGCATTATTCTAATTCTACATACATGTAAACTTATTTTAAAGTAAAGTTTTTATTATTCACAAATATTAATATAATATTAACTTATCGAGCCATAAAAGTTATAATGAAATCTGAAAACTGTTGTATGATTTTTCACGGTGGACATAAAATTTTGAAAGACGGACCATTCAAGCTAACCATATAAAATCGAATATTCATCAAGAGTATTTCAAAACCTGGGTGCCAGATTCGAGGAAACCAGCGGCGGGATGTTGGACATTTAGATAAAATTATTTTTAAGCCACGATTTTACCAATTGTGCTCTTTCAGTGAAATAAACATTCCTTATCATACGACTTGCAGTTTTTTTTTTATTGAATTTGAAAATATTTATAGTCCACCCTGTATAATATAATGTATGATTCAACACCGGTTTACACGATATCAATATCCAAAAATTTTATAATACCAATATAATTTTTTTGTTGTTGATATTTAGGTTTTTTTTTGTTAATTTTTCTACGCTTTAACATTGCTTTCTTCTTTCATTTTCACCATTAAGCAGAAACCATTGGCCGAAACGTGGTTTTATGCTTGAAAATAAAAATTAAAAAATGTGTGAAAACGTTCACAAAACATTGCGGTTTGCCAGATATTGGCTTTTATCCAAGGCATTAATTCCAAAGTCGTAAATATTTTGATTTACACATTGGATTATTGTATGGCGAAAATTACTTGGAATTACACCAGGATACAGTAAGGGATATTTAATTCTGATTGGAAAAAAACTTCAAAAGTACGTACTTAAAAGTAATAAAAGTAAAGTAAAAGCGTGTTTGTACATAGATTATTTACGATTTTTTTAACGTGCCTACCTTAGAAAATTGCTAGTTGAGGTGAATGCTACAATATTTTCACACCAAATATTTTTTTCAATTAGTTTATAATACAAATTAAGTAAATCTATAAGATAGACATACAGAAAGAATCTATCATCGGGATATGAACCCGAATCTTTTCCTTGCCAAGAAAATGCCTTATTATTACGCTACGTTAACCATTTAAATTTTTAAACTTATATGAGTCGCTGACTTTCAATACCCGCTGTAACACATTTTCATAATATCGAGAAAATCAAGCAAAACCGGCAGATTTTAATGACAGGCGTTATTACTTTTTTTGAAAATGTATTAATTATTACTTTTATATAAAATAAAATTATGACGTATTTTTGTTAATTATTGTATTAATTTGAACCTAAATGTGTATTTCAGTATAATAAAAAAACATGGCAGGTTTTGAAAGTCATTTCGCATTATACCGGATTTTGTTCATCCTAACTACTTAATATTGCTAGCTAATAAAGCGTTTTTTTATAAATGAAACATACATTTTTAAGTAAAATAAAAAAATTCCGAATCCGACGATATATATATATAACTCAAATTTATATAAAAAGCGTAAAAGCGGATTTTGAGGTTCAATGACACATATGTAGTTTTTTTATAAATTATACATATATTATTCCATTTTTGAGAATGGAATAGTAGATGTATAATTTATAAGACTCCATACATAAATCTCAAATTTGTCGTAAATTCAAATAGTTAACGTAGCGTCACGATAAAGCATTTCCTTGGCAAATTTCGTCTCCAGCTAGCTGGTGGTAACCAAGTATTTTATCAATATGTGATTTTTTTCTGTGTATATTGGTGAAATCTCTATCTATCGTTTTTGAAGAGATCTATTAAAATTAACTATGAATGCGGGAATATAGACAAAAGTTAAGTACTTTTTTCATACTTAAGTGCTTAACACAAATTCTAATGCCAGCAGTTCACTCTCGCCGAGGTTCCTCGCCTCGTTTACGCTCTGACCGGAACGGAACGTGGACGAGGCGAGGCGAGGCGTGCGTGGCCAAGCGAGATGGCACGAGATGACCAATATCGACAAGAGATAGGTGATGCAAGCCGAGAGCTGCAGTACTCGGCTCCTCTCGCCATGCCTCGACGAGAGTAGACTGCTGGCATAAAAAAAGTTATATATTTCACACGCAAATTGTTTACGCGCTTTTATACTTCGATAGGCAGGCCTTGTATAAAATTTTAAATGTGTATTCTTTTTGTGTGGATTTAAAAACAAAAAACAAAAGCGAAGCTGCTACTGGAAAGAGATAGTTTTTCGGTTCAGACGGACTTATTTACGGCGGTGATATAAAAACATTTTGTATTATATATTTTCGGATTATCGGTTGTGAGATAGTTTCGGAGGCTGGCCAGCAGAGTTAAAGACCACCAGACTACAGGGAGAGCGACATCGGCGTCTACCAGCCCAGGTTCACAAAGGTTGGTGTATTTTGGATTTGCATAGATTGTATTCAACAATTGCAATGACTGTATTCAACATTTCATATGGAAAACTCAAGACTAGCTATCGATGTATTTACGGCTACATAAATGAATGTGTTTAAATAAAAATAAACCATATATTGTATAGTGTCAAGCGGCAGTCAGCAGCAGTCTTCTCTCTCTCTCTCTGTCTCTCGAATGTTCCGCTTATTGTTTACGAATGCCGTTAATCGAAACAATCATTTAGCTACGGAGTATGCTGCGTAGTTTGAACGATTAATGCGGTAAAATGATGCATAGAGGAACGATCCATGCGATCTATTTTTGGGTGTTTTGTATGAAATTAATTCGGGACTGGAAGAAATAAATGGTATATGCGGAAAAACGATTATTCGAGGAACGATCAATCGATATTTCACTGGATTATATTTCTAATTACTTATTTACCATCACGCCGTTTCTCCGCGGGGGTAGGCAGATAGGGTAGAGCGCCACATTCTTCTATCCAGATACATAATTCTAGCATCATCCACATTCATACATATTCTCATACAAGCTCGTCGGTTATTGTGGCTTCTAACAAAACCAACTTGCAGTTTTTCAGGTCGTGCCAAGTCTTCAGCGAACGTTCTCTATTTCTGGTGCCATCAACACTTGTATTATATATCTTTCTTACCACTCTCTTCTCATTCATACGTTCCATATAACCAAACCGCTTAAGTGATCTTTTATTAATCTTACTCACTATACTGAAATCAGCTTTACAATCTTTTCCTCGTTTCTCCAATTTTTACTCTGTCATAAATAGATCTGACGCATTTACGCCTAAGTGATCTCATTTCCATTGCATTCAGTCTACTTTCCTTTCTCTTCTGCCAGCTCCAGGATTCACTACCATGCATCAGTGTCGGTACCAGGACTGAACCGTTAGTCTTGCTTTCCATTAGCTGTAATATCCGTTCACTTTGATCCCTTCAGTCACCCTCTTTTCAATATCTTTCTGTCTTTCCGTTTCTATCAAACATATTTCCCAAATACATAAACTCATCTACTTGTTCCAAACATTTGTTATCTACAAGTATTTTGCACGTTGTATTGCTTTTTTCTTTCTCGAATACCATCAATTTCAACTTGTTGACATTCATAATTACGTCGCTTTTCTTGCATACATCGTACACTATACTCACTAGACTGTAATTTTTGTTCAATATTCGCCTTTAATACTGCATCGTCAGCATACAATAGATACATCTAATTTGTATTAAATATTATTAAACTATGTTTTGAAATTGCAATATTATAATAAAAATATATAATACATATATTGTTTGAAGATATTAAAAACATTTTATGTATTAGGGATATTAAAATAACGCTATTAATTCGTAGAAATAATAAAAAAAACTGTGTCTTAAAGTAATCACTGATGGGACATTTTTATTTCATTTTCGTAGCCGCGAAGTTCAAGAGTTCTTCAATATTGTGAAATTTTTTTTTGTCTTCTCCGCTTTCTTTAAGCACTGTATCTCCTGACCTCATCATGCGGGTCAGTTAGTTACAAACAACATAAGAAAAGTACTTTAAGAAGAGACAATTCGTTGTGGAAAATAATAGAAAACCATAAAGCATAAAGAATCTTCAAGTAAATAAGATTTGTCCAAGGAGATATGTACTATTTACGTTTTATTTTAAAACAAGTAAAACGAGAGAAATAAAAGATTCTTATTTTGTAAAGAGTTTCTTATCTTAAAAATGGTAATGAAAATGTTATTCTGGCGTAACTTTTAAATTATCAGTATAATAAATACAATCCGTTTATAAGTATTTTTATTTTCATTATACAGAGTGTAACAGGCCTAGTCTAGAATATTTATGGGTACCTGACTAAATTACGAATCAAAAATGTTCAAGGAATATGTGCAAATGAAAATATTATTGTTATATTTTTTTAATCGTGTTAAGCCCGATGTCTACGAGCTTCGAAATAAATATTTGCGAAATTGTTTCATTATTAATGTATATCTTTGCTTCAGACCCTAAATCATTTAACAAAAAATAGTCTAGCCGCTCGAAATTCGATGATTTTTATTTTTTTGTATTTAGTATATAATTTGATATTAATAAAATATTTTTATTAATCGAAATTTCTGACATGGTTTAGATTAGGGACATACCCGTTGAACATTTTTGACTAGTAATTTAGTCATGTATCCACCCATAAAATATTGTGGACATGTATGTTGTGATTTTGACATTAAAGTTCGCAAGTCTTATTTAATAATGCATAGATATTCTGAGTGGAAATAAATGTGCTCATAAACTGGCCAAGGAGGTCACTATTTCCGGAGTTTTCCCTCATCAATTTCATATCCCGATGTTTGACCGACTTAATATGGTAAAAAACGTACGAATTCTATTTGGACTGCACAGTGGATGGATTCAAATAATCAAAAGGGTAATCGGCTTAAAATAATTTAAAGAAAGATATTTAAAAAAGAAGACCTGCAAGACGTTGGCGAGTACCTGAAACTAGAATTTGACCGACAATCTTCTAATTGCGCCACGTATTGTCACGAAACTACATACATGAACATTGTTTTTTTTTTTATTAAGTGAACAGACAAATGTAAAAAAAAAATATAATTTTAAACACGTTGGGTTATTGTCACTACTAGTTTCTAATATTAATCTACTAATATAAGAAAAAATGCGGAATATATTAAATAGCTTGTGGAGATTGCGATAAAAATATACAGGCCAAAACGCGGGAAATTTAAATACGAGATTTAAAGGAAAATCGCCGCTGCCTAAAAAATAACAACTTTTTGAAATTTTCTAACCACATGATTGAAACAAACCACTCTTTCGATAGTCATAGACTAAAGCTTCTCCACTCGATACCTTATAAAGGATTAATAATGAACAATTTAGAAATCGTTGAAATACAAAATAATTTTAATTCGAAGAATACACTAATTAACAACATAACATTCCTTAGCACTTTGACTTTACTGTTCATATTCCATTTAACGACCGAAACCTCCTCCCTCTTCTCAAGCCCCGCCTCATTGCCCGAATAGACTACAATACTGTATTTAGTTTAGTTATATAGGACTGCATCTCTCAAAACTAGTAGTGACAATAACCCAACGTGGGTGCAGTACAAAGTTTACTAGTGAAAATTAAAATAATACACCACTAAGTTACCGCCATGTCAATTAATGACATACAATTTATACCAAAAGAATTATTCTAGTCTGGGCTAATTGCTTATTTTTCAATGTATAGAAAATGACAAGTATTTAAAAAAAAAAGTGTTACAAAAATGTTCACGCCAATAATGAAAATACATACTCATATTAATGACATATCTACGTGTTGACATATAAAATGGTTTAAATAAATTAAACAAATACAGTTCGGTTACTGTAGTATAGTGAGATCAACAGTTAATTGTGTGTTCTTAATAAATGCTATGTATATAATATTGTAATAAATGCTGCTGTAATAAAAATAAAATTGTGTGTTTTAAATAAATGCTTAATCTTGTATGTATTCTTAATTAATGCTAAATCCTATATACTTAATAATTTCAAAATGTTATATTCTTAATAACTGCGAAATGTTCCAATTTTTTCCACAAAAGACATTAACTTATGAGATATACTCATATATAATATACCTAAATACTTACTAGGATGAAATTTCTCTCATTTGAATTTTATTATAAATTTGCCTCGTTTAATGGTACAATTTGTTACTGTAATTGAGTAATATATTAATGTAAGTAAGTTTTAAAAACAATTATCAGTTTTTTTTATTATCATTTTTGTCTGAGATACAAAAATATGTTAAATTAAATTAAAAATCAATATGTAAATCTACAAGAATATTAACAATTCTGATTTATTTTTTTCATCTACAAATAAATAAACGTTTTCACAATGCCTGAAAATATCTCGATATTTCACTTGAAAATCACATTTCAGCCATGATTTCTTCTGTAGGCACTTTGCCGACCTTTGTCACCGTCGAGGGGAAGTTTCTTCCGCGCCTTGAACAGTATAAGCCCTGCTTTGAATCACAATGGGGAACTCCCCCCTGCAATCTTTCCATAATATTCATCACTCACCGAGCTATTTGACAATCTTCTCCGCGCGAAAGCCACTGAAGGCTGTAAGAATTTTAGTGAAACGCCAACTGAAATCACACTGAGAAAATAATTAATTTTCTTATGTTCATTTTCAGTATCTTCCCATTGTTCTATTTTGTGAAACAAAATTTTTGATAATCAATAAGAATTACTTGAATAATTCTTATAAATATCTTAGAATATAAAAACACCAAACTTAGTGGTTATTAATGAATTATTAATATCTAACCACAAAGTAATTACTTCAAATATGAAAAATACTTTACTTGAAATATAGTACTTATTTAATCATTATCACAGACCAAAAAATAAATAGATATGAACTAACGCAAGTTGCTTGTTCCAAAATTTTAACTTTGGTGGTACCCACGTGATCACTTTGGTGCCACTCACGCAGTCTAAGAGCACTGCGACTTTTTAAAAAACATGACTTGATTGGAACGCTGATAATATTATATGCATTAATGTAAAAAAATCGTCTTGTTTACCCAAAGATTTAATTTTCAAAGAGTAAATACTTTTACTGTTGTATAAATGTGTAATAATCTATAAGACCTCTTCTATTTATATATATATATACTTCACATCATGTCTATTCATTTACTGGTGTGGTATTAACCATAAAGAATAATAAATCATTACATTTGTTTTTTCCCTCGCAAGCGACACGTGATTTGTGTTACCCGCAATCAACTAAGCTTAAAACAAAAAAAGGATTTTTATTTATTTGATATCTCTGTGCACAATATTTATCAGAATTTTAATAAAAAATCTATTTATTTACATGATATATTTGGTTTTCTAAAATTAAAAATTAAAACCATATCGTGACTGAAACAATAGGTACCTCTCATTTGACATTTTGATAGAAATTGACCTATTTGTATCAACATAATTTAAATATTTAAAAAAAAAAATAACTAATGTATATCTCAGAAGCACTTGTAATATTTTTTAGAACAAAAACTGTTGATACTTGATAAATGTATTATTTATATTATAAAAAATATCTGAAATCAGTTTACTTTTTTAAAATAAATTATCATCAATACCAGCCGTTTTTTCCATTGCTGGATGAAGGCCTCCCCAAGTGCCTTCTACTCTTTTCCGTACATTGTTATTCGCTTTATTTTATTTCCGCAAAATTTATTGTTTTCATCAGTCCAGTGGGTTATGGAATGGCCAGTTTTAGTGAAGTGTCGTTATAAACTTTACTTTAAATTTCACCTCATGAGCGATGAACTTATGGAAGTGTATCGCTTACATAATCTGCAATACCGTCAATGGCCCCTGAACGCACCGTTCATATACCTGTGTGTAAAACTAGGCTCTCATCAGCCTCATAAACACGCTTGGTACCGACCCCAATAGGTGCCAATACAACGTGCACGCAGCTGTACGCGAAGCCTGCCCGTGCACGCCACTTCTATCACGGCTGTCTTCCTGACGTGTTCACTAGCAAAGCTTTTTGTTGTAGACTTCTTATTTACATATAAAGATGTCCAGTGGAAAATTTTCAAGTTTAATATTAAATAATAAAAAAAAATTAAATGTAGTTTAATGATGTGGGTTTTACATTTTATAAACAATATCGCCTAAATGCCGTTCATTTCTCTCAAGACACTTTTGCAATCGGAATAAATTTGCGAACACGCGAGAGCAAAGAGTTGGTTCAATGGCAGCCACTTCGCGGCGAATATTTTCTTGTAGGGCCTAAATTGTTCGAGGATTGTTGATTTAAGTATCCCCACAAAAAAGTCACACGGTATAAGGTCCGATGACCGAGGTGCCCAGGGTATGTCTCTGTACTCGCTGATTAATTTATTGGGAAAAATTCCCCTCAGCTTCTCCATTGAAACTCTACCTGTGTGAGAAGTGCCCCCGTCTTGCTAAAATTGTGTTCTGTTATTGAACCTGTACCATAAACTCATCGATCATTCGGCAATACACATCAGCAGTGACTGTCTCTTACTAGTTAAAAAAATAAGGGCCAATTATCCCTCGGGCAGAAATTGCACACCACACTGTCGTTTTTGGACAATGCAAACGTTTTTGATGGCATTCCCTTGGGTTGTCGGGGCATCAGTATCTCATGTTCTGTTAATTAATATAGCCATCGATATGAAAATGTGCTTCATCAGTAAACAATATATTTCTAAGCGTTCGCCCTGTTCCAAAACGTTCCAGTATCGTTCTTGCTAAGGTTTCACGTAACAAATAGTAATTTTTGTTCACCCATATAGACTGCAAATCGTGCTTTACTGACTAAAAACTGTAGTTTCTTTTTAAAAATAACGTGCACTATTGATTTTGTTTTTCCAATACAGGCTGCAATCTTCCTTATCGATTTACGCAGATTGCGCATAATTTCTCGTCGAACTTGAACCACATGTTCTGGCGTTGCTGCTGACGTTTACGGTCCCGGAGGAGTTTAGTTAATCATTGTTCCTTCTTGTCTGAACTTTTGAACCCAACACCAGATCAGTTGCGTGCTCGGCCCATCACTTACTCGTTGAATATTAAAGTGAGTACAAAAAGCGTGACGCGCACGAACCAATGAATCACCACACTTTAAATATTGCTCAACCGCGAACGTGCGGTGCGCTCCCGACCAGTGACTCATTGGGACTGGCAAATCCGCAAATCACGCGCATCGATCAATACCCCTCCCACTCACCTTGGTGGTTTACGAGCAATTACAATTTAATCTTGAAATTTTTCTTCTGAACACCCTATACTTCTATCTGTACTCAACATTCAAAACTTTGAAACTCAAAATCTCAATTTAATGTACATTTCGGATGATACCTTGGAATTTCAAGGGCACGAAATTAGGGTAAAGTTTCCTTATTTCTGCGAATCTTTAATGTAACTTAATCTTGTCTCCTCTTTCTTGCAACTACACGGAAAAATAATGGCAACGTATTTACTTATAAAATATAATACACTTTTAATACAATTAATAAAATACTACCTATCATTCTCAAAAAATCACTCAGTCATCGAAACAAGGTTCTTGTAGTGGTATTGAAGACAGCAAGGCCCCTCGAGGAAACTCGATGACAACCATTTAATTATCATAAGTACGTAAGGGTGACAATTTTCCTCCCCGGCCTCAGTTTTTCAAGATCACAGCATCTTCGACATAACCAGAGTATCTTTGTGTACCGGGGGCATCGCTTATGGGCACCGCCATTCACACAGAGATTGAACTCGCAATTCTCCAAATTACAGACAGCCTTTGAGATAGTCGTGGCGGAGAATAAAGATTCCAATTCTCAAGTACGTGCAATGATGGTGGAAAGATTCAGAGTTTTTCAAGTTTTCGTGTCTTCTTAACGTAACGATAAAGTGTTGCCACATATTTATTTTTGCTGTTTGAATAACGACTGCAGAAAAAAATGTTTGTACAAATATGAAAAAACAGAAAATATAAAATACTTTATTTATTTATTATCTTTGTTAATAGATAATAAATAAAAATATGAATTTTAACTACAAAGATAATATTGCTAATTTTAAAAGTATAAAATACTTTGAATAAAAATCTGCAAATAAAAGTTATTAACCTTAAAATAATTATGTAATCATTAGTCACTAGACTAAATGGCTTACACTATATTATCAAAAAAAAAATGCATGACTATTTGATATACCATGTGTTAAGTATGTAGGTCCATGAGCAAATAATTATAATAAAGTTATGTTAATGTGTCAACTAGAATCATAGCTAGCGAAAGTATTTAGAAATGATAAATAAATGTGTATTTGAAGCGGACTTATTTTTCCTTAATACAAGCCTAAGTCTAGTTACGATACTCGCCTTGTGATCTATCTACATGAGGCTATCAAGTTAGTATTATTTTCATCTCACAAGCGTTTAGCTTAGTGTGAAAATAGTAATATTTAAAATATTAATGTGACACGTTTTCTAGGTATACATATCTATTTAAAAAAATATATTGTGAAAATTTTCACTTAATGTATGAAATAAAAATTTATAACTGGTGATTTTTTGGATAATATTTTTGATAGAAAGAAAAAATTAAAAAAAACTACAGATAACTTTAGCCATCGTATATTCAGAGTATCAAATTCCTTGTTGTGAAATTGATTTACTTTCTTTACAATCTAATAATATTAAAGTTTAAAATACACGATTAAAATATTGTTTCAGATTTTATAATAAATTTAAACTTCCATTGAAAACGGCCTGAGCCCGGAGAAATCATAAAAATTCTTTGATAAAATTTGTATTCCAAAAGGCTTTTCAAAAGATTCTAAAAAATTCTGGGATTATCATTTTGTAACATCTTCACATTGTAAATACTGGCTAAGTCCTGAAAAAAATCAAATATCTTTTTTCAAAAGATGTCACAAAGTCTATAAAAGGATAGCAGGCCACAATAGATTGAACATTGTGAGGAACAATTTCTGAAAATACTGATCCAATATTTGTTGGTCGTGAACTGAAAAGTTATATCATAAGATTTTTCCAAATATAAAATTTCGCTTTTTAATAAAATAAAAATACTGTATCTATATGTTTGTCAAATTCTATAAAATTTTGATAAGATTTATTATTTTGGTAACATATAAAAATTATGTATTTTCATTTTTTAAAAAGATAATCACTATTTTTTTTTAATTGAATAATTTGATTTCAGACTCACTTTCAATCTCATTAAAACAAAAAGCATTGTTTTCAAACTAAAGTGGATTTCAAAAGCCATTTGAGATAAACTGTGATGATGACGGTAATTTTGTGATTGATTGATGATTGGTCATTGTCTATTATATCTAATCGGTACGGTGTTCAGTGATTCAGTGAATAACGAATAATCACAGTTGCCAATCATCGTTTCAATTGAACACCAATCCCACAATTACAGTTTATCTCATCGCTAAACAAAAAAAATGCATACACGGACGGTGTAATATTTTGAACAATTTTCAAACTAAGCTAATTAATTAATTGCTATTAAAAAAATATTTTAAGATTTATATTTTTTTTAGCATGTAACATGAAAAATTTACCACGAAACCGAGAAACAACGAAATTCATTATACCGGTTTCATATATAGTTAAATAGAACATCAAGGGAGACAGAATATAAAATTATATGCGAAAGAGAGAGACAGAATACATATTCAGATAGACAGAATATTAAGGGAGGAGAAAATATGGTGTTGATGAATATTAAATTGATTTTAAAGGCCAATTCTTAATAATCAAATTAATTTATTCATTAGCCCCATATTAGGTATGTTTCCTTTAAAATCAATTTAATATTCATCAAAACTGTATTCCCCTCTCTTAATGTTCCGTCTATCTGGATATGTATTCTGTCTCTCTCTGTCGCATATAATTTTATATTCTGTCTCCCTTGATCATCTATTTAACTATATATGTATTCTGTCTCTCTCTTTCACATGTAATTTTATATTCTATCTCCGCCTTTATGTATATATATATAAGTGAACTCTTTTTGTATTTATGATTAGTTTTAAATACGTTCTCATGAACCTTGGATTAGCGAAACCGGTTGACATATAATAAATTTAGTGGTTTCATACAAAGCGATTGTTATTTTATTTAATATAATATGTCAAACCACAAAGTGATTGCTTTCTACAAAAAAGGAAAATTTAGAATTAACTGCTCCGTTAGAAAAATTTGTACCATCAATTTATGTTAAGCGATTTAAAATGGTCAAAAGAGATAACATCAAAGTTACACGTTCTGGGTGCTCGCAGTATCTACTAGAATAAATTAGAGTTTAACGGCTATAATAAAATATCGCAATATACCTTTTTCAGTTCTTCTATCAGTTTCAACAATTTAACTTTCACCATTAGATACAATAGATACCAATGTATTTTTTTGTTCTATTTTTATAATTAGTTTGCAAGTATATAAGATTTAAAATTATTTTCAAAACAACACTAGTAGATATACATTATGTTAAAAAATTGGTTAATAAATATTTATTACAATTATCTACATTTCTAGAAAACAACAAACAATGAAGAAATAGCAATATTTTAATATGTCCAAGAACACACAATTACTTTTAAACAAATAATAGATATCACATAGAGTCAAAGCTATTTTTAATTATATTTAATGGAAAATATATGGAAGAATGGGTAATTACAGGGCTTACGACCTGTCTTCGTCTCTATGAGATATCTATTATTTGTTTAATAACAGTGCCTTTGTAGGTGAAAATTCAGTAATTGTGTGTTCTTGGACATACAAGTATTCAAATATTGCTAATAATATACTGGTAAAAATAATAAAAAATAAAATATATCAAATTGAAAAAAAAAGATTTTTCAGGCGTATACTAGTATAATGTATTAAAACATTTTACAGATAAAGAATATTGCTTTAAAATAATTTTATAAAAAAATAGATTCTCATTGTGATATATATTATGTTTCAGGAAAATGAATAATCAAATATCATAGATGGCGATAGTGTATTGGTATTCGAAGTGTTTACACATATTAACATATATAAAACTTTCAAAAATTTGACAGATATGGAGTTTGATTAATGGGTGAGAATAGTGAACGTTATATTTAAATAAAGAGATCACTTAAGGCATCCGAAGACAGGTGGTCGTAAGCCCTGTAATTACCCATACTTTCATATATTTTCCATTAAATATAATAAAAAAATAGCTTCGAATAAATAATGAAGAAATTACTTATGCATCTGAATTAGGTGAGTCGCGAATAACTAGACTATCCATATGTTAACCTATATTATTATTAGCGTTAGTGAGTCTTGGCTACCTCCATAAAACATCCGTGCTCTTAGTCTGTCTCCTGCAACATTTTCTTAAAACCAAGGCCAGGATGCTGCTTCTATATATCCTACTTCCCTGGCTTGGGCGTCCTGATACTACATTCTGGAGGCTTTTTGTCAAGAACCCCCTCTATCTGTCGTCTATGGAACTAGTCGTCTGTCATCCAATCTTGTAACGGAGTCTTCCCAATTTAATGTGCCGTGTGATCGAAGTTATATCATTTCCGCTATGTATCATTTTCATGTACAGCTCCGTAGAAGTATTCGTATGTGAAATGTCTTGTATTTATCTGAGAATTATTTTCTTTCGTATATATATATCTATAATATATGCAAAATTCTACTCGAGTACAATGCTTCTCAAATATTTTGGTCAGTAAAAAATTTATTGTGACTGATTTAGATCTTCTTTAATCGATGAAATTGAAATATAAAAATTTAGTTAATTGATTTATAGCCAGAGTGGAAATTATAAAAATTATATGCTTTTGATAAAATGCTTCTAAAGATACAAACATGTTTTCAAAAGCAGACAATAATTGTAAAACTGCCACTATTGCAAGATAATCATTTTCAAACACGTCGCCCTCAATTTTCGATACTGCAATTACAAAGTGGTGGTTTTGCTTTTGAACCCTTCACATTGATATGATCTTTTGATCCTATTATGATTATAAAATAAAAATTAAATCTTTTTCTCTGATTAGTATAAAGATCGAGTCTTTTTCTGAGAAAGTTAAGTGCAAGGTATCTGTCACCCTATTATCAACTCCCACGTTACCCAAATCGACTTTAGCTTATAAACCACCCACAATCTATGTCCTATCTCTACGTGACGTCATCTTTACATTTTAAATCCGTGTATTCTAAAGATTAACTATCCATCTTTAATAAAATTCAAAATTTTCCTTATATTATTTCATCTTTTAATTCTCATAAAATAGCTCACTAAGGCGCAGTGATTTTTTCAATAATGGTTGGAAATTATTTTTCTGTCTTTATTACTTTGTACGCATCTTGAAACAGCTCAGATTAAATTTTGTTATCTATAGAGTATACGAAAGAGTTAACGGAAAGATTATTTATCTTGAATTGGATGTAAGTGGAACAGAGCTAAATTACAGTATAATGTAGTTTGTCGTAGAATCTTCTAAATTGTAGTTAATGTGCTATTTAAGGAGATACGATAAATGGTGGTCTATTTAATCTCGACCACTATCGAGTATAATATATTTGTTTAAAGTGTTAAAGAGGGCTGTACTTAAAATATGAACGTATTTATTTACTGAAAAAGCAATTAAAAAATTTCCGTCATCGGTTACACGATTCAAATAGATTTTATCTGTGTGTAAAGAGAAAGGGTTTTTCTTGTTTTACGGTAACATTTTTCAGTTTTTTCTCTTCTCTATATCTTATATTGATAGAGTTACACATTTTTACAATGTTTGAACAGCCGCCATTTTGAAACAAGATGACATACCAGATTAGCTAACGAACGTTGCTGAGATATTTACCAGGTTAATTTATCAGAAAAGTTCGATCTATATCTAGTAACCGTTTTCACAAAATCTGTTAAAACCCGTAACAGATAAACTTTTTAACGAAGGGTAGTTGCGGGGTTTTCTGGTTATGAATAAATAAATATTGCACACCATAACCATATTTCACGATTGTATAGATTGTACGTTATCAACAATATGAAAAATGAATTGGATGCATTCTCTAATAAATACATTAGGTATAAAGAAAACATTACATTATATTATATGTTGGTGCTAAATGCAATTTTATATATTTCTATTTATGTTCGACGCTTTCCAAGAAATCCGCGTATTTTTATTGATTTCATTTTGTATTAAAATTTAATCAAGCTTTTATTGTAACATTATATTTGTATACTCATATTAAATCTTTAATATTAACGTTCCCGCTGTAGGTGTATTGTAAAATTAAAATGAATGCATGCATATAACTAAAACAGTGTTATAACTCTACTTGAGTTTATTAGCACAACTCGAGTTTTGAGAGAAACAGTAACTCTCATCGACAGGTGAACTATTAAACTAACTACACACAAATAAAAAGAATTTGAACTCGAGTATTAATTTTTAAATACTACATATTACATTTACAATATTACATTTTCTAACTTATCTCCCCTCAATATTCCCGTTACAATCACCCATCTACCTTCCACCAGTAACTCCGCCCCCTCTCCCTCCATCTGTCAGTACTTAATTACTTATGTCTACCACCTAAGCTTAGTCTCCTGTATTTGTGTGTAAATAGTTTAATTCTTCACCTGCCGATGAGAGTAACCGTTTCTCTCGAAACTCGAGTTTTTCTAATAAACTCAAGTAGAGTTATAACTTATGCTGGAAGTATCGGAAGATAGGAGGCACTCACTTTTTCGGTTTGCCTGATGCTGGATCAATTGTCTCTCTTTTCCAATCACAAGACATGCGGCGCAGAATATGTAACAACCACTATTATACACTCGCATAAAGGATTGCTTTAAGTATTAGCGGGAAGTAAATAGATGTAGATTTTAAGCGTTAGTTATTATGCGACGATGGTTAATTCATAAGATTTAAAATGTACACAGTTCTAAGCACACACTGAACTCATTGCAGTTCGAGAGTGTTGATTGCAGCGACCTTTTTCCTTCTTCCTCGTGCTCAAGGACAGGTTATGGAAAAGAAGGGGAAGGAGATACCAGGTGTCATTTCGATAATCGCGCATACATGATGTGTGTGTATGAGTGTGTAAAATGGCGCTAACAACATTGTTTTATTTATATCCATCCATTATGATGAAACTCTACAAAGTTATCGCCAATTCTATCAATAATGTAAAATTAATGCATTTGTTGAACATTACCATATTATTATCAAAACACTGTATAAATTATGAATTACGTGTCAATACATCTTTAGTTTATATAATTAATAAACAAAATTATTACACCGTCAAAATCATTATTTCATAGTTTAAAACTGTGCCTCAGCTAGTGCTGTGTGCTAGACGAGGTTTTCTTCAGAAATGTAACTCGTTATTTAACCTGTCTTTTTCAACTACTTAAATATAACGAATACCCCATCTCCTACCTACCTACATAACACACAACTGAACCTTTAATTGTTTCTTTTTTGCTTTGACATTTTACGTCTTTTCTTTTCATCTCTGTTTCCTTTAGCTTTAATTTAATGGTTTCCTTGAATTGGAGAGATTTAAAATATTTATTTTAAAGAGAGTAGTATAGAATTGGTTCTTTTAAAAATAATATATACCTACATAAAAATAAATTTACACTTCACGTTATGTTTAATAATAATTCATAATATTTCTGATCCGGCATTAAAATTCAAGACTTCAGACATCATTTGACATATATAATAGACATTGAATTTTTATCTTTCCAGGAACTTGATTAAGTTTCAGAAGAAGCTATAAAAATGAAAGAACGCTTTCATGAAAATGCCAATAAGTCAGAATTTCGACAGATTATTTTTTGTGTTTAAATCAATTCTGAGAGAATTCTAAAACAAAGAGATCAATCCGCCAAAATTATATAATATCCTTTATTATTAATACACTATTTTCAGATCGCGAGTTTCACGAATTTTCTACTAAATTTCGGTAGTGCTTTTTTAAGTAATAGAAGAGAAACACAATCATCCCCTCCCTCTTCGGTTCATCCCTTCTACCCCCACAGCGGCGATTTCTTGCCGATTGAATCAGAAACCGACAAAGCCACTGTAAAGCAAAGGGGAAAAAGTTTTCATAGAAAAATGATGTTCAGTCTCTACAGTGAAAATAAATCTCGGACGTGAAGGGATTCTAGAATTCTTTAGCTGAGAAATATTACGAATTTATTTTGTAAAAAGTATATGTTAATGAATGATTTATTTGTTCTATTTGTTATTTTTTTTTAGAAATATGAATACATTTCTTACTGATTTAAAATTATTTGAATGATTTTTAGACCCTAAGTTAAAAACAGGTAACAAAAATTTACATGAGTAAATATGTACTCTTAATAATTATGTTAACATAAGTTAGTAATGTCGAATATTAATGAAGACCTATATAATTATTAATAATAATTTTACTGATTTAAAGTATTATAGTAAAATTTTAAATCACGAGGTGCTTTGTCGTCTTGTGTATATTCAAAAATACTAGTTAGTTTAATCATTTTTGCATTAATATATGTTTCAAAATCATTTTGAACTGTATTATTTTTTTTACAACTCTTTCATAAAAAAGCATTTCTAGTAGTATGATTATCGAAAGAGGTCAATTTTGACAGTTTTAACTTAATTGTCTCTGTATCAACACCATAGATAAACGATGATCTATTTGCCAAATAAAAGGAAAAACAATCTACATATGTATGAGACATACGGTTCCATTAGATTTGATAGAAAGACACGCTACTTCAGTGTTTTAGCTTATTCGCGATAAAGACATGTATACTACGATAGGAACTCGCATAGTTAAAGCATATTCAAAAATATTTTCTTCTACCTGTCACTAAAATGTGGTTGTGTCGTCATTCTTCGACATATTTTTGAACGTTTAAGAGTTTTTACATAAAAAAAAAATTTCCGTAGAAACGTCATCCATCGAACATTCTTACTATTTAGTTTAAATATTTGTAATTTAAATCAATTTAGAAGATTTTCACTCACGATATATATACTTCTTACTTACGCGATATTTTTAAATTAAAAATAATTCATCATTAAAAATAATGGAACCATGTAACTTCATTCTACAAAAACATATAATATATTTTAATAATAAGAGCTTGTATACGAATATACTCTAACTTTATTTTTACATTTCTAAGAATATTATTTGTATCAAAATGACACTAAGGGGTTACGTCCACTTGTCATAGGCAAAATTCTAAAACAAAAATTCACAACCGAAATGCATATTTTAATCCAAAACTAAAAATTATTTTATAGTATAAGTCAGTATTGAACTTAATAAATAAATTATTTTAATATATATTTATTTAAAAATGGGCGAGATAGAGCAAATCACCGAAAACTTTTTATTTGCGGTGTACACGATAACTTAAGAACGCCTTATATATACAAAAATAATAATTCTATTAGAAGATATCGACATCTGCTGAATGATCGAAGAAAATCTTAATTTTTACCAAAATGATTGGTTTTACTGAAAAATACCTTTTTTTGACTTTTCCTAAAATAACAATTTACCATCGGGAAAAAATCCTTCGATCATTCAACAATCTTCCATATGTAGAATAAACTCTTAAAATTTGAAGCCGATCGGTGAATTTTTTTTTAAGATATGTGCATCGTATTAGCCTTTTTTGAAAAATACGAAACGCTTTTAAAGTTTCAAGTTCGAATCTATGTACCGTAAATTTTTTTTTTTAATTTGAGGTATATTTCAAATCTTCCAACACGCTAATACGAGTGTATAACTGTGTCCTAACGGTATTATATTTTATACAATGAGTCAAATACGCCGGTAAAAGGGCTAGAGGAGAGAGGGTATAGCTGCCTAATTTGCACTTACTACCTGTATACTCATTTAACTTCGTGAAAAATGCTCGGATCGTTCTGAAATTTTGTGAAAATATTTTCCAAATTTTATACTTTGAAAAGATCAAAATACAAAAATTTCAACCCAGACAAGTAGACGTAACCCCTTACAGGAAACTGTTGGCATTGTATAAGGGGTGGACGAGGAAATGTATGGAAACATTATTAGTGTAATTTTACGCTATAAAGTGATGTACCCACGAATAAAGAGATTTTTGTTTATTTGTAAGTATCAATTTTAAAAAACACATTTTTAAACATAGATAATAAAAATGATTAAAACACTGGATAAATGAAGACGGATCAGAAATAATTTATAGTATAGTATTAATAATAAACTTAAGCAAGCATCTCACAAGAAATTTGAATAACTAATAAATAAATTTATTATATATAAGTTATGATAAATATTGTATAAGAATTCAGACTAAACAACTACAATTAAAATTATTAGCGGAAGTTATATAAAATATATACTTTTTAAAGCCCGTTATTTAATTTTTTCACATATCATTTTTATTCATATTTTTTATTTTATTTTCTGTTTTTTTCATAAAAAATTACCATTTTTAAAAATATTCTGACGATTTCTAATGTCTAATAATATTCTGATGAATTTTACAGTTTTTTTTTAATATTTCGCACCTTGAAAAGAAAAGTGAGCCACCCAAAAAGTTTCTATATATTTGGAGTAAGATATCCTAATTCTAAATATTGTGAAAGCTCGTTGATTTCATACAATCTTATTTGGGTATTTATGACCTATCTGTAAGCGACCGTTGACAAATAAAAATCATAATACTGTCAAAAAAACATTAATACTGAATGAAGAGTGCAATAAAAATTCCAATTAGACACTTGTTTTCTGTTTAAATTACAAAATGTTTCAATTAAGTTGGTTACATTTAAAACTAACTAAAGTTTGCATGTTACATTAGAAAAAATAAACATAAATATGGCTCGGTTCCACCGAACTTATAAACGAGTTGATTTAACAGCGTTTCCAATGAATTGCATTGGTTATTCCATTAAAATTTGTTGAGTCACTGTATCTCAATAAACTAATTAATACAACCGACAGGATTAATTACATTCTGACATGCCCAGAGGCGCGTCCTCGATAGGTAACCTTGCGACGCGCGACGTGTACTTGAGAAGTAATTGCATTTCATAATTCGAGTCAACACAGTGCAACAATGTAACACGCCACCAAGTCAAAATACTAGGTCCAGATATGGATGCAAGGAATGTATTGTATGTACTATCTATTTATGTTTGTATGTATTATGTATTTTATAATGCACTACTGCCATGTACGACAGTATCAGACTTCTATACACCTGGCTTAATATATTAGAAGATAGACAAATTATCCCACCCACTGACGACAATATCCCTCACTTAAACAAATCTATTGAAACCACCAAAAATTTATGCAAATCCGACACTAATTGTATAAATAAATTATTGTGATATTTCACTTCACCCAACTAACAAACGATCAATGTTTTCTGATCGAAACCTTCGACTATAGAACCATCGACGTGTTTGTTCTTTATGTAAGCATATCGCGGTAACTAGAGTTTTTCGGGTCCAGGTACCCAGACTCCGACCCTGTACCCGGTCTAAGACTAAGAATTTTCTAATACAAATCGACGAAATTTGTAAATTATTGAATCTCAGTGAGATTTTGAACAATACACCGATCAATGGAGAAATAACCTTTTCTGTCGCGAATAAGTTTTATACTAAAATCCGTTCCAGATTATTAAACACATAATAGTATTTAAAAAAAAAAATTACTTATTTAATTAAACTTATTTTTTTATAGATACTTCTAAAATAATTTTTGTTTCAGTTCTTTCTTCGTCTAGGGCGATAGATACTTAACCATTAGGAATGTAATTATTATTGTAAATTTGTTTAAATAATTTGTCTTTTCTCGTGCTACAAAAATTAACAGTTATTATTTAACATTTAATAAAATTGTGTACTTCTTCATTAAATCTATTTTTTTTAGTTTATAACACAAAACAATTTTTTTGTTACGATTTTATATATTTCTAAAAATGTTATTAACGATAAAATGTATAAAAATAAATAATTTACTGAATATGCTCTTGTTTCATTAATGGGATATTATAGGGAAAAACACATAGGGAAAAACACATAGAATTGGGTCGGGTCCAAAAAACTTGAGTTTTTCCAAACCCTAGTTGTAATCAGCTTTTATCAGAACCATCTAAGCATATTGTTGTATGTTGTAGTTAAAATATGCTCTTATACTTCTTTTTATTTCTAAGATTCGTTGGAAAATATATGCATCACCACCAAGATGTTATTGTGGATAATTAGACCTGACTGAACTCGGATAAACTGATGCAAACTTATATAGATCAAACTGCCAAAAATCTAAATACGAGAATGAAAGAACGTCGCTGCTACCAAAAAAATAACAACTTATCGGAATTTCTTAACCACACGATTGAAACAAACCACTCTTTCGATAGTCACACACTAAAACTTCTCCACTCGGTGCCTTATAAAGGATTAATAATGAACAATTTAGAAACCGTTGAAACACAAAAGAATTTTAATTCGGAGAAATCACTAATTAACAACATTTCCTAACACTTCACCTTTATTTATTACCTTTACCGACCGAAACCCCCCTCTTCCTAAGCCCCGCCCCATTACCCAAATATACTGCAATACTGTATTTAGTTTAGTTATCACATGATGATGAGAAGGACCGCACCACTAGAAACTACAGAAATGAAAATAACTCAACGTGTATGTAGTGCAATGTTTAGTTGTGGAAATTAAATATGAAGAAAACTTGTCCACACCATCCATTAAGCTTAAGATTATCAGAACACTCTTCTTTCCAATCTTTCTGTATAGATCTGAAGCACGAACACTGAGACAATAAATGCGCAAGAAGATAGACACGTTAGAGATACGTTGCGAATCCTATAGACAATTCTAATATATATAAAAAATACATGTTGAACAACGTATATCTTCCGAAAATTGGTGATACAAGCCACTAATAACTCACTTTAGGAAGTTAACTAATGACTCATTTCAGAAAGTTAACAAATGACACACTTCAGGAAGTCAATTAATGACTCACTTCGGAAAGTCAACTAATAACTCACTTCAGGAAGTCAACTAATGACTTATTTCAGGAATTCATCAGGAACGCTGTAGATCGGAGTAGATGGCACCGAATAGCATTGACTGTGGTGTCACCATTATAATAGCGACAATACTGCTCTACAAAGAACGTAACGTAGGAAAAAATATTAGATTCAATTCTACATATATTATTTGATTAATTTTTAGGGTAGATGTTTACCTCGTGATATGAGTCGAAATGTGTGCGCTTTAATTTGTCGAGTTAGTGGAGTGACGGGTGTTTGAAGGTTATGTAATTTGGGTCAGAATGTTTTGTACGTGGTGAGACTAAATGCCCTATCTCTCTTCAGGTCTCACGCGTGTGGATATATGCCGCAGTGTATATGAATGTAGAATGGGTATATATGCTGTAATTAGAGCAAGATATTGAATTAAAACGGGACTTTAACAAAATTGCGTTTATTGCGGGTCCATTCATAATTGAAAGTACAATATTTCAAATGTTAATTTGCACAACATTCGTAACTGGAGAAGCTCACTTGAGGTGTTTCCGAATGGACGGGCTAAAGAAAAGTAATCACTTTTGCTGGCTTTTCGAACTGGATCCACCGTGATGTATTGTCATCTGCATTGGGTTGGTACGCTTCGGCACTAAATGGCTGTAGAGCACTTCAATAAACGGCCTGGAATTATGCTGCGCGTTCAGATTTCTACAAAATCATATACAATATTATAGAACATATAGTTTATGTATAAATTTGTAAATTTTCATCTTTTTTCTCGAGCGTAAATTTTGCAGACTATATCGAAAAATCTAGAAAGCGTTTCATGATAGAATATTTAAATTAAATTTATTTTTAAATTGCATACTAAATTTATAGACTTACCCTTGGAAGGAAAATTATAATAAATTCCCATCAATCATAGCAGCTCAATCAATTTTTTATTACGGAATAGTACCTTCACCATCCATTATTCTAGGGCCTAATCTTTTCGGACAAGAGAAGATATTTTGGATATTTTTCTTTCGAGATAAAAATGTACATGAAGTTTCGAACCTTATTCGTCCATGTAGAAGGTTCACTTCTAAATAGACAACACCTGAGCTTGGTGGTTCTGATCTTCGGTGAGCCAACTCTGGAATAAATACGATAGTCTATTCGCAAACACCCATAATTGAAGGTTGATCAATCATTACGAGAAATTTCACTGTTTTCAGTAAGTCAATAAGCACACGTCACGGTGGAAGTTCCATTTATTAAATTAGGGTACACGACTATGAAAAGCTGGTACTTATTGGATCAGTATTTAAATAAAAATAACCAAACCTAACCTAATCAATAAAATGTAATAAGTAAAAAAATATGATTGTAAATATGTAATTTTATTATTTTTACTGACCGAAAACCTTAATTTTACTGACCGAAAAACCAATTACACTGACAAAATTAGATATGATACCGATTAATTATTACAAGGGCGTGCATTGCATATAAGGAAAAAAACTGTGCATTACTAAAGATTCTTGGAAATAAATAAAAATTAAACAATCCTTATCTTCCTTCACAAAAGACTCCATAAAATTCTAACCGCTATTAAACGTTTTAGCTATACCGACGGTTTACGATTTTAATTATGGTATATATCTTATTTATGGTTATTATATTCCATTAGAATTATTATTTAGATAACTTTTTATTTATATATGTAATTATATCATACAAAAACCCGAAATAATGCTGTTGCCAAAACGGAATTGAAAAAAAAAAAACCTTACAGAGACTTGTCTGAACTAATGAGCTATCCGCCTTTAGGTATTTTGGTATTTTGGTAAATTCGTATATTACCACAAAAAATAAATTACTTCATGTAGACTCCATTACTTATAAGAATAACAAAACATAAATATCAGCAAGTCATTCGAATGAATAACTTTAGTGCACGTGACGGGCACGTGTTTCCCAGACCAAGAGTTTACACATTTCGCAGAGCATTTCCCGTTTGTTAGAAAAGTGTAAGATTTTTGTTGTGCAGTCATCGACGTAATAATAAAATGTTTACATTGGAGAAATGTGTTTTCTGTAAAAATCACGGAGACCAAATTTTTGCGGAGACCAAATTTAATTTTAATAACACGACTTTTACAGCGAAATTATTTTTTCCTTTCATAATAGATCGGATATTACATTTTTAGAATATTGTGGCGAAATTAGTATGTATAGCAAGTATAACACAATCATCTGAATTCTTTGAACACTGCAGTTTTAATTTTACTGATTTGCGTCATATTTCTATACTCATAAGTACATGGCAAATCTCATAATTTAAGATTAAAAATTCAAACAATTGTTTATAAACAAAACTTTGTTTTTGTTTCGTGTTGTTTATTTTTTGCTATTGATCACGATTACTTTGATCTTTCCGCTTATACGAATAATGGATACAAAGTATACACATGAACGAGAGTGATATGAGTTCCTAATATATTTCAAAGTTCGATCCCTTATTCAGCTTGCGAAGCTTTCAAGTTTAAAAGTAATTTTTCAATGTTGACTGACTTGTTTACATGGCAAAGATCGCTCATACTTCCTAGAAATGCAGTAGATTCTTCAAATATGGTTAATGACGTGATTTGAAATCATGATACCGTATATTTCAATTAGTTCTGATCTGATGTTAGAAACTATTACAACGTAACACTAGGTCATTATGAGAATCCCATTTGGCATCTTTTATACACGCTAATAAACTATATTTAAATTTATTAGTCTAAATTTAGGCAAATAATAGTTTTTAAAATAATGGTTTAAAAATATAAACATTCATCACACAATAAAATGTAGAAGAAAGTGAGTCGTGTGCCTTGTCCATTCCCTCCCATCGATTTTCCCTAAATGTCCATTTACAGTTTTCTCCGATCCCTATAAAGTGCTGGTGAACATTTTGCTACAGAGATCGGTAACATAAATGCTGTAAGAGTAAGCAAGCTGAACGTAATGCATAATTTGTTGATTGAGGAAAAACAATAAAAACAAATAAATAGCGCACGTCGCTTGTAGATATGTAAAAATAGGGGTGAAAAATACTTGCAGTGCTTTACGTCAGAAAATATATCGTGAGTATTAGAAAGGTGACAAAATGTATTTTGTACGCGGTGTACGAAATGAAAGATATAGGTCAAGAAATATTTCGAATTTAAAAGTTAGAATGTTATTATTTGCTTATTATTAGGAGAACATATTCTTATTGTGAAGTTGTAATTATTCAGAACACAGGTCAGTGATGTTTTAAAAATGAATTAAATATATTAATTAGAAACAATTTTATTGTTGCGCCACCGGGATTCGAACCTGGATCTCTTTCATATTTAAAATATCACAGACCTATGTTCTGAATAATTACAACGTCACAATAAGAATTTGTTCTCTTAATAATAAAGTTGTATCAATATGTCCAAAATTTAATAAAAATGTATTGATAATTCTGACGTCTGCTGTCGGGTTACTCAAAGGTATTTGAGATTACGTAAAAATAAGGTAGATGGCTCTTTCAAATAATGGAACGATTAAATGTATTAATATCAAAAAGGTAATATATAGATTCGAAAGTTTCTCGCTATAAATATCATCGCTGTAGCATAGTTGGATAATGCACCTTCCCCGGTTTGAAAAGAGATACCGGTGGCGCAACAACAATATTTTTCGATAAAATTGATTTTATATGTATATCTTTCTAATTAATATATTTAATTCATATTTATTTATTTGCTTACTGATTTTTCAGTGTGCAGGATTGGGTAGCTCAAGAACAATCTTACTATGTAACAATAGTATTTATTATTCAGTTATATACAGTTTACAATAAGAATACCGAGCAACGGTTCGGTTACGAGAGACAGCGCCAGACTGCCGGGCGATCTTATATCCCTTTCACTCTCGCGTCACTCTGGCCCTCTTGCACGCCTTGCACTCATTCTATAGATATATCTCAGTTATTAATAATAATTATACTATTTTATTTCAGAATAAAAATACAGAATACAGAAAATTTATAAAACAATTTAAAAAAACTTTTTAATAATAATGAAGAAAAATTTGTGTATCTTGCTTATATATGTGTAATATAAGGATTTAGGCTTATTTTATATACGTGTTATTAATTTTATTGAATTAAAAATACTTAACATTATTATGTACGGTACTCCAATTTTAAATATGAGAAATCTCTGCTTAGCTCTAGCCGCTACTCGATGTCTCAGAAGCGATTACGGTTAAGGTTAAGATTATTTCATTTTTTTTACGTTAATCCGTAAAAAAATATACAACTATGTGTATTTTTAAACAACAATTGGTGTTTTTATAAAAATTATTTAAAACTTTGTTTTTAACCAGTTGAATTTAATACACCATTTTATTATTTGTTTTTAGACATTATTAACATTAGAAAAATTTGACAGAATATATGGTTTAAGTTAGTTTATTTGACATTCTGATTAACGAAATGATATTTTTAGAAACCGGTTGGTGTATTAAATTGAACTGGTAGTTAATAAATAAGTTTTAAATAATTTATATTAAAACAACATTTTTTTAATAAAGTCATCAAATTAAATTAAATTGGAACAGGTTATTTTTATAATATGTAAAATATTATAATTAATATTTTATAAAAACACATTTTATTGTGAAGTAACGATTTTTGAAACAGTTTTAAAATATTAAATCAAGTTAGACGAATTACTTAAACAAAGATATACATATATATATAAGAAAATTTATCTATCGTAAAAATATGCAGATGCTATCATATATTTTTTAATACATTTATTCTGTGTATTTTAAGTAGTGATATTATATATCAAAATCGTTGGAATGGTAAGTACATAATGCTGTAAATTGCATAAAATTACTTTGCTAGATCTCAAAGGGTGGTGATACTCTTTGAACAGGTGCGGCATGAGCCCATAATGTACCCTTGGCGTCTAAAACTTTACTCCACAAATGTAGAGGATATCGTTAAAAGGCGTGTTTTAGCGGGAGCCAAAATTACCCTCGGTAACCCTTCATACAGAGCAGTGGTTAGGCCAAAAGGGTTTGTTTTTGTTTAAGGACTTTTGGTAGCAAATCGGAGAAATCTTATTTATATTTTGTTTATAATGAAGATGAACTGCTAATATTTGTAACTTTGTTTTTCTTCGATAAATAGAGTTCTCTTAAGGTTACAAAAAATCAATAGATTAGGCGAAAGCAACACTTTTTTAATTTTTTATTTATTTTTTAATAGAAGATATAAATTAGATATGTACCTACATTTTTAAACATAATCAATTTAATTTCTATTAACATTTTTTTCTTCTAAGAGAGTCAAGTAGGATTACTCAATACATCTTCATCCAAATGAACCACACAATACTTTTATCATCTATAATATAACGCTTTATTATTTGTACGTAAATTTGAAAAATAATTAATACATTACATTGAAATGAAGTCTCATTTTCCTTTGAAATATATATTGAGTGAACCTTTAACATGTGTAACTTTTGTGTGACTTGAAGTTACATTTTTCAAATAGGAAAACGAATTACTAAATTTGGACAGTCATTTAAACACATATTTCAAAATTATATTTTGCTTCAGCATTATATAACTTCATATTATATCTTTAATGTACCTTTATACCTACTGTGATCTGAAATATATGTATATATTTTTTTAAGAATTAAATTATTATGTATGTACTGTACCGAAAATTTTAATAATATACCATATACGTGTAATATTCTGAAAGATCATTAATATTTACATTTTAATTTTTTAGTTGCAAACTAATCCGATATTAGTTTTACAAAAATAATTTCATCTATCGCATCCACAATCAGCATTACGATGCTGATTGAGGAGGCGATGCCGTCTGCCATAAAATCCATCAACCAGAGCCGTCCAGCAGGTCAGCTCCCGAGCGCCACTCCTCTTGCGGCTGCCTTCTCTTCTAGATTTATAGCAAACGCTTCTCGGTGTAGACTTTTTATTGCATATCTTCTAAATGTAACTGTGCTCAAGCAACAATAAACTTATGTCAAATGTAAGTAGTTCTGCTCTGGCCTCACACATACACACACACTTACATACACGCTCTGCAATCATATTAAAAAGAACACGCGAGCGGCTGGGTGAAATACTTGGGCTTTTTTATGCACCGTTAGAAAAGCAAATCAAATATAAACCAATGAAATAATTAATAAATAAATAAATTAAGGTGATTCATTTTAAGGATATACTTTTTTATTTATACAGAATTGCGATACGGCTGAGAAAATTATTAAAACTGTATAAATTTATTATATTCCTTTTTATAATACCTATTTATAACAATAAATTGCTGAAAACTAAATTGAATTGATTTGATTATCAGCTGAATTTGGTGTATTCCAATTCCAAATCAGTCAGTTAATGGTAACTTTTTTGCTAGATGGCAGGATTACTTTTTTGTTGGGTTGGATACGTAATTTACATGATAATTCAGTTAGAAAAGGCCAAAAGGTGTAACGGAAATCCCTAGATAATATTATTACAGGATCGGTAGAACCGAGCTATAATCTATGTTTTAAATAGATTTTTGTTATTTATCTCAATCGAGTTCGTATTAGTTTGACTGTTTGTGACTATTAAAATATTATCTGCTTTAGGTTGATTCGGTCAAGTACAATTACTTAAAAACATTCTGTTGACTTCAATCAAAGCAAATGTAAAGATCCATTTCTGGATCCCGTTCTCCATTTTGTTTTTGGAAGACATCCAAATATTTTAGATACATTTTCCTTTCAACGCTCTTAGACTCGCGAGGCTGTTCCAGAACGGTAGGTCGCGTTGGACTTATCTCAGATAGAGAAATCTATAAAATTGTTATAGCCCGAGGCAGTAAAAATAAATAAAAAATGTAGATAAGTATTATTCCGTAAGTGATGGCAACACTAATGCAGAAATTCGTTTCAATAAAATGGATTTTAGAGGTGATAATTTTTTTTCAAATGTGAAAAATATAGTTTGATTGAAAATCGCAGCAATGATTTCATCAATTATAATGAAAATTCTATCGTAACAATTAATGTGCTATTATTAAAGAGAACATATTATTATAGTGAAGTTGCAGTTTTTCAGAACATAGTTCTATAAATTGATTTTATCTGTATATCTTTCCTATTGATACAGTTAATTTAAAAAAAAATACTATCTATTATATATAGTAATTTATTGACACCGCTAGTTGTATATATTCATTGTTTTATTTTGTATATTACAATAAAACTGTGTCATATTTGTGGGGTATGGCTGGACTGAAGGTAGTGACGGCCACAATATGTAAGTAATTCATAACGTTTTATGATGAGAAAGCAAATATAGATCATTTTTTGTTGTGTGAAAAGTGAACGATCGTACAATTGTAGTTTTTTTAATCATCGTTTTGGACAAATAATATCATACGTCACCCACGCTGTATTTAATGGGTAAATTTTCACAGCCATCACATAAAATTATAAAGAAAAGTACATTATTAATATTAAATTAGTAAAACAAATAATAGATATCTCATAGAGACGAAGCTTTTTTTATTAATGGAAAATTATGGGTAATTACAGGGTTTTAGGCAGGCCGTAAGCCCTGAAATTACCCATACATTCATATTTTTCCATTGATATAAAATAACTTCATCTCTATGAGATATCTATTATTTATTTAATAACAGTGCCGTTATTAAAATTCAGTAATTGTGTATCCTTGGATATACACAAATATTGCTTATTAGTAAAACGTTTAAAAAGGTTTAAAAAAATGAAAATATATTTTATATTCTTCTTTGACGTCTGCCATGATTTCTTGGATTCGCCATGGCAGAGGACTGTGCGTGGAATTGTTTAGGGTGTAGGCGATATTGCACAGTACCATCCACATGAACACAGAGCTTAGTCGAGTGGCATGGGGGATCCGAGACAACTACATATGTTTGATACAATACATTTTTTAATCTAATTTTCAGCCACTCTTTTACATAAATATGGTGCAATTTTAGCAAAAAAGACGAGTTATGTGGTTTTTTAATTGTTCAATTGTTATTGGTTTATTAGCAAAAACAAGTGACTTTACATATCTCCACAGAAAATTGTCTAACGGAGAGATGTCACATGATCTAGGCGGCCAAGGCCTGAATCCTTGAATGTTGTTTTCAATAAATCGATCGTCTCAGTTTTTGATAAGTTTTAATAACTTGTAAATGCTGTTCCAATGTGAAACGCTCTATAGTAAAATAGCAGACTATACTTAGAAATATACAATGACAGCTGTCAAAATGTTAATAAACATGGCTACTATTCTTATTTGAAATTCTATCACATTTATTGGATAACCCCGTGTTTCCAATTTATAGATTTTTTTTCACCACTTATGTTTGTACAGAATTATTTAATAATTTAATTTATTGTAAAAATGATTTTAATCCCTAATTTTTATTTACACTTCCAGACTACTAACTAACCTAGGAGATGCCCAAAGTCCCGTTGGGTAGACGAAATTATCGAGCAGTGGAAGTTTCGAAGATTAGCAGAGGACCGAAAAGTGTTTGTAGTGTGTAGCGTGATTGATGAGAGGTGTTAGCGCCGTTTAAAATTGATTAAATTCTATTAAGTTTTTTGGCGTTTGACTTGTTGCTTTATGCATACATTCAATTCGCGATTTACCAAATTTTACCCTGCTTATATTCTTCCCTTTCTTTCCCCATCTATCCCTAAGCATAAGGAAGAAAAAAGATCGTCGCAGTGATTAAAAATCTATCAACTGCAGCAAGTTCAGTGCCCTTGGAACTTTTGTACGGATAACTACCGTCGCTTTACTCCGCTTTACTCCGCTAAACGCTTATTAATTAATCTTTCTTTAATCTCGCTTATACATAATAATCCTTTTCGCGACTATTAGTACACACCCCGCGATGCTTGTATTTGTGGTGGAGAGGAATTAACAAATGAACCAGCATCCGACAGATGAAAATTAAGCGCTTAAAATTGCGAGTTAATTCCACGGCACATTTTATCAACTTCTATTAATAAAACTGTCGATTTTTTTTATAACATGAGACCACATTGAAAGTATACTAAAATAGTATACGAGAGAAAAGTAGAACAATGAAATGTAAAATGTTTGAACACAAATCCGAAAAGAGGAAGAATAAATATATAATGCTCCGAACAAAGATTGTTCGGTACAAAGGGATTATTTTTTGACCTCTTTTATTTTATTCAGGTAAACGCAGAAGAAGCAAAACAGTAAAAATTTAATATGTAGGTGCTTTGTGAATTTGATATGTTGTGTAAAAAAAAATTTTAAGTATCGAGTAAATGAAGTACGTGGACGTAAGTATTTTATTATATATATATTTCAACATCTGTTTTTTTGCCACCCTTGCTGCAATTAAAAAAAACAGACTCGAATTTTTGAAGAACTATTGAATTTTATATAATAATACTTCATATGACCAAATCACTTAAATTATCATTTCTTAATCTTACTAAATATACTAAGGTCAGCTTTACACTTCCTTATTTATTCATTCTTTTCTCTGTTTTAAATGGATCTGCTACATATACGCTTATATGATCTCATTTCCACTGCATTCAGTCTATTTTTGTTCCTTTTCTGCCAGTTCCAGGCCTCACTTCCATACAACATTGTGTAGCGCAAGTCTTGCCTCGGTTGACAAGTTTCCATTTGATATTATTCCATTCAAAGCGCCGTTCATTTTGTTCCCTGCAGTCACCCTCCTTTCGATGTCTTTTTCAGCCTTTCCGTTTCTATCAAATATACTTCCCAAATGCACAAACTCATCTTCTGGTTTCAAACATTCATTACCTACAAGTATTTTGCACGTTGTATTTGCTGAAAGTAGGTATCTTTTATATTGTAAAAAAGTACCTCTATTGGAAATATTGAATGTAGGTATCAATAATAAACACATTTTTTTAAAATAGAGATGTGTAAACGGAATACTTGTATCAATATGCTTACTATTTTCAAATTAAACTAAATGCTGATGCAATGAAAATGGAGCTAACTTGTTGGCCTTCAGGGACGAGGCACAAAACCCTGACAATTGTATCACTTGGAGACTGTCGTAACCACAGGACCAACAAACGCAATGGTATTCAACATCGCACAACGTTATTCCCGAAAAAAAAATTAACACAGGAATAATAATCTTTTTAATTATTTAAATACATGTCACATCAATATTTTTACTATTTTCAAACTAAGCTAAACGCTTGTACTACGAAAATAGGACCAACTTGCTGGTCTCCTGGAACGAGGCGCGAACCCCCGACCACTAGATCTCCATCAGACCAGTGATGGTGAACCTTTTGTGCTCGGCGTGTCAAAATTTCAGAAAATCTAACTTAATTTAGCTGGCGTATCACCCAATTTAAATTTAACTGAACAAATATGGAACCCATAGTATTTGATTTGATGTCAATTAATTAATTGCTTATTTCAATTAATTGTTTTTTTCACAAAGTGAGACTCTAAAGAGATACATATATAATATCTACATAGTGATAAATTCGAACGTTGTTATCGGGTAGACATCTGGTGGCGGGATACGAATTTTTTGATAACCTATATTAGACCAACAAGCTACTCATTTAATATATTAGAAATATTTTTAAAACCTAAAATAACTATTGCGATCGCGACTGCGATCATCACTATGGTTGTAAATTAATCGGGCTGTAGGATAAGAATTATATCATTAAAAAATCTTATAATTTATTATTATATTATAACATGTAATAAAACTGATAATACTGAATATAAGTTAAGTCCACGAATATAACTTCAAATCATTTTTGAGTCGGAGAGTTTCTGAAGCTATGAACCTTACTCGACCACAAACCCTTATATTTAATAGCTGCCGTAACGGCGTTAAAATCGATTTCTCGTTTTTGGAATCCACGGTGAGTTTTCACCTTCTCAACCACCAAGCCAACCATTTGAAAATTGGAAACTTTTTTCTCAATAATAAATATTTTTGGGCCGATGAATTAGATTTGTAGTAAAAAAATAAAAATCTCTTACATGGATTATTTTCCTTTGACGTAATGTTCACGTAATATAATATATATTTTAGTCATTTATTTTTTTTGCTTTAGGTACTGGTATGCAAATATAAATATCAAGTAACGTGAATTCTTAAGAAGAATAAAATGAAACGTAATAATATATTTAATTCAATTTTTATCTTCTAATTTGACAAGTTACTTGTTCTAACAGTTTACAGCTATAAAACAATTTACTTGTCTTCGTGACGTGGATAGAATATAAGTAATTTAAACATTATTATGTCTACAATCTACATTATTTATGTTGTATTCTGACTTGGATGTCAAATATATGCATGGGGAGTGAACTTCTGACGACTGTAATCAAATCAAAAGTAATGTCGTTCGAAATAGATGAAAGTGTGGTTCATGTGATTTCATAGAAAATTATTAATAACAACTAGCCGAAAAGATATCGGCTATCGCCGATTGCTTGCTGCTAGGCCCTTCGGGGTACTGTTGAAGTCGCTTTGCGGCCAACAGTGGATTCCGCAGAAACTATTTTTCAATGCAGAAATCCCTTATTAGATTGCATTGAAAATGCACCACGCAGTGTACTTTGTATTTATTTTGAGTAAGAAAAAATTAAATATTAGTAATATGTACACCTAGAGCAAACTCGATGTGATATGATTATCGTCAGAATGTTATTAAAAACATAAACACGAAGGATATAGTGAACTGAAAGAAATAAAATAATATGATAAGATAAAAATCTTAAAACCTCAAGTGAATACGATATTTTGTGTATAAAATCATTTTGAACTGCAATGCAAGAATTATCGAGTAATTCATCAGTTTTTACAATTTTTAAACATAGGTGATATATATTACACAATTAAAAAGATTGTAAGATTGTACTGCCATTCATGGGATTTTTTAAAGACTACTTTGGTGTTTTTAAAGGTAATTAAAAGGACACTAACATATATGGATCTAGATACAGAGTAGCGACGAATATACTAGCTTAGAACATATAACAATGAGTTTGTGCATTTGATTGATAAAGACTGCAGAAAATAAGGCACTGAACACATTTATCGCCAATGTAAATTTGCCACCCGAAGCAAGATTTGCGGCCCCAAGTGGAATTCTGGTGCCAACACTAATGTACAGAAGTGAAGCCTAAATTTGATATTTGGAATCGGCAAAAGCTTTAACGCAGTCTCTCATATGCATATGTAGAAAATTTATGTAAGATAGTGAAGAATGAATGAATCAGAAACGAATGTTAAATCTGTTTGCAGCAAAGTCTATAGAATTAAGAAAGCGTCGCTGTAATGGCCCTGTTAGAATAATCGACGATCGTGCACGAGAAGTGAGCGAGGTCAGAGTGATATGCCAAGACAAAACTACACCTGGTGGTTAGTTAGTTATAAAAACTAAGTAGAAACCAAAATTTATAATACCTATCTTAATTCTGATCATTAATTTAATATAGAATTTATCTGGACATCAGTAGCAAAGGTTATTTCGTTATCCGGTATCAACCGCAACCGATATGCTGATCAACCGGAACCACCCTGCCGTGCCTACTGCAAGAGAATTACATTAGAGAACCGCATCGCTTACGATATCCGATATCAACATATTCCATGTGAACATGAATTGGCTGAGAGTTGAACATGGTTGTGTATGAGCCAAATTTAACACCCTGATTTGGTTTGTTTATAATTTTGAAAAAATTTTTGTGAAAACTTATTATTAAGGAGAACACATTCTTATTGTGAAGTTGTAATTATTCATAACATAGGTCTGTGATGTTTTAAATACTAATTTAATGTATTCATTATAAATATATACATATAAAATCAATTTTTCTGTTTTTGCGCTACCGGGATTCGAACCTGGATCCCTATTTCCAATCCGGAGAAGTACACTACCAATTGTGTTATAGCGCCAGTATTTTTCATGACAAATTTTCGAATCTATATGTTACACTTTTTCAAATGAATAGATCTGTCGTTCCATTAATTGAAAGCCATCTACATTGTTTTTACGGAATTACAAATACCTTTGAGTAAACCGACTGCAGACGCCAGAATTATTAATTCATTTTTATTAAATTTTTGGACACATTGATACAACTTATATTATTAAGGAGAACACATTCTTATTGTGAAGTTGTAATTATTCAGAACATAGGTCTGTGATGTTTTAAATACTAATTTAATACTAATACTACATATAAAATCAATTTTGTCGAAAAATATTGTTTTTGCGGATTGGAAATAGAGATCCAGGTTCGAATTCCGGCAGCGCAAAAACAATATTTTTCAACAAAATTGATTTTATATGTATATATTTATAATTAATACATTAAATTAGTATTTAAAACTTATTGTTTGTCAATTTAAACAAAATCTATTAATTATTATATTATGCTCTACACAAATCGGCTTTTATATGGATTTTTTTAACATTTCAATTAGTATATTTTCGATTTCTAATCAGATATTATTGGTCAATTGTTGTAGTTCAGATACACCTTTTTTAAAATATTTTTTTAAAAATAAGTCTGAAACGGGTGATCTTGTATAAATTGACTAAAACGAGAAATTAATGGATCTAGAAAAATATGAACCGGTATGTTTTCGACTTCTTGTCTAACATTGTTCTTCATTCGTTGGTATAGTTTGCAATTTATTCATTTACACCAACTATAAAAATAACTTCATAGAATAAGTCTGAAGCTTGTGAGTCAGATGATCGATCATGCAGACTAATCACAGACCAATAAATGAATAAATATTAAATATAGTGTGCATACAGGCGAAGAGTTTGGAACATTAGTTGCGGATCGAGGGGTATTCTACCTACATTATTGATGGAAACATAAATCTGATTAATGCATATTATATTTTCGTTCTAATCGAGTCATATATTTAAAAAAAGAGCTATTTGATTGCGTAAGTGGTCACGTGGGTGACACCAAAATGAAAAAATTAGGACAAGGAATTTGCGTTAGTTCATGCTTATATTATATTTGGTGACCTGTGAAACTAATGCAATTCGCCAACACAAGAAATTAAACGACCTAAAGGTCTTTCAAAAACCCTACTGTTTCTCTAACTGTACGCGGTGTTGAACCCACATATTGTCCAGGCTCATTTCATCAATTCACTTGAATCATTTGTTAATAATTTTTAGAGGTAACAGTTATTTTTCAACGATTTTTTTTAAAATAAGTTTCTATGACGTTTTGGGCAAGATTAACGCACCATACAGTAACTTTTTGTGGATGTTTAATGTTTCATGAATGATTTGTGGATTTTCTCTTCTTCATGACATGATCACTGAGGTGTTTAATGACATGATCATTGAGGTGAAAATGTGCCTCGTCACTCGTTATAATTTTTCACAAACTTATTTTTCAACTGACGCATTTTTTTAACAAAAATATTTCCAATTTTGCGCGTTGTTGTGGAGAATATCGATTCATGATTAATTTAACGCAATTCTTCTTTACAATTGAACGATAAAAGTTAGAAAATGTTAAAATAAGAAATTATTCTTTCCTACAGAGGAGTTAATTTTTCCCCATCGTTATATGTCTTTGCTAAGGCGTATATATATTTGTATGTTTTATTTAAGCGTATATTTTTATACTCTTATGTTAATTTGGATTTTATTTGTTAATTTATATGAAATATTTTTATTATACATACATTGATGATGGAAACGTCTTGAAAAATCATACGTTTTTGTCAGCAGTACATGAATAAATAAAATTAATTTTTGAAAGAAAGCAAACACGTTGTGGCTTGACATTATAATAAAATAATATTTTAGTTTTAAACCACTTTATTATGCACATATACTTAAGTAAACTAGTTTCAGTTCGACCCATGTAAGATGTTCCCATGTAACTCCTACTTTATCCCACTCTGATACACTGTTGCTCTGTCTTCTTATCCTCCTCTTTAAATATATGTACTTAGGTTAGTATATATATGTTACAGTGAATCTGTATTACCAGTGAGAATATATTTTCACTGGTGAAAGTATATTTTCGCTAAGCCGGTCAGTGGATGTATATCTAACAATGAAGATACAAATTCACTGGTTACATTTAGTGAGTTTGTATTCGTTGACAAGCGAGAATACACCGCGCGGGAATATTTGGCCTTAAGTGTCGATATGTCGCTGTACAGCATGGCAACAAATAGTTTGGTGGCGTGGGTGGCGTTTACAACTGTCACTTTTATTCGCTTATAGTATTTTCATTTATATTAAATAAAATTATTTACTGCATAAACTACCGTGTTTATAATCTCAAACATTTTTATTTCCTTTTCAACGCATAGGTTAGGTTAGGTTAGGTTAGGTTCAATTATAGGTTAGGGTAGAATATACATTTGCTAATACCTGCTAGTGAAATTATATTTTCACTGGTGGAAACGTATTCGGATATTATTTCACTGAAACGTCAGTGAAAATATATTCTCACTGGTAATACACATCCACTGTAACATATACACTATATTGTCCTGAAGAAGGTTGGATCCAACTGAAACTAGTTGACCTTAGTATATGTGCATAATAAAGTGGTTTAAAACTAAAACATAATTTATTTAATTATAAACAAGAACACATTCTTATTGTGAAGTTGTAATTATTCAGAACATAGGTCTAGGATGTTTTAAATACTAATTAAATGTATTAATTAGAAAGATATACATATAAAATCAATTTTATCGTAAAATATTGTTATTTGTTGAAAAAGTGTAACATATGGGTTCGAAAATTTGTCTACAAAAGTACTGTCACTGTAGCATAGTTGGTAATGCACCTTCCCAGGATTGGGAAAGAGATCCAAGTTCGAATCCCGATAGCGCAACAACAATATTTTTGGATAAAATTGATTTTATATGTATATCTTTATTTAATTATAAAATTAATTAATATAATCCAATAATAACGATTGCGTAAATATTACCCATAGCCAAAAATTAATTATTGTTTCACAATACTCATTTAAAACACGTTCGCGAAAAATTTATGTAAATTGGACATTATTAAAAAATTAAATATTATCAAAGGACATCACTTAAATAATTTATTTCTACAGTACAGCAGCATTACAGTGTTTTAGTAATTACAATTTTGACAATATAAATGGATTTGATTAATTTCTTTTTGAAATACGTACATTCGTAACAAAAATTTTACATATCCATCTAATTCGTATATTTCAAATGAAATTGACACTTTTACTTATATGTAGCACATCAGTTTTCTTTAGAATTTATCTATGCGTGACACATTGGACATTATTATAAATAAGATTATTTTTCACACGTCACGTATGACAGAGATGAATATAGAATTGTACGTCTGTCAGTTATTTTACACCAACATCCATACAAAATGATAATTTCTGGAACGTTTTCTCACACGTGCGATATAACAATAATAATATAATTATTTTTATTTGTTAACTTTGTTTTATTAACCACTTATTGAGTTTAAATACATCTACCGGTTTCGAAAAATATCATTTTCTTCTTCAGGATGTCAATACTCATCAAAAGCATACGTTATTGTTTATTTAACAGAATCTATTTTTAAAAAACAATAATTATTTAAAAAATTAATTTAGTACTTAACTCAAATTGTTATTTGATACAAAATTACTCGGATGTTTTTTAGGAAAAAATTTTAGAATGGGACTCGTAGTTAAATTTAGTCGGTTGTTTATAATTTTTGATTACTTTTACACGCTTTATTTATCTCCAACGATTCTAAATTATGTATTTAATTTATGACCAACGCTGTTTACATGCAAAATTGACAATCCTATTTTTTATCAAAACCATTACCATTTTCTATCAAATGATTAGAAAATTCTGAAAACCCACCATTATTAAAATATCTCAAATGCTTCTTTACTATGAGTCCCATTATTTTCCCAACTTACGAAATGTAAGTTGGGAACATCGTAGTGTTATGTATTTAAACTAATATAGTAGAGTCCCGATTATCAAACCTTTGATTATTCTTCTTTTCGATTATCCGACCAAAACGAAAATGTAAAATAATATATATTATTATGCGAATTCAATAACATGTATCATTTTTTTAAATTATAACGGTTTAACTCCTGACTGAAAATAATTTTATGTTCAGTAAGTCAAATCAAATATGTTCTTAATTAATAGTATATTTTATTTTGTTACATAGTATTTATTAACTTGTTTTCATCTGTTCCGGATTATCCGTTAGTCTCGAATAACTAACCCTCCCATAATTCTTACGTTTAGGTCGGATAATAATTTTCTTTAACAAGCAATTTTTTAACATATTCTAAAAAATATTTCAAAAACAATTGAAACATTAAACGTCTAAAAAACTTCAAAGTCTAGATCAGATAATTGCTTTTCCATATACGTAAATGTGAATTGACTAAATGCAATTTCCTCTAAATAATAACATTATATTGGTAATAACGTCGGAAAAATATAAATTTTCAAAGAGTTCTAGAATTTTTTGCAGCCGGGATCCTCGAAAGATTCCAGTTCTGACGGAGGGAAGTTTACTAGAAAGCGGTGAAAATATTGGTACTTCAACAGCAAATACGGCATGTGGTCTCGAATCACGAAAAATCTCAGAATCAGTTTTCTGTGTTCCTTAATAATATTTTCAAATATGTATTATATTTTATTCTATTACGGATAAGCTGTTTTTCCTGATACGCAAAATACATACATGTAAGAAAACATTATGAAAAATAATACTGCAAAAAAATACTTATTAAAAAGTTGTTTTGTAAAATATAAATGTAAACAATATCGTCTCTTTTGTTTCTGAAAGTTTACGACCTCTGAATGAAATTGATAAAGTTTAATTTGGGTTTCTAACAACATCATTCTTCTTTCTTCGGACGGGTTAACTCATGTTTATCAATTAAAATTTATAATACAATATGTATGGGAATAATAATTATATATGATATACCTTGAACGAACTAATGTTCAGTACATCTCACCTCTCGGAACGGTTAAACGCTGTTATCAACGGCGAAGGCTTCGTGAGTCTATTTGTCGACCTTTGGCGAGATAGTGATATAGTTTCATACAATCCACTGCATCCGGAGGTGATCAAGAGACCCAGGAGAGACTTCGGTGAGTCCCTTTTTGTTTATCGTATTTTATTCAACTTTAAAAACTATATAACAATAAAATAACTATTTAATTAGATTCGTTTTTACTATGAAAATAAAATATATTATGATTCATAGAACGCTTCGCGCTGAATTCTGTACTGACCTTTACCCGCTTTCGAGGTAAATCTTCGAGTGAAATCTCATCCGTAAACACGGACTATTAAGGCTGGTACTTATTCAAAAAATACACATTCAAATTTACCTTTAAAAATTGCCTTTCAACATGTGATTCCCATTAATTTAAGTGATTTTAAAACAGAAAATCTTGACAACCATTTTTATTATCGGACGAGAGTGAAAGTAGCAAATCAATACTTTCAAAATTATTAAAATTTACATAACTATTTCAAGTACATACACATATTTTCTTAAATTTTATAGTACCAAAGTGCTTTTTTACTGCCGAGATTATGTTAGTGGATTTTGATGTCTTCAGGATTTTCCTAAGTCTTCTATCTAGTATCAAACGCTGATGAAATAAAAGCTGGATGGATGATTTTTAACGACCTTTAAAAACAGTTTAATAATTCAGCAAAAGTACAGTACGTATATTATAAACAGGAGGCGGGCAAAATACGGTATAAACCGAATATAACACTCAATTTTTTTTGTAAGACTTGAACATGGGAAAACTAAAACTAGGGATTTTTTCCACCTCTGGTAATGTTCTCGTTCTTCGACGGATAATACATGTATTAGTTAATAAAGTAATCATTAAAAATCTGTGAAAATACCTGAGACCGGTTCAAAAATCTCAGTACGACGTACGAGTACACGTGTTGAAATTTTGATCTATAGATAAATTCAAAGGTCAGATTGAAATTGATAGAACGAGATAAATACTCAAACCCGTATACACGAAGTTCAAAATGACAGCAAGATTTGACACGTGCGTGTAAACGTCATTTAGAAACATAGATATCTATTTATTCTGAAAGTTAGACAAATAGGTGTTAAATTAAAAACATAACGTTATTTCGTTATATAAAATTCATCCAACTGACGTCAATGACACATGACGTTTAACGAACAACAATCGTCAATGTGTTCACGATGGATTACGATAATCTCCAAAGAATCTTATTGCAGCATAATCCCTGTCTCAGAGATTGTCTCGAGTCGAAAATTTCATAAAACATCTCATCCATGAACCTTTCCGAAATACTTCTTGAATTCGGGCCATCATTTCCGGTAACTGGCAAAAATAAACACATTTGCAACACACTGGGGACACTATAAAATGTATGATTCAGGATTCATTCCCAAATAGGAACCAAAAAATGGATGAACAACATGGACCATCTATTTGGTAAGCTATGATGAACAAACATTTCATCCATATTAAACATGAATATTGTTTTATTTTATTTATGAATTACTATTGGAATATAAAATAACTTCGGAAAATTTTAATTAAGGCACTGAAATTTATTGTATTTAATAGTATTTTATTTTTATAAATAACTTTTTTCTTTTCCTCAGCTATTCCACCACACTTCTCCGATCTTTCTGACCAACATTTAAGATCCTGTTGCAGGGCCCATCATCCAGGTTGTCGCTTATGTCTATTGTAGGATCATAGTAAATGATTTTAAATACATGTGAAAACCTAAGAATATTATTAACTCATTTCATGAATTAAAGCCGATGTACAGTGGTTTCGCATATATTTTATGCAATTAATATCAACATTTTTTCTATTTTTCTATTTATTCTACTAGATGTAGGATTGTTGACTATTCACTATATAAACAGTATTAAATTCTTGAATTATCACTATCAAGTGTATTAAATAATTTAATAGTTTTTATGTCAGTTTCGTTTCCTTGTGAAAAAAAAAACATTCTACTGTATGTACATTTTTTTGTGTATGAACAATTTCACACGAACAAACAACATAATACTATTAAAGATTACTTTAGATGCTTATTATCTCATTACAAAAATAGCGTTTTTATTATTTTGGTTACTCTGTAAAGTTTATACACAAACATTTTAAGTTTGTTTTTTTACAGTAAATTTATTTATTAATTTACGCCTTTTTACAAAATTGGTAAGGTATAAAAAAACATGAGCTACTAAACAAGCAGCATGGAATATAAATATATAAATATAGAACTAAATAGAAAATATATATAAAAATAGAAATTGATAGAATATACATACATAGAATTAAAAATATAAATTAAAAAATAAGCTAAATAAACTATACATATTAAGGTTCAAGACAGAAAAGTAATAAAAATTTAGGTTTAACACAGAATGGCTGAGTATCAAAATCAATTGTTTCTTCATAACATCACTGTTATATTTAAATATTGAATATCGGAATATATCTACCAGACCAAAATCGTTCTCAAGTCTGTGAAGACTTTGCGTAGGTGCATTCCAATAAAAATTAGTATATGACGCGTTTACATGTAACAGCGCCGACGATCTGGTACTACGCGCAGAAACGTGGTATACAATCGGTTCAGTTAAATATTTGTATTAAAAAGTCATCATAAAACCTGAACTTATAAATATTGAATTTATTATGTTAAAGTTTCAATTATCGAAAATCCACCATCATACAAGAACAAGAATTTAAAAATAAATTCACAATTAATTACTGGTGTTGAATATTTTGACGCCGATCAGTTTTAGGGAAACCGCTCATCGTCATGAGAAGCACAAATCGATCCTTAATGTTTTTGTATTTTTTTAAATATAACCAAAATATTAAATTCATATACTTTTAAAATATATATTTTTAATGAAAACATATTTTCGTTATGATGTTGCAATTTCAGAATATAGTTTTATGATATTTTTAATACAAATTAAATTAATGAATTAGAAAGATACATAAAAAAAAAACTATTATGATTAGATTGACTCAAAATTATTGTTTCTACTATTAGAAATTTATAAATAAATCTCTTATGTTTCTTAATCATTTTCTATATGAATTGGACATTAATTAACAAACGGCTTGTTTATATGAATAAAAGTAATGTATACAATTAATATAATAGTTTTAAATAACAACTAAAATGAAGGAGCCGCACCATAGAATATATTGGGCACATTCGTGTGATGTTTTGAAATGAGCGTCATAATAATATCATTGACATCAATTGTCCATATTAACCTCATTTCTGGTTATTATATATATTTATACATATTTGTTACACTATGAACAGGATTTGGTGCTGTTCAGAAACTTTGGCCAAATAAATTCGGATAAAAATAGTTTTATCACTTTGACCTCGATGTTCATATTTTAGGTACCTATTGAGCCTCAGATCTGATGCTATGTTTTTTATTACATTTTGTAAGAAAACCGCTTTCAAAATTCTCCATCGTAATGAATAATTTTTCAATTCTAACGTCAATAAATTTTTTTAGCATTATGTATTATTTGACAGTTTCTAGTAAACCGTGGCGTTGATCGTTAAATATAGGAATGACTAACTCTCTCCGCAGCTGGGAGTTTATTAGTATTATTAGGAGCTGATTTTATTATGTATTGTTGTGAGAGTCACTGTTTAAGGTTATGCATATTACAAGGAATAATTCTCCTCAAATTCTCACGCGTGCATATGAATGTCACAGTGTATAATAATATTACGGAGCGCGCGTGTGATTATAGGGGTTGGTGTTGCGGCTAGAGCAGGTTGATGAAATGAAACAGGACTTACAATCGGTTGCGTTTATTGTCCAATGATGCACAAACCAATTTACACTGGTTGAATGTTGAATGCTAAGCTCACTGGAAGTGGTGCCGAGTGATGCGTCCGAGAAAATGGCCAGGGAGAAATTGAACTGATTCAAGTTAATTGAATAAATATAGTATCGACAGTAGTCTACCAGGAATACTAAGATCCTGGGTTCAAAAATATAGCGCATTTTTTAATGTAATTTTTACGCTATTTTTTTCAAATATATTCAATTTTATTTTAACCTTAACCATGCCATGATATAAAATACTCGAACGCAGCCATGCTGTCAGTCGTGTTACCGTAAATAACAGTTAGAAGAAATGTTTTTATTAGCTTAAATGGCTGTAATGGCATGAATTTACTCTAAATATTGAACATTGAATTTTGAAAAAATGATTAATAACATAATTTAAAGCATTCATTAAGTCGTATATAATGTGTCTTTCCTTCTTATCTCTCTTCATTTAATCAGTGAGAAAAAGACAATTATATTTGTATGTTTGTTGTTCTTTTTACTGTGAAAATAGTGTGTGATCACTGTCTTTCATATCACAAATGGTACTTTTACCAACGTATTAATTTTACAACGAATTGAATGGAAAAATTCATTGTTTTTATACGATTCCCCTTTAATAATTGGTTTTTCAGTAGTCATTCCTAAGCGCTAATATTTTCTTTAGGATTATCTAAAATATGAATTTTATGTTGCATGTATTTACCGAAATATTACAGGTTTAATTATGATAGTAGGCCTGTGTTACTGCATGGTTTGAGAAGGGTTAATAATTGTAAAATCCACAAACCCTCAAATACCTTTTAATCTTAGGTAATATTGTTATATTTAATATGTATCTCTTTCCTTTGCAAAAATAAATACACGTGATAAAATATATTTAAAAAAAATCAGTTCGTCAATTTAACTTTAGTGTTTATTAATTAGCTATCCAAATATTTTGTGAACGTTCTCTAATATATAAAATATTCTCTAGATCCATCACATTCATATAATCTGTATTTCGATGAAAAATGAAATTGCAACGGCGTTCCATATTTTGATTAATATTATGTAATTGGTAGATAATTAAAACGAACATGTTTGACAGTTTGGATTCGAATACTTTGGTAGACTCTATTATTAAAATACGTAAATTACAAAATGTGTGAATTCATAAAATATAATATGTCTGAAAAATAATCCTCGTAGGAAATTGTTCCGATAAGTTTTTTCACGATTAATAATGTCTAGTAGTAGAAGGATCCTCCCCTAGTTCTATATTTACAGCTATGAATGATATTAATAGACCACTTAATTATATAAAAGTCTGGATTCTTAGACAACATCATGTGATCTTCCTGGGAATAAACCACACCTACGCTACAAAATTGTAATTTATATTCTTTCATCCTTAAATTGAATGAAGGCTTCCATATACACTTTACTTATATATTTATAAAATAAATTTATGGTGTGTCACTCAGTACATTGTGAGTGGTGGTATTGCCAAACAGTATAGTCAGCATATATATAGCAAGGAAAGACTGAGTGTACCATTTCCCGACAAAGTCAAGTACGACAGAGCAGACTCAGACAGAGGAGCGCAGCGATAAGAATTCCTCTATCCATGCCAACTCGACTATCGAGGGCAGAATTGCCGATATAATCCATCCATGTACAATCAAAACTGAATGGTATTAATTTGCAAAATGTTTTAATATTACATAAGGGTAGTCTGCGAGTAACAGTTCCATGAAAATGTTAAGTTAAGTTCAACTAAGTCTTGAAGGAGAGTCGGTAAACCAAAATTTACAGAGCAGTTAAAAATAGATGATTCTCATAATTCAGATACTCCTTTGTTGACGATCACAAAAATCAATGACATCAATTTGTAAGCTGAGATCGAATAGAAAATGACCCCACCGCATTCGGTAAACTATCGACAACTCTATCTTATTTAATAGTTCTGCAGAACCAGGCTCGAGTTGGAATAAATGATTGAATGGACTTTTGATACTTTAATGAGATCCCAGTATGTTTGCCAATTCCGTGAGGTTTATAGTAAATTGTCACTAACTGATATGGAGGAAAATGTGCCACAACAGGGAGTCTACCCATCTTATTTACTTTACTTATAAATCGAATTTAATGTATTGATACAACTTGACTTCCATGATTATGCATGCAAACTAGATTTAATTTCACTATTAAAATGGTTCCGAGCATGAAATAGACATTAATAAATTATTTGATTTTTACAACTTTTTCGTGGAACTTTCCAAAATAAAGTTTGCGACATTCATTTAATTACGAGAAAATAATATCTGTAAGCCATCACAGCCGTGTTATTAACGATTTCAAAGCATCATAACTTTGGTTTGTTCAGAACATTTGATTATTTTTATGATTCCCCCAAGACCTAATCAAAATAGGTTCATAAAGTATATCGTAAAACATAGCTTTTTTTGCATTTTTAGCGAAAATTCCAAGTATAATTGGGAGATATCGTTACATCATATCAGTACATAATTTTTACTTCTTACATTATAATACTAGTGCAATTTAAAAAAAGTTAAATTTTCTATTTAAATTCTTATTTTGTGTGATTGTATGTAGGTAAACAGTAAATAACGACATTTTATCTATGCTGCTAAAATCCTTTTAAAAAAAATAATTAAAATTTTATTTATTCTTTTACTAAGTTCTACATTTCGTGTAATATATGATAGATGTATTATAAACTGTTATAAATGTAATTAATAATAATATTATCCGAGAATTCGTGTAAATAGCGCATTTACCTACGAACGAACTAATACGTGGTGCACCATGTACAAACCATTTTATGTGACGCACGTAACGGATAAAAAAGAACACTTGCACGCTGTTCTTGGGATAGAATTTCCACGTTATACTGTACATAAGTGCACATGTTCTTAGGTATGGTATAACAGCCTATTTATGTCACGTCCGCCAGATAAGCCACCAGTAAATAGCGCATAAGCCGTGGATCTGCATATATAAAGACATGGGTTAATATTTAAAGTCTAGTTACCTACCGAGTTTTTTTTATCGAATAAGTACATTCTGAAATGAATGAATGGTCGGTGACGAGGCCGGGAAAAGACGAAAGGGGGGGGGAAGCACAGTACATTATTTTCGTTCAAAAATAAATATATATTTACACAAATAATCAATCAATCATCTACAATTATTATCAGTCAGTTAAATAAAATTAAGATTGAAAAAACTAGCACCTGAAAAAGTATACGAAAACAAGGAAATACAGCCTATATTCTACGTATCAATTAACACCTTTCTTAATATAAGTACTGATCATGGCCATACATGTATTAAATAAATATATTATTTTCATTTATGCAATATTTATTTTTGTAATAATTACCAGATACTACAGGGTTCTTTGGTCACCATTTCAGTTCGGCAGACATTTGTCAATTGTTATTAGTTAATTACAATTTATTATAAAGCATCTAATGCCTCAACAACGTGTTGAAGTCATATAAACAGTTTATCTAAATAATAATGGCAATTCTGTAACCATTAATGGTGATCGCCATCGTCACATGTTGGAAATTTTCTCGGTAGTCGAATTGAGTCGAGTAGGCCTCCAACATATGTGATTTTAACAAGACGGTGCCACCTCATACATAGCCCGAACTACGTTTGAAATTTTTCCCGGCTGTATAATGTCAAAAAGTGGTGATATCGATTGGCCTTCTCGATCGCCTGATTTGACGGCTCCCGACTATTTTCTGTGGGGGTACTTGAAAGGAAAGGTCTACGCTAATAAACCAGTATTCGAAATGAAATTGCTGAAATAACACGCGAAGTGTACAAGAAATATAGTTAAAAGAGCATGCATTTGTGGTGCCGAGGAGGAAACCCTTGACCATGTCTTTTTTACCTATCCATTGCGGATCACAGGTTTTTTTTACAATAATCTTGTCAATGGTAATTTTCAACTCCCGGTTAACTGTGTCATCTTCTTTCCCTTAACTTGTCACATTTAAGTTATATAATAACAAATTTCTTGAACGTCAATGGTATTAACTTGTAACGCAATATTCCCTATTCTATAATATTGTTGTACTGCTTTGTATGAAATAATGTTTTAACTTGTTTAATGGCACAAATCACTCTTGAAGGGTGGATTGCCTGTTTAAAAGAAAAAGAAGAAGAGCACGCATTAGTGCCGCTGCCAGAGGCGGCCACTTGGCCAATGCCATATTCCATGCATAATTGAAATAAACCAAATAATTAATAAATAAAAATTGAATTTAAAAATTATGTTTCACTTCCTAGTTATTCAAAAACAACATCGGACTGGAACATAATATTCATTCTGTATTAATTTAGTATTATTATTTAGCCAGAGAAACAAAACATGCATGGAACAAAATAAGATAATACGTAAATATTAAAGGAATGCATATCTTTGATCTTTTAGAATTCATTTAAAGCTTTTGATATGATTATCAGCATCTGCGGTATCGGCATACTATATGCCAACCATAATAAGGGCGATCGAAATACACGAGCTGCATCCATTGCGCGCCACTCGGAGTCGAGACTGCGGAGAATGGGTCCAATTGAAACATCAATAGAATTTTCTTCGACCGAATCATACGAGTCATACGTTTGTGAGTTTATTCTGGTGACTCCAGTTGCTAGACTTTCTATTGAAAAATATAACAAGACGATTCAGATATATCTTTGACATTGCGGTAGTGTGTTAAAAATGTTTTTTTTATTCATTAAAAAAAAACAAAGCAATTAATATTACTCAGAGAGGTAAAGGAAATATAATATAAAATTTAGTGTGTCTTAAAATTTTTGCTGTTAATTCAAAATTTCTGTAATATGACTTAAATAGACACTAAATTAATTAAGTAACATAACATTTGCATCTGATTTAATACATTTATATTGCGCAGATCAATCATCATTGCCGATGTCCCCTGAACGCACCTGGGTCTCATCAGTCGCAAAAATACGCCGGTCCAGACCGAATAACAAGTGCCGGCTCTTGGGCGCCACTCCTCTCGCGGCTGTCTTCCAGTGAATATCTCTAGTAAACTCTCCTCGGTGTAGACTTTCAATTGCATATCCTAACTGTAACTGTGCTCAATTAATAATAAACTTCTGTCAAATGTAAAGAAGTTTCTTTCGTTCAACCTGTTCTGATAATATACACATACTCCGCGACATATTCAAAAGAGCACGCGAGGGGTAGGTGTAATATATGGAGGTACTAGGCACTCACATACATAACCTTCTGATTCTTACAACATATGTACCGATCCATAACTTATATATTTCTTGTATAACGTCGTCATATCCCCTAAAATATAATACAACAAATCACGTAAAATAAAATTTTCTTAAGATTTTAAACAAACAATATGTTAAATAAATAAAAGTTTATAAACCACTATGAATTATTTATATTCAACCGGTTTCGTAAAAATAAGTAAATCGTGTAAAACTAACCAAAATATTATATTTATATAACTAACTATAACCACCAAAAAGTTTTCCTAAAAATTTTTCCAATAATATTGGATCAAAAACTCAATTTCCACGCCTTTCATCATCATAGCAATTTAAGTTAGGTACCAGATTTATTTGTAAAAATACATTATGAGTTTTTAAATAAAAATTGAATTCGAAAACATATTAACATATAATTTTAGTTAGTTTTTCATCCTGTTGAAGGCAAAGTATTCAAGAATATTGTAAGGGTAAAGACCGGCGTTCTTCCTCCCACCGATTAGTTCTAGGAGAACATAAGAACGGTGGATTCCACACCTCTCAAACGCATCGCCTCCCTGATCTGTTACATTCTGCCTTCGTTCTAAACTGGGAAAATTTATTGTTAATACCCTGGAACGATAAATAAAAATATGTTTTCGGTATAAGCAGAGAATCTATTCAACAATCAAAGTTAGTACAAAAATTTGCGGCTAAATCGATGAACATACTACATCGATAACCATTTAAATATAATTAACATGTGTTCGACAATGATTCGTCGAACAAAAGATTAGATAATTTACCAATAACTGTGGCTAACCTAAAATAGATTATCACAAAAAATAACTCTTTGAAAATACAACATTAATATTCCCGCAGCAAAGATATTAAGATTAAATTAGAACCATTAAATACAAGAATAAATTAACAAGAGGTGATACGAGTATGAAAACTTCTTCTAGCATAAGCTTGCGGCAATAATACATGAGATAAGTAAGGATCATTTCATTTTGGTCCGATTTGCAATCTTCCGCTACGAAATCCCATGTCTGTTGCGTCCGAGATCCACCCTACGGATCATCTGTCGCCATGAAATAATTAGGTATGGATCATCAATCGCCAGGAAACATGCTCCATAACATAATTGTCAGTCAATCACATTTCTATTACCCAAGCCGGAAAGGGAAATATCTAATATCCTTATTACATTTTGATTTCCAATACCGGCCCGCTCGCCCGCAGGCGGCGGCCTAAGCCTGCGCCAGGCACAGCTGTTGAGAGAGATGTCACGGCTTCGATCGCCCAGCGAGATCTCGCGAATACACAATAGAAAAGTACCGACCCAACCACTGTGCAGATCGCGAGTATTGCAAAACGTACTGTTGTTCATGACAGCAACATCGTTGGCATTAAATAATCTGACGGGGTAATTTAAAACAAGACATATTGTTTTATTTATTTATTTAATTAATTAAATAATAGCGAATTATATTAAACAAAATATTTATAATTTTCACTTTATCGAGTTTTCAATATGGAGTGGAAATCAATCAGCCTCGATTTGCACACGGTGAAGTTTTAGAAATATGTGAAATCAGTAATCGAAATTATTAATAAGTAAAGATAAACTATATGAAATAATTATATAATTCTTCTTATTTGTATCTTCGCAGTAGCATGTGATGAAACAGCGTATAAATATTAGAGAACGAGATAATAAATGGTCGAAGTTCTGTAAAACTCAGTCAGTGTTCGACTTCCACGACAAAACGAGTTTGAACTCGGTATGTGCGCACAGTGGGGTTGGACAATGGGGTTGAACGCACTCCGGTCAGCCATGTTTTCACCCTAGGAAGTCGTTAATAATTGATGGGACACAAATAGGACTGAGGGACCGAGAGCAGCGGTGGAAAATACGTGCTTTACAAGCGAAAGTTTAGATACGGCGTTTAAAAACTTTGCGGAAAACTAAATAATGTTTCAACGATAAATTCTACGTAGCTCTTATGCTAGGATCGTCTCATCAGCACAAGTCGCAACTGAAAACAACTTATTGTCATAATAATGCCTGTGATGTTTGCCACCTGAGATAACATTTACCGGTTACTTAAAACCAATGAAAAAGAACCAACTCACAAGTACACGTCAAAATAATGCAAATTATTTTGGAGGATAATTTGAGTAAGAAATACAATTACAGTCCTTTATTGGAATTGTTGTATTTAAAATAATATAATATAATTAAAAACAATTCATAATGGATGGATATAAATGAAACAATGTTATAACTCTACTTGAGTTTATTAGCACTACTCGAGTTTCGAGAGACATGATAACTCTCATCAACTGGTGAAGTATTAAACTGACTACTCATAAATGTAGAAGACAAGGCTTTGGTGGTAGACATACAAGTAATTAGGTACTGACAAATGGAGGGGGAGGGGGCGGAGTTATTGGTGGTTGATGGAGGGGTGGTTTTAACGGGAATATTGTTACGTAATTACTTGTATGTCTACCACCTAAACCTTGTCTCCTATATTTATGTGTAGTCAGTTTAATACTTCACCAGTTAATGAGAGTTACTATTTCTCTCGAATCTCGAGTAGTGCTAATAAACTCAAGTAGAGTAATAACATTGTTTCATTTATATCCATCTACTATGATGAAACTCTAAAAAGTTAACGCCGATTTTATTAATAATGTAAAACCAATTCACTTTGTTTAAACACCACTTTATTTTTGCTAACACCAACCGGTTTCAGAGCCACCGTTCCTTCTTCAGGGTATACAAGATACTAACTTAGCGTTACATAATATGGGCAATTATACATAAATGTCAAGTGTTAAAGTGCGGGTAGGTGACTGAGGGGAGGGGAGGTACGTAAAGATAGATTATATGATGAAAGGGAACATATTTAAGATTTTTTTTTGATTGTTTATTATGCATTCTTTATTATTTATGGACTTCTCGATTTCTAAGGCCTCTAAGTTATGGAGAGAAGAATTTTGAAGAGAAAATCTACTCAATGTGGAGAATATTGAATAACAACAGTGTGATTAATAAATCCGGAAAAATTATTATTATTTAAACATCTCATACGTTCCTTAATTCGTCGTTATTCTTTTTTCTTATATAAAAAGAGGGGCAGTCCTTACATTTAACTTTATAAATACCAAAGTGAGTCAGCTTGTGATCCTTACCTTTAACATTTTTTAAATTAAATTTGTTTTGAAACCGGTTGTTAGCAAAAATAAAGTGGTGTTTAAACAAAATGATTTTTTTAAAATTATATTTATAATGAATTCCCACAAAGTTATGGTGGAATACAACAGTTTAAAATATTCAGTTTTTCAAATTTATCTCGGAGATTCGTCTCAAAAGCGGATAAAGATCAGCACAGAATTCAGGGCGAAACGTTCTATAAATCATCATCGCTTGTGTTTTAGTCCTGGATTAGAATGACGTAACCAATACATACGTACCTTTACTGACTCTAGATATAAGTCTCATTTAAAAAACACCGTGGACACGGTCCATGAAAGTACACAAAGAAATCTTTAAAAATTATTGCTTTAGGTTATATATCATTAATATTAGGCAATCTGGTCCATTTAATTTTACTTTATATTCATATTTCGGGAAAAATTTAAATAAAACGAAAAAAAAAAAAATTTACTTACCTACATACGAATCTTTTCATAACTAATTAAAAAACGTATAAAAACTACAGTTAATCAAAGATATGATAATATTTACTTCCAGTAAATTGTATAGAGGGTTTTTTTATCAGAATATTTTACCCTTCCAATTCATATATTAATATAAAACACATGTGATGTTTATTACAATAAGGTATTTATGCACTTATAGTAGTAGGCTTGGCGGTCTAGCCGCATGTAGAGTACTCAGAGTATCGTAGACTCTAAGAAATTTGATAAATTAGATATGATAAAAAATGGTAGTGGAAGGTAATCCACCGAACTTGTCGGAATGAGTAACGGTCATTAACAATACTAACACATTTATTTCACAAATTACCCAAACCACGCACCATTCAATGATGCCTGCCCACCTGATTTAGGAATAATATTTTTTTCCCAAATATTAAATGTGAAAATAATTATAAAAATATTTTACTTAGATTATAGTTTATAATTATAATGTATCCTTCAGTTATAATATACAATCATAATGGATCCTGGTTACGGCAGCACGTAGTAGCTAATGAAGTACCTACTCAAGATGCTTGTAAAGGTGCCCTCGCAGCAGATTAGGCTGTAATGTCGTCATTAAAGTACCAACCCAGAGAATCGAGAGAGTAAATTTTTTTTTAAGTGTTTCTGTTTTGCTCTAGCATATTAAAATTTATTTGGGTAAACATTAATTTCCATTTACTTTCATTTCTTGATGATGTTTTGTGTGCTTGACTTAGCCATTTCAAAAACGAGAAAATTAATAGAATATTCTAGAATAGAATATATATTATTAGAATATTCTAGCGGCGTAACACAATGCCTGCCCACCATTGATTCGTATGAATATGCAAATGGACATATATTCACACATACACAATACGTCTCTCTCTCTTTCGGTCGATGTGCTCATGACTGTGCATAGTAGTCCTCTATTCTGCTTCTAAAGCGTAAACTACAGGGTGAATATTATGTTCCAGGCCAATTTTGATTATCTACCATTTTGGTATGGAAAATATTTGTTAGTTTGCATGTAATAGTCGTAAAGAATAGTTGATTACAATTTATTAAAAAAGTATCTAACGCCTCAACAACATGTTAAAAACATTAAAATATTTTATCTAAATAATGATGGTAATGCTACAACCATTAATGGTGATCGCTATTGTCACGTGTTGGAAAACTTATTGGTTGCTAAATTGGGTCGATTGGGCCTGCAACACATGTAGTTTCAATAGGACGGTGCCACCTCACACTGAGCCTGAGCTACGCTTGAAATTAAGAAACAATTTTCCCGGCCGCGTAATGTCCAAAAGTGGTGATATTAACTGGCCTCCTCTTACTTACGTACTTGAAAGGAAAGGTCTACGCCAATAAAAAGCCAACAACAATTCGAAATGAAATTGCTGAAATAACACACGCGAAGTGTGCGAGAATGTTATAAAAAATATGGTTAAAAGAGCACGCATTTGTACCGCTGCCAGAGGCGGCTACCTGGTCGATGTCATATTTCAAATAATCTATAAATAAAAACCAAATTTAAAAAATGTTTTTTTTTTTAGTTATTTAAAAATAACATCGGCCTGTGTTTACGTGCCTTGTTACTTCGATTGGCACCACTGGGTTTCTTGGTTTATAATAATGTACATGAGTGTGTGTGAGTATTTCCGCCTTTTTTTCGGAAAACTAAGAAGACGGTAACCGACAAGTGTCATTCTTATTACACCCCGTGCTTCGACCAGTCCAGCGATTCAAATAAACCACCAGTGCGCGCTTCGGTCGGTCGAAATCTAAAAAAGAAAACCTGGCTAAAAGAACAACAACATCGGACCAGAAAGACTGCAAAATTAAAAAGGTTAGGGCAGTTCATATATCATATGTGTGCCTATTGTTAATCGAAAACCTGGGAACCAACTATCGAAGGCATTTACATAAATAGCCAGGAACCTAATATTCATCGGTACTTGCCTCCACACTTCGCGACCTTGGGCCTTGTATAGTGCCACCACTGGTCGTGGTCAACCACTGGTGTAGCGTGGCTCTAGTCACGTTTCGAACTTAATCTGCCCATCTTATTGGAGATCGACCTCACGATTTATATCCTTGTATCTCAATCTTTTCTAGTAACATGCCGACAAGCTCTTTTCCTGCGTGATATACAGAGCTTTTAGAGAGAATATTGGAGTTCGTTTTGTAGTCCATGGTATACGAACCATATGATGTCAATACCACATCGTCGAGCATGTTCCCTTGTTTCTTTTTCAAGCTCCATGTTTCGACTCCATACAGAGCTATGAATAACACTAGGACTTTAACAATTCGCACTTTACAGTACATAACTCTTTTCGCCTATTCCAATAGAATCTTTTACCGATGAAACGTAAAATATTGTATGCATTGTTGCGTTAAGAAATCATTATAATTAACCTAGAGATATTAAAAACCTGTCCGTTTAATCGAGCATAATACAGCCATATGGATCCATTACATCTAGTACATCCTAGTCCTAGACGTCCAGAAAGTCATAGAAATAGACGAGAAACGTAATATTATTATGGTGAAATAATGAGTAGCTTGTTGGTGTAGTGGTTAAGACGTTCACCTAGTGATTACCTAGTAGATCACCTAGTGATCCTCGTTCCAAGACACCAGCAAGTTAGTCCTATTTTCATAGTACAACCGTTTAGCTTAGTTTAAAATAATAAGAATATTGATGTGACGTGTATTCCGTGTACGCATCTCAATTTAAATAAAATAGTATTTCATCGTACGATAGCTACTAACTGCAATGCAGTATTAATAACATATTTAAAACTATATATTTATTTTAAATAATCAACGTAGCTACCTTCCGTTACGATTGCAATAGCATTATTCGAAATCGAGAACTTACTTGAAAACGGATCCTAAAACATAAATAAATATAAAGGTTATGTTACTTTACTACATTTCAGGAATTTTATGTATTCTCCTTATCACAAAACACAATAACAAACTACACACTCGTGCGCAGTATTTTAGGGAAAAGTAACATGTAAAAAAAGAGTATTCAATATACCAGCTGAATGTACCTATTTTCAATAATAAGCATTTAAAATAGTCATAGATATATGATTATTCGATCGATCGATTAATTGAAATATTCTATTGATTCCAAATTATATATTCAATACAAAAATAAAAGATTATCTAATTTCAAGAGGCCAGACTATTTTTTGATAAATTATTTTAGGCCTATTTTGTAATAATGGGTCAACTTCGCATATATTTATTTCAAAGTACGTAGGTATAAAGCTTAACATGATGTAAAAATCTCATAGAACAAGATTTTCCGTAACGATACAGAATTCGTACATACTCCTTAAACATTTTCGACTCATCATTTAGTCAGGTATACACACATACAATATTGTGGAATGGGGCTGTTACACCGTGTATATATCGCGTCTTGTAATAAAATGACGTCTGCTGTATTTGTCATATATATAATATTTTTTTTTTTATAAGAATTAAAAAATGGATGTGACGTCAGAATTTATTCAATTATTAGATGCGTTATAAGAAATGAAGGACATCTTATTTTGATTGTGTTGATAATAAGAAAAAAATATTAACGACGACGGAAGATTTGGCTCGACAGGTAAACCAGATACTGGAGGATGGTCCTGTTAGAAGCCTCAATAGTCGTCAAGCTTATATGAGAAGATGTATGAATGTGTATGTAGCCGTAAATACTTCGATAGCTATTCCTGGGTTTTCTATAGATAATGTTAAATGCAGTAATTCAATCTGTGCAAATCCAAAATACACCACCCTTTGTGAACCTGGGCTGGTAGACACCGATGCTGGCCAGCCTCCGAAAACTTTCTCTCAACAGATAATTCGAAAATATATAATACAAAATGTGTTTATATCGCCACCATAAATAAGTCCGTCCGAACCTAAAAACTGTATCTTTGCAGTAGCAGCTTCGCTTTTGTTTTCTGTTTTTAAATCCACACAGAAAGAATACGCATATTCAAAATTTTATACCAGGCCTACCTATCGAAGTATAAAAGCGCGTAAACATTGTATGAAGCGAGAATTGTGTGTCAGGACAGAAGAGTGTGGCGCTATATCCTCTCTGCCTATCCCCGCAGAGAAACGGCGTTATGGTAAGTAGGTAAGTGAGTAAGTAACAATGACTTTGAATAAGTATCTAAGTGTTTTTGATATTCATTAACTGTCTGTACAAACGTGAACAATTTGACTATGGGTCATACGTCCGATACCGAACAGGACTTACAGTATTATAAAACAGTGGCGCGTCATCATCACAAATTATTTATAATGTCCGGAGCTACCGGTCGTCCGGAGCCATCGGATATTTAGTGAAATTGTCAAACCCGCGGGACCAATTCGGTGGAAACATTCCACAAAAGAGCGATATTACAGAAACCACGACGACACTAATAATTGTTTGAAACAATTTGTGGTCGCAATACTGATATTAATAATTACCGAAATACCGAATAGGTTAGATAATAACCGTTACGCCTACGGCACAATACCTCTGGTTCGGTATTGAACTTGGTTAACATAGTATCAAACTAATTGTATAATTGTTTTATTGCAAACATTAGTTTGTTGGCTTCTAATTTACAGAAGCAGAGGCTATTTTTTTTTAAATATTAGGTGTATACACAGATTACCAAATATATATACATGAACTAACTGAAATGTCTTGTTTTAATAATTATATTTTATAAATAGCTCTGTGACTTTTTTTTAAATATATGACTCGATTGGAACGAAAATTTAAAAGCTGACAATATAATATGCATTAATGTAAAAAATACGTCTTGTTTACACAAAGATTTAATTTTCGTAAAGTAAATACTTTTACTGTTGCATAGATGTATCATAAACTATCGGATTTATGTTTCCATAAAGTATGTATGTAGAATATTCCTCGTCCCGCCACTAATGTTTCAAACCCCTCCCATATATGTACACTTTATTTCATGTCTATTCATTTACTGGATGACATAGTCGAAGCGTTCGATCTAAAGCACTCTTACTTGAGAATTTATTAAAATCAGAGCAACGGTTGGGTGTACTTTAAAAAATTATGGAGGTCTATCGCCTCCACAATTTTAACGCACCCTGCGTATACCTGAGTGCAAAACGAGGCTCTCATTAACGTTAAAACCACACCAGTACCGACCAAAAAACAGACAACAATAAAAAGCGCCTGTAGCCGTCGAAACTTTTCTCGCTGCCGTCTTCCAGATGAGTTTATTAACCAACGTTTTACGTTGTATAATATTTACTGCTTATACTTGTATTTGTAACGTATCAATAAACATCGATTTATTCTAACTAGTATTTCATTGTTCGAGCGCCACACGAATACTCCGCGTTATAATTCAAACGAACATGTAAACGCCTGGTATAATTTACTTGAGGGCACTCGGACGCTCACATATAACCTTCTTATATCTCATAACCTACATCATCTTCCATTTACATCACTATCTATTAAACACTACATCATTTCATTCCCCAAAAATTTCTCGAATGTAAGTGGTAAACCAGATAAACAATACAATAACCCGCGCAAAATATTCCACGGAGTACCACAAGGAACTATTCTAAGTCTAACGCATGTTACATAAAAAAATTATTTCCTTCGCAGATGATATAATTCTTCATGGAAAAGGTATAAAAAGACACGTATGATAAAGTAAGTGGACACAAAGCGGTATCTAGCGACGGCGATATAAGTAACATCGGTAAAAACGGCCACCAGGGGTCAGCTGTCAGGCGGGTTAACCGATGATGCGCAATCATTCATTTGTCGGATCCGAGTAAGTCGACATCGTTTGTTGTTTTTGTTTTCTGCCTCATAATATTTCATATCCGCGCAATCTATTACAACACAAACCTTTGATCAATAAGTGCAGTGTAGCTCAAGTAAGCACTGTATTCTCAGTTCACGCCTTATAACTGTTCATATATATATATTCCTAACTGTCAAACCACGGGGAATATTAAAGTAATATGGACACGAAATATGGACCGAATCATTTATTTTTATACTTTTAAAATCAGCAATATTATCTTTGTGGTTAAGATTCATATTTTTATATATTATCTTTGTTTTATTAACCACTAAAATGAGTTTAAATACATCTACCGGTTTCGAAAAATACCAATAATACCAAAAATACCATTCTAAAATTTTTTCCTAAAAATTATTCGAGTAAATTTGTATTAAGTAATGATTTGAGTTAGGTACTAAAAATTTTTTTTTTTTAAAAATAGATTTTTTTTAAATAGATTCTGTCAAAGAAACAATATATGTTTTAGTTAGTTATGACATCCTAAAGAAGAAAATGGTATTTTTCGAAACCGGCAGATGTATTTAAACTCATTTTAGTGGTTAATAAAACAAAGATAATAAATAAAAATACATTTATTTTTAGTTAAATCTTTCTGATTTAACATATACCAACCCGCCATACGCTAAATTGAAACGTTTGTACGAGGAGCGCAAGAAGGTGCTAAATGGAATCAAACGTGGATCGAACCATGAGAGCACCGATCGCGAACAGTGTGTATGGTGACAGAACGAGAGACTGTGTTGTGCCAAGAATAATTAACAAAATCGATAAAGACCTATTAAACATTTTTAAAAAATGATGCGACCACCTTAAAATGCAAAGTAAAGGAACATATTCTTGTCTAATTTTTTATATCCTTGTTGTATTATATTATATTCAGGTATCCACCCATAAAATACTATGAACTAAGTCTGTTACACCCTGTAAAAATTGTTTATCTTTATGTCTTTCTAAGTAATTCATTTAACATCTCCTTATCTAATTTTTTACCCTAGTAATATTTTATTTATTAAAAAAAAAATGTTTTACTATGTAAAAGGAAATTCTTGTCGTAAAACTGCTATGCAGTTTGGCAAAAAATTTAATTAAATATATATATGTAATAAAGAAGAAGTAATAAAAAAATCTTTTTGGTTAATTGATAAAAATTATTTTGTCTGAAAATATTGAATTTGTATGCTTTTCAAATATCTAGTAAAAGATTAAGAATAACATTTTTATGGGTAAAATATATGGTGTCTCTGAATCCAAATCGATTAAATTTATTAATAAATTAAATAGAAAACGGGTAATTATGATAGTAATGATGATGATGATGATAAACATGTAATTATTTAACTTTTTATTAATTTTATAAAAAATATATTTTTTATTATAAATGGTTCATTAATTAACTTTCAAAATGACACTAAATTTTTTGGACCGCTTAATCAAATTAGTGACAGCAGTGTGTTTATTAGAAAATCATTAGTATTTCATCAAGAGAACTAACATCATATGTTCTTAACGTTAAAAATGTAAACAGATTTATGTGTAAATGAAATTGAGCATGTTTTTCCCACTACGTAAAATAGTGTCAGACCTGGTACTAGAAAATAAATCAATTTCCAGATAAGTTTAAAATATTAACTCTGCATGACCGACCGGAAATTGGCAACCGGTTAATATTTTTTCAACGGGTATAAATCATATCATAAAAACGACATACGCCATTACTAATAATAATAAAAACTCTAAACATGAACGAAGCTGCGATAATTCATACAATTTCCAATAAAAAAATTTAAGCCATGCAAAAATGAATGATTTAATTATGGAGTTTTATCTACCTGCATTTTAGGTCTTATTATTTTAGTATCTTGTATCAGTTTCCTGGTGTTGCAGTTTTAAAAAGATTTTAATAGAAAGACAGGTCCGTATAATATAATATGTACTAGATTTACTTATTACTAAATAAAACACATACATAATTGTGTTATCAAATTGTCGTTAATTAAGAATAATTTTAGTAATCATAACTTAAAAATACGTATGCATTAAAATATATATATGTAGATATCATTGATGCGTAATTATGCACAATTAAAAATATTAATAAGAAAAATATTATCAATAAATTGTTAATAGATAGTCCTAATGTAATGAAATATATTTTTTAATAATTCAAACGGAATAATGCACTTCGCCTTTAAGATGTGGTGTTGGCGTCGCATGCAGCGGACCGCGGTACGAACGAATGTCACCGTTTTAATCAGGAACTCCGCACTAAAGAAAGGCTCTCTACACTACACGAAGGGTGGGAGGTCGATCTCCAATAAGGGGACCGCAATGCTCAGTCACGAGAACATCGACCGAGAGAGATACGTAAAAAATATAAGAGGCTTGAGAGTTTAATAAAATGCCTATCTTTTATTATAAAAATAAATATTTTTAAGGAAAACACATTCTTATTGTGAAGTTACAATTTTTCAGAATATAGGTCTGTAATATTTTTAAACACAAATTAAATGTATTAATTAGAAAGATATACACATAAATTAATTTATCGAAAAAATATTGTTGTTGCTACCGGGATTATTATGAACATATGTTCTGAACAATTGCAACTTCACAATAAGAATGTGTTCTCCCTAAAAATAATACAAGTTGTATTAATGTTTCTAAAATTTAATAAAAATGAATTAGCAATCAATTCTGGCGTCTCTTATTGGATTTTACTCAATGGTTTTTGAGATTCCGTGAATATAAAGAAAATGGCTTTCAAATAATGAAACGACAGATGTATCAATTTGAAAATGTAACATATACATAAGTTCGAAAATTTGTCGTTAACATACTGTGTTGGTGTAGCATAATCGGTTAATGCATCACAGATAGGAAGGTTGGAATCCCGGTAGCAACAACAATATTTTTTCGATAAATTGATTTTATATGTATATCTTTCTAATTAATATATTTAATTTGTATTAAAAATAAAGAGTTTCTATGAAATAATTAACGAATATTAAGAGACACCTAAGATTTAGTCATGGTTTATTTTGACTGCGTCATTTTTGAAGAAATATAGACCAATGATTCCACCAGACCATAAAGCACACCGTACAGTGACTTTTTGTGGATGTAACGGCGTCTCAATAATGCTTTGTGGATTTTCTTCACTCCAAATGCGGCAATTTTGCTTGTTGACGTAGCCATTCAACCAATAATTTGTAAGCGTTATTCTATGGTGTCTATTCATGGTGAAATGGCAAACCAAACTGAGTACAAATCAGCTGTCAGCTGTCAAATTGGCTGTCGCTCAACAAATCTCTAAAAAAAAAACTCCTGGTTATATATGGTCTCCTGGTCGTGATTAAAGAAAGTGCAATAAAATGTTTTAATAATATTAGTAAAATTGTTCTGCCACATATTAATAATTAGCACCCCGCCAGACATTTCACTAACGGCCAGATGTTAATTCATTTCACGTAAAAAATATAACTTTAATATTTCTCGCTGTTCTCATATAAATCACACCCTTTCTACGAGCAAAAAATCATTGTTCATAAGCGGCATATTGTTAAAAGCTTTCAGAGAGTCTTAAGCGAAAATTGTGAAATATAACCACCGCTTCTTTACATTCTCACAACTAGATTAAACTTCTTTTTTCATCTGAATGTAAAGTAGTTGTACAAAACCTCCTGCGCCACTGAAAGTTTTTTTGAAACAAAAGAGTTGTAAATGGATTTTCCACCGTCGTAATAAACTTTTGGGCTACGAACGACAGTATTAGTTTTTCAACGTGGTATTTGGTATCCCGTTTTTTTTTTATGTGAATTTTTATTAATCGTCTACCTTTTTTTATATATTTGAAAATTGTGTCACAATTCGGTGATAAATCATTTTTTACGTAGGTAAATAAATCTTTTCTGGCACTCAAGAACATTTGAGATACGAAGAACGCTATTACATACGAGAAAAGTTAATTTATTATGTTGCTTTTGAGGGGTGCAAGTGCGGAACCACATCTTTGTAATCGAATAAATAATGATATATGATATATACTTTAAAACATCGGAAATAATCTGTGATGCAACAGATTTATCAATTTAGCAAAATGTTTACCACTGGAAGCCACAATAACCCGTGTTTCTGCTATCTCAGGTTATTATATTGTAATATAAGAACGTATTGACAAATGTGCCCATTATTATGAAAGTGGTCTAAGTCATGTTTCTTTTTTTCGAGATATTTAAAGGTTTGCGTTTGAATTCATAAAAAAATATTTATTTAGTTATTTCGACATATAAATGTTACATGTAGGGAAATACAATATTGGAGGTTTCATTGACATACTCTATTATCGAAATATACACTAGCGGAATCCTATTTAACGTCGTAACAATACACTGAATATATAAATCTTTTTCTTCAAATTTTTCACAATTGTTACAATTTGCACCATATTATATTAATTTAAAACAATGTGACGCGAAATAATTGATAAACTCTTTTTTTTTTCAATTTCAATAAAAGTGGGCGCAATTTTTTTCTATAATACGGAGCTTTCCAATACTACACGTTAAAATAAGTATATACGAATATATTCTTACTTTTATCTAAGTTTTTGTATCTTGTAACGATGCGTACATACATAAAATGAAATCGAGTCGAACATTTTTTGATTCAAACATCATGACGAATTGAATTGAGATCTAGAGCAATTTGAAAGTTGACAATAAAGTAGGCAAATTCATTTCGAGAGATGTTTGTCCCAAGACCGGAACGGTTGACTTTCTCATTTAAGAGCTTTTCTAACTTAAACTGTCGCTCCAATTGGAAACTACAATGGTTCTGAGTCAGCCATGACACACACTTCCTCTAGATGCTAAAGCACACAGCTCGAAAAATTATTTTATATTATAGCTTCTACACGTGTTTTATGTTTTAATAATACCACCATGTAATTTCCGTTTGCAGAAGAATATTTTAGGTGAAGATTTAAAATATATTTTAGTTAATTAATATTACGTGCTTTTAGAATAATAAGATATCATATTGACTATTTTCGAGGTAAGTTTGTAGAACATCATAATCACATATGTGAAAATAAAACTCTTGTTTTTTGATTTTACATGAGACGTGTTACGTCTTATAAGTACATTATTAATCTCTTTTATTTTATACAAATTACCTATGATATTAAAATAATAAGATATAAAGTAAAATTTTGGACATAAATTACTGTTTTTCTTGCGGTTATTCTCTCTTTATAATTATGTTACAAATTTAGTTTTAGTAAAAATAGTTTATAAAATAACAAGGTAACTATAATATGTTTTAGAACAGTTTTTTTCTAAGATTTAAGTGCGCCTGGGTCCCATCTGCTAAAGAAAATCATGGTTTCATTTATAGATATACAAGCGTGTTAATAAAATTAAAATATCTGTCTTTAAATTTATTCAAATTTTCAATTCAGAATACCTATTATGCTGTTGCTCTGAATATGATTGATTTTCGAAACCACAAGGTATTATAGAATAATTTTACTTTCTATTTTAGATAGATATTTTCATTTAGCGTAAAATTGAAAGGTTCCGAACATTACCATCATTATATCAAAGTTATATTAGTGATTATATTATATTAATATATCAAAATTATATAGATAATTATCTCGAGATTCTTTTAAATTAACTAAGGATTACTATGACTTTTAACGAGAATGGTAAGAGATGGTACTAGAATCAAAGGTGTGAATTATTTATGAGATATTGTTTTATATTTAAAAAAATCTTTTCATCAAAATTATCAAAACTTCTGTAAATGCGCCCTACGATTAGGAAAATTAAATGTAAAATGTTTTAAAAAACGTATGACTGGTGAAGTCCTATGAGATTAAAAACGCTCTGTCAGCCCTTAAAAAGTGCATAATTAAGGATTTTTTTAAATCGTCTCATTGATTTATTTTTTTTGTTAAAATATATTATATTAATTGTTAGCAAATCATTTAATATAATATAAATAGCTTCGTCTCTATGAGATGTCTATAATTTGTTTAATAACAATTCATTTGGAGGTAAAAATTCAGCAATTATGCGTTCGTTAAATTATTTTATGTTACAAATCAAAGTTTGCAAAGCTTCAAAACCAAAAAATACTCTTGACACTCTACTTGACATCAGAGTCAAACGCCACCTGTATATTTACAAATTGATAAGTAAATAACATCGTGTGGAGTGGGAACTGTAAGCTACTTCATTATAAGAACCCTGCCGGTTACAAGTGGGACAACTTTGCCAATTAAAACTGCGGCGGCGAAGCCTTCCCTGAACACCACAAGGTAAGCCACTGCGAATGACGTATCCCAGTTCGCCCCGGGACTCCGTTTGTTAGCTCGCTGATGCAGGTATTTGATATACGGCTGATGGTACTTGGAAACGGATCCGGCAGACAAAGCAGACAATTTCGTAAACTTTCCGTATTCTCAAAACTCTACGATATCGTATTGTAAAACGGTAAATAATACACATCTTTCATGCACACATTTTTTTATTTGTTTATTAAATAAAAGATATTGAAAGTTTTCGAATTGTAGTGTTGAAGGAGAATTATGAAGTGAGTTGAAAGGAAATGAACTTTTTCGTTTTGGAAAGAATAGAGAAAAAATATATTATAGATTATGCATTTATGGCTATGCCGGTCTGCCAATATTTCAGCTGGATAGATTACAATCCATTCTAAATGCGGCTGCACGAATAATGAAGGGTGTCCAGCAAAAAAATTTCAAGATTAAATTATAATTGCTCGTAAGCCATCAGGGTGAAGTAAGTAGGGGGGGTATTGGTCGACGCGCGTGATTTTCAGATTTGCCAGTCGCAGTGAGTCACTGGTCGGAAGCGCACCACGCTTTCGCGGTTGAGCAATATTTAAAGTGCGGTGATTCATTGGTTTGTACGCGTCACGCTTTTTGTAGTCACTTTAATATTCGACGAATAAGTGATGGGCCGAGCACGCAACTTATCTGGTACTGGGTTCAAAAGTTCATACCAATAGGGACAATGGTTGACCAAACTTCTCTGGGACCGTCAACGTCAGCAGCGACGCCAGAACATGTGGCTCAAGTTCGACGTGAAGTTATGCGCAATCCACGTAAATCGATAAGGAAGATTCAGCCTGTACTGGAATAAAAAATCAATAGTGCACGTTATATTGAAAAAGAAAATCATGCAGTTTCTTAACGAAAATTACTATTCTTTACGTGAAACCTTAGCGAGAACGATGCTGGAACGTTTTAGAACAGCACGAATGCTTGAAAACATATTGTTTACTGACGAAGCACATTTTCATATTGATGGCTATGTTGATAAATAGAACATAAGATACTTGTGCCCTAACAACTCAAGGGTACGCCATCAAAAATGTTTACATTGTCCAAAAACAACAGTGCAGTGTGCAATTCTGCCCGAGGGATAATTGTCCCTAATTTTTTTAACCAGTGAGAGACAATCACTACTGACATGTATTTCCGAATGATCGACGAGTTTTTGGTACCGCAACTGCAGCTGTTTCCCGGGTTCAACAACAAAACACAATTTTAGCAAGACGGGGACCACTCTACATACAGTTATAGTTTTGAAACTATAACTGTATCTAGAGTGGTTTCCATTGATGGAGAAGCTGACGGGAATTTTTCCCAATAAATTAATCAGCAAGTACGGAAACATACTCTGGGCACTTCGGTCACCGCATCTTTCACCGTGCAACTTTTTTTTATGGAGATACCTTAAATCAAGAGTTTACAGCAAAAATCCTTGAACAATTCAGGCCTTACAAGAAAATATCCGCAGTGAAGTTGCTGCTATTGAAGCAACGCTTTGCTTTCGCGTGTTCGCAAATTTAAGAATCCGATCGCAAGAGTGTCTTGAGAGAAATGGACGGCATTTAGACGATATTGTTTATAAAACGTAAAATCCACATAGTTAAACTCCATTTTTTATAAATAAAACATGTGAATAACATTGCATTTTTTTTCAATTTAAAATTAAACTTGAAAATTTTCCATTGAACATCCTTTATATGGAGTTTCCAAATTCTCTCATATAACATCCCTTTTACATTGACTCCGATTCTCTGAAAGAGTTGAATTTAAATTGTGCTGGTTGATGTACAAGGTGACACATAACATGGTACCTCTGTATCTTCAAGAGCTTTGTATCCCAGTCAATTTGAATAGTAGACGTCAAACTCTCAGGTTAGCCTTTACTTCGGCCACAGGAAGGGCTGCTTCAGCCACAGGAAGGATCGACCAACCGTTGCCAGAAGTCAAAATTTAGTGAACGGGCATTTGCGGGGGCAGGCCCAAAAACGTGGAACTCTTTGTCCTTCGTCATAAGAAACAGTGCATCAGAGACTTATTTAAGAGGAAACTAAAAACGCACCTTTTCAAAAAATCATTTTCATAAGTTAAAATAACAATTTTTAGTTTTAAAAACAAAGATAATGTAGGACTATAAACAGATTGTGTGTAAAGCGCACTTGAGGTGAAAGTTTTTACGAAAATAGCGCTGTACAAATTATTCAATATTATTATTATTATTATCCTGAGAACAATAATGGACAGACACGGAAAAAAAAGTAAAGGATAGCCGAGAAAAAAATGCATGAGACAGTTTCTTAAGTGGCGCAGGTATTAAAGCTACTGAGAAGTAACATAACTGGCATTGAATGAGGATTGATGCAGAGAGTTACAGTTGCAAGCAATGTCTCTTAAAAAGAAGAAGATACAAAATAAATACAAAAAATTATTGATCAGAAAAAAAATCTATCCATCTAAAATATATATAATAAATCGCCTGTCTGGATGGTGGTGCTGAAAGTAACATGACTCTTTCCGCTTAAGGAGAGAACTGTATTACGGAAAGCCTTCGCATGTGTAGGCCTTAGATAAACGGAAACCTAAAAATATCTGTAGATAATAAAAAGTAATTATCACTTAGCACTATAAGCAGAAACCGAGGAAGAATATTAACAGTAGAGCTAGACCAATGGCGAATACAGGATAACAGGTATCTAAACAATGCCAGTTAATTATTAATATAAAGTATTTCGTAAACGGTATAAAAATTCAACATAATTTCGACTGAAATATTTATTTATTTTCCTATACAAATAGTAACATATCACATATGATTTTGTATTGTGATAGTTATTAATTTTTTTTTAGATTTTTTAAATTTAGCTAAAATTCAAATAGTATATATATAGTATCCATAGAATGAGGTAATACATGAAATAGAGCGAACCAAAATATGTGAAGCGAATTATAAATCAAAACTTAATCATATGTAATGAAATAACCCCTAATGGTTAAAATTGAACACGTCATTATAATTCATTGTGGTTTAAATAGTCCGAATAATTTTTACAACCGAGTTCTATTCAAGTCTAGATTATTGTAAATTTCTGCACAGGAACTATTCAGTTTGACTGAACATCTACATGGATCTAAACGACATACACCAACCAACCACTAAAATGCACAGTAATTTCATTGAAAAACAACATATAGAATTCAAGAAAAGTTTATGTTTTTAGTCGTATAACGGACGAATTTCAACTCAATGAAAAATGTTCACATTATATTTTGACAGATTTCGGTAGTCTCAGACAACGACGTTAGTTTAATTTTTTTCAAATTAAAATTAGGATAAAAAGTATGCAATGTCCAAGAACACACAATTTATGGATTTTCACCTACAAAGGCACTGTTATTAAACAAATAATAGATATCTCATAGATACGAAGCTATTTTCGTTATTGTGTGTTCTTGGACATATTCAAATATTGCTAATAATATACTGGTCATAATAAGAAAATATATAAAACATGACCAGGTCTGTGAGGCGCAAGCGGGGCCTCTACAATATCATATGTGATTATGAGGGTAATGTGGGCTCTCCGAAAGGAACCTGGGACCTTCTCACATCAATCCAGAAGGTGAAATGTTAACTTGCTTCTCACGTGAATTGAATTAAGGTGCACACAAATTACCAGCGTTATTTAAAAAATATTAAATAATTATTAATATTACCAATATTTGAATACATCCAAGAACACACAATTTATGGATTTTCACCTACAAAGACACTGTTATTAAACAAATAATAGATATCTCATAGATACGAAGCTATTTTCGTTATTGTGTGTTCTTGGACATATTCAAATATTGCTAATAATATACTGGTCAAAATAAGAAAATATATCAAATTGAAAAATATTGATTTTTCAGGCGTATTCTAGAATGATATTTTAAAAGCAATCTACAGATAAATAATTTAAAAAAATATTTAGATTCTCGCTGTTTCAGGGAAATGAATATCAAATTTAGTCCATAGATGGAGATAGTGTAGTGGTATTCGAAGTTTCTCCACATATTAACATATATACAACTTCAAAATATTTTTGGTAGATATGGTTATTGATTAATGGGGATGGAAATTAATGTGAACGTTATATTTGTATAAAGGGATCACTTAAGCCAGTCGAAGACATGTCGTAAGCCCTGTAATTACCCATACTTCCATATTTTTCCATTAAATGTAATAAAAACTATCTTCGTCTCCGTGAGATATATATTATTTGTTTTATATAATAAATTAATATATTTGGTGTTATTTTAAACATAAAATATTCATTGGGTACTGTTAACTACTTATAAAACTTAGCAATAATAAATGAACAGAGAATAAATTCTGACCACCACATTTTAAAGTACAGAGTGTGCCAACTTGGACTGACTGATGTAAAATGCATATAACTTTTGTAATTTTAATATTTATTTTTAAAAAATATTATTACTTGAAAGTGTACTTTGTTAATCTATGTGTGGAAAATAACACCATTTAAATGAACATCATTTTCTTGTAGACAAATAATTGCTCTTTCTAAAGTATTTTGCATTACATTACGCAACGTTTCTGTCTCCAAATTTGTTATTTCTACACGAATATTTTGTTTTAGCTCATGAATTGTTGCTGGTTTATTCATATAAACTCGGCCTTTAAGTAACCCCACAAAAATAAATTAGGCACCGTCAAATCTGGGGAACGGGGAGGCCAAGCAAACGCTGCATTTTTTTTAATTAGCCGGTCACCGAAAATAGATCGTCGCGAAACATAATAAAATTCAATAATTTAAACGCGCTCTTGCACTAAGTATGTAGCCATTATAAACTTTCATAAATTCTCAAAATAAGTACTCAAATGACCGACCTCAATAGTTTTAACTGGCAAAGTATTGTTATTAATTTTTGATTAAGTCTTTAACTAAGTTGTTAAATTTAATATATTTTAATTTCGAGTACAGTATCTAAATTTTCACCATATAAAAAATATTATATTACTCGTAATAGTACCATACATATTTTATTATAAATATTCTTATAGACAACATACAAAGTTGAATAAATTGAATACCTTTTTCAGTATTTCATAAAATAAATAATTTGATAACCTGTTTTTGATCATGGTCAACTGTATGTTTCACTAATAAAATAAATGAACCGGGAGGATCTTCCTTAGACTTGCATTATCAAGGCAGACTTCAGTCAAAATATTTACAAGAAAATATTATCATAAAAGAGATCTAGAACAATAAGATAACTATATTAAAATACATAGAGTACGTAAGCTAGCTCTTTCAAACTTTTGATCCTAACGTCTGAAACATGAATGTCTGCTCATAATTTTACTTATCTCTCTTGAGCTCTCAGCCGCGGCTCCCGCACAAAGTCGCGCTAATTACGTAGAACATTGTGCTCAAGACTTGCGGGAGATTCCGTGGCTCGAATCAGATATTTTCTGTGGCCATTCTCGCTATGTGGAATCTAGCTAATGACACGGGTACTTAATACCCTCTACTCTACACTCCCGATTATCCGAGCTCGTAGGAGGATGAAAGTACACCATCAAGCAGAGGCGAACGTTAAATATTATGAATTTATTGCATTCTAATAAGTACCTAAAAGTAAGACTCAACACGTGTATCTTAACGAGAGATTGGGGAAATACATAATGTTGGAAGGGTGGAAGGAATTTGGGAGAGGAAATGGAATAGGGAACAGGGGGGTTGAAGGACGACCCAGGACCAGAAAATAGGACCCAACTGTGAAATGATCCTTTCGGTATCTGGATTTTTCAGTGGATCTACAGATCTTCTTGCTCCAGGACACGTACTTTGCTGTTCCGCACGAAATATTCTTGTTAGTACACTTCGGTTATAGCAGGAAGTGTGACATAATAAGCATAATGCACAATAGCAATGTGTACAGTTTCGGCAGTTACGATAGCGAGAAACCTAAACACACAAAAGTAGTAAGTCATAAATTTATGATTTCTACACGGCAAGAAGATAATTAACAATTTCATAGTCTATCGTACCACCGGTAAACAATAACTGTCTTCAAAGGTTCAACTTCAACTAGTTAAAAAAAAACATAGAGAATACTACAGAAAAAGGTCGTGTTCTGGGTATAGGGAGGGTGTAATGGGTATGTAATGGACAGGAACCATTATATATGTCGCGTTCATATTGTGCGGTTACGGAGACCGAATCATTGGATAGTCATAAAGATCTAACAATGTATCTACAAACGTCACCTAGAATCGTAAACACCTACAACAATTTATTAAAAAAAGTTTGGCAAATGGAAGATATTTAATTACAAACATTTATTGCGTTTTACCGACATTATTCACAGTTACTGTTTGATTCAAATTGACCCAATGAACGAACGGAACATCAATTATCAACAAACTGATGTTTAACATTTGAATAACAAACAGGTATGAAATGAGACGCAAGACAAAACAAATATTCAATTCTATGTTGGCGCCAAGTGATGATGTTCGAATCTTTGAGGCTTGGTGTGTACGTAGTGAACTACGAAAGCCGAGAGTTGTCTCTAGAGAATTCCTGTCTCAGGGCACTCCTGCACCAGGGCGGATTCTTATCGGTTGTGGCGTGCCGGTGTCTAGACTTAACCGTCTTTGTGCTGTCTAAATTCTCTTGAGGGGAGGGCTGTTTTCTTTTCCATATTATTACTGTCTCACGGTGCACTCTCATTATGTTTTGTCTTATGTTTGTATACATTGTCCATTTGTTTTCATTTCATTGTTTATATATAAGATTCACTCAAAGTTTTCACCAGCACTAGTGTATAGAACTGATGTCTCTTTTAGATTATATCGCGTTATTTGTATATGTTTTCATTGGGAAAATCTAGAAATCCCAAAGAAAACATGCCGAAAAAAACATGCCATACATACGAAGAAAACATGTAATACGTGCCATGGTCAAGGCTTTACCTAAAAAAATTACATTATTAGTACGGTTGTGTACTTTTTACAGGAGATTTATTCGTTAATCTTCCTCCCATAGTCGAGTTGGGATCGCAAAAAAAAATTGAGTAAGATCGATATGGGATATTTTGCTCATAAAACAGTCCCGGGTTTGCGGAGGATTGTCATTCACTGTCTCTGAAATTATCTTGAGATGAAAATCTCATCGGTGGATACTTTACACTTTAATCGTGAGTTGTTTTCCACAGATATCCAATTATTACTTATTTAATGACAGAGACAGAAATCACAAAAAGTTTCTTAACCTTAAAAACCTCGTACATGCTCGAACATGCTGAAAAGCTAATATTTTTAATATGTCAATTTCCGCAATAATTTTGATAAATCGTTTCCTTCTTGGGACGGGATTTTCTGATTTATCAGGATTTTTTTTCGGTGAGATTTTATACTCATATATATTTATTTATATTCATTATTATTACCTTACTGGTGACCTTAAATAAACTAATCACGTGCTTATATCGGGTACTTAATCGAGCGATAGTGACATATTTAATCGATATCTTACTTATATTCTAAATATAGATATATCTACCTGTATAATATTGTACCTGGTGAATAAAACGTTAACGTTATTTAATATATTTATTATTCATTATTATTATACATGTTCTATTCATACATTTACATAATTTGTAAAATTATAGAAAATTTCATCAGAAGTGCAATACACAAAGAAAAGAAATATATAATATCAGTATATATTTTCATAATCAAAATTAAAAATAAAAATAAATATAAAATGTGAATTGTAGTCCTATAAAGAGTTAAATTTACAGCAAAAATGTCAACTACCTCTGCATATTCATTCCCCAAAAAATGCAATCTGGGGACTGTGGAGTTAGCTAGTGCATGTGTTTTGACATTACCACTGTAATAGAACAATGAATTGTGTCTCGATGACCTCAATGGTGCATGAAAGTCAAGCAGATCAACATGTTATTGTTTGTCTATTGAGTACGTCATGATCGAATGTTTCAGGATCTATGATTGTTATGCAGTTTTCTGGTGCAGCAAAAGGTGCGTAACTTTAATATGACCAGTCATTAAGATTGTCGTATAATGTCCACGACATTTAACGATCTGTTTCGCTAACGCGGAACCCGAAATAAGCTTTAGGGATATCTTTACAACAAAATATCTAACGTTTAACGTACCTCTATGGCGTTTCTTTGAAGGGATAGTCAGAAAGAGAAGAAAGACATTCTCTTCAACCACTCTTTCACTTTCAAATATATGTTCAAGCACGTTCATCGATTGATACATGGATTTCGTAGGCGTTCTCTGTTTTTAATGCCTTAATTTTTTTTTACCTACCTCCTATACGTTGCACGTTCCTGGGCCATTTTAGCAAGCCTTTTCTTAATTCTAGGCTACAAACAGACCTACATTTGCTTCTAATTTGTTCAAATTTCAATCTATTGTATATTGTACGTCTGATCATCCACATTTTCACGGCGCAAGGTTTCTTTCACTCTTTATTTGCCCATTCTAGACTTCACTTTTATACATTAGTACTGACACCAAAACTTTTATTATTAGTGGAAATATTGAAATTTTAAAATATATCTAAAATATATTTCAGGACAGAATTATAATTTGAGAAAAAATAATATAACTTTTTTATTTCTTCTTACATACATATACATTTTAATTTTAATTTTTTTGCCAAACTGCATAGCAGTTTTACGGCAAGGATTGCCTTTTATCTAATTAAACATTTATATTTTTTTATTAATAAAAATAATACAAGGGGGAAGAAAATAAATGTTAGATAAAATACTTAAAAATATATAAAGAAAAAAAATCAATCTTTCGAAATGATAAATAATTTTTACACGGTGTAATAGATCTAGTCCACAGTATTTTATGGATGGATACCTGAATATAATATGGTACAACACAAGAATATGTTCTTTTTCTTTGCATTTTAAGGTGGTCACTAGGGGTCGCATCAGTTTTTAAATCGTTGTGAATGTTTTTCGGTATTAATCACAATTAATACCGATTAATAAGAATAAACCAGATGTTTTTTATTTTGAATGCAAAATAATTTAATTAACGGTTGTCTGATAATAGATTTAATTTGGGAATTATAGATTTATAACATGCATTACTTTTATCTAATAGTACAACATTTTCACATTTTTACAGCATTACCAAATATTTATTTACATATGAAATTAAATAAAACAAAATCACTTTATGTGAAACCACGAAATTTATTATACGTCGACCGGTTTCGCTTATATTAAGCTTTATCAGGACATATTTAAAACTGGTTAAATAATACGTCGTGATGAAGCTTGACCGCTTGACGTATAATAAATTTCGTGGTTTCATACAAAGTGATTTTGTATTTTATTTAATCTAATATGATAAACCACAAAGTGATTGCTTTCTACGAAAATATATTTTTATATTCATTTAATAATTTGAAATTATCGTCATATAAAATAAATTCAGTATTATTTAAAAATAAAATGAATTTACTTCTGACTAGCAGAAAGCAATTAGGTTTCACCGATAGCTATTATTAGGCTCTATTTTAATAAAATCAAGTAAAAATGAAAATAGTCGCCATTTACCATGGCTCTGTGACGATTACATCTATCGTTGACATTCGCGCATGTGCAAATGGCACACCTCGGCGTCAAAATTTTAAATTTGTATTTATCTCTGTATCATTTTTATCATTAAAAGATTGCAGATTTATTTGTAAAAATATAATTTCAATCTATCTGCGGATGGCGGCGAAATCCCTTATACAGACATATAAACCAATTATATTACTAGTAGCCTAGAATTAATTTTTCATCTTGGATTCATGCAACCATCCTTGCACAATATTTATTTTACACCAGAAGAGTTCACATTTGTCACACTGTTTGTGGGTCAACAAGCCCGGTCACACACAGATGTCACTCGTATCCCCACACTGTTATTGTTTGGTCAAGAGGTAGTTAAGGGCACCAGCCCACTTCCGTGGCGGGGTGAGGGCTAAAATAATTGCTTAGCTGCCAAAGCAAACGCTTCGAACAAAAGCCTTCTTCAGAATATCCATCAAAACTGGTAACAAAAGGTCTGCAGCTATTGTTTTACCCAATTCAATTTATCACAAATGGTGCTTTTAATCTGATTATTTGTCCGTCACTACGCCAATGCTTTAAAACCTAATTAGAATAATTAATTTATTAATCTCACTAGGCGTTATCATTTTCGGTTAGATTTGTGAAATTATATTAATAGAAACATGAAACATCGCCGGAGAAATTCGTCGAAATAACTTCTCTAATCTCAGATGGATTCATAATTTATTTAATCCGAAGTCTTGATATTTCTTTATCGCTTTTTATTTTACGAACTCTTTTCACGTAAAGTATCCGATAAGATTTGTTACGTTACATTAACCTTTACCATACCGTGATAGAAAATATCCATAAGCAACCATGCTGTCAACTCGTGTTACCGTTAAGTATTTAGAATTGTTTAAACATTTTCAATCAGAAAAGTCCTTTTACGAGCTTAAATGGCTTTAAAATAGTTAATGTCGTACATTTACTCTCAATATCGAGCATTAATTTCGTAGCATATATATAAATATTTTTCATTCAAGTTCTATATAATACGACATTCTTTATTTTTATTTTTTATTTAATTACTGAAAAATATACATAATTATATACATATGTTTGTTATTCTTTTCAACGTGAAACTAGTGTTTGATCTTTTTCTGTCTTTCTGCAAATACTATTTTTTCCAACGTTAAAATTTTACATGGAATTAAACTGAAAAATAATTACTTTTAAATAATTGGTTATAAAGTAAATCCTACAAATGATTTTTTAATGTAATACTAATTTTGTGCTACGTGATTTACGGAAATATACAGGTTTAATTGGAACGGCAGACCTGTGTTACAGCATGGTTAGGGGAGGGTTAATAAATCATATGTGTATAACAAAGTTGAAATAACGTATAATATTAAAATAAAATAAAATCATTTAACCTATTTTGTGTCAAATATTTATTCGCCTGAACACGTACTATTTGGATGAAAAAATTGTCGAAGAAATCAACGCTCATTTGACCTTTAATTTATTTGATCGTATGATACGATACGTGCTATTATTAAACTGAAACCAAAACTCGGCACGAATTTTTAGGGAAACTTTTTCATTCGTCTACCAAATTTTTTTAGAAATTCCGAATAATTCAAGGAAAAGGAAAAAGAAAAGAATCATTGCAATGTTTTTTTTTTCATGATTAAGGATAAAAAATGGTCTTTGTGGAGTCAGGTGACTTTATTTTCCTCACCGTCTTAAAATGCAATTGTGTTAAATTTGGAACGGATGACATTTAATATAATTCACATTTATATCGTGCTAACTCAATAAACGACAATACAGCAAACCCGCGTTTTATTCTACCAAAAGTACTATTGGAATACTATATTGTTAATACGGAAAAACTATCATGAAGTTTTTAAGTATAAATATTTTTTAAAAGCGATATAAAAAATATGTAAACTAGTATATTTCTTGTATCAAATTTCATAAATATTCTATTCAATACACGTGGTAGTAGCAAAACACCACCTGATTTCCCAGCTTCGACTTCAATAAGAAATAACATTTCTCCCCAAGGACAATACTTTATTTCTATAATCAATGTAAAGCTGGTTGACCTAAATTACATTATTTCTGTAATATTTTAAATGTAGGGTATTTCCCATATTATTTTTACTAGATTTTATATCAAGCATTGTAGTGTAGTTGTACATTAATATATTTTTAGGCTTTAAGGGATTGGAAAGGGTAGTGACGTTAATGTCGCGCCGTACAAAATTAGGCATATATTTGAAATTGAAAAATGTTTACATGGGCGTCAAGTACAGACTTTTGTTACATACATACTAAATTACGAAATAACAATGTAATATTTATTTTAATCAATATGCCATACTATAATTACATACGCCAGTTAAATTCAGTATTCGTTTTTAATTCAATTAAACATTATTCACGTTTTTTGTGAAGTTGTAATTTTAGAACATAAGTCTTTTGATAATTAAAACTAATTAGATTAATTATTTAGAAAGATACATGAAAAATATATTGTTACCACTAGGTCTTTGTGGAGTTTTTAAGAAATAAATAATAGATGTCTCTCAAAAATAAAAATGTAATTATTATTAGTTCAACCTTGTGAATATATAAAGATACCGTAGCATAACCGGGTAACGCATTCTACTAAAGTAGTAATAAAAATGCACTTACCCCTATAGTGATCTTCAGGACCTAGCTGAAAAATAACTTTAAACGAAAACTTCTGTCATATTTTCTAATGTATACCAAAACTGTATATTGACCAAAATATGTGGATTAAACAGACCTCATTCAATCAAGATTTGAACTGTTCAGATCATTCAAAAACTTCTCATTAAAAAGGATATGGATTGGTGATTAGCTGCAGGCACCAATTCCTCGGCTTCGTGTCCTGCGTGAGGTACATGAGCGCCACCTCAGCGAAGCCGGGGAAGGGCAGAGCCGGTCCTGACGACGAGCTGCTTCCAGAGCTCCCCGACTCCGTCTCCTGGCCGTCAGATTCCGAACCGACCCCTGAAGGTGAACCAGAACCGGAAGCGGATCCGGCGACAGACGTCCTGTCGCCCTGTCCGCCCCTATACCCATAGTACGACATGGTCGAACCGCACTCAAAACTTATTTATATGATTAAAACGGCACTTTTTTTAAAACAATGGACGCGTGTTCACTTTGATAACTGTTAATTGTTTTACATCAATTAATTTACTTTAAGAATTTTAAACTTGCTATTTTTAAACATTTAAACATTACACAACAAATCCTAACAATTATCTAGTTTACAAGTTGTTTTTTTTTTTTTTTTGAAAATTCTAACACATTCAACTTCACCTTTAGTCTTCTCTCGTCCCGTCTAGGTGGCAGTAGATCATCATGATGAAATTTTCTGAAAAAAAAATACTATTGTGATAAACAAATTAATAAATTTATTATTTAATTTTATTTATTTTATCTAACTATTGATTTGAAAACAAATAAAATGTATGAGCTATATATGTATGTACATGCAACAACCATTGGGGTGGCTTTAGATATTTATGTAATCAATATCCATATATAATACGATGTGAAACTTAATAACAAAATAATATTTCATGAAAAATGTTGAGAAATTGATTAAAATAGAACTTGGGAATAAAAAAAATGTCCAATATATAAATATTTATATACATTGAAGATTTTTAAGCCATTTTAAACCTATTTTTTATACACATTTATATTTGCTGCCAATTTAATTGATTGTAAAAATGTGACGAACTTTTTTAAATCTATAGAAAATAAAGAATATTCATCATAAATTTGCATAGATAAATATAAAAATATTTTCGTCACAAAAATTTCCATGAAATTATAAATTATAATTTTTTTATAACTTGCAATTTTCCAAAGAAATTCATCAATATTCACTGAGAATATTTCAATTGAAGATTTCATTCAGTGTACCATCTGTTCCACTATCTCGAGATTTCAACAGTCAACATTACCCTCCTGACAGATTTCAGAATATTCAGCATTTAAGAGGTTGAACAATTTCATTTTTGTAAATACTTACATTTTGAATATTTGGAAAAGTTGAATAGAAAGTGAGCATATTGCCGATGCCAAAATGAAAACTAATATATTAGTTTATATTAGAACTCAAAAATTTTAACATCGTGGTAAAATTGAATTCGCAGTGCAGCAGAATTTTTATATATATATTCCTACATGACATAATTTAAAAATTCATTCGCATTCCTGGTGTAATTCCTCTTTAGTAAAGCACGTTTCACAAGTATAAAGCACGCCCGAGGCATACGTAATTTTTTTGCAAATTCAATTATATTGCGGAAGGAAATAAAAAGTTTTAAATTTTTATATTCTAACGTAAAAATGATTCAAAGGTCTATCCCAATAAGGGCATATCTGCAATTAGAGAAGTTTTTAGAATAGTGTATAAAGCTATCTTATGGCGGGTGATATTTTTTGTTTACTTCTTTAATAGAAAAACACATTTGAACGCGAATACAAAAACGATTAATTTGTTCATGTTATATTCATAATAAAAAAAGTAATATCTATATAATCAACATTATAATAATTCTTACCGTTTGTACATCGGCGACTGTTTTTATAATGTAAGTCGTACCCAAGCATACTTTGAATAAAATAATTATATTGTCCTCTGGCACTTTGTTACTTGGCTACATATTAAAAAATGTTAGGTACTCTCTGGACGTTCTATTTTTTAAATGAATCTGAGCTTTATATTTTTCACGTAATTTAATTCGATAACAGAAATTACGTACCTATCTACCTACCTGCTGAATTACAATGCTATGTAAATTTTAAAATATGATTTTTTTTCTTGATTGATCAATCCCGATGATGAACTCTTCAATGGAATCCGAAACGTTAGCCGGAGAAGTCACACAGATAGCAGAATAAACAAGAATACAGAAGATTGTAAACGGCCGTGTAAACCTTTTTAAACATACTTATTTTAATAATGATTAATATTAAGGAAATATTTGATTATTTTTATGATTACAATTACGTTATTATAGAATTATAGTAGCGTGCAGTTCGTACATTTAAATAAGCTGTGCTAAACTAGAATTTAGTGATAATAAATCATAATCCCCTTTTAACATAACTCATAATAAGCCTTGACCTTTTATCACCCCTGTCTATAATGGTGTCGTGGACATTGTCGTAAAGATATTAATATTTTTTTGCAGAATCATCTTTAAAGAAAATCTATCTTTGCACTTCAGTAACATATAATTTATTTGGACCATATTACGTGTCAATTCTTAGACACTTTATCAAAATGGACATGATATAGGTACTCTTGATTTTCTGATATATTTTTATTGTTTACCAAAGTATTTGTAATAGTGTATTAAAAAAATAATTGCTAACACAATATGTATTTTGAACATTGATAATATGTATATATAATGATAATATGGATGGATGATAGGTAATCTTTATGTGATTTTATTAAAAAAAAAATTTTTTCTTTATATTTTAATATTTTTTGTTACCTATCAATGTTTACGATACTCGCCTAGTGATCTAGTGGTCGGAGGTTCGAACCTCGTTCCAGGATATCATCAAGTTAGTCTTATTTTCATAGCACAAGCGTTTAGCATAGTTTTAAAATAGTAAAAATATCGATGTTCCGTGTACGCAAATTAATTTTTTTTTAAAGTAAAAAAAAAAGTAGAATTGTTAATAAATAATTTAATATTTATCTGATAATATTCTTAGCGTAATTAATATTGCTTTAAAAACATTTTAGTTTAATGTTATTAATGTTACAATTTATTATTATTAATTATATAAATTTTTGAGTTAAATGCATTTGTATTTCGAAAGGTTGAGCGTCAAATTTTTTAATGTTATGAGTTACGTTTGAATTCATAGAGAGCTTGGAACATGACCAAATCTCGCAAATTTAAAAAATGTTCTTAATTCTTTATTCTAGTAAAGATATCATATTATAACGCCATAATACCAAATTCGCAATACAGAATTGTTCTACGTGTACCAATTTATGCAAAAATGTTTGATGCAGAAGAAAAAACATTAATTTTTACTACTTAATTTAATGATTTGTGTGTTGTTGCTTTCAGTTTTGCAGAGGAACTGCTAAAAGAGACAGTTATTATAGCAATGTACATAAACTACATCCTCTTCCATGGCAAGCTGGTCTCACCAAACTCTGGGATGTCTCCCGAGGTCTCTTCCTTGAAAGTTTCACACTGAATATTGCAAGGAGGAAGACAAAATCAGTGACGAAATCAACTTCTTCGTGATCATTCTCCCCAAACTATTAAAGTTCCAGGCAAGTAAAAAAGTAACGAACCCCTTCACCAATTATCCGAAAGCATTCGCTTCCATCACTAATGGAGTTGACGATTTCTTCGTCATGGAAGAAGATTTAAGCATTTTTGATTATGGAGGTGCAGTCAGGTAGGAGGAGATTGAATACACTCATTGTCAAAAAAAAATAGAAATATTTTCAAAGTTCCACGCTTTTTCGTTTGTATGTCTTTGATATATTATTATTAAGCGATCGACTAAACACTTTTGAAGAAATTAGTACCCTTATAATTCAAACGAATGAGACAATTATTCAACTAATTCTACAATCTAAAGGATTTAGTTAAAATACATTTCGATACCATATACACGTGTTGACATTTTGATCTGCAGGTATACTCAGATCAGCTCGATATTGGTAGAAAGAGACAAAAACTCAATCCAGTATACGATGTTCGATTTGACAGCGAGATTCGATACAAACGTCACGTAAAGTTAGCATCAACCATCCGTTCTGAAAGTTAGACAAGTCATTAAACATTAACATAAGGCCTTAAACTACGCGTTATTTATTCCGTTTTAACTGCCGCTGAGGATAATTCAAAATCACTCGGCTGACGAACGATAAATGACATCTGACGTTTGACGTACGATTAGCGTGAAGTAAAACAAAACGAAGACAGCGAATCTCTGAGATTCCGACGGCGTGTACCTACACGGGGAGTTGTTTCACGGGAACAAAATCTCAGAGATTGTCTGGAGCGAAAATTTTCTAAAAATCTTTTTCGTGAATATTGGCCATTATAGGCTCTCGTATGGTATTGGGAAATACAGATTTCACATCACGAAAAATTATAAAGACTTCGTTCGGACATGGACGATTGAATCACGTCAATAAATGGCGTTACCATAAAAATGTGGCGCGCAATAAAGCGTCCATTAAAATTCATCCCAACGACCATTTGTAGAGCATTAATATTCTGTTTACCGAGTCCGTTCGGCGCGGTCAAAAATAGTACACACACTCATAAAATTCTAAAATTCCCTCGAATACATTTCGCAGGCATAACTCGCGATCGGATAGTAAACACACTGTACCTGCGCGCAGTTTACTGCGATAAATTAATATGTAGGGGAGACGCGGGAATACTGCGAAGCATGGGACAATTGTCTTTTTTTTAAATTCGCATTTCAGTTTGAAACTCGTGGGAGGAGTTTAAATTGAACAGTGTGTGTAATAATTTTTTGAGACGTGATTCTACACACGTAGTTGAACTATTTAAGCATTACTGTTAAATACTTCAATATTTAATATAACATTATTTTGTTTAATAGAATTTGAGTTTTATTGTTTAACACCAATCAGTATAATTATTTCCAGTTATCTAATTTATTTCTAATGATTCTAAACTATTCAATTGAAGATATTGCTCGTTACACGTAGCCAATTTTCTATTGAATTGTTGAAAACCTGTAATTATTTAAGGATCTAAATTGTTCTTAAACTCGTATATTAAAATATAAATAACTTATTTAAAAAATATTTATTATTTTACCCAATTTATGTATGTTCTCAACTGTAATTGCAATCATCGATAATAATGTATAGATAAATTAATAATTCTCTGAAATTTGATAAATAAAACAACATATAAATTACACAGTATATTATGTAAAAAAATGTAGTTCCACTTTTTAAATTAACATAGGGTTATAAAAATGTTGAACTAATCGATATGGGTAGAGAATTTTATTTTATTTTATATTATACAGAGCATTTTGATAATTTTTCGTTGCAGGACTTCCAATATAGTTTTTTGCCATGGATCAAATTTGTGACAAAATTATACAGCGACTAAATTCAAGCGGATAAAAAACCTATCTAAAATATGTTTTAAAATTAAATATTAAATTTTCAGCTAAAATGTTTTTTAACCCGAAACAGTTTTCCCCGTTTCCCCAAAAGAGCAAGCCGCAGAAGGGATACTTAATTATTAAATCCGGGGAATTTTCTGGAGCGCACTTAAAACTAAGAACGGGGGGACCTGGTTTCTGTGTAAATAAAAAATATGACTCAACTTTCATTTATGAAGATCGTGACTGGCATTAAGAGACTCGACGATACCTGGAAGATTTTTCTTCAATAACTGAGTCCACTTGGTATTTTACCTATTTACATTTACCCGAGAACTTCTTCAACCGTAAAACAAATGAATTACAGGACTATATTTTTACAATCCTTTAAGATTTAAAAAAGGGGATTATACGTTAAAATAAAAAGGAATGTTTTAGTGAAGGGCAAATTATTATCAGACAAGTCACGAGAACTGTAGTATTTAAAAAGAATATAATTAATGTTGCTAAATTGGGGAAGAAAATCTTGCAATCTTAAGATGTAGATTTATTTAAATATACCTACATAGACCCTTTTAAATATATTTTTTATTTATTTTAAGAATGTTAAATAGATTAGTATTTTTTTTAATAGATTATTCACATATTTATTTTTTTATTGAATTTGATTATGTTTTTACATTTAATGTACATATTATTTTTGTTTGTTTATATTATTTAAAAAAAATATATAACATACAAAACATGTTATTAAAGCTCAATAATTTATATACACTTATATTATTACTAACATGATTTAAAAAATCGTACAATTAATGTAGACAGTACAAAACAATTTTAGATTGATCATTTTGATAGGTAAATTCTATCTGGAAAATTTTGACATCTTAGTTGTGAACCTTGTCTCACTTACTATCACGCCATTTCTTCGCGTGCGTAGGTACAGAGAATAGAGCGCTACAATCTTCTGTCCTGACACACAATTCTTGCCTCATCTACATTCATACATTTTCTCATACAAGCTCGCCGGTTATTAAACCTTCTAACAGGATCATCCTTCATTATCTGGTTTACCTGGTCGTGCAAAGTCTTACGCGGACGTCCTTTATTTCTGTTGCCATGAACACTTGCTTCATATATATATATATATATCTTACAATTCTCTCCTCATCCGTTATATACAAGTGCGTGCAGTGCATACAAGCAAAAAATTGTGCATTACTAAAAATTTTGTGAAACAAATATATATTTAATAATCTATAATATGGATCGTGAACGTATATTTACGGATTTATTACAATTAGCGCCATCTATGTACCAGTAAAAACTTTAATAGCTTAGTTCTAAAAACTAACACGATAACCTACCGCCGCACCCGTAGCGCTAGTAGTTACAGTCGATGCATTGTAGCTATTCACATTACTGTCTTCTATTTTTAAGCTAGTGTATTACTTAAGTCATACAATTAGCTATTAACAGAATTTAAAATTCTTTTTGGTTGATCCGTTTTGTGTGGAGTCGTTACTTAGTAACAGAATTAACATTTGAAAGGTTTACAAATGCGTGTAAATCATTGAAGTGTCTACTTCCTCTTTTACTAATTCGCTAATTTTACTATTTTACTGTTTTTAACGTAACTTATGATCGTTATTTGCATTTGGTGCATGGATTTGTTTTTGATTTGGGGAAAAAAAAGCAATACTAGTTACTATTACTATTTCCTACGTTAACCTTTAAATGAAGGATTTTCAAACAATAAAAAAATCATGTTCAGTCATAGAAAGTGTTCTTAAAAACATTCATACATTTTTTGTGTTGATTATTATATGGGTAAGAAGATATTATTTTATGTTAAAACTTAAACATTAAAAACACTGTTAATAGTACACTAAAATTTTAAATAAATAAATGGTAAGCTCGTATAAACTGTGGATTCATTTTGTGTAAAGACGTTGGTTAAACGAAAGTTAATTATCCGATGTACAATATATGATTGTATAACATCATTGGTAACAGCATAACCTAAATATATACCTACTGCACGCCACTGGTTATACATGACCGAACCACCTAAGTGATCCTTGTTTTTCTACGAGTAATTAAGACAGGTGAAACCATTCGCCATTTTATAATATCAACAGAATGGCTATGGATACAAACGAAAATAATATTAAAGAACAATCGTTAAGGATGGCATCAAATTCGTTATTCAAAGAAACCACCATGCACCATGTAAGCCGACGTTGCTTGCAAACCATGTTAGTCGCAGACTTACCAAGAGCAAAAGGTATTGCAGACGCGACGATCGATTCTAATCTAATTAAGAAACATCATCGTCGCGTCCAAGATAATCTGCTTGCCGAACCGGAATAATTAAAAGAGAGAAATTCTCAACGAAAAAGGAGACCGAATAAAACTGTTATTCGGACCGAAGATTAAGTAATTATGATCATGATTTATTTGGTGATAATGCACTGTGTAAAATTATTTAATTGATAAAGTTATACACTGCAACAGATATTATGAATGATTAGTAAATAATAAAGAATATTTGCATACAACATACAGTAAACAATTATTCTGTCATGTGTTTGTCATGTGTTTCGACATCATTGTATTGTCTCTGAAAACCGTGCGAATATTTATTGTTTTAAATACAAATTATTATACACTATTCTAATATTACTTCTAAAGATAACTAGATAGCTTGACTTTTATAATACCTTTTTGCTTGGTTTATTTTAATGTAATTTAAAATGTATTTATATAATAACGTTATGAATCATACGATGTATGGCGGTGATCCCCAGTAGTAGTACAATAATTAAATAATTCATTTCAATTAAAATTTAAGTAGTTTTATTGGGTTTTAAGAAAAGATTGTACTGTGGTAAACAACTTCTCTCTGTATGATAATAAATTATATTTTAAACTTGAACAGAAAAATAGGTTATATTAATTATTTTATTCATAACACACGTTACAACAGCCTCAGCTTTTAGAATATAATTATTTTTTACAGGACTTTACATAAAGGATAATAAACGTAACATAAACTATCTTACTGTTTTTTTGTTATTGCAATATTGTTGAACATTTTTTTAATTGATCTTATACATTGCATTATTTTGTTTTTGTGCAGTTTAGATCTAAGTGCAGTAAAGTTTATATATATTTAAATAAATAAATAAATTATCAAAACAGTCTATGAATTCTGATGATTATTTTAATCTGTATATATAAATAATAGTTTTAATACTAATTAAATGTATTAATTATAAAAACATACATATAAAATCAATTTTATCGAAAAATATTGTTGTTGCGCTACCGGGATTCGAACCGGGATCTTTTTCCAAACCGGGGAAGGTACATTATCCAACAATGCTAGAGCGGCATTATTTTTGACGACAAATTTTCGAATCTATATGTTACACTCTTTCAAATTAATACATCTATCATTCCATTATTTGAAAACCATCTACTTTGTTTTTACGGAATCTCAAATACCTTTGAGTAAATCGATAGCAGACGCCAGAATTAACAATCCATTGTTATATGTATATCTTTATAATTAATACATTTAATTGGTATTTAAAATATCACAAACCTATGTTCTGAATAATTACAACTTCACAATAAGAATGTGTTCTCCTAATAATAAATAATAGTGTATGTTGGTTTATTTGTTTTTTATACACATCTACAGTTTTATTCCGAGCTTGATGAAATTTTGCACACTTGACGTTCAAACAAAATAAGAGGAAAATTACGGTCTACAACTGATTTCGAAAAAAAACTACCCCCATCCCCCGTTAATGAAACCTGTTCACTCTGCGTGAAGCGTGAAGCGTGAAGGGAAATGCTTAATGAAGGTGTACTAAGTAAAAAAAGTAAATAAATTCCGTAATCACTGCTTGACATAACAGATTTCGTAACAATATTTATATCCCAAAGCATTTAATCGCTGCTAAAGTGATATAAAAATACACTTTAAGTACTCGCTCATAAAAAATGTTTTCGTAGTGGCGTCATTTTTAATGTAAATATTTTTAATATCTCGTGTGAGAAGTGTTTTCGTGTAAAGCAAAACAGAGAGCCTCCGCACTAAGTTATTTTCATGCATAAAATTTCAATTTGAGGAGGACTTGAGGCGCGACGCTCGTCTCTGAGGGGCATCCCCGTACGGGAAAACCGCTTCAGGGCGCAGGAAACTCCAATGGAAATTTCCAGTAATTCTGTTTTCAAACTTTATCTGCTCCACGCGACATTTTTCTTCGGCGAAATCCACAATTTTCTTGTTGTCGCGTTACCATAGATTTTCAGATTTCGACGTCGACTGCTCCCGTGAACTTCCCATTGTAGTGAACTCTTTGGGAGAGTTAGTCTTGTGCTCAAACATCAGAAGAAAGTAGAATATTTTCCGAAGTTTTACAAAAAAAGTTTTTATAAAATATTTTTTTTATTTACGATTTATTTTTACTTATAAGAATATTAACATACTATCAATCTTGATTAACTTATATCATAATTTACAGCCACAAAGGTAATGCCATAGAATGACGGGAAATGACTTAATTACAACTAAATGTAATAATGTACTGAATTTTAAACAAAGTATTTATAAATATTTTTAATTAATACAAAATAAAAATGATAATTTATATTTAACTTTGTTTAAATCACTGTGTTGTTTTGACGTCAACCGGATTCGATGCCGACGCATTTTCTTCAAGACTGGCGTACAACAAGTTGTATGCAAAACAACACACATTGACTTATACCTATATTAATTATTGCTACAAAGTGATCCAAAAATTAAGTCCACTTTAAAAATTGTTCTTCATATACACCTTTTATATAGTAATAAATGCAATTCTATCTACTACTTGTAATTCTAATTAATTGAACAATTGCTTGTAAACTATGCCCGTCTCGACACAGAATTTCTCTAGTGAGACGTGCTCAGTCCAGACAAATTTTTACATTGTATCATATAGTTGCAAATAAAATATATAAATAAACACAGTGGTTTAAACAAAGTTAAATATAAATACAATTTTAAATTATTTTTAACCACAAAGTTAACGCTACAAACATCAACAATATAAAAATGATAACATAACAACTCTATTTAATTACATTACTCTAAAATACATATTGTTTTGAAGACATCATGTAAATAACTACCATTATCTCATTATTATTACAGTAATTAATAGCTTTTTGTATATCCATTTTATTATTTAAATACCGTAGTATTACTAGTAAATTGGTAATCCTATATTATCTATAGAAGATTTAGAACCGTAGTTTTACATAAAATTATTACAATGAAATGATGCTGTTCCGAATTCATAAACACCTTTTTGGCGCGTCATTTCGATTCAGCCGCGATCACTGTTATTGACACATTCCCTATCCAAATTGCCATCCATACATTTCCTCATTCTCGTCTTTTCAGTGTGAATTGTGACCTTAACGTTAGTAAACGTCAACGTGACCGATATTTGTTCGATCTCGATATCGCGATAGCGTTCGCAGTGTGGACCTTGCAGCTCCAGTGCACCAGCACTGTATTTTGTGATATTGTGTTTTGATCACGTATTGTTTGTTGTTTGTGTACCGTGGGTGAACTTGTAACATCGCTGTATTCAATTGGGATCGGAAATCGGCTTATCCGTGTGTCATTTGTGTGATCTCGGCGACAACTGCAGGAATTACGGAGGCGTCATATACAAGGTAAGGCCAGCAGTCCCTCCGAATCCCGGTTCGGTTCGCTTCGACTAGAACCTTTATCCCCTCACCGACCTCATCCTATACCGCGTTTCCTTAGTTTCCCTCCTCTACCCTACGGCGATTCCGATTTACGACCGGAATTGTCGTATTCCGTTCCGCGGGACGTGCGACTCGAAGATTGTGCAATTCATTTTGATCCTATTGATTTGAATTTACACTTAGAATTCAGATGTCATCTAGTATGCCAATCTAGACAACATATTACTTACTATTTTTGTGTTCATCAAGGCGATTTATTGGAATAAATAGATATTCGTATACAATGAAAACAAACTTCTAAACATATTTGGTCCTGACAGCGAAGTTATAATTAGACACTAAAAATGCACTTCACTCGTATACACAGAGTGATTGGATCTCATTACGAAATGGAAAATGAGGTGACAGAAGAGATTTTAATAAATAAAAAATGGTATAATTGCATACACAATGGCTGTCATGGATCGCTGGGGAACAATTGCTAACTCATTGCAGAGTGCGAATGCTAACACTGTATTTTGTTTACTGACAAAAAATAATGTTTACTTCATCATTTTGAATAGCTTTTTATTCAGTATTTCATATTTTCATGATCATGGTTGATAATTTAATACTTTAATTGTTATAATTATGACTATTTGACTAAAATCTTAGGACTGAACTGAAAACGATTTTGAACAAAAATGATACCTACTCATTATATCATAAAAGTACATTAAAATCTGTAGAGTATTTAGCGGGCGTGAGCATAATCCGTCTACCTCAATACAGCTGACTACTTTAATTCTAACAGTCCTCTTTTTTGAGTGACCTAAAGGAATAATTTTGATGACTTCAAAAAGTTTTATTATGTGTATGGTGAACTTATTATATCTGTTTTACCCAAAGCCGGCCAGTGGAGTAATTTGTCTTTTCTTTCTAAATTCTCTACAATCTTGGGGATGGGGGACGTTTTGTCTTTCCCACGATTAATCCTTTTTTTCACCTACGTGGTCCCAGATAGCTTTATCAATGAGCATCTACTTAGGTCAATTCATATGGGCACTGCCAATAAAGGTGAATTAGGGGGTTACACCACTCAGGTAACCTGAAATTTAGGTAGAAATTGGGTGATTTTTTATAAGAAGGTGATTAAAAAAAAATGGCGGCGTCATGTGCATTCCCTTGGGGCTCCTCCGTCGTTGCGTACGTGACTGGTCTGCAATTTCCGCCGGTGCAAGTTTGTTTAAAACAAAAAAGAAGGTCATAAACTTATTTAGAAATGAAATATCTAAAATGTAGCATATTAGATTTAAAAAAAACTGTAACTGTAAAATTAGTAGCAGTTTATAAAAAAACTCGATCGAAAAAACGATTGTTATTAACAAATGGTTTATCGCATTAAAAAATCAAAATGATACATGGTATACAATGTTATCTTAAATATTTTTTAAAAATTTCAAGTCAGTTCGAATTAAATTGTTGTTGCAAAATTGCAAGTCAGTCTGAAAAACATGATTTCGAAAAAAAAATGCGATAGAATCAAAAACGTGACTTACTTAACGCGCGTGGCCGACGAACACCTAAATTTTTGGAATTTTTCCAAGCGAATGTGTTTACATTGAACTTTCGAAACATTCAATAATTTTTTTTTTTAAATTCTATGGTGGTGTAACCCCTAAATACTCATTTTCGGTGTGCGGTTTATGGTGGGTGATTGTTATCAAATTATTAAAATTTTACTACTTATAAAAGTATTTGGAGGATGGCTCATCTGTTTTATTTGTTGTTGTATATTAATTCTTCTATCACTTCTTTCAATATCATCAATTTAATTAAATTTATTCCATATATACCTATGCTACCCTAAATGCAACATCCCATCCGACAGATTCCGCCCTATGTGGTAACTATAAAATAACATTAAAAACGATTAATGTAGTAAAAATCCATATTTTTTAATGGTAGGTAGGTAAATTACAATCAAGTTGAAAAAGATGTTTTAGAGAAATTGTAAAAACTTGCTTCGACCATAATCAAATATTCTCGTGAGAGATCCACCCATCATCGCAACGAAAGAAAGCTATACCGTTGAGAGGAAATAAATAATACAAATCTTAAAAGAGCTTGATTGTAAGGTGAATGCTCTAAATCAGACAAATTTATTTATTTAATAATAAAGAAAGTAAGTTTTAAAATTATAGTACGTATTTTTACATTATAATTTAGTATAGTTTATTTTTGAATGGCGTACAATTTATATGTTGTATTGTTATTTGTAACATATTGTATGATTTACGATTATGCTATATTAAATATTATAATTTATCACACATGTCTCAAACAACAAATCTCAGATACAGTAGCGCGTATTTCTATGTTTCTATGACACCTATATAATATACAAGTGTCCCAAAAGTCTTTTTCAAAATAAAAATTATGTGTTAAAATAATGGATGGGTTTAATAAAAAAATGTTTATTTTGCATTTAAGTACAGTTCCTGGGAAATTTTTTTTTAAGATTATGTTTTCTAAAAGTGATCCGTTATTTCGTTGGCACTCTTCTAAACGAGAAGCAAAATTTTTGAAAACTGCTCGGCACGTATTCTCCGTCATTGCTGCCATTTCTTTTCGGATATTTTCTTTTAATTGGTCCAGAGAGGGAGGATTGTTACTGTATACCTTCGATTTAAGGTAGCCTCATAGGAAAAAGTCCATTGGTGTCAAGTCGAGGCAACGTGGAGGCCAGTTTGTCACCTCGTCGGGATATCAATGTTCCAGGGAAAATTTCACGAACAACTGGTAGGTAACCATAGCAACTGAATCATACCCCCCCCCCTCCCCACTCTCCCGCTCGTTGCGCTGGTGCAGCAAATGAACCAAAATAAAAAAGACTTTTGAGACACACCAATCACTTGTAAACAAACCTTTTATCTATTGTAGAATATATTGAAAACTTAAACAGAATTTAAAATTATATTTATTAATATGCATAATTTAAATTGCTACGTAATTTGACTATTATCGGTGAGATCTGTTTATTTTTTCCTTAGTCAAAATGTTACCCATACCTTTTGAATTATTTTGGGATTCACGAATGTTGTCCTAATGTAATGTAATGTATGATTTTTTTCGATTTTTCTCGAGGGGGTCTTGTTGATGTTGAATTTGGCTCTTTTGTCGGGTAATCTCTATAAATTTAGTAATCAAAATTTTAATTGACATACTAGTTACTTTGTTCTTAATAGCATGATATGATAGGGGTTAACTTTTTAACTAAACTTTACACTATACACATGTTAAATTATACATTTATTACTACTATAGTTTCGAGAGGTGCAGCTCTTATCAGGTGAAAACGAATACAACAACATAATGCACCTCTAAATAAGAAAGATCTAGAATTATGGGGGTAGCTATCGATATTTACAAAAAATTAAGATGAAGATCTACATTAATACAATGTGAAATTTAATAAGAAAATAATATTATATAAAAAAGACAATTTAGGACAGACTTATTATTTATATCTGATGACGAGAGGGGCTGTACCATTAACAAAACTAGAATTTAACATGTATGTAGCATACAATTTAGTTTATAAAAAAATAATTGGAATCGTCTTTCATTCACAGTTCGCGCCTAACACAAATTTCAGTTTCATAGACATGACAAAATATTTACATTACCAGTGAGCATTGACATGAAAGTTTCACCCCAAACACGCCACAAGCCGCGCGCGCCCCTGCTTCACAAACACCTGGCCAACATTACTCGAGAGAGATGTAAAAGTTTTCCAGTAAACATGAACTCGGTAATCACAAATGTCTTGTTCCATAATTTCGAGAAAACTAATCTAGCTAAGTAGCTGCGAGTTATTTTTTCGCATGCGAACAACCCAATGCATGCCAGAGGGTCTATTTTCACCAGATATATTTATAAAACTATCGCATATATACGACGCTTTCGATTGCGTTTTCGTGGGGCTGTCTTAATACCCAAATGTAAAATATATATGTAAATGCAACGGAGTAAAGCAAGACTAATATTGTTCCGAATTCGTAAAGAACACTTTTGGCGCATTATTTCGATTCAGCCGCAACCGTTGTTATTGACACAATTCCGCATTCAAATTCCCATCCATAGATTTCTTCATGTTCGTCTTGTCAGTCTAAATTGTGACCTTGGCATCAGCAGACTGATATTTGTTCGATCTCGACATCGCGATAGCATTCGCGGTGTGTACTTTTCAGCTCCAGTGCACCAGCACTGTATTTTGTGATATTGTGTTTTGATCACGTATTATTTGTTGTTTGTGTGCCGTGGGTAAACTTGTGACGTCGCGGTATTCAATTGGCTCATCTGCGTGCCATTGTGTGATCTCGGCGACGACTGCGGGGATTATGGAGACGTCGTATACAAGATAAGGCGAGCAATCCTTTCAAATCCCGGTTTTCGAGATCACTGGTCCTTCGACTAGAACCATTATTTCCTCACCAACCTCATCCTGTACCACGGTTTCCCTACTTCCCTCTCATACCTTGCGGTGATTCCGATTTACGACCGGAATTGTCGAATTCCTTTCTGCGGGACGTGCGACCTGGAGATCGCGCAATTTGTTCATTTAGATCCTATCGATCCGGATTTACAGTTTGAATTCAAATATCAACATTTTTATTTTCGAAAAATACTACATAAATATATAATAATTAACCCCTTACGGATACCAATTTGCTGCATACTATTTATATTATTACATTTTTTTTTTAAATCTTAAAAATAAAAACTTAACTAACTAAAACAAAAAAACAATTATGTATTTTTTAAAATGGTGACAGATATCCCACAAGTACCTAAGCCGTGATTGTTACTGTGATTGGAGTTCGATTTTAATGATACTCGGTAAATGTTAATTATCAATCACTGGTACCCAAAGAACTTAAATTATTTACTAACCATCGCTACAATCGAATACCAATCACGATCACAGTCACAATCACGGTTCATCTCATCAATACTTACACGTGTTTTTGTAAGCATAAGGTTGATAGGATATATATAAAAAAAAAAATAATAATAAATGTTTCGTGGCAAGTGTTTAGATATTTGATTCGAAAAGTTATTTATGTATAAAATCCTACGCCAATAATCATTGTTATCATTATGTTTTATTTGTGATTTATATAAAAATTGATTATTATATTCTTTTAATTTATTTTTTTAAATAGTATCTATCACACCTGTATTATACCCGTTATTAACTGCTATTTTTTTTAATTGTATTCAATTCAATATTGAAATTGGATGTTGACATAGGAATATTGACTAAACGAAGTATCATGGAGTGGAACTCTGAATGTGTGTGTGATAATGGATAATTAGATTCACTATGTATGATAGTATCTGTAAAAGTTGGTTTAACCTCAATAAGTCGTTAATAGAACAATGTTAACAAATAAAAATAATGAACTTTAACCACAAAGTTAATTTTGCTAATTTCAAAAGTATTATATATATATTAACTTTTTTTTCAATTTAAATCGATAGTTATTTTAAGTAATTAATAAATTTAATATATATTAAAAAAATATACAATGTTTACTCAAATAAACTCAGTCTAGAACGCTTTTCAGCCTACCATAAACACTTTGTCTTTAGAAAGACGGATTAAACATTGAATTTAGTACGTATTAAATATATTGTATTATTATTATTGTTTATAGTTGACTTTAAGGGATTCCTAAGTCCCCGTCTGACCACACAGCCATCCGCCAGAGCTCTCTGGCTTGAGCTGTGGTCTCCCAATAGGGAATTTGTAGTTTCGCTGCTTCCAATACGAATACTGTATTCCCATCTCATTCGCAGACGTCTCAGTACACTTCAATATATAAATGAGGATCCAAACTCGAGCATTATTTTCTTATATCTATATTTTTTATCATTCAGAGTTAAAAAGTCGCATATAACATCTGTCAAATTAAAACTATATATCATTAACAAATATGTGTCAATGCACGATTGAAAAACGCATTAAAATTGTGATAACTCACTATAAAAGTAAAAGTCTAACTACTTTTATAAAATATATATTTTCAGCAGGATAAAGCTACGTGCCACACGAATCGAAAAACAATCGAGTTATTACGAGATTTTCAGCAAAATAAAAAAAAATTCATCAAGACAGGTTTAGTATTTATGGTACAGCGCTAATTTTTATAAGGACAGGTTACAAATTTCTCGAGAATCATAAAAGTTTGAATAATTTCTATACCGTCAAATTTCGTACAACCCTATTTGGTGCTCAATAGATTGCTAGTGATGTCTTCTAACTTTGTTTAAACTACTGTATTTTAGACACCATGAACAAAAATTTGATCTAAAATGCTATATTACTGTTAGAATGCGAAATTACCCAAAACAATATTTTGTTCAAGGATACAAAAGCACTTAGTCGAAGTAAGGGACGGACGGTAATAAAAACTCGGTATTGTTAGACGCAGGTGTACTGACGCAGCGTGCGTACAGCAATAAAGAAAGCGGCGTACGTGACTAAAGTCACGTCCGCAAAATGCACCTTAAGGGATGCATCACCATAGGTGAGCAGTCTTTTCAAGTTCTCCACTTGAAAAACTGGCTCCATAAAGACGAGATTTTATTTTCAATTAGAAAATGAATTCTATATCGTCTCTGAAATATTAAGCAAGCGCTTCATAGATTGTAATTCCGGGGAAAATTTAAACTGTGCGCCTCGAGTTTAAGCTTAGACTGTGATGTACTCTGCGTTTAATCGTTGATGTGAAAGTATCAAAAAGGGTCCCGCTGGATCTATAAAAAGTTGATAAATATAATTGGTGTAGCGAGAACAGACTGTCGCTATAGCATAAGAATATCGCGTCCAGAGTCCCGATTTGCCTAGATAATTGGGCATCGTCTTGACATCAACTACAAGCCTGAACTCCGTCACCCTACGCTGGCACTACAAGGAGCTGACTACACTTCACGTTCAGGATCCAGGACCATCCTAAAAGGTAATCCCTTGAGGGACCTGAAAAATCTACATCAGACAAGCGTCAGCATAGACAATTTTGCAGAGAAATTAATGCTGGCATGATGAACACAAATATTTAATGTTAATTTTATTGTAATTATTTTTGAATAGCCTTATTTATAAGTATTAAAGTAAATTGCTAATTTTCCACTCTAAACACATGCAAGTATCTTAAAATATAGATTATAAATTTTCTTATATAAAAATATTCTTTCATTTCATAACCATTTGACTTGTCAATATTTTAAAAAAGAACCAGTTAGGCTAGATGCCTCCCCCTTGAACATGAAGCCGAGGCAGAAAGAAGAAATTACCTAACATTACCGATATAACAACTCAAAAATACTAGGTATGTAAGTCGCGTCACTTTTTTTAGGGAAACAGGAAAATAATATTACTTCCCACTGAAACACATGAAGGTTCCTTAACTATACCCTCGACAACCTCAATAAGTATTGTGGCTTCACTTTACGATGAAATGAAGGTTTTATCCCTTAAAGGAATAAAGTGCTGCGTCGCTTCATTCAGTAGGAAATGTCACTTTGATGTCAGGAACCCTTTTTAATCATCGAATAGTGGAAAATATGATATATATATTTTTAAATGTAAGAAAATTGGGTATTAATAAAACTTAAAATAGATACATAAAATAAAATTAATTGTATTCCTAGTTATTCTTTAAAAAAATAACAGAATATGTTGTTATAAGATTTAATATATTTTTATAAACTAGCATTTATGACATTGACAACTCAAACACTGATCGACATTATATATTCATAAATTTTATATAAAAATATAAAGTAATAGATTACAGATGTTATAATTAACAAACTTACCATCACGCGGGGGTAGACAGAGAGGATAGAGCGCCACACTCTTCTGTCCTGACACACATTTTCGCCTCATGCAAATTCATACACCTTCTCATATAAGCTCGCCGATTGTCAATGTCGATAATTAACTTGAGCCAGATTTAATATTCTTCAACAATTTAAACAGTGGGTATGTTTTGTTAAGAATCTGCATTCATTATATACGGAAAATATAGAGAAAAGGTAAAAAAACGTGTTTTTTTTTTAAATATTTGTAACCTTATTAAAGAGAACACATTCTTATTGTGAAGTTGTAATTATTCAGAACATAGATCTGTGATGTTTTAAATACTAATTTAATGTATTCATTATAAATATATACATATAAAATCAATTTTGCTAATTTAATAAAAAATAATATAAGTTGTATCAGTGTGTCCAAAATTTAATAAAAATGAATTGATAATTCTGGCGTCTGCGGTCGGTTTACTCAAAGGTATTTGTGATTCCGTAAAAATAATGTAGATGGCTTTCAAAAATAATGGAACAACAGATGTATTAATTTGAAAAAGTGTAACACATAGGTTCGAAAATTTGTCATGAAAAATACTGACATTATAACACAATTGGTAGTATACTTCCACGGATCGTAAATAGAGATCCGGGTTCGAATCACGGTAGTGCAAAAACAATATTTTTCAACAAAATTGATTTTATATATTTATAATTAATACATTAAAATTAGTATTTAAAATTTATCAATATCTTAACTATTAGTTCTCCTAATTAAATGAATAGAGGTAATGTGGAAGGTTGTGCAAGATGTGACTTGATGAAATATTTATAATTAATACATTAAATTGGTATATTTGTAATCTACTCTTCATTTAAAATTTATCAATTTCTAAACTTATCTAAGTAAGTAACAATCGTGTAAACGTTATCCTTATAAATGTTCTCTCCATAAAACATAAAATACCATTATCACGTCTCGTCGACTGTGTTAGGCTGCACGATAATTATATTGTACAAGAGAAAATTATTTCTAAATATTTCTAAGTGAATTTGTATTGTATATAATTATAATATATTTTATTATGATGTGTATGATACGTAGGTTTAGAAAAATTAACATTAATTCAATAATTCATTTTCAGAATCGCAGGGGCACAAAAATCACAATAATGCGTTTCCATTTTCTCCTGTTTTGCACTGTTTGAGTACCTACTTGAGAACCAATCAAAGCCCAATCTGTCTTTGTTGCTGTGTATCACAGCCTGCTGTCAGTTATATATGCTATGGTAATCATTCCTCTGACATTCGCGTAGAAGTTGAGAATTCGCGCCGATAGTCACAAACCTAAAGCGATGTTAAAAATTGTTACATGATAAAATACTAACTCACCAGTTTCTGTCGTACCATAGAAAAGTTGTCTGTAAGTGTCAGGATTAGCCTTGTGTGTATTTTTGTCTTGGTCTTTCTCTCTGTCATCTTCTCTCAATCTTTCTACCAATGCACCAATGTACTTATGCATTGTTTCTAAGAATGCATCCTTTTCATTAGTCCCTTTGATTTTCGATGGCATGTATAATGGATCTCTTTTCTTGCATCTCATCAGAACATTCTTGTTTGTAGTTTTCCAGTCTAGCTTATTCGGCCCATTCTTCTTCTCCAATCACACATCGAATGCCTCCAACATTTTTTCTCTCTTTCTGGTTAATTGCTCAGATTTCACTTTCGAGTAGTACCATGTTCCAGATGCGTGTTTAAATTAATTGCTTTTTCTTCATTCTGTTTATTTGTGTTGTAAAGATATGTTTTTATACCTTGATTTGCCATTGTCATTACAAATCTGTTTTTTATATCCAATGAGCTTCTGGCATCCTATGTTATTCTACACTCAAGGTATTTGTTGTTTTCTACTTGTTCATTTTCTAACTTAATGTTGAAGATGACCTGTTGTGTTTTTTTTCCACAATATTTTTTTTTTACAATAATTTTTAAATAGTGTTATTTTTAAAAATAAAAATAGATACACGTTACACGACACAGTGTACATGTCACATTAAAATTCTTACTATTTTCAAAACGGTATTTTCTAAACGTTTGTGCTATGAAAATAAGACTAACGAGGCTCGATCCTCCGACCACTAGATGACTAGGCGAGTATCGTAACCACTAGACTACAAGCAGATACCTATTTGGATTATTTTACTTAGCATAATTTGCAGTTATCTGCGATACTGAACCATGCCATTTGTCTTTACATTATTAATTCGTCGTGGTTCCAAACGAAATGTTTGTTTTAATCGAGAACACATTATTATTGTGAAATAGCAGTTCTATTGTGTTTTTAATACAAATGAAATTAAATTAGAAATATATTACAAAAAAAATCATTTAATTAGTATAAAAATGTTTATTAATGTGTTTATAGTGAAGTGCACACAGAGCGGCATCTAGCGACGGCGGCACAATTCACATAGGTAGGAACAACGGCGGGATACACGGCCGCCAGGAGTCAGCTGTCATGCGGGCTGACTGACGCTGCGTAATTACTTTTCTGCCCAAAACAGATCTGTCAACATTGTTCGCTGCAACCCTGTTCTTTACTTTCCGCCTCGTATCAACTATAATCACAGTAAAATTCAATGTAACTCAAGTAAGTGCTGTGTTCTCATTGCACGCGTCTAAATGCACATTCCTGACAGCCGAACCAGCACCTTCAATTATTCGATCGCTTGTAACTTCTCTCAACGAGAAAAGCTCAATACATTCGTCTCGGGTACGCGAACGGGTGCGTCCGTCGAGTACTAGAATGAGGTGAAATATTTTAATCGACTCCCCGAGTCTATTTCGGTAAGATAATCAAATCCGCGTGGCGTGAGCCAATAAACGCCAGAGGTATAAAACAAACTTTTGTAAACAGTCGGCGGCCATCTTACGCGGCAAGGTCGGCCATGTGTTCCGCGGACGGATTTCACATATTTTTCATAAAACATTAACTTTCTTACTGTTTCATGTAAATGTTTCGCCTTTGATATACAACATTTTCTATGCGTATTATGAATCGTTGACATTGTTCACAATAAAAATAATTAGTTTATTCCAGCTTAATCATGTTGCATGTGCAAGACCCGATGCGCCATGTAAATTACAAAATAATAAATATTCAACAGAAAATACAAAAGAATGAGGGTGTAATCAAGTATACAAACCTATTGCAATAACTCTAAAAAGTACCTACGCAATACGTAGTAGATACGCTTATAATTCAGATTAGATTACGTTTGTATCTGTAACTATTCTGCAGTCGATGCCATTCTTTGATCCCGATGCAGACCTCCATAATCTATAAACAATACAGTTTGAACTAGTGAGTTGGTGATGTGCTCTAGTCGTAGTTCAACACCAATAGCAAGATGCCTCAGCGGAATAATAATATGAACGAAAACATTTCCATTTTTTATTTTTATTTTATTTTAGGAGAACACATTCTTATTGTGAAGTTGTAATTATTCAGAACATAGGTCTGTGATATTTTAAATATGAATTAAAAAATTAAGGTATTAGAGATTCTGTAAAAATAAGGTAGATGGCTCTGTCAAATAATGGAACGATTAAATGTATTAATATCAAAAAGGTAAAATATAGGGTCGAAAATTGTCGCTAAAAATATTGTCGCTGTAGCTTAGTTGGATAAAGCACCTTCCCCGGTTAGGAAAGAGATCCAGGTTCGAATCCCGGTAGCGCAACAGCAATATTTTTCGATAGAATTGATTTTATATGTATATCTTTATAATTAATATATTTAATTCATATTTAACATTTCCTTTTCCCCAAATCAGTGGTCCACCAACGCAGCCAATGCGTTGCATTGAGGCCCGTGATAGATAGGGGCCAAAAACGTTCGCGCCCTGCAACGGATTGTATATTGAAACTTTTCTTCATATTTCAATTGCGAGAAATGTACACAATTGATATTAAACGATTGACTTCGAACTAAAATTTACTTGTACGGTAATTTTTTGAGTCAACGCTTTGCTAATGGCACGTGTTACCGTGCAGAAACCCCGGCCTAGAAATATATCTACAAAAAGCACGATCTAACCCAGAAGAGACGCCAGTGTTAGATATAACAAGATACTAGTGCTCGCGGTGTCCTTAAATTAAACACTTTTTGAACAAATTATAGACATCTCATAGAGACGAAGGTATTTTAATTATATTTAATGGAAATATATGTAAGTATGGGTAATTACAGGGATTACGACTTGTCTTCGGCTGGCTTAAGTGGTCACTGTATACAAATATAACGTTCACCATACTCGCCCATTAATCAATCTCCATATCGATCAAATTTTTTGGAAGTTGTAAATATGTTACTATGCACGTGGAAATACTTCGAGTACAACTACACTATCCCATCTATGGACTAAATGAAACAGCATAGATGTCACTAAAGAGAATCTAATTATTTAAAAAAATATTTAATGCAAATTTCTGTATCTGTAAAATGTTTTTAAAATGTAAAATGTATTGTTAAAAAAAACAATTTTTGATCTTATATAATTTCTTCTCCTTTCTTATTTCATTGAAAATCTTTTATCGCACTGTACATTATTAATTTCTGAGATTAAGCCTTCTTCCTAAATAGGAGTTTCATTTTATCTCTTCCTCTTATATGATATTCGTGCTTGTACTGATTTGATTTGCCTGAATTTTTTTTAAAAATTCCGCCGACATTTGCTTAGTGAGAATTTTTATAATAATTTCTCTTTAAAATTCATCATATTAAGGTACTAATCCGAGTATATCTATTTTTAATCAATATTATTCTCAAAAAAGTTAATATTTATTTATACATTATATATATTTAAAATCAACCACAGCAAGAAATGTAATTAAAAAAATTAAATGATTTCTCGCGTATATTACTCAAATATACGAAAACGCTATCAATGTAATGAGTAGTACCCCGCTAACATGCCGGTTAAGTTATGACCATCGCTGCAAAGTGAAAATCGCCGTTAAAACCAAGCAAAGATTTTTTTTCAGTTGCGAATTCGTATAATGTTAAAGTATTATAGGTAATAACAGGCCAATTTTGTTCTTAATTATATAATTAAAAAAATCTTGTAATGCAAAACATTATTATATACCATAAATGTGTATACACGAGGCCTCTCCAGTTTGCATTGGGGGGCAATTTTTTAGTTATGCCACTGCCCAAGTAGGGTTAGATTAGGATTGAAATATTGTACAAATGTTAGGTAAACTAGCTATCATAAGATAAATATTAAATTATTAAGGAGAACACATTCTTATTGTGAAATTGTAATTATTGAGAACATAGGTCTATGATATTTGTATATTAAATAACGTAAATTAACGCTAGAAGCGATGTAAAAGAATTAAGAAACGTATTTATTATTTGATAACTAGACGATTACTTACACAGTTTCAGAGTATATATTTCATAAAAAAGTACACAATTGTCGAAAATATATTATTAAAAAATATGTGGTGAACAATTTTCTAGGTGAATAAATATGGAGTAAAAATTGTGGGGAAAGAATTGTGAGGGTACGTACAATCGTGGAAAAACAGTGTTTCGGACACTGTGCTTTTACATATCCGCCACGTTTCATTGCCAAAAGGCGACTGTCGTACGAAGCTGTGCTTTGTGTCTTAGGAAAGTTTGTAGTGTTTTTTGGGAAGCACAATATAATATATGATTATACAGATCGCCTTAAGCCGGCCACACTCGTAACGTTCAGGTCGCCTGTACAGGCAAACCGAAACGTGTATGTGACAAAACTGGCAGGTATCCCTATTTGTACAAGCAACTTTACAACAATTGAATATTCATATTTTCAACCTGTGAGTAAGCGCTAACTTCAGGCAAACCTTAGCGTGTATGTTACTCCAGGGCGCTGTTCTGTCCACTGCGAATGGAAAGGTCGCATTGCGTAGTTCGAAAAAATGGCGTCTCGCAAGCTCAGCGTATTTGTGGAAGATTTTATAGAATTGTATAAATCTGAGCCATTCATTCTTGAATAATTACAGTTATCTTGAGGCTCTATATTTAATTACTTTATCAAAATGACGTGACTGTATTAGCTTATTTTTAGCAACCATTATTTTGTCACGGTTTTCTTTCTTTCTTTAGTAGGATGACGAGGAGACCTACTAGCGCTACCGCATCGTCGTAGTTGCACTGTACCTTTGCCATGGTTGACTGAGAGATTGTCACAGGTTGGCCGTTACGAGTATGGCCAAAGTTGAGCTTCGATTAATATGTCATGTTTACCTGAACAGGTATACTTGTCAGGTATACCGTTGTGTGTATGGCCGGCTTTAAACGCTCAAGGTGTGTGCATTTTGGCATATATATAATGAAGTACAAACGTACATACATATAACTTTTAACTCTTGTGCTATATAAAATAGAATTATCTCGATGGTGTATAATATATATTTTTTAAATATAAAAAGACAGTAATATTACTCGTAATTTAAGTCTTTGCCCATAGAGTTTTCATAAAAAAACCAATTTGATTAGATGGCGCGTCGGTAGCTAGTAATAATAGTCTTCCGTCGGAGGTGGCAGGACTCGAAATGTAATATCATCCTCCGGGGTCGTGACTGATGTAAGGGAGGCCATAATGCGAGATGTGACCAGAATGAAATATCTATTTTTGATTTGTAATATTGAAAGAAAGAAAAACGTGCTCTTACAGCGATCTCATTTCTTGAAAACATTTATTGGAAGCTTTCGAACGAAGACATTTATTGCCACCAGTTATGTAACGTTAAAATGATCCGAAGCTAATACTTATTTAACGTTGGAATTTATTTTCAATTTTTTTTATACATAATAAATAATTCAAACCCTCCGATCACGTGATCTATAGACGAGTGTGCTAGACAAAACAAGCACATTAAAAACACGTGGAGATCGCCAAGACATTAAAGCGTCCAAACAGTGGAGTCTGTTGATGCGAGATGAATGGTGATGGCTGGTGGAATATTCACAATGGCAGTAGGGGAGGTCATGATCCTCCGGGACTTGAATGTATTTTCTTTGGTTTGTGTAGTCACTCGGATGGAGTGACTGTGTTTGTAGGTCAAGTGTCATCCGTTAGGAAATGCTGTTTTATAGATTGATGAGCTGTTTAAAAATATCAGAAGGATTTGTTTTTCGGTGAGACCGAGGGGCCCCAAACTCCCCAGATCTCACTGCATGTCGCGGTGCGGGTGGCTGAGCTCTGTGCTAGACCAGGTGTGTTAAATAAAACATTGACTTAAATTGGTGGCGTTTATTGCAGAACGATGCACAAATGAAAGTAAAAAGGTTAATGTTAAATTTCAGATTAAGTTATGCAGAAAGCAACTTTGAGTGAAGTGGTTGCCTCGAGCGGGCTTTTCAGAGTTGTTAAATTGCGACTTATTGGCAACTAAATTTCCGTCGGTATTAAGCAGAATGTATAATGGCTGTAAAGCGCTGGTTAAACGGCCAGATCTGTGAGACGCGAGCAGGGCCTCTACAATCCGCATTAATCAGGGATCTACTGATTATGATTATGAAGAATAAATAATACAGATTTATGGATAATTATTGACCCTACTTAAATGCGCAATTTTCCTTAATTAAGGTAGTAATCTGGAGTATAGTGCTACGATAAAATCAAACCTGAACAATTAATCAGAGAGGTATAAAAAAGAAACGAGTAAACTTCTGAAATGTGGTGCTGGAGAAGGATGAAAAGAATAAATCGAATGAGAGAATTACTTTATAATTTTTCCAATAATATTTGATCATTAAGTCAATTTCCACATATTTCATCATCCTAATAATTGAGGTTAAGTACTAGATTTAAAAAATATATATTTTATTTAAAAAAAAATAATTCGAAAACAGTTTTTTTTTTATTATTAATGAAGAAAAATGTATTTTCCGAAACCGATTGGTGAATATAAATAACTCATAGAGGTTTTAAAAAACAAAGTGAAAATACTATTAATTACGTGTTTGCGTTAAATAACTTAATTAAATAAAGAATTGCAAATGTGGATGTTTTGAGGAAAATGGAAGAAAAGAGGTCTTTAATTAACACCACTGAAAATCGAGAGGGTTAATGGATAGAACACATTCGTGACAACGCATATCTCTGATATGTATTTGAATTAAAATTGATGGAAGAAGAAAAATGAGTACACAAAAGAATGATCAAAGTGAATGGCGAAAACAAATCTTAAATATGAAAGAAGAAGAGATAAAAATAAATAGTAATATTAAAAAAATATATATAAATGCGTTCATGAAATACGCACCACATCAATTTCCTCCTTGAGCTAAGCACTCGCGTAATTAAAAAAATGACTAACATCGTGACTCACTCAAATCCTCGATTTCAAACATGGTCTACTATTATTGTTAAATCAAACAAACACGCTACTAGTTCCAGGTGGTGAGATTTTTTTCAATTTGGTCCTAAAGTAGGCATAATATATTGATACTATTTTGTTGTTCACTACTAAAACAGGCTTAATCCGGGCCCCCGGCCCATTTGTTCGGGCAATCGCCACTTGATTGAAATTTTTATTCGACCATTACAGGGAATTCAAAGACCGCAGAGCAAATGAACGGCGCGGCTACTGGCCATTTATCGTGTATAAATTGGAGTTCAGAAAGACGTTTAATTTTAAAATATTATTTTAACCCTTTGTCATTTCAGTGTCATTGTTCCGCATTTTGTGATAATTCCACCCTTTTAGCCCAAAGTGGATCGAGGAGAAAACATTGCGGCTGGTTCAAAGGCTCCATAAATTTAATTCAATTAGTGGAATTCCGCCCAGTGCCGGGGATTACCTCCCGCAATCTAATTACTTTGTAATTGCGTTTGACAAATAACACAGATTGCGAGCACCCCCTCCCGCTAGAGCAGTTTAAATTGGTTCATAATAATATTAAAATGCTAGTGAAACGCCTTTGAGCCGTTTCTGCGAGGCATTGTTAAATCCCGCCATCTCCGGCTCACGTCTCCGACTGATCGTTCCGTCCTGAAATAATTTCTAATGTTGCTAACTCCGCATTTTTCTCGACATAATTTAAGAATTCCCGTGTGTTAATTTATTTAACCATGTCAACACTCTCCGTATTGAATTATACAATTTGACTACCGAAAATGAAGTATCTTAATAGAATAAATATGAATTAAATATATTAATTATAAAGACATACATATAAAATCAATTTAATCGAAAAATATTGTTGTTGCGCCACCGGGATGATGGAACGATAAAATGTATTAATATCAAAAAGGTAACATATAGGGTCGAAAATTGTCGCTAAAAATAATGTCGCTGTAGCTTAGTTGGATAGAGCACCTTCCCCGGTTAGGAAAGAGATCCAGGTTCATATCCCGGTGGCGCAACAACAATATTTTTCGATTAAATTGATTTTATATGTATATCTTTATAATTAATATATTTAATTCATATTTAAAATATCACAGACCCGTCTGTTCTGAATAATTACAACTTCACAATAAGAATGTGTTCTCCTAAATATCTTAATAGAATTTAATCATTTTAATTAAATGTGCCTTAACAAACACAAATAATAAAATTAATATAAATAGAATTATAGTAGTATTCACAGTGAAAAAAAAAACATACTTATACAATACAGGTAGTATTAGTATAGGGTAAACAAAAATATCCTTCCTTTTCAAATCATTTTATTGTTATGTTAAGATTTTTTCGAATCCAATTCCTTGATATTTTTAAACAATTGAAATGGACCAAATCAAATTAGATGGATCAGATCAAATAAGAAAGATACATTGAAAAAATCTATGGAATCAAGTATTGTCACCACCGGCATTCGAACCAGAATCTTTTCATGTCGGTAGACAGCTTTTAGACCTGATTATTATACGAGACGTATATTTTTCTGGTTAGATAGATTTTTCTGTGAATGTTTCTATGTAATTCATCTTAATTATTTTCTAGTCAATAAATATTATGATAACTTCTAACATTATGTATATTAAAAATAGTTTAAAAAATCTTGTTACCGAGATGTAAGAGTTCGATCTTCAACTCGAAACACCAGCGAGTTAGTTATATTATACATAGCACAAGTACATAACAAAAATATTCACGTGTGACCCCATTTCACGTGTGCAACTCTAATCAACTCGTTAGTTTATTGTGCTTGTGATATTAGCCTCTTTTAAAATTATCTTTATATATTTAATTAAGAGCACAAAGTGTTTCGTGAAAGCTCTCAACTTTTGTATGGTCTACGATAGTGTTAAATCTAATTATCTATATTAGAATATGTCCAAGAACACACAATTACTGAATTTTTACCTACAAAGGCACTGTTATTACACAAATATCAGATATCTCATAGAGACAAAACTATTTTTTATTATATATAATTGAAAATATATGGAAGTACGGGGTAATTACAGGGCTTACGACCTATCTTCGGCTGTCTTAAGTGATCACTTTATATATATATATATATATATATAACGTTCACCAACTCTCACCCCTCAATTTCCACATATAAAAATTTAAAAAAAGTAAAAATGAATTATCAAATTTGGTCGGTCCATGGCGATGGTGTAGTGGTACTCGAAGCAAGTCCACATACTAACATATATACAACATTAAAAAATTTCATAAATCTAATTGTCTGCATTTTTGTCGATAATTCGTTTCGTGTAACCAAATAATAAGTCAGGTGTACAGTTTTTCTTTGCCATTTCCAAATATCTTTGGGGTGCAAGTATCAGAATTAAGACCCCACTATGAATGCTAATTTAAAAAATCTTATTTCTACACTATTCAAAGTTGAATTAGCACATTTAGAGTCACTTTAAAATTACTTTTATTCAAAAAAATTAAGACAATATTTTTAATGAAGTTGAAGCGAATTCCGTTGCCATCTAGCGATTGCGTAATGGAACTCACGTAATAATATTAGTAATGGTGTGTTTCATTGTTTTTCATTATAACCGTAACCGCTATATTTACAAATAAATACTAAACACAATGTTATGTACTTATGTTTATAAGTAAATTTTTCATATATTATATTTGTTTACGCGCCTTGTTACTTCGATTGGTACCACTGGATTTCCTGGTTTATAATAATGTACATGTGTGTGTACTAGTATTGCCGCCATTTTTTCGGAAAGCTAAGAAGATGATAACCGACAGGCGTCATTCTTATTATATCCCGCGGTTCGACCAGTCCAACGGTCCAAATAAACCATCAGTGCGCGCTTCAGTCGGTCGAAATCTAAAGAAGACAACCCAGCTAAAAGAACAACAATATCGGATCAGAAAAACAGCAATATTAAAAAGGTTAGTGCAGTTCATATATCATACGTGTGTTTATTGTTAATCGGCAACCAGGGAACCAGCTATCGAAGGCATTTACATAAACAATATTATATATTTAAAAAAATATGTTTAGATATATAAGTTGTGTATTGAATTAAATAAATAGAGTAAAAATAAATACATACATAAGAATATTAAAATAAAGACCATATTATAAAAATAAAGAAGTTGTTCGTTGATCCAAATAAAAAATAATATTTATGTAATCCATGTTTCTGTTAAATTGTGTATAGGTAGGTATATATTAACGTTGTGCAATTCAAAATGTATCGTAACATAACTTATATAAGCATTTTTATTGTCCAAATAATGCAACCGGATAATAGGAGACCGGCATAATTACGCCCAACCCCAATTAACCCCATTTCGCCTGAAGCGTAAACGAAATAATACCTGCATGAACGTAAAAGTTGGCTCTAGAATTGTCAATGAATAGTAATTTGTATTCTGGCTAATATACCTCGCTTAATACGAATTCGATTTGTCCGAAAACTAAACAATATGCTCAAACAAAATGACACTATTTCCAGCTTTAAGTGACTGATAAATCAGTTAATGCATTTATCATTTGCCTTCCGCTTTTGCATAGAAAAAAATCACAATTAAGGGGGATTTTAACAGTATGAAAATCGTAATACAACAAACATAATATATAGTATATGAAACTAATTATAAAAATCCACAAATATGTTCAAGAAAAGTAGTAAAGATTGTCATAATATATCAAGAAAACTCTTGTTACCAATGTTCATCAATTGAAGAAAAACACTGTATCAACTACCTAGGAATCATAATAGATAACAAACTCAAATGGATAGAACATATTACTAATCTTACAAACAAAATAAGGAAAACTGCCTACATATTTTTAAGACTCATCACTTATAAATCTGAAAATAATATATTACGCGTTTGTACAGTCACATTTGCAAAACGGTATTATTGGATGGGCAGCACCATATAAAACTTCAATGTCACAATTATAAATCACTCAAAAATTGATAATAAAAATTATTTTAAAAAAAATTACTAACCAAGTATACAACTCTTCACAGATTTACCAAAAATAATAGACATGCAAAAAAAAATCAATAATTCAAATTTTCAAAATTGAAAATCAATTAAATATTAGAAGCGAATTCCGATCTACAAGATATAGAGACCAAATTGATCTTCCAAAACTAAAATATACCGCAACCCAAAATCACTATATTTATCTAGGTATCAAATTTTTTAACAATCTCTCCATCACAATTAGAAAAATTACAGAGTACTATAAATTTGTATCTGAAGTAAAAAAAAAATGTACACAGACTAACTCTATACACGAGTCTTACTCTCATAGAGAAGAAATAAATGATAAAAGAAATATGTATATATCCTACTGATTATTCTAAAAATGTATTACATTTTCTAATATTAAAATATTATATTTTTAAAAAAGGGTAATATAGCAGTTTACAACATACTATTAGTAGAAGAAGATAAAAACCGTTGGGAGAAAGAGTGGGGAGGTTGGAATTATTGTTGTAGTAAAAGGAGAGCAAGATGTGTTTCTAGGTAGAATGATTGGTTCAAATTGAAAATGTAGTGGTTTATAAAAAATAACTAATTTAGCGTATTAAGGCTGATGTTGAAAAAGTAAATTTCTGTTAATTTCTCATCATGGTATTTTATGTGTACGATGTTCTACTTCTAGGAATGTGGAATAGTACGGATTTACGGGTCGATCTAGATAGTATATGGAAGGATATTAATTCTAATTGGCTAGGATAGTCAATATGACCAGTAGTTTAAAGAGAAATATTATGAATCATGGGATGGTAATACGCTAGTAATCAGGAAGAAATCACCGCCGATAAATCGACATTTATTGGTAAAATAACATTTTAATACACTGCAAAATTATTAATATTTGCATGCCACTACCTGCCTCACTAGGTACATATAAAATTCTTGTAATATACAAGGTGTGTGGTAATTTTTTTTTTACCTCACAGTGCAAATGATTTTACTGCCTTCAATGTGTTCATAAATAATATCGTCGAAAGAATTTGCACAGTTGAATAATAACTCGGACTTGATGCTGATATTGTGAGAAATTTACTCGACTCTCAATTAGAAGAGCTAAATGAGAATGATTTCCTTCAACTAGAAGTACAGAGTGTGTGTGAAAAAGAAGAAGAAGAACTCGAGCGAGCATTCGATCACATGAAGCGCGCAAGAGAAATATTATTTTATGAAGACACAAATATGATGAAATTTGCCGAAATTTGGATAAAATATTTTGATGAACAGTTTTATTCAGTGTATCTTTCGAAGTAAGTCATTTAATTTGTTTTAAACTTAACATTATTATTTTACAGTTAAATCAATTTATTGAAGTACACCTCCTTAAAGCCTAAATATATTTTCTATATCTCATAGTTAATGAGATAGAACTAATCCAATCGGCGGAACCATTAAGCGGATAATCCATAAATCGAATGTGATTATGTAACAAAAGGATTGAAAGTGTGTACTTACATTATATATTTTAATATCCGAGTTCTGAGAATTTATAATAGATAGAGAAATGATAATATACGTATATATTAATTATCACTTATAACCAATTTATAATTATATATTATTAATTGGTTATTAGTGGCAAATCGCTAATCTAGAATGTTATTTGTAAGTTTTAAAACACATTATAAAAGAGATAATAAGTTTAAACATATTACTATTACTTAGCAACGGGCCGGACATGAAAGAAATACTCATATTAATATGAGTTAAGTATATATTTTCATATAATGTGCGAAATTCCATTTAATATTATTTTGTAAAATTATATTTACAATTTGTATAATATTTTTATAGATTTCTTGATTTTTTCCATAACTTTATATTTATAATTATTATTATCTAATAAGAATTTCATAAGAAAATAGTATTGTATTGACGTTCGTGCATTGGACCGGGATTGGAATAGTACATCAATGGATCTGATGGCCGACAACATTTTCAATACATATGCATTATTAAATATTTTGTACATTCCGCAGGACAGAGTTCGTTGCGAGGTGACTTGCGTCTTGGTTAAATCATTAGTTAATCGAAGGGTAGATACCTAAACAGTTTACATACATCATCTATAAACGCAACACATGTCACACAAATATATATTTAGTTAGTGCAGAAATCATCATTTATGATAATACATCACAGGACTGCCTATTTAAAAGAAGAAGAAGAAGAATAATAAATTTAAATTATTTTATGAGTCACATTTTGTAGGTCCGATTTCATATTTGCCTTACTAGATTATCCGGCATTAAGATGTTGTATCTCATCACGGATGAAAGATGAACGCGAATAAAGTATGAAACTGGTCTATAGTGGTCCACCGTATGACATGTTATATGGACTGCAAAAATTCAAGCACTAGTTTTCGAATATTTTCCAAATATATCGTTGGTTATCTTATTTTTGAATTCTCCCGGGAAAATATTATAAATCAAAAGAATTCAATAGTTTTTTGTCTGCCTTGTTTTCTTCACACAATGAAAAATTAAACATTTTTCTGTATAAATGAAATGGAAGTACGCGAACATTTATCTCAGGATAGAAACATGTAAACAATTTTATCCTTCAGCTATTTTATTATTCTTATGTTAACTTGTATTTAAAATGAATATGTTTAAGATTTTAAGCAAAATTTTTAATAAAATAATTATGTACATAACCACATTCGCTTTATGATTTAAAACCAACCGGTTTTGAAACGACTTTTTTTACTTTATCAGGGTAGTATAAAACTTAACCTAAACATATAATTTTTAAATGATTAAAAGATATCTCATAGAGACGAAGCTATTTTTTATTATTTGAAAAATGTGGAAGTACGGGTAATTAATTACAGCGTAATTAATTAGCTTGATTGGGTGGAATGGTGAACGTTACATTGTGTAAATTGATCACTTAAGCCAGCCGAAGACAGGTCGTAAGCCCTGTAATTACCCATACTTCCATATTTTTCCATTAATAAAAAATAGCTTCGTCTCTATGAGATATCTATTATTTGTTTAATAACAGTGCCTTTGTAGTTCAAAATCCAGTAATTGTGTGTGTGTGTGAACATATTCAAATATTCCATATAATTTTTATTATGGTTTCGTTGATTATCTCGAGATGAACTTTTAAATCTGCTATCTTCTAGTTGGTAGTAATCGTCGGTAAATAAATATACGTCAGTGTCAAATGTCGTGAGAGTTGTAGAAACGGGGCTTAATGATCCGAACCGGAATAAAGTGTCGCATTTATTCGAAACATTTTTAGATTTCAGACGTTCTGAAACTGGCTTGTTTAAACAGTATAACTCGAATGGTTATATACAAAGCTATCTTGCATTAATTATAAAAATTATATCAAAATCTACTATTTGTTTTAAATTGTAGTGTACATGATTATAATATTCAAATTACTTTTCATTTAATTGTCAATTGCGTTTAAATATTAAGCTGAGTTAGAAAATGCTTCAGATCAAAAGTGCTCAGTAGGTATTCTGACAATTTTTACTTTAAATTACGAAAATAAAAAAGATTTAATTAAGAATGTATTATAGTTTGACTAATTGATAGCTTAATTAAAAATGTATAAATTTCTTTTCAATAATAAAAAGATAAATTAAAAAATGTATAAAATTTATTTATACAATAGAAAAATAATACATTTTAAGTCACAGACTCGATAGCTACTACGCGACACAGAATGACAGATAATATGTAGGCTATACGGATAATTTTCAAACGTTTAAAAAAAACATTATTCGAGAATCTTTACTATTAAAAAATGTATGGTCACCGCAAACACTATTACTATCACTAAGGATTATTTCATCAAGCGTACAAGATTGAGCACTCGGCAAGCTCGAGCTCCTTTTGAGAAACTTATCTCAAGGACCCACATAGTGTACATCGGCACACGGTGCGAGTCACGCGTAAGATTGATTCGAGTCGTTTTTCGCTACGAAGGAGTCTACAAACCGAAAAAAACAACAAGATGAAAGTCACTTAACCATCCATTGTCTAAAAAATAGGAAATATTGATATTACAGGGTGCTCTGATAAATTGCAACCGCTTGTACGAAAGTTATCCGGCACCCCGCGGTGATATTGGCTAAAGCTCGGCAATACTTGGACGATACCGCCACTTTCTCAACAGTCAATAAAACACACATTTACATTTTGTATTCCCGACAAAATAGGTCGCCACTTATCGGCAACCCGGCATCAAAATATGCTGACACATAAAAATGAAGAAATTTTCCATTAACGAAAGCCAATAAAAAATATTGCCGATCAAACGGCACGAACTTTCTGTGATCTTAGAATTTGATTTGATTTTGAACCGAACATGAAAAGAGCATTTCAAAAGAATGTTACATAATATAAGTTTTAATTTTAATGTAGGTACTATCCCTTCATACTTCCGCGACTTACTGTCAATGTTAAGTTTTCATTTAATTCGGCACAAATGTTGCGGCTCTTTTTCATTCCCGTCCGTCCTCTCTTCTAATTGAAATCCTTTGATTTCCAATCTCAATCCACTGATTGCATAAATTTGACATATTTCGTATGTGTGTTTTTTTACTTTTTTCTCAAGGTTCAATATAAACAGAGATACGAATTTTTTCAATTTTACAAAAGTCACAATTTTGAACCAAGATTGTGGATCTAACTGGTTATCAAAATCTAGCTCTAGAAAAAATATATGATTACCACCGGGATACAGACCCGGAACTTTACCAATCCGGAAAAATGTTTTCGATACGTTAATTAACCATTTAAGTTTCCGATAAATTTAAATGATACATCTTTTATTCCACTTTTAAAAGTAATCAACTTACACTGCAATGAATCGCAAAACCTTTGAGTGACATACGCCAGGATTAAAACAATCAAGTTTATTAAATTTGTACAATCTTCGATACAACATACAGGCGTGTAACCTGAGTAAATAACGAGTCGAAAACGTTCAAGGAGCATGTATCGTTACGAACAATATTATTGTATGAGATTTTTACAAAATCATAAGTCTAAAGTACCTACGTCAAAATAAATATTTATGTAATCGATTAATTATATTATTTTACATCTTTACTTCAGGCAGTCATTTAACAAAGCACATTCGGACGGCTCAAAGTTCGATAACCTTATGTTGTTTGTATTCAATATATAATTTGGTTTCAATAAAATATTTCAATTAATATAAATAATAATAATGAAAAATAATATTTTTTAAATGCTTATTACATTTTTAATGAGCATTTTTGACATTTATTTTGAATATGTATCTAATACTAAAATGTGTAATAGTTGTTAAACCTGTATATGTATTTCTATTTAAATATAACTGTGTTTGCGTTAAAGTAAAATAAAATCATTTTGAGTTGTCGGTCCAGTGAGCTACTGAACGACCCACACATCAGTTTCCAGTGCGAGGCTTCCAATCTTGAACCTTTTGATCCCATCGGTCTTGGTGTTCAGCTCTTTATCAATTAAACTTGATGGACAATTTCGATTCTACACTGCTAACTTCGTTTCAGATTTTATCTCATAGGCCACACGCATCGCCCTTTCCACGGCTCATCTTAAAATTGTGGATAAGACATTTTCTTAGTATCCACATTACCTACATTACGTCAACCATCAGCAAGTTTACCACCATTCATTTACCATGTTATATTATACCTATCAATAAATTAAAGTTCTATTTTAATGAGGTAGGCTATCATTAATATGGCGTTATTGACGTACGTGCGTTGTGAAGATAGAATAGACAAAAATCTTTACAGAAATATAATAAATCTGTTGTATGTTTTCCTACATACATTATTCTCCTCCGTGACTTTCTTTTGTTGTTGCCTTTTGGTATTTTGTGATATAAGTGTGTATATTTTGTTTGTATTATTCATAAAGTTGAAATGTTTAAGAAAATTTAACCCTGCCTTATATACCAAAAACAATATTCAAAAATATATCTTGAATAATAAATCAAGAAGAAAAAAGCGGAGTCTATTAGTTGAGTTGCAAGGATTGTGGCGTATTTTATATTGGATAGAGCAGAAGAAGAATATGAAAATGATTGGAAGAACATAAGAAAGTTATAAAAAACTTCAGTCTAAACTCCGAAATGGCTGAGCACGCAAGAATGGGGGGCCATTCAATTGATAATAGTAATTTACAACTTATACATAGTTGCGCCAAAGGACGAAAATTAGACATTCTAGAAAATTTAGAAATATTTAATAATAATAAAAACATAATAAATATTCAAATACCGCCAATTACATCCCCTCTCTTATCCATTTTAACTCCACCCCTACCCCTACCTCCGTTAACTCCACACACACCATATTTTACGGTCTGAAAGTGTTTTTTATTTTAGTTTAATTATATTATTAATATTGGAAAGACGTTCCCGAAAACGTTCAAACGTTTAACACAATAAAATATAGTGGAATAAAACAGTGTTTTAACTCAATTTACAAAATTATATTATAAATTATTTTAGTAAAATATAAGTGTATATAACTGGAATAAAAAAAAAATAAATCTCTTTTTAATATTTAATAATACAAAGAATAATTATGATCAATAGATAATCCTCTACGCAGCTAGTCAGCGCAACACGTTCAATCTCTTGTGTGTATTTCTGAATCACTCATTTATCAACAGAAAACAAATTTTTGGTATCTCTTTTCGGAAGCGATATCTGGTGTAGCTAATGGTATCAGAGAAGATTAATCAACACACAGCAATGTCAAATCGAAACAGACGAATGACCACTGCGCTACATAGCGGACGCCTGTCGAGACTTATCGAGACGAAAATTTTTGTTGATCTGTGACAATCGTTCTATCTAATCTGCGCGCGCGCAATGCTCCCAGCGATAGCGCACTCTTGAAATATTATCAGTGCAGATTAACCCTTCCCAAACCATGCAGTAACACGAGTATACCATCATAATTAAACCTGTAATATTTCGGTAAATACATGCAACATAAAATTCATATTTTAAATAATCCTAAAGAAAATATTAGAGCTCAGGAATGACTAGTGAAAAACCAATTATGAAAAGGGACTCGTACAAAAAGAATTATTTTTCGATTCAATCCGTTGTAAAAATACAATTTGTGATATGAAAGACAGAGATCACACACTATTTTCACAGTGAAAAGAACAACAAACATACAAATATAAGTTTTTCTTTCTCACTAATTAAATGAAGAGAGATAAGAAGTAAGGACACATTGTATAGGACTTAATGAATGGTCTAAATTATGTTATTAATCATTTTTTCAAAATTGAATGCTCAATATTTAGAGTTGATTCGTGCCATTTAAGCTAATAAAAACAATTTTTATAACTATTATTTATGGTAACACGAGTTGACAGCATGGCTGCGTTTGGGTATATTTTAGCATGGTATGGTAAAGGTTAATATATTTTTTTAATCTAATGAATTTTTTCATAATAAATAATACCTATGAATGGCAAATTGTATATTACAGGCATAGACAGTATTATACACAGCGGCGTGCAGTCAGTACTTCGAAATAAGTTGTACTTAACTAGAATTTCTGCGAACTAATTCGAATAGGAATATGAATCTTGTAATATTTTTATAAAAATTATTGTAATTTTATTAAGATTTTAAAATAGCATAATATTCTGTCAGATAAATATTTTTATTAAGGAGAACACATTCTTATTGTGAAGTTGTAATTATTCAGAACATAGGTCTGTGATGTTTTAAATACTAATTTAATGTATTAATTATAAAAATATACATATAAAATCAATTTTGTCGAAAAAAAAATGTTTTTGCGCTACCAGGATTCACAATAAGAATGTATTCTCCTTAATAATATAAGTAGCATCAATGTGTCCAAAATTTAATAAAAATGAATTGATAATTCTGGCGTCTGCAGTCGGTTTACTCAAAGGTATTTAAGATTCCGTAAAAACAATATAGATGGCTTTCAAATAATGCAACGACAGATGTATTAATTTGAGAAAGTGTAACATATAGGTTCGAAAATTTGTCATGAAAAATACTGGTGCTATAACACAATTGGTAGTGTACTTCCCCGGATTGGAAATAGAGATCCAGGTTCGAATCGCGGTAGCAAAAACATCTAAATTGATTTTATATGTATATATTTATAATTAATACATTAGATAAGTATTTAATTTCGCTTTATTTCTCAAAATATAAAGTTAGACACAGCTTATTTCAATGCACTTACTGCACGCGCCTGATTATACAAGTATATCTATCTGAGAGATTGCTGCGAAAATTTTGAAATCTTTTGTAGCTTTATGACACTATGGTTCTACTGAATTGAAAAGATAGATACATTATGAAATTATTTATGATTATTATTAGTGATTGAAAAACCAACATTAAAAAATTGTGTCGATATAATCGCTCATTTTTCATAGCGCACAATAATACTCCCATCTCCGAGGCAACGTTGTCAGTGAACACACCTGAATATTTAAGTTCTTCCCTTCTATCAATTTCTCAAAACTTTATCTTTTCATTTCTACCATGCATATTTCAACAACACTTGCGACAAAGATGAGGAAGTGTAAAAAATTACGCGAGAATGCTACCGAAATTGCTACCGACTCAGACTCAGGTTTGATCAAGCAAATATATAAAGTTGTTTGTCGATCCACGTTTTTATGAATTTAAAAGTATTTTAGAATGCTCTAACAAGGAGACCGCTAGCTTATAAATTAAATTTCAAAGCGAGTGTTGCTCTTATTTTTCAAAGAATGTTTATATATCATATTAAGTATGTTTATTTATTAAGAATACTTTGCAAATAAAACGTTATAATATGTATATGTATACATAGCTCGTAAGTCGTAATTTTAAAAATGTTGTCAAAGATATGTTATACCTTTTATAACTTTTAAAATACATTTTTATGATATTATTACATCTAGCTTTCTTTGTATAGGTGTGCTCAATATAGTAATTTTTAGAACAAAATATGTATGTGACTTATAACTATTATTTAATTACATATATATACAGGATGTAACCTGACTAAATTAAGAGTCGAAAAAAAAACTTCAAGGAATATGCGCTAATTCTGCATCGTTACGAAAAATATTATCGTTTGAAATTTTAGCGAAATGTATCCATTATTAATTTATATATTTGCTTCAGGCTCTAAATCGTCTAATAAAAAATAGTATAATTTTTAGTATTCAATATATCATTTGGAATTAATAAAATATTTCAAATAATCGAAATAATCGCAAATTTATAATTTTTTTGAAATGATTATATCTTTAATATGGTTGAGGTTAGGCACATATTGCTTGAAAATTTTCGACTCGTAATTTATTCAGGTATTCACCCATAAAATATTGTAGTCTAGGTCTGTTACACCCTGCATATGTATGAATTGGCGTCAATCTACATTATATCACGTTTTTATAGATGGTTTCGGCATGGTAACACGTGCCATTGTCAAGGCGTTGCCTAAAAAAGTTTTTCGCGGGAGACATAAATCTCCCGCAGTCGAGGTCGTCTACACAAAATGCGATCTAACCTAAAAGAGACGTTAATTCCATACACTAATCGCTGAAATCTTAACCTCACAAACATCATTTATTCAGTTTTAATATATATATATATATATATTACAAAAAATGACGACACAATTATTTGCATACAAAACTAAAAACTAAAATATTTTTTAATATACGTGGGGTACGTTGCTCGTGAAACATCAACAGAATGGTGTGGTGTTTTGTTACGTGCATTTTTTTCAAATAAATATTACAAATAATCATTTATTATTTAACCATAGACTTATTTTAAAACATTTTTTGCTAGTGGAATATTTTTGTTGGAAGATCGCTGACCTCGTTGCGTTTTATGTTCAGTGAGTAAACAAAATGTTTACATCAGAGAAACGTTAGTGTTTAGTGCAAGATATACCAAATCATTTCTATTAGGATAATGCGTAATAAAAAAATTTAATAACTTTTGCATTGGACATCGAACATTATGTGAAATAGTAAATAATCTACAGATTATTCTCTCATATTTAGGTACATTATTGGTGAAAGGGTATTTTTTTTACTTAACTCCAATTACCATTAGGATTCTCTGTACATTATTATTCGGGTCATGTCGAAATGGAATCACAATTTGAAATACTTTACGCAATAATTGTATTTAAAAAAATTTAATAACACTAGCAGATAAGCAATCGGCTCTGGCGGATTGCTTACTACTAGGCCCTGCGGGCAGCTATCTTTGTAAGTTAGCTGGCAAAACGAACAAAGATGACATAAAAAAATCGTGGATAAATAATTTATATGGTAAGAAAGATTTCTCGCTTACCATAGACAGAAGAAAAGATGTCAATATACGATTACACTAAAATATGTTTTTTTTTCTTACTCGCAATATTGCACCTTACCCGGTTTGGAAAGAGATCCAGGTTTGAATCCCGGTGGCGAAACAACAATATTTTTCTATAAAATTGATTTTATATGTATATTTTTCTAATTAATATATTTAATTCATATTTTAAATATCAATAATTACAACTTCACAATAAGAATGTGTTCTCCTAATAATAAAGTTGTATCAATGTGTCCAAAATTTAATAAAAATGAATTGATAATTCTGGCGTCTGCTATCAGTTTACTCAAAGTTATTTGAGATTCTGTAAAAATAAGGTAGATGGCTCTTTCAAATTATGGAACCATTAAATGTATTAATATCAAAAAGGTAACGTACAGGTTCGAAAATTTGTCGCTAAAAATATCGTCGCTGTAGCATAGTTGGATAATGCACCTTCCCCGGTTTGGAAAGAGATCCAGGTTCGAATCCCGGTGGCGCAACAACAATATTTTTCGATATAATTGATTTTATATGTATATGTTTTTAATTAATATATTTAATTCATATTTTTAATATTCACTTCATTTCAAATTGAATATATATTTATGTACTGTTATTGAATTTGTAAAAGAGAAAACATTTAAGTAATCTTAACCTAGAGATATTAAAATTACGTTCGTTGTTGCATGCTCGCGTCTCACAGACCTGTCCGTTAAATCAAGCACTATTCAGCCATAATGACACTTCCGATAATGACATTACTGAAGCCACCACATAGATAAAGACAGGTAAGCGTAATAATGATATTTTATAACAAAATAAATTTAATTTGTATTTTATTAATATTTCATTCAACATAATATGATATATCTTATTAGAACACATTCTAATTTTGAACTTGTAATTATTCAGAACATAGGTATGTGATTTTATATTATATATATCTATGTGTGTGTATTTTATATAATCAAATAATTGATTTTAAAAAAAATATTTTGATATTTAATATATATTTTAATTATTGAAAATTCAATCACAATATAAGTACCCACAAATCTGGTATATTCATTTATATATAAAGCTTGTCAATTATGATAGAAAAAAAACATTTTTTTTTAATTTGCACATAATATTTTGTAGGTACTTACCTAACAGGTGTTAATCAGGCTTTGTGCATTGAATTTAGTCAAATTTGTAAAAATAGAACGTTCCAAAAGTAATATTGTTTCGTATCCAATCAAGTGACAGTCGATTACATAACTAATATTAATTAAATGTATCAGTTAGAAAGACGTACAGATAAAATAAATTTATCAAAAAAATATTTTGTTGCCACCGGGATTCGAATCAGCGCACTTCCTCGGATAGGAAGGGTTCCTGGTTCGAATCCCGGTTTTTTCGATAAATTGATTTTGTCTGTACATATTTCTAATTGATTAATTTAATTTGTATTAAAAATATCATTGTACTATGTTCTAAAAAACTGCAACTTCATCATAATAATGTGTTCTCCTTAAAAAAGAGAATATATAATTACTTTATTGGACATATGCATACATATGGTTTACTTTCACAGGCCGTTATTAACAATACACTTCATATTCTTATAGAAAAAATAAATATTATATCCACTTTCTTAGCAGGTTAAACTTTAGACACTATCGACAAGCGAATAATAAAGGAAAATATCTTTATTATTTTAGGGAGAACACATTTTTATTGTAAAGTTGTAATTTTATTAATAGTTTTGTGGTATTTTAATATGAATTAAATTATTCAACTAGAAAGGTATACAGAAAAGATCTATTTATCAAAAAAAAAAATCTGTATGTCTTTCTAGTTGATTAATTTACTTGCACTTCAATATTTTTACTTAAAATAATAAATTCTACTTTCTACTGCTATGAACTCCTGCATAGTTAATTTCACTCACCACTCACTATTTTATTTATGCCATTCCGATACAAATCATCACAAGCATTCCACTGTGTGTCGGATGCTTTGATTGGCTAATAATTTTACTTCCGCAATAGATATATTCAATTTGATTTTGCTAAGTTTCGAGAGGCGTCTGGGCGAACGCCTTTCATATCAAGTCAGTTTTGAGATGTTAATTATCCTATGAAAATAACTCTCAATATGAATTTTGTCGGTAATTTATGTTTATAATTCAATGGCTACATACGGTAAAGGTTTAAGGAGAGAGAAAAATAAGAATTTTTATTTCAAAATTGTTTTTTTACTTATAAGTAAATATATGAATGGTATTTACTCTTTTAAATATACTGAAAAGTAAAGGACAATATTTTTTCATGTGATGCGTCACCGTTTTAATTTTTTATGATTAATAATTTAATGAAATTCTTTTTATTGTTAATTCACTTCCTGTAGTTCTTAGAAAAATATTTTTTGGTGTTAATAATAATTTATTCCGAATTAACACAAAAATGCATTTTATGTACGTTAGTTTTTGTGTTAAGCCATCGTATCGTACTGTTGTTTTTATATGTAATACTCGTTTGTAAACCTAATATAGTTTTTTTTCATTAGTTTTTGTTCTTTTTCATTAATTATTAATGGTACTGCGTACATTAAAAATATTAATAAATAAAAGTGTGACTTTCAAAAGGAGAGAATTATATTAATGCAGATTCTTAGATAGACTTTTATTTAATTTTGTGCTATCCTACGTATGCTATGCTATGCTACTCCTAAAGAGACCAAAAACCAATCTACAATATTAAAGTTTCTATTAACACCCCTAGAGTTAATGAAAACAGGATGATGTATTTATACAAACAAGAAAACTTGTCTGGAACTTCACTCGGGAGGGGCAGTGTTTACACGAGATCATATTTATAAAACAGCGATTCTCTCCAATGTATGCTACATAATATTTCTAGCAAAAACAAATATTTCGAACTCAGAATTTCAATCAGGTCAGCCGATGGAAATATCGTGAATTATGCGTGGATACATCTGACTGCAAGATCACGTACACTGAAAGGAAAGTCATTATTCCAACGGAATGAAGTACAGACTGCACAAGAATAGGCCAAGAATACAAGGTTAGCATCAGTGGCGTACCTACCACCTGAGCTGTTCAACGACTGCAACAGTTATTGCATAAGTTTAAAAATCTTAGTTACGAATGAATGAGTATTTGTGGTAGAGAGATGCGGTACGTGCAGCTGTAGTCGGGATCTTTTAGATGACTACTGATCGCCTTCTGATTGTTACCTGGCGTCGGTACAGGATGTGTTTATGGCTGTTAGGAGTACTGTTTTACACATCGGTATATGCGAGGTGCATTCAGGGTCATCTGTGGTGATTATGAAAGTAGGGGCAATATGACCTACACAAGTATATCTTAAATTTTAATTTTAAATAATTTTTAGTTTGCTATGCGTAAAAATATAAATTTGATGTATAAATAAGACTCTGTTTATATGAAAACTCTGTAGATGTTCACCGGACTTTCTTTATGGAAATCGCACTTTACTTGATATAATTAGGTTTAAATAAAGGTATCGAACATACGTATTATATCAGCCTTGATAAAATATGTTTAACGGCTGAAACTCTGGCATTTTTTAATTTTGTAAGAAAATAAACCGGTGCAAATTTTCTTTCTAGCATTTCTAAATAAATCACTCAATAATTTTGCGTATAAAATATTTTTTTTTTGACAAATTAACACGGTGTATTTAATTGTCATTAAAATTTATAATACAAATTAAACTATTGTATGTTCTCAAATTATAACTTATAATAAATGTATATTTTCATTTAAAAAATAAATATTGTTAATCTATTAATTAATGTTAATAATTTATACCTACTCGTATGTAGGAAACTTTCGGAATACAGACATCTATCTGCCATATCCGCCAGCAACAATCGCTCAGTCTATTGTGATCTATAACGTATACTCGAACTAATAATAATAAATGAGATCATATATGATATGAGTTTAAGATGATACATTTCGTATTTTTATATTGTATATAAACTCTATTATTTGTTATGTTTCTTGGATTGGTATTTTTTACTTGATTTAATTGATTTTTATTTATTTTTATAGTACCTACTTTTTTATATTCATCGTTCTTCAAATTTCTTGGTAGTTTTATCACAATAAGAGTGTGAATAATTATCACAATAAGAATGTGTTCTCCTTAATAATATAAGTTGTATCAATGTGTCCAAAATTTAATAAAAATGAATTGATAATTTGGCGCCTGCAGTCGGTTTCTCGAAGGTATTTATGATTCCGTAAAAACAATGTAGATGGCTTTCAAATAATGGAACGACAGATGTATTAATTTGAAAAAGTGTAACATATAGATTCGAAAATTTGTCATGAAAAATACTGGCGCTATAACACAATTGGTAGTGTACTTCCCCAGATTGGAAATAGAGATCCAGGTTCGAATCCCGGTAGCGCAAAAACAATATTTTTTGACAAAATTGATTTTATATGTATATATTTATAATTAATACATTAAATTAGTATTTAAGATATATAAATATTAAAAAAATATTTTGACGTTAAAAAATACACATTTATGTTATGTTTTCTTTCTCTATTGTTTCTTAGTAAAATATAGTGATGTTGCACTCAGTTTAATATTATAAACAGATGAAATTAGAATTATCTTCATAAGTTGAACGTAATATAATTGTTATTTTATATTGTTTGTGCCATGTTATATCACATTTCGATGTATTTTATTCCAACCTAATGAATTTTAAATTACATATAATGTCGTCGTGTGAAACATTAAGGACATGAAGCGTCTGCTAGTTGGTGGTCTATACAGTAAGCCGACCGCGAGAGAAGTGCATGGTTATGGCTGGTTCCCGAGGTGGGAAGCGAAGGTTCCCGAGGCGGGAAGGCGATTGCCTATGGTTTGCGAGTCGCTACTTGGTGCACCTTTAAGGTTGATGTGAGCCTGATTTACAAACCAGGTAACAGTGAGACCTCAGTGAGTGTTTAGGTTCTCTTAATCTTGCGCCATTAATTGTACAATATTGCACGTGTGGTGAGCTAGACCGCGGTACACTAAGGTGACTGGCACCACGTGACGAGCCGCCGCGCATGACGTCATGAGCCTCGCTGCACATGTCACTTCTCTGCCGACTCGTAGCTAAAAAATAGATCTTGCGTTGGATTAATCAGGTATTATCTAGTAAATACTATCTCAACATCTTTTCTTTCTTGTTTTACAAACCAAGATGAATATTGAAATATGCGAACAAGGATGATTGTCCGAAGTGGATCATCATCGTACATCCTTCTGATCAAAAATTTATCTCCATACACATATTATTGGTTGAAATCTTAGATAACAACAGTTATCTCTTTATCGTACGTTTTTTAAAATTATTTTTGTTAAAATATAAATGTTTTATAAAAAAAACTATGTTCTTTAAATTCACATATATACTTCTACTCGAGCTAATATTATGTACTTCTACATTATTTTCTTTTTTATATATTTCGATATTACTTGTGTACGTATTGCACGAACTATGGTGAATTACTTTTGTACGAGCTGCACATATTTTTTTATAATTAATTATGTAAAAGCCAACAATAATAATAAAATAAACTAATTAATTCAAATGCTAAAAGTACACCATTGACAGTTATACGCATTTATTCTCGTTTATTATTTGAAAAATATTGTTTGCATAATATTTCCAAGTGTTCAAAAAGACCCTTATTGGCAGGCGCACAATAAATCTACCGGACTTGGGTTTCAATCAACAACAGTATTTATTGATATCCCCCGGAGAAAAACCCTTTAAGATATTTCTTCTTTTGCGTCTGTACATTATTTACCCCGGCCTGATGGAGACTTCACGGTGGACCTGTAACGGTAGATAAATCAATAAAGTGAGATCTTTTATTCTGCCAATATCTTTTGAGAATTATGGAATAATTTCCTGGAACAGCGGGTGGAATCTGGAGACCGATTCTTATTGAAGTATAGAAAAACATCCGATCCCGCGAAGTCTAAGTTATTTGATTCATCCATTACTGGGTGTTCTGGTTGATAGAGCAGTGCTAGTTTAACATTACTAATCTTGTTTCAATCGTATTTCCAAGTTTGCACTACTTGCTTGACAAACAGCTGTTGTATTGTCGTGTGTCACGTGCTCCGACATCGTTGACCTTGAAAACCATACGCTTTATACTTATACTAGTAGATCTTAAATAGTTTTGTTTATTCTCTACAATTGTCAAACAATTTTTTTAACTGTTTCTAATAAAATGTAATCGGTTACATTTCATTTTCTAAATAGTTATTTATCTTTTACATCACAAAATTTGTTTACTGTAATATTTACATCTTCTAATTGTATTTAAATGTCTTTAAAGGTATCTATTAGGAATAATACAAATCAAATGAATCAATTAGATAAAATCTATTTATCAAAAAAAATTATCGAAAAAGTAATCGTAAGGTAAGGCGTTTCCTCAGGTAGGAAAAGGTCTAGGTTCAAATCCCTGTAGCAAGCAAATATTTTTTCTGTATTTTTTTCTAATTGATTAATTTAATTTGTATTAAACTTTCCACAGAATTGTTCTGAAATTACAACATCACAAGTATGTGTTTTCATTAAAAATATAAATTAATTCATAATCTATTAGGGTCATTAATGACCTTTTCATGTATTTTTAATATAAATGAATGAAATAAAGAAGCAAAGGGCATCCGCGAAATATTTGACATTATCAAGTAAAATAAATATTGAAGAACGTTCATGTCAAAAGCTTCAATAACCTAAGAGCGTGCGTGAGAAGATATATAAAAGTGAACGAGGTAAAAGTGGTATGGCTGGACAGAAGATTGCGGGGAAACCGCGTGATGGATGGTAAGTTAGTTAGTTTTATATTTTCGTAGAAAGTAATCACTTTGTTGTTTGACATATTATATTAAATAAAATAACAATCACTTTGTATGAAAATACGAAATTATTTATACGTCAACCAGTTTCGCTTATCTAAAGCTTCATCAGGACGTATTTGAAACTAATCATAAATACAAAAAGAGTGCACTTATATATATACATGAAGAGGGAGATGCGAGGTTAAATACAAAGTCCTGTATATTTAATATAATATAGAATATAAAATTACATGTGAAAGAGAGAAACAGAATACATATACAGATAGTATTTTATGTGTATTTTTTAGTGTTTGTGAATTGTGTACAACACTATATTTTCCTCTCCCTTAATGTTCCGTCTATCTGTACATATATTCTGTCTCTCTTTTTCGCATATAAATTTATATTCTGTCTCCTTTGATGTTCTATTTAATTATATATATTCTGTCTCTCTCTTTCACATGTAATTTTATATTCTATATTATATTAAATATACAGGACTTTGTATTTAACCTCGTAATTTAACCGGTTTTGAAAAAAATTATGTCCGTATATATATATATTAAAATATATACTAATAACAGATTCATCATTAGCTGACTATACGGTGCCATGAGTAAAAAATCGACCTATACAGCACAATAGACTACATGCTCCGAAAAAATATCACATGAAACATGCGCCTAGCACAAGATATGGCTAGACTCAAGTTAAATAGAACTTAATGTATTTAGTGTTGAAGCATGTTCGACCCAAAACATGCCGAATTAGAAATTGCAAAAATGAAAGATAAATAATGTCTGTATAATTTTGAAGATTTTCCACGGCGGTTTTATGGAATGCCGATCAAAAGATTAACGTTACTTAACAATACATGAATTATTTTTGTTTACAACCGCCGTCTGGTTTCATCTGAAGCAGTTTACGACTTGCGGGTTAATAATTCATTGAAAGCTGTTTTCATCAAGTCACTGGACCGCGCTGAATCAAGTAAATGAACACCAGACAAATAATAAGTTAAAGATTAAAGACAATTAGTATCAACAAACTTTGAACGGGATAAAATATATAAATAACAAAATTGTAGGCATTGTGACTATTAAAAAAAAATCGAGCAAGCACAATTACTGATGGTTATGTGTAAACATTGCACTATATATACTCTAAGTGAAGAATGAGATTTTATTATATTTATTTTTGACATTTTATAATTTCCTTTGTTAGAAAACTATTGAATTATTTTTTTAATTCAAATTTTAGGTAGGTACCATACATGTACTTATTTTATATATAAGTTATTTATCTCCTACAGGATGAAAGGACACATTTTTAATTGTCGATCAAGTGGAACACGTTTCTGAAAAGTAGCAAAAAATAAGGTTTACGTTTATGGGTATGGAATAAAATATAATATCGATTTTCCAGGCGTATTCTAGTATAATATGTTAAAAAACATTTTACAGGTAAAGAATACTTATTTAAAATAATTTTAAAAAATCTGATTCTCATAGTGATAACATATATCCTTTTTTTTTAAAAAAAGAGAAAAATTAATTATAAAATTTGGTCCATAGATGGCGATAGTGTAGTGGTATTCGAAGCGAGTCCACATACTAACATATATACAACTTTCAACATTTGATAAATGTGGAGATTGAGGGGTGAGAGTTGGTGAACGTGTATATATAAATGAATATAAAGTGATCACTTAATCCAGCCGAAGACAGATCGTAAGCCCTGTAATTACCCCTCACTTCCATATATTTTCCATTAAATATAATAAAAAATAGTTTAGTCTCTATGAGATATCTGATATTTGTTTAATAACAGTGCCTTTGTCGGTAAAAATCCAGTAATTGTGTATTCTTGGACAAATTCAAATATTGCTAAAGAATATGTATTAAATGTCGACTTCTAGAAATAATTTTATTGAAATAATTTATCAAAAATGAATGCTAAGTAATATTACTTAATCGTCTATTTGAGAGCAAAAATTAAACGGCTTAGAATTCATTGCCGTTGAAAAACTGTGTACAGAACGTAGATATTTAGTCAAAGGAAACATCTTGATCATTACATTCAAATATTATATTTATTTTAATACAAATTAAATTAATTAACTTGAAAGATATACAGAAAAAACTTTGTGGTTTATATTAATTTTAATATAGATATTATATATACCAACCGGTTTCGGAAAATACCATTTCCTCCACCAAAATGTTAAATAAACTAGCTTAAACCATATAATGTAAATTTTTTTCGAGTATGACATGCTGTAAAATTTAGTTGGTTATTTATAAAATTTTGGTTAATTTTACGCACTTTGCTTATTTCTAATGATTCTAAATTATTCGATTTAGGACCAACATGTGTATATGTAAAACAAACAAACCGATTTTTTTATTAACAGTATTGACCATTTTCTACTAAACGAGCGGAAAATTCTAAAAAACTACTATTTACTTTACTACTACTACTATCTAATTTTCCATTACTATTTATACATCTTAAATGTTAAGGTTTTGACTTGTTTTACCAATATAGAAAGCAGTACAATCTTTACAGCTAAGTTTATAAACACCGGATTTATTAAATTTAATTAATAAAACACATATTTGACGTTTGATAATTTTATCAGTATTTTTTTTCCTCCAATCATGGCGGCTACAAAATAATTCGCTTGAATGACTAATTTTTTGGCATCGCAACATAAGTACTATATCTAATATGTCATTGTTTTATTTTATCAACAGCTGTCATGTAGATAAGATATTAAACTAACAAAAGCATGACATCAAATCAATCAATCTTTCAGATCTGTACTCGATTCAGTGAGAAAATTTAAGTACATCAGAATAACGTCAATCAGTAGGGTTTAAAATTACGTAATTATGGTAAAATAGCTAAAAAATGTACATAAATATGTTAAAATAGCTGTGTCCATGTCCATGCACGTTTTCTTTAATTACATACTATTATATTATACGCAATTCAATATGCAGTAGGTCTTGGTTATTGGAATCATCAACCTGAAGATTTTGATTATAATATCCATCATTTCTATAATTTTATCCGAAAACTATTATCTAAACAAAAATAAATGAGTATGATTATTCTAAACACCTACATTTAATAGATGATTCATTTATTATACATACACAAAATAAATACAATATCAAACACAATAATAATATTGCAAATTTAAAGAATTAATTATAAAGATATACGGAAAAATCTATTTATCGAAAAATATTTTGTAGCTAGCGCTAATTGATTAATTTAATTTGTATTAAAAATACCACAGAACTATGTTCTGAAAATGAAACATCACAATAAAAATGTGTTTTCATTAAAAATAAATTATAATTGTTTAATTTTTAATAATTACTAATTTTAGTTTATAGACTAGGTCATAAACAGTCCAGTAACTATTTTTTAATGCAGTTATTAAACACTAACCTATATATTTAAACTGCTTATCTTTGAGAAGAATGTGTAAAAAAAATATAACATTTTTTAAAACGTCTGGCAACACCTATCGCGACTGATGTCTTCTAATAAATGTGGTCAGCGTTAGACCAATGTACTCACGTAGCACGGTTGCATTGTAGCATTAAAAAATTCCAACCTGGCGGCAAATTAGTAGTATCGATATAGGAGCACTTGCTTATAGAATGGTCCTGGTTAAATGCTGAGTCACCTTAGTACTTGTTATTTTACTCCAAAAAATGCTTACAAATACGAGCTATTTACGCATAGCCTTATTCTAATAATCGATAATCCGAGTCTAAAATGCAACGAAAATTCACGTGTTTTTGATGTTTGATTCTGTCCACTGAATATAGAGCACTGTATACGGCTGATTTTAATAATCACTGAACACAATAACCAATGCCTATTGCGCATACATTCGTGAGTATGCATGTAAGTACTAGTATACTACATTCATCTACAGCTGACGTGGCTGACGGCGAACTATATGTGCTCAGTACGGAATGCGATAATCCAACTCCTGGAACATAATTGTATCTATAAATATAACGAACGATGAATGTTTAAAGCGGACCGCGATCGCCAGAACATCAAAACACTCGGACTAGCGGTGCGAGATCATTTTAGCGCGGTTATATTCAAATGGTGAAATAAATTAACATGTTTTGTGAATTATTATTTTTTACATGGAAACCTTTCTTAAAAGTATGATACATCAATTTTAACATATAATATTTTAATACACTCTCACTTATACTTTGTGTTTTTTTACCGGTACTGAGGTCGAAACCAGGCGCTGCCAAAACATTTTGAAATTAAAAAAAATTGAAGACGCTAAGTATCAATACCGCTACCTGTCATACGCTGAACGAGTGCTATACCACCTTGATATACTTTATTTTTTATATTTAATTTACATAATACGTGAAAATAAAAGATTTGTTTTATGATTCTACTCATTTAATTTACTTGAGACGCGTTTCACCTTGTAAGAGCATTATCAATCTAATGGTTTAACTCAAAAACTTGTGATAATAACTATAATGGGGGACAGTTATACATTTTTATTTGTATGAGATGAAAAGGGACAATATTATTCACTAGAATTCAGATGATTCCCATACATTTTGAATGCTTATAATTATTCTAAGTAACCATTCAGTCTCAATACTAATGATACTTCTATGTCATGGGTAATTTAAAGAAAACGATAACTGTATAATTATTAGGAGAATACATTCTTATTGTGAAGTCGTAATTATTCAGAACACAGGTCGGTGATATTTTAAATATGAATTAAATGTATTACTTAGAAAGATATACATATAAAATCAATTTTATAGAAAAATATTGTTGTTGCGCCACCGGGATTCGAACCTGGATCTCTTTCCTAACCGGGGAAGGTGCATTATCCAACTATGCTACAGCGACAATATTTTTAGAGACAAATTTTCGAACCTATATGTTACCTTTTTGATATTAATACATTTAATCGTTCCATTATTTGAAAGAGCCATCTACCTTATTTTTACAGAATGTCTATGTCTCTCTCTTTCACGTGTAATTTTATATTTTATTTCCCTCTTTATGTATATATATATAAGTGCAATTCTTTTGTATTTATGATTAGTTTTAAATACGTCCTGATGAAACTTGAGATAAGCAAAAGCGGTCGACGTATAATTAATTTCGTGATTTCATATAAAGTTAATGTTATTTTATTTAAAAAAAATAATAGTCTCTAAAATAGTAAAAAACTAAAATATCTTTTAAAAAACTGTAGATGTTTTATATATTATGGCACGATATATAAGAAATATCCATATATAATATGTTATTTCAAATTCTTTAGTCGCCCACATCTCTCTCTCGAATAAGATCAGAGAACTTAAATTTAAAAAATACAATTATATAGGACTTTGTATTTAACCCCGTAATTTAACCAGTTTTGAAAAAAATGCTTTTTCTTCATCAGGGTGAACAGTTTTTTTATCAGACTTTCAAAACTGGATAGTTCGGTTCATACACAAAACTCATGTCGTCATTAGATCATTTTATTAAAAATTACTTATCGTAATGTTTTTACAGTAGGTACATATAAAAAAACATCACAATTTACAGGCGAGTTAATCAAAAATAAAATCTAATCAAGGTCAAAAAATTATTTATTTTATTTTGATAAATGTACCGGTTTTTTTTTTTGCTAGATTTTTTATCATTTTAAAATTGTCGACACCTTAATGAATTGCTATCATTACCAACTGAATATATATATGAAGGGCATAATAATGAAATAAATTTAATACTGGACAGACTCAGAGATGCTCTGCCTGTCACAACAGATGGACGGCTTGTTACTTGTATTTATGTTCCTCTATTACATGAATATGTCTGAAGTTTTCCAATTAATTTTCAAAGGGATATATCTTACATTCCACATCAGGGGATATTATATTCAGGAATCGGGGTAAAGATATTCGGATATGTTATTTCTAATCAATGTTACATACTGGTCTAATTTAATATACTATGAATCAAATCTTAAGTATGTATCTATTATAATGTGTTATATATAGTTTAAGATAAAATAGATTTCTTATATATATATATATATATATATATGGTTTGCACTTGGTCTGAAAGTTAAACATTAATAAAATATTACCACACTTTATACATCACTTCACAATTTATGATCGAAGGAAATAATATACTATTTCTGAGGTAAGTTTGTAGAACTCCATAATCACATATGTGAAAAAAACACTTGTTTTTTATTCTACTCGATTAATTTATTCGAGACGCGTTTCGCCTTGCAAGGGTATTAATAATCTAACCATTTAAATTCAACAATTTGTTTTTACAACTATAATTATAGTTACAAATTGTTAAGTTACAATTGTTACATCGATAATACCATTGTAGTAGATTAGAATAAAAAACAAGTGTTTTATTTTCACATATAAAATCGAAAAAATAATACAATAATTTCAATCGCAACAACACCAAAACGCTTTAGTAGGCGTACATACCAAATGAAAAACACCTCTAAAAATGGTTGCAAATGTGGGAAAAACACAAAACAGTATTTTATGTTTTAAAAACATTGGAATTATTAAAAAATACAACAGAACACCCGAGTCACAATTACAGCGACCGTTCCAAGAAACAGGAGGAAGTGAACCAAAAACAGCACATTGTAGACGGTACGTATACACGACTTGCATATCGTTTTAACCCTCAAATTGAGAAGTAAAATTGGTTTTTAGTATAATTTAAAAAAAAAAGGATATTATTATTACGATTGCTCCACCACTCATACACAAACATATATATTACAATAACCCATTAAAATTCTGTAAATAATAGCATCAACGAAAAAATATTTGTAATCGTTTTAAAAAAAACATACTTATTGATTATTCAAAAGTCACAAAAATATTATTACATATTTACGCAACACAGCTTTGAGCTCGTCTGCATTATAAACTGCTATGTTTGCTGCTTGTTGCTTGCCTTAAAGAAAAAGTATAAAACACACTTTCACAAAAAGATGAAATCTACCAGATTCTTGTTTTCTATGTCACCACAATAGAGGTAAGTTAGGTACTTAATAGAGACGTTGAGTCTAAGAAACACCGAGTTGTATTAACCGAGGTTCGGCGGTAAATTCGCCTGCGTCCGGTTGATGTCTGTAACGTTTCCGTTAAAAAGTTTAGCGTTAGGTATTGTACAATACAAAATCGACTATATTACTATAATCAGAGGCGCGCAGTATATACCAGCAAAAAAGCTGTACATTACTAAAAATTCTGGGAAACAATATAAATTAAATAATTAGATTAACATAAATGGGAAAAAAAGTACAATTAGAGCCATCTGTAGAGACTTTAATTGCTTAGTTCTAAAAATTACCACGACAACTCACCGCTGTAGTCATGGCGCTCTTGCGCATTCGCCGCATTGAGCTATTCACATTACTCTATTCTATCTTTATGCTAGTGAATTACTCAAGTCATATAATTTCCTATTTACTGAATTGAAAATTCCTTTCGGTTGATTCGTTTTGTATGGAGTCGTTATCTATGCTGTTTTTTTAACAGAATAACATTAGAAAGGCTTACAACTGCGTGCAAATTATTGGAGTGTCTACTTCCTCTTTTACTAATTCGTAAATTTTACTATCTTACTGTTTTTAACGTGTCGATTTCATGTCCGTTCTTTGCATTCAAGGTGCATTTGGTGCATGAATTTGTTTTTGATTTGGGAAAAACAAAAAGCAGTTAGATTAACTATTTCCTACGTTAACCTTTAATAAAAGTAATTATTTCGTTTAGTTATTACATGAAGGATTTTCAAACAATGAAAGAATCATGTTCAGTCATAAAAAATGTTCTTAAAAACGTCCATACATTATTTATATGAGTAAGAAGGTATTATTTTAAGTTAAAACTTAAACTTTAAAAACACTATTAATAGTACTCTAAAATTACAAATAAATACATGGTACAGTCGTATAAATGACGGATTTCATTTTGTCTAAAGACGTTGATTAAATGAAAGTTCATAATCCTATGTAAAACATATATTGTATTACATATATTATATATGATTGTATAATATCATTGGTAACAGCATAACCTTAATCTATACCTACTGCACGCCACTGACTATAATCATCTCTTTCTACGAATTTTCACGAATAAAATTTAAAGCGACAATGACAATATTCCAAATAAATAACTCAATATAGCCTCCGTAAAATAGGCCCAGACATGAAAACCGCGACCACATTATAGCTACAAATACAAAATTCCCGACAAAATATGTTGATTCATATTAAGGAGAATACACTATTATTGTGAAGTTGCAGTTTTTCGGAACATAGTTCTGTGGTATTTTAATACAAATTAAATATATCAATTAGAAAGATACACAGATACACATTCAATTCAAATGTATCCCGGTAGCGACAAAATTTTTTATATCTTTCTAATTGATACATTTAATTTGGATTGATATTACTTTACACTGATTTATAATATGAGTATTAAGATATTTAATAATTTAGTTTTCAACTAATTCACTGCAATAACTATGTATAATAAATAACTTGTGTTATCCTTTTTTCAAACTGTCAGGTCAGAAAGAGAGCCATAATATCTCTGACTCCCACATACTGCAGCGTTTAACCAATGTTTGAAAATATATTTCATCGGTTTTCTCAGCAGAATGTTGGACAGTTAAAGACGCCTTGGACATCTGCGTATTCCGGAACGTCGATAAGGCTGTTATATTCTCCGACTCGCAAGCAGCTTTCGAATCCCTCTCTGCTAATATGAAATTTTGGCTAGACAATGAGATAATCTGTTCTATCAGAAGATGTCTATTTAATTTGGGCAGCAACAATAAACAGGTGTCATTCGATTGAACTTAATAGATTCCCCAATGTGTGAGTGTGGTGCCGAGGAGGAAACCCTTGACCATATCTTTTTTGCCTGTCCATTGCGGATCACAGGTTTTTTTTACAGTAATCTCGTCAATGGTAATTTTCAACTCCCGGTTAACTTGTGTCATCTTCTTTCCACATTTAATCTATATAATAACAAATTTTTTAAACGTCAATGGTATTGACTTGTAATATAATATTTCCTATTCTATAATATTATTGTACTTTTTTCTATAAAATAAAGTTTTAACTTGATTAATGGCACAAATCACCCTTGAAGGGTGGATTTCCTATTTAAAAGAAGAAGAAGAAAATATATTTAAAGCGCTGTTATTGCTCAGTATTATTCAACTTATTTTATAATTTGGTAAACCCAACTAATTGAAAATATCTATTGTGCTACGTGTTTCAATGCGAATGAAAATTACAAAAGAAAGTTGTTGACATACATATGTGTCACAACATTCATATTGTATTATATATCATATTGTGCAAATTTGAATTCAATTATATTATTATTTATTTATAAATCATTTTAAAGCTATGCGTGAATGATAGTATACCTGGATACACTTCACTTTATCCTGGCCAACAGTGTATGACATTTTAAAATAAAACTTCTCATGATAAAAACCAAATCCAAATCTCACAAAACACTCAGAATGCTCGGTCGTAACAAAACATAGTGAAAGGATAATGGATATTTTTGAGAGGAAGATTTTTAGATGAATCTTTGCAGCAAAACAGGGAAATGGTGCATGGCAGATAAGATACAACCACGAGCCCTATAAATTGTTTGAAGAACCTCCAAGCACATGGTATAGCTACAAGAATGAACAATAACCGACCTCCTTGACAAGAAGCTCGTAGAACGAAGCAGTATCGAGAAGCCCATGTTGAGGTGGCTTGGTGGGATGGAGATCTTGGGCATGAGAAGTTGGAGAAAAGTTACAGGAAACGTCTGCTGGAGGAGGCCACGATTCATAATATATTCTACTGCCGAATATGACGATGATACAGTAGTGATAAAAATATCTAAATTAGTAGTGTTTTAAAGTGTCACGTCAATATTGGGTCAGTTGAACGCTGATATTTTTGAACCCTGAATTTTAGAACTCCTACGACCGCGTTATCATATCACATTAGAGGGTTTTTTAGACCAGTGTAGTATTTTTTAAGTTCGCGATAGAATATCGATGACTCAAGTTCTGGCTAACAATGATAAAAATATCATAGATAGTAAACACGAAAAATAACAGGTAGAATCTAAAGATAAAAAGCTTTCAGTTTTATCGTGCTCGGTAATCTGTTGAAAATGATTATTTAATCTTGCACCAACTGGCGCTGTAAACAAGAAATATAACAGTCTGCTGAGTAACGGCAAAAATTTCGCTTTGTATCCTGTTGTGACGTACTTGCTTATCTTTAGACCGATGACGTCAGCGGAATATTTCTTTTTCCTTTTTAAAGTTAATTTCTACCTAAAACTGTTGTACACATCGACAGTATTAACGTTTCACTTTGAGTGGTCGCTTACTTGAATGTCGTTTTAATACTCTTAAAACTTTCAAGAGGGGTTTAAAAAGTTGCGTCAGCATCATTTATATCGCATATTGTACACTAGTAAAAATAATACAGCCGGTTATGTTTCGCTCGCAAATTAAAAATTGTGATTACTACCGTGCATATTTAGTTGATGGGAATTTTATAAGGGAATTTATGCGGTGTAGATTTTCATGAAAATAAAATACTTTGTTTAGACCACTATTCTTCAGGAAACAATTCAAATTTTAAATGAAAGCATAGATAAAAACAAAATTATAAAAGTATAAGTGATGGGTAACTAATAAGAAACTACTGTAAAAACAAATTTAAAAGGAAACTGATATTAGAGTGAAGTGTCAATTTCATTTTAAATATACAGTTTAGGTGGATATATGACAGTTTTGCTCTAAAAATATATATTTCAAATAGAAAACAAACAAATCAGAAAAATTGAAAATTTTTATTTAAAAATATTAATATTTCTGATACGATTCCCGATATGTATAATTAAATAATAATTAACTGCGTAAATAGTTTTAAGACATATTTTTAGAAATATATTTTTATGCATAACGACTGTTTTCTCAAAATTAAAATGTCAAACTATTTTTACAATATATATACTTCAAATATGAATTAAATATATTAATTATAAAGATATACATATAAAATCAATTTTATCGAAAAATATTGTTGTTGCGCCACCGGGATTCGAACCTGGATCTCTTTCCTAACCGGGGAAGGTGCTTTATCCAACTAAGCAACAACAATATTTTTCGATAAAATTGATTTTATGATGTTCTGAATAATTACAACTTCACAATAAGAATGTGTTCTCCTAAAACATATACTTCATTTAAACCCCTCCTAAAAAGGATTTTAAATACTAGAAATTTTAATAATTATCTATTTGATGGGTTATGTTGTTGGTACTATACAAAAATGTTATTATTTTTACACTGCTTATTATAAAAATCCATATTATGTCGTAATTGTAATTTGTGGGTCTACCTTTTTATTCTCGTACATCACTAAGAAATATATTAATAGGGCAAAAAAAAGGTATAACACAAAAGTGAGTATAGTTAACCTTTCCCTTACGGTGCTAAAGTAAAAACGCACGTTCCGGTGCTGTAAACGGCAAATTCAAGTCAGGTTTTTCGATAAACATTTTTTATTGTTGCGTATGGTAAATACTTATATATTGTAATTATTTTATCCAATTCATAAATATATTACGGAGAAATATCTAAAACATGAATTATGTATTTAGTATATTTACAGAGATATTAGCATGTCAACTCAGTTTACATCATCGGAGAGGAAAGGTTAAATATATCTTGAGACTAACCCTAAACCTAGCAACCAAGCACAGTCTAGACAAATAGCAATAGTAAATATATTATCTATAACCAACTTAATTTCTTACGAGTAGGTATTCATATAAATATTCTTTAGTATCAAGAAAACTTTTTGTATACAAAGTAACGTATCAAATCAATTTATTCCAAAATTATTTTTAATACCACGTAAGTACACATTTTACCCCATTACGTTTTATTGTATTGCTCCAGAGATGTGTAGTAGTATTGAGGGTCCACGGGAGCTAGAGATTATTTCGCTTATCTCCGTATTCAGCAGATAGTTTGGACAGCCGTCTGATGATTTGAACGCTCTGAATGGGCAGTTAATATATCCGAAGGTACGCCATGAAATTATCAGTCTGCTTTAATCTGCCAGATAGATTTCTATGGAATGTATTGTAGACAATTTGATGTGACGAGAAACTGATACAGTGTTTAGTTTTGTTTGGGCATAATTTCCAGTAGTTATAAATATAATTATGAGTCAAGGCATTGTTTTGTAATATAAATCAAATGAATTAACTAAAAGGATATACAAAAAAAAACAATTTATAGAATAAATGTTTCGAATCTGGACCTTTTCCTATCTGGGTAAACGCGTTATACAGTTTCGCTATATATATTTTTTTTAAATTTATTTTAATATTAGAAGACATAATACATTTATAAGACAATCAGTAGGACATATATATAATTATTTCAATATTTATTTATTCTCCATGAGAGTAATACTCGTGTATATATATAGAAGGAGTATACATATACGAGATAATTTATGTTTCAATTAGTCTGTGTATATATTTTTTAACTTCAGATACAAATTTATAGTAGTCTGTAATTTTTATAATTATGATGAGAAGATTGTTAAAAAATTTGACGCTTTGATAAATATAGTGATTTTGGGTTGCAGTATATTTTAGTTTTAAAATATCAATTTGGTCTCTAAATCTTGTAAATCATCAACTGAGTAGGTTGACAACAGATTGTTGAATGTATATTTCTATTTTCAAAAAAGCAATCATCTTAATATTGCGACAAATCTCAAAAACCTTTGAGTAATATTTTTGAGGAGACGCCAGAATTAAATCAATTCATTTTTATTAAATTTGGATAAACTTTGATACAACATATATTTTTAAGGAGAACACATAAATATTGTAAAGTTGCAGTTTTTCAAAACATAATTCTGTGGTATTTTAATACGAATTAAATTAATCAACTAGAAAGATACAGAAAAAATTAAATCGTCAAAAAAAAAATTTTAGATGCTACCGAGATACGAACTTGGACCTTTTGTATTGTATTTGTCAATAAAATCGTATAGAAATATATCAACCCTGCTATCAAAGCCATGCTACTAACATAATTAGTCAGTTTCAATTCGTTTCAAGGACAAAACCAATCGAAAACATAAAAAAATCTGGTAGATTTCGTTTGTGTATAGAAGTGTTTTTTACTTTTTTCTCTAGATCTAATATTAACATAATTACTAATTAATAAAGTTTTAAACAGTTGCCACTTTGAAATGAATTAGCGGAACAGCAGCAGGCTAGCTAATTAACATATCCGAGATATTTATCAGGTCGATTTTCATAAGAGTTTGATCGAAATCAGATAAGAACGTCCACAAAAGCTGTTATATCCCTTATGTTTTGAAACCTCTTCGAAAGTCATCTAAAATAAAACTTGTATATTACTACTAATTAAGAGTGAAATGAATATATTTTGCGTTAATCTCCTGTGAGTCTATTTTTGTCATGATTAACGCTTGATGGCCAATAATGTGTAGCCCTAAACGTTGGCTATGACAAGAAATAACCCACCGCAGAATAACCTAAAATAAATTTATATAACTAGCCATAAAAATATTCATTTTAGATAAAAGATTTTCCAAAAGGTCCACTTCTCAGTTTTTGGTCATGCAATACAAATTATCATTGTCGTGCATTAATGACTTTCCAATCGCTCGAAATAGAAAATAATACAACCTTATTCTGAATTAAAAAGAGGGGAATATCACATTTTGTAACAAAAATACAGTTTTACGACATAAATATTGAGAACGAAGTATCGGTAAAAATGAAGAACAGCATATATTATATTATTATGCCTTGTGAAGCGTCAACGTGGAAGACGTAGATTGCGCTAAGGTTAGTCATATTTTATACAAGACAAGTCTCATCAACATTGTCTTGTCTGAGTGGGTGCAATCTAACCAAGTACTCGAAGGTTGGGGTCTGATCTCAGCCAGTGGCGTAACTATAACAATTGGGCCCCAATGCAAAATGGAAAAATGACATCTGTATATTGTTTCGTTACACGCTGGTACCGGTGGATCGAACACCAGCGCTTTACGCCACCGGCTGGCTCAGTATACGGGTGTCTTGTGTGTAAGGTGTCAAAGTGGCTAGCTCGGATGGATAGAAATGGTCTCAAACAATAAAAACACTTGATTAACACGTTAATTATATTGAAAAATTTATTTAAGTACCACAACAAAACCCGACAATGATTTTCACGAGTAGAGTCTTTTACTTTCCTTACTCACCTTAGTTTTATCTAGTGTTAACACTATTGGTTACAAAACTGACGCTATTTTTATGGTTAGGTACGAGGTTGAAATGTTACTTAAATGATACATGGTGTGATGTGCAACCGGGGTCCCGGATCGCTACGACGCCTAAGTTTCTCTCGCCTTCTTGAGGCTTCCAAAAGGCGCAATCTTGACGATACAGTATGGGTTGTGCTCGCCCCGAACTTCCATTAATCGCTCGCAGCCTCTCGCTCGTTCCCGCGGAGAGTCTTAGTTTACTTGACTTTTTTTCATTTTTTCATTTTTTTTGTTTCCTGAAGAAGATACCATAGGTATCGAAACATGTTGATTTATCAATAAATAGTAAATTAAATACAGTGTTTTGCCTTATTACTTATATAATATATGGTCACAAAGTAATTTTGCTAATATTGAAGGACTAACTAAAATAGTGAGCAGTACCAATATGCTGATAAAATATGCGTATCACTCATAAGATCACCCACACTTATCCAATTTAATCCTTACGTGAAATATCCTCCGCTCTCGTTACATATCTAGCCCAATGCAACGTTCTTACGTGTACCTTCCTCAGGATATCTGGATCGGTATGCCGTTCTCGAAGCCTTGATTAAAGAACAACCGTAAAACAAACGAATCATTTATGTCGGATAAAATATAAATATTTATTTTTGTTAAATGCATAGAACGGAGTTACTGATAAAAACTTATAAATGTTTTGTGTATATTATGTATGTAAGTAGTCTTTAACTTGATACCGGTTGTTAGCTCGTTCCACTTCTGTTCCGGTGTTGTATCACACGATAACGCCGAGTTACCACCCCTAAGTTTCTCGGCCAAAGTTGACTTAAGCTACACAATATTAAAGTCAGCGGGGCGCATTTAATAGAATTAGCTTTATTTAACTTCACCCCGGTGTAAGTTGCGAATTTAATTGAAAAATTGTTCAACAATTAGCATGGAGAACAGAACTGAGCTTCTCCTTGGGGATTCCGATGTGGGGCACATTAAGGGAAGAATTAATAATACCTGATCGTTTTCACAACAATATAATAATAAAAGGTCGTCAATTAGAGACCTTAATTTGAATTATTATCATTGTGTCTGTTTTCGCTGGAATGATTTGCTGAACTACCGAACTGATTTTAAAATATCAAATGTTTAGGAAGCTTCTTCTAAAAAATTGAGAGATGACAATAATTAGTACTCTCGTGATTATGTGTAACCATCGTGTGACTGTGTCATGTGCATAGTTTACGGGGAAATAATGAAGATATTAATTTTTATATATTTATTTTTTACATTTTAAAATTTAGATTGTTATAAAACGATTACACAACATTTAGTATTACTTTGTACACATACGTAGTATTTTTTTAAGTAAATTTATTAATAGAACCTCAATTATCTGAGCTGAATGTGTATATCAAATTGCGGAGTTTCGTTTAATAAATAAAAGGTTACATTTTTTGTAAACGTAAATTTTAAAAATTATTAATTAAAATTACATCAAAATGTTTGATTATATCCGAGGTAGACATAAATTATATTACCTCGAATAATCGAGTAATTCTACTGTATATTAAAAAGCTAGCTAAATTATCTATAGTCATGAAACATATCTTTTTTTAAGACAATACCGAGAGCTGCTTGTCGTAAAATCGAGTTCTAGTAAAGATTAGTGCACAGTCCACAGTGAGTCAGACAGTGAGTTGATTTAAACGTAGTCTTTCCACTGTATGTAGAGAATAATGAACTAACACACTAATAATTCATTCAAGTGCACAAATTGAACAATCGTATTATTTTTAATAGGAAGGATATTTTCAAAATAAATTGGAAATTCACTACTCTAAATCGTGTGTTTTTTGTTTGACGTAAAACTTTTATTTATTTCTTACACCGAGTGATCGAATGCACGACTTCAAATTTCAGTAGATAGTTTTCTACCTTTCGCAGAATCTGAAGTATAAAACGAAAGAAGAATATGGTGAATGTTTAGAAATATGTCTGAAACACAGAAATAATGAGTAGGTATTTAAATATAAAGGATAAAGATTTACTGAATATTATTATTACGAAATGATAATGATATGGAAACCGAAGTAGTGTATAATATCGTGGATATGCGAAAACATGCGAAAATGATGACATTCTTTTGCTCGTCATCTTTGTTGCGCACTTAGTCATTTACATAGTGTTCAACATAGCAATTTATGAATACGGGAGAAAAATAAAACAGAATAATTTTTGATGTTCTAGCAACGTAAACGCATTTTTATATTACATTCTTGTGAGCCTAATAGCTCACTTAATTCACAAAAAAAATATTTAGATGACACAGCATGAAACACATTATATTTAATCTTGTATACTTTTTCGAATAGAAAACGTCTCTTTTATTTAATATATTTATTTGATGGTAAAGTAATCTGCCTACATTTAATACAGTACCTTAATATTGTACTGCTTTTATGGTTCCCTTTGCTTTGAAAGGTATTATTTTTTCACTTAGTGTAGAAATCGAAGCTTTTATCTGGACGAGTTCTGAGAATTGTGACGTTTCTCCTTCAGGCATAGAGTCGAGTAGGTACCTTTCATTCAATTCTTTGTTATATATTGTTTCATTTGTTATATTTTTTAGGGGTTTAAAAAACGAATTGGCGTTGTGGGTTGAGTATACGAAAACAAAACAATATCGACTTTTCGAATATTTGATGGATTTTTGATTGGTATTGCTTCATTTATTTGTGACATCAATATTATTTTATTTTATATAATAACATGCACGGTGACGTTATAATTTTTAGCGTAGACAAAAATATCATTCTTTCATAAAAAATAAAAATTCGTCCATCCCTAATACAATAATTATGCAAAATTAGTTTATCAATTAACAGTGGATCTTCTTCTTCTTTTTATTTCTTCCTTCAGGTTTATATTGACATATATTGATCTCAATCAGATGAGACTCGGCTCGTAATGCATCTCCACAAGTTCTGATCTTGGGTCGCCCTCTCAGCTGACTCCAGGCTCCCTCCAACTAGACATAACGTATCTATTTACCGTTATGGCACTCCTGCGGGTCTTTTTTTACCCAAAACAAAATTGTACCTAGGTTAATCTCCTTTTCTAGTCAAGTGACATATCATACATAAATACCCCAACGGAATAAGGAAAAGGAGTCGAATGGCGCTCACTTAAGGGAAATTGATTACGCTTAGAGAGCGTTGAGCGGCATTGCCCACTGAGCGCCATTAGACTCACTTTCCCTACGTCAACCATAAAATTTGACTTGGAAAATATAGTTTATATGTTTACATTATTGTTGTGAAGTTAGTTAGTAGGAACTAAAATATTTTGTCGATAAATAGATTTTTTCTGTATATCTTTACTAACATGAGTGTAACATACAGGTTCGAAAATTTGTCATGAAAAATACTGGCGCTATAACACAATTGGTAGTGTACTTCCCCGGATTGCAAATAGAAATCCAGGTTCGAATCCCGATAGCGCAAAAACCATATTTTTCGACAAAATTGATTTTTATGTATATATTTATAATTAATATATTAAATTAGTATTTAAAACATCACAGACCTATGTTCTGAATAATTACAACTTCACAATAATAATGTGTTCTTAATAAAAAATAATTATATAATTATATTAATTTTATCGGAAAAGAATATGTGATTTGTACTTAATTTGAAGATACTGAATATAACCATAATACAGTGAAATCTCGTTTTCCCGCATGCATCGTTTATTCTTTCCAGTCCCGAATTAATTTTATACAAAACACCCAAAAATAGATCGCATGGATCGTTCCTCTACGCATCATTTTACCTCATCAATCTTTTAAACTACGCAGTACACTTCGTAGCTAAATGCTTGATTTCGATTAACGGCACTCGTATACAATGAGTGGAACATTCAGAGTGAAAGGGAGAGAATGCTGCTACCGACTGCTGCTTGACATTATTCAAAACAAAGTTTAATTAATTATTTTTTTGTTTCTGTACAACTTTCTAAATTTATTTTTATATAAACACATTCATTTACATGTGTGATATGTATCTTTTTTAGAATATGTATTAAACATTTAAGTATGAAAAATTTAACATTTTTCTATATTCCCGCATTCATAGTTTATTTCAATAGATCTCTTCAAAAACACTACATAGAGGTTTCACTATATAACTTTTAGATACTCGTTCACAGAAAATTGTATTAGTTAGAACAACTTCACAATTTTAGATCGTGAGATTTGTTTTAGGAAAAACAAAAAATATATATTTTTCTCACACCAGCATAATAGTAATATCACACGGGAGACCGTGATATTTATCTGATGTCATGATCTGAACTAAATGATTAAGTACTCGTGTTATCGCTAAGCCTTTATTACGCTATACTTAACCAAGCGTTGAATCATCAGTTGGAGAATATTTAGAAGCGTGGTTTTATAGATACCAAAATCGATTCTCTTGACAAGTTCACATTTCTGTAAAAGACCAGCAGCGTTACCTCATTCCCAAGTCACTCCAATCTCGTTATCCTCGTTGTCAGTTGTTTATTATTTTTTTTAAATGTACAGACTATCTGCAGGGCGTTAATGAGCTTGACAGATTGTCGTATTAAGACAATAAGGTACAATGTAGTAACATTTTATGATACTCTCATATATAAAATAATACAATGTACTACTATGTGTGAAATTAAACTGATACATTACGAAATGTCAATTTTCTTTGAAATATGCGAATTAGATGGATATGTGATATTTTTATTCTAAGAAGCACATTTAAAGGCACATTTTTCAAATAAAAAATAAACAGAAATTTGAAAATTGGAATTACAAATACTAATATTTCTGATACAAACATTGTGCATGTAGACAATTGTATCAATCAAAATTAATCACGTGATTTTAGCTTATTTTCTAAAAATATCCTTTTGTTCAAAACTATCATTTTCAAAATTAAAATGTTAAACTATATTTTTAACATTTCAAAACACATTATTTGAATTTAAGAGACAAGGTTTTTAAATACTTAATAAAAAAAATTCTTCTCAAATACGGAGCTCATATCAATAAAAGTCAATATATTCTAGAAGCACTAATTTATGTATCCAGAATACAAATATTTTCAAAAAATGTAATTGTGTTAAGTAACAATATTTTTTGCATTTATTTATTATGAAACTGTCTTTTCTACTATGTATATATCTACGTATGTCTTTTACCCTCGTATAAATAAAAATTGCGTTTATCAAAATTTTATCCATGTTTTCGATAATATCACAATAAATTGTAAATTATTACATTTCTTATTCCTACCTAGATTCTTTAAATATTAATTATTTTTACAATTCTTAAAAAAATATTAATTATATTATCAATTCAATTAGTTTATATTATTTTTTAGTATAAACGTGTCTGGAAAATATACTTTTACTTTTGCAATAAAGTAGCCTGAGGAGTCATACTCACAATTACATAATTTATTCTACAGGAAGCTATCATTTCACACAATACATACAATTATGAATGAATCATCTTAAATACTCTACAATTATTATATACAATTAAGAACATATGCTTAAAGTGTTGCTATTTATGAAATAATGTGCTTCCCGGAATGCAAATTTATGTTTATAGCATTTATGAAAATAATATCCGCTTAACATACAGATGATCAAATCGTTTATAATTTTCATGGAATTCTAATTCTAATTACACTGATTTGTACTAAGCTAATAACAGGGGCAATATTTAAAAATAGAATCATTCAAAATAATTTATTTAGAAGTAATTGAGAGTAGGTACTAGTTGCAAAGTCAGCCACATTTTTTAAAACTTTTAATGCATTGTGTTAATTTATTAATAATCAAACTTAGCTATTTTTAATGTAAATCATCATTTGTTGTAAAATCAGTTTCTCTTGTCTGCCGCCATTTACATTAAAATCCGACTAGCGGTTCCAAAACGGTTAAAACCAAAACCGATTAGACGGTTTTTCAGCCACTTTTTAAAAAAACCGACTTTTTTGACACGGTTGACCGCTTATTAAAATTTTAAAATGAAATAAAGAATATTAATTTTAAATACGAATTAAATATATTAATTAGAAATATATACATATAAAATCAATTTTATCGAAAAATATTGTTGTTGCGCCACCGGGATTCAAACCTGGATCTCTTTTAAAATTGGAGAAGGTGCATTATCCAACTATGCTGCAGCGACAATATTTTTAGTGACAATATTTCGAACCTGTATGTTACCTTTTAGATATTAATACATTTAATCGTTCCATTATTTGAAAGAGCCATCTACCTTATTAAATGTATTGATATCAAAAAGGTAACAAATAGGTTCGAAAATTTGTCGCTAAAAATATTGTCGCTGTAGCATAATTGAATAATGCACCTTCCCCGGTTTGGAAAGAGATCCAAGTTCGAATTCCGGTGGCACAACAACAATAATTTTCGATAAAATTGATTTTATATATATATCTTTCTAATTAATATATTTAAAATATCACAGACCTATGTCCTGAATAATTACAACTTCACAATAAGAATGTGTTCTCCCAATATGAATTTTTACTCTAAAATTATAAATAAAGCACAAAATCTAGGAATAAATTCCTAAGCCAAGCGACAATGATAAGACTGCCGTTTCTCAGAAAAACCGTTCCAAAATGTGTTTCTTCATGTCATCTTTTTTTTGTGAAAGGCTTGGCCAATACCTAATAAGTAGTCAGCTGTTTGAGGTAAATATTAAAATAACCAATATTCTACGGCCGTTAACTATCCTTTCAATTATGTTTGAATAAATTTCCTCCAAATTTTGGCTATGTATTAAATAATAATCCATTTGTATTTTTCTTGTCAATGAATTAGTTTTGTCCATTATAATGTTCTTTCTTTTCAAATTTTTCACAATCTACAATTTCTTTTGTACATCTAATATGCAAACAAAAATAATTAATGTATGTATATTATCAAATACAAATACATACTTTTTTTCGTGCATTTCATTATCTATTTCAGCTTATTCTACCATAAATAATATATTTATAAGCAATGAAATTAGATTTATTTTTTCATTATTTTAAACAAATATTTATTTTTAAATTAAAAATTTAAAACATACGAAATACCTTAATTTTCCAAGGATGCTTATGATACGAAAAAAAAAGTTGTTTTTTTTCGGTCGGTTTTTTGGAAGCTCCTAGATTCGAATATAGCAGTCATCGCTATTCTGAAAATTAAATAGCCGCCAGTGTGAGAACTAACTTATTTTTGGAAGGTGTTACATTTATTTTGTATTTTAATCCCGTTTACAGGTATTATCATTCATAATAAGCATTCATAAATATATTGTTCTTCGAGCTCCTATCAGTTTTATCTCAAAATGTACTAGAAAATATTATTTTTACTTACGGTCGACTCGTTTTGAAGAAACACATATAGATATATAATTTAGGAAATGTTCCCGCAATGCATATAATGACAAAACATTACGACCAGTTAACAGCTTCAGTGCTAGTGATTCTAAAAACTGAAATGATGTAATATTTAATTAAAAGATAGATTTTACAAAGTCAACTAAACGCTCTTAAAGCTCATGCCAAGTAATTTTTCACGGATGAGCAATCTTTATGAAGTATAAACATGTTTAATACAACATCATATTTATTATTTTCTCAAACAATTTCAACACATAATCATTATTTTTAACAATATAGCGTACGTTTCTTACATTTATTTACAAAGTTACGTAGAAATAGCTCATTTCATCATGGCCCGCCCTCACTCCAATAAATGCCCTTGTTATAAAAATATACATTTAACAAATACAAATACAAATAAACGTTTTTATTGTATTAGGGATAATGTATACATAGTTAATGAACGTTGATTGTTGTGAAAAATACGTTTTGTTTATTATTTAAGACTATACTGTCTGTAGTAGATACCATTTTAGTACGGACATTTAAATAATACGTGAAGGACAAAATTCATACAACATACAGTTGAACTCGATTAGATCGAGCACGATTGTAATGAGAAAATGTCTATTATTATTTTAATTCAAGCACTATTATAGTGAGCTCACTTCACTGATATAACGTACAAAAATATTGTTAACCAATGAACGGTTTAAAAACTCTAATTCTTGAGAAATCATAAAATCGAGAGTAGCGTCTACCGACGAGGTTCCTTATTGTTTACGATTCCTTTCGGGTTAGAAAAACACAATATGAATTTTGTTAAGAAATAATGTGAATTAATATAGTCATTAACTTTAAAATGTTTTTGTTCATACATACATAAATTTTTGATTTTTCATATGAATTTGACTTGCTTTTAATTTTATTGTATATTAAATATTTTTTTGTAATAACGAGTTACAATGAGTAAATTTAGCTGCTCCCTTTGTACTCGTTATAACCGAGTTCGACTGTATTTATTTTAGCTTTAGCAAAAATTTGGAATATCATATTATTTTCTTCTCAAATATCAGTAAATTGTTAAATTTTTTTATTCAGCTTTTCTAAATTATAGACTATCTTTTTCTGAGCAAGGCAGTAATAATGATAATACTCATGTTGATTGCTGTTATTTTTTCTAAAACATCAGTTGATGTATCAATAAGTATATAGAAAACAATTTTTTTTAATAAAAAATTGTTTAATTTCATTGATATTCGTTCAAGCGATGTTTACCTTACAGCTATGTTCACACTACTTCGTAAATACACATTACGAACGCCACGCACTGTCGTGTTCACGTGTTTCAATAGTATTGACCTCGGAAGCCATGCGCTTTCTATAGCACTAAATATATTTAAGATACATTTTATTATTTTTACCCAATTTTATAATTCAATTTTATTAAGACTTAATTAAATTTGTTTTTACATGTTTTTCCTCAACTCGACTCTCTTACGCCAATAGTTACGATTTCATGTTAGCTTCATCTGTTGTACATTGTACTTTAATGTGCTTTTATATGATAAGATAATAATGGTTATTAAACGACATTTAGGTAATCCGTGTAATAAATTATTTGCTTTAGTTAACACACTACGTTCGTAGTTTTTCATAACCGTCCGTGGTGTGAACATACCAGAACGTCACTTCAAATAAATATTCAAAAGATATTTTTTAAAGAATGATAATTTACGAAGCATTTTTAAATGTTCACCTCATCGAATTAATCAATAAAATCGAACAATTTAATGCAATAAATTTGAAGAGTTATTTTTTAATAAACAAATTGTTGAAAAAAAATCTCCAGTTTCTGAAAAAAAAACTATTTTAAATATAGTTATTTGGAGATACCTGATAGCACTCTACCTAAATTTATTTGATCGATAGCTTAATGAATATTTACTGTATTTGACGTCAAGAGATATCTTTCATGACAATATTAATATGTTGTATTTGGATCGGCGATCAGTTTTGAAGTAGTGTTTGAATAACTGACTGATTTATTCAAATATAGATGATTTGTTTTTCGAGAGCTTCTTGTACGTAGATAGTAATTTCTAGAAAATTTACATTCTATCTATAACATCTATTAGTTTATTATCTTTTAGGCATAGATATGCCAGGATACGCACGTGATTAATTTTCGAAGCGTGAGTACGAATCGTTCATCGATTTGGTACAGGATTAGGATATGGTTTCTATCGCATTTTAAACTGAGTATGGGTAAAAAATATCGTATTATTCACAGCTTCCCACACAGGTCTGCTTTTATGACTGTGAAAATCATGTTACAATAATAGAACCCATATTATACAGATGATTTTATTTAGTCTCGAAATGCCGTTCATCTTAGTAACCAAGAATTTGAGGTTTCTATTCGCGTTATAGGATAGTTATATTTTAACAACCCACGAAATAAGATTAGTTTCTAAAATATTAAAAATATTGAAAAAGCATAATATCACGTACGCGTCTCTTAATGTACTTTAAAAATAAACACATAAATAACTACACATGATAGTTTCTATATCAGCGTTATCATACACTTTTAACCGACAATATATAGACCATCTTCTTCTTCTCGTACCTATCCATCAATAGACATTTAACGGATGTTCGCAACATCATTTTGTATACTGCGGCCTGGAAAAGTCATGATGATCTTCTTCTTCTTCCAGGGCTTCAATTTCCAGAAATCTTCCTCTGCATTATGTAACACAAGTCATGATACTTCTCTGAATGTCTCATTGAATGTTTGAGATATTAATATTGTCGGATTTTTAGTTATTTTTTCTTTATTTATCTGAACTATATAACATCTTCATTAGTAACTCTGTCCATCCATCTTATTATGAGCATTCTTCCAAAGATCCACTAGTACAATTTACAGTCCTTTTTATCGATATCATCCCCAACATCTTTTGCATTACATAAATTAACCTCTTCTGATGATTCAAACTTGAGATGAACTAATCTAAGATGGAGCAACAATGACACATCTGCCGTAGAGATCCTAAACCAGAGAAAAATGAGAAATGAGATCGATGATGGAAATCCTCCAGTGGTTGTCGAGCCACAAGGTGATTTAATAAGCTCAAGACTCATATTTCAGTCCTAGTCTTACGCCGCTTGGTTGGCATTTTTTTTAATGCTACAAAGGAGGATGTTCGATAGCGCCCCGCACACAGTGATAAGGCGATACCGCGCAGTCTCCTATACCAAATTTTCTCTCATTGTACCCGACCATTGTTTTATTTTTATTATAATGATATATACAACATATGAGTAACATTACACAAATCAGACAAATAATAATTAAATTATAGTAACCTACAAACCATAAGACCGGGGAGTAAGAGATGGGGAAAAGATGGCAAAAAAAGAAAAGGGAGTTTCACCCCACGCATCACTGACGGCAGATTTAACCCTCGGATGCAGTACACCGTGTATCACAAAGTGACAAAGAAGAAACGTAGCAAAGTGTCGAGCCAACAGAAGTAATAGTTTACCATTAATCATGGTAGCAAATAGCGTTCTGCGTATCTTAAAATATAATGCAATAATTTCATTTTCCCGTTGAGTCACCGTGTCCGCGTCATGAACGAAGAATTGCTTCAGTATTATAAGCTGATGCGATATCCAGTGAACCATCTAATACTGTGAACCATCTTACACTGTGAACCAATTTGGTATCTGATCAACCTTGGTATATTTTACACTTGCGGCGCGGCATAAAGAGTAAACATTTAAACTATTTATGTGTCTGTTTTACTATAAACAATGCTCGTTGATGACTCTTCGGATCCCGTTTGCGCTACCCTAATAAATCTTTAGAGAAAATTGGTTAATTTGGTGCAATAGGCGCCTGCCGGTCAAACATAGAAACAAGCTAAATATTCTTAATATCATTTCTGTTATAAAGTTGCAATTTCAGAACATAGTTCTGTGGTATTCGTTGCAATATAAAATAAATTTATTTTAAAAATTAAATAATATATGTACCAATTTAAGAGCTACATAATATAAGTACAAAAATTTGTCGTAAACGTACATAGTTAATACAGCGGAATAGCTTAACGCATTTTCTCAGATAGGAAAAAGTAGAAGTTCGAATCTCGGTGGTCAATAAAATATTTTTTCGATAAATAGATTTTTTCTGTATATCTTTCTAGTTGATTAATTTAATTTGTGTTAAAGAAAATATTTTGCTCATTTGAAGTTTTTTTTTTGGTTCCTCTTCATCTCATCTCTTCGAATAATGATTCGAATAATCAATATTATCCTCTCTTCTAATTAATATTATTATTCTCCCTTCCTACTAACGAAAAATATTCAATGAATTGATGGTGTTAAAGATTTAAAAACCTGTAATTCCGTTAACATAGAAAAAGTAAAAAATATACTGAAACACACGAATAAAATCTATCTAACTTTTGCCAGTGGTATAAGGGATTTTTTTTCTGCAAAATTGACACAAGTACATACATTTATCATAAAAAATATTTATCAAAATTATATATATTATAATTGCACCATGTTGAGGTGTTAATGTACTTAATTTAGTGAAAATTTGTGAATTTGTAGAGGTGACAGATAAGCCTACAGTATTAACATATGCCAATTACATTCCATAATAGTGAAAAAAATAGATGTAGAAACAATACATGTTATATAATTTCTAATATAGATTCAAACTGCCATGATTACGTTACTGAGGAGAGTATAAGTGACATTTCCAGGAGATCACCAAATTAGTCCTATTTTTATAGCACAAGCGTTAATTTGAAAATAGTAAGAATATTGATATAACATGTATTTCATGTATGCATCTCTATTTATAAAATAAATAAATAATGTGACCTAGTGAGAAGCTCCATAATTAAAGAACCTCGATATTTCACCTAGATCAACTGAGTTGGACGTATATTCAGAATGCCAGTGGAATTCGTATAATTATGGTTCCAGTGGTATAATTATCCTAACATATTTTTTCAGCGATTCTAGAAGAAAAACAAACACATAATGCATCACTCCAAATAAAGCCAGAAAATTTTGGTAGAGAACTATGTGAAGAGAGGCTTGATATACAACGGAATGCAGTTACCGAAACAGCGAAGGACGGGGGCACTTGGGAGACGTCTTGTTGAAACGATGTAGTACCAACCCTTCTAGGACGAGGGGTAGAATACGAGATGAGATGAACAATTTTCGAGAAATCGAGTAAATGTAATAGTTGTTAACGAAAAAACTTATTTATTTACTTATCATTAATTTCGTTAGAGTTATCATTTTAATTTATGTACGCACGTTATTTAATAATAAAAAAAATCATTTTATACTTTCGGTCGACTACCTGGGGAATGAAATAATAATTGTTATTGGTAGAGAACTATTATATTGAACCAATGTCGTTATTTTTTGTCACAATTGTAAAGAACGTGGAATAAACATGGTCGAACAGTTTAAAAAATCAAATAAATTTCCGTTAACTTATTTTATTTTGACATTAAAATTTGTCATAGGTTTACTTCGCTCCATGACATGTATATGAAATGTATCGCAATTCAGCAGTGAAACTATTTGTGCAATGAACACTTGAATTAAATTAAATATTCAATGTCATACTAGGAGGTATTTCTAGCCAAATTCACACATGATTGAACAAATCTATAGTAATTTGCAAACACCAAAAAATGTGAAACGATTTATGTTATGTTTTTTAGAATTTAAGTCTATAACGTACTTGTGTGGAGTAGAATTCCCCACCTGTCGAAAATATTAGTAAATAATAAATAAAATAGTTTAATGAAGGTTTTACTTCAACATCCTCTAGTGAATTAAAATATAACTAATAATCGTATTATCTATTGAGTAAAAAAATTAACGTAACTTTTAATTAGTAAAAACATTAAATAGAAAGGATTTAAGAATGACATACAAAACTTTCGAATTGAACCGATATTAAATTAATCATTGTCCAGACTTCTTAGCGCGACGGGCCAATTTTTCACCGATTGACAAGTTCACACGTTATGCTATTCAATTTTGTCAATACGTCATTTAAAATTCATCATTCAAATCCTTTTTAGTTATTTTTTAATAATTTTTTGAGAAAAACGATTTGGAATTTTAATTTTAATTTTTGTAAATTATTTTTTCACTCATACATGTCTCGACTTATATGCCAGGTGCTTAATGCTCCACGAGTTTGCTTCAGAAGGCGAGAGTCAATATCAGGAGGGAAGAGTGTGGTGCTCTATTATCTCTGTCTACTTCTGTATGGAAACGGGGTGATGATTAGTTAGTTAGTTGATCCTCTTTTTTAATGATATCCTTTGTATACTGATGTGTTGTTGGGATTAGGGAATCCAGTTCCGGGATTCCGGTCATTGCCTCGAACATATACAAGAATCTTACGACAATACGTTGGAATGCAATGTGAATATTATCTTAAAACGAAAATACGATACCTGAATGCTGGGTATTGGGATAGATCAAAAAAACTTATGTATATTTTATTAGATTTCAACATAAACAAAACACACGTTTCGCATATTTTATTAATAGAGATTTTACCCTATAAATTGTGATCGTGCATGAACAATTCACTTTAAGCCCCCCACAGAATATCTTTGATGTAGATAACGGCAATGTGTGAGCATAAAAATAAGCGATTTATTTTTGGATCTATAATCAATTAACTGCGTATTTTAAAAATAATATATTCAGGTAAAGAAACAACATATTTTGATTAGTATTGACATCCCGAAGAAGAAAATGGTATTTTTTCGAAACCGAAACTCAATAAGTGGTTTATGAAACAAAGTTAACAAATAAAAATAATATATATTGATATAAATATAATACACAATGTATTCGAAAGCTGGACATGTCAGTTTTAAAAAAACATTAATTCGACTTGTAACCATTTTAATAAGACTTTCTTAAAAATGTTGTGAAGCGTGATAAAATAAAAACGTATTCCATTATTAATTAATCTATTATTACTACAAAAAAAATGAGTACGTTTTTAAAAAATGTGTAAAACATTATTTTATTGCGTATTTGAAAAGGAAAGATATATTCATCAAACGATGGCAGAATTTTAATACTGCTGTTATATTAACCAATTATTTACAATGATCGGAAAATACATCAATATTTCGTTGGTGCAAAAAATGTATAGCTTATTCTAATAATTATTATTTTATTAAGAAGAACAAATTATAATTGTGAAGTTGTAATTATTCAGAACATAGGTCTGTGATATTTTAAATACTAATAAAGTATATTAATTAGAAATATATACATATAAAATCAATTTTATCGAAAAATTCGAACCTGGATCTCTTTCCAATCCGGGGAAGCAGCATTAACGATAGATGTATTCATTTGAAAAGTGTAACATATAGGTTCGAAAATTTGTCGTCAAAAGTATCGTGTACTGTAGCATAGTCGGTTAATGCACCTTCCCCGGATCGGAAAGAGATCCAGGTTCGAATCCCGGTAGCAACAACAATATTATTCGATAAAATTGATTTTATATATATATATTTCTAATTAATTAGTATTTAAGTATTATTTTATTTTGCTATTTCTAGACTTTTTATATCGGCTCTTTACAAGACTAATTCATATTTTTGCGAATTTGTGTTTTTTTATTTTATTCATTTATGTCACAAGTTATGCACTAGATTATACTTTTTTTAAACTATAACTTAGATAGGACCTTTACACTAATGTAAAAATAATAAACTGAATATTATTTGCAATATTAGAACACGTGCGTATTCTAGTATGTGTTAAAATATTTTACAGATAATGAATATTGCTTTAAATAATTTCAAAAAATAATTAGATTTTCATTGTGACATATATGCTGTTTTAGGGAAATTAATATCAAATTTAGTCTATATATGACGATAGTGTATTGGTATTTGAAGTGTTCCCAAATATTGTGGGTACATGTACACATATACAACTTTTAAAAATTTGATAGATATGGAGGTTGATTGGGTGGAATGGTGAACGTTACATTGTGTAAAGTGATAACTTAAGCCAGCCATATTTTTCCATTAATAAAAAATAGCTTCGTCTCTATGAAATATCTATTATTTGTCATAATTAAGACAACATAGGCATTAATTGAAAGACCGTGACCATTAAATTTGTTTTCAGTGTGTCAGAAAAATTTATATGTACGGAAAATTTATACATATACACTATATATTTTTTTGAATCCAAAGCCAAGGTTTCAAAGATAAATCTGAATTTATAAAATAACAAAATGTTTAAATTTATGAATTTGTATGACTTTATTTCATTTATTGATGATTTTGAAATGATTCATATTATTCACATGAAAAAGCGATTTTAATAAATATATTGTATTTATTCACACGTTTTAGGGCTTCGGTTTACAATTTAAAATTATGTTTTGTAATAAAAACTTAATAATTACTTGTTCAATCATTTTTCGCCGGTCCTATTAATGTATAATTTTACTATTTTTTTTGTACATATACATCGATGTCGCATAAAAAATAGATATAATAGTTTTTAAAAAATTATAATTTATTATAGTATATAATTTCTGATATTAATGAATAATAAAAATCCACATTTTCGCAAAAAAATCTAAAAGATGAATTAGTTTTGAAAGGGGGTCATTAAAAGGATCTGTAATGTGTAAGTACCTTGGCATGTGTACATATTTATTTACAAAAATGTAAAGTTCATTCACATCTAAAATAGACCTGCTCGGCATCCTTGTATTTTGTAAATTCGTGAGTCTTATCGACCTCATTGGTTGAAATAATCGCCATTTGCAATGCACTGCCATTCGGCATCGTTCGATTGTTTTACTCTTTCAACAAAAATAGCCCAGCCGAGCTGGACCTGTCTACACATTTCAAAACATCCATCCATTTGCCGGGAGCGAAATAAAAGAAAATAATTTCCGCCACCGCACATAAACCGAGGCGGTTTTTGTGATTCTTTCCTTTTTATGATTTTTCACCGTCAATTAGTCCCGCGGGGATGGAATATTATTGCCCGGCCAGATGGAGAGATTTACAAAGTGAGGGACGAGTAAACACAACACTGACAGTGAACTCTGCTTCGCAGGATAAATATTTAATTCTAAAACTGACTAATCGATATTGTTGGATCATCTCTGATGCTTATAAATCTGTCTTAGATATGCAAATTTTTGTATAATGTTATTTTTTCTTGAACATCTTCGTCTGCGTAGACTTTATATATTTTGTTTTTAAATGAGCATCAAAATAATGTTAAATTTGCTACTAAAATAAAAATCTGTTTAGTCTCTGGTAAAAATTATTTAGCACCAAATAATAGACGTTAAATATTTATTATGTAAAGCGTGGACAATCCCCATTCAATCAGGAAAAATGTTGGCAGTTTTGCAAATAAAGTGCAGCGGAAAATTTATAAAAATCTGCTATTTAATGTTTATTAGAATCAGGTCATACATCTACGTGAAAATGCAGTGCAGTGACTCAGTACAAAGGATACATAATACGTGCATCCTAAAAACAATCCTTAATAAATTAACTTGGCACATGGCAGGAGAAGTGTGGGAAGACAGCATAAATGTTCGGAATTAGAAGATAGCCGCCAAGAAAGAGAACGACTGAACCATGTGGACGCGGAAAATTTAGCAATCCACGGCTCGATATGATCTGTAGCGCCATTGAAGAAGAAAAATAAATATATATATTGTACAGGGTGAATATTATGTTCCAGGCCGATGTTATTTCATTCACCAAAATTTCAAGCATAGCTCGGGCTTTGTGTGAGGTGACACCGTCTTGTTGAAACTACATGTGTAGCAGGCCCAATCGACTCAATACGGTCACCAAGAAGTTTTTACAGCATTACCTCTTGCACTCTGAAATAAATAGAGCCCAATGATTCCGCTGGCCCACATAGCGCATCATACAGTAACTGCGTGGGTGTAAAGATCATTGGTATGTCAATTGAGAACTTTCAGTACCCCAATAACGGCTGTTTTGTTTATTAATAAAACCCGCTAAGTCGAAATGAGCTTCATAGCTCATGATGATATTTTTCCAAAAGTCGTGTTTGTGTTTTTTTTAATATTTTAATAAGTTTAACATACTCTTGAGACGTTAGATGCTCCATAATAAATTGTATTAAACTACTCTCTATGTCTACTAACTTTGAACTAACAAGTATTTACCAAATCAAAATGGCGGCTAAACAAAATCGACCTGAAACATAATATTCACCCAATGAAAGAAACCCTATTAACTCGTTTAAATAGTTGATCAACGAGTTTAAAATGGCACCAAAATAATTCTTGAGCCTCAAATATTGTACGTTTAATTTGTAGCGAATTTTTAATATTTTTGTTGTAGTTTCATGATTATCTGTTACTGTTAACAGATAATCATGAAATGTGCTATCCAGCAGCCCGGAGCATTCGCTAACTAATTAATATTATATCATATATGCATGTCGAGGATTATAACAAGTATTCGAATAACAATAATTATGTGACAATAATTTTATCTATCGTAAAGTAACTAAATTAAATTAATTAACATAGCGGTTACTTTGTGGTGTAACATGATTATTTTAATTATCAAAACAAAACTTTGTACTACACACACGTTGGGTTATTTTCATTACTAGTTTCGAGAGGTCTCTCTCATTATCAGGTGATAACTAAACTAAATACATTATTGTAGTTTATTCGGGCAATGGAGCGGAGCTAGAAGAGGGCGTGGCTTAGATAAAAAATACATAGGTCAAACCGCTAGAAATCTAAATACAAAAATAAAGAAATATTGCCGCTGCCTAAAAAATAACAACTTATCGGAATTTTCTAACCACATAATTGTAACAAACCACTTTTTCGATAGTTATAGGCCAAAACTTCTCCACTCGATATATTATAAAGGATTAATAATTAACAATTTGGAAACTGTTGAAATACAAAAGAATGTAAATTCGGAGAAAACACTAATTAACAACATAACACTCCCTAACACTTAGTTAGTTAGTTATCACCTGATGCTGAGAGGGACCGCACCTCTCGAAACTAGTAGTGAAAATAACCCAACGTGTGTGTAGTACAAAGTTTTGTTTTGAAAATTAAAATAATTAAATAGCTGCCAGTCTTTAATCCATCCGAATTATTTATTTCTAGACTATCATTCTTTTTAATTGAAAATACTTGAGCATACATAATATTGAATGGTAAATATTTATTAAAACATGTCACTATTTTATGATATCTTTGTACTGCGAATATTAGGAAACACAAAAACGTAAGTGCCACTTTAGATGTGAGATAAACCAACAAATTAAAGTTATCTACAGGCCAAAAATGTTACGCAGCCATGAAAAATAGATATTCAGGAAATTTTATCAAGAATAAAAGCAGCAGGAACGATATATCTTCGAGGAGTAACAGGAATCATAAATAAGGATCCAATAAAGAATCGTCATTGAAAATCGACCCTTTTTCACATACATACAAGAATTCGGCCAAAAGTCTGCCAAAGCTTTCATGCTTAGATAGATAGAAGAAAATCAATTGACCTTCCAAGTCATACTTGGACTTAAAAATTAAAGAAAAATACTAAGAAAGGCTCGATGTAGATTGATGTATCTGTGTTTAATTTGGAATAATTCAGATAGAAAGTGAAAAATATCATCACCATTAACCTATTTCCCGCGGGTGACTCATATATGAGTCGCGCCTTATTTGCCCACAGAGCGGGTGACTCATATATGAGTCGCGCCTTATATGCCCACAGAGCGGGTGACTCATATATGAGTCGCGCCTTATATGCCCACAGAGCGGGTGACTCATATATGAGTCGCGCCTTATATGCCCACAGAGCGGGTGACTCATATATGAGTCGCTGTGTTTCGCCCGCCGCTAGTGCGCATATACGCGCAGAGGATCGGTGAAAATCGTACCAAAATTATTTGGAATCTTTATCCTACCGATATTTATCAAGGATTATTAGCCATCTTATAAATAATCCTGAAATAATAAAAGTCCTCGTATCATCCAGTATCACTTAGTGATTCAAACTCTCAAACTCAGTATATACGTTATTTTTATTTTATATATAATAATTTATATTTTATTGTCAGTATTTAAAAACTTGTAAATAGTGTACATTAGTCTCAGAAAACAGCGCCCGCGCAGATCACTACTTCACTCAAGTACGTGTGAATATCACCACAAATGGCGCTAGTGTACTACCAATAGTTGTGCACTGTTGTGTTCTCTCATGAATAATTTTGTTTACGTTATTTTGTAATTATTGTTCTAATATTTGTATTTGTTTATGTTCGTGAGGATATTCGAGAACCTTTGCCATCGATTTATTAAAAACAAATTATAAATTTGTTGCATTATCGTAGTGTAAAGTCGTAAACTATAACGCCGCCAAAGAGTGCCGCGTTTGAAAGATGTCATGCGTATTTATGAACGCGATCAATGGGTCAAGGCTCTAGAGTCTCTGGTGAGTCTCATCACGAAATTTCATCTATTGTTCTCTGTTTCGCGCCGTTTCTCACCAATACAGATATGTTTTTGAGAACATTGTCCGCTCCATCTTAGCTTAGGTCTTTCTAAGCTCCTGCGTCATGTTGGTTTGGAATTCAACAGTGTCTTTGATGTGTGTTACTCGGTCACACGGTGCAACCACTGAAAAATTTCTAAACTTCTAAACTTGGTGCAACCACTGAAAAATTTCTAAACTTCCTATTTATTTTTTAAAACAAACCAAAATATATCCCTCAACATTCTCATTTTAAAAATGTTCAGTGCATGCTCGTTTTTCTTGAAAATAAAGAACATAAATTAATAAACAAAAGAACAACTGAATGTGTTGAAATATTATACAACGTTCTGTAAAATAGTAGATATCTATGTCTGCTAAATTTTGGCAAGAAACACTGATTTGATAGCACGCGTAGTTAGGTACGCGATAACAACTTTTAGAAAAAAACACTTGTAGAAACCATTAAATCAGCCAACATCGTAATCGAAACGTTGCTTATTTACGTGTTTGCTTTCTGGCCAATGAAAACAGTAAAATTCTAGATAGTCAGAATAGGAAACTTAACAATCGACAATCAATAAATACAGCACATTAATGCTATATTTATAATTTTAAGGAAAAATGGAATCAATTTTAAAGAGCTACAGAATAAACGTATTTGATTGATTAACGCATTTCCCCGCATAGGAAAACGTCCAGGTTCGAAACCCGGTAGTAACTATAATATTTATTAAATAAATTGACATTTTTTGTTTATTTTCTAATTGATTAATTTATTTTGTATTAAGTACTAAACTTATAAATATAAGTTATTGTCAGTAGGCCTTTGGCCTTCTGCTAAAAGCATTGAATAATTGATGTGCAATAAAATATATTTTTGTGATGAGAAAACTGATTTTTCCGTTTTAAATATATGAGGCGAAAATTGAATTAAAAAAACAAAATTAGCAAAATACACAATATAATTAGGTACTGCAGATATTGAAGGTCAACTTTATTAGAAGCTTCAAGTATTGACAAACATGAGAAGATGTAGGTATAAAGTGAACATGGTACAACTAGTATGTTAGGGCAGAAAAATGTGATGTTTCAACCTGTTGGGAAAAAGCGAGATGATAATCTAGTTAGATGTTTTAATTATCTGTGTTACTTTTCACACTTCATTTTCAAATGAACTTCTTGAAAAATGAATTCATTCAATTCGAGGTCCACAATTTTTTGAAGAATTTGTTCAAGTTCCTTGATTTACTAAAAACTTTTCTAAATACTTAACTTATTCTACAAATGTTTTATTAATTTATTATAAAAGGTATTAGTTGAACGCTTTTATATACAATTTTTAAAAATCAAATACCATTACATTATTATAATTTAACTTAATGTTACAACTTGCTAAATTTAATAGCAAATGTAATCAATATAATCAAATAATGAATCAGTTCTTCCATGAAGCCCCTGTATATTCAATCAGTAAATAGGCTTCCAGTGATCGGTTTTGTCTATTGTTAATTTTATTTCGTTATCAATTTACTGGAAAGTTTTTACATTTTACAATTGAATAATTTTAAAAATGTGTATATAGTTTTTATAAGTTCATTTCATAGTATCATAAACTTTCCTCGCTCGGTTTGTTTCCATGTGAGGAAAAGGTAATATAATCTTCAATCCTTTCATTGTACGAATATTTTTCCAGGCTTAAATAAGATTACAAAAGAAAGCTTTAATGGAACATTACACACATATTTTTTTTCTAAATATTTCTACGAAAAATCAACTTTTTTTTTAAATTTCTAAAAGTCTTTCATAAATACTAAAATACTAGTGTAGCGGGCAATAATCTAATAGCAATAGGCTAATAAATACTAAAATACTAGTGTAGCAGGCAGGGTACCCAAATATATGTCTTACTTTGCTGAAATGTTTATCCGATTATAATCTAACACACTGTACTAAGAATAAAATAATTATTAAAAAATAATAATAATAAAAATCTGGTTCCCCTGGTCATATTGTCGTATATCGTGAACGTTCTGTTGCCTTCAATACTAGCATTTATGTGATCCTATTTTTTCAACTTTTCCTCACAATATCACATCTCCAAATCATCTTAATGACGCTTTCTTATTTCAATCGACCATGCATTGCGACTACAATCAAATTTATACATATAGATTTCTTTTACACAAATAAGCAATCTTATTTTCATCGCCTTTAGTCTACTTTCATTATTATTTATGTATTTCTGTTAATGACTTTATTATACTAATAGTGATTTCACTATGCACAATTTTTCTTATTTCAAATGAAAAATCCCTGTTAATTAAACGTAACTTGCGTTCAAAACTCATTCAGTTTATTCCCAGCGGTCAGCCTCCTTTCAAGATCAATGTCGATCTATACGTTTCCTAAAAAACAGTTCTTAGATACAAGAACTCATTCAATGTACAAAACTTTCATTACATTTCATTATATCACATTTGGTCATACATCTTCATCGAAAACATTATTTAGTCTTGCTATCTAGCGTTCATTAAAAATTTCATGTAAATCAGAAGTCACTAACTAGGCTCCATAAATCAGATTGCATTACTCAAATCAGAACCATTATAAAAAAATACATCATATATTAGAAGGGCTGTATGTTTACGATCATAGATGGAATATCAATACCACTCTGAAGGTATTATAATTACAATAATTTTACTTTAAATTTCAAATAACCCTGAACTAAATACAATTATTTTAATTCTTAAGTTCTATGTTATACACCTGGATTTTCAGTCGATAATTTGTTCGTGTATACTTCTCGAAGAAGCTCATTAAAAGTTCATGACAATATTGACCAGTTGACAAACCAATGACATTGTTAGATAAAAGCACTTCCAGAATTTCTTATTTTAAAGCTGTGCATTTAATTTTCGAGAAGCTTTTATCAGAAAGTTAAAAGAAAAATTCTTTCTTCGAGCTAATAAGTTTTTTTTTTTATTTGTTGGAGACAAACAGTTCAGAAGAGTTTTACTTTGCTACATTTTTTATTTATCTTAAGATATATTGTTTCACTGGAGATTCAATAATTTTCTCTCTGGATTGTTAATTGGAGACATTTAATTCGCTCATATTTATAATCTTATCTTAATAATATGGGTGGAAAATTTTATTACTGAAAAAGAATATTCATTTAATTATAGCACAGAACAGTGATAGTACAATTCTTAACAACCAAATAAATGTATCCATTAGCCCCATATTAGGTATGTTTCCTATTAAATCAATTCCCAACTTTCACCTTCCTTGATGTTCTGTCTATTATCTTAGTTTATTTCCATCTTTTCCATAAATTCATGTATATTCTTTATCTCTCTTTCACATGTAATTTTATATTCTGTCTCCCTTTTTATGTGTATATAAGTGGTCTCTTTTTGTATTTATTGTTAGTTTTAAATGTGCCCTGATGAAGCTTGAGTTAAGCGAAACCGGTTGGCGTTTAATAAAATTAGTGTGTTTAATTTAATCTAATATGTCAAACCACAAAGTGATTGCTTTCTACGAAAATGCATATTTTATTAATTCAAATTTTTCTCGTTATAAACCATAATCCTTCCACATTTTTTTAAGTTTGGACGTTTTTGTTCACTTGTTTTTAAGTTTACATTTCAAAAACAGAATAAAGAATATTTTCAAATGGAGAAACAAATGTGTCCTCTTCACCCAACTCCTGCCATCAAAATACCATGAATAAGGAATGTGTTTTGCTCATGCCAAACAATTTGAGCTGTTCTATGGTACAGACACATAATACTTACATATGTTCTTTCTGCGAACTTTTGCAGATGTTGTAATTTATTATGTACATATGTGTATGGAATTACGATGTCAGGATGACCAAAGAAGGTACAAATACCTTATTTACATATTTTATCCCACCACTCACGAGTTTTAAACACCTCTCTCTTGTATCTGTATACTAATCAAATCTGCAAGACTCCTATTACTATTTTAATTATAAATTAATTCAAATTATTTGAAAATTTATACGTAAATATTTATATGTAAATATTGTATTATCTCTAATATACATATTTTAATATTAAGTTTTAATTTTGAATGACAATAAATACTTAATTGATTAGTATAATTTTTAATATACATTCACATTTTGTAATAAACTTAAATTAATAAAAAGTTAATTTTTGTATATATATATTTTTTTTAAATAGAAATACGTACATGGAATACATGTTACATCAATATACTTACTATTTTCAAAACTAATCTATACGCTTGCACTATGAAAATTGGACTAATGTGATGGTCTCCTGGAACGAGTCGCGAACCTCCGACTACTACTAGAACACTAGGCCAACAAGCTACTTATCAAGTTTAAAAATTCGCAATATATATTGATAGATATTAAATTATTGTATTTAAGCATCTGTAACAAGTGATGTACCTCATAAATTAAAAATTAAAGATTAAGTCATTCTTATTGTATTATTCAAATAGATGAGTAGACGATACACACTCGTATGCCTTAAATATATGAGTATAACCGGAGAAAATATTGTTTATTTACTTAAAATTTGTAAAAAAATATACACCCTCAATAACTCGTACTGCACTGCTATCTACTGTATTATTACGAATATTTTAATTACTTATTGACTGCATCGCTGTATGTATTGATTATTATTCATTACCATAGTGACATTTTCTAACTCTTGATACTTACTCGAGACTTTGATTCGCGCAATTATCCGACGGCGATACGCAGTAATACATACATTACCATTGGAGTCACTTGAAATCGGCACACTCTGTTTTTAGCCGCGAAACATAATGTATTTTTAATTATTTTATAGTTAATTATTTAATTTCACGTATTTAATTAATTAAATGTATAATTTTAATGTTATAATGTTTACTATATTATTAAAGTGTCGCTGGAATTTTGCGCAAGAGGTAATGAATTCAATTGTCATTTTTTCTGAATTGATAAAATAGAAAAACTTTGCACCCACCATAGTGTAAGCAATTGCAAATTTTTTATAATATTTTGATTTTTTTGTTATTATTATTACTAGATTTCATTGTTAGATATAGAACGGATGAACCTGTCTCCCTTAGCACAGATTTCGGTGAACATATTTTCCACTGTATCAGAATTACAGTATCAGAAAGGCTAAATAAACAAATAACAAACATGACTGTTGTATTTTATTTTTTATCAAATAACCTAGCGGGCAACAACAGGTCACGGGTGGTGCGACAGCGGGGCTGCGTGTCGCCCGTAAAATGATTGTAGAAGAATATTGAAAGACCGTACGGGAGGTGATGCGCTCGAACTTCGTATACGATGTGGAAAGAGCGTACACTCGTTGGTTAAAGGAGTATATCACACCCGAGCGGAAAGCAATGCATTAGCGGCCGCCAAGCATTTCTGCGAGCGGCGCGACTCTTCTTATTGCGACTATAAAGTTTCTATTCTAGACCGCCCCACTCGACTGCATTACATTATCGGCAGACGGCTTGCTCGGCGCGGAATAATTGTTACTGGCGCCTCGGCATCCATTGTGATCTCGATCCGATCTTTATAAATCGAGGGAAATATTTATAAATCAAAGGTTGTGACGACTTGCATTGTGTAATAAACGATCAATGTTCTGTAAATTGTGTCCTTTAAAAATATACTATAAATACAAATATTTTTTTCACGTAAATTGCACATAAAACGAAAGCGGAGTGAATGCAGTAGAAATGTGGCAAATACATTTAGGTCAGAGTCAAAAAATTAGGATACAATTTAAAGCTGATCTTAGTACAGTGATAATGTGGAGGTGTTGATGTTTTTTTTTTCCCCATTTCTCCCAACGCTCCACGTGTTCGTTTAAGGATGATCGCGGAGTGTGAGGAATACGTATGATGTCAGAATAGAGCAGGTTATGAAAAAATAAACTACTTGTTGTTGACACGAGATTTATTCAACACCGTTATACAAAGTTTAGCGCAAATAGTTACTGTAGGCTGATCTAAAAAAAATCTTGTGTTGGGGAAGACGGCAGGTAGTCGAGTGAGGCTCATAAGTCGGTTTTCATGTTGCATGTACATGTTGCTTGACGTCGGTACCCGGGATGTTTATGACTGTTGAAAGACTGGTTTTACGATCAAGTATGTTTGAGGTGCGTTCAGGACCTCCACAAAGGATTAAAATAGGATAACTTAGATGGTTTGGTCATACAGAATAGATGAATGAGAATAGAAGAGTAAGAAAGATAAAAATTAAATGTATTAATTAGAAAGATATACATATAAAATCAATTTCAACGAAAAATATTGTTGTTGCTATCAGGATTCGAACCTGGATCTCTTCCAATCCGTGGAAAGTGCATTAACTGATTATGCTATACCACTGTGTTGGTATAGCATAATTGGTTAATCTATAATTAAATTTTCTATATTTAAATTTTTTACATATTGTTAACAAAAAACGAGTGTTATTTGTAAAAATCCTCACTCGCATTCACGAAAATGTTAATGTGTTGACGACAACGTAATATATTATAGGACCTTAAGAAATAATTTCATGGCTTAAAACTCTACTTTATTTTTTAGAATTTCAGACTATCTTATCATTTTAGCCGCCAGATGTCACTCTTGGCTACACAATCATACTAAAAATGCAAATTGTTAAAAGAAACGAACTGGTTAGTACCTACTCACTAGGATGACGCGCGTGGAAGCGATTTAGAAGCATTTGAGTGGAAAATTAAATAACCATTCTTCGGAAAAAAAAAATCTAATCTCATATATGTATACATTTTATAAACAATTCACGCATTGATTATATGTTACATTTTGTCTGAGATATATATATGTTGATAATGCTGTATTCAAGCTGAAAATTTCAAGCAGAATATTTGTGAAATTTCTCTTATATAGGCAAATAAATGTCTCGCTCAGTGAAGGCGTAAGATTAATTTGTATTAGCATTAAATATTGAATAACGATTTATAAATACTTGTTGATATAAAACTCATTTTAACTCGCGTTATAATAATCAACGGAGACTAACAAAAGTGTTCTAATATCTTAATTAATTCATCAAACATAATTAATCACGTTTATATCACTATTAAGTAAAATATTATATTTATTAAAATAACTCCTGAATTTATTTATTTTCGGAAAATTTATTTTATGGATCCAAAATTAGTTTATGTGTGAAAAAATTAAAAAAGGGGTAGCAAGATAAAAATAAAAATTCTATAATTTTAATTATATTACTATTATATATTCTACTAAGTGACATTCTGAGCAGACTCTACGATGTATCTTAAAAGGTTTATCAACGAGCATAGTATACACAAAAATATTATATATGTTATGTAAATGTTGAAGAAATTATAACCTCTACTAATTAGAAACAAACATTTTTTCAATTAATTCACAATTCAATCCAGTAAATGCGTAAAATATTTTTAAACATCTATTTTCTTCCTTCTTCTTGTGCCCTATCCATTCAACGGACGTTGGCTATTATCACTTTGTTTACTGCTGCCCGGAAAAGCTCTACAATAGACTGGCCAAACCATTGCCTTTGGTTCTTCAGCCATGATTTTCCTTCTTCCAGGGCCTCGACTTCCAGCAATCATTCCCTGAATTATGAGGTGCAATATCTAGTACTTCTCCGAATGTCTCATCAAATATCTGAGATATTAAAGTTTTCGAATTTTAATTATTTTAAATACTTATTTGTCTTTATTTATCCAAACCATAACATTTTCATTCGTAACTCTATCCATCCAGTTTATTTTGAGCAATTTTCTATAGCTCCACATCTCAAATGCTTCAAGTCGCCTTATCATTTCTTTGGTAAGTATTCCATTCCATTCCATAAAATAATATCGAGAACACATATCATCTGACTATTCGCATTCGTAATCTAAGGTTGAGATCATGACAGCAGAACATCTTTTTCATGCGGATAAAGGTTGCACGACCTTGTTCAATACAGCATTTGATTTCAACAGAAGGATCCCATCATTCATTTATATTTTATATTTCTATCTTACTTACTGAATTAAATACTGTTATAAAAATATATAATCCAGTTTTCGTGAATGACTTTCTAGATCACAGATACATGAAAGAATGAAAACAATTTTAAAAATAGGTAAAATTGAAGGAGATGTATACAATTTGTGATAATAATTCAAGTTATTTAAATAGCACGTATTAAAAAAAAAATTATAAGTGACGATTTTATGAATACTGGAAGAATTTCTGAAAATACGAACGTCGCTGAAAACTAGATTTTTATTCCTTGATGAAAATTATAAATTATATACTATCCATACGTTTGCGCTGAAGAATGTTGTATACACAATACTGGACTACAATACAATATAGTTGAAGTTGTTTAGTACCTCCGCAGCATGGCCGTTTAGTCTGAAACTCTGAATGTCTTCACTTAAGATATTTCTCATGAGAATCCTTATGCTTTTTCTCAGAAAATAATGACTTTCGCCATGCGAGGTACCCACATAAATATGCTTATTTAATAGTAAAAGCAACCTATTATTTCGCCTTCTTTACCTAAGTGCTTGAAATATTTATTCCAGAAACATCTCGGATAGAGATTCATAATGCGTATCATATTTTGTATTATTTTCTCATAAAATGTGTACCTCAACTCTATGTACTTTCCAGGGAAACAAACTCTCGCAGAAATTACTAATTTAATGAGTAAAATTTCAAGAATTATTATTACAATTAAATCTATTTAAATTAACCACTATGAATTAATTATATTCACTAACTAGTTTCAAAAAGTACATTTTCTTTCATCAGGGTAATTAAAAACAACTAAGACCATGTGTCAAATTATCCTAATGTTTTTAAATTTACTTTTTAAAAATATTTGGTTATTAATAAATAAATAAATTTACCATAAATACTATTTAAATGTATTAATTATAAAAATAAACATATAAAATCAATTTTATCGAAAAGTATTGTTGTTGCGCTACCGGGATTCGAACCTGGATATCTTTTCCAATCCGGGGAAGGTGCATTACCAACTATGCTACGGAGACAGTATTTTTGTCGACAAATTTTCGATCCTATATGTTACACTTTTTCAAATTAAAACATCTATCGTTCCATTATTTGAAAGCCATTTGCATTGTTTTTACGTAATCTAAAATACCTTTGAGTAAACCGATAGCAGATGCCAAAATTAACAATTCATTTGTCATCGAAAATTTGTCGCTATAGCATAGTTGGTAATGCACCTTTCCCGTATTGGAAAAGAGATTTAGGTTCAAATCCCGGTGGCGCAACAAAAATATTTTTCAATAAAATTGATTTTATATGTATATCTTTTTAATTAATACATTTAATTAGTTTTTAAAATATCACCGACCTGTGTTCTGAATAATTACGACTTCACAATAAGAATGTGTTCTTGTTAATAATAAATTTACCACCTGACTAAAATTGTTATGATGATGAAAGATGTGGAAATTGATTCAATGATCCTAAAAGGTATTTTTTGAAACCGGTTGGTGAATATAATTAATTCATAGTGGTTTAAAACAAAGTGAAATAAATATGTGCGGATTCACAGAAGAAATGTGTGGCTTTCTACCGTCTCAGACTATTTATATTAGTATACAGTATATAGTATAGTATGTATGCTTGGCAATTATATTATAATTATAATTGATGATCCCTCAAGATGATGTGTGATTCCTGAACACTAAGTCTTTTCTATAAAGTTCACAGACCGAAAATTACAGGGTTGCCAAAATATCAAATTTTGCTGTCAGCAATAAACTGGCGTCCATATGTAAAGTATCTGATTCATTTTGTTTACTATGTTGGCCAACCATTACTCAGAGAGGACTGGCAGAATATATACTAGAATATTGTATGAATGTATTCTGCCACGCTGAATTTGCTTTAGAATGCCGAGAACTGTCGCATGTCACAAGATCCGACATCATTGACCTTGGAACCAAGCACTTTTCTACTTGTGCAGTAGTTTCAATATTTTATTCATTCTCTTCAATTGTTTATTTGTAACATTTGTGGTAACTTTACGAGTACCACCAGATTCCCCTGGTGTTCTATCCTCTTTTTACTGTGAAGTTACTTGGGTTCAGTTACTTGTAATAATAAACTCAGTGTTCAGGTGACAATTGCACGTTTATTATACGTATTTAAGTAAGTATAATTATACAATTCAAAGATAGACTAGTAATTATTGAGAAGTGGCGATAGAAAGAGACCCGTTCCTCCAGAGACGGTCTCTTATAAGCATTGTCTTCTCATTGACAGTTCTCACAATATCATATTTAACCAGTGGTGTAACCATAAAAATTGGGTCCCAATGCAAAATGTAAAAAAACTCGCCTGTATATGTATTGCATATAAAAACTATGAGTAGGTACCGCGTTGTAACAATAATGGAATTAAATTGGGTTCTTTGTCACCTTTAATATTCGCCCTTTCTTGAAATATGTTTTAGATATTGGAATGCACTTGCAACTGAAAAATCATTGCTTCGCTTTACACCGATATTCATTTTGTGGAAATGGTCTGGTCATTAACCTAACCTAACCCAGCTTATTAGCTGGCTCTTACTATATACATCGATAATATATTTCGCGTATTTTTCTGATGCAAATTAGTAATGATTTTTTAGTTGTAGTTCTTTCTGCGGTGTATTTTACAAATTATCAGTCCATATTAGTGCTGGGAAAAGTATCGATACAATAAGTATTATAGGGCGCGAACAGACTATTGGGGGCCTATCTAACGTGGCTTCAATGCACGTAGATACGCCACTGTTTCTATTATTTAAACCATAAAAAAATTATTCTGTAACATGGTATTGCCCTAATATTATCTTTAAATGTAGTACACTTTATTTTCGTGTAATTATAGTTCCCATCTATCATCAGTCAATAACGACCTATTGAGTTTAAATACATCTACCGGTTTCGAAAAATACCACTTTCTTCTTCAGGACGTCAATACTAATCAAAATATGTTGTTTCTTTACCTGAATATATTTTTAAAACAATAATTATTTAAAAAATCAATTTAGTACCTAACTCAAATTGTTACTTAACACAAATTTACTCGAATAATTTTTAAGAAAATTTTTTAGAATGGGACTCGTAGTTGAATTTAATTGGTTGTTTATACTTTTTTGATTAGTTTTACATGCTTTATTTATCTCCAACGATTCCAAATTATTTAATTTACAAATTATTAATAGTTTACATGCAAAATTGACCCCATTAATATCCAATTTTTTTATCAAAACCATGACCATTTTCTATCAAATGATTAGAAAATTCTGAAAACTCACTATTGTTCAAACATCTCAAATGCTCCCTTACTCTTATATTAAAATTTGATTTTGCTAATTTCAAAAATACATAATATATTTTCCATTATTTTTCAGGACTTTATCTCATCTTTTCCATAATATTCGGCTGGTCTGGCATCGAAATAGTTATGGAGCCAATTTTCTGAGGTCATCGTCGTTGTTGAACGTAATGCCATGTATTAAGGGCAATAATCTGACTGAGCGAGGTTTAGACTGTAGGGTGGATAAGGCAGAATTTCCCAGTAAAGCTCCTGAAGGCTAACCTTGATTACAATCGAAAAGAAGTGTGTATCGAAAATGTTCGTTTTTCTCAACTTGATACTACATTATTTAAACCTTAAAATTAAGAAAAACTATAAAATACAGAAAAACGGCGACACTGACATTCTAGAGCAGAAAAAATGCTATCAAATAGTATGTCATTTATTGTCGCAAAAAAATAATAGAGAAAAAGTAGCATTTAAAAAAAAACGAATAGACTTATTAGACGGCCTAATATATTGAAAATAAATAATGTACCGCTGGTCTACTAAACCAATAGCTGGTAATCTAACTCAGGTCTTCGGACACATTTTCTCAGATCAATAGTTCTCTTTAAATAGCCCCCCTATTTTCTCTCGACATAAAACCCCGCGGACAACATGGACCCAATCGTAACGCGGGGTTGAATTCAATAAAAAATTACGGTAATGTCTTATTTAATATGCGACAACGGTAAGGTAAGTTAATTATAAAGAACGTCACAAGTCAAGGTAAAGTCGGAATTGGTTAATGCGAACAAAAGTCACCGAGTTTCGACGCAGGAAATCAGTGAACAGGAAAACTGTTTGATCAGAGCCTTATTCAAAGCCTTTGCTAAGTCGGTGGCAAGTGGGACCCTGTCGATTTCCATTGGCTGGAGACAAATTTCAGCCAATCAATTGTGAGATCAATTGCAAGAACGATGTCTCAGTAGATTCAGATGTTTTACTTTAAACATGTTCGTGTTATTTTATAATGGTCGAGTATTAAATATATTTTTAAATATTATTATTATTTATTTACGTACTTGTTGGTCTAACAGTTAAGCCACTCGCTTAATGATCCAGTGGTTGAGGTTTTTTCGTAGCATAAGCTTAGTTTGAAAATAATAAGAATTATGATGTGACAAGTACACATGCATCTTTATTTAAAATCTTGCATACATATCTTTATTTTTTAAAAAACTCAACGATGGAGAAACTTTGTAATTTCATCCAGCGACAATAGAAAATCCTCAATAGGGTAAAGAAACAAGAACTTTACCTGTTTACATTAACGTCCCTAATGTACTTTGCAGTTCCAGCTTTTAAAGTAGACTTTACAATATGCTATAACATTTTCTTTAGACTACATTCTTATTTAAGACTAGTAAATCATGAATAAAATGCTATACGAAGCCATGTAACATCATTGCATTCCTTTGGATACAAAAAAAATTTGGGAATATTTTTTATTTTATCATTCGTGTTTAATCTACTACTGTATTTTAAATAACTGTATTTATATAACGATTGTCTGTCCATCGAGCGATGTGGCCTGCCCATTTGGTTAAAATTTTAACAAAACTAACTTAACCTAACCAATCCTAAAATAGAATTGATACGTAATCTAGTAAAGTTAATAATTAATAAAAATACGTCTGTGGTATATGGTAAAATAATTCAATAAAACATCAATAACTTTATTTTAAATCAGGTTAGGTAAATAAATATTAACGTAAATATAGATGAGGAAATGTATAGAAACACAATTTTACCAATACGAATTATACGATCAATTTTACCAATATGTTTAATAACCTACCTATTAAATCACACAACTTCAAAGCCATAAGCCATACGTTAACTCTAAAAAAATATTATTGATTGCAGTGTATTAAAGTTTCATATTGTAGATACACATAAGTGTGTATATAATCGACAGTTAACAGCCAATAATACATTTGTAGTTTAGTTTTTATAGTTTTAAAAATAAACTGTACCTCCCACCAGCAACACCCATCCCCACCCTCTACTTCTTCCCAAGCATTAAAAGTATATATTAGTATAATATGCAAGTAAATTAATATATCCTGTGAATTGTAGTATTAACTACTTAGATAAATCAAACTCCAAACCAAAACATTTAACAAATACATGAAAAGTATATAAATACTCCACGTGACACCATAGCGGCGCGCGCATCACGCCGCAGAAAGGGAGGAGCGCTGTGCCTTGGACCGGTCCGCTTAAACCATTTACTTTTCTGCAAAATCAGTATCTATCAACAGCGTTTCACTTCGACCTACGTAGCATTCCACTACATACATTCAACCGCATAATATTATTCGTGTAATTATTGTAAATCTTAACCGTACCGTTGTTTCAATTACTCACGCCACTGTTCGAATACCTTAATTTTCTTATCAAGTAAATCAAGTTGAATACAGATATAGAAACGAACACGAATAATGAGCTGAATTTGGGGGCGATTAACATTTCTCATACATGATCCTTATAATATTGGCTTTACAATCTCCAGATGGTCTTGGCCTCCTCGAGGATTTTCTTCTACTTTTCTATGATCGTTATTCAGTCATCCTCTCCACGAAGTTTATGGCCAGGATGAATCCAGGACTGAAGAGAAATGGCTCATAATAAGGATCGATGAAGTGAAATTCTTGACGATCCACCGGAGTTTGAAGTGCCAACAATAATAATAACATCATGTTTATAACGCCATTTCACAAAAAAAAATCACCTGATAGGCGCTTTACATATGAACTGTTTAGTTTTACACCATTTAAATTGCTATTTAAACTAATGGACATGATTTTCTTAAAAAACGAATGATGACCTTGATAATGATGTAGGCTGTTTATCATTAAATTTTTAGAGTCTTTGTATTACGTATAGAGTAATGATTGTATTTCCTTTTATTTTATTCTACATCAGGGGTTGGTTTTTCAATAATTATAACAATATATAAATCATTTTTAATTATCATTAAATCAAATTGATCAAAATAAATGGTTAGAACTTATCTCTATTCGTCTTATATGGGCAGATTATTATTCCTGCATGCGTACCATTTACTGGATATGGTGGAAGTGATACATAAAGACACGTGTTTCTATATATGAAATAATGTGGGAACCGATCGAACGATCGGATGCAGGTGTTATTTTTAACCGTCAGATACGCCACAAAAGAAATGTCGTATATGAGCCTTAAGGTACCATATTCAATAATAATTCAAATTTTTGTGTTTTTTTACGAAAATGTGGATTTTTATTATTCATTCATATCAGAAGTTATACACTAGGATTGACTTTTTTTAAACTATCAGATATATATGACCTTTTTATTATTATTTTTATTATTTTTTTTATTGTTTTTAAGTCAGCGATATGAAATGAAAAAACCCACATTAATAGGATCGATATTACTATTATTATGTTTTTGATATAAATCTTGATGACAATGAATGTAAGTAAATAAAATATATTATTTAAAATAATTTGTTTTCACTAACACAAAGTATTTTAAAAACGTAGAATGTTGATAATATGTCCTGCAAATTGAATTGTTTCTAACTATTAATTTTTAACATTTTTTTAAATCGTTTCAATGCAAATTCGGCTCCGTAATCTTGGCTTCAATATTATAAGAAAATATATATCGTATATGCAAGAATTGATTCTATTAAGGCAATTTTATGGCACGCGGAAAATGAATTTAATGATCGCTGTCTTTTTTATACTATTTGTATTGTCTTAATCATGGCAAATAACATTCAGTTTATTAATTTCTCATTAGTGTAAAGGTCCTATTTATGTATTGTTTTAAAAAAAGTTAAATCTAGTGTATAACTTCTGATATAAATGAATAATAAAAACTCACATTTTTGAGAAAAACGCGAAAATATGAATTATTATTGAAATGTTAGCCAGCCTTATGTATTATACTTTTTTGCTTACTGTAACAAAAAAAAAGAAATTGTAAACGAATTTTTAAGCCAAAATGCACAAAATTCCTTAGAAAAATGTTGAAATATTGCACAGTATACAGGAGCAAAATGTTGGAGAATCCATTACAGTCTTTGTATTATGCTCTAATGAAACTTCATACACAAAAGTTTTTTGCCGTCGCACATCGCTCGGGCTAGAGGGTCTCGACGCTGGCGAAGATCCGGGCTCGGCGAGAAAAGTTATCAGCTTCTTTATCACTGAATCACGGGAAATCAAAACTGAAAGTTTACGGTGTATATTTAATTTTACCCCGAGCGGTAGATGGGGGGGCGGACGCCATTAGCATTTTACTGCACCGTTGCTTCTGCATGACTCATTCAACATATTCAAAAGAGTCTGTTTTTTATCAAAACTATCTCTCGCTCATTACAGTAATTATTCAGTTAAATCTGACAGCACTCACATCTGCAGTAATAAATACATCGAAAAATGTATACTTTCACCAGTGCTGGGCACGACCTCACGTGCTTTGTATAAAGCATCTCTAAAGGATGTTTTATTTAGAAATGCACAAATACCAGCAAAATGCAACCGACTTTTGCTCAGCACCGGGCAGTGTATCTGCAAAACCTTTTATAATTTATAAAAACAAAGATCTTTTGCTGTTAAGTCCCCGCCACTGTCTACTTACTCAGTTTACACTGTTATCTATTGTTCTTGTTCTAATACGTATGATTTGATTTCAGTGCCGATACATAGGTGTTTATTAAAAAAATTACTTTTTTTTTAAGTTTGCATTAATATAAACATTTTTTACTTATTAAGGAGAACACATTCTTATTGTGAAGTTGTAATTATTCAGAACATAGGTCTGTGATGTTTTAATTTGAAAAAGTGTAACATATAGGTTCGAAAATGTGTCATGAAAAATACTGGCGTTATAACACAATTGGTAGTGTACTTCCCCGGATTGGAAATAGAGATCCAGGTTCGAATCCCTGTAGCACAAAAACAATATTTTTCTACAAAAATGATTTTATATGTATATATTTATAATTAATACATTAAATTAGTATTTTTTACTTAATTAATACATCAAAAAATACTATAAGTATTAAATATTATTTATATGCAAGACTGTTAGCCGCTTCCTACCTCGCTAGGTGGATATAAAGTAGCTGTTCTGAGGAAGGTAGCCTAACTGAGACTTACGTGAGGTAGGTTTATTGGAGTTCAGTAGTCCATCTGGTTAGGTTAATTTTTATATATTTTCTTGTTTCAAAGTCACGATTTGTAAAAAGATTTTCAGATTAGTAAGGGATTCACAAAAAAATATTACAATAACGGCAGATGAAAAAAATTATTTTAAAAAATTGAATTAGTTTTTTTTCTGATATCATTAAATGTTTTGATGAACATCGGTGGAATCTTGTAAAACATTTTACAAATAATAGATAACACAAGAGTCTTTTTTTAAAGCAATCAATAAGCAATTGAAACTGACCTTGGCGCACATCCATTGTATTTTTGTACAACGTGAATGGTACTCGATGTGAAAAGCTGATGTGGATCACCCGTGCGTGTCTGAGGGGATAACGACTTCGTGTTTTTGTGGGTCTTGTGGTTTTATTTGAGGATCACCCTTAGACGAAGGGTTTTTGAAAACAGAACACTTGCTGGAGTCAGTATACTTGTATTATTATGAATTCCATTATTCTATAGTCCTCACTTTACCACATTGCCAGCCAGATTCACCACGAAAATAAATCAAAATTTACCTAGAACTAACGTTATAGATACACCTATATATCGACCCCTCCTACGTAAAGTATCGTACGTAAAATTTTCTTTTAATCATTCTAGTATTTCGCATGTACAGTGAAACCTCTGGCTATCGTTTTCTAAGGGACCTATCGAAATAAACTATGAATGCGGGAATACAGAAAAAAGTCACATTTTTCATACTTAAATATTTAATACATACATATTTCACATGTAAATGAATGTGCTCAAATAAAAATAAGTCAGTAATAGCATTTTTTCTCTCACTCTGAATGTTTTGCTTATTTTTTACGAGTGCCGTTAATCGAAACCAAGCATTTAGCTACGGAGTGTACTGCGTAATTAAAACAATTAATGTGGTAAAATGATGCGTAGAGGAACAATCCATGTGATCTATTTAGGGTATTTTATATGAAATTAATTTGGGACTGGAAGAAATAAACGATACTTACGGGAAAACGATTATTCGAAGAACGGTCGATCGATATTTTACTGTATTTGATACATATTTACGTGGCAGATTGTTTAAAAAAATATATTGTATTTTATGATGTAGGTACTAATAAACACAATATTTAAAAATTACAGTCATTTACAAATGTATCAAATACGAGCAAAATACTGGAATGATTTAAAATGTCATTTTTTACTTACGATACTTTACGTAGAAGGGGCTGATATATGAAAGTAAAATACTTTAATTTACTTGAAACGCGTTTCGCCTTGCAATGACATTATCAATCTAACAATTTAACTCAACAACTTGTATTTACAACTATAATGGGGGACATCTATACAATTGTAAACACCTATATATCATTTCTACAGTTATCTAACGCAATAATAACCGATTAATTAAATAAATATACTTATACCTTTAAATTGGAGAACGGCTGACCGATTTTGATGCAATTTTTTAGCGTATCATTTCTCTGGGAAGGTGTTAAAGCTATATAAAATCATGGTATAAATTTAGAAAGGCGAGAAAAGAGAAAACATATTGCGCAAGTTGGTAAAAAAAATGTCAGTACAGCACGTTAATTTCGATACAAAAAATATATTTAAACCATGTATGGGACAATTTCATGGTTCAATTCTCGCCTAGTGATCAAGTGGTAGAGGATTCGAGACTCGTTCCAGAAGACCACTAAGTTAGTCCTACTTTCATAGCGCAGTTTACCAAAAACTTATTTGAAAATAATAAAAATAATGATGTCATATGAATTCCTTATAAGCATGTCTATTTTTTTAATTAAAATAAAATAAGTAAGTTGACTACATTCCCATGAATTTCGATTTTTTTTTTTAATATTTTACCTTGCGTTATAGAGTCGTGGCGTGTCAAGCATATTTCTAATTTCATTGTTTGTTTCAATCTCCTTTCGATACAGGGATCTATAAAATATCAGAGCGTCGTCGAACTTTTATTATTTTTTCTTATTAAGCATCAAAATAATGAATTTATGTCATTTATCTGAAAAAAAATTAAATTAAATTTTTTTAAATATAATAATAATCAATTAAAAAAATATACAGAACATAAGTTCCAAATTTGTCGTAACGTAATTGGTTGATGTTGTGGAACAGTAACACGTTTCCCCGGATAGGAAAAGGTCCGGGTTCGAATCCCGGTAGCAACCAAATATTTTTTTGATAAATAGATTTTTTCCGTATATCTTTCTAATTGATTAATTTTATTTAGTTAAAAATACTACACAACTGCGTTCTAAAATTGCAACTTCCCAACAAAAGTGTGTTCATTTAAAAATATCTGTTTTCTAAAGATTTCCATCGAGAAGACTAGACAAGAGCGTTAAGTCTACTTTTATACTATTTTATGAACATCTATTTATAACAAGTTATCTATTAGATAGCCCTATAAGACAAGCATAGTCTGAACTCAGGTTAGTCATGTGCATCTGATATAGAGGTTATTCATTCCACTACATTGGACTTGCCACGCAGAATTCTGTATCACAGTATGTCAATTATGGTATACGTTAGTTCAAACAGCCTATTTGCAGCTGATTGAGCAGAGCTCGAACTCCTTCAGGTTGTACTAAGCCAAGGTTTACTGGTACACAATTATCTCCAATACATCCTGACGCTACCCAAAACATGGCTTGGGACGTCAACAAGTCAATTTAAATACTTTGAACATTGGATAGTTAAGTCTGTATAATACATTTCATAATTTGAAAATCTACAGAATATTATTCGATGAACAATATTTATGAGTTACATATAATATAGATACTACAGAAAACATTGGCGATGTTTTCGAATAACCTACTTTTTCAATGGTGTAAATACAATTTATTATATTATTAAAAAAAAATGAAAGTGGTCCAACACAGTAAAACTTAATTTAACCAATTAACGTAAACAAATACCCAATCAGACATATTCTTAAAATTATTTTATTAACCCATTTCCCGCGGGTGAACCGTATATGAGTCGCGACTTTTATGCCCGCGACGCGGGCGACTAATATGAGTCGCCGTGTTTCGTGAAAATCGTACCACAATTATTTGGAATCTTTATCCTACCGACATATGTCGATATTTGTCAAGGATTATTAGCCATCTTATAAATAAACACGAAATAATAAAAGTCCTCGCATCATACAGTATCGCTGAGTTATTCAAATTCTCAAACTCAGTTTATACGTGTAGAATGTAATGCGTTTCAAACTATAGAGTTAAATTAAATGTCAGTATTTAAAAACTTGTAAGTTGTGTGCATTAGTCTCAGAAATCAGCGCCCGCGCAGATCACCACTTCACTCTAGTACGTATCATTACAAATGGAGCTAGTCATGGTGTAGGGCACTGTTGTATCCTCTCATGGATAATTTGTTTACGTTATTTTGTAATTGTGGTTCTGATTTCTGTATTTGATTATGTTCGTGAGGATTCTTGAGAACCTTTACTATCGATTTCTTAAAAACAAATCAGAAATTTGTTGCATTATCGTAGTGTAAAATCGTAAATTATAATGCCGCGTATGAAAGATGCCATGCGTATTTATGAACGCGATCAATGGGTTAATAACGAAACATACCCTTCCCGCTGCACACGTGACACCTGGCGACATATTATATTTATGGTCACCGCCCTAGTAGCAATTATTGTTAATAAATAGCCTATTTAAACAAATCAAAACGGTTAATGTTTTCAATAAATTTCGACCAATGTCAACTTAACCTAATTGTTTTCTGAGACATGACAGGTATTTAAATTCATGCCCGTTGGAATATTTGAAAATATAATTATGAAACTGTGGATATTGAGTTTTTTTATTATTAAATGGCCCTTCTTGAAATTGAAATGACTATTACACGAACGTCTATAAGCAGATATTAAATAATATTTTGTAAATTAATCATATTACAAGACACACGATCCATTAGGTTTTATAGATATGGTACTTTAGATTTTTTTCTTACTAGTAAACATGATAATTGTAGGGCTACGAATTTAATCAAATAAATATATTATTTTGATTTATTGAATGTACATATTTGTCTGTAGAACCTCTGTCATTGGTCAGAGTGAAACTGTTGTCATTCATCTTTTTTATGCGAGGGAAGTCGCCGTTCATTTAAGCTTAAACAGTGTGTTTACAAAATTACGCAAGCCCCATAATTAATAAATCGAAAAGTATTGTTATATTATATTATTTTAACACTCTATATTTGCGAAATACACAAAACTGACAATTTGATATGCGTGTACAGTGTAATTATTAAGAATACGGTATTTACATTTATTGGAATAAACTATAATTAAATTAGCATTTCTAACTATTAATTCCACTGAAAGTGTTATTACTAAAACTTATTAAATAAATTTATTTATGTATTACTTATACTGTACTGCGATTTTTATATTTGTAGGTTTGCGAAAAATTAATTAGATGTTATATGATGAGCTGGTAGAAGCTTCAACTATCAACGAGGTGTATGAATGTACATGAGAAAATAGCTGTATGCTAGGATAGAAAAGTCATTTATTTTATCTACACACCCATCCCTATGAAATGACGTAATGGTATCAGATAGGCAATTTTATTACATTATATTATAGTAAGAAAAAAAAATTATGCTTAACATTTATAAAAATGAAATAATATATTTATTAATGACATATAATTACAATATTATTGACGTGTAAAACGCACCAACTTTATAAAATTCTAAAGTCAAATTAAAATTAATATTTTATTTTATTACACCTGGCAATGTTCCCTCTCTAAGTTTGAATCACCGTGTGTGCAAACAAAATCTTTTGTGCGATTTTAAGTAGCAATGCTGTTATTTGTGCTCTGGGGAAAATAATAAAAACATTAACAGACCACCATAAGGCTGGTAGGGCCTAGCTTTACCACATTACTAATGAATATGAACGAGGCGCGTTTATTAAGTAAGCACCGGTTTTTTTTTAAAGAACCACATCATTTTTACAACACATCGAATGTTACACACCTTAAACTACTTCTCAATATAGTCACAGCCATTATTAAGGTACTTGTCATAAAGGGGCACCAATTTTTGTATACCCTCGTCATAGAACAACGCCGTTTGGTATGAAAACCATGTCTGTACTCCATCTTTGAGTTCATCAAAACGCTTGCCACCGAGGAACCGCTTTAGATGAAGAAAAATATGGAAATCACTTGGCGCCAAATCAGGACACGCTTGGCGATGAATGTCAGCTAGTTTCATGTTTCGTGCATTCAAGAAACGAATCACAGACCGTATCTCACAGTCAGCGGGCTGATCTATTGTCTTGAACATTTCAACCATTCATCACAAGATGGCCATACTATATGAATGTCTCTAACGTTGTATGTGGTGAGTCAACAGATGAAGGAAACCATTGGATATCTGCATCGTCGGAACTGCAGCGCTACACCGGAAATATCCGGTAACGGTACTTACTGAAAAAACGCACCTCGTATTAGGAAGCATTGAAGCAAATGATTTTTTACAACTCATTGTGCGACAATATCGTTATGACAAGATCGTGTCGGCGAGAACGCGGACACTTCACTTTTTATAAGTCAAATTCTTAAAATAAACAAAATCGTGCGTAACTCCGTTGGCCTGTACCGTGTGTGAAGTGACTCATACATCATTGTGTTTCATCCAAGTCCCTTCATGGGAGAGCGTACTTGATAGTTAGTCCTTTAATGGCTGTCTTGTACCCACTGGTCTCTTTACTTCCGTACATGACACTTAATTATTAGTTTGTTTGTAATGTTGTTATATACATGTATTTCAAAATAAATAAAGATAGCACTTAAAAGGGCGCAGGAAGGTTTAAATTTAAATCTCTGTTCATTTTCGCAATCTCTTACATTAGCTTTTGTTTTTTATCTCCTTTCTTTTGTGTTTATTAATTGTACATTTAGCGTTTTTGTAGTACTTAGAGTGGAAGTGACTTGAAACTTCTACAACGGTTCCACCCCTTCTAGCGCCTCTTTATAACTCATTATGCGAAGGAAGATAGAAGGTAGCAGAGGCGTAGATAGAAAGAGATTTACCTTAGCTGTGTAACCTCGAAAAGTTGGATTTTATACAAGATAAATCAACATACTGCAACATAGTCGCCAACTTTCGAAGAAGGAGTCTTGTTAAAAATTGTGTGCGCGCTATATTTTTTTGTGTGCGCTATGAAACCAAATCATGTGCGCGCGCACACATTAGAAAGAACATTAACACCTAGTACAATTAATAAATTTTTCAGGAACATATCTAAATATTTTTACATTGTTAACATTATTTTATAAAGTATATCTCTGTAAATGCAAACGACGAATACACTGTCACTAATACATCAACAGCCTTATTAGTGATAATGCATAATGCTTGGTAGATAATTAACCCAACCGCTAAGAGCGCGTTAACAACCAATGATTGTTAGGTACGCGACTTGCGGACTATTCACGATAATGCTGTATTTTGCTAAAGTTGAACAAGGAACACAGTTTACATTTAGTTAGTCAGAAAGGTTGCTGTCGTTCAGGTCACACAGTGGTAGTAATCCAAGCCGTGCACAATGAAACATTAATGAGGGATTTTTCACCACCGTACACACAACGGGTAGCAATTTCTTTATTTCCCTTGGGTTGTAAATGCCAGAAATGAAAGACTTCGCAATGTTGCTATGTGCAAGCAATTAATGACAAAAATGAAGTACAAAAATAGTATTCTTTTTAATTTTATTACTTTACAATTTCCACTAGTAATTCACAATTTTAACATTATTTTCTGAAAAATAAATTGATAGTACAAGTATATTTTTAAGTGAAAATTAGTTCTTCTTCAATGTAGCAAAATTTCTTTGTGGCCCATATTATATAAATATAAGATTAAACCACTATTTATTGATAAATCAACATGTTCAGATACCTACGGTATCTTCTTCAGGAAACAATATATAGATACTAAAATGAAAAATACAAACATAGATAAAAACCATTTTTAATTCTTGTAATTGAAAAAACCGTATTATTTATGGGATTACCTAATATTATTGAGAATTTTTACTTCAATAATTACAAATTAAATATAGGGTGTCCAGCGTTAAAATTTCAAGATTAAATTGTAATTGCTCGTAAACCATCAGGGTGAGGTAAGTGGGAGAGGTATTGTTCGACGTGCGTGATTTGCGAGTTTGCCAGTCGCAATGAGTCACTGGTCGGGAGCACACCGCGCGTTCGCGGTTGAGCAATATTTAAAATGCGGTGATTCATTGGTTCGTGCCCGTCGCGCCTTTTGTACTTTAATATTCGACGAGTAGGTGATGGGCCGAACACGCAACTTATCTAGTGTTGGATTCAAAAGTTCAAACAAGAAGGAACAATGGTTAACCAATCTCCGCCGGGATCATCAACGTCAGCAGCGACGCCAGAATATGTGGCTCAAGTTCGACGTGAAATTATGCGTAATCCGCGTAAATCGATAAGGAAGATTGCAGCTTGTACTGGAATAAAAAAATCAACAGTGCACGTTATTTAGAAAAATAAACTACAGTTTCACCCATACAAACTGAAAATTGTGCCGTTTCTCAACGAAAATGACTATTATTTACGTGAAACCTTAGCGAGAACGATGCTGGAACGTTTAGGAACAGCATGAACGCTTGGAAACATATTGTTTACTAATGACGCACATTTTCATATCGATGGCTATGTTAATAAACAGAACATGATATACTGGTGCCCCGATAACCCAAAGGGACGCCATCAAAAACGTTTGTATTGTCTAAAAACAACAGTGCGGTGTGCAATTTCTGCAGCGATAATTGGCGCTTATTTTTTTAACCAGCGAGAGACAGTCCTGCTGACGTGTATTGCCAAATTATCGACGAGTTTTTGGTACCGTAGACGATATTGTTTATAAAACGTTAAATTAGAATCGTTAAACTCTATTTTGTATAAATAAAATATGAGAATAACATTGTAGTTTTTTTTTTAAATTTAATATTAAACATGAAAATTTTCCGCTGGACACCTTTATTTAACCCGGTAAGTTTATTTAGACTATAGTCCTAATACCTAGACTCAATGTAGAAATAAACTGAATTTTGATATACGTTTTAAAAAATGTCAAGATTTCAACTTTTCTTTAGATTATTTGACACACTAGTATACAGTTTTTTTCCGAAATGCCTAAAACTTCTTCGCCCATATGAAATATGTTGTCTTGGGATTTGGGAGAAATATTTATGTTTTATACGTATAACAATTGATTTTGAGTTTCTTCAAAGTACGTATACGATTGTTTTCAATGAGATTTGTACATTAAGGGCCCGTTGTATTATCAGTAATAACTTTTTACTATAGTAAAAAAAGCTATTAAAATTAAAATAATTGAGAAAATGGGTTGTTTAAATGTTAGTAAAAAAATATTTACTTCTCGAAAGTACATCCCGCAGCAAACTCATTTTACTCTCCGATATCCAATAGTAAAAACGAAAATCGATAGTTAAATATGGCGGACTTTTCACAGCTGTTCTAAAAGTCATCTGGCATATTGATATTTTAAAAGTTGCAGTATACAACAACTAATCATTCAATATCCCCTTATTTTAGTGATGAGAGTTCGTCCGATGATGATCTCGTTGTTTAATATATTAATGTATACATAAGCACGTAACACGAAAAAATTTCACCACCAAAGTGACAGATTTCGAATGCATTGGCGATATAATCCATAGATAATGCATAAAATAATGTATATTTCATGATTATTTGTCGCGCATATAGACATCTCTATCTATCTATGCTTTGACAGTAGTAAACTTGATGTATCAACAACCCGCAAAGGATTTTTACTACAGACGTTAGTAAAAAGTTACCATAGTAATAAGTTATATTGCCATTGTTGATGTAAATATCAATTAATTAATTGAAATGAATTTATGTGTTTTTTAAATATATATTAAAAGACAAATCGTAAAAAAATTTGTGATTATTTTTTGAATTTTTTATGTCATTTCTTGAGAGAATGATAAGGGATAGGACCATCCATTATTTAACATCGCTCCCTCTCGGCAACCAAATGTGATCGATCGTCGCCGTGAAAAGCTAAATAGATATAAAGGAGAATAATGATTTAGGATTTAAAAGAGACTTAGATAAAATAATCCAGATCTAGTACTGGTTGAGTTGCCAAGTGTAAATATAATATTTTCAAAAAATGTGTATGTGTCAATCGTTTCCATGGTGAAAAATTATTTTATTTTAGTTTATGTGTTGATATATCCGTAGGTTAATAATCACAAGTCAAAACGGTTTTTTATTTATTACAATATTATTATTATTATTATTATTAAGTATCAGCACAATATCAATACTGATACTACAAAAAATGTATCCCCATTTAACTTTTTTTTTTCATTCAAATACATACATACATATTTTATTCGACAGTTCTTAATACATTGTTTGTTTAGTTGAATTTTCAATTTCACAGATGGCCTGGGGGTTACTGGACCGATCAGGATACCAGCTTTGGAACGGTAAAATATTTATTCACGTTCAGTAACTGAGAGTTATTATTATCGAATTATTTTCAGGACATATTTCCAAATTCTATCTATTTGACTACACATGTATATGTAAAAAATCGATCTAAACCTCATTTTGTATAGTTACACTTTAGAACCATAGAATTATCTGTTCAAAAAATTATGAAAAAGAACGAAAAAATAGTATTAACAACTTTTAGAAATTGGAAACTTTAGAAACAAAATTTATATGTGATAAAGAATAATATTTTTTTATTCACTAGTGATTCTTATAAAAAATCCATTATAATTCTATTATTAAATAGTATAATATTAATTTCTTGGATTAGGTTTGAATAATATTCCCAATAACAATGTTAAAATGTATGCGAGAATTTGATGAAAAATATTAATTATTTTAATGTTTCAGAAGTGAGTTTGTAGAACTCCATAATCACATGTGAAAATGTAGCGATTTGATGGATTTGTATCGTATGTTCAACCAATTTTTAATGAAAAGTTAATAGCTCTCAAAACATTTAGAAATCTAAATTTAGTTAACAAAAATATTGGTGAAAATTAATTAATTAAATATTTTTTTATTGTATTATTTATTTTTCTTAAATCATTATTAAGATATGGTCATTGATTTTGAGAGTCTCTAAGATATTTAAGGTATCAAAAAACATATTAATATATAATCTCTTTTTAAAATTATAAATCACAGAAAAGATTAACATTGTAAGATTAAATATTTTGGTAACTGTCGAATTATCTCAAAATGTATAATATAATAACTGTTCAAAGATTTTTGGTGAAACTTTGTGGAATTACATGATTAATTTGTAAATTGAGTTAAAACACTGTTTTATTCCACTATATTTGATTATGTTAAACGTTAGAACGTTTTCGAGAACATCTTCCTATTATCAATAATATAATTCAACTAAAATTAAAAACACTTTCAGACAGTAATATATGGTGTGTTTAGAGTTAACGAAGGTGAGGGTAGGGGTGGAGTTAAAGTGGATAAGGGAGAGGATGTAATGGGTGATATTTAAATATTTGTTTTGTTATTTTTATTATTAAATATTTCTAAATTTTCTAGAATGTCTAACTTTCGTCCTTTGGCGCAGCTATGTATAATTTGTAAATTAATATTACCAAATGAATGTCTCTCCATTTTTGTGTGCTCAGCCATTTCGCAGTTTCAACTTTTTTGTGTGTAGAACTCAATTTCGAAACAAAAATAATTTTGTTTTATACAGATTTTAATCATATCTATAATTTCTTTCTTCAGCGTATCATCACCTTCTTGGTTTTCGCTGAGTATTTCCTCTACTATTTCCAAAATCTCATCTACTGGTATATTGATAAATAAGCTTTTAACATCAAATGACACTTGCATGTAGTTCTTCGGTGGAATTGTGTTGTGGAGATTATTGCAAAACACTATTGAGTTTTTGATTCCGTAATTTGGTTTAAATTGCGTTACGTTTAAAAATATACCATTTGCGAACTTTGCTAGTTTGTAATATGCAGTATCAATGTATGAAACTACCGGTCTTATCGGATTATTATCTTTGTGAATTTTAGTTTATAATATTATATTTGACATGGGCCATTTTCATAATCGCTGACTAGTGTAGGGCTATGGTTTACGATTTTCAGAGATGGCATACATGGATGTTGTACATGCTAATGAGAGGTTTGAACATAAAGTGCACTGCGTAGTTTGAAATCACTGACGGCACATACAATATTTTAGATAATTACGTGTAAACAATTTTCATCAGTTCTAACTCGGTCCGTGGAGCTGGCTTTATTTTTTAAATTATTGATATTACAGCTCAATTTCACTTTTTTGTCAACAAGGGTACTTTTGCGGAATAAGTATTTAGAAACATGCGATTTGAATCAACCAAAGGTCAAGTATTTTTCATAATGCGATAAACTCTTAGATTATAATGATATATTTAAAAAAAAAATAGTATTATACTTCCCCTTCAAAGAATATCTGGATCGAAGAAATAAATATTTAAATATTCATTAATTTAGTTAATTAAATTAAATTCTCCCTGGCGGAAAACCACACTCTGGTTTTCCTCCTATCTATCATTACCAATATGACAATGAGGTGTTAAAATAGTATGCATGTAGGATCTTAGCTTCTTAATACGTGCTTGTGGTCTAATGGTTACGACACTCACCTAGTGATCTAGTGGTCATCATGTTAATCCTATTTTCATAACACAAGCGTTTAGTTTAGTTTGAAAATAATAAGAATATTTATATGACATGTGTTCCGTGTATCGCGTATATCTATTATTTTTTTAAAAAAAGGAAACTATTTTTCAAATTTATTTAACTTAATTTAAAAATCTGATGTTAATAATATAAAAATAATCATTTAACTCAAATATATAAATTAATATATTAAATTCTAATAAAAAACCACCATATTAGGGCAATAGCAAAATTAGGCCAGAGGTAGCGGGATCGATTCTCGGCGCCTACCACAATCTTGTTAATTTCAACATTTCAATGAACTGACAATATAAATACATAGCGTACAACAATGAACAGAGAATAGTGAGAGACATTTGGGGAGGCAAGTTCATCCAGCAGTACATTAAAAAAAAAGGTTGATATCGATGATGATAACGATATAAAAATGTTTAAATTTATTGAGGAACCCGCTGTTAAAAAATATTAAAAAATAGGTACTCAAAATGTAATGGTTGTTGAGCGAGGCCCAAGATTATAACTTGAAACAAGCAAAGGTAATCTGTCATATTACGTTGTAAACACTTGGCACGAATTTCATGGAACCAAAAAATACATTCTCCTTTACATATGACTATGACGAATGCTCGGAATAAATATTAACAAAACAGTTTTCGCACCACCATTGGCGGAAGAAAATCATTATTTTTATCAATCTTCCCATCTTTATGCTTTAACGGGCAAAGGCCATAATAATTATTTTTTTATTTTCTTCACAAGCCTGGTGCACGATTTTTAGTTATACCACTTCACTCGATAATATTTAATCTAGAAGCATTACGGCCATTAGCCAATAAAACCTATTTTTCAATGTTGTAAATACAATGTAGGTGTTAAAAAAGTGTACCATTCCGGCGGTAACACAACACACTTCCGCTATGTTTCACTGCCAAAGGGCAACTGCAGTTCCAACGCCGCCATGCACTCTCGTGCATAGAATGCTTGAGACAAGATAATGTACGGTTTCATTGTAATGATGGTAAGCCGTTGTTGTGACTGTAATTGTAACATTGATAGGTATTTGGGATTGAACTGTTGGGGGCTTAGTTACTAGTCTATTAGTGATTGCTTGAAGAATTACGAATAATCAGTTACCAATCATCGTAACAATTGGACACAATCACATTTAAATCAAATTTTAGTTCTCACGTAAAATCCGCTATGACACTCTTTTGACATTTTTGAATTATATTTAAATCATTGGATTCTGAATTAATTTTTTTATTTAAAAAGTATACTTTATTTTCAAAATACGCTTTATTAGCTAAGAATATTAAGTATAATGTTAAGGTGAGTAAAACCCGGTATAACGCGATGTGACACTCAAAACCTGACATGTTTTTTTTTTAATCATAATTAACTAACTAACTAACTTACCATCATGCCGTATCCCCGCAGGGGTAGGCAGAGAGGATAGAGCGCCACACTCTTCTGTCCAAACATACTTCTAGTCTCATCCACATTCATACATCTTCTCATTATTATTATTGAGGCTTCTAACAGGACCATCCTCCAGTATCTGTCGTGCCAAGTTTTCCACGGACGTCCTCTATTTCTGGTGCCATCAACACTTGCGTTATACATCTTCTTTACCATTCTCATCTCATTCATTCGTTCCATATGACTAAACCACCTAAGTTATCCTTTTTTAATCTTACTCAAGATCAGCTTTTCATTATTTCTTAATTTCTTCATTCTTTACTTTGTCATATATGGATCATTATCATAATGAAATACATATATAGGTTCAAATTATTACAATAATTAAGATAAATTAATAATTTTATTTTAAATTAAAGTAATTAATACATTTTCTAAAAAAGTAATAATGCCTGTCATTAAAATGTTGCAGTTATGCTTGATTTTTTAAAAATTGTGAAAACATGTTATAGTGGGAATTGAAAATCAGCCACACTAATGATTGATAATCATAGATAATGCTCTTTTTTAATACTATTTGATTCTATTTTATTTTAATCTATTTTTTTGTAGCATAAATAGTACATATGAAAAATAAAGGTAATTTCTATATTAGATGTAGTCGTTCTAAAGCAATTACCTATATAGTATTTAAAAGTAGTAAATGTTAAGAGGTAAGTAAGCATAATGAGTGAGTTATAAAAAGGTATATGAAAAAAGTATAATCAGAAGTTATAAAAAGATATTGAAAAAAGTTATAAAAATATTATTGTCAATAATATACAATAGTCGGTGACAAGAATGTGTTGGTAGTTAAGTCATTACAAATGTTCTATCTACTACTATTTCGCGGTTTTACGACCTATCAGGAAGATTTGCACAATTCGGAACCTCTTTTCATTCATATGTTTTATGTATTATTTCAAATTTTACTTTGGAATTTTACCACACCAACTAACTTGGTATTTTATTTCGAATACGCTACTAACTGATTATCTCTCACTGGCCTATATAGTTTTTTTTGAATATTCAATTTTATAAGAGTCCATGTCTCTTACGCGTATATAACAAGCTAGGTATATTATTGTTTTATTAAGGAGAACACATTATTATTGTGAAGTCATAATAATTCAGAACATAGGTTAGTAATATTTTTAATACAAATTAAATGTATTAATAAGAAATATATACACATAAAATCAATTTTATCGAAAAAAAATGTTGTTGCTACCGGGATTCGAACCTGGATCTCTTGGAATCCGGGGAACGTGCATTAACGACGACAAATTTTCATGTATCTATCGTTCCATTTTTTGAAGGCCATCTTCTTTATTTTTACGAAATCTCAAATACCTTTAAGTAATCCGATAGGAGACGCCAGAATTAATAATTATTTTTTAATTAAATTTTGGACACATTGATACAACTTATATATTATTAAAGAGAACACATTATCATTGTTTGTATTTTTTTTTATTGATTGCAATTATATGTTTTTAATCTGAAAAACTGAAATATATTTTTACGAAGGTTATGTGAACAGCGACCGCAATATCAAGAAGCGAACAAGAGACACATAATATGTGACGGAAAAGATTCCGCTACGTGTAATGTGGCCACCAAAACATTATCAATTCAAGATGCCTCAAGTAGAATATCGTGTACACAGATACATACGAGAAGATAAGTTGCTTCAATGCCTTTAAGAAGGTAATCCACCGTGAAACACATGATCGACATGAAACTTAGTGGTAGGGGTGTTTATTAGACAATCCCATAGCGAAACTATTATGCAATCATCTATTACAAACACATCATGTATTATACAAATAATATATATCTCATAGAGACGAAGCTATTTTTTATTAACGGTAAAATATTGAATTATGGGTAATTACAGGGCTTACGACCTGTCTTCGGCTGCCTTAAGTGATTATAAAATATATAAAAATGGTATAATATTGATTTTTCAGGCGTATTCTAGTATACTATGTTAAAAACGTACGTAAACGTATTTGACGTGTTTCCACATATTAACATATATTCAACTTTCAAAAATTTGATAGATATGGAGGTTTATTGGGTGTAATGGTGAACGTTACATTGTGTAAAGTGATAACTTAAGCCAGCCATATTTTTCCATTAATAAAAAATAGCTTCGTCTCTATGAGATATCTATTATTTGTTTAATAACAGTGCCTTTGTAGGTGAAAATTCAGTAATTGTGTTTTCATGGACATATTCAAATGTTACATTTATATTATATTTTTAATATTTGCAAAATAAACTTTTTGGTATATTATGTTCATTATTTTATAGATTATTTAATTTTCTTTATAATTAACTATTATACTCCGTGATACATCGTCTAATTAACACTACTATGTTACTATATAATTTCAATATTGAATTAAATACCTATCATTAAACAAATAGCACTTAATAACAGGTACAATACAGAATTAATAGACATGATATTAAAAAAATAATTAAAGGAATATAATACTAGTCAATTGTTATATAGCTCACAGATAAAACATAATAATAATAATGATTATTGATATAGGATTTTATTTATAAATATATTTTCGAATCAAATATCTAAACACCTACCACTACATATTATACCGGAATTTTATACAAATAAATAGGAAAATTACTTTAAAATTTTAAAGACAAAGATGATAAATTTGATAATTCTGGTGTTTATAAACTTAGCGGTGAAGATTGTACTGTTTTCTATATTGGTAAAACAAGTCGAAATTTTAACATAAGAGTCAAAGTGCATTTAAAATGTTTAAATAGTAACGATTTTTCAGAATTTACCAATCATTTATTAGAAAATGATCATACTTTTGATAAAAATTCGGGATCGTCTATTTTACTTGTAAATAAATAATGTCGGTCTTAAATTGAATGATTTAAAATCATTAATAATAAATAAAGAATATAAAATTAACCAAAATATTATGAATAACCAACTAAATTTAACAAGTCCTATTCTAATCAAATTTAGAATAATTTTATATCATCTAGTCAATTTTCACATCTTTCATCGTAACAATTTAAGTTACCGGTTAATGCATTTCCCCGGATACGAAAAGATCCATGTTGAAATCTCGGTAGCAACAACAATTTTTTTTCGATAAATTGATTATATATTTCTAATTAATACATTTAAATTGTATTAAAAATATCACAGACCTATGTTCTGTAAAACTGCATCTTCACAATAAGAATGTGTTTATAACAGTTACTTTACAGTGCAACATAATTTTTATAATTTTTACAAAACTAAACTTTGTATAACATATACGTTAGGTTATACGTATCTCCTCTCTCATTAACGGTTATCACCTTCCGAACTGTGTATGTAGTTACCTAAGCTTATTTAGTGAAAATTAAAATAACCTCTAATTCAAAACTTATTAATTTTTAAATAAACTTATTGAATATTAATGTAACATGTAACATTTAATTTTTTTTAACACAAATTAAACAATTAGAAAGATGTACAGAAAAATATTTGGTTACTGTCGTGATTGATTCATGAAATTTATGTTAAAAATACCACAGAGCTATGTTCTGAAATTGCAACTTCATAACAAAAATTTGTTTCATTTAGATTTTTTCATTATGATTTATTTTGAAGTATAAACTTAATAATGGCCTGGGAGTCATATGCATACATATTTAGAGTTAAGCAATTCTATAATCATCCGGCACTTCGTTACTTACGAAATATGAAAAATTATTCTCTATGGACGTTAAATGAATCCACAGAGTTTTGCGTATACAGACAAGGTATACATACTTTACGTGTTTTCAATAATAATTCAATTCGATAGCAGAAGGTAGATACCAAATTTTACTAATTGTTCTGTGTATATTTGAAAATATGATTGTTTTACTGTCAATTGATTCACATATCGACCCCTTCTACGTAAAGTATAATTAGTTAAAAATGTCATTTTTAATCATTCTAGTATTTTGCACGTTTTTGATATATTTTTAAATGGCTGTAATTTTTTTAAATATGATGCTTATTAGTACCTACAACATAGAATACAATATATTTTTTTTAGAATCTGCCTCGTAAATAAGTACCAAATACATATGAAATACTTGAATAATTTATAATGTCATTTTTTACTTACGATACCTTACGTAGGAGGGATCTGTATGTAATAGTATTAATAATAATCCTATTTTGAATTTTATTATAAACAATAGTTGTGCCATGATAAATCTTGTTCAGTAACTCCAAATGCTCGATAACTATTATTATGATGAATATCTTAAAACTAGAAATAAACGATTTAAATATATATTTTCCAACAACTATGTACTGTAGTTTAGAAATTAGTGATCGCCTTTTATATACACCTAATGCACTGTTTTAGTTCATATCATTTATGCATTTTAAAACTTACATATCGTATATTACTATTTGTTAGCCAACCAAAACGTCCAAACGTAGAAGGCAAATAGAGTCACGAAGGATTGCAATAAATTATTCGCTGTATTTAGGAAAGTAGCATAGAGGCACCTTACGACCGACCGGTCAATCTCCCACTTAGCCTACCCAGTGCTAGAGTATTAAATTCAAGTTAATTATTATTTAATATTATTTAAATGATCTAAATAAAATTTTCGATTCAAGGAGACTATTTCTGTAAAGATTTTTCCGGTCACCCCCGAGGGCTCGGGGTCACGGTGGCTGGTACAGAGCGAGACGCGGTTTTTATTTGTATCGGGGATCCATCCATCCCCCTTGGGGAAATCCTGGAAGGATTTATCCAGGTATCTCTAGAAAAGGCAATAACCAAACCGTGGATAATCCCAGCGGAAGGTATACAGCATGTGCTTTGATATCAGGGACTGCTAACCTCAAATATAATCCTTCGAATCAAATCTTTTATCGAATCTCTTATGTGCGAGAAATATTTATTCAATTGTCAAATCAAAGAAAATAGAAATATTCGAATGGAATTGTGAAATAAGCAATGGCCTACATATATATTTCTCTGTATTTTATTCATTACTAAATCTTATACATTGTCTTCTTCTTTTCCTCGTGCTTTATCCGTTCAATGGACTTTGGCTATCCTCTCCTGAAAAATCTCTGCTGTAGACTGATCACGCCATTGCTTTAAATTCTTCAGCGATAATGTTCTCCTTTCAGGATACCGATTTTCAGCAATCTTTCCGTGCATTATGAAGTGCAAGATCTCACACTTCTCCGGATGTCTCATCACATGTCCGAAATATTTATGTTTTCAGATTTTTATTATTTAAAATACTTAATTTTCTTTATTCATCCGAACCATCATACATCTTAATTTGTATCTCTGTAGATCCATGTCTCAAATGTTTTAAATCGCCTTATCATTTTTTCGTTAAATTTCCATGCTTCCATTCTATAAAATATTATCAAAAACGCATCTAACCATTTGCATTCGTAATCTAAAATTGAAATTAATAACTGTAGAACATCTTTTTCATGCGGATAAAGGTTGCACGAGCTTGTTCAATGTGGCATTTGATTTCAATAGAAGAATCCCATCATTCATTTATATTGCAACCCAGGTATACAATACTTTGTTCTAGCCAAAAGTCTCACATGTCTTCAGTACTTGGTTCAGCAGAATTTGTAAATCTTCAATGTTAATTGCTAGAAGTACCTTGTCATATATAATGAATTATAATAACTGCTTGTAAACTTTGCCTATAATTATTATATAAAAATTATAATGATTGACGTGCTAGCAAGTTTAGTGGTTAAAACACTCGCCTAGAGATCTAGTGGTCGGAGGTTCGAGCCTAGTTTCCGATGACCATCTATGTCATTGTTTCCCAACCTTTTTTGTGCAGTGCCCCACCTAAGACTTTCTAAAATTCTTATGCTCCCTACGTAACATATACATAATTTTTAAAATTCAAAAATTGAATTGTTCACTGAAGAAACTTAAATGATGATTTTTTGGAAACCACTAGGAAATTGTTGATGAAATACAGTAAGAAAATTTTCAAAACTGGAAGAACTAAAATTCAAGTACAAAATAATTTTAATGAAAGATTTTTCTATATTACTTTAATTATTAGTAATTATTTATTATTTAAATTTAATGAGATCCTTGCGCTTGATACTTGTTGCAAAGAGATTTTTTCTTAGGTTCCAATTTAGTTAGTTTCAGTCTCAAGTCTCCCCGTTGTGCTATATTCAGTCGATTTATTGTCTTTAGCAGCAAACGTTTATGGCACTAAATCCACATTCAGCTAAATATGTAGATGAAAACGGTAACAATAGTTCTCTTGCACATTTGGTTGAATTTTGATATTTGACTTCTGTTTCCTCACAAAGCCATGCCCCCCTTAAAAATCTAATTACCCCCCTGTGGGGCGTGGGCCCCAAGTTGAGAAACACTGGTCTATGTACTTAGTCCAATTTACACAGCACAAGCGTTTGGCTTAGTTTGAAAATACTAAGAATATTGATTTGACACATATTCCGTGTACGCATCTCCAATTTAAAAAAAAGTGTAAATAGATAATTGGTACCATAAGATTTGTCATATCAATCAACAAATTATGTTTTAACTACTGCCATAAATAAGTTAATGATAGAATTTTGACTATTACTTGACCCATTTAAAAAAAATTCAATATATATATATATATTTTAATACGAATATAATATATTATATATGTACAATTCTTTAATTAATCATTGACACTTAAATAAGCGTCATTAAGAAAGCTTAGGTGAGAATGAATAGAATATTATTGAAACAAGAACGTGTATATATTTTTCCAAAATACGTATATAGATACAAACATTCTGCAATTATAATTATATTTTATAAGTATATTTTGAATAATAACTGTGTTTATTTCATTTTCACGTGTGTTTTATTTAATAGAGGAATAGCATGTGTATTTAAAGACGAATTACAAAATTAAATCAATATGCGATTTAATTAAATGATATTTATAATATTATTTTACTAAGAATAAGTGTAATTTTTTTGCTTGTATATACAATCATTGAATTTAATTTAAAATCATGAAATTTAAAATGGCAATATGAGTCGAAACACAAATTCGAAAATACGCGTACATCCTCTTTGGCAGGCCCTGCTACATTTCTACATTTAAATTATACACAAGGGCTACAAAAGTTACACAGAAAAGATAGAGAATTTTGAATATAAAGAAATATATTTGACATAAAGAGATATGGAAATGATATTTATAAAAATATTTCTTCAGTTTGCCATATAGAATTAAAATTTGATTTATAAATAACATAAGTTAACTTATGTACAAATTGAAATATACATTTTCAATAAATGGCCCTTGAATAGTGATGTAATAATTTTATAGATAATGTAAAAAAAATATACAATATTTTACCGGTTTGGTTCCAGCGATGGCGATGAATCAGAAGTGATGATGGTGAAACGTCATCGGAGCACTCACATAATATTAACGGCTAAATTTAATATTAAAACATCAACAACTATAAGTTTACAACTTTTATTGACTTTAAGCGGTAACTATGTTACTAAATCTACGTATTACATTTAATTTAAACTAATTCAAGTGCAATTGAATTATTATTATTTTAAATGAAAACTTGATATTTAATTAATATTTTTTCAGCGTACTAATTGTCTCAGTCCAATTTTGAAAATAACTCATGGGTAGTATAAATACAGGTGCGTTCAAAAAAAATCCAAGATCGATTTGAATTTGAAATATTCGAATCCCAGTGGCGCGCGCTTTCGAGCGGGCGCCGGTCGGGGGTAGGGGTCGGTCGCCCGGCCGCGGCGCAGATCGGCGGTCGACTGATGGGCCCGCGGCCGGGGGGCTGGCGGGGCCCCGAGTCGCGGGGGAGGAGGGACGAGCAACAGCCGGGAACAGGTGGCGCTGCGCCGCCGAGGCTCGGGCGATTTGAAAATGGAACGGGATCGATCGCGGGAGCCACCTGTAAGGACGTTGATCGGATTGACGTGCCGAGATCGCGCGGGAACGCCGGCGTCGGTATCGCAGGCGGCTGCGTTACCTCCCGAGGATGGAGCAGCTTTGAAGCTCCACTTGAAAGGTGAAGAAAATGCGGTGAATGAACACAGAGGGAGGTGGGCATTACGCTTCATCATCATCTGGTCGTATATTCAATTAATAAATGATAACTTGGTGTTGTGGGAAAAGCAGAACTTCGCTAGTTCTTCGAGTATATATAATACATCGAAATAATTTAATAAATCAATATCTTCAATTATTTTTAATTAATTTAATTTTAAAATTAGTGATTATTTTATTTCTTTAATACATCCACAAATAATTGGTACTATATACTTTCTTTATGTATTTGTACTATACTCAGCTTCGTGGTTATTCATTATAAATGAAATTAACAAAAATTCACTTTGTTTAAAACAACTTTATTTTTGGTATCACCAGACGGTTTCGTAATCACTGGTCCTTCTTCAGGGTAAACTAGACACTCAATTAAGATTGCAAAACATGAGCAGTCATACATTAGTGTCAGGTGTTAAAAGGTGATGTGTGGGTAACGGGGGGTTAATAAATGGTGGAGGGAGGGAAAGAGACAGATTATATGGCGAATGGGAACATATTTAAGATCGGACTGTAGGTTACATTTTTTTTTAACAATAGGTATTGTTAAATTCTATGGTGTCGCATTCTATATTAAATATTAATAACACGATTAAAAATGATTCTGAATGAAAGCACATACATATTAAAATAAAAACGCATCACATGTCTCAGACAGATGTATCTATCACCCTTGCATAATATATGTTTTTCTGATTCGTATAAAAAAAGATCAATTTAGCTATATGAGCCAAAAAAAATCTATAGTAGAGAACTGAACCTCATTCTACCGCGTAAAAAGCGAGAATGCTGACCATTGCACTACCGAGGAATATGAGAATACAAATACGGAATACGATAATTTCCCTATAGTTACCGCATTCCATTCGCGATTATTTGCCTTTATAGAGAGGCATAATGACAGCCCTCCTTTAATCTGACCTTGATATACTCAGCGGCAATGTTATCAAACCCCACAGCCTTACCATTCTTTATATGTTTTATCACACATTTAATGTCTTCCATACTTATTGCATTTATATCGTTTTCGTCTTTTATACTTACCCTAGAGAGCCTCACGGGGGATTCCTAATTTACATTATCTTCACTCTTATACATTTCTTCCATCTATCTTTTATTTCTTCCTCATTCATTAACATCTCTCCATCTGTTGACTTAATAGCTTCCATACTTCTGCTTTATATAGGTATTTTACTCTCAAGTATCCCTATTTATTTTCTAAAAATAAAGCCACGCATTCTTCTTTTCTTTCACAAATTTATTTATGTCATCATCCTTTTGCGGATTTTTAATTTTGATTCTAGATGGCGCCAATATTGTTTTTATCATGGAACGCCATCCTTGAAATAAATGTATTCTTGAGACGACAAGAAAATGGTATGTTTTCATCTCGGCGCCCCTAAACACCTGAGTATCAACACTAGAGGATTTCAGTCTAGAGTTAACCACCACAAAATCAATCATCGTCCTCTCTCAAAAAAGGTATTTGAAAAAAAAGGTTTCATTCCAGACATACTTCAAGTAGTCTATTTCCATTCCCATTCATGTTTTTGACACCTACTCTAAACTAACCTTCCGAGTTCCCACTTATCCATTCAAATCGCCTACGAAAATTATTCTTTCATTATTTCGTTTCGCATTCATTACATCTCTTATATTCGTCCAAAATTCATATTTCACTTCATCATTTTCTAAATTTAGAGATATAATCTATGACTAAAAATACTCCTTTAATTTCAATTTTAAAATGGATCCACATTAGCCTGGCACTGACAAACTGATATTCTCTCATACATTGTGTCATTCTTCTCTCAGCAACGCTGCAATACCTTGACACACCGGTGCTATGGTCCGTCTCTGGTCATCACCGTGTCATTGTGCTCCATCTCTCCTCTTTCTTTCTTTATACTCTCGCTAATATATAATAATATCTATCTATGTCAAAAAGTGTGTTACAGTAAAATCCCGAAAACGATTTAAACACATCGGCCACAGTTTTCAAATATAGAATTATTGATTCACTTCTCTCATAAATTCGTGAAATAATTATATGATACATCGCAACATCTTATAATGTAGCACGTAGGTAGATAAATAATATTTCTCATGATTGAAAAGATTTGATATTGGTATTTAAATTGTTTTGCCCTCGTTTTTATATATTGATTTAGGCCTCCTCCCAATATTCTTGACATATATATTTTTTCATAGATGTTATGAGTTTCAAAGAATGTTTGAATGATTTATTTATCCTATCGATTATTTGACTTATCGCAGAACTGACCCAAAAAAACAGAGTATAAAATAATTTAACACAAGAAAATTAAGTATTTCAGACTAAGACATATTTATTGTGATTAAAAAATGTTACTATTAAAAAATATATTCGATCTTTATCCAACGATCGGCGGCCGCCATGTGCACAATATGAATGTGATGTACATATAATTCCTATCCAGTGCAGTACCAGAACACGACCATTCTGTAGTGTGTTCTCTATGTTTAAATTAGTTGAAGTTTGAATCTTCAAACTGTCAGGATAGTATTTTACCATTGGGTGAATTTATTGCTGTGAATTATCATCCTGCTATGTGGGCCGATGTTTATTTATATTTACTTTGGTTCCTCACTACCATGCGTGCCGAAACCTGTGCATTATGCGATTGTGCAAGTCATGTTATGACACTTTCGCGCTATCACCGAAAGTGTATATTCAAGTATCGTACTTCCAACTGAACAGCGTTGTACGAGTCCCGGAGTTGAAAGACTAGTGGTTCCAGTGGAAGAAGATACCGAAAGGATCATTTCACAGGTGGGTGATGTTTTCTGGTTCTGGTGGTTCTTCAGTCAACTCCTGTTCCCGATTCCTGTCCCTCTTCCAGATTCCTTCCGCACTTCCTGCATCTCTTATATTCCTCACCACCTCGTGTAAACAAACTATTTGAAACAGAACCTCAACGAATATATTTAGTTGGTGAAACAAGGAACAATAAGGTACCATTTGACGTTTTGGTCAAAATTGATATTTTTGTATAATTTTTTAGTGAATGATTTTATTTTTACAACTGTGGTAGTAATATTTTAGTACCACTTGTAATATTTTTTAGAATTATCGATATGATTACAAATAAAATGCAGGAGTTATACTATTATATATAACGTGCCCGAAATCAGGAATCAATTTATTTTATTACCTACTCAAAATTATATAGCGACATTTTTATCTTATCTAAGTTATATAATATTTAAATCTCAGATGATAAATTGATTTTCCAATGACATGATGTATAATATGAAATTTTAACAATATGCACAAATAATTTAATTTCCTTTTTTTTAAAATACGGTTGCGAGAATTTCTCAACTATCGTGTATATGTTTCTTTTTTTTTATCGACTATAAACTTAAAATAACGTGTTTTTGATTTTTATGTAAATTAAACTTTTATTTTATTCAATTTTTGTTTTATATCACATACTCTTAAAGGTGGTTTTTTTAGAGGTGTAGGACTTTAAAATGAAATAAAACACATGAAAATCGTGGTAATAGCCATAGTATTGGCATATCAAAGCGCAATCTGAAAGTCCAATTTTCGACCAATTTTTTGAAGCAGCTGGGGCAGTATATCGGCAATAACGTAACGAATGTTAGCTTTTAAGCCATCTATCGTCTCTGGTTCATTGGTGTAGATTAGCGACTTTACATATTCCCACAGAAAATAATCCAAAGGTGTTGATCACACAATCTTGGAGGCCGGTTCACAAATGCATTACGCGAAATTATGCGCTCATCGATGGTTTCCTTCAATAAATTGATGTGTTGATGATAAACTGTGTGGTATGTTGCACCGTCTTGTTGAAACCACAGCTCTTTCATATTAATACCATTCAATTGGGGAATGAAAAAGTCAGTAATGGTGGATCCATAGCGCTCTCGATGGCGAATCGACTCATTCAATTACTCCTCAGTACTAGGCTCCAATACGCACTGTACGACGTCTCTGCGGATGCTCATTATCAATTAGAGTATGCATGGTGCAAAAATGATCCATGGTTATTCGAATTACCTGCTTGAAACGTAAAATAGACGTAGCGTACAGTAAGCTTTGCGAACTGAACCACGATTTTCGAAATAAATTTGCACAATTTTCAAACGTTGTTCTGGAGTAAGTCTATTCTCGGTGAAATGGTAAACCAAACTGACCAAAAATCAGCTATCTGTTGTCAAATTGGCTGTCGCTGGAAAAAGTGTTGCCAATTCTAAAAACAAACCTCTAAAAAGACATCCTTTTATAACATCTAATTTAAAACACAAAATATTTTTATTCCTTTGTTTCGTGTTGATTTTTTTTACATATGTACATATAATAATAAAATTTATGTTTATTTCAGAATATTTTTTAGAGTAAATTTTGATTTAATCAATGGCGTCCAACTATTAACAATCTTTAATTTTAATAAATTATTTTAGGTTTTCTTTAAATATTCCTGAATATGTAACTTTTAAGTGAAGATATTTATAATTAATCGATATAACTAATTAATTATAAAATCATTATTACCTAGACGGCAGGCGGTGGTTAATATTCATTAAAATTTGTCTTGTTCGGTATAAATTTCTCATCAAAACAAACCACAGGAATTACTTTAACATGACTATAATATTTAGAGGCAGACATTATATTTTATAGTTTGAGCAACATGAAATTTGCTAAATGCGACGATACCATACAACTGCTTGGAACAGATGTTCATGAAATAATTTTTCTTTTCATTTAAATAGTATTGTGCACGCGTTAGTTATACCATCTGTGTAGAATGCTCCTGAAAGTGCTGAAATCTGAATCTAAATGCCATCAAATTTCATATTTCCCCAATCAGTCGCCCATGAAATTAACATTACGAGAAACATTTTCGCTTAAAGTCTATCTGTATGATTTATTACATTTCTAAACAAGGTTCAAACAAGAATGACGACGGGAAAAAAATCCATTACCTTGTTGCGTAAATAATACAAAATGAATTATTTACAAACTAGTGTATTAAAAAATCTATATTATACATGTTATGTGTTATGTACAGTTTATAATTCATTTTATTTGAATCTTTGTTGAACTGGTGTCTCTTTTAGTTAGATTGTTTCCTTAAGGAATTCTAGGCCGACGTTTCGGCACAGCAACACGTGCCATTATCGTTGAGAATCATCTCAAGTATTAAGGCTGTTTGGCTTCTTTGCTATGTCTGTCGCTCATTATTGGCGCAAGTCGATTACCTACTTCCTGTGCATTTTGTACTTTTAATATACCTTTATATACCTTTCCCGCTCTGGCTAACTAATTACTTAGGGATTTCGCCGACGTGGGAACAGATTCCATTCCGACACCGAGCTGTCAACAGCCTTTTTTGTGGATCAAAATTTTCGCCGTGTGTACAAATCTGGACCATGAAGAAGCAGTGTTCTAAATATCTCCGGAAGTACAGTGATATCTTCGTTCTTCAAAGTGCGAGTCAACTGGAGGTGAAACATGATGTCCAATCCAGGACCGAGATCAAGGTAGGCCAGATCCATCTGCCAATATTCCTGTCTTGTTCCAATTCTGATTTCTTGAACTAACCACTAATTTGAATCGATTCAGTCCACGGAATCTTATCCCACCACTCTTTCTTAAATTTCTATTCTGCTGGTACATTTTTTAAAATAATAATCTAACGAGTCTTTTGTCAAAAATTTGAAAACTGGAACACCATAATGCTCCTGTACTGGTTGATAATTATTTTAGTTAACGGTAATATTTCTAATACTAATAGGTTATATATAAGTAGGTTGGTAATTATTATTTTATAGCAATAGTTTTTCAAAGTTAAAAGGCCAAACTAATTCTCTTGACGTTTTAAGACGTTTGTTATTAAGTGTTTATGATGTATCCTTAAATAACGTCTTAGAACGGATTTTAAACTCTAGTATATAAACAAATTGAGAATATTCAAGTACAGGAATAGTTGTAGATTGTTTAGAATGTTAAATATCACTTTTTGTAATATTATCAGTTTTTTACATAATTTTAATAGCCCTCCCACAAACCTTCCTTCTAGAAGCTAATCTGCAGTTTAAAAAATTCACTTAACGTAAATTAAATATAATTTTAAACAGTAAATAAACATTTAACTAAATGCCATTAATTTATTTTAAGTCCATGTTTATTTAATTTAAGAATTCTGGAAAGTCTGGAATTGCTTTTTTCAGAATTATAATACATTACATAATAAATTTATTAATATAAATTAATTGTATCAATTAGAAAGATATGGGTACATATAAAATCAATTTATCAAAAAAATAGTTTTGTTGCTACCGGGATAATTGATACATTTAATATGTATTAAAAATATCATTGACCGTCTGTTCTGAAAAATTACAACTTCACAATAAGAATGTGTTCTCCTTAAAAATAAAATTAATTTATTATTCAGCGTGGAAATAATAAATTTCCATGTCTTTGATTGATGGTTCTATTGAAGTTTTAATATAATCAGAAGTACACGATATTTTGACCATATTTGTACTCTATTTAAACTATTTTTATACATCTTCAAACGTATCTACAATTTAAACTAAATTTACACTATATATCAACAATATTTTTAGAATTTCAACTACTAGTTGACAAATTGTTTTCTTATTATTAATTATTAAAATGTTGCCACAAAGTAACTTTGCAATTATTGAAGAACTTTATTTAGCAATATTTGAATATGTCCAAGAACGCACAGCTACTGGATTTTTACCTACAAAGATACTGTTATTAAACAAATATCAGATATTTCATAGAGCTATTTTTTTTATTATATTTAATGGAAAATATATAGAAGTATGGGGTAAATACAGGACTTATGACCTGTCTTCGGCAGGCTTAAGTGATCACTTAATTATAACTTTACATTCACCAATTTTCATCCCTCAATTTCCACATTTATCAAAATTTTGAAAGTTGTATATATGTTAGTATATGGACTCGCTTTGAGTACCACTACACTATTGCCATCTATGGATCAAATTTGACAATTCATTTTACCCTTTATTTTTTTTAAACAGCATATATGTCATCACTATGAAAATCTGATTGAGGGGTGAGAATTGGTGAACGTATATATATATATATATATATAAAATGATCGCTTAAGCCAGCCGAAGACACGTCGTAAGCCCTGTAATTTTCCCATACTTCTATATATTTTCCATTAAATGTAAAAAAAAAATTGTTTTGTATCCATGAGATATCTGATATTTGTTTAATTTATATTTATATTAAATTCTTGTACAATTTAAGAAACGTTCATAAAAATGAATTTGAAAAATAATACGAGTTGTGTGCGATAATGATCAAATCAGTGATTGGTTCCCATTCATAGTTTCGAATGGTTCGGTGATTTTTTAATGGTGTACACTACTATATATTATATAAATGTGTTTGTACAAAATTTTAATAAAAAAATACAAGGAGTTATAAATCAATGTGGATTGTAATATGAAATATGAATGTCAGTATCATTTGAATAAAGCAATCCTCCACAGAATCCGTGAAATATTCCTTCAACTCCGGCAAACTGGCTGCTAACAATATTAAAAAAAAGTGTATAAAATAACGATGCCCCGAGGAGTGCTTTAGCGGTATTTGCAGAAGATCTGTTGCAGTCATCTCGGTTCACCTTTCTTGCCCGTCATCAATCATCCCTCCAACTCTAACTTTCTCCCTCAATCACCCCTTCACTGGGAGAACATTACCATTGCTTAGCCGAGCGTTGGTGGTTCTATGAAAAATCTGCGGGCTTAAAAATATGCAAACGATAATAATAAATTTATTATATTTTCAAATCTAAGTCTACTTATAAATTCACCACTTCTATAAAATTGACAAACGGTATCGACTGCTTTTTTTAATTATTAGGAGAACATATTATTATTGTGAAGTCCCAGTTTTTTTTCAGAAAATAGTTGTGTAGTATTTTAATTCAATTTAAATGCGTCAATTTTAAATGTATCCATTTCTCCGGATAGGAAAAGATCCAGTTTCAAATCCCGGTAGCGATAATTTTTTTTTTTTTCGATAATTTGAATTTCCCTGTATATCTTTCTAATCAATATTTTTCATTAAAAACACGACACGTATACTTAATACCAGAAAAATACTATAACCTACTTAATAATAAAAAAGAACTTATTTGCTTATGTAATATTTTTTTGCAATTGATTTATGGTGCAGATAATAAAAATAGATTTGATCATAATATACATGGAATGCCTCAGGAAAGATCACCACAGAGGTGAGACAACAATATGATGAAGTTTTCAGTCTGTGTATGTCGGTCCACGGAAGAATAGAGAAAAATGCTCTGTATTGGGCAGACAGACTGATACTGACGACTACACCACAATGTATAGCATTCTTACCAACAATAAAATATTTAAATATATACAACATATATCTTGGTAACATTGAAGCTGGGAGCATGTGAGATGTGGAGTCGGAAAAGTATGGAAAATATAAGCTGGACGGGAAGAATTACAACTGAGTTAAAGCTAGAATTAGCAAAATTAAAATGGAAAATAATTATTATAGAGAAAACATTCTTATTGTGAAGTTGTAATTATTCAGAACATAGGTCTGTGATATTTTAAATACTAATTAAATGTATTAATTAGAAAGATATACATATAAAATTAATTTTATCGAAAAATATTGTTGTTGTGCTACCGAGATTCGAACCTGAATCTCTTTCCAAACCGGGGAAGGTGCATTATCCAACTATGATACAGCGACAATACTTTTGACGACAAGTTTTCGAACCAATGTTTTCAAATTCATACATCTCCAAACATTCAGATAATGCTATTACGGCTTGTTAGGCTTTGTTTGGGTGGTACTTCTCTGCAAGGTATTTGACATTAATCCATTTGGCAAAGATTCCTTGATTAATGAAGTAGGGGCTTACTGTATCTCCTCCTCCGAGCCTAAAGAGAGTGTATCTATCTTAGACAACACAAACATAAGCGCGCACCATTTGACGCACGCGAGTTGTATTCCAAGCAAAAGTCTTTTGGCAAACAAAATTAGATATGTGGTCCTAGAGATATATATTGCACATATCGTGGACGCACGAATATCTCCATTCTGCAGGAGCTGAACACGGAGGACAGACTTTTAACCATTTGTCTAAGACAATTCCTTCAAGTTTTTGGGCGTCTTGCAAGAAGAAAATATAGTTTGGTGAAGCACATTTCCATAATAAACTTCCACTGAAGCTTAATGTGGTGGGCCACGTCGAATGATGGAGAGGAAAAGGAAAATCCCCACCTGTTAGACCGACCAAGTGAGACAATATGCCGAGATAAGTAGAGAGACTGAAGTGGCTGACTAAAATAAATAATAATATTAATATTAAGACGCTAAACTGGCGCTGCGAGTTTCCGGATAAATGTGTCGGGCGAAAAGGCAATGCCGCTTGGGCTTGCCACTCGGTCGGTCATCCATCGGTCGCCACAAATATAAAAGAAAAGAGAATTGAGCAAATAAAGCCAAACTTGAACAAATGATATTACTAGGATCCGTATTAATCCGAATAAATGATATTACCAGGATCATTCATTTCATTATAGTCATACACAGGAACACTATTCCCAAATCTAGTTATACTCTATATATTATTTACTTAAAGCATGTCTTTCACAATCTTTTTAAGTCCACTCGCATTGAAAAGAATTCCAAATTTATTGAACCATTTTTCCGATTCTGAATCCATGGGCTCTTGATGTTTTGGAATAGACAGAGAGCTGCGGTGAATAGTTGTTTCCTGCTAGACTTTTCAGAATATTACCCGTATGTGATTTGTTTAATATCAAGTACCAACTGTGCTGAAGTAATTGTGTCCATTGGCAAAAGGACCTAGATTAACGTCCGTTTGTATCACGAGAGTCTACATGTGAACTATTATTATTCTGGCTTCTACCTTTTGACCTTTCTGACTTGGGTGGCCTTTCTGGGGGAATAAGCTCTCTGACTACATTGATGAGGTTACAGGGGTCATGTGTTTTAGTAACTCAAAGAGCTATTTATATTATAATCTATTGCTAAACTACATACAAAGTTACGAATCATTCTTTATCTTTATCTTCTTTTAGTTTTATTGCCATTTTAATGTATATATTTTGCACAATTAATGGTATTCAATTATATTTTTGTTTCTAAAATTGCGATTTTTCAGAACATATCGTTCCTTATAATCCAACCAAAGTAAGTTTGTCAATAAAAGATGCAAAAGACAAACCTGGTCTTTCTACTGCCAGTAAACTGGTTAATCATTTATATCATCAATAATAATGTAAAACCACATACATGCGTATGTTTAATGCGTTGTGCAAAAATATATAATTTTAATTCTTTTTTGTTTTACTTTTAGGCTCTCCTTATACTTTTGTACTCGTGTAATGTCAATAATCAATTTAATTTAATCTTTTTTTTTCTTATTTAAATATAACTATTAGAATCTAGGTTTCCTCAGAGAAACCATTTACAAAAAACGCGATCTAACTAGAAGATACACCAGTACCATATGGTGTAAATATGAGGAAGAAAGGAAGGCACTTACTTTTCGTCTGCCGGATGCTGGTCATGATCATTGATAGATTCTTCTCCACCACAAATACAAGTGTCGCAGGATGTATACTAACACTCGCGAAAAGGATTATTATGTATAAGCGGGATTAAAGAAAGATTATTTAATAAGCGTTAGCGGAGTAAAGCGAAGTGAAGCGACGGTAGTTATCCGTACGGAAGTTCCAAGTACACTGAACTTGCTGCAGTTGAAAGACTTTTAATCACTGCGACATCTTCTTTTTTCCTTGTGCTTAAGAATAGGTGAGAGAAAAAAAGGGAAGAAGATACGCAAATTAAAATTTGGTAAACCGCGAATTTAATGTATGTATGAGGCAACAAGTTAAACGCCAAAAAACTTAATAGAATTTTATTAATTTTAAACGGCGCTAACACCATATGTTAAGAATGTTTCGTATCCCGTGGACAGCACGACCTCAATGCCTCAATGCCTCAATCAATCCTGCAACAAATTCAACCACATCTAGCCTTATCTCCAACAATGAACGAAATATTATTTCTAAACAAATTATAGATATCTCATAAAGACAAAGCTATTTATATTATATTAAATGGTAAAATATGGAAGTATGGGTAATTACAGGACTTACGACCTGTCTTCAGCTGGCTTAAGTGATCATTTTACACAATGTCCACCATTCCACCCATTAATCAACCTCCATATCTATATAATTTTTGGAAGTTGTATACATGTTACCATGTAGAAATACTTCGAGTATTAGTTACAACTTCATTGTCGCCATCTATAGTCTGAAATTTGATATTAATTTCCCTGAAACAGCATAGATGTCACTAATGGTAATTTAATCTTTATTAGAAATATGAAAGCTATATTCATTATCTCAATATATGACAAAATATAGATGTCTATAGATGTCTATAGACAGCCCAGAAAAGTAGATTATCCTGGGCACAACTTTGGGCCAAAGAACGGTAGGTAGAGAAACCCCGGAGTTAGCTCGGAGGGCGACTCAACACCGAGACTTGTGGAGGTGCAGTACAAGCCAAATCTCATCTGATTGAAGTCAATATATGTCAATAATGACACGAAGTAGGAAAAACGAAAATTATTTAATATCGAGTATGTAGTGCACAATTATAATTCCTGCTAATGATTAACATACTAATGATTTAAATATTTATTATAAATAATAATAATAATCTTATTAAATTTGAATATGTACATCTTAATTAGTCATAAACCGTGAGTCAATCACTGATATCTTTGAGTCACACTCACTATCAGTGATTGAGTATCTGGGAATATCGTGATTTGTGATTCATTTTTATATTTGATTGTGAACAGTGATTCGGCGCACGTGCATGTGAAATGAAAATATAATTCGAGATAACCACCATCTAGTAGATTCTGCCAAAGCGTTTTACGCATTTGACACGAAATGCTAAGAATTTGACACGAAAAATAAACTATAATTTTTTAAGAGTTTTTCATTCTCTTATTAAATTAGATATATATATATATATGAATTATACATGTTAAAATATGTTTTTTACGCAAATAAAGTTTGAATAATATAAGCAGATACGCTCAAAATTATGTTTATTTATTTATTTCATGTATTGCGATATCGTGCGGCGCACGCGTATTAGTAATGAAACTGTGATCACAGTCACAGTTTCCAAATCACTTATATTATCGAATATCAATCACAATCACACCAGTGATTCAAGAGTATCATGTTTTCTCATCACTAATCTTAATGAATTTGACTATGTGGCAACGGAAACTAGTAAGATAGAAAAACAGATACTTCGGCTGGTATAAGTAAACCCATTGTAGGTACTGTCGAAATCAAAAGTATAAAAGCCCTTAAGCGCCATTAAATGCTTGGAGTCTTAATTCTTAACATAATTTAAAAGTATAAAAAAATATGTACTGTATTGGGAAAAGTATAGTCATTATTTTATTGGCTTCTGTATTAATTAACCTTATATAGAAAAATATTGTACATCATACAGAATATTTACATCGTATATTATCAACCCTTGAATCACACCCAGTGCAGAGAGACAACATTAAGAAATAACGTAATAATAAAAATAATTACAATTGTATATACTCATTAAGAAGTATAATGAACTTGAAGCAAATGTTTTTAAGATTATCTTCTTCTTCTTCATCTTCTTTTTTTTCTTCTTGTATTCTATCCGTTCAACGGACGTTGGCATCATATTGGCTGCTGACCGGGAGATTCTTAGCCGTTGTATTCATCAGACATTGTCCTTAAATCGTGTTTCAATTATCTAACTGCATCTTGTTTTACTCTTTACATATATATTAGGAGAACACATTCTTATTGTGAAGTTGTAATTATTCAGAACAGACGGTCTGTGATATTTTAAATATGAATTAAATATATTAATTAAATGTATTAATATCAAAAAGGTAACACTTAGTTTCGAATATTTGTCGCTAAAAATATTGTCGCTGTAACATAGTTGGATAATGCACCTTTCCCGGTTTGGAAAGAGATCCAGGTTCAAATCGCGGTGGCGCAACAACAATATTTTTCGATAAAATTGATTTTATATGCATATCTTTCTAATTAATATATTTAATTCATATTTTACACATTGAACAATGCATTTACTTTAAGTTTTATAATGTATTTATCTAATCTAATTATAATACATATTGTTTAACCCTTTATATATACTTTTGTATATTGAACATTGCACTTTGTTTACTATTATACCGGGAACGCACTGTCTGCCATAATACAGTAAAATACTAGTGTAACAAGCAGGGAACCCAAATATATGTCTTGCTTTGCTAAAATGTTTATCCGATTACAATATAACACACTGTATTATGAATCAAATAAATAATAATTATTATTATTATAATTAACATTGGGTGAAGAGATTGTAAATACAAGGTAAAATATACATGGAAATCTTTTAGTTATTAAACTTAGATACTACATGTTTTTCGCTTAACCTAATGTATTATTGCCTGGATAATATAGGCTCGGGTAGAGAAACAACTTCACGTCTTTTTTTTTGCCCGTCTTTTGAAGTGAGTGTTTAAGGGAGTGTTTTGTGTAGTCCCCTAGTTGCCCCCCTGTCCCCCGGCGCATGTGTGTTATTACTGTATCATTGTTGTATTATTATATTTTACACAACGAAGATTTTTACATGGGGTCATAGGTGTAATGAGGGATGCTTTGGTTGGCGGCCGTGCGTCGTTGCTTGGACGCTTGTGCGCTGTCTGGCTGTATGACTGTCCTGGTAAAGTATAATGAGATAAATATGAATTAAATGTATTAATTATAAAGATATACATACAAAATCAATATTATCGAAAAATAAAAACATTGTTGTTGCGCTACCGGGATTCGAACCTGGATCTCTTCCCTAACCGGGGGAGGTGCTTTATCCAACTAAGCTACAGCGGCACTAATTTTATCGACAATTTTTCGACCTTATATGTTACCTTTTTGATATCAATACATTTAATCATTCCATCATTTGACAGAGCCATCTACCTTATTTTTACAGAATCTCAAATACCTTTGAGTGAATCTGATAGCAGACGCTAAAGTTATTAATTCATTTTTATTAAATTTTGGACACATTGATACAACTTTATTATTTTTATGAGAACACATTCTTATTGTGAAGTTGTAATTATTCAGAACATAGTTCTGTGAATTAATTTAATTTAAAATTTAATTTAAATTTTAAATATGAATTTAATTCATATTTAAAATATCACAGAACTATGTTCTGAATAATTACAACTTCACAATAAGAATGTGTTCTCCTAAAAAAAAAAAAATATATATAATGAGATAGTTTACCATTGCTTTCTTCATCGCAATATTTCAACCGGTCAGAAAAATATAATATACTTGATTCAATACTGCCACGAATTGTTGCTCTCTAACAGTGGACCTCTCTTAGTATTATTCCCATCTGCAACGACATGTTTGGAATGGTAGGACAAACCGCCAGCATAGCTCTCGGAATCCCTAGAATACTCAAACTTCCTCACCACGATGCGGTGGAAGTTTGAAGCGAGGAAGTTTTACACTATACAAAAAAAATGTATTTAATTAAATATGTACCTATATGTATTTTTTTGTAAATTGAGTTAAAACACTGTTTTATTCCACTATATTTTATTGTGTTAAACGATATAACTTTTTCGGGAACATCTTCCCATTATTAATATTATAATTCATCTAAAATTAAAAACACTTTCAGACTGTAATATATTGTGTGTTTGGAGTTAGCGGAGGTGGGGGTGGGGGTGGAATTAAAATGGATAAGAGAGGGGATGCAATGGGCGGTATTTGAATATTTATTATGTTTTTTTTTGTTATTTTTATTATTAAATATTTCTAGAATGTCTAACTTTAATTTTAGTAGATTATAATATTGATAATGGAGGAAGATGTTCCCGAAAACGTTCCAACGTTTAACGCAATAAAATGTAGTGGAATAAAAGAGTGTTTTAATTCAATTTACAAAATAATCATGGAATTCCACAAAGTTTCACCAAAAACCTTTGAAGAGTTACTAATATGTCGTAATTGAATATTTTTCTGTTTAAACAAATTAATTAATAATTAGATTTTTTTTTGTACCGTTTCGTAAGTCTTCACGAAATTTGACATCGGTTTATTGAAACCTATATATATCGAATTGGAAAAAAATAGAAGAGTATATACAGAAAAAAGGAATACAATGTATGTAGATATGTTGATTATATTTTAGTATGCAATTAATCTTTGAACAAAATATAACGTAAATAAATAATGCATAATTAATTTGAATGTGAAACAATTTTAATAATAATAATAATAATATGCACAAAGAAAAACAAAGCATTGAGTGTTTCATCATTTAGTCTTGATTTTAATTTTGATATCCAGAAAATTATTCTAAATATTAATCTCGAAAGTTTCAGTATTATACATTCAAATTAATTATGCATTATTATTTACGTTATATTTTGTTCAAAGATTAATTGCATACTAAAATATAATCAACATATCTACATATATTGTATTCGTTTTTATCTGACTTTTTAATAATTGTAACACTAATGATAAAATTAAATTTTCTAATACCGGGATAATGAAAATTATATCCGGAGATCGCTATTTTGGCTATATTAGAATTACAATATTAAAAGGGCGAGAAATTAAAATCTCTTTGAGTCAAATAACAAAGGAAATATGTATTTCAAAATGATATACCTATTACTGATTTAAATTGAATTGTTTTCCAGGTATCTAACTTACTATTATAGCAGTTGACTAACTTATAAATTATTATTTTTAAATAATCAAAAAAATTAAATGCCTTAATCTACAAATTATTTTTAAATTTTGCCAAAGTTCTGATATTTAAGTTAAATTTGACGATGTATGGGGGTTCAGCGGAAAAATTTCAAGATTAAACTGTTGATAAACTTGCTCATAAGCCATCTGGGTGAGGTAAGTGGGAGAGGTATTGTTCTACGCGCGTGATTTGTGGGTTTTCCAGTCGCAATGAGTCACTGGTCTGGAGTGCACCGCGTGTTCGCGATTGAGCAATATTTAAAATGCGGTGACTCATTGGTTCGTGCGCTTCGCGCTTTTTGTGCTCACTTTAATATTCGACGAGTAAGTGATAAGCCGAGCACGCAACTTATTGCAAATTTAAGAGTCCGATTGTAAGAATGTATTGAGAAAAATGGAGGGCATTTAAACTATATTGTTTATAAAACGTAAAATCCGCATCGTTAAACTCCATGTTGTATAAATAAAATATGAGAATAACATAGTAGATTTTTTTATTATTTATTATTAAACTTGAAAATTTTTCGCTGGACACCTTTATGTATGTTGTGTCGTTCGCAAAAAATCAGTTGCTTATTTAAAAATAACAGTTAATAAATAAATGTATATTCGCTTTTTACCATCATCCCTGTAGTCAAGTCTTGTAAAAAAAAGGTTGGACACAGAAACCTCATTTTTTCCCTTTATAAAATGCCTTTTTATTAAGGGCGGAGTTTCCATCCCGCCGAGTCAGAAAACATTGTGTTCAACGCAGGTTTTTCGCATTCAAACATCTGTGAACTTTCTAAATGAACAATGGCAGTAACTTTTTTTGTTTCCTAAATAAATTAGCAGAGTTTTCCTAAGGAACTTTTAATGACCCGAGTATTTAAATAATTCCCACTCGAGCCCTGCTTTGTCTCGGTTTAAGAAAGCTCTTTTATTCCACCATGATTATATTATACAAAAAGCTTTACTCGTACGAGTTTTCTTGGACTTAAAAATTGTAAATGCTACCGCAGAAATTTTAATTCTAATTGCTTTTACTGCCATTAATTGCGATTCAAATTCGATTTGCTTTCATTGCGATTACTGTGATGCCCAAAGGTTTGCATCTGTGTGTGTGTCGGTATCGTCGTATATCGGCGGACCACGGGCGAAGTAGGAGGTAAAGGTGTCCAGCAGAAAATTTTCAAGTTTAATATTAAATAATTTAAAAAAACTAAAACATTGTGTGTGGAGTGACCTCGTCTTGCTGAAAATGTGTTCTATTATTGAACCTGTGAAATAGCTGAAGTTGCGGTACCAAAAACTCGTAAATCATTCGGCAATACATGTCAGCAGTGACTGTCTCTCGCTGATTAAAAAAAGAAGGGTTAATTATCCCTCAGGCAGAAACTGCACACTACACTGTCGTTTTTGGACAATACAAACGTTTTAGATGGCATTCCCTTGGATTGTTGGGGCACCAGTATCTCCTTTTCTGTTTATTAACATAGCCATCAATATAAAAATGTGCTTCGACAATAAACAATATGTTTCCAAGCGTTCGTGCTGTTCCAAAACATTCTAGCATCGTTCTCGCTAAGGTTTTACGTAAAGAATAGTCTTTTTAGTTGAGAAATTGCACGATTTGCAGTTTTTATGGATGAACCTGTAGTTTTTTTTTCAAAATAACGTACACTGTTGATTTTTTTATTCCGATACAGGCTGCAATTTTCCTTATCGATTTACGTGGATTGCGCATAATTTCACGTGGAACTTGAGCCACATGTTCTGGCATCGCTGCTGACGTTGATGGTCCCGGAGGAATTTGGTTAACTATTGCTCCTTCTTGTCTGAACTTTTGAACCCAACACCAGATAAGTTGCGTTCTCAACCCATCACTTACTCGTCGAATATTAAAGTGAATACAAAAAGCGCGACAAGCACGAACCAATGAATAACCGCACTTTATATATTTCTCAACAGCGAACGCGCGATGCGCTTCCGACCAATAACTCATTGCGACTGGCAAACCCGTAAATCACGCGCGTCGAATTATACCCCTCACAATTACCTAACGCTGATCGTTTACGAGCAATTACAATTTTATCTTGAAATTTTTTCGCTGAACCCTATAGTTAGTTACTGTCAGCAACAACACCACATATCTAAGAATTGTGTATTTTACAGGAAAGAGATATAACTAGTTTTAAATGATTTTTGTATAATTACTTAGTACCTTTTTAGAGTTGTAAAGAGGAGCAGATTCTTTCTAAACTGAACTAAATTTAGGTACGATTCCCTTGATTTGTGCGCAGTTGACAGGGAGGCTACATATATGTGGTGATTACATTTCTTTGATATATCGTGAAACTAGTGATATAGAACGATTCCCCGCGAAAATTAAAATCCAATGATATAAATATCTTAAATTGACAAAAAATTTAGATATGCTCTGATTAGGTGACGATATATGTGTGTATGTTATAGATAAGGCATTATAAGCGAGCGCGCCGGGAGCGTGAGCTCTCTTCTCTTTCTGCTCTGTCGCGATTAAGTTACCATTTTATATTATACTGTTATAAATAATATTGTATTCTTGTCGGCACAAATCATTGGTAATTATCACCTGACAATAGAGTTTTGATTATTTGATTTCGCGTAGCTTTATTAGTCATTTCTAAATTTTACGTTAATTAGTAAACATGATAACTATTTGCATGTGGGCCTACATAGTTTGTACATAATGTATCAAATAAATTATTTATTTAGTTTTAATTCGCTGATTTGTTATTATTAAAAATCAAAATATTCTAAATTATTTAATTAGATAATTCATCCTATCTATTTTTAGATTTTCGGGATTTTGCAATATTGTTTTCAGATCGGGCGAAGTTCAAACCGTTCCAAATCGATCCAGATATCAGTTATATATTATTAATATATAAGTTTAACATTTATATTATCGACGAGATTTTCCTTTGCGTTTTATAATAAAAAATACATAAATATAAACTTACATACTGATTTAATTATTGAATTGTATTGTATGCTTTTACGGAATTGTGTGGAATTGGAATTTACATAGTAAATATGAATTAAATATATCAAATAGAAAGATATACATATAAAATCAATCTTATCGAAAAAAATTGTTGTTGCGCCACCGGGATTCGAACCTGGATCTCTTTCCTAACCGGGGAAGGTGCATTATCCAACTGTGCTACAGCGACAATATTTTTAGCGACAATTTTTCGAACCTATATGTTACCTTTTTGATATTAATACATATAGGTTCGAAAAATTGTCGCTGTAGCATAGTTGTATAATGCACCTTCCCCGGTTAGGAAAAAAATCCAGGTTCGAATCCCGGTGGGGCAACAATAATGTTTTTCGATAAAATTTATTTTATATGTATATCTTTCTAATTAATATATATAATTCATATTTAAAATATCACAGACCTATGTTCTGAATAATTACAAATTCACAATAAGAATGTTTTCTCCTAAATAAGAAACATAGTAGGTATTTTTCACGTTGCAATGTAATTAATATAGTTCATTTAGACGTTATATCTTACAATTAATAATTTATTATGTACTCCATTCATACTATAATATATCATTATTTTTAAGTTTATCGTGAAAGCAAAATTCAATGTTTTCTGAATCAATCGTGAGAAACTGAAATAAAAATTGCTATATTAGAGACCTACCAATGTTTATGATAAAAAGGTTCAGTTATATTAAGGAAGAGCTGCTATCTTTTCCAAGTCACGTATCAACAGGTTAAATGGGCCTCTAAATCCGGGTCAATGGTGGATATCCGGTAGCAGAATAGAAGCTATCTTATGAAAAACTCGATCTAATAAGGATCACATTTACAGAAATACAGAAAATAAATACAGTCGGAGCCACCAGATTGTGAAAAAGTTGAAAAAATATATTATCCTTCTCTTTATATTATTTATTTATTTATTAATTTACGCCCATATAGGCTTTTACAAAATTGGTGAGGTTATGTTAGGTTAGGTATAAAAAACATGAGCAGCTACACAAATAGCATGGAATGTATGTATAAAAATAGAAATTGATAGAATATACATATACACCTTTTAAAAAAAATTGAAAAATTAGCAAAACAAACTATAAAAATTAAGGTTCAAAACAGAAAAAGCATAAAAATTTAGGTTTAATACAGAATGGCTGAGTATCAAAATCAATTTTATCTTTGACTCAGAACAGCATCAAAATTTCACTCTTATATTTAAACATTGATTATCGGAATATATGTATAAGACCAAAATGAGTGCATTCCTATAAAAATAAGTATATGCTGCATTTACTTGGAACAGTAGCGACGACCTGGTACTCTGCGCAGGAACGTGGTATACAATCAGTTCAGTTAAATTAGGGACGTCCAGTATGCCATTTACTATTTTAAATATAACTAATAAATCACTTAAAGTTCTTCTACACGACAAGTTAGTAAAATTAAGAGTGCTCATTAGAAAATCATAATTCAATTGTTATATTTAAGGTGTATTTATCTAAGTTTTAATCAACGATGCTAAAATTGTTATCATATATGTATAATACTATATTTAATGTCTGTAGTGTAAGCTTCGTATTATTAATTTTGAAAATAATGAACTTTGTATGGACTACTTTAATTAACTTAACATCGACCGGTTTCAATACTACTGAACGAAGGCATATTGAACTGCGTCCGTCCTGACGAAGATACAGCAGTGTCGAAAGCGGTCGATGCCGAGGTTAAATTGATCAAAGTGGTTCAAAACAAAGTTAATTACAATACTTATGCAATAAAATCAAACACATATTTATTTATTTACACATTAATTATTGTGGTATCTTTGGAAGCACCACCAGATTGAATTCCTCGGAGTTTTATCCTCTCTTTGTAATCTCAAGTTGCTTGGGTAGAGTTCTTGTAATATAAACTTAGTGTCCCATGGTAACAATTACATTTATTATAAATAGTTTTACAGTAGTTGACAATTATATAACTCAGATATAGATTAATAACTATAGTAAAGTGGCGATGGAAAAGAGACCCGTTCCCTCAGTGACGGTCTCTTATAACCAGTGTCCCCCACTACTCATCTACACACTCTTCTGCCATACACACATACACACAAATTCAAAGTGACAGTTTTCACAATTATAAAATCTACATTTTATCTATTCCCTACCCATCTTAAAAGAGGTAGGAATTGTTTTTCTCTTACATCATTTTCAATAAATTTGTTAATAATTATATCTATAAAGACATACCTACATAGTAGTAAACGTGATATATTGAACTACCTTACAAATTACATTACACAGTTGAAAAGTAAATAATTAGAGTAAATTCATGGTAATAATCAAGATATATTGAAATACCCCACAAATAATCGACCACAATGAAAAATGTAAAAAATAAACAGTGAAATAATTTTTTTTTTTATTATAATATTTTAAGACACTACATTTTACTGATCTAACTGTTCTAGTTAGTTGTTACCTTACTGAGCGCTAAAGACACTAAATAATTATTTCAATATACTATTATTTTTCGGAACTGTTTGCGAATATTTTTCTACGGTACATTAATTAATAAATAAATGTCGTGTGATTTCAGCCCTATTACAGTCCTTACCCATCTTATGTCGTAATATACGATGGCGAGAGTTGTTGGACAAAATAAGCTGCGGAAAGCAAAACAGGGAAGGTGTATATTCAATAGTAAACGCAGATTGGTATAAGAAGAGGATTAAAATAGAAAAAGACACTTTAAAATGTTATTAAATGTGTGGAAGTCTATCGCCTCTACGATCATCATCACCGCCGACAATCCCTGAATACACCTTGCAGATACCTGAGCGTAAAACAGAGCTCCTGACAACCTCAAAAACATGGCCGGTACCGACGATAATATGTGCCAATAACATCCAGAAGACCGACTCCTGAGCGCCACTCCTCTTGCTTCTGCCTTCCCCTCGAGATCTCTAGCAAACTCTCCTGGGTGTAGACATTTACTTGCATATTTACAAACTGTAAGTAGTTTCTCTTCTATAATCTGCTCAGTCCACATATACACAATGCGATCATAACGAACATGTGGATGATGGGTGATTATTGGGGCACTCACATTCACATCATAGCAAATCTTTCTGATTCAGCTGCCAAACATCTTCACCAACTTTAAATATCTTAAAATTTTTAATACAACATTAATTAATTAATTAGTGACCTCGCTGATTTTGGTCCCATCTTTCTTTTATAACGTTGCCATATCCTCTTATAATATATTTTAATACAAATCAGGATTAAAGTAACATGCCCGTCCAGAACAGGTAAATAATGAAATATTTTTTATACAGCTAAATAAATTTATGTCCAAAGATAAATACCAAAAAAGTGTTTTGTTACAATTAACAATCTTTCAGCATTTCACATTCACCGATATTTTTATTATGATTGTTTACAATAAAATACTTGGTACAGTTCTATTAAAAAATCTTCTTAATATTTATTATTTTTTAGTGTTTTCTTCGTGATTGTTGTTCTTATATAAATATACAACCTACTACAAATAGTAGGTTCAAATATCATAATAAAATGAAGATCAAGAAAAAATTGATATTATTAAGAAGAACACATTCTTATTGTGAAGTTGTAATTATTCATAACATATGTTTGTGATATTTTAAATACTAATTAAATGTATTAATTAGAAAGGTATACATATTAAATCAAAATTTCTAAAACTTGTCGACAAATGTACACTCTGCTGTAGCATAGTTGGATAATGTACCTTCCCCGATTCCTGACGTCAAGGTCACTATTCACACTGGTCAAGCAGTAGGGAAAAAAGGAAGGGTAGGTATTTGAATGTGGAAAGATGTCAATAACACCGATTCGCAAAGCGCGCCAAAAATGTGTTTCACGAATGCGGAACAGTAAGAATTGAGTCATTTCAAAAATATGTAAATATTTACCATTCGAGGAGAACAACCCTTAATTTGTGGTTAAATGTCAGAATACACTTAGCATTGAGTGATTAATTTAAACGTTCTCAAACTTTGCAACTTATGTATATAAATGATTGGACCAACAGGTATCGATCGACCTTTCTCTAAGCCTGTCTTGAGGGCTCATATTCTGTTAATATATCACAGTTAAGTAAATTTATTGTAGTTATTTATAAAAATATAATTAATTACATCTCGTAAAGGTCCACAAATTCTGACACAGCCTTATTATTCAAAGAACTCACTTTCATTTCTTTGTGAGATGTATCTCATTAATTCTCTCTTTGGCGTGAATTGATTGCGATGGAGAAAAACTTGTCTTTTCATAATTTATAATATAAATTTTAATATACTGGCAGGGAAGCCTGACTCAATGAACAATTATTGATTTTCTAACAAAACTGGTTTATGCGTGATTAATTATTCATTCACCCAGGAAGTCTGAGGGTGGTAGACATTTTAAGGTTTTATAGTCGCGGTTCTTGATACATAATTCAGCTTTATCTTTTTATAAATTGCCGTCATTAACTTAAGATGTCGAAATATTCAGTTGAAGTGTTATAATAAAATCTAATCATTTTTCAAAAGATTTTTCAATCTTGCTTTGTGAGTAATTTAAAAAAAATATTAAAAATTATTTTATTTACAATATTTATTTTTATTTTATTATATTAAATGAAGAAGATTCGCGGAACATAAGAAATCGTTACAAAAAGATAAGGTAGATTCTCATTTGATAGATAACAATTATATAATTAATGACCAATCTGTGCCAATTCCATTACACTTCGAAACAAAGGCTTTAGATTAAATTTACTTGAGCAGCTAGAGATTACTGAACATGAAATAGACAAAAAAATAATAATAAACGAACAAGTCACTATATATAGATCTTCTTTAATTAACATTTTTTAAAACCTGTAGTTAGAAATGCTTTTTTAGGATTTGTTACTGCCGTAAATTTTTCATACCAGAGATATAGAACAAAATCATTAACGGGACGTAGTTATGCAGAAATCAGCTGAGATACCAATTTGGAACTACAGCATCTTTTAAATACCATTAGTCTTCGAACATAATTATTAACCAGAATCATACAAACCATCAGTGGCGTGAAGTAAGTATTGATTTAGGTTATGCTGTTACTAATGATATTATACAATCATATATAATATATGTACTACAATATATGTTGTATTCTGAACTTCCGTTTAACCAACGTCTTTAGACAAAATGACTCCGTCGTTTATACGACTCTACCATGTATTTATTTGTAATTTTAGAGTACTCTTTATAGTGTTTTTAAAGTTAAAGTTTTAACGTAAAATAATACCATCTTACCCAAATAAAAATCAATATAAAAAAATAACCGGACGTTTTCAGTTTTTATTGTTTGAAAATTCTTCACGTAATAAATAAACGAAATAATATTTTTTATTAAAGGTTAACGTAGGAAATAGTTCTTCCAACTGCTTTTTGTTTTTCCCAAATCAAAAACAAATTCATGCACCAAATGCACCTCGAACGCAAAGAACGGACATGAAATCGACACGTTAAAAATAGTAAGATAGTAAAATTCACGAATTAGTAAAAGAGGAAGTAGACACTTTAATGATTTGCACGCAGTTGTAAGCCTTTCTAATGTTATGTTGTTAAAAAAACAACATAGGTAACGACTCCATACAAAACGGATCAACCGAAAGGAATTTTCAATTCAGTAAAAAGCCAATTATATGACTTGAGTAATTCACTAGCTTAAAGATAGAACAACGTAATGTGAATAGCTCAATGCGGCGAATGCACAAGAGCGCCGTGAGTACACCGGTGAGTTGTCGTGGTAGTTTTTACAACTAATCAATTAAAGTCTCTACTAGTACACAGATGGCGCAAATTGTAAAAAAATGTTTCTGTTTATGTTAATTCAATTATTTGATTTATATTTGTTTCCCAGAATTTTTAGTAATGCGCAGTTTTTTGCTTGTATGCACTGCACGCCCCTGCAAACCATGCATACCTGTAAAAAAAACTAAAAATTTACATGAATAATGTTGTCTCTACCTCATTTACATAAAGTTGTACAGCTATCCTCTTTCATACATTACCTTTCATTAAAATATTATTATTTAAACAGAATTGCTTCTTAGAATAGTGCCAAAATATAAAAACCCTAAATTCCCATTTATTACCTTAAGTACTTAAAATTATATAGCTGTTCCTTTTCAACAGATTTCATAATACAAGTGCTTGTTGTTAAATTAAAAATGGTTAGACTGATAATGCTCTAATAAAGAAAACGCATCTCACGGAAATTAAACGTGTAGAACTAAAAAACAATTGTTTTTATTTTTATATGTGTATTTTTTTTTTTTTTTAAACACAGTATTAATCTATTTCTTCACAAAATTAACTATATTTTAGTATTTACCATAATATGATTACATGATTTATCATGACAGATGTTATCTGTTCACGAGTTTTAAATCCGCCACTAGTCCAATTGTGCCCAAAGTGCTCACCAAAGCCTTGGGTAGATATGGATGGAAGATTTTCGATCATTTAAATTTTTCCTAAATTAAAAAGTTCCTGAATTAAAAACGTTTATGGAGTGATGACGAATTGCAGCTTGCAGTTAACAATTAGTTAAGAGATGAGACAAATACAAGGTAGGCTATAAGTTTTTGCACTTTTGAAAATTCAATAAAAAATAAACTACGGGTTGTATGATAGTGAATGTTTATTTCATTGAAAGAGCACAATTAGGAAAATTATGTCTTTAAAATAATATCGTCTAAGTATCCACCATCCCGCTGCTAGTATTCCACGAATTTGGTACCTAGATTTTTAAACACTCTCAACTTGACACAAAGCGCGTGGGTGTTGGCTATCTCTTGACAAATATTCACATTAAGTTAAGTTATAGTGGCTAGTTTATCATTTATTATTATTTAAGCTCATCTTGGTATCACCATAGTAGTAGAACATTAACAACAAGTACGCATCTTCTCGTACAGACTCGTTAACTTGCGCGGTGTTCCCATCGCTTCTCATGCTCCGGGGCCGCCCGGTTTTCTTCTTATTTAGCATTGAACCAGTATCCTTGAACTTCCTGTGCTACGATTTAATTAAGTTAACACTCGGATATTGATTCACACTATGTAATCGGTAGTGAGCGTGAAACAGGCGCCGAACAATTACATAAGAATCATTGTTTTTGTAAATCTGTTTTACGCAGAACGCGCGCTGTCTCCTCCTTCGCGCAGAAGCGATTTAAAAAGTGAAAAAACTGAAGGTCCACTCTGTACTTAAATATTGGAGGTGATTATATGTACGTTAAAAAAATGTATAATAAAATATATTCTCAAATTTTGAAATGTCTTTACTTTCTAGATTACCTCGAACATTAAAAAGGTTTAATTATCCTTGTAAACATAGAAAATCTTTATATTAATTTCTTCAAAGCACAATACAAACTGTATGAAAAGCCTTTCTCTAATTAACGACAAAGTCGATGTAATGAAATGGTTCAAAGCATGGCTCTGGTATCACAAGTGAGCATTGTTCCAGGGTGTACAAGGAAATGGCGACTTAATAATTAAACACGTGACAAACATTATTCTACAATTTGTTTCACGTTATGTAAATTATTTAAAAGGCACGTATACGACTGCCTTTTCTTTCGAATCTCGTTGGTACACTCTTATTTCTTGCTACGCCGGCAAGATTTGGACCAATATTATTATAATTTTATAATTATACCAAACCATTTCATTTGCATAATGTTTACGCGCGTTTGTCACGCGGGGAAATCAGTTCCAATTTAAATAGTCACTCTAATGGCCCGTGTGTGTGTCTACGGTTGAGATTTTCGTCTCGAGACAATCTTCGAGACATATATTATGCTCTAATGAGCTTCTTTGGAGAACACTCTCGACTTCCGTAGTCCACAGCACCATATCTCGGAATTAAAGCACCGCCACTCACCGCCAAGATAAGAGTATGATATTTATTTTGCCTCACGCCTGACTTCAGACTTGTTTGTCGAACAGATAACAAACGTCGATCTGTTGACTATTGATATTACGTTTGTCAATTTTAATTAATTTAATATACGTAGATTATTTAACTTTCTTTTTAACCACAACGAGTTTAATAATTGGACATTCTGATGAATGTATTACCTTTATTAAATATAACTCATTCAGTGATTAAAAATAAAATAAAATAATCTATAATAAAATAAATATAAACCACAATGCTCGATTTGCAATAAATACTACAAATGCAATCAACACGATTTTTTGGATCTATATTTAATTTTTCCAAATAATTGGACGATCGTTACGGCTGTCTAGGCCATTATCAACTGAAAAATCATGTTTGATTTATTGTGTTTATTAATATAATAGAGTTCTATAAAATGAATACTGTCTGCATTCAAAATAAAATAATTAAAAATATAATTTAAATCAAACTATAACTGTGAATAACCTCAATAAAACGTACTAAATATTCGTAATTAGTACCTTCTCGTTATCAACCAATTGTATGTATCTATGGTTCTAGGTGACTTTTGTGCACACGTGTGCGTCTCACTGTGAAATCAAAATACGTATTCACTGGTTTGAGTTTTATCTCGTTCTACCATCACAAGCGGAGATCTTGGAGTTTATCTCCAGATCAAAATCTCTGAGACGTATCTCACCGTATATAATTCCGTGTACATGGCTCATAATAGACTTACTCATTATTAGTTATAATTAATATTAAATAACTTATTTATATATTGTATAAATAATCATTTTTGATACAATTTTTTTAATAGAATTACATAACAATGCAAGTACCCAGAATCGCACTCTGAAACAACACATTTCTGGGCAGTAACATGTATGCCATTTTTCCTACGAATCTTCTTCTTCTACAATACTGTGAGCTGGAATGGATCCAGTCACGCAAGTTCTTTAACCAGAAAATGCGTTTTCTTCCTACACCGTGTTTCTCTTGAAACTTCTTATGTATTCATGTATTTTGAATTGTAATTTTTCAAGTATTTACTGTAACATCTTATTTTTACATATATTATTTTTATTTTATATAAAAATAGAGTTGCGTACGCGGAATACATGGCATATCAACATTCTTAATATTTTCAAACTAAACTAAACGCTTATACTTTGAAAATAGGACTATCTTGCTGGTCTCCTGGAACGAGGCGCGAATCCCCAACCACTAGATCACTACGCCAGCATCTTAACCACTACATTAATGAGTTACTTATGTACTGTCGAAGCACAATTTATACCTACTGTAGTATCTATTGGCTGCGGTGTGTAGTCCCAATTTAGTAAACTCGTGTGATAAGCAGTTGTATTGACCATATTTTCATTTTTAAGAACACATTATTATTGTGAAGTTACAGTTTTATAGAACATAGCTGTAGTATCTAGCATTACTCGAGCTCTGCGTAGAGTGAAGAGACTTCATTTAAGGAGATGGGGTTAGTTTTTTTTTTCTAAATCAGATGTAGATAGTAATTATCCTCTTATTTTGAACGACAAATGTGCAAAATTTCATCAAGAAGTATCAAAATATTACTTTAAGGGGTGGAAAAGTGGAGTAGGGGGAGTTTTTCAAAATCTCATGTAGAAAAAAAAGTTTTTCAAAATCTCATCTTCCTCTTATTTTGAAGTTCAAGATTGTGCAAAATTTCATCAAGCTCAGAATAAAAAACAAACCCACAAATACTTTTCTTTATATATATAGCTAATTCTGTGGTATTATTGATACAAATTAAATAAATCAACTAGAAAGATTTACAGAAAAAATATATTTATCGTTAAACTTTTTTGTTGTTTCAGAAAAAATATCCAAGTTCGAATCCCGGTAGCAACAAAAATATTTTTTCGAAATATAGTTTTTTTCTATATAATATATCTTTCTAGCTTATTAATTTAATTTGTATTAAGATACCACATTCTAACCTATGTTGTATCATTAAATGGTAAATGCTTTGTAAAATAATATAAAATAAAATAAAACGTACTCAAGTTTTTTCATTTAGCACTTTTTTTATATATTTTCACATGTTTCAATGTCTTCGTTTCATATATTATCCGCCGATGAGATTTTCAATATCCTCCTATAGCACTACATATCTTTTTTGTAGCTTGGGTTAGTATCCATGTTCAACCCCGTAAAGCAGTATATAAAATACTCGTTCGTACGTCTAAGTCTAAATTAAAGTCTCTATTACAGAGTACATCTCGCATTTTGAGAAAACAGCTTCGAGTTTTCTTTTTTGACATCTTTTGACATTCACTCGACGAATTTATGTATCGTATATTAGTGGACTCATTTCTACTATAGCATGCAGTAATTTAAATGTAATAAAAAATCCTTCAAAAAAAAATCTATAACTGAGCAAATCAAATCTAAAATTTTATAAATATCTTAAATCTTTCAAAATATTATAACCTTCATATACGTAAACTGCACTTATTAAGTAAAAATAATACAAACCTTTTGTGATATATATATATATATATATATGGTATATAACTAAACATTCATAATACCCGATTACCCGTTATAAGCTGACGGGGAGTAATTATATTTTTATGTTTTAAGTATGAGAGTTGAATACAGAAAACTTTGAGAACAAATTAAAAATAAATGTGATTATTGGATACCTACGTGTGATATTTTCACCTACTTGGGTTAGCCTCCTTCATTCGCCTCACGTTCAGGGACTCCAGCGTCCCTCCCCAAAGAACAATACTCCAGGAGTCGCCTGTTGCATTTCCACGCCCGCTTCACCCTCATCCTGTTAAGACCCCTTTCCCTTACGCGCGCTCTACAATTTTATGTTACAGTCTGGGACCAGAAAACATTGAACTTAACCATAATACCAATAAATTATTTAACTAAAATGGAATAATTAAAAATTCAGACGGAAACCATGGATTTCTTATGTAGAGTTTTCTTTATGTTTCGACTGCTAAAATAATAAAATATGATTTTGACTTACGTAACTACCCATTTTTCCTCTTCTTCTTCTTCTTCTTCTGCTATTTCCACCTTCTAGCTGGAACAAAGGCAGTCACAAAACTCCTCCATTGACTGCGGACCGACACCAGTGCCTTTCGAGATTCAATCCCGTGTCTTGAAATTGGACTGTTCAATTCAATTCACACTTTTTAACAGTGACAATGGTATGCAATACTTTTGTGTATGCTCTAAGCGTTTATTTTTTCTTCACGCACAAGTTAGGCTATACGGCAACTTTTGAGGCAAAGCCTTGAACATGGCACCGTGCCAAATAGAAACGTCGGCTCACAGTTAATGCTTAATTTAACCATTACTGTATGGAACTGGCGTCTCTTCCAGATTAGACTACGTTTTTTAAAGATTATTTCCTTTAGGAAACCTAGGCTGTCATTTGGACACGGTAATTTGTGCCATTGTCACAGCGTTGCCTCAAAAAGTTAACTCAACTGCGAGCGATTTATATCTCCAGCAAATAAGTACAGTTTTACAGTAGCTTTCTGAGACAACGCCTTGACAATAACACGTGTTACCTTGCTGAAACATCGGCCTAGGTTTCCTCGAGGAAATCATCTACAAAAAACGCGATCTAACCAAGAAGAGACACCAGTTTCATATATATTGTAATGTTGTTTGCTCTGTGCTGTCGTATGGGTCGATAATCAAAACTTTCTTTGTGAAGTGACAATTAATATAATTTTTTTTCTACAAGAATACAATAGTATAATACACGATAAGATGGAAACTAGATCGCGTCGGAGTCTAGAAGAAAGAGAGCCGCTTTCCCGGTGCGCCCGCTTACAAGTGCTACCGCGGCACTATATATGTTAGAAAGGAAGTTTTTTGGTTATTCCGAGTACTGAGAAAGATCATTTTTGTCCCAACGTTTCGGGTAAATCTCATTACCCATCTTCACCGGGTGTCTTATCGCTGAAATGATCGTGAAACACGTATTTTCAGGCTGGCAGTTCTGTTACCGTTTTTGTATTTGTTTGTACGATAAGCGTTGAGTTCCACGAAATTTGTGATGCTAATGGGTTTTGAAATATTAAAGACATACATTTATATAAATATATATTTATTGATGAATATATTATACCCCTGATGATGCATAAATAAAACATTCAGTCTGATATTTCTGGTTCAATGAAATTGGCGATAGTGGCAATGTGGGCAGGTACTGCACACTCGATGCACGGAACTGGGTAAATGGTGGCTTCGCTACTGAATACAGCGAATCAATGAAACCGAGGGAACCTCGCAGGCTGCGCAAGTAGCCAGGATGAGTACCTCCCTGACGGATCGATGTTACATTAAAGGGGATGGAAAATATAATAAAATAACATATTGGTTGCGTGAAATAGTTAATACACGGTAGAGAAAATGATAATGCAATTACTTTGTTTGGAATACCGTACAAGCAGATAAATTAAAAATATGAATTAAATATATTAATTATAAAATCAATTTTATCAAAAAATATTGTTATTGCGCCACCGGGATTCGAACCTGGATCTCTTTCCTAACCGGGGAAGAATGTGTTCTCGTAATAATAAAGTTGTATCAATGTGTCCAAAATTTAATAAAAATGAATTGATAATTCTGGCGTCTGCTATCAGATTACTCAAAGGTATTAGAGATTCTGTAAAAATACGGTAGATGGCTCTTTCAAATAATGGAACGATTAAATGTATTAATATCAAAAAGGTTACATATAAATTTGTCGCTGTAGTACAGTTGGATAATACACCTTCCCCGGTTAGGAAAGAGATCCAGGTTCGAATCCCGGTGGCGCAACAATAATATTTTTCGATATAATTGATTTTATATGTATATCTTTCTAATTAATATATTTAATTCATATTTAAAATATCACAGACCTATGTTCTGAATAATTAGAATTTCACAATAAAAATGTGTTCTAAAGATAAATTTAGTTAAACTAACAAATTTTTCCGGTTATATATAACAAACATACCACCATACAAAAACCAAGGGTCTCAATCGAAGAACCCAAACGCGCAAAAAGACATACAATACTATGCATTCTCGAACCGGAGAGTCTCACATGCAATACTTTTTGAAGGAAGAGAATTTCTAGGACTAATATCATGAAAGCGATTAAATAATGGGAATTTATATTGCCATATACACGGCTACTTATACAATGATTCTGGACATACTTTCACCGTATCAGGCATAACTTATGGTGTCTCTCTTTCTCTGTGGTCTATTGCCTATTGCTGGGCGTAGTGGTTTTGAATATCCTATCCATTCATCATTGTAATTGCAATGTTACGCGTTGGCTGAAAATACATACCTTATCGATGATTCAAATATTGTCTTAAATTTCATCACGTCAATATAAAAAGATTAAGACATTACTGATAAATATAACATAGTATGTATATATATATATATATACAATAATAAGACTAAATGCGGTACAACGTAACGAAAATGTAAAATTATTTTCACAATATTACATGTTTTAGAAATATCTTAAATAAATAAATAAATAATGCATAAGCTTCGTAAGAAAAAGACTCACGATTTTTAATATAAGAATGAAAAATATTCATGCGTATACAACATTCTACAAAGTAAAATAAAACACGATGTTTCTATACTTTCCTCACTTACTGCTAAATGACTTATTTAAATAATTCTGTCTGTTTCCAACATTAATACTGAGAAGTGTCCCATCCCCTACTATGCCGGGTGAGTAGTATTGTTCCTATCTCTAACATTTTAGAAAAGCAACCCCCATCCAAAGAATATATTAATATGGTCATTTGAAAAGCTCGATATCAATAATTTATAACAGTATTTTTTTTCGTATAGGTAACCTATTTTACGTAATTGAGCAATAGCATCTTATGTGTGCAATTTTATGGGCTAATCTGCCGTGTATATATGACCTTACTGGCCAGAAAGGTCAGATGTACACGGCAGGTTAGCCCAGAAAACTGTACGCGTGAAAACCTAAGAACATTTTTGAGCAATAGCAGCTCAGATTTTGACCTTAAGTGCTTGGACCATTTCTGGAACATTATCTTATCTTATTTTTTACATAACCTCAACGAATGTCCAAAGGCGTTAAATTTCACAATCTGGACTATATATAAATATGTATATATATCGATAAATAATTTCAGGTGTAAAAATTCGATTTTTTACCGGCTTGTATAGTTTTTTATAAAACCTCAAAGAAAGTCCAAAAGCATTAAATCGTACAATCTGGATGACCAACTGAAACGATAAATCACGATCCAGAAAATTTCCGGCGTAATCAATTGTTTCCCGGCTTGTATGTCAAGTATCCTGCTAAAAATAGGCATCGTCCAAAAACACTTCAAACTTTACGAATATACACAATATTCCAAACATAAGTCATATCCATTGCTTTTGGGGCAACCTTTAATATATTCAAGACATTGACGGTGAGAGTCAACGTCTCAGATCAGCATATATCGGGTTATACGGTTTAGTTTTGTGGTATTTTGGTTTTCTGATGTGAAGTAAATAAATATACATTAAATGCATATAGTAATAATATAAAATAATAAATTCAGTATTCTCGTATTATACATTGCATTTGGTCATCTAGTTTCTATAATCCCTGTCGTATTTAATGTTTCAGTATACAGTTTTTATAAAAATACAGAAACATAAAATAAAATTTATTTCAACATATTAGTTAAATCACTTAACAAAGATAGTAACAATGGTAGAATACTAGAATTCTGTGTTTTGAATAGTTTTGGAATAGCTTTCGAAATTTAACTTTTTAGAAAAGCAATAGAAATGAATTATTAACAAGCTGCTTTAGTAGCACAACGGGAATATATTGACTTATTATTGACAGATAAAGAGAAATCTAAAAATGGGTATAGAATATTTATTATTTATATGCAGTCTTGAGATGGGCTGTATAAACGCATTTATATGTAATATGCTTCTTTGAATTCTGACCACATGTCGTTCATTTTTTTATGTGTGCAAGGACCACCGTGATTCAATTGATCAAAAGTGTTAGACTATGCCGGTATAGCATATAGAAGACCAGAAACCTGTAAAGAATGTTTGGTCTGGCAATCCTGAGGGGCGCAGGGAGACGGAAGCTGCGCTGGCAGGACGATATCGTAGCGGTCTTCACTAACAATGAGGATATGAAATGATATAATACTGTTACCATATATGAATAATAATTACCGGCTGTGTCTACAATCGACTTCCGAGGTCAAAAATACTCAGTCAACGTCAACAAACAAAACTTCTAATACACAATAAAAAGATTAGTGATCACTTATGGTTCCAAAATGTCGTACCCAAAATAGAGAAAATAAATTAGTAGTTTTTAACGTAAACTAATAAGAAATAATTATGGACCTGCATTAGAAATGAAAACTTCCAGAATAAAAATACCACGAGCTTAAAAAAATAATTCAGCAAGAAACAGTCTTATAATTCTGTGGGTTTCAAAAACTGCGATGGGCTGTCATTCCGAAATAATGCCAGATGACAGACACCGAGGAATATGATCAAGTGGATATTATTATTATGTGGAAGAGACCTAGAGGCAGACCAAGGAAGACTGTGGAAGAAGACTGGAGCTAGATATTAATTAAGATATTTATAAAAAATACGTAAATATGTATAATAAAAGTAAGCATATCATAATAAAACAACTAACACAAATAAATATTTTGTTATTATAAAAATAATATTGTGAGAATAGAAAGCGGCGTTTTAGCTTCTTCACCGACTAGTCAGAGGAAAGCACAAGAATTGTAGGTTTCTCCACCTCAGAAATGCATACCAATATTAATCTGTCATATTCCGCCTTCGTCTTAAACTGGGAACATTTATTATTGATACCCTGGAGTGATAAATAAAATATATTTTTAGCATAAACATAGAATCTATTGAAAATTAAACAGATTTATCATTCTAGTACAAATTAATAGTAATATAATCAAACTCATCCAGACAAAAGATAAGATAAATAGATTACCATGATGAATACAACAATGCAGAGTTAAAATTGAATACAAGTAAAACAATCATAAATCCAGTCGGGTCGAACGTGAATTCGATGAGCTCCAGTGCACATTGGTGTCTACAAGACTAAATTTATCAGAAAAAGATGGAGCAACCTTGAAATTAAAGCTCGCCCGTGTAACATGTCATCGTATACCACGGATTCCATGAGGGTAGAAGTCTACATCGTCCTTGCGGGCCAGATATCGTGGTCACTCAAATCTGGTTTCTCTAGTCATCCAAGTTGAAGCCTCCTAGTGACGCCATCGCCACATAATTATGCCCTCATGTTCCCAAGCCGACGAAATGAGTAAGGGTAGAAGAATGTCGGTAGAAAGAATACGGGTTCCAAGAAATTTCATAGGCAAAATTTCTGTAGCAATAAATACGGTGGCAAGCAAAAGAAGGGAAATATCTTATTTCTTGAAAAGATCGTTTATCATGCAATTATGTCAAAACAAATTACAATAAATGGTGCACTAGTGATTGAATAATAATTAAAGCAATTACCCTTTAATTACATCTTGGATCATTTTTTTAATGGCTTGCCGGGTGAAGCCGGCAGCCGGCGTGTCTAATGACAGCACTCGTTCCCGCGGCCGAGAGAAAATTACCATACGACTACCGATTTTATCTAACCTAACCTAACCTAACCTAACCTAACCTAACCCAACCTTAGAGTGTGGTTTATAATCATAAATATGGTTGGCATTAAAAAATATCGACGAGGCGATTTCGCACATAACGTCCAAATCGTTACATTATATAATACTTATCTCAAAAGAAATAATAATAACATTAAAAATAAACACAATATTTTTCAGAAGTGCCTTTTCAGTACTTTTAATTTAGAAATAAAACACAATTGGTACACAAAGCTCGTTTTAAGAATTATTATTATAAAATTAACAACTTTTCAAAATCGGCTGCAGGTTTCCTCTAAAAGTTGACAAGTTTTTACGAAATATGCCAATAATGTAAAGCCTGTGTGGAAAATGGTGAGGGAATTTTGTAGTTTGTCTTCACATAATTTCATAGAAGAATAGAGTATTATTTTATAATAATGGCATGATTCTCTCTCGACTGGGTCACCACTTATCTCTAAAGTCGTCTATAGATTATTTATAGATGCAAATGGAGCCAAAACTTTTGCTCGTGCAAATACATACAAAATGAAAAGTTTATTCCTAAGAAACGTCCACCCTCGTAATGTTCCAAAAGACCTTTCAAATTTTTAAACTAACTCCGTTTTGATTGATAATCCTTTCTATCGATATTCAGTCCGTGCGAGGATAAGTCTCAAATAAAATATTACAAATCGTTGGAAAGATTTTTACGACTAAAAATGAGTACGCTATCAAATAAAAAATATTGGCAGCATATATTTCATACAACAAACAAGATGAGACATAATTTTGCGGTTTGTTTCGCAACTATTCTGGCTAATTTAAGTTAAAGTAAAAATCTTTAATGTAATACATTCTAATACATTCGAACGGCTTTTAACCGTGAATATAGGTATATAATATAATACGACTTAAATAAATAAACTGGAAAAATATACAGAAAAAATTAGTTAACGAAAAAATATTTAATTATTAAAGATAACACATTCTTAATGTGAAGTTGTAATTATTCAGTCTGTGATATTTTGAATACAAATTAAATGTATTAATTAGAAAGATGTATATATAAAATCAATTTTGTCGAAAAATATTGCTGTTGCTACCGGGATTCGAACGTGAATCTCTTTCCAATCCGGGGAACGTGCATTAACAGACTATGCTATAGCACACAGTACTTTTTACGACCAATTTTTGAACCTATATGTTACACTTTTCATATGAATACATCTATCATTCCATTATTTGAAAGCCATTTATTTTATTTTTACGGAATCTCAAATACCTTTGAGTAGTCCGATAGGAATTTGAAAAGTGTAACATATAGGTTTGATTCCCGGTAGCAATAACAATATTTTTTGATAAAATTTATTTTGTGTATATCTTTCTAAGTAATACATTTAATTAGTATTTAAAATATTAATTGTATCAATGAATATATATATACATATGTTTGATTTAACGTTTCCGCGGGCAATAGTATATGGAACAGGCGTCTTTTCTAGGTTAGATTGCTTTTTTTGTACATGTTCGGTTGTACCGTGATTTATTTAGGCAACGTCTTGACAGTGGCACGTGTTACCACACCGAAACGTCGACCTAGGTTTCCCCAAGGAAACTATCTACAAAAAAAGTAATATAACCTTAAAGAGACGCCAGTTTCATATATATACTGGGTGTCCCAAAAAAATTATTACACCATTTAACGGGTCATAACTTTCTGATTTCTCATTCTTTTCAGGGTGTAATTAATTGTAAATAATGAGTGGACCAAGATTAACTTAAGAAAAATTATTTTATGATGCTATTGGAAATATTAAAGTGTAGCAGAAGTGCAAAGACAACATCGCAGGAAGTTTCAGGCAGATCCACCTACGCGATGCGACGAAGTTTGAAATGAATGAAGCTGTTCAGGAAGTTCATAGACAACGTTCCAAAAGACTAAAAACTTCAACGAGCTTTCCCAGCCAAGAAAGAGTACTGGAAAGTTATTGCGAAACATCCAAAAAATCTGTAACACAAACAAGTCGTGAGACTACCACCAGCTAATCAAGTGTCTATTGCATTTTAAGACGTTGTAAATGGAAAAGTTACATTCCAAAAAAAAAAAACAAAAAAAAAAGTACATGCTGTCAATGGAGATGATCCGGACAGGACGGAGCACCTCCACACTATCATCGGGATGTAAGAGCACGTCTTGATGAAAATCTTCCAAACAGATGGTTTGGTCGAAGAGGTCCCATAAAATATCCTGCCCGTTCTCCAGATCTGACGCCACTCACCTTTTTGTTGTGGGGATACCTTAAAAATAAAGTCGATGCGAGAAAACCGACGACACTGAAAGAATTAAAAGCCGCAATTGAGCAAAAATGCGCTACAACACCAAATGAAATGTTTGTTGAAGTTTGTGAATCAATAGCCCATCGTTATACCATACACATCGGTAATAATTTTGAACTTATGCGGTAGTAGAAAAAGTTATACATTTGCAATTTAAATATTAATTATATGTGAATAAAAACTGAAGTTAAAACCTTTTTTTATAATTTATTATTAGTAACTATATAATACTATGTACAAATCAGTTTGGACTGTGCCCGTCTCACTAGAGAAATTCTGTGTCGAGACGGGCATACATTTTTTAGGACACCCTGTGTATATATATATATATATATGTTATATTTAAGGTTTTCACGGGTAAAAGATAACGAATTATTTTCTGGTGTAATCCGCGTCAAATAGGCTTGGGAAGGACTTTTATACTCCCGATGTTTCGAGTAAATAACATTACTCATTCTCAAGAGCCTTTTATCCTGGAGTCTAAATCTTACTACTTAATATTATAATATTAATATCGTGTGTATGTGTAAGACTAGATAGAATTTTTTAATGTTAAAATTTTATCTGAAAACGCGACAAAAATAAATCGCAAACATGAAAACATTTGGAATTTTAGAGAAACTTAAGATTTTTCGCCGAGTTTTATTTTTGCGCTTCACAAAATATATGTGTGCATAACAAAACATTGTTTCTTTTTTATTTCTACTTATAACACGGTCACAAAAGACACAGATATTAAAACTCCGGACACAATATTACAATATCCCACAGACGTCAGCCGCAGCTGGTCGGGAAGATGGAAAATGAAATAAGAAATGTTCAACGCGGAGAAAATAATACCGAAGTGTATGGAATACTGATGTACTCTTAAAACGTTCTCGTTGATGTGTGATATTACTATGAATCTGTCTTAATAGTTAAAAAAATATGTAATATACTCTAATATTTTTTAATATCTAATTTATATTAATTTTATTATTAGCATTATAATCAATAAAACTAAATTTAATAACATAAATATATATATTTTAACATTTGTTTCTTCTCTATGAGAGTAAGACTCGTGTATAGAGAAGGAGTATATTCGAGTTAATTAATGTTTCAGTTAGTCTGTGTACATATTTTTTTTTACTTCAGTTACAAATTTATGATAGTCCGTATTTTTTCTAATTGTGATGGGGAGATTGTTAAAAAATTTGATACCTTGATAAATATATTGATTTTGAGCTGCGGTATATTTTAGTTTTGGGATATCAATTTGATCTCTATATCTTGTAGATCGGAATTTGCTTCTAAAATTTAATTGATTTTTAATTTTGAAAATTTGAATTATTGAATTTTTTTGTATATGTATACTATTTTTGGCACTTTAAAATCTGTGAAAAGTTGTATACTTGGATAGTCCGTAATACTGTATTGCAAATGTGACTGTACAAACGCGTAATATATTATTTTCAGATATGTAGGTGATAAGATGTTTCCGAGTCTAAAAAATATGTAGGCAGTTTTCCTAATTTTGTTTGTGAGATTAGTAATATGTTCTTTCCATTTGAGATTGTTATCTATTATGATTCCAAGGTACTTGATACAGTCTTTTTCTTCAATTGATGAACATTGGTCACAAGTGTTTTCTCGAGTACAGGTCTTGGTGTGAATTTCAATATGAATTTCGGTGTTTTGTTTCTGTTGAATAGCAAATCGTAGAAAGTATGTTTTATCGCTATTAATTGATAGTAAGTTATCATCCGTCCACTTTTTTATGGTAGATGAACTTAGAATACTGACACGGTTTCCAGGTTCGAATCCCGGTAATTTAATTTATTTTGTATAATAATATGTTCTGAAAAATTACAACATCACAATAATAATAATGTGTTCTTCAAAAATAAAAAATTATTCATCAATGAATATGCTAACCACGTCGAATTTTCATCCAATATGTTTTTAATATCAATGGACCATGTTTCAAAATTGCAACATCACAATAAAAATGTGATTTCATTAAAATTAAAATCAAACTATTTTACATCTTGTTCGTTGAATGAATTTTTTGTAATGTAATTAATTATCTACTGATAATAATTATTCTATAATATGTTACCAAAAATGTATATTAAAATACTGTAGTTAGTAAATTAGTTCGGATATTTTTTAGGAACATAATAACGACTTGAGAAATACAGTAATTCAGTATATTATTTTTATTCAATACTTTAATAAAACATTAGATGACAAGACTAGACGGAAATGCATAAATCGCTTCCAACTGCAGTGGAACCCCGATTTTAAGTTTTTGAAGGGACCAACAAAAAAATATGTAAACAGAGGGAAAATGTAAATTAGGGGTATTTAAAAAATCCTCTGTAAGAACTGGGTTTATGGGATGAGTAAACACTTTTTCTTCGTAGGAAAGTTCTTTTTCTGTCAAATTTTCGTTTATACGACTGTCCACTATTTCATCAATTTCCACTGCGTCTAATGTTATTACTTTGGTGTCAACGTCTAAATAAGTCTGCAAGGGTTATTCATGAATTCTTTCCCACCCATCAATGTTGTCTGTTTTATCTTCTACGGAATTTTCTTGCCGAATCCAGCATGTTAAAAACAATAAGACGTACAAATTACGTAGATATGAAAATGAAAAATACGTATATACGACAAGTACACTCTTGGCTTTATGGCGAAAGGCAAACTGGCCGAACGAATTTCAATGAGTTTTCGATGTAAATCGCGAGAGAGACACACGTAAAATATAGTTTTTAATGTACTTAAACGACACGGGACTGCAGAAATAAAACACAAATGAAGGAGAGACGTGAATTTCGGCCATGTAAAATCGGGATTCCATTGTCTACTCTGATCTTTTCTCGCGTCTCTCATCTCTCATCTCAATCACTGCGTGTGATTCAGTAAAGTTAATAGCAAGCATAAGTGTAAAACGTTATATTTCTCATTGTTTGATTTTATAAATATAAAAAGTTTCGATTTTATTTCATCATCTATCAAACTGTAAAAATATCAAATCTAGTTTCGCGTGTTGAAGAATGCTTGAAGAACTTACATATTTAAAGACAGTTTAAACCTCATTCAAACTAAGGATGTTTTCACATCAAATAAATATATAGTTTGTGCCTACATGGTACACGCGTTGATACTTTTCACCCCTTATTGATTCGTGTCAACTAATATTGCGTAGGTACCTACTAAAAATAAACTCAATTTCAATTTCGAAACTTTTGCAATTATAACGATTGCCTGAAGTGAACAGCTCTTTGGGTGTGTTATTCCTAAGTTCAAGAGTAAGCCTCAAAGTGTGAAGTTAACATCATAAAAGTTAATTAACCTTCAAAATAAGTTGGAGAGACAAGTATATATTATATTTATTAATATAATAGTAAAATATTCCACGATAATTAAGATACGTAAATAAAGTAAATGATTACTGATGATAAGTAAAGTAATGGAGGATTTGCAAAGAAAAGATAGGAAGAATGAAAGAATTGAATTTCTGAATTATACAGGTGTCCCAGAGACAGTAATTGCTAAAATCAGAATTTTCTAAAAAGCGTAAATGACAATGCATAAGCCATATTTCAAGATATATAAATAATCTTTGTACCTATATTTTTGAATGGTATAATTATCAGAGCAGCGAGAATGATATGGCAAATATTGGAAGAGAACTAAAGAAATTGGTAGAATTATGGTGAAATTTCAATTCAGCAGTAGATCTGATAACAATGATATCGAAAGCAACGTTTGTTGGCGATGTGCTCGTATTTGTCATTTGTCCTTTAGTCTGCTTCTACAGCGCAAACTGCTTGCCTCCATACTTTGTAATCTTGAGCCTTGTTTACTGCGACGTATAGTGAGGCTTGATCTCTAAATCTTGTTAGAGATCGACTTCTCGCCCTCCGCCCTCGTACATATCAAATGGTCACCAATTTATTTGAGCTATTTCTTTTAGCAACATGTGCATACTACGAAAGAATTATTTTCCTTCATGTTGTGGAGAACCTTCTTTTACTAAAGAGTTCTTGAAGAATGAAGACATTCGTTCATTTCATTCATTCATGTTTCTTTCATCTTCTTCTCAACTTTTATCTTCGTCCTTGAATACATGTAATAATGAATGTATTACCAGTGAAATTATATTTTCACTAGTATAAATATAATTTCACTAACTCAGCCAGTTAAAACGTATCAAACAATTGATTTACAATGTAAGCTTTATTAAATATAACTAAAGCTTACAATATTTTACCGAATAATATGAAACAATTCTCGATGGACAAACTCAAATACCATCTCAGGAGCTGGTTCTTGGGGTGTTGGCAGAAAGGAAACAGCTAAAATCCATGGAATTGATCACATGAACAGAACATCATTTCTTTTGTATTCATTTTCTGTTTTGTGTTTCAATCGCGAAAATATTATATTTATGTTATTAGAATTATTTTATAACCCTATTTACTTCAATTTTAATATTTTTGGTATAGATTTGAAAAAAAGGTTTCATATTTGTATTGATAGATATAACGGATAAACCTGTCTCCTTGAGTACAGACTTCGGTCTTTTTAAAAAGACAGTGAACATTTCTTACATTATGAATCTTGAATGGAATAGGTATGTTTAGAAAAAAAGTATAAGTGGTTGGTAACCAATTAAGAACTAATGTGAAAACAAATTTAAAAGGTACCTATTTGCAAAAAGGATTTGGTTATTTATAATATTTTATTTTATTTAATTTAAACATGTTGATTTGGTTTAAACAAAGTGTTTTTTCTTACTATTTATATTAATTAATGTATTAGTTAAAGTTACAGGCTTGCGTATGAAATGACTCAATACAATAAAAAAAATCATCATTAGTTACTACTTCTTTCAATTCTCTTATATGTAGGGGTTGTTTGGTGGAGAGAATAAAATGCGCGGTTTGTGTAGTCGTTTATTTGGTCAGGAATAAGGGAATAAGATGCAAAAGATAACGGAGGGTGAGGTATGAAGAATTAGACATTAAAATTTTATTCATATTAGATTTTTAGTAAGTATAATAATAATATATATATATATGTCGCCTCTTCTTTATTCATTAAGAACAAATTCAAATGAAAAATAATATATTTACTTCAGTAAATTCAAATTAATGAGAGATCAGTGTGAAGAAAACACTCCCTTCGAAATGTTTACTATTAAATTACCTGAATTTCATTCTTGAGGTGGAAGAGCCATTAAAAATAAAATGTGTAGATTTTCTGGATTTTCTTCAGATACTTTTTTTTTATTAAGAAACACAATCCATCAGCCGGGAGAAAACCGGTATTATTTTTTGCACTCACTTTAAATTAAATTTACAGAAAAACCAATATTTGTGAGAATTTTCTTTAAAAATAATTAGATTACGCGTAACAACAACGCTATTGTAAAAAATTTCCTTCTTTATAGAAAAAGATTTTTAAATAAAAAAAATTCCGTCTTCAGCGGCTTTTTAACAAAAAAATAATTTATCGACGGTAGACGCGAATGAATTCGAGTTTATTGAGTATATATCGTCATCATTTTCTTCTACTTACCTTACGAGTGTCGGGAACCTAAAGTCAAGGCAGGACAAGGCGCTTCCATCTTCTCCTGTCTTGCGTCGCTTCGGTACTTCTTGACCAATCAAGACGCAATCTGTCATCATATAGTTTGTTTTGCCAGCATAGTCTAGGACAGTGATGGCTAACCTATGGCACGCGTGTCAAAGATGACACGCACACAAATTTGTCTGCCGGATTAAAAAAATAATTTTAGTTTTTATAGATTGGTGATATTTAAACATCTTGAATACGCAAAACATATTTTCTAGTCGACGCTAGTTAACAGTTGAGATAATGTTTATTGTCTCGGGCTCCGACAGTGCCGGACGAGAATTACTGCGAATCTGACGTTTGTTGCACTTACATAACCACAATCCCCGTGTATTTATTATTTGTACGTAGTGTTGTGTTATAATAACACTATTTAACAGCAGCACTGTTTAATATCGTCACTGTTACTGTTCTGGGACCTTCCCTGTTGTCTGCCCGCCGCTTCGTTTTTATCTCCCCACCACTGTCTACTGACTCAGTTTACACTATTATCTTTTGTTCTTGTTCTAATACGGGGGATTCATTGTTTTCACTCACTTTAGTTCAGTAGTCCATCTGTTATTGTCATGTATTACAGGCGAGTTTAATAGTGTTTCTATAACCCATATCTGTAAAGAATTTCCTTGATTTGTCTACGATAATTAAATACCGAGAAACGGTCATATATTTCCTACAAGACAGAGGAGTTTGCAGTACATATTGCCAAAGAAATCGCTTTATAGGTCATGAGATGACATTGGCATTAACAAATGAGAGATATGGAATTTAATTAACGAGGAAACCGACAAGAGATGCCATTACCTTCTGATACAAAAAAAAATAGACACCTATATTTTTCGTGTATCGGAGTTACGAGTGCTGGCGGGCAGATAACAAGAAAAGATCCTAATGCTGTCTTAACATGGAGACTGAAACAATTACCAAATAACTGGTACAAATGTGAAATACTTCAATACAAAAATATTTAAATGTTCACGTAATCAATGTAGGTACATACTTGGATAATAAAACATTTTTATATTAAAATTAATTTTATTCCCCAATGTAAAAAAAATGAACAATTAATTATACTTATTTGCAAACACATTATTGATATAAAGAAATTCAGACAATTATAAAACTATTACAGGCAAATGGAGCGAGAGGGCAGTTAAAAAAACAAATAATATGTATTCAGAATAAAAAATAAGATTTTCAGGACATAATATAATAAATCGATTAAAATTTAACGCTTCGTTGTCTCTGTCACGAGAATATTTAAAATAGTTTTAAGCGTTTTAATTGGGTTAGTTGTTTGTCAATATTAAACATTAATTACACAAGAAAAAAATAAACAAAACAATTTAAATCAAATGAATTAAAAAAAAACATTAATGGTAATCCAAAGTCGCGTGACTGGAGTAAAAAACTCAATAAAGAGTGAAAAACATTTAAATCTAATAAAAATTAATCAAATCACGAAAACATTCAACTACTTAAAGAATTTTGAAAATTGAATTTAAAATACATAATAAAATTTTCCAATTATTAATTTTCATTTAGTTTGGTGTTTTCATCTTTTCGAACCCGCGTTAAAAATGAAATAACTACTAAGTAAACAGGTTTCAACGATTTTCTAAGAATTATTATTAAATTTCGCAATTAGTATTTAAATCATCGGTTCCGGCCAGCAGAAGTGATTTGATCCAAAATGTGCTTTTAAAATATGTTCATGTAAAAATTTTGGGGTAAACCAGTTACATAAAAAAAATTGTTCGCCAAAAGTTAAAAAATAAATGTAGAATAATTTTGATACTACTTGCGAAATAAATAATAATTGTTAGTAAATTTTTAAATACTATTTATTAAACAGTTATCTCATATTTAAGACATGTCTGAAAAGATAAACACAAACAATTGACGATGGTGTTTGGAAGAATATTTTGAAAAAAGGCAAAATTAATGAAATAATTACAACATATATGTTATATTAAAATGTGATAGTATAAATGAATCAATAAGTTTATTAAAAGTATATCAAAAATGTATATTAAAATGAACGAAAACTATTAAAATACAAAAGCGCAGTAAAATCTATCAGTGTTCAGAATTACCCTGATCGCACCCACGTTCTCAGTAATCTGGCCACAACTCTGATCGCTCGTCGCATCTCATCAAGTTCGGAACATGATTTACGTCCGTATGGTGCAAAGTCTGACGATACTTGACCCCCGATGCAGTGCCAACAGGGCAATGCGGGAAGAACAGTGACGATTCTCTTTCATTTTTTAATTGTGAGATTAAGATTGTTTGCTTGAAAGCACAAAAAATATTTTTTCACATTGAATCAAGAAACAAAGTATATAATCGAAGCAGTTGAATGCTTAGCGATACCTACAACTACACAAAATTATCAAATAGAACACTAAATTCATGATTAAAAAATGTTTACATAATTAAAAAAAAAATATTAGATATGATTTAAATGCGTAGAAAAATGACGAAGAGATTAAACAATTAAAGATAATTTGACAGGACATCGGTATTATTTTGTCAATAATTGATTATAATATATTGTAATTTTGAAGCCAGATAAGTGAGGTATGACTCATTTTATTCTTAATCTATCACGAAATATGGGGTTATTAGGCATTGGACAGCAGAAAAGTTCTACCATTCTACAACGATACATATCTTAACTAGGTGTATTAAATGAAAACATAAGAAAAGAAAGCCTCAATATAAACTAATATTAATGCAAATGTTAAAAAAACTCCTTATATGAAGAGTTTTCTCATTTTAAATTTATTTAGTACTTTCTTCGGTGCTCAATTGATTCTTAAGAAAAAATTGCTTTAGAAAGACAAAAACAAAATGTAAAAAAATTAATACTAACAATAAAAAGGATTACATACAAAACATTTTTTAAATATATTCAAGTGTCTGTGGTTTTTTTCTATTGAACGTGTAGTTTTTTTTTTTTTTGTCAACCATATTTAATTAAAAATAACAGATTACAAAAAAGATTAAACAGAATGAAAAGCAAAACAAAATTGAGATGGATTAATAATATTGAATTTTTCTGGTTACCGAAACAAATACCGGGATTACTGCATGATCAAATTGTTATATGAATTGAAATTAAAGCAAATGTGAAGTGACATATGAATATTACATTTTAATTACACATAATCAAAAAACAAAGAGAAAATCAAGGACTTAACTAACATTTTAAACTAGCATGCAAATTAAAACTATTTATGTGCAATTAACGAAAACGAGAGCTTTTTCCTCAGACCCGAAGGTCTGAGAGCTCAATCATTTCATTTTTTTTAGTACGGGTTCATTACGTGTCGCATTCTTTCGAATGTTCAAAATCAAAAAACAAAAAATTAAACAAAACAAAAACTTAAATTTAAAAAATAATATAACTTATAATTAATTACATGGTTGACTTTGCTTTTTTTATATATTGACGTTAGTATTTATTACGAGGATTTTAAAATTATTTAGCTGAAATTTAAAAAAATATATTTGTTATTAAAAAATTTGTAAAAACAATAAAAAAAGATAACTGTTAAACTTTTTTTTTAAAAACCGAAAACATACTCTAAGTGAAATAAATTTAAAAGTATTACCCCAAAATACACCCCAAAAGTCAATTTATTAAAGCAATGTACATACAAATTCAAAAAAATCATATCTTAAGTCTAAGAAAGTTTTTACGAAATAAGAAATTATGTATATGTAAAAGATTATAACATTTCACTAAGCTAATTGAGGCTTTCTTACAATTTATTTCAAAGAAAATTTAATAAACCTTATTATCAGAAAAGACATTTAGAAACTTATTTTATATGATTAAAATTAATTATTCTAATATGAACACTTAAAATAATGAAAATTCTTACTTCAATATATAAGCCAGACTGCATGCATGCATTCAAGACAATTTTTTTCAGAATTTTCATTATACTAATAACGCTAATATGACATGAGTTGCGAGAAAAGAACCTTAATTATAGAGACCACTTAGGCTAAAAAATTACAAAAATCTAATTATAATTGAACAAACATTTATTATGCAAGAAATATAATTTTGAGTAACTATTAATAACGAAAATTCTTACTCCAATATATTTCTTCAGAATTTTCGTTATACTAATAAAGCTTTATAAATCCAAAAATATCGCAAGTCGTGACGAAAGTTTAATAAAAGCCCATTTCAAACTGAGCAAAAAAAATATCTAAAGAATGATTAAGCCAAAACAAATAAAAAAGAACGAACTATTTTTCTACAAATTTCCGACAACTTTAATCAGTACAAATGTGAGACCGACTTCCTATTTGCGGTTTTTTGATAACATTTGTATAAAAGATTGCCGATAATTTTAGAAAAAAAATTACTAGCTAAGGTTACTACTTATCGAGGACCGGAAAAATAGGGCAAGTTTACAATGAGTGAATTTACACATTAAAAATAGATGTTAAATTTTGGCGCCGATATCTCTATGTGGTTACCGAGAGACATTGTCTTGTTCAAAAAAATATATATCCATATTATAAAAAATAAACCTTTTTATTTACTAAAAATTATATTTAAGGAGCATAATAAACACAAAAGAGTAAATAATCAAAACTAACAAACTAAAGATCTTATTGTTAAGAAAATGAAAGTAAAAAAATTTAGAAATAGAAAATGAAAAATGTATTTTAACTGCATGCATAGTTAAAATACAATACAAAAGTCAAAAGACACGGTGCACCTACCGATTTCACTACCAATACGGTAGTTCCGTTTTAAGCTTTTACTATCATTGTTGAACGTGGTTGCGATGAGCTCGTAAACAATCATTTACATCTTGTATGCAAGATCCGCAACAGTTCAAACGAAGTGGCAAGAAATCGGGCAGACGTTGTGGCCATATTACCTTTGAAATTATATGGGGCGGGTGGAGTGAGCGAGGTGTAGGCGGGGGAGGGTAGTAAAGTGTGTAAAGGGTGGTGATTTATGAACAAGGGTTAATGATGGAAGAAGACAGAGTTAATTAACCCCGGAGGGGAGGGGTGAAATGGGAAGTAGATCAGAAGAAAAGAGCCAATGTTAATAAGCCTCTCTTCCAACCATGCCCCCTTTTGACCTTCCCGGAATTATGTCGAAACAAGGAAGAAACGCATGAGATGATAGAGAAAGTGGGAGAAGAGAAAACAAGGATAGGGAAGTAGAATAGGGAAGGAAGAGTTGCAACTTTAATCATTGTATATACATGTTAAAGGGCACGCAGGCATCTACGTGATTTAACACGCACATTCTAATTCGCTAAGTCTCATACAACCTGACCTCACCCACCCCCCAACATTTAATCTCAAAGAGTATATGTCGCCACGTTAGCTCGATCTGTCATCTCTCCATTTGAAATGGTGGGGTCTTACAAAGACAAAATGTATTAAATGTGTATCTATAAGCTAATGACGACCAGTTCCAACAATATGATCGTAAAGACTCTGAACCAACTGAATTACCGTATCTGTATTGACATCGATAGGTCGGACGCAACTCTTGACCCATCATCACACTAATTTATTCAGAACAGGAAATAATATTACTATTTCCAAATTTACAATATTAGTCGAAACAATCATATTATATTATTAAAGAAAATGATGTTAATTGAAATTTAAGTATCAGAAATATTGTTTTCATCATGGATACTTTATAACAGATTAAAACATCTAAAATTTGCACGGGGGAGCTGCCTGCAATATAATATGTTTACATTAACAAAAATTTTAAAAAGAATTTACATTATTAAGAAATTATTCTAATTTACTAAGAAGAAACACTAAATAATTACAAGAAAACCAACATGTCTAAAAATGAAAAGCCAAGCGTAATTTTTTATATAAAATTACTTGTAGAATCACTAGGAAGAAACACTAAATAATTACAAGAAAACCAACTTGTCTCAAAATGTCAGCCAGGCGTAATTTTTTATATAAAATTACATATAGAATCATCATCCACATTGAGATAGTTATATACTTGATACACTTATATAATCTATTATATTAAATTTATTGTTAACAGTTAATCGACGTTTATATCTACAGTTATGTAAGACAACATTTCTATCGAAATAAATAAAATTAATTAATTTGTTAGTTTCAATATATTTTTATAAGTCTTTATTTTACCTAAGATATTCATATTTATAATACTTTATTAGTTAAGATCACATTTTGCGGTGGGTTTATTTGATACAATTAAATATTTTTTTAAATCGTATCGTATCTCTCGTAATATAATGATCTTCGACTGCCGAATACATTTTACAAGAGACAAAAGCCACAAAATTTATTTTACAACCATATAGATTAACACGAACGCATGGGTAATCACATTTCTTATCCAAGGTTATCTTTCTTACTGCAACAAGAATTCTTATCCAGATCTATCGTCCGATCTCTCGTTCGTTCCCGTGTCCGATTTCTTGTCTAGAAGATTCGCCAACTTCTGAGGGTCCGTCACAGGCATGGCGCATACGCGATTGCGACACACGTAGGCTGCTGGGAGGCCGCGCACGGGGCGGTACCCATGGTGGTCGGCTGTACAGAAATAAAATGTATGAAGGGTCTGTTTGCAGGAAGAACAAGAAACTGAGATCAACATAAATGCATATTTAAAGAAAAAAATGTCGTCTAGATAAAATTACTTGATGGCACTCCGCCCCGCACGAAATACAATCCAAACTATTCAGAACATGTCTCAATTATTAAAATAAAAAAAGCTTTTAGAATTTAATAAAGAATGTCAAAAAAGTTAACACTTACATTTACTGCAATGGATATAACTGTAAATGGCTGATCCAACTTGGTCGTTAAATACGCCTTTACGAAATACGAAAAGATTACAAAAAACATCCATTTAAGATCTACATTTTAAATTATTAAATACAAATTATAATATTTTATGCAAAAAATCATCATGTCAGTACTAAAATGAATTTATATATATGAATGTTATATCTAAGGTTTTCAAGGGTAAAAGATAACGGACTATTTTCTAGGGGAATCCGCGTCAAATAGTTCTTGAGAAGGACTTTTATACTCCCGACGTTTCGAGTAAATATCATTACTCATTCTCAAGGGCCATTTATCCTGTATCCTGCTCTAAACTGACGAGTAAACTGGCCCCAGAAAATATTATTATATATATATATATGTATGTGTGTGTATATATTGTGAAATTGTAATAATAGAACATGGTTCTGTAATATTTATAACGAATGAAATTAATCAATTAAAATATTTACAATATATATATTTTATATTATATTCATATTTTTTTGATTTTTTTTTTCTATATATCTTTCTAATTGATTAATTTTATTACTTTTACTATAATATATGATAAATTACACATAATAATAATAATTTTACCATCCAAAATATGATAACATTATAATAATTAACGTGATAAGACAAGGGACGCAACGAGGCACTTACATATACCAAATCATTACACTAAATATGGAGAATAAACAATTATTTTCATATTACTTTATAAGGTCTACTGGCAAATACATATCAATAAATATTATCTTTACGTAAATATTGAGTTGATTCATAAATAAGTTCATTTCTTCTGAAAAACTAGCTATTTTATGGCATCTACTTATTTTCCCTACAGCATGTAGTCGAGTGTTCATTAGTTACGAAACATTATTTTATTAATAAGAACACATTCTTATTGAGAAGTTGTAATTATTCAGAACAGACGGTCTGTGATGTTTTAAATACTAATTAAATGTATTAATTATAAAGCTATACATATAAAAACAATTTTATCGAAAAATATTGTCCCGGTAGCGCAAAAACAAAAGTTGTATCAATGTAATTTAATAGAAATGAATTGATAATTCTAGCGTCTGCTATCGGTTTACCCAAAGGTATTTGAGATTACGTAAAAACAATGTAGATGACTATCAAATAATTGAACGACAGATGTTTTAATTTGAAAAAAGTATATATAAATGAAATAAGTGAAAATTTATCGTCAAAGATACTGGCGCTGTAGCATATTTGGTAATGCACCTTCCACGGATTGGAAAAAGAGATCTAGGTTCGTATCCCGGTAGCGCAAAAACAACATTTTTCGATAAAATTGATTTTATATGTGCATCTTTACAATTAATACATTTAATTAGTATTTAAAACATTAAAGCATGTTTTGTAAATATTATTATATAAAAGTATTAAATTTAAAACCCAAAATGGACCTTTTAAATGTGCATCATTGTCTCGTAACTGAGGGCCAGAGTAAACCCAAAAATACCTGTAAAAGTTACTGAAAAATGCATTGAATGGGTAAACTTTCCGAAAATAGGCAGAAGTTCAACTAAGTTTACTTTGTCGATACTTTTTTTCTTATACCACTAAAGTTATTCAGAAATAATACATTTTTATCAAAATGTGAACATAGTGATACTTAATGATAATGAACACAATTGAATAAATTGATGTAATACTTATTTTAAATATATTTTTTAATTTCAATAGTAAAACTCTGATACGAATTTATTTATGAATCTATCTATAAATTTATTGATAATAAATAAGTCATTATTCTAAAGATGGATGATTGTTTATTATCGTAAAATTTTAATAAAAATTTACCACGAATTGGATCAAACAGCTGAGACGTTCTATAAATAACAACGTGTCTTTAAGAACATTTGAATTCATATCATTTTTGCGTGTTTTGTACGAGCAAATTAAATGTTAATAAACTTATTTTTAATAATAATTCATTAAACAGATCTCAAAACAATCATGTTCATTTACATAAACAAAGTTGCTTTATAATATAAACAAGGTTATCATCCTCAAATTACGAAAATTATTTGATATATAAGTAAACGTCACAAAAGTGTACATCACATGAATAAACATCACAATATTTGATAACTACCTTAAATAATTTTGTCTACAAAAAATGAATACTATGAAAATTAAATGGTTTAAGTATACACATATCGCACACCTAGATCAAAACTAAGACAACTCAAAAAGTTATTTTTCAGTAGACAAAAAAATAAAAACATTTTTCTCCTTTTTTTGTTACTAAAGTTATGAAACTAAATAACATTTTAGGTCATAAATGTATCCTAAAATGGTACCATTCGATAACTGGGGCTAACTTAGTTGCGTATATGACAGAGTATCCGAATACAATAATAACTAAAAATTCTTGGATTTTTCAGATGTCTTAGTTTTGATCTAGATGTGCGATATATAGGATATATAAAAACAACATGATTTTAGTGTAAATTACATATTTCTATTTTAATTCAGTTCACATCAGCATCATAACATCAACTAACCCTTATGAGCGTACACCTCTGCTGAAAACAAAATAAATAATTAGTAAACAAAAAATTACAATTTTACAATAAATATTCTTTAGCTGTTTTTGTCAACCATGTTTTATACAACTGAGGATATTACAACACTCTGAACGCATGCAATCGATTTTTTTATTTAATTTGCACACGTCTGCAATACTTAATAATAATAATAATTGTTAATTCAACGCGTTAGAACAATAAAAGTAATATCGAAGTGTCTTATCTTCCGTAAAAATAAAACTTACTTTTTTAATCGATGTAGGTATGTATGCGTTACATATTGACATCTCCTGATTTTTAAAAATAACGCCCGGTGACAGATATTAAAAAAAAAATGTTGGCTTGTAGCAATGCAATCAAAATTACATTTACGAAAATAAACTAATTTAAAAGATATGTATGAGTATTTAGTTAATTTGATATTAAACGTTTATATTTTATATTAGTTTTATGAAATATTTGTGGGCCGTAAAATCTATTTATATTTGCGTGAACACTGACACTGAAAATTATTCTGCATTCGGACGTTTTTTTATAAAAACTTCATAAATTTCCTTCGGACCCTTGGAGTTAAAGAAACAAAATAATTTCAAAAAATGATTAGAAGATAGGAAAGTTACTGTAAAACAATTTAAAGTAACCAAAAGAATGAGAAAATTATGATGAATTTTAAATACATACATTATTGCGATGAATGTACTTCGACCGTAATATGTAGATAGTAAAACATTTTTATTTTTAAAATACTTTTATTTTTCAGTGTAATTAATATGCACTAAATTATACAATTGAACAATTAAATACAATAATACATTTATTAATATTAAAAAATTATTCAAATACAAAAATAAAATGAAAATCATATTTGGTTAATAACGATTATTACATGTATTGTATTACATAATTGAAGCGATAAAATATATTTTGAGCAAAGTTAATAAAATATGAAGCCAAAAAAAATGTTAAAAAATTAACTAAGTTTTATGAAAATTTTATAAGATGAATTTTCAAGTCAATAGTTGTATAATTAACTCAATTTACAAGCAAAATTTTAACTGCATATAAAAATATGTACAATTATTTATAGCAGATTAAATATTTGCATTACACTGGTATTTTTGTTATGTCATCGATCATTATATACAAGGAAAATTAAATAAACCTATTAAGCCTGCATGTGAATATTACATACAACTTTAAACATAACACAAAAGTATTACCATTAATAATCCAAAAAGTTTTTATGCTCGGAATAAAATCGAAATAATGTGAAAAATAAACATTTACATCTCGGTCAATAAATCACAAAAACATTCAACTGCTTAGTCAATTTACAAAAATAGTAACTAACTAAATGTTGTAATATTTTTACCATTTCGCAATATGTAAGGATTTCGGTCCAAAAGATTTTTTTTAATTCAAATAAAAAGTCAATATTTTTTAATGATAACACATTTTTAATGTGAAGTTGTAATTTTCCATGTTCTTTTATAATTAAAATAAATTATATGAATCACTTAAAAGGATAAACAGAAAATATGTTCCGTAAAATATATAGTTACTACCGGGACCCGAACCAGGAAATTTCTCTTATCCGGAGAATGAGTTCCCAATTACATCACGCTAATAATTTATTTTCTGGTCGAATTATAACTTATATGTTATATCTTATTATATATTATAGTGAGGCTATTATTATTTACAATTAAAATCTATCACCTTTTTATTTTAACCTTTGAGTAATATATGCTAGATGACGATAGCGTTAATTTCTTGTTACTTATTTATTCTTAGTTTTTAAGATTAATTTAAAATAAAAAGAGGATAGCTTTTAATTGGAAATAATAGATGTCTCACTATAATAAAAGATTGTAACATTTAAGTACAAAATTCGAGAAGAAAGTAAATTGTTACCGTGGTATAATTGGAAACTATTCAAACGATAAGAGAAAGTTGCGGGTTCGAACCCTGGGGGTAACTACATATTCTTTCAATAGATAGATTTTTCTGTTTGTCTTCATTTAATTCATCTAATTTATTTTAAAAGCTTTTTTTAATTTAAATTAAATTTTAAAATCTTGGAATCAACAGCAAAAAAAGTTAGAATCTACCATTGCGAAATAAATAATAATACTGTGCCGGTACAAAAAACCACAGAAATAGGGTAAATGTGGTATGTTACCATTTTCAGCTGGTCGAAACACAAAATAATAAAATTCCACAATTCGCTTTAGGCCGCGTTTGATTTATTACGGTTAGGATAAATTAATTATTACCGAGAATACATTTAAGCCTCCACATATGGGGGTCTTTCCACAGAAATCAATTCGACATTTTTTTGTTTCTGAAAAATATAAATACTATTTTAGAAGGGTTCTTAAAAAGACCGGTTGGACTATATTGTTAGATTGCTAATACGAAATGCGTCATAAGTAAGTTGAACAAGTAAAATCAAAAAATAAGTATGATATTTTCATATTATCAAGTTCTACAAATTTACCTGTCTATACTGCTGAGTTTACATTAAAATACCAAAACCATTAGTTATAAAATCAAACAATCAAAATGATATAAAATATTACGCTTGCGAGTTTAAAGAATCTTTACTAAGATACTGAGAATGCGTATAATTATTTTGAAAATTGTGAAATATGATATACATTTTTGGAAAGCAGTCGAATGTTTTTCGATACCCTACGACTATACAATCTTTTGAAATATATACTTCACAATACATTTCACCAAAATTAGATTTTATGATTGAGTAAATATTGAATGAAAATCTTACACGAAATTTATTATAAGATAATAATAAATGTGAGATTATGTTAATTAATATAGACATAATTAATATTATATTATAATATAAAATAGGTAGCAAATTAAGACAGTTTATTCAATATTGTGTTAATTATAATTGTTTATTAAATTAATTAAATTATATTGAAAAATTAATTAATGTCAATATTCGACAAATGAATTTCTACAATCTAACTAGGGATTAATATAATTATAATTTGTAATAAACAAAATATAGAGAAAGTTTCAACGCAAACCAACTTTAATAAAATGATGTGAGTCCCTTTTAAGAATTTACTCCAGTATAAAATAAATATACATAGAAATAATAGAATTCTAACGATTCACACATTAAAAAATACGCAAAAAATAATATAAGGCATTAAATACAAAAATTATTAGCGTTTTTAACATTTTAAATATTTCTCTTAAACACTGTTTTTTACTAGTAATTACTATAACATAATTTTTAAAAAGGTTATATTAAAAATTGTGAATATTTTAATATATTTATGTTTAATTTAAAACTAGACCTGCGAAAACAAAAGTTTTAAAATAAAAAACGAAAACACTAAAAACAATAAATAATTATGATAAATCACACACACTTTGATACACATGTAAACTATCGAAATCGTCAAAAGGATGTTCTAAAATTATTTAAACAAATATTTTAATATTAAATAAATGTTGGAAGTTATTTCTTGAAACTTGCAAAAAGATTTTTTTATTATTATTCCTATTTATAATAATAACTAATAACATACATAATTACGGATATATATGTATATAGCCTACATTCAATTTTTTATCAAACTTAAATAAAAACTACAGAAAAAATAAAAAAAAATTACATATTAGTGCAAATGAGAGCTTTTTCCTCTGAATTAAGAGACCTGAGTGCTCAATCATATCTTATATTTTACGGTGCTGAGTGACTTCCGAGCCTCTTTTAACAACATTTGTAGTTTCCGAGTTGGCCCATATTATTGTCGTGTTTTCATGAGTTTACCTTTCACAAAGAGTGTCATTGTATTGGTTGCGTTTAAATAATTGTACAATTAAATTAATATGTTAACGTCTACTCGTTATAGGATTGTAGTTAAAATACTTTAGAGAACATGAACCCCTCGGAACACAAAGTTAAAAAATATATTACTTAACATTAAATTCAAAATAATTAAAAATACGGTAGCCACTTATTAGACATATTCACAAATTTAACGACGATTCATATTCTATTATTTGTGATATAAAAATATTGTACTTCCGAAATGTATTTTAATTTTCTCCAACATCTCAGGCTCTTCACTCAATATATTAAGGTCACTTGCTTTCAGATCCACAAAATTAATTCTTAAATCTATCATTGAGATTTGAAATTATATACAAAATATTTGTAATATTTCAATGCTAATTGAGGCTTTCTTGCATGTCTTGTGGCATTTTATTTGAGAATATACGTGAATTAAGAAAACTTATGCATTTAATGAAAAAAAAGTATCATATACCTATTATACATTTATTCCGATGCTAAAATTAAACATAATTTGGGTTCGTTTTGCCAGCAGTAAATAATTTTAAGTTTAGAAGAATTAAAAATAAAAGAAAATTCTTACTTAAGATTATACGAAATGCATTCAAAACAATTTACTTTTTCAGAATTTTCATTATAAGCGAGGCAGTATCCAGTAGGATAAAGAAAATAAAAACACAATTTTATAAATAGGCAAAAAAAATCAATTAATGTAAAAAATATTATCAATAAAATTCCTGTTTAAATTTACCGGGAAAAAATCCTACAATCCTAAAAAAGTCAAAGCGGGTCAAAAATATTCTTTAGGGGGGGGGGGGGGGTTTATTAATTACATGGGGATATTTTTCGGAGGTTTGCAATTTTAACATTTGTGCAGGAGAGAATTAATTAAAAATCTAAGAAAAGAAAAGAATTTAAGAAAAGTCATTATTTATCAAATAAATAAAAGTTACAACATTAGCTTTGAAATGACAAAAACTCACATCAATCACAAGAGTTTAATTTTTTTTCTCATAATTTAAAATAAATACTCTCTTATATACATGAATTAAAATTACAATATTAAAAAAACTTTTTTTTATTGAATTTACCAAAACTATTTAAAAAATGTACTACAAACATATTATTTTAAACAAAAATTTTCTATGTTGTAACTTCATGCATTGTTATATAATGCAATACTAAAACAAAATATTGGGTCAAATAATGAATAGTGTTAATAATAAAATATTGTTTCTATGTTAATGAAATTAGTTGAGAAAATTATCATAACCTATTAATAAAATAAAATTGAGACTATCGATAATTAAAATATATCGGGATTATTTATTATCGTGGTTATTGTTTATTCTAAATCATTTAATAAGAATCGAATAAAATTTAAACGTGAAAAACTGTGTTGAAAAAAAAAATTGTCGCTAATTTATTCATAAATTCAAAATTCGATTTACTTATTATCCGTTTTATAATTTATGTCAATCTTTATCAAGTTTTACCTGTACGATAACCAACCAGTCTCAAAATGTCAGCAAAGCGTAATTGTCAATGTAAATTACATATAATATCATCATCCATATTGAGAATGTTGTTAATGTTTAATTAATTTGACATGTTTACGAATAATTTCCGTAATAAAATGAATATATATATATATATTATTTTTTTTAAATTAATATAGAAGATTTATAATTTTTCCAATATTATAGACACTAATATTATTTCAAAGACATTTACTAATGAAGAGTATTCTTTATTTTTTAATTAACAACAAAATAGCGAGAATTTTTCATTAAGCAAAAATTTACGTCTATTTTTTTAATGCTTTTCTTCTATGCTTTTAATTAACATTAAGTTAAAGGTTTGATTTACCAAAATGGATATCTTGAATATTTGTATGTGATAAGTTCTCTGTAAGTCTTATCACGTTGTACTGCAATAGAACAATACCACGAGAAATAATATTAATTCAAAAAATGCAACAAAAATAACAAGATTTGTGACATGAACGCCGCGGCACATTCAGCCTTTGGTAAGCATCGTCATTCTTTCTGCATAAAAAAAAATGTCTTAACAAGATCGGCCTGCACCAGGATATCCTAATTCTCGTCCAGAAGTGCCTCCAGTTTGGCGACGTCCGTCACGGGCAAGGAGCAGGTGTAGTGGCGGCACACGTAGGCCGCAGGGGCGTCGCCCAGGGTGCGAATCCTCGACAGGACTAAAGAGAAAGAAATAAGATGCATGATAAGTTGAAATGTTCGGTTGCAAGAAAAGCGCTGCCGACTGCGGGACCAACCTCAGGCAGGTCTAGCCTAGTGAATGAGGTATTGCCATTCTGCATCAATCACTCCGAAAATCATCTTAGATATCTCCCATGTCAGTAGAAGATGATTTAGGAATTAAATTATTTTGCTGAAGCTGAATACAATATGACTAAACTAAATTATACTCGGTAAATAAATGTGTTTAAAAATCTGTGATGCAAACAACTCAATACGTCTCACAGCAATACCAGTACCTACTTTCCATTCCTAAAATGAATGACGACTATGGAACAAGCACACTGAAATGTATAGTTGTTCTTGCATTGATTCGAGTTCTTACGCACTAGCCAGGCAAATAAAGGGTGTTTTTTCTTAGAGGTATAGAACTTTGAAAAGAAATAAAACACATCAAAATCGTGGTGATAGCCATGGTATTGGAAAGATAATTTTATGCCACTAGTGTTTAAATATGATTTGGCGCATATGGGCGCCGCCGCAGCTGGCTCGAATACAGCACAATCTGGAAGTCAAATTTTCGACTACTCTTATATCGGCGATAACGCGACGAATGTTGACTTCCAAGTCGTCGATTATCTCTGGTTTATCGGCGTAGACTGGGATCTTGGAGGCCAATTCCCAGGTCCATTACGCGAAATTATACGCTCATCGAATGTTTCCTTTAATAAACTGATTGTGGCGCGCGCTGTGTGGCATTTTGCGCCGTCTTGTTGAAACCACAGCTCTTCCACATTAGTGCCAAATTGGCTGTCGCTGAAAAAAGTGTCGTTAATTCGAAAAACAAATAAACCTCTAAAAAAAACACTCTTTACATCTTATAAAACTAGAAAAAAATATTTTGTTAACTTGAATAATATGAATATGAAAGCATTAATTAACTAGTAAACAGCATTTAAGCAGCATGAGCATACTATGATATAAAGGAAATAATAAATAAATAAATATTACATTACGATTCTTATTACCTTTCAAACGAAATGTGTTATTTAAAACTGTACTAATTTGGTGGTCTACCGGAACAAGGATTGAGCTATGATTTTAAATGCATACATATTTTGTTTTATCATAATTAATTGTTGTTAACGAAAGATAGGATCAAACTAATGTATGGACGATTGATAGCACGTGTATATTATTTTATATTACTGAGTTTCATAAATCAAATAAAACGTCATCTTCAAAGAGTTTGTAATATTTCACTGAGAGGACTTTGTACATTTGAGATACTTTTGTCGTTTTCTTTTATAATGGCTAACCAAATCCCCAAGCATGAAACAATTCTTTTTATTTACTAAAACAAAATTGTTTTATAATACAATGAAGCACTTCATCCTTCTCTGCGCCGAAACAATATAAAACAACGAAATAATATATTTTTTTACACACTTTCAGCATTAAATATATTTAATGTGAAACGTGGCGAATTTTACGGCTACATAAAATGTTTTACAATGCTGCGCAGAGTTAAGAGTGGTTGACTAGTTATAATTTTTAAATTAGTGGCCACTGAAACACACGGCAGAATAGCTCAAAAGATACATCATGTTTATCTTACGGCCGTGAAAACCTACGCATTGTATTTGGTAAACCAGCAGTGGTTACCATAGGAGCACTGAAAATGTAGATACTAAAAATGTTACTAGTGGTTACTAAAGTTACTAAAGAAAAAATTTTTGCGAAAACGGGTTGTTTGATAGTTAGTAAAAAAATATTTACTTCTCGAATGTACATCCCGTAGTAAACTCATCTTACGATAATAAAAACTAGAATCGATAGTTAAATATGGCGGACTTTTCACAGCTGTTCCAAAAGTCATTTGACACTTGATACTTTGAAAGTTGCAGTACACGACAATTAATCATTCAATATCTCGCTATTTTAGAGATGAAAATTCGTCTAATGATGATCTCGTTGTTTAATATACATTATTACACATAATACGAAAAAATGTCACTGCCAAAGTGACAGATATCGAACGCCTAGGTGAAAAAATCCATAGATAATGCATAAAATAAAGCATATTTCATGATTATTTGTCACACCTATAGAGATCTCCATCTATGCTTTGACAATAGTAAATTTGACGTTCGAACAACCCGCAAACGATTTTAACCACGGACGTTAGTAAAAAGTGACTAATGATCACACAACCGGCCTTAAAAGCACTGAAAATGTCCGTTAATCCAAAATTATATTTTAAATGATTAATTAGACATTCAAATCTGCCTCGACTAAGGAATACGTATAATATTAATATAACTTAATATGTTTGGGTATAAATTAAGTACTTTCATATTTGACAATAATAATTAATTGTCTCCAACATTATTTCATTTACTGGTCTGCGTATGAATCAAATTTTAAAAAGTAAATTTTGTACGCATAAATATTTTGAAAAAAAAAACTATGGTAAATTATTAAGTAACTTTAATTTAGTAATAAATAGAAGTAGTAAATCTACATATAAATACGCAACATTTAAATGTATTCTTAATATGGTCGCCTTTCACTAGTGAAATAATTGATGATAAGGATATTTCGAGCGCACGTATCCAGTTCAACACACCCCCTCCCTTTCCCCGCGGGTTAACAATCTGCGGAGGCAATCTTCATTCTTGTCTCGCTGCAGTGCCTCCTCTTGCATCATTAGTCGCGACAGACAACGGGATGAGCACTCGACTGTGCGCGTATGGGTGCACATGCAAAAAAAAAATGGAAATATGTGCCAAATTTTGGAATTCGAATCAAAGACTAGGTGTGTAAAGGGTAACTGTCGAGTTAATCTCAATATCATAAATCATTTTATCTTATTTCCGTCATACAGCAACGAAAAACGAAAATGTATTGACAGTTTTTCGTGTTCTATCACGTGAAAGTGATCGGTTATCGCGTCAAACAAAGTATTTTATTTAGCTATTGTATTACAGTTGATTTTTAAAATAATTTCGATTTTCCGTCATTATTAAAGGACGATTTCCATTTCAAATATATATTTTTTAATAAATTATTTAATAAGATCTTGTGTACCCGGATAATATTTCGGTTTTACAGAAGGCAATCAGACGTAGGTACGTGATTTATTACAAAAAGCAAAAAATATCTAAATAGCAAATATTTTATACATATCGCACACCTAGATCAAAACTAAGACAACTCAAAAAAACAAGAATTTTGAGTTATTATTGTATTCGTATACTCTGTCATACACGCAACTAACTTAGCCGCAGTTCCCGAATAATGTCATTTTAGGATATATTTATGACCTAAAATGTTATTCAGTTTCATAACTTTTTATTTTTTTGTCTACTGAAAAATGACTTTTGAGTTGTCTTAGTTTTGATCTAGGCGTGCGATATGCACGCAATATAATGTACTAGCGATCCTTTCTGGCGTTCCTGGGAAGTAACAATGTACGCAAAATTTCAACAAGGGAAAGTGTGATGTGGCCAGACCGGGAAGGGTGAGATGTGGGCTCTGGTGACCATATTTTTCCAAGTTTTAGGATCCACCTGAGCAAAATTTGGAACGAGTGTCGTACAATTTATATCAAGGATGACAAGCTACATAATACACATTTATATCAGGGAGAGTGAGAAAGATGTAGACACCATAGGTCTTATCTTGCGCAGGGTTCAGAAATTTTGTTTATATCGATTAAGGGTGTATGATTGTATAGAGAACAGAAAAACGTACATATATATATATACATCACTGAAATATTAGTTTTTATGAAAATCAATTACACACAAGTACACAAAACTCACCATAAATGATTTTAGTAAAAATTTATATTTTTATATAATTCTATTTATTTATTATCTTGAAAAGTCGTTGAGGTGACTATGGGGTTCAAACTCGTTTTCACTTCAATGTAACTAGAGTTTGAACATTGGGCTAAGTTCTAAAATGCTCAGGGCTTCAATGTTCAGATTAGTTTTTGGCTACATACTCTAAACGAAGGTCAAAATTAAGGGCTGGACTGAATTATCCATTTATTACGCTTTAATTTATTTTTGGTATCACATGACGGAAAGAAATTTGGTCTCTTCACTTTTGATGCTGCAATAAAGACGTATTATAATAATAATAATTATTATTATTATAAAACTCGGCAATATTGAAATAAACATCTTTTACCGCAATCATAATAAATATTTAACATGCTCCATCAGTATTTTAACTTTTTTTTAAATAAGCCAGAAAGCTTCATTATCACAGATATAAAACTAACTAGTACAGTATTGAACATAGGTGTCGATTGTAAGAGCCGACAATCTAGCCATTAGAGCATACGTGCTAGACTTGGGTTATGGGTAAAATCGATATATATATATATTTAAATTAACAGTACAAATTTCAATTTAAGAGGACCTACATAATTTGTGAAAGTACTATGAAATAATAAATACTTGCATAGGTGAATTATAAGTAAATGCGAACTTGAACAAATCATTTAAACATTTGCCATTTGCCACGAAGTAAATAAAAATAATTTTAATTAAATTATTATTATTATATCTAAAAATTACTTAATAGTTCTCAAGTGGTCACAATCTGAATTCACAATCAACCGTGAATACTTAATGGAAATAAATTAAATTTATATCATCATTAATTCAAAGAAACTTACGAAACGAACTAAACAACGCGTTGCTATTCTCGTGATATTAGACAATCAGTCAGCAGATGAAAGTTGTGCTATGTCAACCCTGAAACAAACGGGTGACAAAGTTTGACTATTAGTCAAGCCTCGTCTAGATCTTACAGTTCTGTGACATCAAACATCAAAGTTTCTGGAATATGAAACATGTCTGAATATTGTATAGGAGTCGGAGATCCTAGAGTAATTCATAGACAAAACTTAATAACTCCACGACGACGCAGGAGAGCGTCCAAAGAGAATACCCAGCGCTACTTTGATACAACCCTTGTGAAGGTAAATGTAGCTTTTTAAACACAAAATGGGGCAATGTTTTTGTTAATTAATATTAATGGTTTTTTCCCTAGATCCGAGAGAAGAGGAAATATAAATAATAAAATATAATTAATATCCACCTTTTAAGTATTTACTTTATCAAAACTCTGTTTCTTTCGATAGTTTGCATAAAATTCACCTTCACACCCGGTTCTGCTGTGAGCCGCGAATTATTCCATCATAAACAACAGACTTAAATTCAAAAATTCACACTGTCATTTTATAAATATTTAAAGAACATAAAATACGTTTGTAAATCACAAATCGTACACATTTCTCATTCACTGATACTAATGAGTTTTATTTATAATGTGTTTAATGTTTCTGAACAGTTTATGTTATAAAATAATTATTTCGTTTATTTGTAAAAGTGAAAAAAAAACGCAACTATTTAAATTATTGTCGATTATTTTAAATGATTTGCAATATTTGTTTTCAGTTCGGACGTAGTTCAGAGTGTTCCGGACAAATCTGGCTATTAAAGAATCCATATTTTTATCAAGCGGCTGTTATATATTTATTTATTTTGTAACAGTTCTTGTAATATGCGTATAAATGAAATCGTGGGAGCTGTGCTAACATTTCTGGACGAGCCTCAATTGCTTGAAGAACGCGGTATTTCTGCCTACACAAAAAAGTTATTACGTATATTATTTAAGCAAATATTTGACTATATCGTTGCCAAAAAGTTCTCATGATTAAAACTTCTTTTTTTGAGCTACGATATTGACTGAATTCAAAAAAGCTGATAAACAATGGTTTTCTGCAACAGTGTGTTAATTCCCAAAATGAGTCGATTCTTGAACAAAAAGACATATTCTTTATTTGCAAAAATAGTATAAGCTGTTTAGACGTTTGAAAAGTATTTTTAATAGCATAATAAATTAACCAACAATCGTCTAAAGCAGTGGTCGGCAACCTTTTGAGAGACTGGGTAAAAAATTTCAATTTTGAAAATTTCATTTGATAAGTATTATAATTTTTAAAGAAAAATTTTATTTTCATAAAATTAAATATATACGTGTATGTATAAATACAAATTTATTTTATAAAACAAACATTTATAAAAAAATATTTTTAGGTTTGTTTTTAATATAACCTTGGTTTTGAATTTTCTTAGAAAGTTTTTCGATATTTGGCAAATATGTGGTTAACTTTAGTCTAACACAGGAATCGAGATTTGTTAGCGTAAGTCTATTCCGCAGCGTATTCTGGACACATTTCATTTGGGAAAATGTTAGCTCACAAGAATACGTGGAACCGAATGCTGATAATAGAGCAAATGCAATTTTTTTTAAGCATAAAATTTTTTGTGATAATGTCGCCTAGCATGATGATATTGCATGATATGTTTTCGAGATGCTTGGCGAAGATCTTTAAATTTATTTGTCCATAGAACTGAACATTTGAATTCAATGAATTCTAATTCTATATCATCATCATATTTTCTTGGTGGGTAATCCGAAATGTCGTAGCGGGTAATTCAATTACCCGCGGGTAGTAGGTTGCCGACCACTGGTCTAAAATAACAGACTAAATGTTTAAAAAGCTTAAGTTATTATAAATTAAGATTCAAAAAATTCTCTCAGTTGTACAACAGGCGCACAGTGAAGCAAGCACTCATATTTTTTACAATGAAGGTATCAAATCTTTAACATCAAATATCTTCATTTGAGCCGAGTGTGGATTAGCACGTTGTTGCAGTACCACCCCATCCATAAAACGAACCAAACTACCCCAGTTCGATTCCAACACTAACGGTAACTAACTAATCGGACTGATAAAAAAAATCGGTAATTTAAACTTACAAAGTTTAAATAGACACCATAATTTAACATTTGCCGCAACATTCTTGTGTAGAAAGAAATACAACTCATTAAGCAACAAAGCTAGCTGCATGCAAAAACATTATCTTAAATAATTTGTAATAATAAACACGAACTTCACTTTATAATCAAGTATTAAGGCAGAATAAATTGTGAAAGTATTCCTATAACAACAAAAGTCTCTGAAACACAAATACGTAGAAAATCAAAAACTTTGTGAAATAGACGATGCCCAGTTGTCAGTTTTAAAAATAAAATTATAGTAAGCGAAATAACACAACACCTCGAATATCCTTACCCCACCACGTTTTATGTTTTAAACTTTTACTACATGTTTCAAAGAAACTTTAAAATTTCCGTGAAATCAACGACTTGAATGAAAATACCTAAGGCAAACGAACTGCGACGTTTGAACCATATACACATGAAAAATATATTATGGAAAATTTAGAATTTTTTAAACATCTTACATTTAGAGATTAATAGTACTACGCTCCGTATTTCAGGGAACAAAAAATATTTTAATTTAATTTAACTAACTCGGTGATTCCCAAAGTGGTCTATATCGACCCCCAGGGGTCTATGATAACCTGCAAGGGATCTACGTCAGCGAAAAAAAATTTGGGGGTCCATGAAATGAAATGGGGGTCCACGATAGTGGATCTCAACATACACTGATAGTACCTATTTACTTACATTATAATCTTATAATATAAAGACATATACATTATTTATAAAAGTACCTATGAAGTAAAAAAATTATTATATATGTTTATAAAATTGTGTAAGTTGTAGGATGTAGGCATTCGCTTTGTGGTTTAAGTTTTTAACACTAAACTTCACTACAATTAAAAATTTACAAAAAATCAATATCAGGTAAGTAGTGGGTCTACCAAAAACCGAAAAACATGGCAAGGGGTTTACGACACAAAAAAGTTTGGGAACCTCTGAACTAACTCATTTAAATTATAATTCTAGTAAAAATAAGTTATTGATATTAAATGACACGACTGCAAGAGACGTAATCCTTTCAATGACTAATATTTTCAAATAATTTATGAATAATATAAACTAAAATACGATCGGCTCGGTAAGGTTGCAAACATGCCTCATGGTCAAAATGGCATGATGTAGATTACCCCCATTTTCATAAAAAACAACGTTTATAAAACCAAACTAATCATTTTTCTTTTCAACATTGGCTTCATCAAAAGAGTGCACGATTTTATCTTCATTCAAGCAAAATGGATTTCTCGGACACAGAAACAAAAAAAATCCATCAGCAGTGTTTTCAAAACGGATTTGCCGTTCGTACCTTCCCCGAGTGCGGAAGGTACTTTTCTTTACCGAAAGCCTCTCAGTAAACACAGACAACGGACTCTCCAACATTGCCGGAAATGCGGACAATCCGCGGACGGCACGTGAGATTAGATATATATCTAGATATATAGTAGTATATCGGCGAATAAATATATTAAAACTTTACATAGTTCTCTATGCATAATGATTAAATAATCATTTCCACTTCGATAAGTTTGATTTATGAAAAATTTTAAGAAAATTCTGTCCCTTTGCAGTCTGTATGTGTGTGTGTATTTACTCCTTCTTCAATGGCCCTACAGCCCATATCAAACCATGATCTCCACATGCTTCGGTTCTCGGTGACTATCCTCCAATTAGGATCTACTGCGTCCTTCTGTATTACCTTCCTCCCAACGGAGTCGGGGTCTTCGCACTCTCATCCTACCACCTGGGTGTCCATTAAGAATTCTTTTTAGCATTCGCGCTTCTTGCATTCTCTGGACGTTGCCCACCGACTTGAGTCGCTATAGTTTCATGCGAATGAAGAGTTTGAGGTTATGATAAATATTATACGACTCGTCATTGTGTCATTTTCTCCAAACTCTGCAACACTTTCCTCTCAAAACTGGTCCAATTTGACGGGGATTGTCCAGGCTTCGACACATTATGGATAATAGTTTTATATAGCGTTGACTTAGTTTTCCTCCACAAAAATTCTATACTTTCTGTGATTTCAGTATTAGTAATAATGTGACATAGGTTCTATTTTCTGTGGCAATCCTTTTCATAATATTTACGACCTCTTTCAGACTCTCTTTGGACCCTAGATCAATCAAATCAATATTTTTGATAAAATTAATTTTGACGAGATATAGGTAACATAGTACATGTACATCAACATAAAAGAGATTTTAAAAAAAGTCTACGGAAATCTTACGGTTGCGATGTAAAATACCCAAAGAAATATTAAATAATCAACATGAAAAATATAATAAAGCAGCTAGCTGTAAAAATATCAGGCATTCGTTGGAAGAACAAATAATCGGAGTCAGGGTTAGTTCTCCACAACAATCGACTGGTCCGACGAATGTAGATCGTTTTGTAATGGCGAAATAATGAATTAACGAGCTTTTGACGCCGGACTTTACTATTCTCAAAGGGATGTGTGAAGTCAAATCTCTTCGCTGATCAGAGAGCAATAATTGAAGAAGATAATCGAATCTGAGAGTTCAATGATTAGTTTTCAGTACTCAAATGTCTTGCAGATATATACAGGTTTAGATGTACACACGTAATGGTAACAGATGCTTCCATGCTTATAAGCAACTACTGGATTCTAAATTGATGGGTCGAAAAAATAGTGCTAATTTATAAAAAATTTATACGACTAGTGGTCATTTATAGATGTGAGACTTTCCTAATCCAAAATGAAAAAATATATTAGCAACATTTGAACACAAATTACAATTTTGTAACTACGCTAGAAAATCGGAACGTACAAAATAAATAAAAGTAAAAAAAAACTTTTTCTAACCCTTTACAAAATAGTCCCGATCTGCAAATACTACCGGCCCGTTTGGCTCTTTGATCTGCAATGTAAAACGGTCTACCCATTTCATTATACAAAATCATAAGCGAAAGAAAGATACTCAACAACTTTCAAGCACGGGGTATTTTTACATTTGATGTTAAATTTCAAGTTCACATGGTTTCTAAAGGTTATTTATTTTAGTGTATACTGTATAGTAGAATTACACTTAAGGTTGTTTTACTTATGTAGTTGGGTGGTTACGAGATCCATCTTCGGCAATACAGTTCGATATATAAGTGGCTATTCAATTTTTTTTTCTAATATCACAGGACGGACGTAGCATTTTAATTACTGCAAATAATTAAGAAGAAAAAAACAATATTTTTCCATTTTTTCTTCTTATTAAATGGTAAACATGAATTAAAATCATACTGGTAAACATTTTTAAATATGGGTTGAAATCACATTGGTGATAATTTTTAAACGCAAATTGAAATCACATCACACCTATTTATTTAAGCCATAAACAAACTATACTGAAAAAATCTTTAATGCAAAATAATACTCCACCCTTCCGAATGATTTTAATGAAAAATGCTATTTACCCAAATAATTATAAAAATATTAAAATGTTATAAAATTAATACTGATTTTGATAAAGCCACAATGAGTAATTTACGGTAAACGTTTGCAAATCTTAATTGTGCTCCCCGCCCCAGCTCTGACACAGATAATCCTGGGAACCGCAAGGATCCCATAAGAGACCACATCTGTCAACGAAGACCTTCATAAAGGATTATGATCCTCGATGAAAAGGCCACATTATTATCCCCCGGTAATTTAAATAGTGGTAAGTCTTCTGCGTAATAGTACGTAATTGGGCAACATTCATCAATTCTCAAATTACTAGTGCAGAGGAAACGTTTTTTATATTGCACAAGATATTACGGCTTTCATATTCATAATACATATTGTGTTGATATTCGGCTTTTATGATAGGCTATTCTTTGTTTCTCATCAAATTTATAGTTAAGTATACATATTAAGTATTACAGAGATTAAAAAATAATCACCTTATCCATGTTAATTTTGTAACAAAATAACTTACTAACTAAACCGATTTCGTGTTCGTGAACGTAGCTTACAGCTCATCGAGCTAAGCTTATAATGCGAGTTTAGCGTCGGGAACTTAAAGACATCTTCAGTTCTTTGACTGCTGCTAGAATCAAGCTGCCAGCCAATTATTGTGCAACTGGTGTCACGGATGCTGATTAAACATTCATCGCATAGCAACAAAACAAACTTCGTTGACTTCAGTGTGGTAAACTCCAATCAGTGATTCTACATAAATGTTGTTAATTATCTTCTCACCGATATTATTATTAAATTATGTAAGTTCGATTTGATACAGAAACATCTAGAGAATCGAAATGGAATCCAAAGTAATAATTGAACTGTTGCAGTTATTGTAATAAATTATTATTAATATTTTTTGAATATACAGGTATAAATAGTACTAGTTTGACTACTGTCAATTTATCTACTTATCCATTAATCAATAGTTTCATTTGCATGCCTTTACAGAAAGCATTATTCCTAAATCAGAGTGCATTAATTATTATTTATTTTCACGAAAACACAAAAAAATTATAGAAAAAAAAACCTTATTTACAAATATGTAATTCCAAAACTACAGGTAAATTGAAATCAAAATTCACATTATCCAAATTTTACGCATTGATTAACATTAATGTGAATCTTGATCACATTGGAGGAGATTTGGAAAAGATTTTTTTAAATTAATTAAAAACCAATAAAATAACGTTATTTGTACTCTCGGCAAATAAATACGCCATTCTTAAAAACCGCCGTGTCATAATGATGGGACGGAGCCTATTCAAAAATAAATAATTCAGAGCTCTCGCTCGAAAACGTTCCAACAATGCGATAATTCCAAACAATGGTCCCCTAATTCAATCCAGGGCTGCCCCGCGACGCTCAGGGCGGGACCATAATGGCTGAAAGGAAAACTTCAACAGGCGGGGTAGTGCGGACTGCGAACTGTACACGGAGGTGCACTAACACTAATGAACGTTGGATGTACAGTGGTCCATTCACATTATTCAACTGTCTTCCAGCGTTTTTAATGTGCTATTTCACCAGACACCTTGTCCATAGAACTTGCCAAATTCATCGTTCACGCGGTTGCAACGGCGCTTTCAAATAAAACATACGCCGTTTTTATTTATATAATAGAGTAACATTACGTTTATTTACGTTGAAGTTATTTATTGAAATTAATATAAAGTAATGAGAATAAAAATTAATAATAATAAAAAAATGCCGTTGACCAGACAGACATAAAGTTTGATGCGAACCAAAAACAAACAGGTAATCAACTTATCTCAATATCGGTGACCGGGTTCGTATTTTTTCTTCCTCCAAACACTGGCTTTCGTCTCCCCGTTCTCCCGGCGTTCGGATGTTTCCCGGACACTTCTCGCCGTATCCGCCGATTGCCGCCATCAATCTTTTTATGATCCCGGATTAGCGGGAAATCGGAAGAGTCAAATAAAAGTATAAGCTGCCATCCCTCCCCCCTCCCTCCTCACCCTTAATTGGCTTCCTTTAACTTAACGGATTGAGCCCGGGGGAGGAAGGGTTTGAGGGTGGACTAATGTAGGAGGTAGTTTCGGCGCCAGAGAGCGAAAAGCTAACGAAAATTGGCAGAGTACTCGGTTAATCCGTAAACTATTTTGAGCAACTTACATTTTGGCGTTTGCCAAATAAAATGGAATTAAAATTAGGCGAGATTAAACGAAAAGTTAGAAATTAATGGAAATGGATCAGCCTTCTTTTTGTGTGTTAGGGTGGTCAGAATTACAATGGTATTAATAAAACTTCTAGATCAATAAACTTAACTCCTATAGTCGAGTAGTATAAGTACCAAACGAAAAAAGATACATTGATGAGATCACTACTGGAAAAATCACAAAGGCTGTTAATATATACGTTATATTTAAACTAGAAATAACTCATAAATAATATTAATTTATTGTTTTAAGCTGAAATTATTTTAAAAATTTGTCATTCCGGGTAACATTGAACCATATTGAGATGTTTTTGTTTTCGAAAACAGTCAGTTGCAACTATTTGATTATTCGGTGTTCTTACAATTCCATTTAATTCATTTTGGCCACAAAATTTACGAAAAAAACAAGAAAATATGACTAAAACCCTGTTTTTTATGTTATATTGATACTTCTTCAATATTTGCAAAACTACTTTGTGGCCTCATTTTATATCAATAATTATATAAAATACTTTGTTTAAACCACTATTTAAACAAAGTATTTTGTATAATTATTTATATTGATAGTTGGGTAACATTGGACTTTAATATTTTTGGTAACTAAATTCCTTTATTTTTATATTATATAATCTATCTGAATAACATTGAACTGTACTTTTTTGTTATAAAAGACTCCACTGATCAAGAATTTAAAAAAAGTCATGACTTGGTACCCCTTTTTCTATATTAAGTCAACTGATTTAAGTTAAAACACCTGGTTCAAACAAATGAAAAACTTTGCCATATTCTCTTTCTAATCTTATTAAAAAATCACGATATGCATACTTGGTCAACATCTATTCCTTTTATACTATCAGAGATAATCAAAGCAATGATGTTTCTTTTGACTGGTCATATACATCCAGCATTTAATTATTTTTTTTAAATAATATTAACGAAGATTTTTCTTAGAATATCTGTCCTAGGAATAATTGTACTTTCGCAATTTACTATGCAGAATTAACGTATACCGATTTTGAGTCTAAGAATATACAAGGTCTACATAAATTCCTAAACTATTTCAGGATAAGCAAACCATTCTTCAGGTAACACGACGGTTTACAGTGTTTTTCTTTATATCATATTTTCGTGTTCCGGGTAGAGACAACGAAGACTTTTTCGGCGCATTAAAATCATGAAAACAGTGTTTTTAACATAAGGCTCTGATATTTTAGAAACGTTCTAGAATGATAAATAGCTATAAATGTGAAATCAAAGCATACCCAGTAAGTATAAGTATAAGTTTTCCGGTGACTTTAAACATGTCCAATGTTACCCGGAATGAGGTCTTGTTAAAACTTAATTTTTTGATTAAGAACACGTAATTTAATGATATATTTGCTTGTAAGCTAAGTATAATGTTTAAAATTATATTATTATGGAGAACACATTCTTATTGTATATCAATATTATTATCAATAAGAATATGTTCTCCTTAATAATATAAGTTGTATCAATGTGTCCAAAATTTAATAAAAAATAAATTGATAATTTTGGCGTCTGCAGTCGGTTTACTAAAAGGTAATTGAGATTCCGTAAAAACAATGTAGATGGCTTTCAAATAATTGAACGACAGATGTATTAATTTGAAAAAGTTCGAATAGTTGAAAAGTTGAATAAAGGTTCGAAAATTTGTCATGAAAAATACTGGCGCTATAACACAATTAGCAGTGTACTTCCTCGGATTGGAAATAGATATCCAGGTTCGAATCCTGGTAGCGCGAAAACAATATTTTTCGACAAAATTGATTTCATATGTATATATTTATAATTAATACATTAAATTAGTATTTAAAATTATAGTTTACAAAATTAATTAACTGTCTTGGGGCACTACAAATATACTGGATGAAGAATTGAAAACAACCTTCAAATTCACTAACGCTGCTGTAGTATTTTCTATGTACATTTTTAAATAGTTCGACAGATCAAGGTGGATTTTTTCTCTCAACTCAGCTAAATCGGGTTTTTTATTGACATCAATTTCCAGAATGCTCCCTTATCACAATACAACAAAAAAAAACATATGTATTTTACTCAGGTTTTGTCCAATGTTACCCGACATGACTGTACTTAATTTATATATTTTAATTGACGTATTCATATTGTTGTACGTCAATTTCTCGATAAGATGCGTTTTTAAGATTGATGTAACGATATTCGACAATCAAAATCATGGTGACGGATTCGACGACTGCTGTTCTTTAAAATGACTGAAATTTAGTACGTTGCCGTTTTAATATGATTGTTGTATAATTGCAAAATATCCGTATTTTCTTCTTCTTAAAAGGCAACAATACCAAACAGACTGCTAATGATGAAGTATAGCTTCGCGATTTTTTTTCTTCCGTATTTGACACCAGCAAAACAGCCGGTAAACCCTCTCAACATTATTTCCTATATTATTGGATGGAGATCGAATATACAGATATCCTGAAAGAGTACTTTTACAACTCGATTAGCAAAAAAATAAAAATCCTCGGGACCGCTACCCGAGATTTGCCAGTCTAGTATGGACCATCAAGGGGTCAACTGAGATAGCACGCAAAAACACGAAGAAATATACTTTTAAGATTATTCCGAAAAATGTTTTTGTTTTGCGAATATGGCGGACGTTATTAACTTCGACAAGAGTAACATTTTAATATTTATATTATATTAATATTTGTTAATTAAAATTGTACGAGTTGATTTTTATATTTACTACGGCTTTAGAAATTACAATGGAAAGCAATGTTCACAAAAATGTGAAATTGAATTATGAACTATGTAATATTCATATTTTACAATTAACACAACGTCATTTTGTTTCTTTAAGTTTTTTTCACACTTGGACCATTTTTGTTCAAAGTTTCGAATTTTGTTTGAAAAACGTATTTAAGATGAGTAGAACTATTTTAGATGTTCTCGTCGCGGGCCGAGCGTCAGACCTCTAGTTGATATGATATTGTGATAACTGTCACTTGGTTGTGTAAATGTGTGTGTCCGCCGCGAGAGTGTGACTGTTTGGGGGGCGAGCCTTTATAAGTCGCCGCGCCTTTAGGAAGCTCTCTCTCTAAGCTACTTTCAATTGTAAACACTATTTCAGAGTGTAAATCTTATATTAATCTACGTACTTAAAGTGTTGTAATAAAACTATCATTATTGTAAGGAATTTATTTTACAATAATTCTACCAAGATACAGTAAGACACTAAAAGCAGAGGATAGAAGGGCAAGAGTTACCACAGATATGTAAATATATTATTCGGTGAACAATTCGTATAAACTATGAACATTTAAATATGGTACAGAGAATTTTGACTAGTCGTGTCCTTGGAACCACAATATTTCATCTAACATTTTCATCAAACTAAAATATTAAATTTCAGAGTTTTGAATATTAATTTCAGCAGAATTTGCATCATCGTCCACGATATCATGTACGTTATATTATATAACTCATATACTTTATAACCAGCGCAACTAAAAATAACTTTGTTATCTTTTAAACTACTTAGAAATTTGACATGTTTGTAATATAGATTTAAAGAGAAAATTATTATAATTTTTTTTGTATAAATATGACCAAATTTAGTAAGTTTTGACCAAAATGTCAGACGATACCTTGTTGTTTCAAGGTCACGTAGTAGTTAGTCTTGTTATTTGCATTTTCGGCGTCCGAACGAATTACGCGACGTAATTTAAATAATTATTACCGATATACCTATATCAAAATGTTTATGAGTAACAACAAAAAAAAAAAATGAACCAAGATCAAATGAATGGTGCTTGTCTGAAGATTCAAAAGTGCAGTTGAACATACGTAAAATTAATTTTAATAAAATTTTGACAACCAATTTATTATAAACGAACAAACATAAATGTATTCGGGATCCTAAAATATCAAACATTCAAATTCACTAATGTCACGTTATTAAATATAAACCATTCATATATTTTTCCTCATAATTTGGACTAGTGGTAATTTACTTTTCAAAAAAATTCAGTGTCGCCAAATCATACTCGTTAATAGTTTAAGGAGATCACTTCTTGTCAATGCATTTCGTGCGTGTGAAAACATATTAATTATTTCATTGTTGTAATTGAAAAACTACAGAAGCCCATGGACAAGGAGAACATTGATGGTTTAATATAATATTTTAAATTTATGCTTGCGGATCTAAAATACTTTTACAATTGCTGTCTGAAGGTTTTGAACAACCTCGCGATACCACTACATAGAACTTCACCAATAAAAAAAAATTATCTGGAATTATACGGACTTTAAATTTATATATTGAAAAATCTATCTAACATTGATCTTAAGATAACAGCAAATTTGATTTGATTGATGTAAACATATTTAAAAAATCAAGAATTTTTGGTTTTATTTGTATTGACTATATGTCCCATAGCATAAGACTATTCAACAGTACAATAAAAACTTTAAGTAATCAAAATTTATATTACAAATTGTATATTACGTATTACAAACTTGACACTACTGCATTGGTACGTAAGATGTATCTTCCAAAGTAAACATTTGCTAACTTAAGGTAAACTTCAATGTCTAAATTGCTGAAAACAATTAGCGTACGTGTAAACGTTTTAATGAAGCAAGAGAGTCGTTCCGAGAAGCAATCAATTCTGACCTCGGAAATCTCGAACGGATTATGTTCTTGATTTAAATCCAGCTACGTCTCTTCTGCATTAATTAAGGCAAGATATCGATCGATTGTTGAGACGACATTACACAAATTTGAATATTAATTATAATAAAATAAATTACACGAATTTGAATATGAATTATTATACAAAAAATTACACTAAATTCGTGCGGTTTTTTTTTGTCATTGGTTCATTTGTCACAAATGTCCTGTACCTGTCACTAGCATCATATACCATTCTATAGATTTTGCTTTGTATTTCAACAATCGCTGTTTACTTTTTCATTGTTTTTCATAATTAATTAGATTTTACCGTAAAATCAATGAAAGTGAAGGTTAAAAAAATTGATCTCTGACATATTATCTTTCCTTGCGAATTTAATCGTGGCTATAGTGCTGCACAAACCGCTCGTGGCATTATTGCGATCTACAGACATGGCTTTGTTGCAGAAAGAACAGCTAAGAAATGATTTAATCGCTTTAAAGGTGATTTCGATCTAAGCGATAGTTCTAGGTCTGAACGACCGGAGAATTTTAGCAAAGAGAGTTAAAAACCTCATCTCCAAGAAGACAACCGTCAAATAACACGGAAATTAGCAAACCATCACATGTGTTCACCGAAAATAGTTCTCAATCATCTGAATTCAATTGGAAATGTCCAGAAGTTTGGGATACGAATACCTCGTAAGCTAGGCCACTACAATATGTATCAATTTGACATGAAACTCGTTATCATATTAAATTCAGAAGGCAGCCAGAGAGAAGCTATAGAAGTCATGCACCTCCAAAAGGAGATAGTAAACGTCACATTTATGTGTTGAAGTCGCAAAATTCACAGTCACAGTCCGGCAGAAATATACCCTCTGTCCGGGTCGCAAAAGGGTGCGAATAAAAGCCAGTGGAATACTCCGATAGGTCTCCCTAGCCACCGCTCTTCTCGGCATCGTTCATCCCAGCGGGAGACCCACACCCTAATAAATCCGGGAAAGGGGATCCGATGACCTATTCCTTACAATCCCGCAATCATGATCTCACGTGCATCATTCAGCAACGGCTGTTTATTGTGTGCACCTCTTTACTTGCGGCCATAAAAATGATCAATCTGACAATTTTTTTTTGAAAATGGTGTAGAATACATAGTAGATTAGTTTATTTGTATATTTAGTTTTCATTACAATAAAAATTGTAAATCTTAAAAACCGCACGAATTTGGACAATTTAATAGAAGAACTGTCCTTTTTTCATTTATAAAATCTTCTAGATATTCAAATATATAATGAATAAACATGAAATAAAGTATACACATAGGAGAGGGGTTTTGAACATTACTTGCGGGACGAGAGGCATTCTACACACATCATTTGTGGAAACATAAATCCGATAGATTATGACATTTATACTATTTACTATTCGAAAATCAAATATTTGTGTAATGCATATTATATTGTCAGCGTTTTGATAATACAGCATAAAATTTACATTAAAAAACTAGTAGCATGTAGTAAACATAGTGAGCTATTAGAGTAGATACATTTCTGAAAATATGTATCGACCATGCAGCCTTATTCCGGATATCATGCTAGCGTCGCATATCGTCAACACGAGAAGTCCAAACGTCTCGTCCGTAACAACAAAAGATATCGTGCTCAAAACCCGGAATGGGGCTGCTGGTTACACTACTGCAATAAATTCATGATTGAAAATGAAAATTATGATATTTTATGAGTACTTACACGTATTTTCCTTGAAGGTGGGCGATCCACTAGTGAATATTTCAAATGACGATGACAGCAGCAAATCTTAATGAGCCCAGTCTAACGGCAATAAAATATGAATTCCCTGTTACGAATCCTGATGATAGATGGTCCAAACAAATGTTAACATTTTTCAATGAAATTTCAAAAGATTTTTTTAAAGTAATTTTGACGCACAGTGAAAATTAAAATTTGACAATGGTTCCATAAATCTGTTTTACCCCGTTCAAAAGTTTCAAAGAATAATTAATTATAGAGAAGGTAGTGATGTAATTAATGTTTACAACATGTATTATTATATTATTTGTTATGAATAACTAAACAGTGTGCAAAGTTGAGATTTCGCTTTTGAACTTTTCATATAATGAAAATTAATAAATAATTATTTCAAATTCTAATTTGCGTCAATTTATTTGCCCTTTATACAAATTACTTGATGAAAAAGGCTATGGAGGAAAAACGAAATTCGGTCACCACCACCACCATAAATCGCTACCACCATAAACACCTCCAACCATACCACCATTACTTCTACCACTGGAAAATTAAATGATAGAAAATGTGAGATGCGTAAATGTAATCGGCATAACTCACGTATTTCTGACACACCTTTGTTGCCATTGGACGGTTCGGCCACGGCTAAAATGCGACCCGGCAGCAAGCGGGCGCGCACCACGCTCAGCAGCGCCAGGGTGCGCGGATCGTCTCGGCGCCCGGCTATGAACACCTGAAACAACACAAGCGGACAGCGGTTTAGTTTACTCTACTAATATGGATTCATGCCCTGGCTGATTGACACCTGGATGGATCACACCGGATGATCACACTGGACTGCGTTTCGACAATAAATTATGTAAATCGATTACTCTAATTAGGCATTCCGTAAGACATACCATAATAGGAAAAAACATACATTCTAAAATAAAATATATGAAAATTGGATAAAACTCGACAAGTCATCGTGAATTTCGGTTAAAGCAAAATTATAAAAACACAATTCTAAAGATACTGAGATACCCAAAGAAACAATGCCATATAATTCCTTCACGTACAGATTGTAAAAATTTTAATATAAAAAAATATACATTTAACGCAAACTTTACGTTGTCATTCATTTTAACATGAAGTTATTTACTAACTTAACTTAATTATTATTTTTTTAATTGAATTTGAAAACACAGAACAATTTTAAGTATAGTTTTAGTTAGTTTTTGTGATATCCTAATGAAGAAAAAGGTATTTTCCGAAACCGGTTGTTGTATAACTAACTCATAAAAGTAGTTTAAAACAAAGTTAATAAATAATTCAATACATTATTTATTAATGAAAATACATTTTTATTGTGAAGTTGAAATTTCAGAACGTAATTCTGTGATATTTAAAACAAATTAATTTAATCAATTAGATAGAAATATATACACGGAAAAAATTAATTGGTTGGTGTAGCGAAATGTTAATGCGTTTCCCATGATAGGAAAAGTTCCAGGTTCGTATTCTGGTAGCAACCAAATATTTTTTTGATAGATAGATTTTTTTCTATATATATTTCTGATTGATTCATTGAATTTGATATTTTATGAATAATTTGATAACTGACGTGGCAGTTACTATGTGGTGTAACACGACTATTTCAATTTTTACTAATCTAAACATTGTACTACACACACGTTGGGTTATATTTTCACTACTATTGTTTCCAGAGGTGCATTGGGACTGCAATTCTAGTAAAAACGAAAATAATTTAATTTGTTTTAATTATATCTTTCACTAATGTATACCACCTACCGAAAATTATTTTACAATTCATATTGAATTTGTTTTACACGTTTAACATATTTTTTGTCGTGTTGTTTTCGTTACGCGTACAATTATATACGTAAAATAATATTTTTATATAATAATTATATTTTTAATTCGAATTAAATTTTTCAATTTTTAAGGGTGAGATACAAATTCATATACTGATGTAAATCATATTTATATACATTTAAATAATGGAATGAGAAGGGGCACAGGTGCACAGAACACAACATTTAACAAGTATCTTCGTTCCGACCGCGGAAACAGTGTACGTTTTACTGATTTAACCCACTTAAAAATTCACAAACAAAATTCCTCGGAGTTTTGACAAAACAATGTCACGCAGAAACCTATTATTTACATTTTACAACACCTGTTCCCCGAAACAGCACCTTGTACCTCGAAAAAGGCCGGGATTTAAGCAAATAAATTAAAGCTTTCATTGGGGTCAGCATAGGGTTACCATATGGTATCCAAAAGGAGGACATGTCCTCCATTTTCAACTGAAAAATAATAGCCTCCTCAACGTATAAAAATATATTTATTAATACAAATTAAATGTATCAATTAGAAAAATATATTTAATAATACAAATTAAATGTATCAATTAGAAAAATATACATATAAAATCTTTTTGTCGAAAAATATTGTTGTTACCGGGATTCGAACATGGATCTCTTCCAATACAGAAAACGTGCATTAACCGATTATGCTACAGCACACAATAGATTGACAACAAATTTTCTAACCTATATGAATTTGTTCCATTATTTGAAAGCCATCGACCTTTCTACGACAGGTGTATCAATTTGAAAAGTGTAACATATAAGTTCGAAAATTTGTCGTCAATGTACTGCGTGCTGTAGCATAATCGGTTAATGCACCTGGACAGGAAGTGATCCAAGTTTGAATCCCGGTAGCAACAAGTATATATTTTTCGATAAAATTAATTTTATATGCATATCTTTCAAATTAATAAATTTAATTTGTATTTAAAATATCACAGACCGTCTGTTCTGAATAATTGCAGCTTCACAATAAGAATGTGTTCTCCTTAATAATATATATTTTTTGGTTTATACTGCTTCACACACTCAACCCTCGGTGTTTCTTGAACAATAAATAATCATTGGTATTCAGCATAATGCGATGAGATTATATCGATTACATTAATATTGTCCAATAAATAGAAGATTCCCGAATTGACTGTATTGTATAAGAACTTTGTTATGAGTATTTGGAATCTTTGCAATGAGGTAGAATTATCTAAGAAAAACTATGTGTCGGTGTGGTATGATACGCGTATCTGAGGCACGTAACGTGTCTTTTTTTATTATTGACGTTAATGTTGTCTTTCATAAAAAAGTCATATCTTATATTTTGTTTTATTTTGAAATTTCCGCTCGAATTGACTTCATAGTTGATTGTCCTCCTTGTTCATTTTTACAATTGGTAACCCTGGGTGAAAACGACCTTAAACACAGCAAGTACAATCACAAATTGTATAGCGTGCAGAGTAGGTGGTACTGTACCACAGTCCGAAACTAAATCTCTCCAATACCAAACTAACTCTCCCGTTAAAACGACAATATGCCTTGCGTGTTCCCTTCGGTAATGATTCTGAAAGTTTGGCCAAAGAAAATAGTAAATTTGGGTTCGATTAGCCTAAAACTTGTTAAATAGTCGAAGTTAAAGTATACGAGACTTGTAATGGCATATACAAGTCTTCATTACGAAAACCATAAGAATTCAACTGTTCCGAAAGGATATATCATTTTTGTTTAAATTTCGAATCTCGTTAATTCGTTAATTTTCCCTTCTATATATTACGGTACGAAGAAACACTAACAAAAATGTTATAAAAAAATTATATCCTTACAGATTATTAAAGATGACAAAGATTACTTACTATAAAAAATAACACAAACATATTATTAAAAAACATAAATATATTTTTTGGAACTGAAAGCGAATATTCTGATATCTGAGATGTTTCATATTAGATTATCATTTAAGCTTTGTAAACGGCATCCTAGAACGAGTTTTTATTTAAAGGCTCACGATAATCTCTATACAAGTATATAAAAGACAACCTCTGTCTTTCTGATTGTTACCACAAAGCCCGAGAACGGCTGAAACGACTCGATATTGTGATATTTTTTTAAAACGTGTTTTACACCGGGAAAGGTGTTACTCGTAAAATTCAATACGGCGACTAAATTTAAAGAGATAATATATCAAATGTATAAGAGTTTTATAGTTTAATCGTTCTAAAAAAAGTCTGCATACATCTTTAGATAAATAATTATATTTAATTGAGAATACCGCAAACAGCGAATCAATTGCCCCAGGAACTGTAATACGCAAATGATCCTTATCGACAAGCCTACAACGTATTCTGCAATTATTTTACAATTACAATACAGAGAGACTTGTGGTGACTAGTTGGGTCGAGGATCGCAGAGAAATGTGTGCGTTTCATCGATGAAATCAGAAAGATATCTCGTACGAATCACGATCAACAACTGCGAGAAAGCGACGAAGAAGAAGAAAAAAGCATATTATATATGAGATGAAAACCTGGGAAATGGGAAAATAAAGCATAGGTAAGATGCACACAACCGAGTGTTCTGTCAAAATTACTCACATAACATATTATTAAGGACAACACAATCTTATTGTGAAGTTGTAATTATTCAGAACATAGGTCTGTGATGTTTTAAATACTAATTAAATGTATTAATTATAAAGATACACATATAAAATCAATTTTATCGAAAAACATTGTCGTTGCGCTACCGGGATTCGAACCTGGATCTCTTTTCCAATCCGCGGAAGGTGCAATGTTACACTTTTTCAAATGAATACATCTATCGTTCCATTATTTGAAAGATCCATTGATTTTATATGTATATCTTTATAATTAATACATTTAATTAGTATTTAAAACATCACAGACCTATCTATGTTCTGAATAATTACAACTTCACAATAAGAATGTGTTCTCCTTAATAATATATAAGTTGTATCAATGTGTCCAAAATTTTATAAAAATGAATAGTTAATTCTGGCGTCTGCCTATCGGTTTACTCGGTATTTGAAACTCGGTAAAAACAAAGTAGATGACTCTTTCAAATAATGGAACGATAGATGTATTAATTTGAAAAAGTATAACATACGGGTTCGAAAATTTGTCGTCAAAAATACGGTTGCTGTGTCATAGTTGGTAATGCACCTTCCTCGGATTGGAAAACCCGGTAGCACAACAACAATATTTTTCGATAAAATTGATTTTATATGTATATCTTTATAATTGATACATTTAATTAGTATTTTAGTATTTTACATAATATATATATTCAAGATAATGTCTTGTGGAGGCTCTCAAATGCCATAAACACTCCTGGTAGCGACGAATGGCGACATGCCACAATAATATCAAAGACATTCGCCTATCAGCCTTCAGTAACTACTCGCACGCAACATCGTAACAGTGTTGAATAAATCTAGTGTTAACCGTAAATAGTTTCTCTCATAACCTGCTCTAGTCTGCCATCATACATATTCCTCACACTCATCGATCACTCGAACATAGTGGAGAACTGGGAGATATAGGTCCCAAGTTCCCGCGCTTACAACACACATACACCGCGACACAATCTACACTTTCTTTCGCCAAAACGCAATTAAAATCTGATGACCCCATAGTCGGCGACACACACAATACTTAAACACGCAAAAAACTAACCCTCTATAGCCTTAAATAATGAGGAAGTATCAACGACGAATGAATACACCCTTCCCATACAAAGTATTTGATAACTCTACATTTAGACGTAGGTACACACCGTTGACTTTGAGTATAACAAAAATGTTAGCCCTTAATACGAGAATGAAAATAAGTAAGCTGACAATGTGGGTGGCGTAAATTGACGCTTTCATGAATTAAAAAAACCAGCATCTATTTGTTACAGGTACGAGTATATAGAAGGCACTTTGCGGTATTATAAGTTTATGTTATTTGTGGTATAATATATTTACTCTAACCAAAATAAAATATCCCTGACATGGGATGACGTAGAAGATTTCAGCTATCTGCTTAAATGTGAACAATAAACCTAAACGAATAAAGAGCTTGGTAAACAAAATTAAGGTAATGGTGATATTCAAAAGGTTTACGTTTTTTACAGCATTTGGCATGGGAGCCCTTTTATACAATACACATTACTGAAAAAATCAAATCCTTTCTCCAAATTCATTTCACTACCCTCTCGAAACCTCTCTTAAGGGAAACCAATTATAAAGCCTCACCGTCAACGTTATTGAATATGTGGAAGATAGAACCTTAAATTCACAAGTCGCGATCTCAGAATGGGATGTGTCACGACGATTCGCAAATATTCGCTAACATTATTGTGTTAAAACTTAAGGAGGGGGAGAAATAATGAAGAAACGAACAAAGAGGGGGAGTCTCGACAATAAAGTAAATCTCATAAACTCTGACATTTGTGCGATAATGGCAGTGTCAAGTTCAAACTACAATAAACGTCGAGATATTTAAATACCAACTCACTTATATCAGGTTTCGATTGAACCTTGAGATACTGAGATATCACTAGAGAGTGATAATTCGGAGAGTGTGACGTCTATCGCCAGCATTTTGCGAAGAAAATAAAGTTAGCTACTAAACCCTAAAATACTTTCTTATAATAATACGGGAATATATAGTAATCTTCAAAGAAATCACATACTGTTTTATATTTATAAAACGAAATATGTAGGTGTATAAAAAAGATTACCTTTCATTGAAATTTAATTCATTAAAATATACTAAATATTTCAATTAAGGTGCATATTTTAGCATATATCTTAAATTTTAAAATATATTTAAGAGTTCTACAATTTATCAACAGCTTTGTAATACCATTTTTCTTAAAAGTCTTAATTCTTTTGAAATATTTCGTAAAAGAGGGCATAATACCATATCTAACATACAAAAGTCTCAAAATGATTTCTTACATATATTTTTTTTATATTATAAATATGAATATGTATATATATCACGGAGAAAAAAATATAGACGTAAACGATAGAGGGTTATAAATTGTGATTCACGAATGGATTAATTAATTCTGTATATTTTGTCATCAAAGAAATAATGTTCTGAACAATAAATAAATAAAGGCACTTCACAAAAAAAATACAACTGCCGAAATAAATGCATAAAAATAACGAGTGCAATATTAAACTAAATTCACCAAAAGCCCAATGTATTTACATCCCTAGTTTGAAAGCGACGTCCGAGCAGGTCCGCTGCAGCTGGAAGGTTTTACGACAAAAAAATAAAGACGCCGACGACGTCTAGACGGCACCGGCGGCGTCTTTGCACCTGTAAGATCCAGGGCTGCAAACATCATCTGTCAGGATGAAATATGTCCTCGTGTCGCAATACGGGCGAAAACCCCTCCGGACTCATTCATTATTATTTGACGAAGTCTGGAGCAAAGATTAAGGCGGAACGCAAATAAATCATTCACTAGAAATGATGACAGACGAATAACCATCTGTACTCATGAAACAGGTGGTAAAGTTGAAAGCTATTATAGTTAAGTATCAATACATACACCACATCAGGTATTGATATAAATTATCTGAGTATTTGCGCACGTACATATTTACGCGTCATAAAAATGTTAAGTCGCAGTTGAAATTCAATACAAGTTATACAGAACGCACAAGTAACTAGTGATGAGTTCAAAATCACGAGCCGTGAGTCGAGCACTGATATCTTAGAGTCACACACACTATCAGTGATTGAACATCTGGGAATATCGTGATTCGTGATTATTTTTTTTATTTTATCTATTGATTTATGATTCGGCGCATATGCAAATGAAATGAAAATATTCAAGAAATCGTTATATTAAATAGATGTTAAAACTATTAAAAAAAAATTATATACCCTGCACAAATCAAAAATACATTTACTAAAAATAAATTCTGAGAAGTTAATTCATGCTAACAACAAACTAAAATGGAATGATCTTTAATTGATCGGTTATGCTAATAATGCTGCAAATTATTTTATAGAGACGATCTACGAACACATACAAAGGTTTTCAACTACAATGATCATATTTTGTATTATTATAGATGTATGTATATATATTTTTTAATTGTCGTAAACAAATTCTTACATCTAGTATATATAGATCTTGTATTATATAAATGTTGATAGATCTTTCTTATTTGGGGGTGCATAACTCTACTATGGTGTTTTTTTATTGTCAAATGTATAAATAAAAAAAATTGACCCGAAATGCTGAGAATTTGACCTGAAAAAAACTCACATTTTTTAAGGATTTTCATTCACTTTGTAACGATATTAAATGAGATATATATTAATTATACATGCTAGAATCTATTTTTTACGTAAATTAAGTTTGAATAATATAACTAAATACGCTTATAATTATGTTTATTTTTATTTATTTCGTATATTGTGACATCGTGCGGCACACACGTATTAGTAATGAAACTGATCGCAGTCACAGTTTCCAATCACTGATATTATCGAAAATCAATCACAACTACACTAGTGAGTCAAGAGTAGCATTTTTTCACATTACTTCACGTGAAATCAAAATGAATCCTAAAAACACAACATTTCTAAATATATTATATAGATATACAAAAATGTTTTATTGCACTATTATTTACTATAATCAGTGTACAAAACATTTTTTCAGATTTCCAATATGAAAATAATGACGAAAACATTCAGTAACTATAAATGTATATGTAGATAAGCCATAGTAAACTTCAAATTTTCTCAACATTTCGACATACAAATAATAAAGTCGTACAGAAAATTTATTAGGATACACGAAGAAATATAAACCAAGTAAATAAAATTAAAAACACAATACTAGAGAAAATAACTAGACTAATTAACGCAAACATAGCAATCGAATGATTCACGTGAAGCGAATTATACATGGGGAGGGTAGTCCATAAACAGAGTCCATAAGGTTAGAGGACGTCACTAGTAAACCAATCATAAAAGTACAAATAGCTTCTAAACTGTTGTATATCTGATAACCCTATTTGACGCTCAATAGGTTGTTAGCGATGACCCCTAACTGAAGGCTCCTTTTAAACTACTGTCACTGAAACACCTGTCGTTAATAGTGTAATTGTGACCTAATTTGAAGAAAAACGACTACACCACGACGTGTTGCAATAGATAAAGGGTGTTCATTAAAAAAGAGCTATAATTTGAATTTATATATTATAGAAAGATTATTTGTTTCTTCGTCGCCATTCTTCTAAGATCTAGAACTTGCCAGAGCGCAAATAATCTGGGCGCAAACAAAATATAATAGACATTTCGGGGTTAACTAAAGTTTTACGAGGGATACTTCTAGCGGCTCTTTGCTGAAAATTTCATTCAAACTGGTTACGGATTTAATACAAATGAATAGTCGACTTTGAATTAAAACGAGCTATTGGCTCGGAACGGTAAATTTTGTATCGACGAAAATTAATTAAACTTGATTAAATCGCGCGCACGGAATGCTGTGGGAAATTTCATTATTGAGATGGAAATTTATAAATATAATATATATATATAATATAAACCACTATAATTTTCAAAGCAGCCGTTTCAACTATTTTTAATAAATAGTTTAATGTTTTTAGTATATTTATTTTTTAAATATAATCAAATGGTATAAATATAATGGTTTTAATTTAAACTGGAGCAAAAGCTGAATCTTATTTTATACCAAATAAATGTTTAATGTATTATATGTTTTGCAGATTCTGAACTTCCTACAAAAACCTAGCCATTTACTATAATGTTTGCTGATCCACTATATTTAATATTTCTCGCAATTTAACATAAAATACTAATATTAGGAGAACACATTCTTATTGTGAAGTTGTAAGGTAAAGGTAGATGGCTCTTTCAAATAATGGAACAATTAAATGTATTAATATCAAAATGTAACATATAGATTCGAAAATTTGTCGCTAAAAATAGTGTCGCTGTAGCATAGTTGGATAATGCACCTTGCCCGGTTTGGAAAGAGATCCAGGTTTGAATCCCGGTGACGCAACAACAATATTTTTCGATAAAATTGATTTTATATGTATATCTTTCTAATTAATATATTTAATTCATATTTAAAATACTAATATCAATATAAATTGAATGATCAAGTAGTTTAAACAATTTACTTTAATTTAAACTACATTAATAATAAAATAAATATTGACTAAAACAGTTTAATGGGTTGATATTTGGAATGTGACTATATTTATATGCACGCGATGCCCGGCGAGATGAAAGATTCTAAAAACAAGATAAACAGCTTCTTACTAGGGGGATGTTTTTTTTACGAGAGATAATTTATTATTTTAATATCTCAGAATTTATTTATTGTATCGTATTACCTTCATCCAGCAAACATTAAATTACTTATTTCCATCAACGCCCTTTAGGGCTTTTACAGAAGAATAAAAAAATATTTAATTTAAGTATAACAACATAGTTTTAATATAACATAAAAAACTAAAAGTATAATTCATGTATAAATATTTCTTCAATTCAGATATGCTCCTGCAACGAAAAATATCAACGAAATTCAATTTGTTACCAAGCCGATGCGATGCATCCGTATTATTGACGAGTTAACATCATAATTATCTCTATGGATACTTACAAAGAACACTTCATGTCGTCTTATTTGAGTTGGTACTTTATACGAAACCATTTGTGTTAACTCAGGGCAGTTCAACGTGCTATCGATAATTTTATATAGAAATACTGTATCGCTCATATCTCTTCTCCAGGCTAATTTTTTCGAATAAGCCGACTCATTAAATAATCGTAATTTATATTATCTATCTATCTATATAATATGCAATTTAAAATTGATAAATCTTAGAAACTTATGTTGTACTCTTTCGATTTTTACAATATGTGAGCCATAGAAGGAAGACCACAGAGTGGAGTTAAATTCCAGCCTACTTCTTACAATAGATGTATATAAAGTTGTTAAAAATGAGTTAAAGTTTTTGGCTGTCCTTAACACAAATCCTAAGGATTTCATCGCCTTGTTGCAAATTTTGTTGTAATGTTGAATAAATGTCAATTTTTCGTCGAAGAGCACACCCAAATCCCGCATAACTGAAACTCTACATAGATCAATATTGTTAATGATGTATTGAAAAAGGAGTTGATTTTTACTTGTATTAAAACTGATTTATTTGTTATAAAAACTTGATTTATCCGAATAAAAACGGCTTCCCGTTTGTGTAGCACTATTTGTAACAAACGCGTTACAAGATGGACTTTAAAATAAATAAAAAAATTGCCAGATTGCTGAAAATCTATTACACTACTAGTGATGTAATAATTTCATTGCGAGCGTCGGTCCGTTACCCACATATTGTTCCCAACAGCTGATCGGAACAATCGTCCTTGTTTCAGAGTCCGAGTGAATGATAATCTGTTGCGGTGTTTAGCGGGTCCGTTGAACGAAAGCGGAAACTTTAGTCTGAACCCCCCGCGCCCCTCCGAACGGGTGGTTTCCCCACGGAAGGAGGGCGCGCAGGGGAGTGAATTGATTTACAGGATACGTGCTAGATTATCTGAGGTTGGTTACGTGATACGGTGTGGTGTGGGGATGATATAAATGATATCGACGCTGGAATCTCAATTTCTGTAACGGACAAAAGATGGTCTTGTAATTTTACAAGAGATGAAACATAAAAAAAACAATTTTGATCTATTTTTTGAAACTGTGATTTTTTTATATATTTTTTTGTATTATTACATACTAATTACATTTATTATTATTTATTTAATGAACGCTGGAAAGTGAACTAAGGGTTTAATAGTTTTGAAAGTTTTTCATAAACACTAAAAGTTTATCATTGAAACCACCTGAAAACCATATGAAAAAAAATTTGCTTATATCCTTTTCAAAAAATAAACAGTGATCATTCAACAAGTTTCCGCATGTTTAGAATTCAAAGGACGGAAAAACGTTTAAGTGATCGTGTGTATTCATTTATGTTTAAAAAAAGAAATGTGTCTAATCAACTGTCCGGGTGGTATATTGTTTGTAACATGGAAGATGATTGAAAATTATAACTAAGTCACGTTACTAGTTCGACACCTAAATAAAGTCACGTCTATGGTTAATACAGAATTGCAAAATGGTGTAAAACTTGAAATAGAACTGCGATTATCATGATAATATTCTATATACAGAGAACCAGGACTAAAATATGTTTAAATAGCCGAAAATCGTCGATCCCCAACGACAAATTTCGTAACATAATACGATAAAGTGTAATCTTTAATATATAAAACTAAAATGCTGAGTCCGCCCCACGCTTTCCAAGAAATAAATCGGTGATATCAATTAGGTTGCGAAATGTATAAAATGCGAAGAATTAAGGGGCCAAGCTGGTGAAATTAAAACACCCTGGGGCTCGGCAGTTACGGAGTACGCCCCTTCGTTACTGAGGCGATTAGGAGTAGAAAATCGAATATACAAGAGGGTTAAAGATGCAATTTATTCACATAAATTCACTGTTCACCCTATATATATCTAGCACGGAATGGCGGCATACTTTACGTACGATAAAACTTTTTTGTTTTTGCTATTACTTGATCAAACTTACCTTAAATATAAATGTGTCAAACGGCGAACTGTATATTATTTGCTAATCTTTAATTAATTATTTAATAACTTTAAAACAATTAATACACTTTTTCAAACAAGCAATAATAATAATACATTTTCAAGAGGTCGATCTCCAATAAGGTGGACTTATGTACCCATCTCAAAGGAAAAATACTTGAAATATAACATTATAATAGTTTTCAGGTCATCCATCGCGTGGCTGTATTGGTACAGCACGAGTCTACATAATATTTTAAAAAATAATTCTTATTGCACTGAATTATTTTTTAATTCAGAACGTATGATTTTTGGGAGTACCAATCAGCTTACCTAACAGAAACATTTATAACACATAATAACGGAACAATGTGAAATAAATCACAATTAATTATTTATTATATAGAAAATAATGATATTTTAGAATCATCAGCAAAACATACCAAAATTAAACTAGGCTTACGAATGTCATCAGATAAAATATATATATATATATGCACTGCATTATCATCGACTATGTATTTTCAAAAAAACAGGTAGCTACTTATTCAACAACATTTCAAAATTACTTAACTTAACTTTTCAAAATAAAAAATCAATTGAATTTTAGAAGCGAATTCCGATCTACAAGATATAGAGATCAAATTGATACCCCAAAACTAAAATATACCGCAACTCAAATTTTTTAACAATCTCCCCATCACAATTAGAAAAAATACGGACTATCATAAATTTGTAACTGAAGTAAAAAAAATATGTACCCAGACTAACTGAAACATAAATTAACTCGAATATACTCGTTCTCTATACACAAGTCTTACTCTCATAGAGAAGAAACAAATGTTAAAATATATATATATCTACTGATTATTGAAATTGTATTATATTTTTAATATTAATAAAAATATAAAAACATGGCAAAAGATGAATTCAATACATAATGAAATAATGAAAACTAATTTACAAATTTGTTTCCAAGAATTCATAAAACGCAAAGTGTTAGTTGCAGACTTCATACTATCTAAAAAAATATATATATATACTGATGTAATAAAAAATAATGACTATACGGGCGGCAATCGTTCTCGCCTCTCGTGTTGCCCGCCGTGATAACGTGATCCATTATACTAAGTAAGCATTATTATTTTTTCATTACGTATTTTTAATTATTAGGAGAACACATTCTTATTGTGAAGTTGTAATTATTCAGAACAGACGGTCTGTGATATTTTAAATATTAATTAAATGTATTAATTAGAAAGATATACATATAAAATCAATTTTATCGAAAAATATTGCTGTTGCGCCACCGGGATTCGAACCTGGATCTCTTTTCAAAGAGGGGAAGGTGCATTATCCGACTATGCTACAGCGACATTATTTTTGACGACAAATTTTCGAACCTGTATGTTACCTTTTTTGAATTAATACATTAATCGTTCCATTATTTGAAAGAGCCATCTACTTTGTTTTTACGGAATCTCAAATAATATATTTGAGTAATCCGATAGCAACTTCACAATAAGAATGTGTTCTCCTAATAATATATAAGTGTATCAATGTGTCCAAAAATTTAATAAAAATGAATTGATAATTCTGGCGTCTGCTATCGAATTTATAATTAATACATTTGATTAATATTCATTTTTAATTATTTCAATTCCATTTCGGTGCCTCATTTGGCGAAAAAATCTGGCTCGTGATATTAAAAACGGGCGAGTTCCAAGATCGATTTAACTTCTTGGCCTACCCCACCAGGCACGTTGTGCGGCTTGCCATCCTTAATGGCGCTACTTGGATCACAAAAAAATTCAAAATAGTTGCTACGCCGTTACAATTCGCTTTACTTATTCTGAAATCATTATTTCTGCCTGAAACATTTTCCACCTCGAATACAATCTCATTCCTGAATAACATATTGGACACGAATTCAAGCATCGTTATAATTTGTCGAATGTGTGCCTAGGTTGTGCTGCGCACATTGGAGGACTTTGAAAGTTCTGATTACCGAAAATGACGGATCTCTTTTTACGGGTCTCAATTATTAAAACATATACGCGTGCCGTCATATTCATTTCCATTACTTTTGAGTTTCTTTGAATTCATTGGTTTCTGTAGAATAACTTTTATATTAAATTTGATACATACAGTTTATATTGTAAAGCTTGTACTCAAGTTTGATTTGTCGTTTCACCGCGAATAGACTTACGCCAGAACAACGCTTGCAAATTTATTTCGAAAATCGTGGTTCAGTTTGCGAAACCTACCGTGCGCTACGTCAATTCTACGGTAGACATAATCGTCCATCTGAGTAAGTAATTCAAATAACCATGGATCGTTTTCGCACCACGTCTCTAATTGATAATACTGTAACAAAAGTTTGAGAGATCTAAAATTCCTGGTAAAAGAGAAATCGTTGGGACCGTCATTTGGTGTGCGAGGCCGCACACAACAGCCCATTGTTTTGAGGACCGTTAAAACATGTCCCGGCGACCTCGGCAGTTAAGGGATGTTATTCTTTTAGAAATCTGGCCTCGCTGAATATTGACATTTTTACCAGGAATTTAGGATCAAGTAACGGCCAACAGAGGAGAGAGCTGACATGCCATTTAAAACAATAAGTGGGAAAAGGACATCTCTCCCTAAGGGTTGCCCTTGAGTGAGAAAGAGATGGAACCCAGAAATTGGGTATATAAGGCGCAGCAAATCCTAGAGAAGGCAGACGAGGTGGGGGTGAGTCGCTGGACCCTGGTTAGTGATAACTGGTATACCGGACAAACCCGAGAGCGCGTCTAGGGATGCTGACGTTTATCCTGTCCCTTGGGACTCGGTACGTTGTTTACCCTAGATGGCGCGGACGAGGTGGGGGGGAGTCGCTGGACCCTGGTTAGTGATAACTGGTATACCGGACAAACCCGAGAGCGCGTCTAGGGATGCTGACGTTTATCCTGTCCCTTGGGACTCGGTACGTTGTTTACCCTAGATGGCGCGGAAGCGAGGATAGAATGTCCGAAGACTCTGGGCCATCCCTCTTCGGACGGAGGCCTGAATACGGAGGACGTTCTATCGGTTGTAGCGGAGGCGACCGGAGGAGGAGGGTCATCCGCGGCCGATATCTCCAACTGGAGGTAGCGGAGGGCTATCGGGTCAGCACAATAAGGGCTTTAGCCCCGACAACGCTGACTCCGAAAGCTCGAGGTGCCTCGGCATCAAGGCCAAGGCTGGCGACGTCCGTAAGGACCCGAGCAGGTGGGGCGCTCAGGAGGTCACCTTGTGACCAGTACCCACAGAGCATCATGAAGGATTGGAGGAGGGCGCCGTGGATCCGCCTTGCGGGGCGCTCGGAGGCTCCAGTCGCGGAAGGTGCTGAGGCTGTGCACAGCCTGTGCGTCTGTTAGACGCAGTAGCTTTGCCAGAAGCTGTTGAGTGTGTGGGCCGCTCAGGAGGGTGTTTTACACCCAGAGCTCACGGTGCAGTCAGAGTAGGGAGAAGGACTGCTGGTAGGTGGGGCACGCTGGCAATAAGGTATCCCGCCCGGATGGAGTCCGCGCGGTGATGGTGCCCAGACCTACGGAGCATCGAGGACGATGCTGAGGCTGATGACAGCCTGTGTGTCTGTGAGACACGAGCTCTGCAGGAGCTGTCGAGAGTGTGGGCCGCTCTGGTGGATACGCCTATCCAGCGTATCAAGAGCCCACGGAGCAGCCGGGAGTAGGGAGGAGGGCTGCTGGAGCAGGTGGGGCGCTCAGGTGGACGTATCACGCTCGGAGGGATACCGTTCGGTGACGGCTGTCCGGTACCCACACAGCATCAGGAGGGGTCGAGGGACGGCGCCGGGTACCGCGTGGCGGGGATCCAGGAGCCATTGACCCCGAGGATGGCTGGTTTAGATTAAGCCTAGATTTAGATTATTTGTAAGGTAGCTTTTAAGTATTAGAATAAGTTAGTCAAGTAAGTTATAGCTTGTAAGTTATTTTTATGTGTTTATAATACATGATTTTATACAACCAGACTTCTCTTTGACAACCTTCCCGGTTCCTATCCTGAATATCAGCAACCTATGTGAGGAGACGAGTTGGCGTGTATTGTGTAACGGCATGCCAGCAGCCCGATCACCGCTCGGCTGCATTAATCAAGAAAAGCGCGTTCACCTCGTTGAGGTGGAATGCGTGGATTTCCGGGGGTGGGATGGAATCGGTGCGCTTCACGCGCCTCACCATACACCCCCCCCCCCATTTTACGTTACAATACGCATCCGCAGAGACGTCGTATAGTGCGTACCGAAGAAGCTGTCGCTGCTGTGGAGCGTAGCATTGAGCACAGCAGTAGATCCATGATAACTGACTCTTTGGTTCCCCAATTGAATGGCATTAATGTGGAAGAGCTGTGGTTTCAACAAGACGGCGCAACGTGCCACACAGCGCGCGCCACAATCAATTTATTAAAGGAAATATTCGATGAGCGCATAATTTCGCGTGAACCTGCGCGACCTGTGAATTGACCTCCAAGATGGTGTGATTTAACACCTTTGGATTATTTTCTGTGGGAATATGTGAAGTCGCTAGTCTACGACGATAGACGACTTCAAAGTCAACATTCCTCGCGTTATTGGCGATATACGTCCCCAGCTACTCTAAAAGGTGGTCGAAATATGGACTTCCAGATTGCGCTTTATTCGAGCCAGCCGCGGCGCCCGAATGCGCGTAATCATATTTAAACACTAATGGCATAAAATTATCTTTCCAATAAAGCCAGTGCCATGGCCATTACCACTATTTTTATGTGTTTTATTTCATTTTAAAGTTCTATACCTCTAGAAAAACACAATTTTCAACCCATCCATTAAAATAGTAGCATAATGTATATGTATGGTCTACACTTCTCTTGTTGACAATCCTGGGTTTTCAAAATACGATGTACGTACCTTCCATTTTTGTGTGGGTATACCACAAAACTTGCAAAGGCAGAAGTAATCAGGCGCACGAGATATATATATCACATAAGCAGAGCCAGGAGAAACGTGATAACGGATTGCCGCACAGGAAATCGCAGCCAGATAATACAGGTAGTTAGTGTCTTTTCGTGCATAATCTGGAATTGCATACATTGTACGTTGCCAATAAAACACCTAGAACAAAACAGACTATCGAAGTAGTTCACCCGAACAATGTCAAAATGAGTTATTTTTTATATTTGAACTATAATTAGAAAACAGTATTGAACTTTCTCTCCCCAAATCCAGGCATGAAATCACTTATCCTGATTAAATCCAGCATCATGCCAGAATCATTTACTGCCTCATCGAAGAAAAAAAACTTACGTGATAATTCCCCAGAACCTAAAAGAATTATTTTATTATTTAGTTTTTGAAAAACTTCCCGTTTCGTGTTCGGAAACAGCCGGTGAAAGTGATATTGCGTATCCATTAAAAGTTGTGTCATTTTGTAGAGGTCTATTCAATAAGAGCTGGTTAATACGATGAATTGGAAAATGTTGAGGGATCGAAAACCCGTAAAGGCTCTCTATTTGAACTTTGACATCTGTCTGGAATAGTCGTAAAAATATGATCAAAGTTTTTGTATATTTCTTCTTGGAAGTTCGAGAGACCCCAGAACAAACAAATAAATTACATTTTACTTAGTACTTAGATTATTAGGTTTTTTGTGAAAAACCTTAAAAAAGTTTGTTTTTTCATACCATTTCAATTATTACCTTCCATCATCTTGACTATTTTAGAAACAGGGGCTTAACCAATCCAATTACAAATCAGTTATTAAATTTCAAACACAAAAAAACGCGTGCATAGCCGGGTATTCAAAATAAATAAACAAACATAACAACTGGATTTGAATTTATTGTCAGTCTGTTTTAATTTAATATTATTACGACAATTTAAAGCTTACATAGTTTAGAAACGAACTCGAACGAATACTTATTAAGTGTTTCGTAAATTATAAGTGAGATTATTTAATAATAATAAATCAAGAAAGATATACAGAAAAAATATATTCATCGAAAATATATTTAGTTGTTACCGAGATTCGAACCTGAAACTTTTACTATCTAGGTTATATTGCTATTGCAAATTAATATATAACCCGGCATGTCAATAATAATTCATTTATGGTTATCGTGAAAACTTATTTTAAGTTAATTCACATATTTTTCCTAATATTAACATAATTTTCTTAACTTTTATATTTATTAATTTAAAATAAATAAATATTAATATTAACATATATCTTCTAAAAATTAATTTGAAAATGTATCTATGATTACACTGTGAGTCTCACAGTGATCTAAACAAAATTAAATATACATATTATACAAATTTTTAATTGTCTAACAATTTAACATTAAAATTCGACTAGAATTAAAAATTAAAATATAGTACGTATATTGTAAAAATGATAAATATATATAATACTAAGACATATTAAGAGACCAAGTTATATCTGTGTAACTTACTAATTCAATACTAAATTTGAAAAATTATCACTCTTTCATTGGTAAATACATCTTATCTATTAACATTAGCACACGTATTTATTTAAATTAAATTGTGTAATAATAATAAATGTTTCATTTTGATTCTAATACCTAATTATTTGTATTATAAATATCTAACCCTTCTAACTATCTCATTCCAATCCACCCCTGCCTCCTCTCGCATACTACAAAAACTAAACGTCGTTTAAAACATTTTCGCCTCATCAGCTCGGGTGACTATGAAACTGTTATTAAAGTTCAGTTATCGCTGAAAACGTGGCAAAACCACACGATGTAAAAATGTTAATGAAACATTAAAAAATTTACATCAAATTAAAAAATAATGTCTTGAATAGAACTGCATTTTTTATTTAACAAAAATACATCAAGGATGTGTAAAAGGTTTTTCGAAAAGGATAAAGGATCATCGGTATAACTTTTATAACATAAGAGTAATAAATAAAAATTGAAGCCTTATGTTAATATGATATATGAGGCAAGAAGAGGGTGTTGTCACAGTAAAAACTCAATAGGAAGCTAATTAGACTCATATTAGTCTATTACTACGAACCCATTTTCAAACAAAATTTTATTTTTATTTTTAACTAAAAACATTTTATTGATAGTAATTCTGGCTGAGGTTTGAAAACCTAATTTGAAAACTTTTTCACCCATGAAACCTAGAAATAAATACAATCGATACATTAAATCGACTCGTACTTATACATTATAAAACATACATCATAATTTATATAAAAGCCGCCGTTATTAACCACTACGGGGTTATAAATCGAATAACCACAAAAAAATCATTTTTGTTACATCCAAATAGAGAGAGCAAAAATGGAAAGTCTCCAAAAGAACAGTATCAAATATCTCTAGAATGAGAATTGGTCATTGCCCGGTGCCCTCTCATTTGTTCAGATTGAACTTGATAGATTCCCCAATGTGTGAGTAGTGTGGTGCCGAGGAGGAAACCCTCGACCATGTCTTTTTGCCTGTCCATTGCGGATCACAGGTTTTTTTCACAGTGGTCTCGTCAATGGTAATTTTCAGCTCCCGGTTAACTCGTGCCATCTTCTTTCCCTTAACTCGCCACATTTAATCTATATAATAGCAAGTTTTTTGAACGACAATGGTATTGACTTGTAATATAGTATTTCCTATTCTATAATATTATTGTACTTTTTTCTATAAAATAAAGTTTTTAACTTGATTAATGGCACAAATCACTCTTGAAGGATGGATTGCCTATTTAAAAGAAGAAGAAGAAATAGAGAGAGATTCTTTAAAAAAGCAATTCATAAATGGGAAAAAACTGACTTGGTTTTACGACCGACACAATGGTAAGGTGTTTTTGTCGCATAGCGAAATGTTTTCGTATGAGGGGCATGAAACAAATGATTCATTAACCAAGTGCACGGCAGTCGGTAGCGCTGTTCCAAAAAATCAAAACACACGTGGTTTTTTTTTAAATTTATTAATTTTATCAGTGACATGAACGAACAGCGAAATATGAACGATTTATAATGTTAACGATATTTGAATATGTCCAAGAACACACAATTACTGATATTTTACCTCCAAAGGCATTATTATTAAACAAATTAAAGACATCCTCATAGAGACGAAGCTATTTATTTTATATTATACGGGAAATATGGAAGTATGGGTATTACAAGGCTTATGACCTGTCTTCGGCTGGCTTAAGTAATCTCTTTATACAATGTAACGTTCACAATTGCACCCAATCAACCTCCATATCTATTAATTTTTTGGAAGTCGTATATATATTACAATATAGAAACACTTCATGTATTAACTACAAGTTCACTGTCGCCATCTATGGTCTGAATATTTGATATTCATTTCCCTGAAACAACATAGATGTCACTAATGAGAATCATATTTTTAGAAATAATAGAAGCTATATTCTTTATCTGTATATATGACAAATGATTAACACATTATATTAGAATACGCTTGAAATTCGTCTCTATATGATATATTTAATTTGTTTGATTCGTAATGTAATTATAAAGACATAAATTCGCTTCTCAGGTAGAAAATTTAAACGCAGCGATGAGGAATTAAACCATTATAATATTATATTATATCAAGTCTAAATTTTAAACAGCAATATAACTTAATACGCGATTAGAAATATTTTGCAATACGAAATGAACCAAAATAAGAAAAACACGGGATAAAAACGACGTACTTGATGGTTCTATGGTTAAGACACTCGCCTAGTGATCCAGCGGTCGGGTGTTCGAGCATCATTTTAAGAGACCAGCAAATTAGTCGTATTTTCATAACACAAGCGGTTAGTTTAATTTGAAAATAGTAAGAATGTTGATTAAACATGTATTCCGTGAACGAATCTTTTTGTTGGAAAAAAATATATACAATATACGCAAATCAGTGTGTTTATATGTTTCACGCAAACAGTGCATATATGTACGTACCTATTGTGCACATTCTGAACAATAGAAGTGGGTCGAGGATAAGCAGCTAAGATGAGATTTCTGAAAGAAGTGGCTGAAAAGATTCTATAGAACGGATAAGGATGAAAGTATTTGTGAACGTAATCCCAACCGCGGTAGCTTAGACATATAATATAAATGCTCGACCGAAGAATCCAAAGACATGTCATCGAGGTTAGCATTAAAGGGAAGAGTTGAGGATCCAAGAATTAATGAAAATTAAATAAAATGATATACGCCCAGTCTATCATTCCCAGAACTAAACTGAACCGAGACTGAAGCTCCACAGGAATATATAATATTTTGAGTATGTCCAATTTTTTGTAGGGACCAACTACTGGGATTTATCCCCCGGGGGATTGTCATCATATTATATATGTCTCACAGAGACGAAGCTATTATTTATTTTACACGGGAAGGTAATTATGGAAGTCTTGGGCATTACAGGGCTTACGACTTGTCAACGAACAGCTTAAATGATCACTTTACACAATATAACGTTCACCAATTTTACCCGACTACCACACCACTTAAGTTTTTGGAAGTTATATATATGTGCGTGTTATTATGTAGAAACCTTTCAATTATTTATTATCAACTACGCTGTCGCCATCTATGGTTTGAAAATTTGATATTCATTATCATGTAACTATTTAGATGTCGCTGAAGCTTAAGGCTCTTTTTGACCGAAATATGGGGCAATATTATCTATGTGTATATATGAAATTCATCCGAATTATTAATATATATACTAGAATACGTCTGAAAAGACAGTATTTTTCAATATTTTAAACTTCTTATTTAGACCAGTATATTTCACATTTTTTTAATTATGTCCAAATCATTGTAGGAACCAATTACTGGGGACTTATCCTCTGAGGGATTGTCATTAAGTCATGTATGTCTCACAGAGACGAAGCTATATTTATTTTACATGGGAAGGTAATTATGGAAGTCTTGGGTATCACAGGGCTTACGACCTGAGACCTAAGAATGAATATCAAATTTTCAAACCATAGATGGCGACAGCGTAATTGGTAATAAATAATTGAAAGGTTTCTACATGATGACATATATATAACTTCCAAAAAATTAATAGGTTGGGTAAAATTGGTGAACGTTACATTGTGTAAAGTGATCACTTAAGCCAGCCGATGACAGCTCGTAAGCCCTGTAATGCTAGACTTCCATAATTACCTTCACATGCAAAATAAATAATAGCTCCGTCTCTGTGAGACATTTTAAATATATAACATTTAAACACCGACCCGCGAAAAGGGTTAATTATTATTTAATCAAAATATGTATGTAATATAATGGAGACACTAATCTAAGAATAAAAATTTCTATATTTTATAATTAAATAAATTTTAAGCTTTATTTTAAAAATAACTCGTAAAAATAAGACTTAAAAATGGATTTCTTCAAAATAAATATTAATTTTATTAATAAAAAAGCGTGCGAGGTTTAGGTGCCTATAATTTTATTTCATTTAAGATACGAAAACAATGTCAAAACAGTCCTTAAAATAAAAAGACAAACTCTTTCAAAGAAAAAAATAATAAAGACAAATAATAATATTTAAAAAATTCCATGTAAATATTTTTTTGAACGAACAGTTTCTCCATTTCCGCAATGTCGTTCCAGTTTCCAAACAGTGGAGTAATTCAATTTCCATCCCACGTATAAAAGGCTATAAAAGTTTAGTTTAGGTAAATCCAGCCCAACACGAAATAAATTGGCAAAAAAAAACCTGACAACTTTGTACCATCTCCTCCCACGGATAATAAAGTAATACAAACGAGACATGTCAATTGTCCACGGACATATACACGTGTACCTTACACAACACGGACATTAAAACTTTGTAGGTACTTACCAACAATATCAGTGCAAAAGGGTCGGTTTTAAAGTGGGTTTTGTAAAGGGTTATAATTTATAAAATGTTTTACAAAGTTACATAAAACTTTTTTATAGAACTTTCATCTCGCTGCAAAAATTATAATCGGTCATTATTGTTGCGCTCTTACTTTAGGTAGCGCTTCCACATAACATTGGCCTTAATATTCCATAAATACTCAACAAACAATTGAGTAGTTTTATTATATAATTTTAAAAATTATTGTTTGTGACATATATTTATTTGTGTAAATACATATTTATTCTTGAACGAAAATAATGTACTGTGCCTTCCCGTCGATTGGCGACCTTGAACGAGTGCAGTTATAAGTGAATCGAAAGAATTATAACATTATACATTTGATACTTCGCATCTATAGTGTCGAAACTCGTTGTCGTCTAAAGAAACCTAAAACGAAATAATGAATTAACATACAGTCCACATTTGGAGGTGCCAGCAGAACCAGATTATGGTGAGTGCCAAACTCCTTCCGTATCCAGAATTCTTCCGGCATCTATATCTATGCTTATACGCAACAATTATTGTAAGTTAAATAATTATTCACAACTTTACATAAAATTTCATTATTTATTTATTTATTTACATATACATTTCTATACACATGTGAATAGAGCTGGTGTCTTTTCTAGGTTAGATAACATTTTTGGAGATGTTCTTGAAGTTAGGTCGACGTTTCAAAACGGTAAAATGTTACAATATAACCGTACTTGTTCGCGGGGGACATAAATCAAAAAAACAAAAATTGGGGTAGATCGTGTTACCGCCTAATTTTTTCACATAACCATTATTCAAAAAATATCTAACTAACCCCAACTAGATAGATACGTATTTAACTTGTATGTTGTACTTGCCTTACCATTTATTATCATATGACCCTTAGGTCTTCAAATCACAAAGCACAAATATATATTAGATAACGATGCAAGGGTAGAACATAAAAAAATAGTTAATATAAAAATCAACCCGTTGGCGCAGAAAAGCTAAAAAAAAGCACCAAAACAATAAGATGATTTTTTATATTTTTGAGGAGTAATAACAAAATACCCTAAATATAATTATTGCAATACACTGGGCATAACAAGAAACACGTCACATGTGAAAATGCGCAGTATTTATAATAAAGTTTAGCTTTCTCTCAATAGTGCGAAACCTGGCTATATGGCAAGCATGTATTACATGTTCTATTGCGTATCAGAAAATTACAATACAATTGCACTTAACTGAGCCTGCGGACATACCCAAGTCAGTGTTAATGATATCGCAGCATGTGTGATCTACATTGTTGTCCTGGTTACATACAGCGTCCAGCGCAAAAATTTCGAGATTAAATTGTAATTGCTCGTAAACCATCAGGGTGAGGTAAATGGGAGAGGTATTGTTCGACGCGCGTGATTTGTTGATTTGCCAGTCGCAACGGGTCACTGGTCGGGAGTGCACCGCGCGTTCGCGGATGAGCAATATTTAAAGTGCTGTGATTCATTGGTTCATGCGCGTCGCGCTTTTTGTACTCACTTTAATATTCGACGAGTAATTGATGGGCCGAGCACGCAACTTATCTAGTGTTATGTTCAAAAGTTCAGACAAGAAGGGACATTGGTTAACCAAACTCCTCCGGGACCATCAACGTCAGAAGCGACGCCAGAACATGTGACTCAAGTTCGACGTGAAATTATGCACAATCCGCGTAAATCGATAACTAAGATTGCAGCCTGTACTGGAATAAAAAAATCAACAGTACAAGTTATTTTAAAAAAGAAACTACAGATTCACTCATACAAACTGCACATCATGCAGTTTCTCAACTATTATGACAATGACTATTATTTACGTGAAACCTTAGCGAGAACGATGCTGGAACGTTTTGGAATACCACGAACGCTTGGAAACATATTGTTTACTGACGAAGCACATTTTCATATCGATGGCTATGTTAATAAACAGAACATGAGATACTGGTGCCCCAACAACCCAAGGAAACGCCATCAAAAACATTTGCATAGTCCAAAAACGACAGTATGGTTTGCAATTTCTGCCCGAGGGATAATTGGCCCTTATTTTTTTAACCAGCGAGAGACAGTCATTGCTGACGTGTATTGCCAATGATCGACGAGTTTTTGGTACCGCTATTCAACAACAAAACACAACTTCAGCAAGACGGGACCACTCCACACACAGCTAGAGTTTCAATGGAGAAGCTGAGGGGAATTGTTCCCGATAAATTAATCAGCAAGTACAGAGACATACGCTGGGCACCTCGGTCACCGGACCTTACACCGTGCGACTTTTTTTTGTGGGGATACCCTAAGTCGAGAATTTACAGCAACAATCCTCGAACAATTCAGGCCCTACAAGAAAATGCGTGAAGTTGCGCTGCCATTGAATCAACGCTTTGCTCTCGCGTGTTCGTAAATTGTCTTCGTTATGAGTCCGATTGCAAGTGTCTTGAGAGAAATGGAAGGCATTTAGACGATATTGTTTATGAAACGTAAAATCCCCATGATTAAAGTCAATTCTGTATAAATAAAATATAAGAATAAAATTGTAGTTTTTTTTTTATTTATTATTAAATTTTAAAATTTTCCGCTGGACACCCTTTAGAACTTATAGTGCCTTTTTATTTTATAAAAACAACCCGGTGCTGTCGCTAGACCCGCCCCCGACAAAAAACAAATATTAATTTGCAATAAATATCTGTACAAATTGATAATACGTATAAACAAAATCTTCCTTCAAAATCAACGCATGAAAGTCAATTATTGATTTTCTGATACCATCCGCGCGGCCAAAATATAACCTAAAGGTTCAGTTTACATTAATATTCGTTTACCTCGTGCCCACCTACGTGATGACGTCACAAAGATTACATGTTGACTGTATATTACTCACGCATCTTTAGGTCCATTGTAGGATAAAAACAGGGATTTTAAATCGGTGGGATGAGACCTTCCCGTTGGGAACGCGGATTCCATTCAGCGGAAAGGAAGGGTAGATTGGAAAATACTTTATTTTAAATTATTAAAAAAATAATACGATTGTACGAAGGCAATCTACGACTCTGTATCGCTTGTATAGTGAATCTGTCCATAAAAGATTTTTACTAAAAATAAGTGAAAAATAGCGATAAAATGGACGCAGTATTCGACTCCCACTAGCGGTCATCCAAAACATGATTTTAGGAATTTTGTACGCCAACACTCGTTCGACGGAATCTTATACGCCAATATTTAACGACAAATATATATATATTAGAATAGGAAAAATTATACGCTCAGCAATTTATATGTCAAGCATTATAATCATTGTCATTATTAACTGCCTTTTATCTAACCACTGCTGAATGAAGGCCTCCCCAAATATCTCCCACTTTTATATGTCCATTGTTATTCGCTGCCACTTATTTCCGCAGAATTTCATGATTTCGTCAATCCGACGAGTTTTGGAGCATATCCTCCAAGCGATGTGACCTGCCTATTGCCATTTCATTTTCTTTTTTTTTTTTCTCTCTCTCTCTCTCTCTCTCTTAAGATAATAGACTTTACTCAGTAATAAGATGGTAAACCACGATGAACAACTAAATATTTTAGCATATTAAAAATACCACTGAACTATGTTCTGAAAAAACTGTAACTTCACAATAATAATATGTTTTCCTTAACATCCTTGTATCAAACTTCATCCAAAATTTAATAAAAGGACATTGATTTAATTTATGGCGTTTCCTAACGACTATTACTTTTAAATTTGGAATAATAGATGTATCAATTTGAAAGAACTGTATAATACAAGTTCGAGAATTTGTCGTCAACTTACTCCGCTGTAATCGGTTAACGCATTTCCACGGATAGGAAAGGATCCAGGCTTGAATCCCAGTAGCAACAAAAAAAGTGAATTTTCCTGTATATCTTTCTAATTGATACATTTAATTTGTATGTATTGTAACTAAATTGTTTACAAAAGTGGGTATCTTTTATTAAAGTAAGTATCCATAATAATATTTCCACTCAAAATAAGTCACATAACATATCACAATTTTCTATCTTAAGAAATTCAAACAATCAACATATTTACACAGCGTATTTCTCCCAACCTATAAGACCTCCCATATTTTGGAAGATCTCACAAAAACAAGTCCGTAGGTATAAAAACGGACTTTTTCAAAAAAATTACACATTTTGCCATATTACTACGGAAGTATATCGTATAAATATATGGCGTATAAACTTAAACATAGAAATGTTTTGTCGTATAAATATTAACGTGCAAAATTCTACACGCGCCAAGAGTCAATGAGAGGTGACCGACCACTTGTCTAGGGCCGTTTAATGAGATAATGCTCTCGAATCGGTCCATCTCATTCGCCGCCCGGTTGACATATTTTTAATGCTAAATGGCAACCGTCTAATGTCGCCTTGCTATATAGGTAACAGGGCGGCGATACACGCCGTGTTTATACAGGATGTAACAGACCTAGTCCACAATATTTTATAGGTAAAAATAAATTACTAGTCGAAAATGTTAAAAGAGTGTGCCTAATCTCAACCACATCAGAGATATAAGCATTTAAAAAAATCGTAAATATTTATTTATTAATTAATTTATTAATGCCCTTATGGGCTTTTCCTAAATACGTTTTGTATAAAACATAATAAAAAAAAACACATAAGCAGCTGCACAAGTAGCACGAAATATATATTTAAAAATAGAATAGAAAAAATAGAAATTAAAAAATAAGCAAAACAAACTATAAAAAATAAAGATTCAAGACAGAAAGAATAATAAAAATTTAGGTTTAACACAGAATGACTGAGTATCAAAAATCAGCTGTATCTTTGATCAGAACAGCATCAAAACATCACTCTTATATTTAAACATAGAATATCGGAAGATATCTACAAGACCGAAATCGTTCCCGAGCCCAGGAAGTCTTTGTGTGGGTGCATTCTTATAAAAATTATTGTTTCGCGATTATTTCGATTGATTGAAATATTTTGCTGATTCCAAATTATATATTAAATACAAACAATGAAAGATCGTCGAATTTCGAGCGGTCGGACTATTCAAGAATTCCTTATTATTCCTGAAGCAAATATATACATTAATAATGGATAAATTTCGCAAACTTAACATGATTTTGTGAAAATTTTCGTAATAGTGCAGAATTTACATATATTTGTTAAACATTTCCGACTCATAATTTAGTCAGGTATCCATCCACCCATAAAATATTGTGGTCTAGGTCTATTACAATATAATACAATAAATTATTACAGCACATGCCCCCATAATTCAACATCTTTTCCAGTAGTAGTTGAATGTATGTATGTATGTGTGTATATATATATTCATACATTACATTTAGGTGAGAAGTAAAAAATTAAAGTCAAAATAGTCAATATTTAAATATATCCAAGAACACACAATTACTAATAATTAGATTCTCATTTTGACATATATACTGTTTCAGGGAAATAAATTATCAAATTTAGTCCATAGATGGCAATAATGTAGTGGTACTCGAAGTGTTTCTACATATTAACATAACATAACAACTTAGATATGGAGATTGATTAATGGGTGAGAATGGTGAACGTTATATTTATATAAAGTGATCACTTAAGCCAGCCGAAGACAGGTTGTAAAGCCCTGTAATTACCCATACTTCCATATATTTTCAATTAAATATAATAAAAAATAACTTCGTCTCTATGAGATATCTGTTATTTAAAATATATAATAAGTATCCGAGGAGTTTTCAGATAGTTCTATTAAAATGTTGAACATCGCTGGTCAACTAAGCGTATCTCCCCATATCTCGAGGCACGCGTGAACGGCGGGGATATGTGGAAAGTTTACCATTTTTTGTGTCCGCACTGGGGGAAAGTTTTCAACTTGTTGGGGGGGAAAAAATACCACAAACGGCTGCCGTCGCGCGCTGTCAGGCCTGCTAACGCGGAACCTGGCCAATATATCATGGTTCTTATTCACTTACAACACCTTCAACGGATAGGGATGGCGCATTATAAAAAGGAAAACGCGAAGGTATCAAAGCGGTGACGTAATGATAAAAAGGTTTCTGTTTTTTATCGTTCGATGCTTATATGTGAAGCGTCGTATATCAAAGCAGGATTAATTTGTTTCGCTATCTATGGGCCGGGTGTGCGATCAGTGTGGTAACTTTTTGCTAAAGGAATTTTTTTGGCTAAAATGGGTTGTCAACTAATTATACTCTCGAATATCGCATTATAAAAACCGAAAATCGTTGGTTAAATATGGCGGACTCTTCACAGCTTAATGTATGAAATAACTTGTGGAGATTGCGATAAAAATATATATAGGTCAAACTGTGAGAAATCAAAATACGAAGAAACATCGCCTCTGCGTAAAAAAATAACAACTAATCACATAATTGAAACAAACCACTATTTCGATTGTCATAGACTTAAACTTCTCCACTCGGTACCTTATAAAGGATTAATAATTAACAATTTGGAAACAGTTGAAATACAAAAGAATTTAAATTCAGAGAAAACACTAATCAACAGCATAACATTCCCTAACACTTCGCCTTTATTGTCCATATTCCTTTTAAACGACCGAAACCTCCTCCCTCTTCTCAAGCCCCGACAACGATACTGTATTCAGTTTAGTTATCACCTGATGATGAGAAGGACTGCACCTCACAAAATTAATAGTGAAAATAACCCGACGTGTGTAATACAAAGTTTTGTTGTGATATTAAAATAATCATGTTACACCACAAAATAACCGCCATGTCAATTAATGACATCAATACCAATGAGACTTATCGCGGTACAGTGACAAAGGCTCGACTAGATTATTAATTTTTCTTTTGACTGAGATTATAGATTTAAGATATTGTGTCATCACTGATAACCCGATATTAATTTATAGGCAAATACGATTATACTATTTATTATAGACATGGTCGTTGAAAGTTTACAAAATTCAAATTTATTTATTGTAATAATTAATTAATAATAATTACTGTAATAATTATTGTTTAATAAAATAATTTTTGTTTATTGGTAAAATTCACTACGTTCTCGATTTCTCCGATTAAATTTTAGCAAAAGCAGTTTTTAGTGACAATATTCCATATTCATTTATTAATAATTTTCGTACATTTTTTTTTCATACCAATAATCAGATTTCGGATAATAATCAAAGATTAACATTATCGTTCAGATACAGACCAAGATAAATTTAATAAAGTTGTACCAATGTGTCCAAAATTTAATAAAAACGAATTGATAATTCTGGCGTCTGCTATCAGTTTACTCAAAGGTATTTGAGATTCTGTAAAAATAAGGTAGATGGCTCTTTCAAATAATGGAACGATTAAATGTATTAATATCAAAAAGGTAACATATAGGTTCGAAAATTGTCGCTAAAAATATTGTCGCTGTAGCATAGTTGTATAATGCACCTTCCCCGGTTAGGAAAGAGATCCAGGTTCGAATCCCGGTGGCGCAACAACAATATTTTTCGATAAAATTGATTTTATATGTATATCTTTCTAATTAATATATTTAAGATAAATTTACACTTCAAAACCGATGTTTACTTTTTATATTGTCGAAGCAGATAAAGGCAAAAAAAAAAATTCAGGCAACGGAAGTGTGAGATGTCCTGGGGGTGGGCTGAGGTGACTATATTTTCCTCAGTATCCTAGAGTGCAACTAAGCAAAATTTGGAACGTATTATATTCAATAAAATAGACATTAATATCGGAAGGGCGATGAAAATGGCGAGAGAGGAGAGTTCCTATGTGATCGCAAGTTCCTCGAAAGCAACTATATAAATTTGGCTTAGATCGGTCAATGATTGTAGGATTCTATTTTACATAGATCGACATGGAATACAAATATCTACACAAATATAATTCTCGCTGTTTGTACGTCACACCTTTATTAATGGCCTGCGAGTGTAAGACGTATGGACGCATATTTAGAATAAAATTATTATATAATTTTCTGGAACACGAAAAACGATTGTTGTCTAGATCTACTACTTTTATTTAATAAATAAATCAATTCATCTTTCATTTAACCAACCTAGATATGTACCTACATCCGAAGTGTTCAATAAATCACCAACAATTATGCAAATTTGAAAAAAAAACATGTCATTTTGATGGGCTTTCACTATTATTCTATATACCGAATAATAAAAATCTTAAGCAATCTCGTTTTGTCCCTTCTTGACTAATATTCTAAATGCCGATACCCTTACATTCCCATATCACATAAGCTTTAAAACATTTTAAATTTGGTGTGATACACCTTCAGATTTATGAACACCGCTAATGTTTTGTTGTCGGCAGCCGGCCATCGTTCAGTATTGCCGGGCGATAACCCAAGCGCCAAGCGCCAACCGTAAATTCGATCGTCGCGCGTATAACAGGGTGATCAATCATCCGGTTAGCCCCGATGGGGGCAGTTTACTTTGAATACTCCATCTGGAATAAAGGAAGAGTTGTCGATGGGGCGATTAAAAAAATACTAATCCTAAACCCATTAGGCGAGATGGAAACAATATCCCAAATGACATTAATATATTTCTACATCCTCCCCCCTTACTGAAAATTATTATAATAAAACAAAATGAATATTTTAAATAACCATTGGATCATTCGCTGGTAAGGGCTGCTGTGGAGAACCTCAACAAAAAATGATGTGTATAACTTTACTAATTAAATTTCCCGGAAGGACTGCCGTGGAACTTGGACAACTATGTTTATGTGCGATATAACCTCACTGATTAAATTCCCAGAGAATTTATCAAATCAATCGCGCGACAATGTGCTTGTGGGCACTTACAAGTCGGTTCACTTATATATTATTAATAGATATGATCATCAAAATGGATGAATATAAATAAAACACTGTTATAACTATACTTGAGTTTATTTAAACTACTCGAGTTTCAAGAGTAACAGTAACACTCATCGACAGACGAAGTAATAAACTGAATAAACAAGACTTAGGTGGTGATACATCACATTCTCTAACGCATCTCTTCTCCTCTCAATATTCCCGTTACAACCGCCCACATGTCGATGTTCGGTGTTGTCTATGAGAGTTACTGTCACTCTCGACACTCGAGTAGTGCTAATAAACTCGAGTAGAGTAATAACAGTGTTTTATTTATATCCATCCATTTTGATGGTTTACTTATTTTTGTGTCTCATACGTAACTATAAAATAATTTGTACGTATAGTTGGGGTTGCATTAGTAGTTAGTAGGGAAACTATAAATAAATACATTTTTTTATTTATTATCTTTGTTTTATTAACCACTAAATTGAGTTTAAATACATCTACCGGTTTCGAAAAATACCATTTTCTTCTTCAGGATGTCATAACTAACTAAAACATATATTATTGCTATGACATCCTGAAGAAGAAAATGGTATTATTCGAAACCGGTAGATGTATTTAAACTCAATTTAGTGGTTAATAAAACAAAGATAATAAATAAAAATATGAATTTTAACCACAAAGTTAATATTGCTAATTTTAAAAGTATAAAAAAATATATTTTTATAAAATTATAAATGAAGCAAATTAATTATGTATTGTACGGTTGAATTTATTTTATAAATATATTTATTTAAAGTACGGTCTTAAAGGGTTAACTATTATCCTCGTAACAAACGCGTTTTTATTTTGCCCCTTTACGATATGTTCCAAACTCACGTTCCCATTTTTATGCGAAATGTCTTTATGGGATTAATGACGAAATAAACAAAAAATTATTAAATTCAATGAATTCTCACGTATTTATCAATATGATATTTAAAATGGTTAGAAAGAAGTTTAGTAAGTGAAATTTACAAGATTTATTCAATAAAATTATTAATATTCTGAATAGCTATTTATTACTCGATAGATAAAATTAATATCGTGTTTCACGACCGCCAATCACCGCCAACATATTTTAAAATCTATCGACATTTCGAATAATGAAAATTATCCGACGGATAGTTGGCAAGTTATTCTCGAGGTGAGGACAGGCTTGTAAAGTGTACTTTCAGAGCTAAATAATGTATACAATATATGTAATAAAGTGTATTATATAAAAGCGGTTCCATATCTAATGTTTTAAAATATTATATGTAACAGGATGTAACAGACCTAGTCCACAATATTTTATGGGTGGATATCGGACAGAATTACAAGTCGAAAATGTTCAAAGGATACGTGCCTAATCTCAACCATGTCAGAAATATTTTAAAAAATCGTAATTATGTGATTATTTCAATTAATTGAAATATTTCATTGATTCCAAATGATGTATTGAACACAAAAAATTAAAATTAGAATTTAGACTATTTATTTGCCTGAAGCAATGATATACATATTTATTTCGAAATGCGTAGACTTCAAGCTTAACACAATTTTGTAAAAATTTCAAACAATAATATTTTCCGTAACAGTACAGAATTTGCACATTTTCGGCTCATAGTTTAGTCAGGTTTCCACCCATAAAATATTGTGGACTAGGTCTGTTATATGTATATAAATTAATATGTTTGATTAATCATTACAGTTAATTAGGATACTGTGATATAAAATAACGTAAATATTTCATTTTGTAAGTTCGTAGTAAAGGTGTTTTTTAGAAGTTAATTTATCGAATTGGCAACACATCTTCCAGTGACAGCCAATTTGACAGCTCACAGCTGATTTGTGCTCAGTTTGGTTTGCCAATTAACTATAAATAGACTTACGCCAGAACAACGCTTTCAAATTGTGCTAATTTATTTCGAAAATCGTGGTTCAGTTCGCGAAACTTACAGTGCTCTACGTCAATTTTACGGTCGACATAATTGTCCATCCGAGCGAGTAATTCAAATAAACATGGATCGTTTTCGCACCATGCATACTCTAATTGATAATACGCATCCGCAGAAACGTTGTACAGTGCGTACTGAAGAAGTTGTTGCTGCAGTGGACGTAGTATAGAAGAGAATCCGAATGAGTCGATTCGCCATCGTTCACAGCAATTGGAGCTGTGTCCATCCACTTTATGAAAGATTTTTCGGAAAGATATTGGTTTACGAGCTAACATCCAGCTCGTGCAAGAATTGAAGACGCTTGACCATTGTGTGCGTCGTATGTCGTGTGTAGGTGAATGGGCCGAAAACGAGATTGCTCTTGATCCACATTTTCAACATAAAATTTTGTTCAGTGATGAGGCTTATTTTTGGTTGAATGGCTACGTCAACAAGCAAAATTACCGCATTTGGAATAAAGTAAATCTACAAACATTATTAAGACGCCATTACACCCACAAAAAGTCACTGAATGGTGTGCTTTATGGGCTGGTAGAATCATTGGTCCATATTTCTTCAAAAATGATACCGGTCAGAACATTACTGTCAATGCAGAGCGCTATAGATCCATAGTCACTGACTTTATTAAAGGAAACATTCGATGAGCGCATAATTTCGCGTAAAGGACCTCTGCGAATTGGCCTCAAAGATCGTATGATTTAACACCTTTGGATTATTTTCTATGGAGATATGTGAAGTCACTAGTCTACGCCGATAAACCAGAGACGATAGACGACTTGGAAGCCAACATTCGTCGCGTTATTGCCGATATACGTCCCCAGCTGCTTCAAATAGTGGTCGATAATCGGACTTCCAGATTGCGCTTTATTCGAGCTAGCCATGGCGCCAATATGCGCGAAATCATATTTAAACACTAATGGCATAAAATTATGTTTCCAGTAAAGCCAATACCATGGCCATTACTACGATTTTTATGTATTTTATTTCATTTTAAAGATCTATACCTCTGCAAAACAAAATGCTTTATAACGGGCAATTAAAACTAGTATTATAAATATAATATTTCATTTTAAAATAACGGAGAAATTTTAAACGAGTTTTTTCAATGTAATTCAATTTCCCACGGATTAGTTTCCAATTAATTTTTCAAGAAGGCTCATGATGAAGCTGTGCTCTTATTTGTTATATTTAAAATGCGGATACAATTTACAAAAAAAATATTTTCAGAAAAATGAATATTCCCCTTTAGCGTTACAGCCATCTCGTGTTCAAAAGAGTAGCAATAAAAGCGATAACTATTTTCACAAATAAATTTGCGGTTTCGTTTGCGAATCATCGAAATAAGTCTCAATAAGTCTCCAGTCACGATAATGGAAATATTTCACTTCAACAAGCAAGAGGCGAACAGCGCCAGCAAACATCGCGGTACAGTGTGATCGGAAACTAGAAAATCTAAAAAGCGTTCTCCCTGGCAGGCAGAGCGATTTGTCTTGCCTTCTGTCAATACGCTCTGGATTGAAAGTAACGATTCTGGGTATTTGGATTATATCCAAAGATATGTTTCATAGACTAATGATTGGTGTGATTGATGACCAAAACATGGCCCGTGAATATTTTCATATATATTTTTAGATGAGACATTCTGACAACGTCAAATCTACTAAATAAAACAGGATTCTCTCGCGAATAACGCATATAAAAACAGTAAATGTATCTTCTTTATATTTTCCTCCTTTTCCCGTGTACTTGGGATCGGCTCGGTCCTGGATGGTCTCCTGACTAATGAGGTCTTCCTCGTTGTCTTCTGCCAGTATTTACGCTTAACGTAAATTTAACGTTTACATCGTTTGTTTTATTCATTACCTGACCACAACATCTCAGGCTGGCTTCTCCCATCTTCTCTGTGATGGACTTTCATCACCGTTCCGCACTCTGCATTCTGCACCATGGAGCATCGTGGATCGTATAGTCATCTTGTATACTCTTTATTTTTGTATCTACTTTAGTTTTGTATTTTCGGATCGCAAAGAACACCAGTGAACGCATGACAGGCGGGAATACTAACCACTGCACTGCCGACGGATACGAATGGGACGTGAAAATAAACGATGAAAAATATCGTAATTAGCTATTTAATAATTAAGCTTTTAATTACGTTCACCAAGTGTACATGCACGTTAGTGCATTAGAGTTAATAAAATGTACAAAAATTTTAAAACTACGATAAATAAATGAAAAAAAAACGATTAATTATTTGATTTATTTATAAAGGTGTCCCAAAAAAATGTATACACACTTTGAAGGGTTATAATATTGATTAAGCTAAATTTATGTTTTTTTTATATCAAATCAAAGAAGATAAACGTATATTTTTTTAATTATCGCAAACGTTAGAACATGTCCATTCTGAACTAGGAGTTTTTGATAACCCAAATGGCAAACGTGTATTTGGGTGCATTACATCTGCCTTTAATTTATGTCAGATTTGCGCAATCAACCTTGTCGTTTACGTGTCCCCGTAAAAAATGTGCAATGGCACGGCGTCCGGAGAATGTGGGTGTTAGCGCCGTTTAAATTAAATAAATTCTATTAAGTTTTTGGCGTTTGACTTATTGGCTCACACATGCACACATTCAATTCGCGATTTACCAAAATTTAACCTGCGTATCTCCGTCCCTTTCTTTCCTAACCTATCCTTAAGCACAAGGAAGAAAGAAGATGTCGCAGTAATTAACAGTCTCTAACTGCAGCAAGTTCAGTGCGCTTGGAACTCGTGTACGGATAATCACCGTCGGTTCACTCCGCTGTACTCCGCTAATGCTTATAATTAATCTTACTTTAATCCCGCTTAAATATCATAATCCTTTTCGCGAGTGTTAACATCGTAGACACCCCGCGACGCTTGTACTAGTGGCGGAGAGGAATATATCAATGAACCAGCATCCGGCAGACGAAAAGTAAATGCCTTCCTTTCTTCCTCATATTTCCACCAGTGGGGCATTTTGAATTTTATCTCTTCGACCAATTCATATGTTGGGCAAAATAGGTTCTCGTATATCACGATGGTAGTGGGGATGGATGTGATGAAAAGAAAACTCCTCATCAACAAGTAAGACGTTTCTAATAGACTCACTTTAAAATGCAATGGACGCTCGATTTTGAAACTCCTGTCTCATGTGTGTGTATTTTTTTTTGGAACACTGTAAATAAAAACTACTTAGAAAATGTACATGAGGCGCAATGTCAAAATAACACAATAAAATCGTTTTTTTTTTTTTTAGGAGAACACATTCTTATTGTGAAGTTGTAATTATTCAGAACATAGGTCTGTGATATTTTAAATATGAATTAAATATATTAATTATAAAGATATACATATAAAATCAATTTTATCGAAAAATATTGTTGTTGCGCCACCGGGATTCACCTTCCCCGGTTAGGAAAGAGATCCACGTTCGAATCCCGGTGGCGCAACAACAATATTTTTCGATAAAATTGATTTTATATGTATATCTTTATAATTAATATATTTAATTCATATTTAAAATAAATTCGTATTTTTTATTATATCATGCAATTGTTTCGGTAGCGTGTAATACCAGTCAACTGGTATCAACATTACATCGTAATGTTGGATGCGACCAAAAGTTGGAATTGCAATGTTCACATAAACATCGCGATGTCGACACATGTCGCACGGATGGCTCTGCTGTCTGCAAGCAACCCAGCGGACCGAAGGAAAAGGATATTAAACCCTACAAGGAAATTTCCCCCCCACGACCCGAACGGATATTGCTGTTTGCATTGGAAAGTTACATCAACTGCCTAGCCAAACTTTTAAATTGATACGATAAACTTGATGTGAATAAAATGCTGTTTTCCAAGGGGACAAGGTATTCGAAAAGTTTTTCTTTTTCTAATAGTTATTTCGACGAAGTGACGAAAAATGATTTTTATGTAACTCTTGTTTGAATGGTTAAGGTTACTTTTGTGAAACAAATGAATACGTAACCCAAGTGCCTAAATGAAGAATAGAATAAAGATACGCGAAGTTAACCCATCTTTCAAAAAATCATATAACTGTAAGAAAATGTATACCGTTTTTAAAAGTTAGCTTAAAGTTTGACAAAGAATTCTAATTGCCAATTTTAAAAGTACTAATTTTATTTATTTAAATATGGTGAATGATACAGTAATTGGCCGTTTAAGGTTTTTTAAACTGTGTATATATTTTATCTAAAAATTAACTATACCAATATTTGATTTCACTTTTGGATGCATAAAACCATTATTATATAGTACATACAAACAAATCTACAATTATATTTACGAAAAGTAATGAAATCAGGAATCACGGGTGGCAGAATATTTTAATGAGGAACATAATAAGAAACAGAGAGTCGAAATTTTATTATTAAAGAGAACACATTCTTATTGTGAAGTTGTAATTATTCAGAACAGACGGCCTGCGATATTTTAAATACTAATTAAATGTATTAATTAGAATAGAATAGATACATATAAAATCAATTTTATCGGAAAATATTGTCGTTGCGCTACCGGGATTCGAACCTGGATCTCTTTCCAATCCGGGGAAGGTGCATTATCCAACTATGCTACAGTGACAGTACTTTTGACGACAAATTTTCGAACCCATATGTTACACTTTTCAAATTAATACATCTATCGTTCCATCGTGGCATGGCTAATAATGGAATGATAGATGTATTCATTTGAAAAGTGTCACATATGGGTTCGAAAATTTGTCGTCAAAAGTACTGTCGCTGTAGCATAGTTAGATAATACACCTTCCCCGGATTGGAAAGAGATCCAGGTTCGAATCCCAGTAGCGCAACTACAATATTTTTTGATAAAATTTGTTTTATATGTATATCTTTCTAATTATTACATTTAATTAGTAATCAAAATTGTATTGTTAAGGTTTGAATTTGAAATGGCTAACAGCTCTTACCAACCAACCTACGCATAATTTGAAAATTATTCAGCGTTAAGTGTACCCAAATTGAATGCAATGGCATTCTCTTCCCCTCTTGGGTTGAAGTGTCTTCAGAATAAAAAAAATCATTTCCGGCAACGGAAACAAGAATCGGATGGATTTTGATTGTATGTGAAATATTTTTTATTTTTTATACGGTCCCCCCCCCATTATGAAACAACGTAACGAGACCGATTAATAAATGATCTTCAAAAAAAAAACCTACTTAATACTGTGCATTTTTAATGAAATTGTAATTTTCGATTATCCAATCATCAATGTGCAATATGACAATTGTAAACAATTCAATAAAAATACATTAAATAATATAATTAATTAAAAATGACATTGTAATTATAAACATCTCAAATTGTTGTCATTCTGCTTTAATTTACAGCAAGAAATATATTAAAATGAACAAACATAAATATATCGCCGTTCAGGTGTCAAGTATAAATGCAGAAGCGGTTAAAACTCACCCCCAGCTAGACATATTTCGTCGTGAAACCGGCATTCAAAAGAGTTGCACAATTAAAAATACAATGATGAAAAGATCATCCCCATTTTGTGAGCGAATAAATAGATTTAAAAAACCCTCCCCCGCCCGTTGTCAAATATGAGGACCCACCTGGCGGGTAAAATAAAACAAATATTATGCGCGCACGGTGTAATCTCTATTAACCGGGTTAAAAACATGAGAAACGCGAATAATCCACATCCGTTTTACTTTCACACATTTGTACCAAAAAAATATTTTATATTTATTAACAAGGTATTATACAAATAACGTAAACAAAAATAATATCTTAATATAGTGAGTAAGATTAAGGACGGATCACTGAGATGGTTGGGTCATATGGAACGGATGAATAAGGAGAAAATGGTAAGACAGGTATGTGACGCAAGTGTTGATGGCAGTGATAAGCTAAACGTCATTGTGACTGTGATTGTGCGATTGGTATTTGTTTTATAACAATGATTGGTAACTGATATTTTACTGTTAGAGGTTTAGTTTCCAGTATATCACTGATTGCTCGCCGAATTACGAAAAATCCATTACTAACCATCGTTACAATCAAACACAAATTTCACAATCAGTCATAATAACGGTTTAGCTCATCACTAGTTGATGGCACCAGAAATAGAGGTCATCCGCGAAAGACTTGGCACGACCAGGTAAAACCAGATACTGGAAGATCCTGTTAAAAGCCGAGATGAGGCGAGAATCGTGTGTCAGGTCAGAAGAGTGTGGCGCTCTATCCTCCCTGCCTACCCCCGCGGTGAAATGGCACGTTCGTAGATAAGTAAGTAAAATAATATATTATTTATTTTTCAAAGAATCTCTAATGTGAGAACTGTCACTTTTGTATGTGTGTGTTAGATGAGTGGTGGGGGACATAGATTAAGGGGCCGTAATAATCAATATCTAAGTTATACCATTGTAAATTACTGTAAATTTCTGTTATTGTAATAAACCAATATTGATACATAAACAAATTAATATTGTTACATTTATCTATCGAGTTAAACTATAAGCAACTCGAGAGTACTAAGTGAGGAAATAACCCAAGAGTATTAACCCAAGGTTAAGGTCACTTAATGCATTTACTAAACTCATCACCGTCTTTCAGAAATTTTCTAGCACATATTAAATATATTATCGAATTTAATATCACCCACGGTTTAGCAGCAGAAACGCAACTTACAGTACTCGAATACTGAATAGAATATTTCCGATACAGCGTCTAATTCACCATCTTTGTTATTTCTAATTGAAAATAAGAAATTAAGTTTATTTTAAATGTATTACGAATGTGCGTGAAAGCCTGAATGTATAACGTGGTAGTTTTTGGGGTTAAATGGACAGAACCTGCGCTGTCTTTTTCAAAAGCATTAAAACAACAAAACCGCACGAACTTGGCACACGTGATCAACGACGCTGAAATTCACGCTTTTGAGTGCCAGCAAAAGGCAAAAATCCGTGCCAGAAGCGAAGAAACATTCCGAAAAGTACAGTACGGGTAGAAGTTAAAAGGATAAATTAGAATAGACACATAATGTATAATATATATGAACACTAGTGTAAAGTCAACCTGCCGACAAAATTCTAAAGCGTGTATGTGTTACAGGAATACCCCGATTATTGCAGTTAATGCTGCCAGGAAAGACCGCATTAACGGAATTATCCGCAATAATCGGAAAATACGCGATTGTTGCAAAGAGCTTTAGTTTAGAATTTCTTTTACAAGGATAATTTGTACAAATTTAATTCCCACATAAAATGCACCAGCATGTGCATGAAAATGAAAAATATTTTAGATTAAAAAAATGCAATCACTTTGTGTGAAATCACGAAATTTATTATACGTTAACCGGTTTCTCTTATCTCAAGCTTCATCAGGATGTATTTAAAACTAAACATAAATACAAAAAAGTGCACTTATATATACATAAAGAGGGAGATAGAATGCATATACAGATAGACGGAACATTAAGGGAGGGAAAATACAGTGTTGATGGATATTAAATTTATTTTAAAGGAAACATACCTAATATGGGGCTAATGGATAAATTTATTTGATTATTAAGAATTGGCGCACCATTATTTACTGCCTTTTTTATTTCGAGGGCCTCTAAATTATCCAACCGGAGGTTAAGCCCGTTTTTATGGAGGATACTGACCCCTGTCCTATTATTAAAAGAATGGTCTTTTTCAATAATATGGTTGGAAAATTCTGAGAAACCGATTGACGTATAATAAATTTCGTGATTTCATACAAAGTGATCATATTTTATTTAATCTAATATGTCAAACCACAAAGTGATTGCTTTCCACGAAAATAGAAAAATATTTTAGTACACTTGTTTGTGTTACAACTTTTCTCGGTACATCATTTTGTAGCATTGTTGATATTTTTCTGCGTACTTTCATTGCATGCTCAACATTACGTGATTTATTTTATGTTTCTGTTACTTATATTCAAAGCTTCGCAATTCCCAAACATTTTACCAAGTTCTTTTAGTGTAAATTCCTTTGTTGCTATTTCAACTTCATCTTCATAGATCGAGGTACACACGGTCTTGTTCTAGACAACGCGATACTCGTGACATCCCGTCCCGCAATCGAGTGCTTACCGAATTTTTGTGTCAATTAAAAAACAGGTATAAACAATAATATGAAAATAACAAAATAAATAATTATTGTTTATAATTTATTACGCCATCGTATTTTCGTCGATTTTTCAAAAAAATTATAATTATAAAAACAAACCTGTCATTATTTTTTGCTGTGAAGAAACATAGAAACGAAAATTTCTGGCGTAGTTATTATTTATTAATTTTAATTAATTTTTCCATAAACTGTATCTGCGAATCCGTTGTTCGCATTATAAACTTTTTAACATGAAAAAATTATCACAAAAACTGCGTTAAAAATAACGTGATACAAAATTTCGTAACATATGAGTATTTTCAATTTTATCATGTGTTTATTTAAAAAATATTTCGTATAGATCCCGGTACCTCTAACATGCTAAGCGAACGCCGTATTAGTAAAACGGTACCGTCTGGAGCAGATTTTGTAAATTTTCTGTTCATTTTCTTTCGTCGAACTGAACAAAAATAAACGTAAATTTGAACAAAAACACGAACAAAATAAACATAAATTCAATTACAATCCAATTTCACAAAACGCTAAGAAGTTTCGTTTAGAAAGTTGGCTTAGCTCCGGGTTTTTCTAAATTTTGTGCTGTATAATATAGGACGAAAGTTTGTCGATATGTTACGAGGGACACCGCCTTGTTTTCCCATCACGATACAATGTCACTGCAATAGTAGTAGTAGGTTTAGAATTACAATGTTGTTCGCCAACGTTACGCGTAACAGGTGGGAAGTGTTTAACGGGAGATGGCATAGTTCCCCACAAAAGGCGCGAACGGGAACGTCGGATTACGGCGGGATTAGCGTTAAAGTGCCATTTTGTGTCACACGACCCGCGAATTGTGTCGTACGTACATTAACGGAGAAATTATATCGTCTAGTGTGGAAAATTGTAACGGCCTCATATTAAGCAGATCAAACTAGCGCCTGAAAAATTATCTCATTTTATACATATATATATATTTTATGATATTTACACACAGTTACTGAAAGATTGTTTATTTTGCAAAACATTTTTATTATTAAGGAGAACACATTATATCAATTTGAAAAGTGTAACATATAAGTTCGAAAATTTGTCAACAATGCACTGTGTTGGTATAGCATAATCGGTTAATGCATGTTCAGGTTCAATCATCAATCATTGTGAAATTCGGCAGCTCGGGTGTGTATCTATAGAAAATCTGTATACGATAACGTAAAGAATGAACACATTATGAACAAACGAGAGACTTAAGACTTTTGTAATTTCTATTCAAAATCGTATTTTCTTTATTTATTCAAAATGTTAATAAAGATGTATGTACGCAGTAATTAATTAAACCTTTGTTATCCATGAAAAACAATTAATATACATCAAGTATTTTCAATTCTCAGTAACATTACAAAAAGTTATACTGGAATGGAATATTACAGCTACGATACCTAAAAACAAATAGTCTCGGAACTTTCCAATTGTGGCTTTAGTCGAGAGTTGGACATCACGGTTTGTATCGATAAACTACTTAAAGACTTTACCAAAACTACTTATGCCTTCATACTAGCGGCATCTGGTCTAATCTTCTTAACTGACTTTGAGGCGATTAATAAAACAAACTTACTCGGTAATTTTTAAATTAACGCAATAATAAAAAAGCACATAGTTCTGCACGTAACATATCACATAAAAAATATAAATCATATTTTTAACAACGCTATTCGTGAAATGGTACTAAAAATAGTTTTTTTATATCATTATATCAAATCTCGAGACAAGGAAGCTCCATTCAAAAAATCTTATTTTGTTTCCAAAATTTCCGACCGTTGATATGTTTTGTATGTGTAGATTCATGAATTTAATAAATACTATCAAAGTTATTACGGATGTTTTCCTACACGTGTTCAAAATTACTCAATCAAATCATTATTGAAAGTTCAGAATACTAATTATTTAATATGATTATTTTCAGATTTTTAAGATATGTTGTCAATAAATACGTCATGTTAATGTTAGAACAAATCAAAGTATGTTAAAAACAAATCGAAAATGTTATGAAAAAATCAAAGAAATCAAAGTAACTACGAAAAGTGATGATTAACAGTATTTCCAATAACAGTTTTGAATGCTTATTGTGTATATTTTCTCTCTTCATAGTGCCGCATTATAAAATTCACAAATATATTTCTCTCGTAAAACTGAAAATATAGATCACATTGAACCAGCTCATGTGACCATGAAATTCCCTAGCGAAATAAAACACCGTATTTTTCGGACCATTAGACGCATTTTTTTACTTATAAAAAACTTTAAATTGTGGTGCGTCTTACGCCCCGAAGGTAGGTGATGTTGTAATAGGTCCCTGCAGAAAACAATTTAAACTTCCAAAAGAAATATTACACATGAGCATCTTTTTATACATATCCATATATATAATTTTAACATTATATACGTAGTACTTTTTTTCACTCGTTTTACTTCATATTAGTTACTAGGTATATTTCAATTTTTTTCTATACCTATTCAATTTCTCCTAATTGATTTGACAATTCATTTAGCGCGTAAAACAAATATCGACGTCCGACACCACCAATAAATCGGCGTAAAGTGATGCTCATTGGCGCGCTCATGATTGAAATGTCTCATAAATTTGAGGTGTGTCTTATCATCCAATAAATACGGTGCACAGTACGAAAAAATAAAGGGTGGACCAAATTGAACGCCAGATTTAAATTGGAAATAAAACGACGTTTTTATTGATTTTATGATTGGATTTTAATATTAATACTCTATTTATTAAGACTTGTGCACTTTAAAGTGCACACTCTCCGATTAAATATGAAAAATTATGTCAGACAAATGGGTTCGGTTACAAATCTTGGTTCTCTTCACAAAATTTCGATTACAATTTTGCACATCTCTGATCAATTTCATAGCTAACACGTCGGATTTCGTCGTTGTCTATTTATGGATTTGTAGCATAGACCTTAGATTTCAGATAACCCCACAAAATGAAGTTGCACGGTGTTAAATCACAAGATCTTGCTGGCCAATTGATGTCGGCATTCCGTGAAATTACGCGACCAGGAAATTGTTGGTAACAAATTTGGAATTGTTGGTAACAAATGGAAATTGTTGGTAAACCGTAAATCAACTGTTTCTCGAGTTGTACGACAGGTGGTGCCATCCTGCATGAACCACACTTGTTCAAGGTCCATATTGTCGAGTCGGTGCCAAAAATCTCCGTTATCATCTTACGGTAACGACAGCCATTCACGGCTACTACATTTCAGCCTCACTTTCAGAGTATGAGGTTTACCACGCCGCCTGCCCAAAATCAACACCATACAGTGACACGTTCGGAGTCCATTTGCTTCTCATGAATGACGCGAAGATTTTCCGAGCCCCAAATGTGACAATGTTGTTTGTTTAGGAAACGTCGAGTTGAAAATGCGCCCCATCGCTGAAGATGATCCTTCGACCAAATTGAGAGTCCACTTCGTAATGCTGTACAAACCAACTGGCGAACCGTCGGCGGTGGGGACGGTCAACAAGCTAATCGGATGAAACATAGATACCAACCATACAATTGGCTACCTACTGAATTGAAAGTTCCTTGCGGCTGATCCGTTTTGTACGGACGGAGTCCTTTACTTATGCTATTTTTTAACAGAATAACATTTGAAAGGTTTTTAGCTTAGCTTACAGCCGCGTGCAAATCATTGAAGTGTTTACATCCGCTTTTACTGATTCGCGAATTTCACTATCTAACTATTGTTAACGTGTTTTATGATCGTTCTTTGCATTCGAGGTGCATGATGGATTTGTTTTTGATTTGGGAAAAACAAAAAGCAATCGGCAGAACTATTTCCTAGGTAAATCTTTAATAAAAATAATAAATTACTTTAGTTATGACGTGAAGGATTTTCAAACAGTAAAAGAATCATGTTCAATCATAAAAAGTGTTATAATAAACGAAAAGTACTAAAAAATTATAAATAAATAAATAGTAGGGTCGTATATACGACAGATTCATTTTGCCTAAAGACGTTGGTTAATCGAAAGTTCGTAATCTTATGTACAACATACAGTACATATATTATATATGATTGTATAATATCATTGGTAACACCATAACCTAAATCTATACCCACTGCACGCCACTGTATCAAAGGTACCATCCTATACATTATTTATAACATCCAATAAATTATCATTTTTGAACTAATGTAATTACATTTTAGTACTTGACATATCCAAAGGACTGACCTGGGTGGGAGAGTCCGAATGCATCATGAGCGCCGAGACCATCTCCGGCAGGGCCGTTGGCGCCTCCAGCATGCGCGGCCCGAAGGCCAGCAAGGTGTTCTCGGCCCGCGAGCGGCGCTCACTAGCCACGCCGCCGCCGTGCGCCGCCAGCCGCAGCAGGTTCTGCGCCGACACGCTGTTGCCGGACGGTTCCGCTCCGTCCACGTCTGAAACCATCCATCATCACGTACCAGTCGCACATTTTTGTCAACATAAATACATGCGTAGAGGGGAGAGATATATGATTTCCTATGACCGTCTTCCTGTATCGTATACCAACACAAAACAAAATTCGTCGGTTAAGAGCGAAATGTGGCCAACACAGACTACCAAATATATAGACATGAACTAACGCGAATTCCTTGTTTCAACATTTTCAATTTGATGTCACCCACGTGATTACTTTGGTACCAATACGCAGTTTTGGTGCATAGTAAACAGCGGATAGACTGGTATCGGGTCTTTATTAAAAATTATTTATTATAAATGAATTATCTCAAAACTATAATTATTTCACACACAAAACATAGAGTGCAAAAATATCGTTCCGAAATTCCAGCATCAAACATTAAACGGAGCAGCACCAACATCCGCCGTTGAACGGAACATCGAAACTCGGACACGTCACACGGCCACAATAAAATGGCCGTCTCCAAACTCCACAGCGGCCTGCAATGACGTTGAAATTATTTCACGTAGTGTATTGCAAGATTGTGTGCCGTGTCCAAAACTCTCTCCGTGTTGCATTCTGCAAGACACGTCCTCCGTCGTAAACTACAGATGACAATGGTCGAGGAACAATATGATTGCACGGAAAATTCGCCACCACTAGAACGAGAATGCTGTGCCCTACCAGAGTCCCGCACGTACAAATACACGAACGACATAACACGAAACTATGCTTTTAATCTTGTAGCTAATAAACTTCTTCCTTTCTATTTTTTTTTCTTTTCTAATTTTTTCGCCCTTGTTATATTGTATTTATATAAAACAAAATGTTTGACTATGTAAAGGCAATCCTTGCCGTAAAACTGCCATGCAGTTTGGAAAAAAAACAATATTTATGTAATAAAGAAGAAATAAAAAATAAAAACAAATATATTAATTATAAATATATACATATAAAATCAATTTTATCGAAAAATATTGTAGTTGCGCTACCGGGATTCAAACCTGAATCTCTTTTCTAATCCGGGGAAGGTGCATATGCTATGCTATGCTATGCTACAGAGACAATATTTTTGACGATAAATTTTCGAACCTATATGTTACACTTTTTCAAATTAATACATCTATCGTTCCATTATTTGAAAGCCATCTACATTGTTTATACATTTAATTAGTATTTAAAATATCATAACCTATGTTCTGAATAATTACAACTTCACAATAAGAATGTGTTCTCCTTAATAAACTTATTCCAGTTAAGACTATTCTCTAGTGTTCGACTATGAAATAAAAATGTGAACAGTTCAGCAGCACGACTTTTAAGAGTTTCAAAAATTCCGATACTTATGTAGGCACACCAAATTTCAGTTCACATAATATATCATTTGATATATTGATGAATCCAATTTAACAATAATAATGTTGATAAGAAAACGAAATTTAAAATCTACCTTGTGTTTCGTTCGTACAACAATTTTTGTGTACCAGAATTCAGGTAAAACAAAGAGTTTTCGTCAAGATGTTCCGTAGAGAAAAGATAATTACTCTAAACCTTGAGGAGTACTGACACAGAGAGAGAGAGAAAACAATAATAATATATAAAATGATAGTATTCTCCTATCAAGTCTTGGTGTCTGTATTTTCGTTATATTTTAACAAACGTTTGTCAAATATGTTACGTAATAAATAAACGAGAAAAAAAATAAAAAAATATTCAGTTATTTTCCAAATGGAATAGTGCTTACTCTGCGTATTGTAGTAGGAGGGAAAGGGTAGGTAGGTTCTTTGAACGGGGTGTGAATGAATTTTCCACATCAACCGTCAAGGCGTAATAATCAGTGGCCCGGGGTGTACTGGTATTTATAGAAAATTCCACCCTTGAAGTCGCAGCATGAGCGATTTACTAATTATTATATGTACATTTAAAAATTATCCACTATTAGAACAAAATTAAAGTCGAAATATCATCGTTTTGTCAATTTTCAAGATTTGAGAGAATCTGTTGTGACCGAGCTGGGATGAGCAGCAACAAGTAAGTCATCAAGTACTGATAAACCTCAAAACACGGGCCTATCGAGACCTTGTCGAGCCCCATACTCCTAGGATAGATGATAATAAATTTCAAATTAAATTCGTGTGCTAAAATCTAAATGATCATTTTTTAATATTAAAATAGCATCTATTGCGTTCTGAGGACGTTTCTTTAAACGTAATTAGTTTTACTTCTATGTAACATATGTAACTATAAAATTATTTTTTTATTTAAATACAAAGAATTAACGAAGCTGCCAAACGATGTCTCAGTGCAGTTAAGGCAAGCACCATAAATGTTTATTTTTAAAAACTCATCTTGAACACTACTTGCGATCAGGCTCATAACATATTCATACATAATTTCCATTTTACATTTTAGTTCCTGCTGTTAATATAAAAAAAATTGCGAGAAAATTCATTACATTTTTACAAAGAAATCAACAAATACATTACTAGAGTTTCATTCCAGTAATATTATAAAATGAATAACCGCAACGTGTTTGCGTTAAATATTTTGTAAATATATATTATAAATTCGCTGAATATTACAATATTGGAAATTGTTTTAAAAACACAACCAAAGTAAGTAATTTTACAAAAAATAATATTTGAGTGCTGAAAGAAGAGGTACAGACAGGGTGGATGTGTGTCAATAATGCAGCGGTAGGGTTAGCTAGCACTCAACTGCCCCGGGGCACGGATCTCGCCCGTTCCATTTATGCCGCAGTCTATGGACGTCGCTTAATATTTCATTTTGCGGAATAATGTAATTTGTACACTATTGTATGTAAAGTGAAGAAATATAGTAAACGATAGTTAATAATATAAAGGGTAAACCTTCTAATATTTTACCACAAAATCTTACAATCTCGTAATACTCGATGATTAAAGTAAAAATTGACACTACCTGTAAGTTTACATCCTATAATATAATTTGTAGATAAGATAAATCTTATCAAGCCATAATCCATTTTCGCACGACAATAATTTAAAAATATATATTTTATTCAGTAGTTTTATTAATTTTATTTAAAGGAGACATTATCAACAGATTGTTGTGACCCTACCAGATAGTCTTGTAATATAATATAAAGACATATTAAAGTACGGTGTGAAGATAAAAATGTTATATACGATGATATATGGTAAATACATACGAGGACAATGCAGTACGGAAAAGAATTAAATAATATATTAATATCCCTGATCTCTAACGCCGGTAAGACAATTAATCTGAGTTAGATTTAACTCTGCAGAGATAAATTCTTTAACTATTAAAAATGGTTTTTAACTACGTATGTTTTCTTAATTTTAATTAATCATAAAAATAATACTGAAATATTTTAGCCTAGGAGGCGTTTACATTTTTAAATGAAATCAGTTATCATCGCTTTGGATGATACCCATGGTTGTAAAAATCTACTAATTGTTAAGTTTCACAAATCCAAAATAGTTTGTAACGAGAGTAATATTTAATGTAATGAGCTTTTAGCGAACCAGAACCCCAAACGTAGCTGGCTTTTCATCAGTAACCCAAACGTCGCGCGTACCTAACACAACATCGGTTAGCGCACTCGAAATGATTGTGATCCCTGTCGAAAGTAGTACAGTAGCTACAGATCGGAAAACCTCACTGACAATGTGATGGATACTGGACAAAAAAAATTATGTGCATACATTATTACACAAATGTCAACCTTCGGATACCTTCAGAATGGGTTTCGAAAGACTTGTACCTACTCAGTATAATGGATTAAATTAAATGCTCAAAATCCCATCGACTAAACTGCGTTAACAAGTAGATACGTAATTAGACAGCAAAGAATTCTTCGCTAATTTCTTAGCCTCGGGTCCATCGGTAATTAAGGACATCAATCTGAGTGTTTACGAGGGTCATTAATCACGAAGATGCAAAGGGTTGTCGATAAAAGGTCAGCAATATTCCTTGTAACCCAAACAGTGAATGGGGTAACACCAATAATGATACCGCAAATAATATCCGTCTTTATTCAACTATACCATTATTATTAAATAATGAAACGACAGATGTATTAATTTGAAAAAGTGTAACATATAGGTTCAAAAATGTGTCATGAAAAATACTGGCGCTATAACACAATTGGTAGTGTACTTCCCCGGATCGGAAATAGAGATCCAGGTTCGAATTCCGGTAGCGCAAAAACAATATTTTTCGACAAAATTGATTTTATATGTATATATTTATAATTATACATATAAAATCAATTACCATTATTGATTATTATAATTTGAATTAAAAAATCAGCTCTTGCGTGAGAATATATCAGCAGTGGAACCAGTGCGATTTCAAAATATTTCTGGAAATTTCGGAAGGAATAAATAAATCTACATAATTTCTACTTTGATAAAATACCTAAAATAAAAAAGACCTAAGATCAAAAATAAAACATTTCAATTATATTATTAAGGAGAATACATTCTTATTGTGAAGTTGTAATTATTCAGAACATAGGTCTGTGATATTTTAAATACTAATTAATACATTTAATTTGTATTATTTAAATTACAGTCAAGAAATAATTATAGCTCATGGAAACAACAGTAAATAATTTCACATTTAGTTGTGTAATATACAAGAAACAGATTATTTTCCTTATCTACTTTTCCTAATACTTTCCTAATTATGTTGTATTTCTTTGTTTTGTATAATTGGAATCCTAGCTCAAAATAAGACTAATGAGATGACTCAAAAACATCCCATTTAACAGGATAACACATGTTCAATAAATAAATAATATAAATAAATAAAAAATATATCACACTTCTGTATCGTAGTAGTCTTAAATGAATAACAAAAAATAATTATTGATTAATTTTCTTCGTTTTGAGTACGAGTATATACGAATATGATGATTTTAAATACAAAATGTTGTTAACTTCGCTAATAATAAGTAAATAAATAGTAAGAAATTAATTTAGTCATAACAATTCATTAATAATGCATAACAAATTAAATAACACAACACTCGTGATTTAAATCAATGGTTAATTTCTTTGAAACTAAACTTTATACAAGTGGTTTTGTACAATTAGATATTTTATACTTTATAGACGACATACACAAGTGATATTAAAGTAAAGTTCTTTTCATTTAATTACATTCATTATTATAAAAGAAAGATTTTCCCAATCCATTAAAAAAATCATCGATTTATTAACAAATCAATAAATCAGTTATAACTGCTTAAATCTTTTAAATGAAAATGCGAATACTTCAAATTAATATTAACAACCGGACAGTTCCCAGCCAGTTTAAACGAAAAACGTTAATTCAAAAAAAACAAAACAGCATTACAAAATTTGTAGTAATATCTACAATTATTACGGGAAAAATGTTGATATTCGCAGTAAACAAAAGGATCTATTTTCTTGACGCAGCTTATCTTCCTAAAGGCAGCATTTTTTAAATCCACGTAAAAAAATTTCAGTCTGACAGCGAAAGCTGGGCCGATTTGTCATTTATATTTCTAAACCTATCCCGGGCAGAAAAACTATATTGAAAAAATACATAATCTATTTAGATATTCTTTAAAGAATAATCCCAAAACTTTCAATATTCAGTACACATTCAGATTAGGTAGTGAGTTTTATTTTATTATTATTTTTCAATCTTAGCGCTTCTTTGAAAAGATTTGACATTAAAAAATTTAAAAGTAGCTTTTATAATTTTTCTCGTTTAATTTTTATTATGTCTTAACAAATAAAAAATAAAAACGCGCGCATACGTATTTTATATGTACATTTCACTGAGAAGGAACGAAGAAATTAAATTTGATTACATTTATTTTTGACATTTTATTTGCTAGGTACGGTTTTTTTTATCTCTAATTTTTAGGTAGGTACCGTGTATTCGCAAATAATTAACTTTACTTACCGGCCCATGAAAGGACATATTGATATGTACTAAATATAATGTATAATTATCACGGTAACCAAGTATGACGAATTTATTTGTCACATTTTCGCCATGTATTTTTTGAAATTACTCCAAGTACGAAACTTTGAATGGAAAGATGCAAAATACGACAGATACTAATATTCTCGTTCATGGTCATCAAGATACTTTATATATATATATTGAGCATATACATAAAAAAGTTAGATGAAATAGACACCAATATCAAATAGATATCAATATTCGTTCCTGGTAATCAAGGCGCTCTAACTCGTGTACCAATTCATATAAGTTCAGACCGTTCTTCATTTTCCAAATTACAAAATAAATTTTTTTTAAACTAGATAAAAAAAATTGTATTGGCTTTAAAGGCAAAACAAAATGACAAATAATTCGTTGATTTGGCGAGAGCAACGTCAAATTAATAGTTCAAGCACAATTCGCATTAATTTGCGATGCGCGCCCGGTGGGGGCGCCGGGCGCGCACTCTCGTCACGTGGTGGTATGATTAATCACCCAGCATCAGGATCTCCTCGCGGTAATACAGAAAAAATCATTTTAAAAACATATCCGACATTACATTCATTAATCATAATAACACGTGATAGTTGATAGAAAAATCTACAAACGTATTGTGTAGTCCGCTTGCAAAAAAAAAATCGCACCAAAACCTACTAAGCTACCGTTTATGTTATTTCATACATACAAAGGAACCCATACAAATAAATAATAACTGATTAATTGTAAAGCTTTTTTCAACAAAACAAACGTTATACAAACGTCATTTATTAATTAAGGGTCAGCTTATTTGTTAATGTTGTTTCTGTCTTTTAATATCCAATCTACGGGGATATCATGTTAACCTTTCCCTTACGGTGCTAAAATAAAAACGCGCGTTACGTGCTGTAAATTCAGTATACATGTAGACTTTTGTAATTTTTAAGACAGTTAAATATAAAAATGTTACATTTATTACTTATATTAATCATTAAAATAATAGTTGACATATATATAAGTGAATATTTACATCAATTATTGTGTAAAACTGTTAAAAATGAGAAAAAACATTAATCATCACGAACGACAGCATAAGACACGTCTAACTCGGCCGGCGCACGCTCTGCCACTAAACAACGATCGGCATCCGGCACCCCGCGCCCCACGCACTGCGCCGTCCACACTAATCTGCGCATTCACGTACACGTGTTGACAAATTCACGTCGGGTTCTTCGAGAAAACATTTTCTATTCTTGCGTATGGTAAATACTAATATATTGTAATAATTTTATCCAATATATTACGGAAAAATACCTAAAATAGGAAGTCTGTATTTAGTATATTTACACATAATTAGAGGCAATGTTAACTCAGTTTACATCATCGGAGAGGAAAGGTTAAATTAAAATCGGGGTTTTCCTGTCCTAAGACTTTTTGATTGATGGCTTAACTGACAGCTAAGTAAAAATAGATGAACCAAATAAAAATATAATTTATACCCGGTTTCATAACTTTGTATTAAATGTAAATTGACGTACCTACGTCTCTCGGAAACTGTCCTTTTTCTTGATTTCCGGATTTTCATCTGGTTTGGCTATCACCATCGTATACCACCAAATAAAATACTAATGCATCATTTTGATTTTCCATATTTTAAACCGCAAAAGATTGAAGTGATATAAACTTAAATTTTGAAGTATTAAAATTGAGCAATATTTTATTCTTTAAAATCTTATTATAAATCAAAACCAAAATGTTACATATATATTTGAGTCGTATTTCAAAGGAAATTAACGCTTCAAATATAATATTTTCTATCAAATTTGATTACAAAAAAAAGCGTTAACCTCAAAACTTAACTTATACTGAGTTTCATCTATTTTTCAATTTAATGAATCACGCTTTATAAATTCATACGTCTGCAGCCTTCGTAAACCTACATCGTCCTAGTGAGCAGAGTTCATTGTTCTATAACGTACACGACGCTTGGACTACTCAAGTTAACGATACGTTTTGCTAGCGCGAAATCAAGACCGATGCTGCTGAGGGATATTATTACACACGGTTTCCGAGAGAGAGCGGTGGTGGTGTTTTTTAAAGTGTTGCGATCTTCACTATAACTAAACTTCTGTTCGTGCCCCATTAGCAGTGCGGCACGTGTCAGAACACTAATCAATCGCGTAGGTGCTCAAAAGAAGAGAATAAAGTGTCATTAAATAATTATGCAGCATTTTTACCGTTATAAAACACCGTTATTGGTGCCAAAAATTACGCAATCCCAAGGCGTCCATTAGTGTGACACCGACCTAAAAAATGTTCAACGTAATATCTGTATTATAAATTTAAAGCGTTGCCATAATTTACATAAAAACTGGCGTAAAACGAGAGAATATCAAGCGGGAGGGCGTCGCCAGCACGTAAGTTGATCAGCTGGACCGGAAGGAGGCTGCGAGGCCGACGAACGGGAACGGAATTAGAGCGAGTCGTTAGCGACCGTAACAACACGGATTGTGGATAACGGTTGGCATTACCTACCGCAGGTACCTACAAACATACACACACACACACATATATATATACGGCCTAGATACTTACACAAATACATACAAGTATGGCAGGCACCGAGAAAGTAGGTTGACAGTAGGGGCCGTTAGGGAGAAATCCTGATGGGCCAATTGGCATGGATTTTTGTTTTTATTTTACAAAATATAATATTAAAATTCATCTTAAACTAATCTGTAATAAAATATATATGTTATACGAACAAACAAAAAAAATTTACATTCAATATTTATGACCTAACTCATTAAGCAACAAACAATTTAACATTTATTTTTCTAAAATATTATACGTGCAGATTAATAATGAAAGGCAGAATAAAAAATAGATCGCGAAGTACTATTGGTGACAGAAAAATGACAATAGACTGGGAGGTTTTATGTTAATGTCAACAACGAGAGAAACATATTGAATGAGACTGTTAATGACGTAATAATCGGTTTAATTGCTGAACAATGTGCATTATTAATAATTTAATTTTTAATTAATACAAAATTGTTTTTTGAGTTTTGAACAGACAAATTTGTTTTTAAAATTTACAGCAGCATAATATAATTGTAAACAATTTTGAAAATTATGATTGGGTCGATTCTCCCGAAAATTTCCCGAATCAGTCTACAATCTGCTCCCGGTTAGTGTCAAGTGTTTTAGGTACAAATAATAATTTTTCTGATTAGACAGAATATATGGAAACTCATCAATTATTTATATAGTAGCAAGGTGATTCAAATTTATTTTTGAACATAATTATTAATGGTTTGCATATATTTACGCTATTAGATTAAGTTTTATAAAAAAAATTATATAATTATTGAGGTCGAGGACTAAATTGCTCTAAATTTAGATGCTCGATAGCAATTTCATGAACTTGCAGCCCATAAAGTTGCTATTACACGAAAACTTATTTGCCTCGAAGCAAAATCAACGTTAGGAGTTGTAACAGTGGCTATTGTTTAACTTTCACTGGAGTCTGTATAGTTATGACAAACATTAAAATGAACTTGTGATTTTTTTCATGAACGGCTGCGTTATCTTAATATTTCACATTTTAACTGCCACAAAAACACAATTCAACTAATATTATACGATAGCTAATTCTGTATTTTGGTAAACAATTCCGTGATAAGACTTTCTTAGCAAGTCTCGCGAGAGAAACAACAGTTATTGAAATGGATAATTTTCATTTATACACTCGGTTAATTAATTTATCAGAATAATTGTTAGAAAAATTATAATTACTATAAAAGACAAAGCAAAGAAGACCCCTTTAGACCATCTGAATAGATATAGGAACTAATCCACTATCTAAATGTTGTTTCAAGTGGAATGAGGACAGAGTTTCGGAATAGTTTCAGTCTGATATTATGATTTCAAAAACGCCTGCCGAATATGCAAACTACACTACATACAAGTATAAAAGATAGAGTATGTAATCTTTGTCTCCTTTTTCATATTTCATTTATTATTTTAATTAATTTTATTATGTAAAAAAATAATAATTTCAGAATTTGGGCACTTTTTGCACCAATCTTGGCTAATATTTGCGGAGAATCTAGGAAATAGCTAACGAATTTGATACTATACATTGTACATCATATACCGTGGTATCATTTTTGTAGGCGACCACAAAATCCATCGTTCCGTGTCAAGAACAAAATCTGGTTTATTTTTGTTTCATATCATTTTAACGGATGCAATATTTCGCATCTTGAGATAAGGCGGCATCTTCTGTATGGGTTAAATGATTCCATGACAACTGCACACAATGCAGGTGCACACAACTACTAATAGTAAGCTTATTATTCTGCCGACGTGACTTTGTATTAACCTAAACATAACCTAACCCAACTACATTTTTATTTTATTATACATTTTATTTTAAATATATATATATATATACAGGGTATACAGACCTACCTCCACTTATTTTATGCTTGAATACCTAACTAAATCACGAGTCGAAAATGTTCAAGAAGTATGTGTAAACTCTAAACCGTTATGGAAAATATTATTGTTTGAATTTTTTACAAAATCATGTTAAGATTTAAAGTTATATACTTCGAAATAAATATTTGCGATATTTATCCATTATTAATCTATATATTGGCTTCATGCCTTAAATCATCTAACAAAAAAGAGTTTGTCCGCTCGAAATTCGATGATCTTTAATTTTTTGTATTCAATATATAATTTGGAATCGATAAAATATTTCAATTAATCGATATAATCGCATAATTACAATTTTTTCTGAGATGCTTATATCTCTGACACGGTTGAGATTAGGCACACATTCCTTGAACACTCGTAATTTAGTCAGGTATCCAACAATAAAATATTGTGGACTAGGTCTGTCACACCTGTATTGTGGTCAAAAAGTAGGTATATATTTATTTGCATTATACATATTACATATTTCATTGCATTTACTTTTATTGCAAATACAATAAACAATGTAATAATAAACTGCAAATAATCTACACTTTATGTCTAATTTTAAGTCACCTTGCATTTCAATTACCATGTGTGCAGTAGTCTATGCGTGCACTCGTCTTGTATGCAGTTATCTGGTCACTGGGGTAAAAATAAGTTATAAATCGCAAGACTATTATTTAAAGATTTTCTACTCGTCCAGTCACACCTCTTTCAGACTATTGAAATATATATATATATAGGGGTGCTGTGCAAATGATGTGCTGATTTTTGAGCGTGAAAATACAAATTTAAACTTAGTACGATTTTCAGTAATAAAATTATATTTCACTTTTAATATTTAAAGAATAGAATTTTTATTAAATAGAACACAAAATGTTGGTACTTTGAATTCTTCAATAAGTAATTTTGTCGAAAAATCTTTTGGTTTTTTTTAATATTACTTTTATGATAATTATTTGTACATTTTTTACTGGAATCAGACTAGTATTATAAGCTGATCTCCAACTAATGATGGCATATTGTAATATGGATTGAATAAATGCATAGTATATCAAGCACAAATTTTTTATCGATAAAAATATCCCGATTCTTAAAAATATGTACATTAATTTTCTAATCCTTTTAACAACTTGACAAATTTGATTTTTCCATTAAAGATTTTGATCGATGATCACTCCAAGATATTTGATTTTATTTGGTGTTTTTAAAATTGAGCCGTTAGAGAGACAATAATTTTGATTGTGAGTTGTATTTTGTGATAGTAAATTGATATCGAAAAAGTTCTCAATTGTGTTTGAGCCTTTAAATTTTACACTTACTCAATTGATTTCACTTATTATTAGGACAGAGTCGTCAACATATGATGTAATTTGACCGTGTATTGATTGAAAAAAAATACCGTTTACATATATAATAAACAGCACGTTATATATATATATATAATTAACAGTAATATATATTATAATTTACAAAACAATTTTACATTTAATAAAAACTATACAATAAAATGAGATGGTCTCAAATAATTGAATAGACAGTTATTTATAAACACTGCACGTCATTTGATAATTTAATTTGTAAAATAATATAACACTGTTTACCCACATTTTAGAGTCCTGCGGACAAAATGACAGTGATCCATTTCGTATCCGGCTCCCATTCGAACGATTTCCTGGGTTTCGTTGTGCCGGGGTCTGGACGCGCCGTTATCTTGTGACCTTTCACAGTTGATGACGTGTCACTATCAGTTAAGGGAAGCGGACCTCCGGGCGAATGATGGCGCGATTATATAATTGTCTGAATTTGAATAACGAATTTCCACCATTAAACTTTGCCGCCCGTCGGTGAATGCTTTGAATGACATCCATCTCTGTGAGATTTAACTTGGTTGTGAAATCATAAACAGTTTATACTATTTGACTACCTGACTACGCCCTTTTATCTATTTACCAGCTTTACCCACATCATTTTTTTTTAATATGTGGAGGGGCTTTCGCCTCCAATCACATCATCAACGCCTAGTGAGGCTGAACGTATCTACCAAGCACCGGTGCGTGAAACACAACTCCCATCAACCTTAAAGACTCTCTATTTACGCACCTTTTGTTCCTTCGACTGGCACCTCTGGGATTTATTGTTGGTTGGTATTGGTCATTTTGTTGTGAATATTACCACTTTTCAAAGATTGAAGGATCGCGGTCAAACGACCTGTGGAGCGCAATTACGATCAGTACATCGTCCGATAAGGAACTTAATAATCTGAGCGTCCGGAGTCCGGAAAACTACCCAGAGTTACGACAAATAATAACATCACAATATCATAATTTGCTATTATATAGATTAAATGGGAGTTAAAAATTATCATTACTGTAAAAAAAACCTGTGATCCGCAATGGAAACGCAAAAAAGATATGGTCAAGAGTTTCCTCCTCGGCACCACACTCACACATTGGAGAACCTATTAAGTTCAATCTGAATAAATGTTTGGCTGGCTACCTGGCAATGTCCAATTCTCATTCTAGAGATATTTGATATTGTTTTTTTGGAGACTTTCCTTTGGAAAACCAAGGAGGGCGGGGAATAGATCTTTGAATTATTTTAAGCCGATTACCCTTATGATTATTTGGATCCATCTAATGTGCAGTCCCGATAGAATTCGTACGTTTTTTTACCATATTAAGTCTGTCTTACATCGGGATATGGAATTGATGGGGGAAAACTTCGGGAAGAGTGACCTCCTTGGCCAGTTTATCAGCGCATTCATTTCCATGAATTTCCTTATGTGCAGGAATCCAAACGAATGACACCTGTTTATTGTTGCTTTACAAATTAAATAGACATCTTCTGCTAAATAGATTATCTCATTGTCTAGCCGAACTTTCATATTAGCAGAGAGGGATTCAAGAGCTGCTTGCGAGTCGGAGAATATAACAGCTTTATCGACGTTCCGGAATACGCAGATATCCATGACCTCTTTAATTGCCCAATATTCTGCTGAGAATATCGATGAATCCGAAGCAAGTCGTAGCTTCACATTTATTTTTAATTGAGGCATTGAGACTGCGGCACTATTACTTGGTTCGATTCTATTAAATTTTCTTGAAGTATATTCTGTCAAGAAATATTACATTAAAGATGTTTCGAGAAAACGTGTTATCGCAAATAATACCGTACATATTAGTTTTATTTATAAGACTCACTGATTAAAATATTGTACTAAGCTCGTGGTTCGAGAGATAATTTAGTAGATTTATGGGAACTTCACATCGTACCTTCACTCGATAAACGTACCGTTCGGGTTAACCTCGTAGCGTTTCGCGCTGCGTAAATCGGCTTACAAATTGAGAAAGAAAATTTCGCATAGTTGTAAATCATCTCTTAAAAGCGTAAGAAGTCGATGGAAAAACTTAAACAATAAAATGCTTAAAATGAAGTTTTATAAGAAAAATTTAAGCCGAAATTAAAAAACAATAAGAAAGATTTAAGGTGAATTCGTTAAAAATGAAACCTGGAATAATTTAACCCGATTCGACCTCGAAAATCTTTAATCAATACCAATTCTTCAAATTGGATTCCTGCCAATCTTGGAAATAGGATATTTTTGAATGTCAACTTTGGGTTGCGGAAAATCATTCCACGGGGCTTAGATAAAAACGGACATTGTTTCCATACAGAACTTAATAAAACAAAAATTACTTTTGTGTGTTTTTCTTAAATGTACTATACTTTTGATTAATGAATACATATATACATATTTTTGATTAATGTCATGGTATGAATCCATATATGATGTCAATAAACAGTATAAATACATTATATTAAATTCTAAGCGTACTATAACAATAATCGACAAGTCTCCCGTATATTCCTGTAAAACAGTAACAATAATTACATTTATAAATTGTACAGTAATAAATGGAATAAAATAAATAAATGACTTACAATCTGCTTTATGCAACATTGACTTGATTTCATACTAGTTGCTGTATTGAATTTATTTCGCAGTATACATTCATTATTTTTCAATAAAAATTCTTAGCAAAGGTGGATAGATTAAGCAAAAGTTTATTTTAATTTTAATATGAATATATGTACATCGTAGATGACGTAAGAAAGATCAAGAACTGTGTACAGGCTGTTAAAATACATGTATGCGTATTGTGAAGGGGTTGTGATTCTCTCCCCGTACGATATTATCAAGTAGTAGGTAAAAGGCCAATATTCCGATCGGCACGCTTCGTTAAACGGGATAACGAACGCTGGCACGGTTCGATCTTCGCAAATATTCTAGGGTTTTTAAATTCGGGAATGCGAACATAACATTTTATATTTAATACTTTACAACGCGGTGAGCATTTTTGTATGAAAAAATATTCATCTATAAATACAATAAAATTGTTTAAAATATCCTCACGAGAAACATGAATAGGCAAAATAATGACTGTACTAACGGAAGGTATTTTTTATAAATATTTTAAATAATAAAATAAATGTTTTTTGAAAATGTTTATGTAGTTAATCTTTTTGATATCAAATAATCTATTTTCCGTTATAATATTGGATAATTTATATAGCACCATTTTCGTAAAGTATTTCACCTCAAGGACGTATTACACATAAACTGTTTATAGTCCAACATTATCTATATATTTAAAATTTAAAATCGTTATTTGAACTTATGGAAATGATTTTTTAAAAAGGTACGTTTTTAGCCTCTTCTTATGCACTGTTTCTAATAACGGAGGGGGCAAAGAGTTCCACGCTTTTGGGCCTGCCACCGCAAGTGCACATTCACTAAACTTAGACTTCTGGTAACGGTCGGTCAGTTCTACAACCCTTCCTGCGGCTAAAGTAAAGCTCATGAAGATACAGAAGTGCCATGTTATGTGTCGCCTTGTACATCACCCAGTACAATTTAAATTCAACTCATTCAGGGAACCGGAGTCAATGTAACTCACGCAAAAAGTAGGTTATATGAGAGATTTTAGAAACTCCATATATTATCCGTGGTGCCCCATTTAGAATGAATTGTAATCTATCCAGCTGAAACATTGTCAGGGCAGCATAAATTAACTCTATATCGTCGAATTTTAATTAAATCTAATTTGAAGAAATTAATTTCATACTATCGTGTACGAACTTTTTACAGTTTTTCGATACCATTCACTCACAAGCTTTTGAAGATAGGCCAAATAGGTTTTTGTTTTTAAATCCCCTTGCCTATTTATTTAGTTTTTGAAAAAAAAAAATTATCTATACCTATAGCCGCGATTCATTATACGTATTTTATATTAATGTGTTATTATTGATCAGTTTCAAAAAATATGTGTTTTAAAATGCTTTAAAAGTAAAAAATATTTTACATCTTTGTATTTCTAACGTTTTATGTTTTAATATATTTATAAACTTAATAATATATAAAAATGTACACAATTCTCATATCAATCACACGACTTGATTATAATCGATATAACAATAAATAAATAAAATATTTTACATATTATAATAGACTAGTCGTTCCTTCTGAAAAGCCAAAAAGAAAACATTTTTAATCGATCATAAAGCATACCGTGTATGTATTATCATACAAAGGAATATATTTGAAATATCTGGATAAAATAAAGCAGCTTGCAGGTAGGCACCGCCCGTCTGTACAATATTTTAATGCTCATCTTAAGAACCGCCCGCGTCTGACATATTAGTCATAAAAGCTTCAGTCGCGACAGATTCGTGCTTTACGAGCGGGGACACAGAATACGGGAAATGGCTTTCACATGAAAAATATAATGAATTCAGTTACCTGTTGGGTTAAATCATTTAAAATAGATACAATCATAAAATAAAGGTCGCACTAATGTCATTGGTGTAACATATTATTATTATTATTATTTTAAATCAGTCGAATTCGATTATAACGAGCACGGTTATAGTAAAATCACGGTTATAATGAGAAAATACTTATTATTATTTTGATTCAGGCCTGTTTTCATACAACTCTTCACTGTTATAGTGAGCTCGATTCACTGATATAACGTAAAAAAAAAATTGTTAACAAGTGAACAAAACACACGACACTACACTACACGGTCAAAAACCCTAATTCTTGAGAACACATAAAATCGAAAGCAGCGTCTACTGACGAGGTTCTTTATTGTTTACGATTCCTTTCACTTTTCAAACTAGTCGTGATACAACTCAAAAAATTGTGTGTGTGAAGTACAAAGTGAAAATAAAAATTATATATTTTTTAAAATTACAGTTTACATATCCAAATAAAATATAAGTGTACTAGACTAACCATACGTCCATAATTTAGTTGTTTCATTTATTTCTTTATAAACAATAATACTGACAAAAGAAATTGTCAATTTGTGAAAAAAAATCTAAATTCAGCTATATTATCCATTTTGTTTCGAAAGGTGGATTGCTTCGCAGTGAACAAAGTAAATCGAGAAAGTAGAAAAATATTGTGTGACAAACTGAACATCTTACCATTTAAAATAAAATACTTTTCTGATCACGGATCACGATCACAGTCAAATACAGAAGTTTATTTATATTACATGTGTATTTAACACACTACTGGTTATTTCTGATAATGATATAAATATGCTAACCTAAAAATATATTTTTTAAAAACAGCCTAATTTTTTTACATTTCAAAAAGTACCTAAGATATTGAATATCCGATTACTGTCTCCATAGAAGAGCTTCCTACTAAAATTAATAAGACTGATATATTAAAATAAAATTTTAAAGTCTTGACATTTCAAATCTTTAATTTTTATATACATACATATAGAGGGCACTGATAATACGTCCATAATTATATTTTTTTCAGAGAAACACAGAAATTTGTAATATAAATCACAGAAACTAACTTAACTTACTTCTTACTTAAACTTAGGTACATAAAAACGAAATTTTTTAAAATCTATCTTTTTACATACGTTTTTATTTTCCTTCCGTGCTCTATAAACGTTATTAGAAATGACTTTTATATTACCACAAAAAAATAGACGTCATATACATATGTAACTTACAGTGGCTTACAGTAGGAATAGATTTAGGTTATGCTGTTACCAATGATATTATACAATCATATATAATATATGTACTACAATATATCTAAGATGTACATAGGATTATGAACATTCGTTTAACCAACGTCTTTAGATAAAATAAATCCGTCGTTTATACCACCCTACCATGTATTTATTTGTAATTTCAGGGTACTATTAATAGTGTTTTTACACTTTAAGTTTTAACGTAAAATAATACTTTCTTACCCATATAAAAAATGTATGGACGTTTTTGAGAACACTTTTTATGACTGAACATGATTAATTTATTGTTTGAAAATCCTTCACGTAATAACTAAAGAAAATAATTATTTATATTAAAAGTTAACCTAGGAAATAGTTCTGCTAATTGCTGTTTGTTTTCTCAAATCAAAAACCAATCCATGAACCAAATTTAAAAAACAATCACGAAATCAACGTGTTAAAAACAGTAAGATAGTAAAATTCACGAAATAGTAAAAGAGGAAGTAGACACTTCAATGATTTGCACGCAGTTTGTAAGTCTTTCTAATGTTATTCTGTTAAAAAAAACAGCATAGGTAACGCGACTTACATACAAAACGGACAAACCGACAAGAATTTTCAATTCAGTAAATATTTAATTTATATATTTCCCAGAATTTTTAGTAATGCACAGCTCTTTTGCTTGTATGCACTGCACCCCCCTGGTAACTTATGTGGTCTGAAACAATATTTTAAAATGAACAAAGTTGCATTCATAATTCATTTTAGCTAAATCTTGGACGCGTCACCAGTGTACTCTTAAAAAGTTTTTTCTCAACTAATTAATAGCTTTTCCTAACGAAAAATCATTTTTCATTGTTTTCTTGCGTGAAATTTTTTTTACAATACATAGTTAATATTTCAATTGCATTGTCCTCTACGTATTCACGTGCACGCTTTAATAATTAATTTTAAAAAACAACATTCTAATACAATACGTTGAGTTTCATTCAAACATATTATTTTCAAAGTAATAAAAACGTGTATTATTTATTATATTATTTTATGTTATTTTATCAAGTATAAGAAGAAAACCACAGATATGCTTAAATATTTAGTTTTAATACTAAAGCTTTTAGAATATGCACGATGTACGAGGGGATTTATCACTATCTTTACCGGTTTCGATCTCTATGTTTACTAGAGTCGTTCATCTCTGTCACTGAAGTCTGTAAATCTTCCAGACTATTAACCAGTGCGCTGTATTGATGGCTAGCATATTGGTGTATTTTTCAGAGCGACCAGATTCGACATTAACTTTTCGAGCCAGCTCTGGACGTCACCGATACGAATAAGACTCGTAATAAAACAAAAACAGCGAGAAGCATTTTACAGAAATATGGCGAACGCTATTTACGAAATAAACTACGAAATGCGATTTTCAAACGTATTTAATTATTATTGTTTTATTTTAACTAAACCGGCTTGAACACGTATCGAGAATGCCGTAATGGATTAAGACGTTACAATGTCTGCCTATTTTTTTACTATCATCTCCGATACCGGCTCAGATTAAAATAATAAATTATTTCGTTTTTTGTTTGTAATGTCCGAAATCTTGTCAGGGTAATTACCGCATATTTCGGTCTACCATGCACAATTAAAAAATAAATAAGTTTCACATGAAATTATAAACAGCAACTCATTTAAGTATGGATTATTTGAACCAACAACTTATAGTATTTACCTAAATTTCTAAGTATACATTAATTTTGACTGATAACTGATTTGTAAGAAAACTGATACATAACATTAGGGTGAAGTGCCAAATTCTTTTGGAGTATACGAATTAGTTGGTTAATGGTAATATGGACAGTAGGGGTGACGTATTAGGGAACGTGATATAATACATTAGTGTTTTCTCCGATACTGAATAACATCACATTCACTAATACTTCACCCGTATTGTCCGTATTCCCATTAACGATTCATTCTCCCCCCTTCCACGCCCCGCCTCACTACCCGAAAGGGTCAATAAGAAACTGTCTTTAAGTTTAATTTTCACCTAATTATAAGAGGGACTGCTCCTCTTGAAACTGTAACAGTGACGAAATAACCCTACGTGTGTATAAAACAAAATTTAGTTTATTGAAAAAAAATCATGTTGCACCACAAAGTCAATTAATGTGATATTTAATTAAATTTATATATTTAGACATTTTAATAGTTGTGAAAAACTGGGGTAAAACTGTTGGGAGGAAATGTGAATGTATTTTGATCGTAGATCAAAGGTGATAAACATTATAATATCAATATCCGTTTCGTAATTTCACTACTCTCTTCGAAAATGTAACATTTGTGTAACTTTTTTTCTAGAGTAGAAGGGCATTATATTATGTACATTTTCGAGTATACGAGTAATAAAATAATATAAAAGGAAGATTTTTCTAACAACGGAATGATTTAATTGGATACTTGAACGTATCCAAATGACCCCACTCAGTATATCTGCTTTATTTACTAGGTCCGCAGTCAACCACCCCCCATCCCCATCTTCCTCTCGGCGACTGTTATGATTGCTGGAAAGGGGTAGAGAACGCTTACTTACAAAATCCGCAATAAAGGCGTCGCGACGCTATGTCTACGAGGCTTAACCCTCCAGTTTCCGCACACACCCTAACACTTTGTTTTTACTAGTTTACATCTAACACGCCGGCGGTATTATTCCAATCCTCCCCGTGTTATCTCAGTCGGTACCGGTTACAGAATAAGATAACAGGTACCTATGTATCGAACGTTGTTCGTTCTCACGCGGAGCGAAGATTCGAGGATACATTTCTTGGACCAGTTAAGTCGGGGAATCTCATCTTTGCAATTGAGATCGGACTAATAAAAAGTTCAAAATGGATTACAAAATTTCAAAGCGTACAGTTTAGAAACAATTAACGGCGCATTATATTAATTTATCGAATTGATTTGAAATAGATAATTCAAACTAAAAAAAGTTGAGATAACAAATTAATGTTATTAAGGAGAACACATTCTTATTGTGAAATTGCAATTATAACAGACGGTCTGTGATATTTTAAATACTAATTAAATTAATATTGTTGTTGCGCTACCGGTATTCGAACCTGGATATCTTTCCAAACCGGGGAAGGTGCATTATCCAACAATGCTACAGCGACAGTATTTTTGACGACAAAATTTCGTCACTTTTCAAATTAATACATCTATCGTTCAATTATTTGAAAGAGCCATCTACTTTGTTTTTACGAAATCTCAAATACCTTCGAGGAAACCGATAGCAAACGTTTTCTATGGTGCCTAATTTCATTATCTCATCAGAATAATGATTTTTATTCGGAGGTACCTCGTTACTCGGGTGACGTCTACCATGGTTATTGGGTTGGCTGTGGTAGAGGCCTGTGCGTGGAATTATATAATACCACCCACGCGCACTCTTGGAAGAATGGAGAACTCGGTCCAGTGATAAGGGTGGTCCGAGATGACTGGAGCTTTCTGTTATTTTAGAGCCCTTTCTGGTCTATGCATAGGGCTTTATATAGCCCTTAATATAGTAGGACCCCAGATGCGAACAGAGGTACAGGGCAACGCCGCCCTTAATAACACACGCAGGATAATGCATCATCGATGATATAAAAAAAAAAAAAAAGATGTAGATTCAGTCAATTATGGTCTAACACCTATCTAATAAACTACAAAATTAACCATAATATGAAATATACTTGTAAAACCAAGTACTAATATTTTTATTGTATCACTAGGTGTTTTGTCAATATTGATGGGAATTTGGTGGATGGTGATTTTTCTGACATCCTGAAGAAGAAAATGATATTTTTCGAAACCGCTAGATGTATTTTAATTCATTAAGTGGTTAATAAAACAAAGTTAACAATTTAAAATAATAAATTTTAAACAAAGTTGATTTTGCTAATAAAAAAAATAAAAATAAATAAAGTTATATTATTGTTCATCGATTATAAATTACACTTTTTTTGTTTCGAATCGAATTTCAATAGTTAAAAAGTATACAAGTACCTACATATTAATTGTGTCGATCAACGTTTAAAAGGTATTTGAATTAAGAAGAACTCGATGTGTTGTAGAAAATAGACAAACAATTCATATGATTGCTATTGACATATCAACCTAACCAACAAATTACTAAAATAATCGAATTTATTCACGAAGCTCTGCGTGTGCAGTATTCGAAAAATATTTAGATAGACTACAGTCAAGAATGTTTGTATATTTTAGTAATATTTTAGTGATCATACAAAAAACTATTACACGACACTTTTGCCTAGATCAAAACTAAGACATGAAAAAACAAGAATTTTGAATTATTATTGTATTTGGATACTCTGTCATATACGCAATTAACTTAGTCCCAGTTCTCGAATAGTGTAATTGTAGAATACATAACATCAGTAACAAAAAATGTTATTATATTTTTGTCTACTGAAAAATGACTTTTTGAGTTGTCTTAGTTTTGATCTAAGTTTGCGATATATTGATGCTAAATATTTATTTATTAAATTATTTTTAAGTTTCTGTGTGTAATAATTGTTATGTACATTGTATTTAATTATCAATGCACACTTTATGCCCACTGTAGTTAGTATCTACAGGTTGCGGTGGATGGTCCGCATTATAGTGAACGCCTGTAATGACCATTTTTAAAAGGTTTAATAACTACATATATTTATTATAATATCATATAAACCATGTTTTTTGTGTTAAGCAATTGAACTGTATATTATATTAATCCTCTTTATATCATAAAATAAATAAATAGACCAATAATTAAATTTTTAGATTGTGAAGAAATGGATATAACTAAATAAAAAATATTGTTGTTTATCAATCTGTGTTAATCGACCCTATTGTATTCTGGACCTAAAAAGTTTCGCTTTTTAAATACCAAACGATTCCCGCCTGTTTCACGACGAGAATAACAAAATTAATTCATGAATAGTGGTGGGTACCTACTCAATTTTAGGTACCAGAAGAAATACTGGACAAGGAAGGGAAAAAAGACCGCACTCCGCCCTCTCCTATATTTCCAAGCACCTCGGAATGTGGACTGTATGTAGGATTATCACACACAATATCTCGTCAAAATTTCCAAAACACCAATATAGACTCTGAAATCACCGAAATTGATAACAGCTTTCGCTCAACTGTTCCAATGCAGGGCCGCCTATCGACTAACGAGCGAGGCCGTGAGGGGGAGAAAAGTAAGGGGGGAGCACAGAGCATTATTTCGTTCAAAGTAAGTAATATATGTTACATGGCAATAAATATGTGTCCCAAACAAATAGTTTTATTTAATAGTGCAGCGGCGAGAGGGTTTGACCGAGAGGCTTAGGAGACCTATCCCACATTCGCAATAGTCCGTCCTCTATCGTACGGAGGCTGAACTATGATAACCCTTCAGCGATGCGAATCATCTCACAAAGGCTGGAGACGGAATGAGTTTTTTTCCCCAGTGTACATTTATACGCCCGGAGGCTGTACCCTAGATGTAATTAAGCCTCCAGTGTGCGCTGACTCAGAGCGCTTCAGTTCGCGGATAGTGGGATATTAATGAACGCACTCCGACTCTCCGCTACAACTGTTCCTGCCAGTCACGTGAAAGAAAACGTGGAAGATATCGCTGAATACATATGGTGTAGAATCTTTTATTAACCAGCAGCGCATCAGAAGTATAATATTATCAAAACTCTTGGTCGCTGGTTAGATTTTCTTCACAATACATTTTCACGAAGGGAAATTCCAAGAATAATAAACGTTCTTACGTAGGTTAATTATCTTTTAGTAGTGGTGGAAGTAATCCATTGTTTTTCAACATAACATCATTAAGGTTGTTGTTCAGAAAAATAAGGAGTAAACCAGTTTTCATTTAGAAAGAACAATTATATCAGTGTGTGTGTAACAGCACGTTTCAAAAACATGTAGTACATTTTCTTTAATATTAAATAAATACATGGTGCCGGAAAACTCCTAAGAAATAGAACACACAACACATACAGAGATCAAATTTTCATGTACACCGTTTTGTTTTTTTGCGAAATATATATTTTATGTTTTCCGTCGCTGTGTATATGTGATCGAAATAAGTATTTTTAATATATTACTTTTATAGTGTAAGTACTTGCATGTAAAAACCAACAAATGCATTCGACTGAGACAAATGTTGATTATAATATAAAATACATTAAAAAAATAACAGATATAAACATTCCTAATTTACAAAATTCAAAACATGTACACCGTGTTTTTAACTAATTTCAAACGTTAACCCCTGCCCACTGATCAATTAAAATGCACAGCGACATCAGTACACTGTTACAATGTACATATTACGTCTGGTATTACTCACACTAATACGATTGTTCTTTCTAAATTGAAAGGAGTATAACTATTGTTGGCGCAAGTCGAATACTCATTCCCTGTCCTCTTTCGTCCATCCAATCATTTTATACCTGTCCCGCTCTTACCTTACATTTCGCCGCCCGGGACGACTCTCCGATTTGGCTTCGACCACGAAGCATTAAGGTTTTTTTGTGCTTCTTCCTGCCACTCTACACTCACGCCGTGCGTATCGCTTGGACCGCGCAGAGGAAGTGAATCGTTTTCGGAAGTGCCGTTAAAGAAATCTCGGTTCGGCATAATATACGTGCTCGTCAACCGGAGGTGCAATCGACGCCCAACCCAGGACTTCAACGCAAGGTAGGCCATATCCATTTGCCCTTATGGTCCTTCAGACTTCCATTTCGGGTTGCGTCAAATACTTAAAACCATTCTAGATTACAGTCCACTGGATCTTATTCCACTATTATAAAAGAACGAAATTGATTCGGATTCGTGTTTTTTAACAAGGCATGGGAGGGGGTCACCAGGAGAACCCTTATTTCCGCTTGGAAGAAGCTTTGGCCGAACAACGTTGTCAAACACGACTTTGAGGAGTTTCAAGCCAGTGGCTGTGAAACCTGTAGTCGATGACATTGTGTTTTTGGCCAATACCATGGGGCTGGAGGTGGATTACAACATTGATGAGGTTGCTGAAGAGCATAGCCAGGAACTGACCACCGAAGAGTTTATGGAGCTGTATTCTGTTCCACAGCAAGAAGTTGTGGAGGAGAGTTCTTCAAGGGAGGTGGAGGGTAACAGCTTCAGCAGAGCGACAACCATCCAGCGCAATAGCATGGGAAACTATTATATCGTACATTGAGAAGGATAACTCTAATGAATAAGTTGCTATATGCACTAAAAATTTATTAAATGAAAATGCAGTGTTGAATTTTCAACAAATTATGAAGCGTAGGTAAAAACAAGTGTAGTTTTATTGTAAAATAAAAAAGGATTATTATAATGGAAAAAAAGTTCTTCGCATTACGAGTAAGATTTGGGAATGAATTATGTTCGTTAATTGAGGTTCCACTGTAAACAAATCAAAGAGGTCACGTATGTGGATAAATCGATAACAAAGAACAGTTTCTTATAACCAAATTAGAATTGGAAAATCTGCGTTGGAAAATCTAATTTATGCACGCTACACATAGCAAATGAAAATCGATCAAACACAATTTTTATGATTCTTTCCTGTCATCTTAACAAGACTTAATGGCAGAAATTAGTATTTTTCCCTTAATGACCTAACAAAATTCCACAAAATAAACTCGAATGAAAAAAAACTAGTTTATATTGCTAACTTAGTGATTTTTTTAAATATATTTTCCAATGGAAGGGTTTGTAATACGTGCAGGAATTATACTTCAGTCAGGTGTAATGGAATTTAATAGGAGCTAAAAACAGTACATATCTGAAACAGGAATTGCAAGATTAAACGAACCTTATCTGAGCGTTTCTTGTAGAAGTTTGAATTTATTTTATTATTTTATCAAAGCTTGGGGACGTAAATATCCACGTACTTGGATATTTATATAAAAGGGTTATCAATTTTTAATAAAAAATAGTACTACATAAATAATTGGCTTTCGTAGGATTAAAACGCAATGCTCAACATCAAAAAATGAAATTGTTGAAACCGTTAAACTACTCACGATCAAATCGCCCTCTCCAATACTGTATTTGAATTCCTCCACAACCCCTAGAAATTGATCACAATTTTTTTTATATATTTTTTAATGTATAGATTATCAACAGACTGTTAAATGACCCTGATAGCTAATCCCAGTATGACATTAAAGTACAATGTTAAAGGGACAATAATTAGGGAAATATGTTACAGAATACACTGTTTTATGGTTAAAAAATTAAAAACAATTTAAAAAATAAGATAAAATAAAAATTATAAATAATAAAATCTATGCTTGTATTATTAATTTTAGTAGTATACGATGTTTCCGGAAGAAGATACAATAGGTATCGAAACATGTTGATGTATCAATAAATAGTGGTTCTAGTTGGTGTTTATTTTGTTATTTATGTATGTTGCGAATTGACAATTAAGAAGAATGAACAATGTTTATAGCCCACTCGTGCGCGATTTTAAAATAATGATTTTGGGGCGAAGTATTTACAATAACATCATGTATTAGTGCTGCGCCCTGGTGTTATATTTGTATAACTATTTCGAGTAATCAAGCAAGTCTTGAAGTGATATAACAGTAAAAAAAAATCTACGAAAAGTATTATAAACGATTTGGCGGCATTTTTTAAACTGACGTATTTTCAAAACCTCATATGAGGGTTTAATATGCGAGGGTTAAAACTACCACACAGAAGAATACAGAAGTGTGTGGATTCTAAGGTCAAGGCAATCTAACCGCGGGACACGCGACCTTGTCAGTAAAAGGGAATAATAATACAAACTTGGATTACTGTAAACATATGTTCGAATCATCACTATTAATCAATCATGAATTATACAATTTCGTTTTTGAATTGAGTCTGTGTCATGAAGAACATATCCATGTTAGTGTTAATCAAGAGAAATTGTCTAGATTCAATTCTATTCTAGCGTCATGAACATTAATTTTCTACATTTATACAATTATTCGACAACTAGTACTAACTGCGTGAGCCCTCTAGAGCTCTACAGATGGAAACATTAAATTATTACTCCATGTTTCAATTAGTAATTTAAGTAAATCATTCACAAACGTATACAGTCTGGTCTGGCTTGTAAAGGGGAGTGGTAAGAGCGCCTACCTTTGACGATAAACGGCACAGATTCGAATACCACTATCGGCTACCTAGGTAAGTCATATGCGAGGTCTGTATGATAAGTACCCCATGTTAGGGGGAAAAAACATTTTGAAAAAAAAAAACTCAGCAAAATAGACCCCCGTTTCGGCGATGACTTTCTCGAATCATTATTTTTCCATGATTTTCATCCAAACAAACGCAAACTTGCCCACAAAAATAAAACTATTCGATAAATTTGTTTGAAAATTTACAGGCGTCGTACGAAAGATGGCGTTAAACGATGGTATACAGATTTTGCGTCATTGGCGCCATTAGTCATTAAACAGGGGTACTTATCATGCTTTGCCCTAGTACTTTATACGCCATGCTGTGTCTCTGTAAAAAAAAACGAAGACAAAACTAATTCAATAATTTGCGTTTTGTTATTTCATAGTTATTTAGTTCATTTGCAGTATTTAAATGGCAACCGTGTAACACATTTTAACTAGAAATTTAAACTGGAACAAACTTTTATTTAACCACTTAATATTTTAATAACAACCGGTTTCGGAAAAGCGACCACTCATTTCCGATATAAAAGCAATCCTTCAATTATAAATACAGTATTTGTGATTGTACATAATTTGCAATAATTTAAGCACGCAAGTCGTCCGTAAATGTTAAATTTTATGGGAAACACGAAAACTTATAAAACAATTATACAATGGGTAATTTTTAATCATATATTTTATTTTTATTCATGTGTACATATTAATTTGACAAAGTTGACTTGCGTGCTGTTGTCTGGCAGTGTTGACGAAAGAAGGATACATTGAAATCATAACAAATAAATATCATTTTTGACTTGCGTGTTTAGGTCCGCGACAAGAAATATTATTTGATCATACAATATCGTATTAAATTTATTCACAATATTTTTTCAATCATCAATAAAAACAAAAGAATTACGTAAAATATCCGATATCTAAGATAAACTATCAAAATAATAGCCAATATAAATATTAATTAAATGTATTGATTAGAAAGACTTGCATATAAAATCAATTCAATCGAAAAATATCGTTGTTGCTACCGGGATTCGAACCTGGATCTCTTTTCAATTCGGGGAAGGTGCATTAACCGACTATGCCACAGCAGACAGTACTTTTGTTAACAATTTTTTGAACCTATATGTTACACTTTTCAAATGAATACATCGTTCCATTATTTGAATGCCATGGCCATGGCGATAGATGTATTAATTTGAAAAGTGTAACATATAGGTTCGAAAATTTGTCGACAAAAGTACTGTCTGCTGTTGTAGCATAGTCGGTTAATGCACCTTTCCCGAATCGGAAAGAGATCTAGGTTCGAATCCCAGTAGCAACAACAATATTTTTCTAATTAATACATTTAATTAGTATTTAAAACGTCACAGACCTATGTTCTGAATAATTAGAACTTCACAATAAGAATGTGTTCTCCTTAATAATATGAGTATAATTTTAAGTGTCAATTAGAAATAATAATTTTTATTTTTGAGCGAAAACATTTAATTTTGTTTTCATTGTTTCGCGATCTTAAACGCAAAGTCACTCTGTACGGATATAGGTAATTATAACGTATGAATTACTTGCACCTACTATTATTTGTATTAGCAATCTATATAACACTCGCGTTACTGCATTGACTTCCAGAGTGCGAGGTGCTAAAATCGAATAGGTTTTTACAATTACCAATGAAAGTCCGACCTGAAACCGACGCAATATTTATCCCCACTTCGCGACTGAACACAATCGTAAAACTTGTGACGTTGTCCGTTGTGGGATGAAGCACAGGGCCAAGAAGCCACCGCCGGCCAAGCCCGTATCGCGAGAAGCCTGTTTGTTTTTCATCCGAGCGCAGCAGGGCCGGAGCGGTTTTTAAATATTTATTAAAGGCACGAAACGCCCCCGTAGCTAAATAAGCATGCGGAGTCACGTTCCGGCGATCGAACACACTCGTACCGCGTTACATTAAATATGTATTAACGCGGTCGGGAGGACATCCTGAACGTTAACCTCACGACCGGCGTCGGTGTCGGCGTCCACCCGGTTCTACAAACTTGTTTTGACCAAAATCTGATTTTCATTTCATTTAATTATTTATTGTGTATATATAATATAATTTCATATCGTGGCAAAATATAAAAAAATAATTATAAAATTCCACAAATATATTTAAAGAATAGCAGTAAAGTGGTTTCAAAGTTTCAGCTACGAATTAACATCATAATAATAATAATAATGGATAATTTGTATAGCGCCATTTTCGTAAAAACTTTCACCTCAAGGGCGCTTTACACAGAATATGTTTTTTTAAATTAAAAAATCGTTATTTTCACTTATGAAAATGATTTTTTGAAAAAGTGCGTTTTTAGTTTCTTCTTAAATAAAGTCTCTGATGCACTGTTTCTAATAACGGAGGGCAAAGAGTTCCACGCTTTTGGGCCTGCCACTGCGAATGCCCGTTCACTAAATTTAGACTTCTGGCAACGGCTGATCGGTTCTACAACCCTTCCTGCAGCTGAAGTAGAGGCTGACCTGAGAGATTGACGTCTGCCATTCAAATTGTCTGGGATACAAAGTTCTTGAAGATATAGAAGCGCCATGTTGTGTGTCGCCTTGTACATCAACCAGCACAATTTAAAGTCAACTCTTTCAGGGAATCGGAGCCAATGTAGCTGATGTGAGAGTATTGATAAATAAATATATTCATGTAGGCATATCATATATATTATATATGATATGAAGAGACATGAAAAAAACGTGTGAATGAGAGAAGAGAAAAGCGTAGTCGATATAATAGTATGAACCAAGAAAATTAAACGACCAAGCCAACACACTCGGATGTCGGACAAATGCAATCAACCAATGGTACCCGAAGAAGCCGAGAGGCCGACAGGCCGCCCTGAAACCCACTGACAGATAAAAGTGGGAGGACACTTGGCGAGACCTTTATCCAGCCGTGGATAGAAAACTACTAATGATACATGGTATCTATTAGGTACACATATAATAAAAGAAAATAAAAATAAAATATAGGTGAAGTATGAAATCTAAAATATAAATGAATTGGGAAGGAAGAATAGGGGAGGGAATTGGGTGGAGATTGAAGTTAGAATAAAAGGCATAAGAAAAGAAAAGCAATGAAACGGGTAGGTTTAATGACGATTTCTTACCTGTAGTTTAACATGTGTTTATAAAAATTGTTTTCAATGTAGTGACTTTTAATTTTTTTTCAAATTCGCTGAACTGTTCATTATAGGATTCACGAAATCGCATCGCGCAATTGCGCAGGGCTTGACATTTATTTATTTAACTATTACCGTTACGTAAAATTACGTTATAAAATTACGCACACCTAACTTTTTTAAGACAGTCTTGGTAAGCTCGGATCATAACATTGGCCGGTATGCTGTTTTATTAATTGAATCACTACTGAGTAGAATCAAGTTTATCCCTGCTATATCTATATATACAAAAGCCTACAACAAGCCGTGATTTAGTGTCAGCTAAATATATTTAAGTATATTCCTAAAAAAACATTGTCATTTTGTTTTCATTATTCATTATAAATCTCAAAAAACAAATATATACCATTATATTATTTATATTAATAAGAAACTTGTTTTTACATTAATAATATATTTTAAATAAATACATTAAACTTTTTTTAATAAGCACAGAATTACGCATCTCTTACTTATGAGAGAGGCCAAGCAATAGTTTAGATAAAAAAAATATCAAAAACGCATAAAAGTTCAAAGTCAACTGTTGATAATCTACAATTAACAGGGTTTAAGAATAGCCTAGTTTAAGCAAAAAACATGTTTATCTAAAAATAAGTTATGTTTGGAAGTTGTATATATGTGTAACCATGTAGGAATATTACAAGTACAACTTCGCTATGGTTTTTTTGAAATTTGATATTCATTCCCTGAAACAGGATACATGTCACTAATGAGAATCTTTTTATTTTTATTAGAAATATGAAAGCTATATTCTTTATATGACGTATGATTAACATATTATATTATTATAGAATACGCCTTAAAATTCAATTTTATATATTTCTTATTTAGACCAGTATATATATCAGTACTTTGAGCATGTCCAAGAACCCACACAATTGTGATTAAGTGATCACTTAAACCAGCCGAAGACAGAACGCGAGCCCTGTAATACCCATTATTCCATACTTCCCATATAATATAAATATAAATAGCATCGTCTCTGCGATATCTATAATTTGTCTTAACAATGCCTTTGGAGATAATAATTCAGTAATTGTGTGTGTGTTCTTCGACATACTCAAATATTGTTAATATTTTCTTTCGTCCCAATGGCACTTTACCAACTTGAGAAATGATAAATTGCCAAAGAATCTGTAGCTACATTCATTCTGATCTTAAATATACGACGTATTGATACAATGTAAAGATAAAAAATTTGGATACTTTTAAATCAAAAAAACAAAAGGGGTTTTTTAAGATAGACATACAACATATTGCAGTAACAAAAGTAACATATTGCTCTCGCGTGTTCGCAAATTGTGTTCGTTATGAGTCCGATCGCAAGCGTGTCTTGAGAGAAATGGACGGCATTTAGACGATATTGTTTATAAAACGTAAAATCCGCATCGTTAAACTCCAATTTGGATAAATAAAATATGAGAATAACATTGTAGCTTTTTTTTATTTATTTAATATTAAACTGGAATTTTCCGCTGGACACCTTTATATATATATGTGTATATCATTTAAATTTGAAGCATTAAACAGATGCTCGCAGTTCAGTAGCGTTTTTATCTGACAATTTTTTTTTCGAATGGCAAACATCACGTGGTCGCTGGACATCGTGTAGCAAAAAATCAGGCGAAACAAAAAATTCGGATATCCCCTTAATTTCGCATGTATCCGAGGTTCAATCAATTTTCATTACAGCGATGCTGACTTAATATTCATAAGCTACCACCGCGGGTGTCCGAGGGGCGGGGGGTATGTCGAGCATCAGTTAACACCTAAAATGTAGGCAGATTTTTCTCGGCTGGCAAAATCAGGAACCGATTGTAAAATGATACTATTGTTGCCCAACGTATGCACTCATATTGCGGCTAGTGAAAACAGCCGGAGGGTAACGCGAAAGTTTCCTACAATCATTTTGTAACTATCGCTGGGTACAGTGTCGTTTTTATGTCATTTATTTACCGGGATTTTTTTTGTCAAACCCGCTTGAAATATTTAAGTTTTAATTGAATTAATGTACATTTGTTTTGTAAGATATTTATGTGTACTCTATATAAATATATTGATTGGCCAGAAAATTTTTCACTTAATATTTTAATGATACGCGGTTCTAAAAAAAAATTGTTTGAAAATGAAAAAAAAAAATTTTTTTGAAGGTTTGCTATAAATAATTTGAAATGTCAAAGAACTCATAAATCAATGTTATCCGTTAAAAAGGATGATTCCGCTACCGTGCAATACGTCAAATTAGTATACATAGTTCTCAAGTAAGTAGTGGAGCATGTCGGAAATGTGATTTTGCAGTATGTTAAAAAAAATAAGAAATAAATCCAGATTACCATGCTTTTTTAATTTTTTCAAAATGTGCAAAACTTTCGAAGATATTGGCGTTCAAAGTTGGGCTTGTTGAAATAACGCTCGGATTACCGTGTGTCGTCACATCTCTCGTACGTACCAGAGATGTCAACACTCACCCGCCAGAGTGTCGACTACCGACTTGTCGGCTCGGAAGATGTGACGTAACACGATAAAACGGTATAAATCGATCGTTTTTAAAACACGCAACTTTGAACATCTGTAACTCTGCCATATTTCAAGATATCGAAAAAATTATTTCAGTTTTGTAAATGAGATATTTCGAAGAATGTATTAAATCATAGGGTGATATCATCATGATATGATCCTAAATCATAATCATCTATCAAACGTACTTAGAATAAGAACCAGCAGAAAGCAATTGGCCGACGCCGATCGCCATTCGCCCTGCAGGCGCGGCTTATAGATACCATTTCGCGGTCAATGGTGGCCACTGCGTGACCACGACCAATGCGAATAAATACTTTTCTTAAAATAAAATGTAAATATATTTGATATTCTAATCAATATTTTCAAAAGGACATAACAAAATACGACGTCAAATTTTACTTTAATGTCCATTATGATACATGTACATAAAATATAATTTTATTATGCTAATTAAGTTAAACAACGATTTCATGAAAATAAAGTATATAATTCAAGATTTAAATAGCGCCTAAGTTAAAAAAAAACTCCCAGAAGGAATGTGATTACTAGTCAAATGTCCAACACCACACGCGTTTTAAATAAAGTAATATAATAATAATAGATAAAAATGACAAAACCACTGACAGATAAATTCGTAAAGATAATCGCCGAATTGAGAGTATATAGAGAGGCGAAGATTTCCATTCTAGTTTGTCACCGCTGGGAAACAATCTAGCGACGATTCGATGCGAAAAGTTTATGGATAGTCTAGAAAATAACGATATATCCAAAGAATAAAAATATTCAAAAGAACAAGTTAAGTCGTGAGTAGATTACGGGAAAAATGATTGAAAACGTAATACAAAACTCAATTATCGGAAATGAAACATCAAGGGAGATTCTTTATATATTTGGTAATAATCTTAAAGAGTGGGACTTAAGATTGACTGAATTGAAATGTCCTAAAGGGATCGATAAGTATTCTTATTATAGACGATAAAATTAAGAAAGTCGGCATAAAACAAAACCCAGTAAACAATAATAAAATCTTATGTTCACATCCTCAAGCAGTATTTTTCATACGAGTATGTGAATAAAATGATTAAATATATGGCTTACGTAAATATAAAACAAGAAATGGCAGGCGACCAAACATTTAGAAAGAGGGTAGTACAAAAAGACTGCTGAGGACAGTTTATATAATTTTATTTAAATTACACGAATCCGTCATCCTGTGTCGACACTACGAAAGTAGATCAATATTACTGCGATATCCACTCGACCATACAGATAATCAAATGGTTTATAACTGGGGATGATAAAATAATAATTGTATTAAAAAAAAAAAACTCAATGGGTATATAATTTAAGAAACAAAACAAATCTTATAAATATCTACTTGTCAGAAAGAATGAACGCGTTTTCAATTCTCCGAGTGAAAACATTAGATAAATCTCTCAAAACAGCGGGTAGGAACTGCGTTAAAACATCAGAATGTAAAGAGCTCGCTAATGGATTCCGCCTTGAGCCTGTCGAACAGGAGATCGGGGGAAAACTCTGCAATCCTGCGGGAAAACTTTACCAGAGAAGAAAGCCTCTTCAAACGTTTAAAGAGAGAGGAGGGGTTCGGCATACATTTTAAAATAACTCAATATAGGAAGAATTGTACTACTATCACTATGGTATTCCTATAAACTGAGACTTAATACTGCAGACCATCCCTTCATAAGACGACTCTAGAATGCTGTGGCACGGCATCAAACTTAAATTCATGGGTAAGTTAATATACATATATTCATAATAATATTACGCTTCCCCGTCTACGTCTGTGACTTTCTGGATGCCGGTTTCGGTTTCAATGGCTGTTTAGTGCTTGAATAAACGGTCAGGTTTGTGAGACGCTCTCATAGCACGAAATAACGTGTTTTTAATACCTGTAAGTTCAGATTACTTAAATGTTTTCTATTTTATGCATTCAATAACAGTACGCAAATATACATTCAATTTGAAATGAAGTGTACATCGGCCACTAGCCGCCGATTGTCTATCCGTTAATATATAATATTAATATACGTATACATTTTATCGTAATTTACAAAAGCAAAATAAAATACTTGCATATCTTATTAAATTTATTTATATACGTGTATGTTCATATAATTACAATTTATAATTAATTACAGATTCAATTATTTATTTATTTTAAATCCCGTGCCCACCCCTACAAGATAAACACCAGGGCAGACATTGTATACATTTAATTGTATGAAGAACACGTTAGACTGATATTATTTAAAAGTGTGTAATCGTTTATTTATTTTTATATAAATAAAAGTAAACTTATGATAAGTTTATTTCAAGCGTGTGAAAACAGATAAGAATGAAGAATTCTTTCATTTAAATTTAAGCAAGCAGAAATAAATACATACTGTCAATATTTGTTGTAATATTTTTTTTTAGTTTAGTATTTATTAGCCATGTTGTTATCGACTTCTAATTTATTTCACTTTCTCTTTCTATACCATTGCTCAAAAAGGTTAGGAGGAAGTTGGCGTGTTGACCGAATTTAGTTTTCATTGTAGCATGTATGTTGTTTTTAGTGCCACGATAATGACTTATGTGTTGTCTTCGTAATCTTTTATATTAATAAAGATTATATTTGCCCCCCACTCCCATTTGAACAGTTAGCACATATGTATCGACCGGAATAGGGCATAATATATGGCAATCAAAGTATTAGACTGTTCATAGTCTTTTCGATGTTTCTTAGATTACAAAATAAATAATACGATTATTTCCATGGTTCAATTTTACACAGTATTTTAATTATATATTACATTTACAACGTTATCCCATCCACAAGCTTTTTGCACGACTATAATTCCATCATCATACAAATGAGGCCCTCAAACTGTCCCAAGTTCTGACTTCAGGTGTGAGTCTAGTTTTGAATTAAGAGATATGATGAAAGTTTGAGGAAATAGTTGGGAAAGCCTACATACAGGATGTATTATGTTTCAGGCTGATTTTTTTTAGCCGCCATTTTGGTTTGGCAGACATTTGTCAGTTCGCATTCGGTAGTCGTAGAGAATAGTTGATTACAATTTATTATAGAGCATCGAACGCCTCAACAGCGTATTGAATTTATTAAAACATGTTATCTAAATAATAATGGCAATTCTGTAATCATTAATGGTCATCGTTATCATCACAAATTGAAAAATTCTCGGTGGCCGAATCGGGTCGATTGGGCCTGCAACACATATGGATTCAACAGGACGGTGCCACCTTTCATACAGCCCAAGCTACGCTTGAAATTTTGCGAGAAATTTTTCCGGCCGCATGTCAAAAAGCGGTGATATTAACTGGCCTCCTCGATCACCTGATTTGACGACTCCCGGAAATTTTCTGTGGGGTGTACTCGAAAGGAAAGGTCTACCTACGCCAATAACAATTCCGATACTAATGGACAATATTCGAAATGAAATTGCTGAAATAACACGCGAAGTGTATGGTTAAAAGAGCATGCATTTGTGCCGCTGTCAGAGAATAAAAACATTTTGTTTAATTTCCTAGTTAATCAAAAACAACAATTGACCTAGAACATAATATGCACCCTGTATTTAGGGTGCACATCCGCCGACACCACACTGGCACCACCACTACCCAGCGCCAACAGAGACAGGACCAGCGGTGAGAGGAGAGGTGGTCACGTGACATTTTAATGGTTAGTTCCCGCATCAAGCGGGGGGTGGTGTAACTTCAGCGAAACATAAGTAGGACATGAATACGAAGTGCTCCAAGTAAATTTACGATATTCATAAAATACTAGCTTTTAATCCTGCCCTAAGACAAGCGCACTATAAATATAAGTATTCTTCACTTATATGATAAATAGCGTAGTTACATATTATTGAATTTAATAAATTTAACATAACATAACAAATATCTATGAAATTTTATATCCCACAAATTTTCATATACGGTATTGATGAAAATGAAACTGAACTCGACTTTATAACTGTAAATTACTTTTCTGTTTGTCTGGTAAATAGGTTTATCTAGACCACATTACCGAATGGTTGAATTGGCTGAAATTACTGTATTGATATTACTGAATTGGCTGAAATTACTTCCAAAAAAAGTCAGTCAAATTTTAACCCTAAAAATTTATTTATAAAAATAATAGAGGTACAATTTGTATGTATGAAATAATTAATAAAAAAAAGTTGTATTACCACTAATGAACTAACGTATTTTAACTACAAATAAACGAGTAGATATGGGAAAACAATATTCATAGAACACGACACACAAGACGACACGTCGAGTATTGAAACGCAATTAATTGGAATCGCTTTTAATACTACACGCGTGCAATACATAAACAAAACGCAAAGAAAAAAAATTTACGTTACACAGAAAGATACAAAGAAAAATTTAAGCAAAACTTTATATTTCCGCTACTTTTAGTGCTTTTCCCAATTAAACTAAAGCAACTTTGTTAAGATAAATTGAAGATTAAATTGATTCCATTCAAAATTAAATCAATAATTATTAATGTTTCAAAATTTTTCGTGATTAACTTTGTGGGAGTCTATTGAAATTATAACTTTTAAACACATTTTATAAAAATTAATAAATTATTTAAATAAAACAACATTGTTTACTACACACAACACTTTAATTAAAACGTTTTCGACGCTTACTGCGTCATAGTCAGTAATAAACTAAAGCTTAAACCAGAAGATAGACTATCGACTACATGTGGGGGGGGTGGCGGTATGAGAGAATTAAAGAGAGTTAAATCAGAAGATAGACTATCGACTACATGAGGGGAAGGTGGCGGTATGAGAGCGGTGTTGGGGAGACGGGGTTTTCGGTGAAAAGTGAAAGTGGTTGTAGGCGGGGCTAATATGGACAGGAGAGGAGATGTAATAGGGGGTGTTTGTATGTTAAGTACATTTTAATATTAGTCTCTATATTTTCTAGAATGTCCAATTTTCTCCCCTTCGTGCATATATGTAGAATTTCTACGTTCTCATGGGCGAAATGATGACCATCTGATCTTGACCCCATGAGAACGTAGAAGTACTACATTCCCTCCCAAATTTGCAGTGATGTAATGAATTTTTTCATTTTTTTAAAGTTTTGCAAATATTTATTTTGTATATTCAGTTCAAATTTAAGTTGTTATGTACAAACGGAGCTATATTTTTTTAATATTTACACTGATAGGTATGTGTTCTCTCTATATGCTGAATGTGTGTTATATACAATACCGTCCTCGGCAACTATTATCGCTCCGTGAGACTAAACACACAAAAAGGCCAAAAGAAACAATCAATCATCCCTCGGCACCGCGCCGCTGTGCGCTGTGAGTGACTAACAGCCAATTTTTCGACGCCCCATCTCGATAAGCCACTCTCCTACCCCCTACCCCCTCCCCCCAGCCCGCCCCCCGCTCCAGGTACGCCGACTTCCCACCGGAATACATTACCGCTGGGAAGGAGCGCGGGTAACCGAGCAGAACAACATGAGAGCGCTATTTGGAGCGATTTCGACGACGTTACTTCGTATTCAATGTGGGATGACTGTTATCCAATAAATTGTCACCACTTTGATGTGACGTCACTCAACCCTGTATTAGCTTAACAAAAAAAAATTCTTCAAAAATTAACAAAAAAATTTTTTAAACATAGAATATGAATGCAAAATTCCATGGACCGAAATAGGTGGTCACATATCATCCGTGCGCCATCATCCGCCAATAGTCGCAGTTCCATAATCACTACTGGTCTTATAGAGTATGACAGCGGATATCCCGATAAAATCTGTTACGAAAACTACGTTAAAAAATTTCTAATCATTTTTACATACAAGCGAGTGCTCCACTATCTTGCTAATCTCCATATAGACTTTGGTGTCAAATTGTCATATAAGTATGTATATATAATTTATATTTTTGGTATATACTATAATATTAATACGTTCTTAATATCAATTAATTTTAATACTAATAACCGAAATTTATTTGAAAAATCTTTACACCTGGCGAAATTTGTTATTAATAAAGAGCCGTAAGCTAAACGTTATTTTTCTCATTTCATTGGTGTGTACGTTGGTAGTGCAGTTGTTAGTAGTGGCGAGATTCCGTTCACCGCCGGATACATTACTTTTATTTTGTTGTATTCGAGAATATTTATTCGAACGACGGTATGATACACGTGTCTGAGATATGTAAAACGCTTTTTTTTTTAAATATAAAAATAGCATTTTTAACTTTACAATACGATGAATATAGTCGTGCGTCGGTCACAACCCCGCGGGAGAGCTCGTGAAAAATTTAATTTTCGATTCGATTCTAAAAGTGTGCAATTTCATTTTCAGTATTTTTCAACGTTTTTCATCCACAACACTAATGAATAAATCAGCGAAATTGTATTACGAGTAATACAAATTCACGACACTAATGAAATTTATTAATTAGTAATATAAATTTAAATTGTCAAAAATATATATAAATATAGCACCCCGCTGCTGCCTACATGAGTATGAAATGAGGGGAGAGCAGCGTTATCACTTTTCCGCGTCTACATTACCTGTTTTAACAACTTCTATTTCCGGATATTCGATCCGCCTCTCGAAGATTAGAAATTTTAATCTCACAGCACTCGTAGATAAAAATATTTATGTGACATATTTCCGAGCGTGTAACGATGTTCAATCATGTTTTAAATGCATTTATAAAAATTAAAAAATCGAAGATACTACAACTAAAAAAAATCTAAAAAGCTTTAAATGACATAATATGCATTTGCAATACTTATTAGAGACCGATATTTTTTTAAAATATGATATCACATAAAAGACATACTGAAAAATAACAAAATTCGACAAAACTAGCCAGAAAAAGGCTGAATAACATAACTATTAGAGTTGATATCTATCATTAGTGCAGCATGTTCTGATCGAGGGTCATACAATAGATTTCGATAATGTACACACCATAGAAAACCCTAACTTAAAATCATCTGTATTTATAGAGAAGCAATAGAAATTTTAAATATTATTTAAATATATTTAATATCTTAAATACCGGTCTACGAAAATATATCCATCCAAAAAAACCTATCATTAATAATAAATCAACAAAATCCCCCTACAATAATCAAATAACCACTTAGCAAGGTGCATGCATGCACAAAGCCGGCTATTAAATAAATAACTAAATTTCAAGTCACCTTTTGTTACCATTAGATATAGTTAATCGCAACGTTAACTAATAATACTAAGTACCTAATGAAATTGCACTTTCTTCGAATGGTTGAGTTTACTAGTCAGTTTAGAGCAGGATTCGGGAGAAAATAATGAGTAATAATATTTACTCGAAACGTCGGGTGTATAACAATTTAATTCTAATAAGTGGATTATTCACCTTCACGTCTCATAATCAATTAGAATTAACTTAGTTAAATGATTATTGTTATAAATATTACAAAGAACAAATTAAATACATGAACACGACTTTTGTATGACCTCAAATTGGATATAACGACTCATGATTAGAAAGAAAACGAAGTAGAACGTATTGTACGTTTCATCTTTGATTTTACCCCGCGCGGCCTGAACCCCAACAATACACCGCACAATGCCCGGCCTATATATAATACCTCCAGCCGATCTCAGAATGTGTTCTCTCCGCGACGTGCAATTATTGTACCTGCATTTATTCATTGTTCGGATAGAAAATCACAAATGTTTCTATTTTCAATGGAGAGTAAAAAATATTGGGTAAATAAAGAATTTTCAGAAATTAATTAAGATGCAATTTCTCTGTCTGCCTCTGATGAATGAAGCGCGATGGGACGAATGTATGTGATAAGAAGTGTGAAAATTAATAAAAAAAATTATATGACTAACTACAAAAATAAGTCAGATATTACCGTACATTCGCACGATTCATTTATACTCGACTAACTGATAGATTTGTAAGCAATGTGAAGTTATACACTAGATTTAACATTCTTTTAAACTATTATATTCATTTAAAACAAACTGAATGTTATTTGTCATAATTAAGACAATATAAGCATTATAAGACCGCGACCGTTAGATGCATTTTTCGCGTGCCACAACATTATCTTAATATGGTAAATTCTTGCATAAACGAAATATATTTTCTTTTGAAGCCAAGATTACAGAGATAAATCTCGATTGAGACAAATTAACAAAATATTGTTACAACAATTTTAAAAACGAATGAATATTGTATACAATTAAATTAATATTATGGCCAAATGATGTCAACGAGTTAGAGTAGGAAATTCAATAACATCCTCTAGGACTGGTCGAGTGACATTATCTTGACTTATAAAAAATGTATGTACATTTTTAAGACCAAAATTTACATGTTTAACAATATTTGAGTATGTCTAAGGACACACAATTACTGGATTTTTACCTCCAAAAGCATTGTTATTAAACAAATTATAGATCCCTCATAGAGACGAAGCTATTTGTATGATTAATGGGTGGAATGGTGAACGTTACATTGTGTAAAGTGATCACTTGAGCCAGCCGAAGACAGATCGTAAGCCCTGAAATTTACATGTTGAATTAATAAAAAATAACTAAATAAATGTGTATACAATCAATTGAACACATGAAAGATAAAAAAATTAATATATACATATAAAATCAATTTTGTCGAAAAAATTGATATGTATATATATTTATAATTAATACATTAAATTAGTATTAAAAATATCACAGACCTATGTTCTGAATAATTACAACTTCATAATAAGAATGTGTTCTCCTTAATAAAAAAAATATATTACAATACCACTAATTGAATCAACCTATCTAAAAAAACTTGGAACATCTGTGATTTTAGCTCAGTCGGACCACCAGCCGGACAAAACAAACTACTACGCAGAATTTGAAAATAATAAAGTGTATTTATTGTACGCCTATCCATTCATATTCTTAATCGTTAAGCATCTGGGCTAGTACCGTTAGCGAGAAAAAAGTTGATATAATCAATTCTGCTTTGAAAAAAGGTTTTTATTTCGCTAAATATTTCCGAAATTCTCACATTAATTAGCAACATGTTACATGAAACAGGAAAATCGACATTCGGCTTGTTTGTAGATGAAATCAACTAATAAATTTCACATCTAAAAACATCATTCCAAAAAGGGAAATTTTTTTTATTCAACTTTTGTAGATCACCAAGAGAGAGACTCAATCCAAAGCTATTGAGGTGTACAAATTGATTGAGACACGCGGGACACAAAATGCGCAATAATTTCAATATAGATTGAAACGGCCGTACACAAACCGTGTACACCCACCCACCCTCCAACATAGCGGCGCCATCTTTGAGGTCCCGTAAAACCATGGGTGGAGAGGAAATAGGGTTATTTTTTCATCACAACTCATCACAGAATTATGATTGGCCAGTCGCATGGGACAGGGTGGAGAAGGGGTTCGTAGGGGAAATTAAAGATTTTCTCCATCGGTTCACCATGTGAATAATATATGCCTTTGTATAGTGGTGGCAAACCCATAGGACGCGTGCCTAACGACCATTTTTTGAATTAATAAAAGCTAACATTATTAAGGAAAACGCATTATTATATTCTAAATACAATATCACAGAAATAATACATAAGTTGTATTAATGTTTCCAAAATTTAATAAAAAATAAATAATTCTGGCATCTCACATCGGATTTTACTCAAAGGTGTTTGAGATTCGATATATATAAAGTAGATTGCTTTCAAATAATGGAATGACAGATGTATCAATTTGAAAGTGCAAAATAAAAGTTCGATAAATTGACGTTATCTTACGATGGTTCACTTCCCGGATAGAAAGGGTTCCTGGCTCGAGTCCGGTTGGCAAGAATTTTTTTTTTCAATAAATTTCGTTTATATACGAGAATTTCGACAAACGAATATTTTTAAGTATATCAACGAAGTATATTATATCAATTCAGTTAAATATAAAAATAAAACATTATCGATTTAAGAAACGTCGGAAAGTTTTCAACGAGATTTTTTATTGATTACGTACCCGGAATGAGTTTAGAATTATATCTGTACATAAAGTAGTGGATAAGTAAGATTTTTTAATATAACTCACGACACTTCTTGAAATAGAATTATAATATTTTTGGAAACGTAACCTCAAAATTTACAAAAAAAAAATATTTGTAAAAATCGACAAGATTAAGTTGTAAAGGATGAAAAGTATTTGAGAATTTAAACCTTTTTTTCATTCTTTACATTGTTGAACTCGTACTTTCGTAGTAATGGAAGGCTTTTTCAGTTAGTCATTTAAAAAAATCTCTAGCATCATAGAATCTAATCCTGAAATTACACTTAATTAAATAATTACATAAATATAATAAAAGAAAAAATCAATACTTTCAACATTTTTTAATTGAAGTTATAACAGATGAAATCTTTTCGTGTTCACGCCCACCATATATAGTCTATGGAATCAATTCGGCTGGTATAGAAGGGAGGCGGAGTGGCAACGGCATAAGGGTCAGTGACATAGGCGTTTCCATCAAGTATTTTCATCGCCAATCGATTTTACCTTAGTTGGAAAACTGTAGTACCTGTACCTGTGTTAATAAAGTTTTTTTCACATCAAGGGTGGTTAAAAAATACAATAAATTTTAATGTTTTAATATAGGGATCATAGACACGAGCGATGAGCGCCGCTGACTTTCAGAAATGTCGATCCTCAGAAACATGATTGGCCCGGTCAGAAGGAAAAGTATCTAAGGGAGGCGCGGCGGTATAATCATGAACTCCATGGTCTGACATCACCAAGTTCATTAGGATACAGCGTCTCCGATGGGATGGGCATATTGCCCACGCGAATGATTGAACACCTCTGAAGAGTCTGACATTTTTCAAACCAGGGAGAAGAAGTACATATGTAAATAATACAATATATACAGCTAACAGGAAAATTACGTACCTATTTTATTGTACTATATTTAGTTACATTATTGTTAATTGAGACTATGTTGAGTACTACGAGCCGGATTGCTTAATGTTGACGTGTTTTCACGTTTACGGAACTGAATAGAAATAAACATCCTTAAATGTGTAATACATTTATCACGCACGACGTACCTAACATAATAAATTATATATATGAAATAAACACACTAAAAAAAAGTTTCAAATATTTATTTATTTTTAATAAATATTCGGATGTATTTACATCCGATCGATCATATTATGTTTGAAATTAACTAATTGTTCACTTAACAAAAAACAGTATTGAACAAAATTTTGAATAATACTTTAGTTTACTTTTTTAGCATTTTTTTTTTTTTTTGAGAACAGATTTTTGTTGCAGTTTATTTAAGTTGCAGTTTTTCTGAACATGATTCTGTGCACTACTAACAAATATATAGACATGAACTAACGCATATTCCTTGTTTCAATATTTTCAATTTGGTGGTGTCCTTACGTGATCACTTTGGTACCACTTACGCAATCAAATAGCTCCGCGACTTTTTTTAAATATATGACTCGATTGGAACGAAAATTTTAACATTGACAATATAATATGCATTCATGTAAAAAAATACGTCTTGTTTACACAAAGATTTAATTTTCGAAGAGTAAATACTTTTACTCTTGAATAAATGTGTCATAAACTATCAGATTTATGTTTTCACAAAGAATACGTGTAGAATGCCCCTCGCCCCGCAACTAACGTTCCAAACCCCTCTCCTATATGGTACACTTTATTTCATGTATATTCATTTACTGGTCTGTGATTACGTGGTATTTTTAATACAAATTAAATTAATCAACTAGAAAGACATACAGAAAAAAATCTATTTTTCGAGAAAAAAATATACATAAATTAAAAAATAAATTATCTTTTTAGATGATTAATTTAATTTGTATTTTTTTACGTAATTCTTTTTCAGTTCTACCGAAGAAAAAATCTTAATTTGATTTTCATGCAGCTAAGCTACAGCACTGAAGAAGGTACACAATAACATGCAGGTATTTTACCTGACACAATTACTTTCGTGATGCATTTTCATCCCCGTGAAATTTTTTCATAACTATTTTATGTATGGTTCACTTCTAAAATAAAAAATATGCAGTAAAAATTCCCTTCGTCCGACATATGGACAGAGGTAAAAATTAACAAATTAAGAGTACAGCTGTCTTTAGCATCATCAATAGGTTCAAGAAATGTTCACGATTCAAAGACAACCGTGTTAATTAGTAATGCATCATAGATAATGTGTTGCTATTGCAAAGACAAAGTTACACAAACATTCTCAACATGTTTGGAAATATCAAGAAATATTCTAGACACTCAGTCTAGAAGGGGAATTCCCAGTATCAATTGGTTGACGCCCGATCATCTTATACCCGCAGCCCGCAACAGATGAAGCCGTCAGATGAAGCATGGATGTGACTCGTGAGGGTGTGGGAACCGCTGTTTAGATATTAAATGTCGATTCGCCAACAAATTGCTTAGAGATCGTCATGAAGTGACGTCGTACGTAAACAGCAATACAGATATATGTTTGTTTAGTTATTTTCCGTTGCCGAAGGGCTTAATTAATTTCGCATTGATGTGTTGAGGGTGTAAATTTCAATTTGTAAATGTTGTCAACCATGATTGGATATAAATACAGGTATATTAATTAATTAACATTAATTCGGCTCGATGGATTTTTCGACAACTGATACTAATGTTTATTGCTCGCTATAGTGGTACAACTGCTATGACTATTTCTACATAAAATAACAAATACTCAGTGCTTTCTTTTGTCATGTAACGCGGTGGAATGGCGTTCCGGTATCTTTTTTTACGGTATTTTTAATGTTTCAAAAGCAATTAGATGAAACAATGTTCGCGCGTACATAATTACAATCCATATTTATATAATTCGAACAAATGATAAAATATTACATTTTTATGACCGAGATGGATTCGATTTGGGTTGGTTTGAGTTCCGGGACCTTTTATTTTTTAAAAAAAAAAAGCACTGCCCTATAACCAAAAATTACAGAGGAGTACTAATACTTTGCATACTGTATGTTGTAGTGCTACTAAATTAGGTATCCCGAGCAGGCAGCGGATGTTACTGGTTGGCGAAATGTTATTACACGGTGTACTGTACGGCGCGAAAATGTTATAGCTATTGCGGCGGTTCTAGCTTACGCGAATTTTTATTATCTTTGCTGGGGGCGGACTTTGAACCCTGAATAGGCTCTTTGGCATTAATTAATGTATTCATTTTAAATATTTGCAAAATCAACTTTGTGGTTAAAATCCATTTTTTAGATTGTTAACACTGTTTCGTTAACCACTTAATGAATTAAATACATCTACCGGTTTCGAATTTTGGAATGGGACTTGCGGTTAAATTTAGTTGGTTGTTTATAATATTTTCGTTAGTTTTACATGCTTTATTTATTTCTAATGATTCTAAATTATTCAATTTAGAACCAAAATTGTTTATATGTAAAATAAATAATCAAAAAATTTATTTTAAAGTAATTTTCTAACATGTGATTAGAAAATTCTGAAAAACCATTATAATCTCAAATGCTCTTTAACTCGTATTTCAATCTGTTTTACTAATATAAAAAGCAATAAGAAGAAAAATTATGTTTATGACTAATGTTTTGGCTATATCGCTCATTTTTCATATGACTTCCTACAGATATCTTAACATTTCTGGGTTATAGGTCTCAACTCGGTAAGGACATATCAGGTCAAATATGTATTGTACGGATAAGAGTGTTGCGTTCTATTGTCTTTGACTGGCGTGATCATAAATAAATTAATCAATATTACACGTATAGGGGGAGGAAAGACTTATGAATTGTAATTTTATTTATTTATTAATTTAAAAAAATCATATTAACAATATCTGGTTGATCTTAGCACAGTGAATAAGATTTAAAATTAGATTAGATGATTTGATCATATGATACGAATGAATGAGGAGAGAATAATAAAAATATATATGTGACCCAAGTGTTGATGGCACCAAAAATAGAGAAGATTTGGCACGACCAAGTAAACCAGATACTGGAAGATGGTCCTTTGAGAAGCCTCAATAATCGACGAACTTGTACGAGAAGATGTATGAATGTGGATGATGCGAGAATTGTGTGTTAGAAGGGTATGGCGCTCTATCCTCTCTGCCTACCCTCGCGGAAAACGACGCGATGATAAATTAGTTAGTTGACAATATCGAACCCGTCTAGTGTATGCCATTTTGTGGCTAAATATTATTTTTATTACTTTATAACACGGAATGGAGGTGGGCTATAAATAGCATGCATAAAATACATAAATCAGTGTTTAAGGTAATTTTCATGCAATTTACGTATTTATTCAATATATGTACCGTTACCGGATATTCCCGGTGTACCACTGCGATTGCGACGTTCCGCATGCGCAATGGTTTCCTTCATCTTGTAGTGAATGGTTGAAATATTCAAGACAATAGATCAGCCCGCCGACTGTGAGATACGGTCTGTAAATCGTTTCTTGAATGCACGAAACATGGAACCAGCTGACATTCATCGCCAAGTGTGTTGTTTCTTCCTGATTTGGCGCCAAGTGGTTTCAATATTTTCCTTCGTCTGAGACGGTTCCTCGGTGACAAGCGTTTTGATGACGATGATAAACTCAAAGACGGAGTACAGTCATAGTTTTCATCCCGGGCGGCGTCGTTCTATGACGAAGGTATACAAAAATTGGTGACAAGTGCGACTATGTTGAGATGTGATGTGTATGTAGTTTAAGGTGTGTATCGTCCGAAAAAAGTAAAATGTTGCAAAAATAATGTTGTTTCTTTAAAAAAAAAAAAAACTGGTATTTACTTAAAAAAACGCGCTTCACATTATACAATTTGTTTTCATTAATTAAGTGGAATAATGAATATGCGATAAACAAGGTTACGGGTCACCCAGTTTATATTCATAAATAACGATAGATACAATATTTTAAAAATGTACATTTTACAAATTACGCCCGCACGAGCGTAATATATTTAAAATGTGTATTTTTTAAGGAGAGATGTGACGGGTGTAAGTTATTATGATATCCGACTTTACGACTCGCGCAACAGAGAACACCTCTTCCGGTGATGGATGTTGTAGACTATACAGAGACACAACCACTCATTCTTTTATCGTGCTAATAACAATTTTTATATAAATTACAAATCTACGCGATGTGGACCAACACACCATGAACGGGAATTGCACGAACGCAATTATCGACAAAATTTCATATTTCAACCATTATATTGATCGAGTGCTGTTTAATATTGATGTATTATTTCGACACATATTTTTCTAGTGATACAAACATAGCAACACAATTTATTTATTTTGATTATATAATAAATCTATAATAAATAAAAAAACACTTTATTTATAACTACATTTATTGATAGTGTTTCTCTTATTGTTTATATAATATGTAGTCAAAAAGTAATTTTGCAAATATTAAAGAAGAAAATATAATAAATAAAATAAATATCAGGAAGGCGTTAAAAAAACAAACCTATTTTTATTACGTAGAGGATACAGATGTAGGATATAGAAAACTAGTTAGCTTGTTGGTCTAGTGGATAAGATGCTGGCCTAATGGTCGGGGGTTCGCGCCTCTTTCCAGGAGACCAGCAAGATAATCCTATTTTCATATTACAAGCGTTTAGCTTAGTTTGAAAAATAGTAAAAATATTGATATGTGACATGTAAACTAGATATCGGAAGATGGTCCTATTCAAAGACTCGATAAAATTGACAATCGTGCATGAGAAGATTTATTAATACGGATGATGTGAGTATTATATATAAGGAGAATAAGTTAAAAATCGCATACGTCAAAGGTGTCTTTTTTTTCAAGGAGAACATAGTTCTGTAATATTTTAATACAAATTAAATGTATCAACGAGAAAAATATACAGACAAAATCAATTTACGAAAAATTATTTTTTTACAAATTAAATTAATCAATTAGATAGAATTAATTATATTAATTTGAAAGATATACATATAAAATCGATTTACGAAAAATTATTTTTGTCGCTACCGGGATTCGAACCTGGATCCTTTCCTATCCGGTGAAATGCGTTAACCGATTACACTACACCAACATAGTATGTTGATGACAAATTTTCGAACTCGATCCAAAATATCGACAAGGCGCTACCACTTTTCCCTGTCTTGCGCTGTGTCAGTACATGATGACCAATCTGTGTTCATAAAGTATATTTTGTTGATAGTTATTATCCCAATTTAGCCTAGGGCGCGATCCATTGGCAGTCTTTTCTCCGGAGTTTCCGAGAAGGTACACCTCGGGACCTGTTCCGAGACGTGTCCAAAGCCACCCCAATTGAAATCTATGTGATAACATACATAGATATATGAAAAAGTAGGTTCCCCTCATTACAGTCTCGCTCGATCCAATAATGTTACTCCTGCTACACCCCTAATATACATCAAAGTTCGCCCGTACACATCTTTAAAAGTAGTCAGTTTGGTCTTAAAACTTAACTCAGATTCCTTTATCACCCCCGAAGAATTATTATTATTAAATAAATAGCTTTTAAATATTACAAAACTTTTAACTGCAAATACTCTTAAACGGTAGTCTAACTTCAAAACTGCGCTTCACAAAGGTAAAGTCGGAAAAATTTTAAACTAGCGCAAATTTCCAACATTTGAAACTTTACGTCGCAGAGTTTCAACTCACTCACACCGCTGCGTGCAGCACGGAGCGCGCACACCATGAAAGACAACTTTTCAGTACTCTATTGACTTTGCGAGACCAAATGCCAAATGTCTGTCTGCGGGGGCCCGGGGACTCTTCAAAGTGTCGGAGCAGCGGGCGACCGTCCGAGGCAAGTTTCAGCGCCATTGTTGTCAGTTACAAAGGTAGACGATAGATCATCAGGTACTGTTACTGGCGTAGAGGGTCGAGCGCAGTGGTGACCGACGAGAATCTCGCCTCAAAGTTGCACAACTGAGATGCACACGAGATAAAGGAAGCGCTCCAAACTACTCGAGTCTCGTGATGAGGCACTGACCAAAAAATATAAATAAATATGGAGTATTAAAAATCAATCTGGATCATAGAATTATATTTATTTACTAGTGTTTAATACCAGTTTTAGGATGTCGTTTAAGCGTCACTGTACAGGATGTTCTCCCATATTATCCTATTATATAATTGCTCTGCGTCGCATCCTCGATCACTGTTGCTATCAAACACCCATGTTAGTGTCATTGCCGTAAAAAAAAAAAAAATCGACACATTCGCGTCGCATGTGTGGAATTTGTGTTTTTAATATAACTAGGTAAGATTACTTGATATGTTTTATCTTGTAAATATATATTCAATTTGAAATGAAGTGTACATTGTACTTATTACGAGTAAGAAAAAACATACATTAGCGAAATCGTACAAATTTTTACGACAGTTTACGACGTAACAAACCGTTTGTACAATACAAGTATCGAAACCGGGGGGAAGATTAAGCGTTAATGAGCGGATAATGTCAAGTCAGACTAAGAGGTAGGCGGGTGAGGGGCAGACTGAATCACGAAGGCGATTGGTGCACCGTTGTGAATGCAGTCATAGACTTCAGAGTCCCATAAAACAGTTAAAGAAAAAGAATAATTATGATATGGAATTAAATATCACATACCACAAAACTTTTGCGTTTATTTCCATCTTTCTTGGGCGCGACGACCACCATTCTGTCAACATTTTTTCTGCAGTCTGTTTAAATGTCATTACTTTATCAAGCTCGCCATTTTTGCTGTTACCCGATTAAACATTGAGAAAAATGTCTTTTGAAACGAATGTAATGTGCGAAATACAAGTAGGTAATGAATGTTTCAAACAAGTACGAGTAGATGAGTGTATTTGGGGAGTATGTTTAATAAAAGGAAGGTGACTGCAGGGAATATAAAGTGTACGAAGGCAAGACTCACAACTCAAGCAATGCACGTGGAGTCTTGGTACCAACACTGATGTATGGATGTGAAGCCTAGAGCTGGCAGAAGAGAAACGAAAGTAGAAAGTGTGAAATACAGTGAAAATGAAATCACATAGGTGTTTATGTGACAAATCCATTTATGACACAATAAAGAGTAGAAAAAAAAATGTATAGCATATAGTGAATAAGATTAAAAAAGGTAATTTAAGTGAATTGGTCATATAGAACGAATGAATTAGGAAAAGAGGTAAGGAAGAAGAAGAACAGATACTGGATGATCATCATGCTAGAAGCATCAACAACCGACAGCGATGTATGAATGTAGATGAAACGAGAGTTGTGTCAGGACGGAAGAGTGTGACGCTACAACCTATATGCCTACCAAAGTAACATAAACATGGTTCGCATTAAATATTAATATCTCACAAATTAATAATTTCGAAAATAACTTTTAAATACTTTATAAGTTATTAAGGAAAACACATTTTTATTGTGAAGTTGTCATTATTCAGAACATAATATTTCACTGTGATATTTTAAATACAAATTAAATGTATTAATTAGAAAGATATACATATAAAAACAATTTTATTGATATTGCGCTACCGGGAATCGAACCTGGATCTCTCCCCAAACAGGGGAAGGTAAATAATCCAACTATGCTACAGCGACAGTACTTTTGACGACAAATTTCCGAACCCATATGTTACAATTTTTCAGTAGATGGCTTTCAAATAATGTAACGATAAATGTATTCATTAGAAAAAGTGTAACATTCGAATAACAGTTCGAAAATTTGTCATCAAAAGTAATGTCGCTATAGCATAGTCGGATAAAGCATCTTCCCCGGTTTTGAAAGAGATTCAGGTTCGAATCCCGGTAGCGCAACAACATTATTTTTCGATACAATTGATTTTATATGTATATCTTTCTAATTAATACATTTAATTAGTAGTTTATAAGTCTTCTAAAGTGCGTGTTATCGAAAATAATACGAAATATAATATTAAATAATAACTGTCTATATTTCATTTGTTAAGGTACTCTATTTACAAGATGGATGGATTAGAAATATCAAAATAGTAAAGCCAGGTAAAATTTCGACGCTGGTTGCTGGTCTTTCATCAAAGAGTTTTGTTCTACACAAGGGTTGGAGGGGGCTCAGAGGGATCGCGCGAACACCTTGTTAAATTTGACTTGGATCAGCGAGCTCCTTGTTAAATAGAGAAAATATAATATGTTTTCTCAGATCAAAACAGTACCATTTCGTCTGTTGGTATTTTAAAAGCATCATAGAACGTAAGCCTATTTGGTTTTTGAAATTCCTCGTTAAATACCTTATTCATTGTGGGTAAACACATGATAAAATTGCTCCCACCGTGAACCAATACCTCTAAGAAGACGCGGATGCCTTGTTAATATATCGCGCATACCAAGGAAGTCAGTGAAGTAAACACGATTCTCTGTGCCCCGTGAAAACCGAATCAAAAATAGTTCATTTTTGTTTTCGCTCTCCTGTAAAATGTACTATTTCTAACTAATTACTTTTCTTGGGGGATATTTAATATGGGCGGCTCACCCCGTCCCCGGTTCCGCGAGATGGTCACCAGACGGTGCTGCTAAACCATTATATTACAGAGTTGAGCGTGCGTGCTGCGCCGTGTCGCCAGCCAGTCGCTAATGTATTGACCGACATTGGATTTAATCTATATTATCATCACACCGGTGTGACGTTGGTCATTGAAACGTAGTTAAAAAAGCCGATAACCCGACCTGACAAGGAAAACTGACGCTTGGAAAAAAATCCCAGAAAAGTCAATTTTATCCAATACCACTTAATTGGAAAATTGTTGGAAAATAAATTTTTCGGATATATTATCATCATTCTTTAAATCACCATAGCTCCGTTCAAAACGCATTAAAACTCTATATACCTGTCTGCTAATAAAGAAATAAAAGTGTAATTTAAATAAAGAACAAGTTTTATTAATTTAATATACAAAATAATAACTGAAAATGTAATGAAAATAAATATTGAAATTTTCAATCACTTAAAAAAACAACATTCAGGTGCCGGTTGCATGAGTTCCGGTTGGAAGTTTATTGTATACAAATCAAATGAATCAACTAGAAAGACATACAGAAAAAAAACTATTCGTAGAAAAAATATTTTAGTTGCTACCGGGATTCGATTCGGGATTCGCCATATCAACTGAGTAGGCTGACGAAAAAAAATTTAACTTATATGCTGTAGCTCTTTCAAATTGAATTTTCATTTTTAAAAAAGCAATCAACTTTATACCACAGAACTATGTACGGAAAAAATGCAAATTTGTTATACTAATAATTAAAAACTAAACAAAATGCGTTAACAACATTTACAAGTAACTTAAGACAAGCATTTAGTAGTATGTTTTAATATTATAGTTACATTTACATACATAACCGATAATAGCATTATTATTTTGTATTTAATTTCGCATACGTTAACATTATTTTCATTTTTTATATATACATTTACTATGTATAAATACGGTGGACTCTCGATTACGCGGAATAGTAGCAAAAAAAATAGCACGGATAAAAAACCCCGGATAATAGCCAAAAAACCAAAATACATACTAGCGCACACCGACGCACTAGCCACGGAACAGAAAAATATAAAATTTAAAATACGTGTACATAAGATTCAAAAAGGCAAAAATAAGTCAACCGCTATGCATGGGTAATTAAAATGTAAAATTTAACGTGATACGCCCACCCCCTTGCATCAAAAATAATTATTTGCTAACAAATATTCGTTTGAATTAATATAGATACGATAATTAATACTATCTACCACATAGTATCAATTTCACCAGTTTAATTTTCTGTCGCACATTGTGTAGTCGCGAATGATATATAATTTTTACGATTTTTTGTAATACATCTATTTTTTTAATTTCGTATTATTTACTTAATGCAATAATCGTAAATCTATTGTGATATCTCAAATGCCTAAATCTATAACAATTAAAATTACGTGACCGAATCCATCTCGCGCGACATCTTTTGAATATAATATGTATTATTCGATATTGAATCATACACTAGTTCGATCTCGCTCTAAGGCACGATCACGCGAGCGTGTTAGAGTGGATTGTATGTAGGCCGGAGCTCCATAAAACTAATAATACCTAATCATAGAGGATTTACTGTGAACCCGTGACGGCGTCGAAGTGAAAAGCCAGTGAAAAAAGCAATATCTATCCTGCGATATAACGTGTATTAGTGTTCATGTGGAACTGGTACGAGCTAGCGAATCGATATACTCCTCCTCCGAACGTTCAATTTGCAATTCGTTTTCATGGGCAATTTACAAATTCTATTGACTGAAGGCACAATAAATTTATACAGTTCAATTTCGTTTCTTCTATTTTTTTAAATAACCCCAAACTGCCCCAGAACTAATTAAAGTGTAATATTAAATACAAGTACCGGAATTTTTTTTTAAAGAAACAACATCATTTTTACAACACTTTACTTTCTTCGGACGCTACACACCTTAAACTGCATACACATCTTAACATAGTCGCACTTCTCATAACGGCAGCACCAATTTTTGTATACCTTCGTCATAGAACAACTCCGCCTTGGATGAAAACTATGACTATACTCCGTCGTCGAGTTCATCATCGTCATCAAAACGCTTGCCATCAAGGAACCAGTTCAGATGAAGGAAAGGATGGAAATCACTAGGCGCCAAATCAGGACACACTTGGCGATGAACGTCAGCTGGTTTCATGTTTCGTGCATTCAAGAAACGAATCACGGGCCGTATCTCACAGTCAACGGGTTGATCTGTTGTCTTGAATATTTCAACCACTCACTACAAGATGGCCAAACTGTGGTGAGTGGTTGATGTGGTAAGTCAACAGATGAAGGAAACCATTGCGCATGCGGAATATTGCGAAAAAACGATTGACGAGTTTTTGGTGCAGCAATTGCAAATGTTACCCGGATACAACAACAGACCGCAATTTCAACAAGACGAGGGCAACACCACACACTGCTAGGGCAATTTTCCTAAGAAAATTAATAAACATGTACGGAGACCCTGGTCACATCGGTCGCCAGATATTTTCTTGCCGGAATACCTGAAATCTAAAGTGTACATACAATGCAGGCCCTACAAGAAAACATTCGGCGTGAAATCGCCGCCATCAATCCGGCAAATTTTTCTCGCATATTTGCCAACATGAGGGTCACAGATAAAAGAGTGCATTGCATAAAGTGGACGTCACTTGTGGACAGTCGTCACAGTGAACGACTGCATAATATTTAAACAATAAAATCCGTACATAACTTATTTGTTTGTTTTAATTTCAATTTTAAAATCGATGAAATTTCCGCTGGATACCTTATTATATGCATATAACAAGTGAAAATGAGTCCATATTACGACTTTGTCATTTGAATGATAATTTTATTTAAAGAACGGCTACAAATATTTCGAAGACTTTTGGGTCTTTGGAATAACGGTTGCAACTTTTTCTGAACGATACAAGTAGAGCACGAAGCAATATGACGTTTAGGAGCTTGAAGATTCTAAACTTTTGCAAGGGCTTAATCACGTTTGACACTTTCTATTTCTAATGTATGTAGGGTTCGTCACCAGAAATCCAAATTCATGCTGCAATTTTAAATAATCCGTAATTTTAATAATTTTCATTATCATCATTAATTTTCAAACAAGTATCAGATATCTCATACAGACAAAGCTATTTAATGTAAAATATATGGAAGTATGGGGTAATTACAAGGCTTACGACCTGTTTTTGGCTGGTTTATGTATATGACAAGAGTATCGTATGATAAATGTGGAGATTGAGGGGTGAGAATTGGTGAACGTTATATATATATATATATATACCACCAATCACCAATTCTCACCCCTCAATCTCCACATTTATCATACGATACTCTTGTCATATACGTAACTAACTTAGCGCCAGTTCTCTAATAGTGCCATATTAGGATACATTTATGATGTAAATTGTTATTTAGTTTCATAACTTGAGTAACAAAAAATGTTTTTATTTTTTTATCTACTGAAAAGTGAGTTGTCTTAGTTTTGATCTAGGTATGCGATATGTTAGTACGTGGACTCGCTTCGAGTATCTTTGTAAACATATAAAAGATAATTCAACTTGGTACCTCTTATGCCGCAATAAGTGTTCATTAAAATCTGTCTTGAAATATTTTTTGTGTAAAATAAAAAAAAATTACACTCTTTCTTTTCGCTTTTTTTGTTAGATACGTGCTCTTCTCTGCCCATCCCCGTGGGGAAATGGCGTGACGTTAATTAGTTAGTTGTAACAATGTCATTTCACTAACAACAATCCCATTACACTTAAAGCATAGGGTAGACGACAGACTTTATAGAATATAAATAGTACTTTAAATCGTCCTATAATTTCAGCATATTTTATATTCAGATAATGCGTATCTGGTTTGACTAACTATCCGTGTTATTAATAAAATTAATTATTTATAATCGTGATCGTGCGAAGTTGTCGCGTGACCAAACAGAAATTAAACATTGCTAGATCAAAAAAACTAATAATCGTGTTAAAAATGGACGGTTGGTCGTGACAGGCGTCAGTCGCGCGCGGGGGCAATAATATAATAGAATCCAACAATGCGATATTAATCAATCCGTGCTTATGTCAGATTTGAACCAAAATATGATGGATGAAAAAACCAGCTACTCTTCTACACCACATAGTATATAATGTCTTCATAGTATACGGGACAAGACCAATTTTCTTAACGTCTACAGAAAAAAAATGTTTCAATTTTTTTTAAATTTGTTATACAGTGGAACCTCTCATAACGAGCACCTCCCATAACGAGTAATTCGCATAACGAGCAAAACAGATTGTGGAAAAAGCGCTCCCTTAACGAGCGACATTTCGCACAACGAGTGGGGAAGTCCCATCTTCACATCACTCACTTGTGAGCTGGGACTTCCGCGCCAGTGTGTCAGTCTCTGGTTAGCACTCGTTCCGCCAGCACGTTAGTGTCGCATGTGATCACACATTTTTCCAAACTTGTGTTCAGACATTTGTAATTTTTTTTTTGTGAAAAGTTTAATAACCCTCGCAAAAATGTCCCTGAAGAAGACAGCCATAAGAGAATAAAAATAACTGTAGAAACGAAACGTAAAATCATTGAAAAGCGAGAACGAGGCGTGAGCGTGGCTGATCTAGCGCGCACATACAATCGATCTACATTGACGATTTGCACTATCTTCAAGAACAAGGACAAAATTAAGGAGATAGATGCTTCAAAAGGAGTGCCAAAGATGTCCACGAAACGGTTACCTATTGTTGATGATGTTGAAAGGTTGCTTCTCATATGAATAAACGAAAAGCAATTGCAAGGCGACACTGTTAACGAAAACATTGGAAACATTCCAGGTTGTTACGCTCTTTAACAATTTACAAGTATGTAATATAATTAGAATAAGCGTTAAAAACATAAAAAATTATTTTTTTGGCAGGAAACGCATTATTGTCATTTGCGTTGTTTTGTATGGGAATGAGTGTTTCACATAACGAATAAGATTCTGGAACGAATTAGTCTCGTTATAAGAGGTTCCACTGTATATCAAATACATTAGCTGAGATCGCTAAAAAATAAAAAGTCACATGAAAATGTTTCTTCTAAATAAAAGTACATTGTGTCGTTATCCGCCCCGACTACTCGGAATTTATGTAACTATAACTTAAAAATGAAAAAAAAAAAGAGTTACATTCAAATTCTTGAACGAAAAGTCATATTCGTTATTTGCAAAAATAGTATAAAGAGAACAATAAAATATTAATTGAGAAGCTTAAGATTATAAATTAAAATAAATGTGTTGTCCAATATATCATTATTTAAACAATTCACTAAACACGCTGTTGCAGAACACGATCCAATTAATTATGCGTATTGCCGCAAAAAAAAAATTCGAGAACATCAATTTGTGTTGCAGGCACCGCGCGGTGCAGTTCCGAGTACTTGAAATGGAGCAAGTCTGCAGTTGGGGATGCAATTAATTTTACAGGCGGTGATACCACTTTTACATTACATTACCACGTTTGAGATTTACGTTCTATACTCCTTTCACCCCGTTAAGAGTTCAACCCCGTTCAATATTCCGAAAACATACAAACCTAGATATAAAGTTTACTAGAGCGAGGCACGCGCAGACAATTTATTCCACAATTTCATTAATGTGAGAAATATTTGACAGAACGTACGCTAAAATATTTCACACTAGCTTAATCTATATTACGATGTAGCATCATGGGAAAGGGAAAAAATAGAATAAAAAGATTTTTTTACGATATCTAAACTCTCGCAACATCTCGCCGGTTAAAAATAGATAAATAACGCGAACAGTTACGCATTTTGATTAAGGCAAAAATGGAATACTATGCGTTTACATATTGTAGTCAAACATAAGGCAGAATCGGTGGTAGTATAAGAGTAGCGTATTTTTTTCATTTGACATTCGCTAACTGAAAGTTCAGACATCAAATTTTCAATCAATCGTATTTGCGAAAAATAAATGAACTATCTAATTCTATTATTTTATATAATGTATTCAAAATCATAAAGTCCAATTAGGTTTATTTAAAAAATATTAAAACTGAGTACGGAGCAAAAAATATTCTTACCCTTTTACATGTGTAGTAAGAAAGAAAAATGTATTTTATTGAAATTAACTTATTGTGAACTTACACATTATTATTTTGAAGTTGTAATGATTCTGAACACAGGTCTGTGATATTTTAAATACTAATTAGAAAGATATACATATAAAATCAACTTTATCGAAAAATACTGTAGTTGCGCTAATATTATATAATATTAATCAGTTGACACAACGCGAATTGGACATCTGAAGGAAGGATGTGGCCTACCTTGCTTTAAAGCCCTGGGTTGAGCGTTGTCTTCACCTCCGGTTGACGAGCACGTTTTTTGAGCCGAACCGAGAGATCACTGCACTTCCGGAACTATTGAATACACTTCCTCTTCACGGTCCCAGCGTTATGCACGGCGCGGGTGTACGACGGCAGAAAAAAGGCACAAGATCTTGATAGTTCGCGGTCTGAGCGCAATCTGTCCCCCCGTCAGCGAAATCACAAGTAATGAGTCGGCCAGAGCGGGACAGATATAGATTATTGGTTTGTATATAGGATGGACAAAATGGATAAGGAGTGGGTATTTGACTTGCGTCAACAGGTACATATTTCAAAATAATAAAAAAATGTACCGATTTATATATGAAAATTGAACTTGAAACAGTAACACTACTTTTTTATAGACATAATGTAACAGATCTAGTCCACAATATTTTATGGGTGGATACCTAACTAAATTACTTGTCGAAAATATCCAAGGAGTATGCACAAATTCTGTGCCGATGCGGATAATCTTATTTTATGAGATTTAAGTTTTTAAGTCTTCGTACTTCGAAATAAGCACACATTCACGAACATTGCACCGACAATATGAAATAAGAAGAAATCTCTGCAACAAACTGAGCAAAAATCTTTGCGATCGATGTATTAGTTTGTTCGGGTGAGTTGCGCCAATCTACATGCCGTTTATTGAACATCCATGTTACAGCAAGTTTAAATTTGTGAACAATTTTAATTTATCTTACGATGTGTGGAATATCTTACACTTTTCATTGCGCTGTGAAAATGTGTAGTATTAACATTCGGCGATCGCGTGCGAGGATCGAACCGTCAACTCTGGACCAGTAGACAATCAAAGATCACGAACACATGTATTAAAAAAATTGCATAGTCACCCCCGTGACGACATCGATGATATGTGTACACGTATTCAAATGAAACGTAAATTTTATTTTCAGAAATAAAGTTATCGCAAGTTAATATAAAACTCCACAGGGAGAATTTTACCTGTAGCGGTCTAGCAGCGACCTATAAGTAGGTATGTAGGTGTGCCGGTGAAACTTGAAAATGAAAAAGGAAAAATAAGACTCGGCCGAACGCCGCGGTAATTCGATCAATAAGATAATGTGAGGGTAGACGATTTATGACCAAAAAAGAAAAGAGGAAACAGGAAAAGAAACTGATAATGATACGAGATAATATTTTCAATTATCAAGCGAGTACTTAATATTACACCACAATAATTAAGGTATATTTTAGTTTATTTATTAAGGTAGGTTAATAGTTAATAAATAATGGATATGTTGGTTGTTAAAATATCCAATGTATGAGCTTAAAAATGATTTTAAACCACAGACTAGTAAATTAATAAACACGAAACGAAGTGTACATATAGATATAGGAGAGGGGTTTGTATTAATTTGAAAAAGTATAACATATAGGTTCAAAAATTTGTGGTCATAAATACTATTGCTGTAGCATAGTTGGTAATGCACCTTTCCCGGATTGGAAAAGAGATCCCGGTTCGAATCCCGGTAGCAACAATATTTTTTCGATAAAATTGATTTTATATGTATATCTTTCTAATTAATACATTTAATTAGTATTTTAAAAAATATCACAGACCCATGTTCTGAATGATTACAACTTCACAATAAGAATGTGTTCTCCTTAAAAATTTATTTTTGAAAAAATAACATTTTTTTAAACGTATTTTTGTATTTACTGTTTCCGATGCAAGTTTGTAGAACTCCATAATCACAAATATGAAAATAAAAGGCTTGTTTTTTTTAATTCTACTCGTTTAATTCACTCGTGACGCACTTCGCCTTGTGAAGGATATTTTAAATTAATTTAATTAGAATATAAAAAAAACATGTGTTGTATTTTAAAAATCATTTGAATCATAATGAATGTGAAATAAATGTGACAATTAACGCAGTATCGTCTATAATTGTTACAATAGTGACTGACGGCGCATTCAAATTTTTGGAAAGGTGAGATCGCCGTAATACTAGTGTAAGAAATTACGATATAAAAATGCTGGGTAAATATTTAGGGTAAGAAGAATATTGATCATTCATAACACATTTAGCGGCGGAATTCGCTCGGCACGCGAATAAAGTGCTCGATGAATGGGCCATCGTGCGCACATTTTAGGAGTCAAAACGGGTAACGGGCGCGGATCGTATGTATGAGACTTTAAGGGACAAAACCTACGAAAAAATAGAGTCCATATAAATATCCTAAATGGACGGGATTCAAGTGTGAAATTAAGTTCTCACAATTTGAGACAACTAATAATTGCTGACAATAAAAAATCTGAATTTATTTATTATTTATTGGAAAAATTAACATTTTGATGACAGAATACACAAAATTAATTAATGTAACGATAAGAACACAGTCTCAAATCTATTATAAATGCGTGCTATATATTAATGAATCACAATTAGGGATTCTGTGTCGAGACAACCCGGGAATTCAAAGATTTTTTGCTGTCTCGAGTCCCGGGAATTTAAAAAATAATAATCCGGTACTCCCGTAGACTTTCCGATTCAAATTGTATTTAATATATCCTACATTTATTTTTTCAAAATAAAATCTGCATAGTCTAAAACAAGCCATGCCCGGTTTGTATACAAACAGGTTAGCAAACGGAAAGATCGGCAAAATGACTCATTATCCTTGTCACGTTGCGTCAGCACTCCGCAGTGATACGAAAAAATCCTTTCAAATTTACCGATCAACAAAAATATCGTTAAGGAGACAGATAATGATTTATTGTAACTAGAGATTGTATTGTCTTTGTAGTAAAAGTTTTCGTCGCTTATTTGTAAAATATCACTTAACCGAAAAAAAATTATTTTAAGTATTTAATCTCGATAATTTTCGGCACGTAATTACAAATATGATGCACGTGTTATTCCTAGAATAATTTAAAAGAATTCTCTTCGGGTTGATTATATTTGTTGAAAGTATCAGTTTGTATTTTGACTTATCGTGATTACGGTTCCCGTCGCTGTATATTCTGAACTGCGGATTTCGGACTTAAAATTTTTCGAACTAGAATTACAAAGGTTACTATTTATTTACCTTATTTATATTTGTCGTTCACAGTACGTACATAATCATTTTTATTATTCAACTATTTTCTTTGTTAATTATTTTAGCCCATAATGGATAAAAATCAATCCGAAGTGTGGAAACATTTCAAAAAAACTCACACAAAAAGAATCAGCCCGATGTATTCGCTATCCAAAGCAAATCTCTTGTAAGGGGTAAAACACAAGTGGATTGGGAAGACACTTCGAAAGAATCATCAAATTCACATCGATAAAAAAACTCCGGAATCGACCGATATAGGATGCTCTAAAAGTCCGAAGAGAATCAAAATAATTCAGCCATCATTATCAACTTACGTTAAAAGAAAATCACTTTCTGAAATTATCGCCCGGCTAGCTGCTGAAGATGATATTTATGTCAAAGCTATTACAAATAGTACTTTTATTCGTGAATCCATCGAACAAAAGACTTATACACTGCCGAAGAATCAGTCGGATACCATGAAATTAATTTAAAATTTTTACGAAGAAAAAAAAAAGGAATTAATAGCAAAATAAATTATCTTAAAGAGTTGGATGCTCGCTTCAGCCTAACTATGGATGAATGGACGAGTTTACGAAATAGAAGGTATTTTAATATCGTCGTTCATAGTGAAAACGATATTCTCAATTTAAGACTAGTCTTCATATCAGGAAGACATGATTCTTCTGAAATCCGAAGAATTGTTGAGAACCGTTTGGAAGATTTTGAAATTATTTTTTAAACTGACATTGTGACAGTAACAACTAATGGAGAAATTTTGTAGAAACGTTATGAAAAAATTTGATTGATCTTGACATCGGCCATATTTGGAATGAATCGAACATTCACGTATTGGAAAATATTTATGAAATACTCGCTCCTATAAAACTGGCAGTTGAAGCTCTAATTATTGTTAATTTCCTTTTAAAAAAAAATATTAGAAATTAACACAACTTTATCGCACGAAATGTTTACAGCCCTGAAAGCCAAAATTGAAGAAAGTCGAAATAAAGAGCCTTATTTGTTTGATACATTTTTTACAAAATCCCGATCATGTTGTCAATACTAACTATTTTTCAAGTTGTTCCAAAAAGTATATTTAAAATATGGTGAGGAATTATTGGGACGACTTTACTCCAGTGTAGAAAGTTCAAATATCGAAGTAATTGAGGAAGAGAACGCCGATTGCCATCTCAGTAACATGTCGATTGAAGAAGAATTAAACAATGCATCATTGAACCGCCAGAATATTACAGCCGCGAGAAATAAAAGATTCAACTTTAAAAAGGAGTTTCAGATTTTAGACAACTGGCGAGCGGACTCCAAATTTAGATATTTTGCTAAACTCATTGGTTACAATTAAGCCAACATCGACAGAACGCGAGCGAGTGTTTTCTACGGCTGGAATATTTGTCACAAAAACCAGGAAGTGATTCGTCTATAAATGCCTTGGTGTTTTTAAAAACATTTTGCATTACAAAAGTAAAAGTTTTCATATAATATAAATATAATAATTTCGATTAAAAAAATTGTAATAAATTAAATTTAAATAAATATCGAATAAATTATTTTTTAATTGTTTCAATAATTTTTTACCTATCGTTCTTATGTTTGTCCACAAATAATATAAGTTAATTTTTAAACATCAATTTTTTTCCATGATTTAAACGAAAAATAATCTCGAGTCCCGGGAATTGCCGGGACTTTAGAAATTTGCGTCTCGAGTCCCGGGAATTGAAAAAACCCAAGACTTCAGAATCCCTAATCACAATATGACAAATCCATCAGATTATACCAACACTTTCCTACAGTGGATACAAATTATGCATTAACATTAAATATATTTAAAAAAGAAATGTTACGGTTATCTTAAACTTTCGTGCAACATTCTAACATAATCTTTATACAATTGCCTACACTAATAATTCACTAGTTCTACAACACTCTCACTACATTTTTTTTTCTCTATTTTTATTCCTGTCGAATCTGTATCTATCTTGAATTAAATAACACCACAACAGCACGAAACAAAGTGGCCACTTTAACACAGACGGCAGTCTAGCAAAGTAGTCTACTCCATCCCACACAATAAACTACGAGTAAATAATTGTATCGTATATTTATCATGTTATATTATAATATATTCATCTTTGTTACAACAAAAACATGTATATCAATAAAGTCTAATAAATAAATAAATGCTTAATTATCATTTTAAAAAACAATGGGAATTTCAACAATTATATAAAACTAACTAGAATTAACTCTACTCGACCGTACCATTTACATTTAAAAGAAATAGTATCGGGACTAACGAATTTCGCAGTATAATATAACGTAAGTAGCAACGTCGGCTGCGTCAACGCATACCAGTATCCGCCTGGCACTGCATCAATGTGGAGTGACTAGCATTCTCGCAGAAAGTTATTCAGTTATTTCTCGAGATGGAACAAAAAACATGCAACGTACCGGAAACGACCAGAGTGAAAAATGTAGTTTTATAAATGTATTACGTGGGAAGGCCAAGGTTCGGAATCCACATATATTGCCCATTATTATTAATGTGGTTTCGAGATATTTAAAGGTTTGCGTTTGAATTGACTAAAAAATATTTTTATTTACTACACAGCTGTTTCAAAATTTATTTAGTCTTACTAGATTTATAATTTATTTCGACATATAAATATTGCATGTAGCTTATAAGGAAATAATAAATTTAAGGCTCAAATGACTTACTCTATTATCAAAATAAACCCTAGCGGAATACCGTTGAACGTCGTACCAATACACTGAATATAACGCTTCAAATGTTTCACAATTGTTACAATTTGTATCATGTTGTATTAGTTAAATCAATGTGACGCGAAATAATTGACAAACTCTATTTTTTTCCAATTCCTTAACTTAGACCACTTTCATAATAATAGGCACATATATCTATACATTCGTAATTTCAAAAGATCTTTTGTATCTCTGATCAAAACTTTAGGTTGAGATTTATCATTTCTGTGATTGAAATCAAACTGATATCGGTGTGCTCGCTGAGCAGAGCCAGACAAGAAATTACTTAGGCCCAGATCATTCGAGAGTTTTGTTTCTCCCTACACACTCCGTTTTATAGCTCCGAGCTATATATTATATCAAATTTAATTAAAGGCCTGAAAGGGATTTATGGCGAGCAACTTCCAAACTTGCCGACATACGAATGTATTTGAATAGCTTAAATTGCGTATTTTCACTCGATTGTGCGTACCGTCAAGGCATCAAAGAAAAACACTTAGAGAATTATTACTGTATACTCTCAATTATTCGAGGTCGCAATAACTGGGTACGGATCAACCGGGGCTGTAAAAAATCTAAAAAGAGCTCGTAATAATTAATATATAAAATCCCAGATTTTTATTTAAAGGCCCTTCGTACACGTTACGATATAACTGTCTTTCAGAAAAAATGAACGGGAGAATGAAAAAAATCACTTCTTAAATATTTGGAAATGCAAATAAATTTTAATGCAAAACCTTGCATCCAACTGTACAAAATAACAGAAAATAAAATTGGCGAAATTGCAGACACGTTATCGAACACAAGTATATTTATTCGTAAGTTCACCTTTATAGTATTTTAGAACAGAAGAATTCCTTAATCGTGACTCAAGAAATGAAAAATTTCATTGAAATATGTAAAATAAATAACATCAGTAACTAGTCAAAAATGGATGTTAAGATAGCGTAGACGTATTTTTTTTTATCTACCAGTAAGACACACTCGCCTTGTGATTAATTGTCGGGTCATCGATCCTTGTCCTGGAAGACCACTAAGTTAATTCTACTTGTCAAAGAAAGAGCATTTAAACAAATATCAGATATCTTATAGAGTTATTTTATAGATATCTTATATAAGTATTTTTTTTAATGGAAAATATAATTTAAAAAAATAGCTTTGTCTCTATGAGATATATGACATTTGTTTAATAACAGTGCCTTTGTAGGTAAAAATCCAGTAATTGTGTGTTCTTGGACATATTCAAATATTGCTAACAAAGAGCAATTAGTTTAGTTTGTAAAATATCGCATCTTTATTTTTAAACTATTATGTAATGGAGAACCAGATCATTTCCCAAATATGTATAATTTTAATAGCAAAATTTCTGTATGCTGCGTATGAGTACAAGAGCAAAATGTTATGCAATGAATAAAGATCCGCCACTTTAACACGGGACCGTTTTATGAGCTAAAGCTCCCCACATCGGTCCTACTAATTGGGTTGGCATTTTTTACTCCGTACCGTGCTGTAGTGTAGTATTGCGGCACGTCTACTAGTAAAATGCCTTTCACTGTGTCCTTTCAGTGCAGATTCTGCCTTTATTTCTAAAAGGTATTTCTATCGCCGTCCTATAAACGTGTCATTCGTCACTCAATGGTGTCATCCAGTCGGTTCGCACCAGTTCACGCAAACCGGTTGTGAAATTCAGTCACTGATTGCAGAACCGATTGTTAAAATACACCTAATTTAGATACTAAAAATAACAAACAGATAGTAACAATAGAAAATAAACAATATTTGCGATATATCACATTTTACTAAAGGGGCGAGTTTATATTACAACCCGTCTAAAAATATTATCTGCTTGAATCTTGACCCTAATTTCTCTGGACGCTGGTGAGGTTTTTCTCAAATTGACTTCTTAATTTTGTATTGAATGACACGTGATTAAAAAAAAACTGTAAAATACTCACCTACATATTAAAAATGATGTCTAAATACTTTATTGGAAGAAAAAGATGTTAATAAAATAGGATGACCCCACCGTGTAGTCTAACTGTAGCCCTGTTGATTTATTTGTTGGAACGTGACTTCTGTGGAGACTACAAACATTACAGCAGCGTATGATTTAAAATACGGATTTTGCTACCCCTTCTTGAATTCCAGTAATTTACGTTTAATACATTTCTGCATTATGTATTTTTATGATGCAATTTTGGGAAAAAAACAAAAATCTTGTGTTTTATTTAATGTAAAGGTGTCCCAATAAGAGCGCCTTTTTTAGTTTTGTTTTTCAATAAACATATTATTTATTTGTAAAGTGATAATATTTTTTATTCCGTTGTAAAATACAAATGTTCCGATTATGTGTGGAATGAAATGTCAGACTCTTGTTGCAAACTCTCGCTCTTTTGATGAAATTTAAGATAACATCGTTGCATAATTGAAGTGTTATTGAGGCAATAACATATTGGATCTCCGCCTTAAGCTCTCTGATTGTTTGTGGCGTATTGGCATATACATGTGACTTCAAAAATCTCCAAAGAAAAAAGTCGTACGGTGTCAAATCACACGATCTTGATGTTTTTGCAAAATTTTCATGCAATTTGAAATGCCTAACTCTTGAGAACGACGACGAATTGATGTCTTTGGGTTTTCAGTAAGACTTTCTCTCGCTGCTACTATGTTTTCGAAAGAACGCCCACCATTATGATGCACGGGTAACTTATTATCTACAATCGAACCAGTATCCTTAATTTGGAATTGACGACATATTTGGAACATAATTTCGACCGAAAATTCCATAAGTTTACGAAATGTTTCATTAAAACTTTCTCCATTTTTTTAATGAGTTTTAACAATAATAACGCGTTTTTCTTTCGCGCACCGTTCCATATTTACTAATCGCAAGGTTGACAAATGAAAAATATTAAATTTAAAAAAAAAAAAAAATGGCGCGAAATTTAAAAAAGGCGCTCTTAATGGGACACCTTTATTATATAGTCGAGGGGGAGGATCCAAACTGCATTGTTAAAGTAACAATAGAACCAGAAAAACTGTATGCCGACAAAACGTATTAAAATTTCAATGGCCATAAAAAATTCGCCACATTCTGTTTTACATAATACACAATACCACCTACACGTGTATGTATATCTGTGTGCACGCCCACCGAAGTGACCACAATAAGGTTTAATCCGAACATGGAACCACACAGAGGAGGCTTGTACACCGAACCGCCCCTGTGCACGATACACGCGCCAGGATAACAATTTGCCCCAATCGACATAAATCTCCCCGTAGAAGAAACGGTACAAAACATACGCCAACAATATATCTCACTCGAACTGTTGCAGGAAAATTAAAGAATTGAGTTTTACAAAGGATACGGTTCCAGCGAACGGTCAAAACCACGGAGAGTGAGGCATTTAAACAAATTTATATGGTCATTTTCGATCTATTAATTGAGAATGAGACCTCATAAATTCTCAGCTTTTCTTATATTTTATAACAACACTGCAAGGAGAAACACCATTCACTGTTTTCTGTACAAGAATGATGATACGGTATTCAGAAAATTGTTCCAGTATGACAAGATATCTCGTGATATTTAGTTTAACCATTAACTAACTTATTTAACAATATTTTGAGTACGTCCAATACGTTAATATGAGCAAAATGACTAATCGTTTATTGTAAAGTGCAATTCCGACGAAAGGACATATTAATAATATTTGCGTATGTCCAAGAACACACATATAATTACTAGATTTTTACCTCCAAAGGCATTGTGATTAAACAAATTGTAGATATCTCACAGAGACGAAGCTATTTATATTATGTTATATGGTTATATATTAAACACTTCGAGTATTTACCTACATCTTCTACACAGATAAAGAATATAGCTTCCATATTTTCTAAATAATAATATTCTCATTAGTGACATCTAAGCTGTTTCAGGGAAATGAATATCGAATTTCAGACCATAGATGGCGAAAGTGTTTCTGCATGGTAACATATATATGAGAAGGTTGATTATGGATGGAATGGTGAACGTTACATTGTGTAAAGTGATCACTTAAGCCAGCCGAAGACAGGCCGTAAACCCTCTAATTATCCATATTTTCCCATAAAATATAATATAAATAGGTTCGTCTCTATGAGATATCTATAATAAACTTATTTAAATTATTTTCGAATAAAATATATTTACCGGTTTAAAAAATCACACTTTTAACATTTCCTGATAAATTTGTGTCCCGTAATACCCCGTCTCTCAGTACGCGCGTCTGCATCTTCCATCACATGCCCAATCCGCATTTGCCAGAGATTAGTTTGATTTCCAAGCTGATTTTCAGTATAAAAACAAATCATGGACAGGACCTAACGATCCGGTATAACGTCACACACCGAGCCCGCGGCCTTTTGGGTAGCGAAGGGATTTTTCTGAAATCTTTTCTAGATCTTCAGTGAACGATTATCGAGTAATCTTGCTTGTTATTAAATAATTCTTGAAAAATGTACGTGAGCACGGTACAGCTTCACTTTTTTCCCGAAAGATTAAACATTTTTCTGAATCTTGTTTATATTATCTCAACAAAATAAATATACCTGCCTTAATACGTAATAAAATTTCATGATTATTCTTTCTTACATTTTTGGGGGATGGTTATCTTTCCTTGATAAATATTAAACATAATCATTTTTATTATTTTTAAGTATCGCTTATATACGTACTTAGAGAACGGTGAAACTACAGAATAAGAAAATATGTTAAAAAATCATTTGTTTAAGTAGTGAAACCATCATTCTATTGACAGTTTAGTAAAATCTATAAACACATTACACGTTAAAAAATGTCCTCATCTATTATCAGCTCTGATGATGGACTCTGTAATGGGATCCGAAACATCGGCCAGAAATGACACATACAGAATACCCAGAAAAACCATATACAGAAGGTCATATTACACATTAAAATTAATGAACTTTAGTTTAATATAAGCACAACTTTATCTTTTTATATTTATTAGAATTTTAAGACTTAGCGCAAGTACAAGATTTAGAGACCAAATTGATATTCCAAAACTTAAATATACCGCAACCCAAAATCACTATATTTATCAAGGCATTAAATATTTTAACAGACTCCTCATCACAAATAGAAAAATTACAGAATAAATAACTATAAATTTGTATATGAAGTAAAAAAAATATGTACACAGACTAACTAAAACATAAATTCTCGTATATACTCATTCTCAATACATGAGTCTTACTCTCATAGAGAAGAAATAAATGTTAAAAGAAATATATGCCACTAATTATTTTTAACATGTATTATATTCTCTAATATTAAAACAATAAAATAAAAATTGAAAATCCTCTATTAAAATTGACGGCAATATTAAGAATACTACACTTTGTGTAGAATATGTTGTGCTACGAATATTTAATAAAATCAGTAGATTTAGTAAACATTATGAAAAATAATGAGACCCCAGTGAACGAACACCCTAAAATATAAAATGAAAGAACACATGCTTATACCGGGTGTACCAGACCTAGTCCACAATATTTTATGGGTGGATATCAGACTATATTACGAGTCGAAAATATTCAAGGAATATGTACAAATTCTAGAATATTATTATTATTTGAAATTTTTACAAAATCGTGGTAAGCTTGAAATTTGCGAAATTATTCCATTATTAATGTGTATCTTTGCTTCAGACCCTGAATAATCTAACAAAAAATAGTCTAGCCGCTCGAAATTCGATGATCTTTAATTTTTTTTTATTCAATATATAATTTGAAATCAATAAAATATTTCAATTAATCGAAATAATCTCATAATTACGTTTTGTTTGAAATGCTTATATCTCTGACATGGTTGATATATTTAACTCGTAATTTAGTATAATTATTTGTTTCCTCTGTTATATTATAGTTTACCTTTACTATGTTATGACTCATTATTTATTTCTATAGTCAATTAAGTGCGTCATAACTAATCGTACCGCTTTACATTTATGTACTGAATTGAATCTTCTTACTAAGTTTACCGCCGTATATTTGATGATGAGCGTTGTTGCAGATAAGATCGTTTAGAAATTGTTGTAACCCTCGGGTGCCGGAAGATCGAAAATAAGATCGAGAGCCGGAGCGGGGTACAAAGTGACCCCATTCGATTTCAATGAGCATGATGAGTTTGAGCATGTTCTATCATATTTTGTATTAAATTTCCTATACAATACGAACAAAGTATTACTAAATTTGTCGTCTTTTTATAACAAACCGTAACCACTCATAAGCGTCCGGCCGTCGGGAGCTACGCGAGCAGAATGACGGAGCCGGACGTGTCACATTCGCGAACATACCGCGCACGTGCATGTTCTAAGTCAGCGAAAAGATCTAAGACACGACTCATCCAAATACGTACGTCATGTCTGCCGTTACCTAATTTAGGGGAATTAACTTATAAATTGGTCCCGATTATCTATGGAAAAACATAATTTTCTCTACTTTTTACTGTCGTACTATAAATTGTTGTTTTATTTTATATTTATGGGGATTACAATGAATACCAGCTCAATATCATTAATATTTAATAAATAGTTGTGCCACGTCCCGGAACGTGAGTGTTAAATAGTGTTATATATTCATTATTTATTTTATACGGTTGTTTAATATACTATTCGATGTACAACGTGTTGGCATTCATAATTCAGATCAGTCTAAAACCAATATACAATATTGTTACAGGGGAAGTCTCATTTATCTATTGAAATAAACTGTACAAAGTTTGTTATTAAAGGGACAGCAAATTAAGCAGCGGTGTGTTTTAATTTATATGTTTATTGAGTGTGCGTGTAAATTTTCAGTTTAATTTTAGTGAGAAACCTCCAATTCGAAAAGTGTACGGAGCGCGATCCCCGCCCTAGGTAATACATTACGTTATGCGGGTCTCGAGGGGCGCGCAACAGTTCCCCGGGGGGATGAACGGGCGGGCGAATCAACCTGTTACTCGCGCCGGGTCCAGGCCGCCCGGGCGGGTGTCGCGGACCCTCTCTGCGGCCGGTTCGCATGACGGAGCGAAAAGGGACAAGTACGAGTAGATCACGTTTATTCAGCCGATGAATCAAGGGAGCGTCGGTTACGCGTCGCGCCAATTTCACCATTGCAATTTTTTTCATTACGTTCAGATATCTCGCTTAACAAAGCGTGACTCTGTTTTCATTTACTTGTTCGCTGGCCTGTTTGATCTAACAAATTTTTGATCTACCAAAACCGTCAAGTTTAAGCTAATGCAATGTTACGTTACATTCAATGGTGTAGAGCGGACCAGGACAGCGCCGTGGTACTTCTTTTCGAGTCAGGGCGCCTTCCTGCCACTTTTTTGACACGGAAACTACTTTTCAAGTACATTTAAAAAATATTTTAATACAATACATTTCGCATAGAATTTTGTACATCAAACGTACGTGCAACAGGTGGATATTACGAAAATGCAAAAATATATATATAGGACCGGAGCATTTTCAAAACGTGAATGTCATTACGAAGAAATTTATAGGTTTTTTTTGTTAATAATTGGATCATCTAGGTAGGCGCGCGGCGGTATTTCATTCCTTCAACCATTGACCACATGCACTTGGGGACCGATGAAATATGTGAAATCAACTTAAATAAACAGTCATCCCTAAAATTTACACGTTATAGCTCGATAATTGTTTACATATATATGCATGATTTTAAAAGCTATTTTAATGCTGGATAAAATAATTTATTTTTAACCTCAGACTAATTCCATTTCAAATTTCCGTGGCAATTCATGAAAGAAAAAAAATGGCGAAGGGGGTTAAAATCAAATACCGCCATGTACCTTTTTTAATAAGCACTACACCACTGGTTACAATGTATAAATTAATTTATTTCATTTTTTTAATGAGATATGTAGTGTTTTTGGAAAACAAGGTATTATCTGATATTTACATCTAACTGAGATACTGATCTTCAAACTTTGATTCATGTTTTTTTTGTTTTTTTACTAAAATATCGTTATATAATTTAGAATAATAAATTAAACTTATTCCTGTTTTAGTGCACATTATATATATAAATCCTATAATATTACACATACTTAACTTGTTTTCAAATCAACGGTTGTTCTAAAGAATATTATATGTTAATACAAATTAAATGCATTAATTAGAAAGATACACATACAAATAAACTCAATTTATCGAATAAATATTTTAGCTGGCACCGGGATTTGAACCAGGATCAATCATTAATCTATTAAGATATATTAAGCTGTATCAATTTGAAATAACTGCAACATATAAGTTCGAAAATTTGTCGACTATTTACGAGGCTAACGTAGTATAATTGGTTATCGCACTTCCCCTTATAGGAAGAGATCCTGGTTCAAATCCTAGTGGCAGCTAAAAGATTTTTTCAATTAATTGAGTTTATCTGAATGTATATCGTTCTAATTGATGCATTTAATTTGTATTAAAATATCACAGAACTATGTTCTGAAAAAATTACAACTTCACAAATAATAATGTGTTCTCCTTAATTTTACTATTTAAAATATTATATGTGTTAATAAAATACAACTTTTTTGATATCTCCTAAACTACTAAGAAATTATTGATAGAATGTTAACTTAACCTAACCTAACCTAACCTAATCTAACCTTCGGCACATTATGTCGATTGAAAATGAAATAATAAGAATTACAAATTTAAACTGAAATGCATCTTGATTGCCTGTTGAGTTCATATTTGAAAGAAGAAAAAAAGTTAAATTAATCAATTACTTTATGGAGACAATTTGGGTCGATTAATAAAATAATTACGTGTAGTAATTCATTTAAAGATGAAAAGCATTAAAAATAACTCGTGGGAAATAATCCCGGGGAGGAAAAATCCAAATTGCCAAAATGTAACTACAAACTAGGAAATGTCGTTATTTTACAGCAACGCGAGAGGTAACTTCTCTCCTGAGGAACGAGGCGGGGAGAGAAAAAATAAGAAACAAAAAAGACACGACAGAAACAAATGAGCATCGCGCCGGGTTACATTAGACCGCTCCATCAGGCCACGAAACTGAAGGTCTCTACTCCGTACGTTCGCACCTCCATCGCCCGGGCGCACCGCGGACGGTGACAGGGTGGCCGCAATTAATGTTTTAATATATTATCTAATAAAAATATTAAAATTAACCCTACAACTATTTTTTCCACTAAAGCGTAGGAGCGCGTATTTTTGAAAAATTCATACATGAAGTGAATTGGTGTATAACACACATTTTTTTGTCATTGTAAAATTAATTTGTCATTTGAAAATAAAATAATTTTGAGGCTACGCAGTGTTTTATGAAAAAATTACAAAATATAGGTAAAATTACATTTTTCGTTGTTTCGCGGTTATTTTTATTTTTTTTTTTTTTATTGTACACTAAGTTGGTCCAATTTTGCTACATTGCACATCTTAAGTATAATTTATAACTGATTTTAGCATTTAGAACCGATAGTTTTTAGATCTCAAGTACGAAAGATTTTCCATATTCTCTTAATAATCTAGATAAATAAATTAAAAATTAGATATCTACAACTACAAAAAAATTTACATGTTTTGGAATTTGTACGCCTCTGGCTGTATGTACAATGAATCTAGAAACGTTCGGAGATTTTTTTTTTTAAATGTATCGAAGAAAAAGTACAACTACAATTGAGTATTACGACTGGCGATGAAATTATTCCGAGAAAAATCCAGGAAATTGTTTAATCCTGAAACCTGGGAACAAAAAACGATAGTTCATTAAACACAATTTTGTATATTCCATTTGACGTCATTTTATACATTCTATTTTTCCCCTTTTTCTTGTTCATTTATGTGAATAGACAGTGTGACTCTTTTCATATTGTCCAATTGACCCCGTTTTGTAGTCCACTTTTTTATTTAGCGTCCCGTCTGTTTGGACCCCGTTTCTCACGCGAAAATAATTTGTTTCAAATTTATGTAAGCCCAATTACAATTTACTTATTTCTTAAACTCGATAAGAATTAAATGATACATTCACAAAATTTTAAAAACGCAACCATAAAAACAAAAGGGACACTCCAAAAAGTCTTATTATGCCAGTAAGGGTTTTTTCCATAACATAACACGCTTTTAATGCATGCTGGATGTAATTCGTAACAGAAAAATGACAAATTTCGTAGTGACTTCTATTAACATATAATATGTGTGTTTAATGACTGGCATCCTGTGGAAATTTGTTACGCGAATGCGTTACATTCGGAATTAAATTTGTTGTTCCAACATAACGCTCGATTTCGTGAAAAAGTGTACTTCTGCCAGCATGTAAGGGATGAAATGATAAGCAATATGAAAATAAGGTAGAAATCTATGAAATATTGGGTCATCTAATAGGGTTTTTCGATTTATTTTTAAATGCTATTTTCCCATTCTAAAACGTCGGTGTCGCCATTTTCCTGTATATTATAGTTTTTATTAATTTTTGGGCTTAAATAATGGAGTGTCGAGTTAAGAAAAACGAACATATCCGACAGATACTTCTTTTCACATATTATTCAAATGGTCATCCAGGTGCTCAGCTAGGAAATTCTGCCGCATCCACCCACAGTCCCGACCTCACTCCGACAGATTATCACAATTTTCGGTCGCTCTCCAATCAAATGCGTAGCGTTACATTCAACAATCATGATGACATCAGGAAATTAGTGCGAAAACTATTTCGATACCAGACCAGCCGATTTTTATAGAAAAGGCATCGACAAATTGGTTGAAAGGTGGAATGAAGTCCTGAACAATAATGGAAAATACAATCATTGATAGAAATGATTTTATAATATATATATATATTATTTTTTAACAAAATTGAAAAAAGGCCTGAAAGCCAGCCATTAAACATATTCAATGAAGGGGTGATGCAGTACATGTGTCCGACGCACGTATTCGACTTTTTTCATTGTGCTATATCATTTTAATTAAAATTTAAAACTAAAATACTTCATGCTTCCACGGAAAACAATTAGTCTTGAAACTTTGATGTTCGATGAATAAATAGACGACCATCCAAGGGGCCCGGAAACACTCGCCATTAAAGCCTCTACTAAAATCATCGTAAAAGGGTAACCCTGCCGAGTGTTCCTCTCAGGCTCTACGGGATGCCAAAAATAACCCAAGGAAAATTATATCAAATTACTGTACATTCAGATCTGTTAATGTATTAAACAATATTGTATTAAAAAAATATTTTAAATGCATCGTCTGCAAATTATCTTCAATTATATGATGTAAATTATACAAAATACTAACAATTTATTGGTGTTATTAAATAAAACGATAAAATGTATTAATATATCTGTTTATTTAGTTATGTATACTTTCATACTAATTAGTATTAGCAAAGCGCCTAAAAAACAGAAATATGCTGATATACGATATTATATAGAAAATTTAAATACGTATTATACTAGTCGTTGAGTAATCTAAACTTATTGAGTCATTTTTACGTGTATATTTTATACTCAATATTCCTAGATATTAATGGATTATCTTTCGTTATGTAAATCAGGTTATAAAACTTATAATAAACGAAATTAATTTGATTTCTTGATGTTTTACTCTTTAAATAATTTATAAATGTCAAACGCAAAACGTGACTATTTCAAAATTAAATTCTCAATGTAAATTTTTGACATTTCTATACGTACTTTGTTTCACTGAATTTTTGATTTTTTTTATTTAAAATACGAATAGATCTAAGAGTGAGGGACATTAGAACACGATTTTAGAATTAATAAAATTAGTCAAATAGGTTATTTTCCCTTTTGAAGGACTCTTCATTGACATTAAATATATTTTTTTTAATGTTAAAATCGTTACAATTATTCCACGCCATAAATTATGCGGCCACGAATTAGTATAACTATAGGCGCGCGAATGCGATATGTTATATGGAATTGTGACAATAGAAAGACAGTATTGGGTAGGCAGATTAAATTGTAAAGACGGAGCCACTCCACACAGAGCTAAAGTTTCAAAGGAGAAGCTGGGGGAAATTTTTCCCAATAAACTAATCAGCAAGTACGGAGACATACCTTGGGCACCTCGGTCACCGGACCTTACACGACTGCGACTTTTTTTTGTGGGGATACCTTAAGTCGAGAGTTAACAACAATCCTCGAACAATTCAGGCCCTACAAGAAAATATCCGCCGTGAAGTTGCTGCCATTGAACCGACGCTTTGCTCTCGCGCGTTCACAAATTTTAGAGTCCGATTGCAGGAGTGTCTTGAGAGAAATGGACGGCATTCAGACAATATTGTTTATAAAACGTAAAATCCGCATCATTAAACTCAATTTTGTATCAATAAAATATAAGAATAACATTGTAGTTTTTTTAAATTTAATATTAAACTTGAAAATTTTGTTAAAATTGTTTGAACATGTTACGTAAAGTAGAACGAATAAAATATATTAAAATGTTGTGAAATTTTCTGTCGTAAAAAATTTTACTGGGGTACCCACCGCTGAATAAATATAATATAATATATTCTACAATATATCTGAAATTGCAACATAACAATAAAATTGTGTTTTCATTAAATATATATATATTATATGTTATTAATTGATTCAGATTACTGCAATGATTAAGATTTTTACAAGATTTTTTAAAATTTATTGTTTGTGCTGAGTTTTCAAGGGATAGACGTGAAAATTAACACTGATAATATTTATTACCTACACACCCCCTTGCCTCTGGGCTCCGGATATTGCACAAAGAAAAATATGAAACGATAAACCTTTCCTCCCCTTCATTTCTAGGGGAAGAAATAAACCCGAAACGTGAAGAGAAAAGAGGTATATGGTTGCGTGCATACGAATAATAAATTGATCATATTTATTTAATGTGTGTTGAACAAGGAGAAAGATGAATCTGAATTCAACACATTTTTGTTTATCATTCGAAGGAATTTTAATAAATATTTTATTTATTGTTATTTTATTAAATTTTAAAGTGAATTTTCGCAAATATTTTTATACGTAGTCAACTGCAATGCAATTTATACTTACATTTTTAATTAAAGAACAAATGCATAAAATAAATAAAAATCGACATGTAGACACATATCCTTTAAAATACTCTATTTTAAACCTCAGTGGCTTAGACGATATAAAAAATATGAACCAACACATTGTACATTTAAAATATAATTAAGTATTTTCAACACTTGAAATTAGGTTCAGTATTTTTTTGAAGTTACGAGCGATGTAACGTTTCATAAATTCGCCTGACACTTACTCTACCAAATTAACGTTAGTGACTTCTAAGAGAAATGTGACAGGATTATCGTTGTCACTCGACTTTGGTTAGGTGGCACAGAGTAAAATTGGCACTCTTTACATATTGAACTTGTATCAACATACAGAGGACACCAAACAAAACTTCACATATGATAGAATTCATTAAAAGAAAAAATAACTAATATGTACTATTTAAGCGTTATACATGGTTCAGTTAGTAATCCTAATTTTTCAAAATACACGAGTATGTACATTCCTTTAATGTGGGTAATACTACAAACTAACAGCGTTCGGAGTCAATCGGAACGTCCTCGATCATGGATCTATTAATGGCGGTAAGTGTGAGATACAGATCGCGTATTATTATCAGTAATCTTAACTTTCAAAATACACGAGTATGTACATTATTTTTACGTGGGTAATACTACAAACTAACGGCGTTCGGAGTCAATCGGAACGTCCTCGATCACGGATCTATTAATGGCGTTAAGCGTGAGATACAGATCGCGTATTGTTATCAGTCCAAGTGTCGGGGGATGGCCAGCCTAAGTCCACGGAATACCATAAGGAGATCGCAAACATCGGATAGCCGCCCAGCAGATTGCAGGCCAGATTAAACAAATTAGTGGTAATTATCTGCATAATTTGTAATTGCATACTCTGACCAGAATCTGACTATCGAAGTAATTCACGGATACACGTACAATTATATTACAAAAAATCAACAGAAAAGAAATGAAAAAAATGATCAGAAAACGCAGACATTATCCAAAATAACAATATATTCGGATTCACAATAATTAATTTAATATCAAAGTTTGCGGCTCCGCCCGGGGGGATTCGGGTTACGTTCATAAAACAAAATTCATACTCAATACGTTACATGTGTACCGGAGGGTTCGGTATTTTTTCAGAACTTTTTTTAACAAAAACACGGCACAAAAAGCGCAAACATTGGAAAATAATGGTCCGTCAAAAGGTAGAATGGGTGTGGGGAGAAAAGGGGGGGAGGGATTTCTGAGAGATTTTTTCCCAACCAGTATCATTAACAAAGAGCATCGGGTTTCAACTGAGAAGAATCAATGGATACCGTATTCATTCTGTAGTTATTTAAGGCGCGACGTTCAATATTAATTCAAACTTTCGCGTTTTTTACGAAAATGTGGGTTTTTATTATTCATCTATATCAGAAGTTATATACTAGATTTGACTTTTTTTAAAACTATTACTTACATAGGACCTTTACACCTAAACTGAATAAACTTAACTGAAATAAACTGAATGTTATTTGCCATAATTAAGACAATACAAGCATTATAAGAAAGACCGCGACCATTACATGCATTTTTCGCGTGCTACAAAATTATCCTAATATGGAATCATTGTCTTTGCGATGATATTAAATTAGATTTATATTAATTATTTATGCTAGAATGTTTTTTATGCAAATGAGATTTTAATGATATAAATAAATACGCTCAAAATTATGTTTTTTTATTTCGTGTATTGTGATATCGTGAGGCGCATGCGCATGCGCATTAGTAATGAAACTGTGATTACAGTTTTCAATCACTGATATTCTCGAATACCAATCACACCAGTGAGTCGAGAGCAGCATTTTTCTCATCACTAGTAACAACCTTCTCTAGCAATACATTTCGAATGTGTCTATTTTACACTTATAGCAATTTTGGACTGTATCTATATCCAAAATAAACGGAACTATTACAACAATTTGAATCCGGGACCTTTTGGTTGCCGAAAAATTATTCAATCCACTAATATTTACTATTCAATTACTACACATCAGATTTATATTTTGTATTATTCTCCAGCAATACATGTTACATTTGGCAAATTCTATATGCAATAAAAATATCTCGGGTTTAAATAATCCCTGTGGAATTCCGGGCATTTGCGGTGATAAATTTTAAATTATTTATTTATTCAATTAAGCACATATTTATTTCAGAAATTATTGATTAATATTTGATACACCATGGTACGAAAAATTACGTCAGATTACTGAGATTACCTCAAGAATTTACAAAAAAAAAATCGTCATTCAATAAGAGACGCGCTTTTTAAGTAAGTATCGTTTGTCGGATACTCTTGGTGTAGCGCTGCGTAATGGTTTCCTTCATTTGTTGACTCTCCACATAGTGTGTCCATCTTATAGTGAGTGGTTGAAATGTTCAAGACAATAGATCAGTCCGCCGACTGCGAGATATGGTTCGTGATTCGTTTTTTGAATGCACGAAACATGAAACCAGCTGACATTCATCGCCAAGTGTGTCCTGATTTGGTGCTAAGTGATTTCCATATTTTCCTTCATCTGAAGCGGTTTCTTGGTGGCAAGCGTTTCGATGACCATGATGAATTCAAAGACTGAGTACAGCCATGGTTTTCTGTTCTATAACGACGAGGCATACAAAAATTGGTGCCCCGTTATGACAAGTGCTTTAATAATGGTGGAGACTATGTTGAGATGTTGTTTAAGGTGTGGTAGCGTCCGAAGAAAGTAATGTGTTGTAAAAATAATGCTGTTTCATTTTTAAAAACTTCGGTACGCGTAAAAGAGCGCCTCGTAGTCAGTGAAGAATGCTATAGTTGATTCGGTTTAAATAGTTTAACAATTGCATTATCTTTTTAACTACCAGTTTGAGGTCGCACTAGTTGATTCGGTTTAAATAGTTTAACAATTGAATTATCTTTTTAACTACCAGTTTGAGGTCGCACTAGTTGATTCGGTTTAAATAGTTTAACAATTGAATTATCTTTTTAACTACCAGTTTGAGGTCGCACTAGTTGATTCGGTTTAAATAGTTTAACAATTGAATTATCTTTTTAACTACCAGTTTGAGGTCGCACGTCGCATCACACCCCCCGCTCGTGTCCGCAAACATCACAAAGCATTCCCATCGTAACCTGACTACGTTTTCAATGGCCGCCTTCATTCTCGTATCGCTCGGTCGCAAATATACTGGATTTTTTTTTCTCAAAAGAATGCCTGCCGGCTTTATGTTTTTCAAAACCTTTGTTTTAAAAAATTCAAACTCAACTCTTTTTTTAAACGGTTAAAGCACTGTTTTTCCACAACGGAAACTGCACGGGAAACAAAAACAGAGGGAGGGGGGGGGGAAATACCATCTATATTTTTTAAAAAGGTATGTGTACTTGTGTTATTTTACACTTTTATAAATTAAAACGTTTCCACAATTTTACAACGATATATTGTGTATCTGCAAGCAACCATGTTTATAAATTTAAATTATCTACAAAAGACTGAATGAAGTATTTATCAGATAGATTCGGCGCGTAATATTAATTCTGTCAATTTATTATATTTCTGATATGCGTCGAGATGTCAAAAATATTTATGGAAAAAACGTTTATGATTTTGGTCTACGCAAGAAGTTTCAGAAGAAAAAAATACATGGTGTTATCATAGTGTTTTTCTGGTTCAGTTAAATGAATGAAAATCTCCCTGGCGGAGAACTGAACAGGCGGAGATGTTAACCATTGCACTACCTACGGATACGAATGAGGCTCTCGATTAATACAAGAATGTGATAATGTTCACCAAGGATAATTATTTCAAATAAAATATTAAAATTTGATTCTAACATACATATATATATATATATATATATCAAAAATATAAATTCTAACACAAAAAAATCACCATTATATGCTTATATGACAATTCGACTCCACAGTCCTTTAGGGAATCGGTTAAATTGGCAGAGTGTTGGCTTTGCCGATACCGGTATAGGTGAATATAGAACACAAGGTGAGAATGTAAATATAAAAATGTTAAGAACTAACCCACATGATCACTTTGGTACCACTTAGGCAATCAAATAACTCCGCGATTTTTTTTTAATATATGACTCGATTGGAACGAAAATTTAAACGCTGACAATATAATATGCATTCATGTAAAAAATATACGTCTTGTTTACACAAAGATTTAATTTTCGAAGAGTAAATACTTTTACTGTTGCATAAATGTGTAATAAACTATCGGATTTACGTTTCCACAAAGAATGTGTGTAGAATGCCCGTCGTCCCGCAACTAATGATCCAAACCCCTGTCCTATATGTACATTTTATTTCATGTATATTTATTTACTGATCTGTAGGTGGGTTACACAAATCAAAAAATATTTATAAATAAAAATATTTAAATGAACGAATATTAAAAGAGATGATGAGCGTAAATAGATGTCTCACTAAAAAAGTAAAATACATAACATATACATATATAGATCAAAATAAAACAATAATTTATTAGATTAGGTAGATCAATTGGTAAAGTAGTCTAAGAATATGTATGTTTTTGATAAATCAATTATTTCTGTGTACCTCTTAATTTGTATTAAATAATAAATCTTAAAATATGTTTTTAAATTTAAACAAAAACTAAACACGCATTAAACAAAAATTCACAAAAAAAAATTAATTGATGTCGCTGATAAATAATCAATCTAAATGTGATATTTGAACGAATCATGGAGAGTGGGCAAACCACACCTCCATGCAATTTCACATTCCTATCCTCTTAGTTATTCTTATGTGTCTCTGACCTTTCTGACCGTTTCTAATCCCATCATGGATGTTAATGTCGTTGATGTTCTGCTGATGGACCCTGTGATGGGATCGGCAACGTCGGCCAGAGAGGTCGTTATCGCGGCACAATAGTCCAGAAAACTACGCACAAGATTTTGAACGATTGTGAAAAATATTATTGTGAAAGATTTTTATCATTATTTATAATGAAAAATCAAAAACATGTAGGCTTTTTTTAAATTTTTATGAATTCATGTTAAGTAAGATTATATGTTTGGTCTGTAACTGTGAGGTTTTTCCCAGCGAATAAATAATTCGTGCCGAAATACAATCTATTTTATTAATTTGATATTTGATATGTAAATTGTTCATTATTTTGTTAAGATATCCTTTTACAGAAATTTAAAATTAACATTTCAGAAAATCATATCTGCGCTTACAGATTTGAATTTAGATTTAAATTTTGATATAATTTACCCTCAGAAATTTCACTTTTTAAAATAATAAAACTGTTTAAAAATATTATAATAATTTTGTTTGTGTTGGTTGTGTTATTAGTAGAATTGTTTTTTTTTTAACTGTTAAATCAATTTTACAATTCAAATACAAATTAAATGTATCAATCAGAAAGATATTAATTAAAATACATTTTATATAAACAATATATAATAATAGTAGCGACAAAAATATATTTTCCCGTATATTTTTCTAATTGATACATTTAATTTTTAATTAAATACCACAGAACTATGTTCTAAAGAAACTGCAACTTCACAATAATACTGTGTTCTCCTTAATTTTACTATTCTTATTATTTATATGTTTCTATTTTAGATTTAAAGTATTTTTTTAAACCCATCTTTAATATTTACTATGCTTTTTTGAAACAACAGAAATTATTTAAAAATGTAAGGTGTCATTTTTTTAGTTTCTATTTTCAATCCTATTAATAATATTATTTATTAATTCTTAATATAGTGCCATAAATAAGTATTTATATATATGCTCTAATATAAATATGATCAAAGTCGTTCCTTTTTACAACAACTTATCTTTCACTTAGCTTCATTTTGAATCTATGTAGTTTCTCCTCCTTTCTTATATTTTCTGGTATTTCATTAAAAATCTTCATCGCACTGTACATCATCGATTTCTGAGATTAAGCCTTCTTCCTAAATGACAGTCTCAGCCTATCTTTTCCTCTTGTGTGATGCTCGTGCTCATGTTGATTTGCATCAAGTTTTCGTATAAATTTTGCCGATATTTTCTTAGTGAGAATTTTATAAATAAATACCCATTACATTGAAATATATATTCTGCTAAAAGGTTATCATATTCAGATCTTTCAGCATTCCACTGATTCTAGTATATCTATTTTCTTTATTAGTATCATTCTCATAGCTTTGTTTTGCAATAGTGACAATTGTAGCATTTCTTCTTCATTAGCCAAAAACAAACAGCTGCAGTAGTTGATGTGAAATGTGACAATAACAGAGTTGTATACACTTGTGTAGATACTTACTGTGTTTTTGTTTTAAATAACATAAGTTATTTTAAAATTGAAGGCAGTTGGACCTACCCTATGTGGGATATTGCAATAATAATATTAGCATTGTGAAATAATTGTGTGTACATACTAAAACATACAGTACATACAATATGGGTACTGAGTGTAACCCACCCAAGGTAGATGTATGCTGCATGTACTTCGTGTAATCTCAACCATATCAGAGACATAAGCATTTTTAAAATGTTGTAATTGTCGCATATTAAAAATGTCGAGCTCATGAATCAATTACGTATCAAAATCCGTAAAATTATATTTATTTCGAGTAATGGTAAAAACAAAAATTATATATATATATATATGAATTTTTCTTTCACACGTTTTGTAACATCACACGGCACCAAATTAAAACTTCTTTCAAACACATCACGACCTCAGACAAACGTGTCACCAAACTTCGGAAACGACTACCAGGCAGACAACGCCGTCCCGCGGGATCGCCGCAACCCTAAACGGATTAAGACGAGACAAATATAAAGCAGCATCAGACCAAAAGGCGGGAAGTAAATCAGTCTCTGTAATCATATTTATACCTTCTGAGGGAGAAAAACTTACTATTATCTGTCGGGTAATCCCGGATTATGCAAAAAGGGTCGGGCGGTGTCGCGGGGGCACAGGGCGAAGGGAAACATCTGGCTGACTGTAATGACAGTGACGTCGCACCAGGACGATACACGCATTTTAATTGGGCGTTTGTTATATTGTACAACAAATTTTATTTTTACTAAGTTATATATGCTTGAGGTTAACCTCATAGAATAACTGTTAACTTGAACTGTTTCAATATACATTATTTAAGAGGCAGGCGTAGTGCACTGTTGAAATATGTATTAAAGACGAAATTAACTAAAAAAATTAACTAAAAAATCAAAAAGATTATATAAAATTTTATACCTTTCATTTACATGGTTCCGTGATCTTAAATGCAAAGTTAGTCTATACGGATGAAATATACATAGCAGGAGCGTGCAGTGCATACAACCAAAAAAAGCTGTACACTACCAAAAATTCTGGGAATCAATATAAAAATGATTTAATCCTTATGTTATATTATCAATTTGATCAAGATTGATATTCAATTAAAGGATCTCCCAAGTTCTAAACCTAGTAAATGAGATTAGTTTCATCATTATGGCCTGTATCCGCGATTATCTCACAACGACACAATGATCTCTGAGAGTCGGTAAAGGTACGCGTCATTCTAATGCGCGACACGTACGGTGATGATTCATAGATCGCTTCATAGCGCTGAACTCTGCACTGTTCTTTACAAGCACTCGAGTCGAATCTCCGAGAGAAAACTCACACGCGGACACGCGTTACAACAGTGTTAAAAGTGACAGCTGGAAGCGGAATATCAATTATCGTCACGAAATAAAACGACAACTTATTAAACAAATAAAAGACAACATTGTTTGGATGAAATTGGGCAAATACCTAAATCTAAATTCATCAAATAACTACACATAAAAATTTACGTAATGCCTTAAATGTTATACTTTTTCCAACAGCGAAACTAGGTGTGGGAGAGAGGGGAGGCAATGTCCGGCGCAGCCCATATTGAACGTGCAAAAAATAAACATTAAAAATTTTCTTATATCGAAAACCGGCGATAATCCAGTGCTCACAACCATTAGTTTTACGAAATGTTTTTAAAAGAAATATTAGTAACCAAATGTGTACACATTTACATAAAAATATATGTATATTTTAAAAATCAAACGGCGACGTTAATAACGATGAAGAGGTCTCAATAACACACGATTTAATTTTTATCGTATGATCAGATTTTTGTCTAATTACTGAAAACGCGCAATAGGTAACCTATGTATTTAACGTTTTTGCAGCCGTTCGTTTTGTGTATTAAGAGTTTTATAAATTTTACAAAAGGGATGCTTTTTTTACTGCCTCGGGCGCTACAATTCCTAGATCCGCCCCTGTGTATTTTTTTAATCAAATTATTTTTAACAAATTCAACCATATTAACAAATAGGTAAAATGTATTGTTTCATATTTATGTCAAGTAAGATTATATGACTGGTAATATGATGATAGTAATTATAAATCGTAACAGTAATACATATTTAAATAACATAACGAAGTTTAAAAAAAAAAAATTCCGCTATAAAAGACGTCATATTATAAAACACGATTCGATTCAAATAACATGAGAAATATTTTCTTGTAAAAAAATGTGACTATTTCACAAGAATTCTCAATTTGATATTTCACAGAAATGTTTCACGATACGTCGAATATTTAAAAACAACTCAATTTTGTACATTTCTGACATCGGGCTGTCGAAAAAAAGCTTGACAATTGAAATGAAACAAATGTTCCGATATTGAAAAAGAGGAAACGTTGGAATTGGCATGGTAACATCTATTATTTACTTTTAAACTGCGGGTATCGATTTGTTTCCTCGAGAAAATAAAAATGATTAAAACAAATAGCAGACATCATTTCTCATTCCGTTTGAGTTTAAACTAAATATTCAATAATGGAACTACTAACGACATCTGTTGTATAATAACATAACACAAGTCTCCCCGCCAAACGTAGTTTCAAATATTTTTAAAAGATGTCGGTAATATCGCTTGCCTCGCACAAACCAAACATGATAATAAATTTTATAAAAAATTAAAATTTTAATGTAATGGTAATTATCAGGTCAAATAAACGAGATATTTATTCAGGATGTGTATACGGGTGAGAAGAAAAAATATTTATAATTAAAATCAGAAATTCAAACAAAAAATATAAATTTGCAAAGTTCAACGACATTAAACAATAATGAAATAGCATTTTCTAGTAAACGTTAGGAAATTAAAATGATTATTATAAAACAGAATCATTATTGATTTATGTCAAAATTTCCCTATTTAGCTCTGTTGAAAAATACATCAGAAAAACAATGTATTTTTCTAAAAAAACAAGTGTTATTTCTTGGCAAGTTACATTTTTACCAATTTTTTTTTTTTTTAAATATAAAAATAGATAATGATATTTAACAAATTGAAGTAAAACATTATAGGTACCATTCTGTCATCCGGTATTTGTTTATAATGCAGAACATACAATAGAAATAATAATATTTTAAAATACAAATTGATTCCAACATATACATACATTCTTCAGATTAATACATTTTTCATTATATGTATTCTTTCAAATACAATATCCAATATATACTTGCTAACGTGCAGAGAAATTAATTACTAAAGCAAACAATCATTCTACTACATGTGTGGCATGTAACACTTATGCTAAAAAGGATTGTATTGCAGCTTGGATTCCACTTACCCTCTTTCAGCCTCAGCACCACCGATGAGTCTCCCAGGGGACTAGTGAAGTAACCAAAGTTTTCCTCATCCCAGAACAGCTCATCCTGTTTGTCCTGAAGCTTGCTGGCCCAGTTGAGCCAGTCCCGGTTCAAGGAACCTTCGTATAAGTCCAGGAGGCCACTGATCAGGAAGGCATAGTCGTCGAGGAAGCCCTCGATCGGCGTAGATCTGAAAACGTGCAAAACATAATGTAGGTCTTTAATAAATGTTTCAAATTTATTTTAAGATTAAATATAAAAAAGAATAATATTGGACATATGAAAACTTAACGAGTCTTAACTTTATTATTTAACAATACTGAAACATATTAGATCTTGCCCAAAGCCTATCGCGATTACTCAAATTAGTAGCCTACGAAGAACAAGCATCTGTTCCCTCCAGATTCGCAAGAAACTATTGACAAGAAATAATATAGGGAACGCGGTTAACATAAAAATGTTTAATATAAAAAACGGTTAGCAAGTAAAATATTCTGGTCTGAAAAAAATATTCTGGTCTTGATAAAACGCTGATTTTATATAGGTATTTATCTGCTTTTAAAATTCTACAATACAATTATGATATATTCATCACTATTTTACAAATATTTTTGGAATTCAGAGTACCAAAGTCTGGCTGTGTCTCTCAATAAATAAACAAAGAAACCACAATGAAAAAATGACACTAAGATTTTTATGTACACTGTTGTATTCCCAACACTCTTGTATGCCTCCAAAATGTGGACACCGTACAGGAGACACATTTAGGCTCTGGAAAGGTACCACTAACGATGTTTAACGAGAATCCCAAAAATAAAATGGCAAGACAAGCATAAATAACTATGCATTTGAAGAAACCAAAACAACAAATATCAAAGCCAATAACATTCAGCGACATAAACGAGTTGGTCACGTAGTCAGAATGCCTGAAACCATACTATGCATTATGTACTTCTAGCTATGGTAGGGCAAATGCCCACATGAAGGTCAAACAGTTCAATGGCTCCTTGCAAGTGAACCTTCAAAGAGCTGACATTATGAACGATACCTAGAAATGAGCTGTAGAAGATAGGCTTAATTAGAGAGCAATATATAGCGGTAGCAGAACACCAAGAGCGTGCTGCAGTCAGGAGAAGCACATGAAAAGGAAGAGCAAACAGAACAGAAGTTTTTCCATGCCCAAGATGCCCCAGAGATTGTAGATTCAGGATTGGACTCTTCAGCCACCCACAATCGTGAAAAACAGGCTTTGTAAAATTTATGTAGATTAAAAAATTGACCATGTTTCAATTTAAATACTACAATTTGGAATCTTTACTATAAAAAAATTATAAAAACAGGAGAAAAAAGATTTATAATAGTATAAGTACATTATTAAATATTCTAATCCTAAATGAGATAATATTTTATTTTCGTATGTATGTATAATTAAAAGTGCTTAATGCGCTATTAAATTCATAATTGGATGGACAAAAAAAATAACCAGATTGCTTACTTATCAGGTATTCCATTGTCATGTTATTCACTATGTAAACTAAAGATAAGTTAACTAATTTATTGCGCTTATCTCAATTCCTTCAAACTGTTTCTTTGCGTTAATAATTATTGTTATGGCTATTATTATTGATTGTTTTCCTAATTAGTATTAATGTCCTTTTTTTGAAAACGTAAGTGGTTTTTATTTATATTCCTACATTTCGCCCTGCTTAGGTAAAAAGCAGAAATTTGTTTTTTTTTTGTTTTTCATATTTTTATGTGTTCCCCTCCCCTTAGCTACTTCAACCTCCATGTGGTGAAAAATGTATAAATTTCAGTATCAGTATAAATTTTAAAAAGGAAGCTCACAAGAAATTTTGAATCTTATTCTGGTCTTAACAACAAACACTCATACCACACACTTGTTCACAAAAAAAACTTACAAACGAAGAAATAAAAAAAATCATCAGATGAACCCCAGCAAAAATTTTAATTTGTCTATAAAATCATAAATTAAGGAATAGAGATATCATTGTTAATTAAGTCATTTGAACACTCACAAAATATAATATTTTTTAAATTCATTCATTCCTAAGTGATTAAAACTGTGATTAACAATAGTTACTACCTAAGAAAGGATCACTTTGGTGGTTTGGTCATAAAATGCCACACTCCTCTGTTCTGACACACAATTCTCGCCTCATCCACATTCATAGATCTTCTCATACAAGCTCGCCGATTGTTGAGGCTTCTAACAGAACCATCCTCCATTATCTGATTTATCTGGTTGTGCCAAATCTTCCGCAGACGTCCTCTATTTCTGGTGCCATCAACACTTGTGTCATATATCTATCTTACCATTCTCTCCTCATTCATCCATTCCATATGACTAAACCACCTACGTGATCCTACCTTAATCTTACTCATTATACTAAGATCAGCTTTACATTCTTTCCTTATTTCTTCATTCTTTACTCTGTCATAAATAGATTTGCCACATATACGCCTAAGTGATCTCATTTCCACTGCATTCAGTCCACTTTCGTTCCTCTTCTGCCAGCTCCAGACCTCACTTCCATACATCAGAGTTGATATCAGGACTCCACTGTGCACCACTAGTCCTGCCTCGGTTGACAAATTCCCGTTAGATATAATTCCATTCAAAGCGCCGTTCACTTTATACTGTCGATATCATTCTCAGCCTTTCTATCAAACATACTTCCCAAATACACAAACTCATCTGCTTGTTCCAAACATTCATTACCTACAAGTATTTTGCACGGTGTCTTGCTTTCCTTCTCCTCGAATACCATCACTTTCTTGTGGACATTCATAATGAGGTCGCTTTCCTTGCATGCATCGTACATTCTACTCACTAGACTCTATAGTTCTTGTGCATTATTCGCCATTCTACAACATGGCTAACATTAGTGCATGTGGCAGCGCTATAAGAGTGCATTTAAACTACGGATACTAATTTTATTCAACATCTCTATATTTATATATAAATTTAGCTTAGCTTGATAATAGTAAGAATATTGATGAGATATATAAAAAAGATATAAAAAACCTTAATAATAAAATTTTATCAGGCCATTATGGCAAACAATAAGATGAAGGGGCAAGGTGTCCAGCGGACCCGGTACCCTTGCCGGCAATTGCCAAGAAACCAAAGTCCAAAAAAAATGTATGTATCTCTATTTAAAAAAAAAATTACATTGATACATTTTAAAATGCCGAAATTGACACATGCACAGGGATTATCAAATATATTTTTATTGTTAACTTTGTTTTATTAACCACTTATTGAGTTTAAATACATCTACCGGTTTCGAAAAATACAATTTTCTTCTCCAGGATGTCAATACTAACTAAAAACATATATTATTGTTTCTTTACCAGAATCTATTTTTAAAAAACAACAATTATTTAAAAAATAAATTTAGTACCTAACTCAAATTGTTACTTATACAAATTTACTTGAATAATTTTTAGAATGGGACTCGTAGTTAAATTTAATTGGTTGTTTATAACTTTTTGATTAGATTCTGGTAAAGAAACAATAATATATTTTTTCGGTTAGTATTTAACATCCTGAAGAAAATAGTATTTTTCGAAACCGAAATATAATTTGATACTTGTCAGTTATACTCCCGGCACATTTTCACATCTTATATGTGGCTCTCTATCCTCTGTGCAAATCAGTTTCAAATATGGCATGACAGTAGGCACGTATGTCACAGGAATTGATACGCATGCCTGACATCACCCATATGGGTCTTCAGCCCGCATAAAAATAACCCGATTAACACAAATTAGCAAAGGAGTCCCATTAAATTTGTTTAAATTATAAAACAAGCCGCTTCAGAATCAAAACATGTCTCACCAAATGTGATAATATTATTTACAACGATTTAATGAAACGTGTTAGAAACCACGTAAGACTGATAAAGCTGGTCAGTGTGTGTGCATTCAACAGATTTCTATATTTTTTTACAGTGGCACGTATTCAAAATCTAAACAATCCAGATGTCTCGAGGTAAAGCATATTAAAACAATAATATCGGAAATATAGCTACAACAATAACTTTACTCTTATCCAGTGCCGTAGTGGTAAACTTAACAGAGGATATATGTTAACGCACTCTTTGTGTAATATTGTATACCTTATATTTACACCATATAACATATTATTCCTATATTTTACTTTACCATTCCGTGGATTAGAAAAGGGAAAATTAAATTTATTAAAAATGAAGTATAAAGATTAGAATTATTTTATTTTTTATATCTGAGAGAATATTTTGATTTAACCAGAGGATACATTCTATCAGAAAATATACGGCGGCGTATACCCTCGACTACATGGCTTTTTTTATGTAGATTTTAGATTCTGTACAATTTGAATGCACCATCTTCGATCATGACAAGGAGACCTTGAAACCACCCTCCATTAAAAACTATATATATATTTGGTATATAACGAATTTCATAGACACATGAACTTCCGTAGTTCTAATCAGATTGCGATTAAACTTTTCTGAAAAATTAACCTCGTAAATATTTCAGCTAAGTTTGTTAGCTAGCCTGATCCGCCGCCATCATGTTTCAAAATAATGGCTGTTTAAAAAATGTTAAAAGTAAAAAATATTCAGTAACATCGTGGAATGCATGTTCTATCCTTTTACACACAGACAAAATCTACCTGATCATTGTGACCAAGGTCGGGAGGGATTTTTTCAATTACGCAACAATTAATTATAATTAAACTTAATTAACTACCCAGATTTTATTTCTTTAAAATCAGCCAGTTTCAGAGTCGATATTGTCTTCACTTCACTAATCATTTTAAGATACATATTTAATATCTGCACTGTTAAATTGATAGTAAAAAAAACTAACATTTTGGACAAATTAATTATAATGGATATTAAAAAAAAAAATTTTTGAAAAGAAAATGAATTGACTGATAGTCAACCACTCGATAATACAACATGTATGCGGTACCTAATTATTTCAATAATGTAAAAGCATTGTAACAATTGGTTACAAATTAATACCCCGTAACGTGGGTAGAATGCTATCAAACCCATTATTATTACAAACATATCATCGAATAAATTATAACATAATTTTAATCTGGCGAAATGTACATTATTTATCTCTCAAAGAATTCATATTGAGTGATAATACCAATACTTATGTAATCCAGTAAAATATGCAAAGAGCAAAAGAAAGATAAATGCGGTGAAAAATGCAAAAGTTAATATTAGTTGTGACAAGACTGAATAATAATGTACTTCATAGAAGTAATGAAGAAAATTTCTGGCATAAAAAGCAAATAATTCTATGTAAACTAATGATTAAGTGTTATCCTATCTACCTACAACTATGGTGTACAATTTTATGTATGAAACCCTTGTGGGTAGATAATTGCTAAAAAAATATATACGTATTTAATAAATACACATAAAAAGAAACAATAGTAGTGAAACTATGTGTGCAATGTAAAATGCATATAAATAAAATAATGGTAAATATTTTTATATTGCATTACGTGCATATAATAAATATACACATAACTGCAAAGCCAACAAAGGGCTTCCTGTATCCCAACAGTCATTAAACAAAATTATTATAAGAATATCTTATTAAACGATATGATTACATCTTCCGTCCAATCATCTGAAAATAAACATCAGGAATTCCTTGACTTATTTTTATTGCCGTGGAATAGAGAAAACGTTGTGCAAGGTTAATTTACTATTAATGTATTCGCTAGTGACGTGTGCCAACATTACGGTTCAACAATGCATCACTAAAGGTCATGATGACTGTAACGATGCACTATAAGCAGAGCTCCGAACCAAATCTACAAACTACCTAAATCCACTATTTTGCGAATCCAAAATCTAAATTTGTAATAGGACAAGTGAAAAAGAAACCTGAATCTTAATTGCTTGCATTCGAAAAATGAGTTCTATACGTTTGACCCAATAGAAAAATATGTACTAGATCTACCCCTAATATATGAAAATAAGATTTAATTATATTATTTATTTTGAGGTCAAGTATCAGAGGAGATTTTTATCAAAAAATACCACATTAATAATATTAGAAAAGAAATTATATCAACTGAATCTGTGTGGAATAAATAATAACCATTGCATGTAGTTAACATCACACAACATCACTATGTTGACCATTATTTAACTTTGAAGAATGGTATTTGTCAAACACGTGGGATTCACTATTTATATAAAGCCAGAATAAATCAATCAAAAGGTGTTAATAGAAATTAAATTACAATTCTTGTACTGTCAATTAGATAAAATAAGCATGTGATAATGTCCCAATAAAAATTCTTACATGAAGAAAATCAAAGTAAATGGAGCGGTTAACATGTTTAAAATCAATGAAATTACAGTTATTTATTATCTGGCATTGACTCAATAGCGTGGAGGTCAATGAGTTATATTGGACTGACCTTCAATTTTTTTTAATAAAATCTTTAACACTCTCGATAAGAAAGACAGCTGACAGAAATATATAAAAACTCCTAGATTCTACTCAGAAATTAATATTTTATTTTAAGTTCACTGGAATTAAAGAGTGTCGGTGAAAGTATACCTATTTTGTATTTAAATTATCAAGATTTTACATATTATCAAGTTATTCTAGATGTTGTAACATCATGAATATAAATAAAATATAACCAATTACGATACAAATTTCGTTAATAATAAATAACAATTTTATTCCAGACAATTGTCAAGATATAATATTCTATTTTCAACCAATTGATGTAGACAGATTATAATGTGCCTTAAATATTAAGTACACATATTCATTAACAATATATGCAAGCTACATATTTAATTTCCGTTTTATATTATGTAGGTAAATTAAATAAATAATATATTGTTGTAGAATATCGCAAATTTACAGCATGGATAATAAGATTAATTTCATTTTTCACAGCTCTGGTAATGATATGAATTAATGTATTACTTTTACCTCTTAATATTGTTGTTAATATACCGTTGTTGAATTTTGTACAATGAAAATAAAAATTAACAACTCAACTAAAATTACTTTGTTAATAAGATTTTTAGAAATGAAAATTTGAAGAGTGAATATTAAAGTATATGATAATTGGTTTTAATATTAAATATGATGATTGATTGAAATTTGATTCATAATTGTGAGTTACAAAAATGTTTTATCTGAAAATACAGTATATCCATGCAATCAAGAAACTTTTAATTATAGAAAAGATCAAGTTCGCCCAGCACGCCATTATATGCAACAATATTTGACACATTTTCATCGGGTACTTTTCGCGCAAGCTGGTGACGTAATGCAGGTTAACAATTATTGCTCTAATATATTAATTTGATATCTTATCTACACGATGTAATCTAAATGAAATGATCGAGCTTATTAAAAAAATTTGTATTAAAAAAACTTTTACGTTAAAAAGCTTTTACGTAAACGGTATTAATACCTTTCCCGCAGTTAGACGCTAGCACAGTGAACGGATATTAATACCCTTCCTGTCGTTAGTGTGTTAATAGAAACAAAAGAGATTAATATATGTCATTAATGTTAGTGTTCCTGCAACAGTAATTGTAATATTTATTATGCGTTGCAAAATTATCAGGGCAAAAATAAAAAATCTTTTTTATTAAATATCTAGCAAACATAAACCCAGTTTATTTTTAACGACTGCGTCTTTGAACTGCGTTAAGTATATTACAAATGAATAATAAGCTGCAGTAATAGGTCAACATTTCTCAATTGACAGGACCTTAACACATCTCGAGGTCAAACGAACAAGGCCTACAAGTAAAGGAACAGGTCGTAACATACCGTGAATAGTAAACAGTAGTAATACTTCATCAGACAATAAATTATAATAAACTTTTGAACTACATAATAATATCATAAACGCAGCAACCAATTAAATATAGAAAAGCAAAAGAACATGAATAGATTATTATTCTAGATGTGAGATGGACCTTTCAAGACAACTTTTCATAAATGTAGAGAATATAAAAGTTCTTGAAATTTCATTTAGTCGTGACGAATTATTAAAATAATCAAAACATATTTCTATGAGAACAAACTATATGAAATAAATCCCTTGAACATAAAATACACATCAAAGAAATTTATGAAAAAATTTGCAATTTAAAAAATTTTGGAAGGCAATAAATGCAAGAATTGAAAATTCAAAAATTTTAAATAATATATGTATAAAGCGTCTCCCTAAAAACACGTTAATATACAATTAATTAAAAATATATAACCGGATATAGTCTTTCAATAAAAATGAATAAATTCAAATAATGAAGTACATAATTACCACATTATAGTATGCACGCCCACGCCTAAAGTTCAAACCTCCTGACCCCGGGGCAGCTGACAAGTTAAGACTAGCCAGGCCAGTCCAGCTCGGTTTGAACGTAGGCAAAATATTAATGTCACAATAAATGTCGATCGACTAATTCTGTACAAACTACCCGCAAATTTCAAAACCACCTCAAACTGTTATGCTAATATTTGTAACATATTCTACAGAACAAGATATTTTAAAATGTTACAATTCGGTATATATACTATATTGTAATCCTTATCATAGGGCAAACTTGTACTACCCAAAACCAAGCATGTAATAATAATTTTAGAATGCTTAATTACAACATTACAAAATAATCTTACAATGTAAAATCCATATTTAAATTAATTGTATCTGAATTATTATTTCATTTTAGAGTTAACAGGTTTTTTGAACTCTCGTTAAATAAACCCGTTAAGTAAACATGTCCAAGCTATTTAGTTATAAATGATTGTGTCTAAAATGTCAACATAGCAACATAAGTACCAGATGTGAAATTATTACTTTAGTTTCTTCTAAATTATTTCAGATTTGTCATAAGCGACAATTCGATAACCATCATCAGACAAAAATGTTATGCTAGTATTTGACAAAACTAAAAATATAAGATTTAAATACGAAAATATGATCAATGCGTCTAGCAAAACTGGCTATGTACAATTTTTCTAACATAACTTAATTTGTATATTTTATGGATTAAAAATCTGTATGAAACTCAAACTAATGTCAAGTAACTTTTGTTTAAAATTAATGAAGCAAAAATGGGTTAATGTTAATGTAATGAATGATTAAACGAATCTTGTGCCTTAAAAATAAATCATGTCAATAATCACAATTGTGGACAAATTATTTTACTAATAATTATATTATGTCCCTATGTGATAGCAAAGATAAAAATAAATTTAAAAAATGATTTGTCTAAGTTGGAAATCACAAAGCTGGTTTTGCGAGCGATAAAATAATTTATGAAAACTTACATTTGCGTCACATTTCCATCATCATCCCGATAACAAGATCTCAGCAAAGTTCCACGATCTTCATTATACAGATGTTTCTTTAAGAAAGTAGCTGCTTCAATAGCTCTATCAATATAGCTGTTGTCTGACAGAGCCTGCCCAGCCCTGGCATAACCGGCGATCATTAGACCATTCCACGAACATAACATCTTAGAATCCAAATGAGGACGCGGCCGTTTCTGCCGCTCTGCATAAAGAATAGCCCTGCATTCTTCTAAAATTTGTTTTAATTTCTCCTCGGTAATGCCGTGCCTTTGGGATGTCTCCTTCAGTCCTCCCAAAATGATTAAAACATTCTTGTACATCAACTCTCCGTGAGGATCGCTAGCGTGATCTATGTTACCTCCCTTCTCAATGCCGTAATAATGACAGAATATATCACTATAGGGTATGGTCGCATGCAATTTGTTGTGTTCAGGGAGGAGCAGTTTATCTCCCAACAGAGTTTCCACCTCAGTGTGCTCCCAAATACAAAATGCACCCTCACGTTTGGTGTTAGAACTAAAAGATGGTAAGGAATCCGCATCTTCGGCACTGTAAAACCCTCCTGATTTGTGGCTCAAGTCTCGACTTACATAAGTAAGTATATCTCTAACAATATCAGCATAAAATTCATCTTTTGTAGCCAGATACGCATCAGTATATGACATGACCAACTGAGCTTGATCATAAAGCATCTTTTCGAAATGAGGAACATGCCACTTATCATCTACCGAGTACCGAGCAAAACCGTTGGATATGTGATCATGTATTCCACCAAAAGCCATCTTCTTCAAAGTATGCAAACACATATCTAAACATTGTTTCCCGATGGCCGAATCTTTATCACGAGCATACGCGTGAAACAGAAAATTTAAATTGGACGGTTGAGGAAATTTTGGAGCACTTCCGAAACCACCAAACTCTTTCTCATATGTTTTAATATACCTTGAAATGCAAGATTTCCAACAGTCTTCACCAGGTAATGTAGGGGTTCCGGCACTTTTATCAATTGTGATTTCTGACACTTTTTTTAGCACTTCCAGAATGTGTGCGCCACTCGTCATGAAGTCGTGGCTCTGTTTGGCCCATTTGTCGGCTAGATCTGAAAGAATCGATTTGAATCCTGGTCGTCCCCACTTGTCATCTGGAGGAAAGTACGTTCCACCCGTCACAGGGTGCAACTCAGGGGTTAAAAAAACAGACATTGGCCATCCTCCTCTCCCAGAAGTGGCTTGCACAAAAGTCATGTAAATTTTATCTATGTCGGGCCTCTCTTCACGGTCCACTTTTATATTCACATAGAACTCATTCATTATTTTTGCCACAGATTCATTTTCAAACGATTCATGTTCCATTACGTGACACCAGTGACACGTTGAATAACCAACGGAAAGAAAAATTAACTTATTTTCACGTTTCGCTTTTTCAAAGGCTTCAGCTCCCCACGGATACCAGTCCACAGGGTTGTGGGCATGCTGCAGCAGGTACGGAGACCTCTCCTTCGACAGCCTATTGGTAAACTTAGGAACTTCCGGAGTAGAACTTGGAACTTCTGAACTTCCATCTGAAGCTGATGTCGAAGCCATAGCCGCGGATTTGCCGATAAAATCTCGTGAAATCAGTGAAGACACGCGTGCAATTTCAGCTGCGAACGGATTCGACGAAGACCTAAATCTGAAACAAGTAAAAATTACTATTAATCATGATTATTTAATCATTTGTCACATAAACGTAAAAAAGTAAATAACACATCACATTCACATTATTATTCACTAATGAACTACCAACCGGTAAAAACGTTTTGAGTCACCGAAATCATTGTTTTTATTTGGCGCTACACTGTGACAGTCCTTGGTTATGTTTTGATTTAAATTTAGATTACTTTTTAGTCGAGCATCCCCAGTTGACAACCTCCTAACCAAGTGCACAACTCTGCCAGACTGCATAATATGGCTGCGCGAGCCAATGTGCCGTCTTTTTGTTAAATATTTCTGTAAATGACAAAAACACAACACTACACAACGACGGTTTTTTTCCTTGTGATGTAATGAAACGATGTTTTCATACAGTGAAAGCTAGGTTGTTCGGATGACCCAGAAGGCTGGAGCTCGACCTTGCGATGGTTAAAATTGAGTTAAATCACAACTATTATATTAAATTACTTATTAGAAAGGTTCAATCGATCCTCCTGCGCTAAATTCTCCCACAGAAATGAAGCAATTTTACCTACCCAGTTTAAATTGTGTAAATATACGACAATAATTTTCTCAAACGAAACTTCGAGATCGGTCGATGTTCAATTTTGGACATGAAGAAATTCCCACCAAAATCAAATATTTTGTACATACCTACCTACCTATAAGTTTCTTACATTTCTTGCTTATTTGGAACAAAACTAATGTCTGTATTATTACTTAATTTAACGTATTGATATTACACAGAAAAAAAAACATACCGTGTCGATATTTTAAAAAAATATTATTCTTACGAATTATGTAATTAGATTAATTTTGCAGATGTAGTTAGATTAATTTTGCTGAGCACAATAAATTTTTTATTAAATTATAACTGTTTAGAAACAAAAAAATTAAACACATACTAATGTGTCCAGATCCTCTCTTCTAGGCAATATTTTAAAAATATATGTTGTAAAAAAATCGTGGATAGTAATTATTGATATCTCGTTGAAATACGTATGTACATATATTATATACATATAACGATAATACACTATAATTATAAGAGTTGTCTATCGCCACAAAAGTTGCAAATAGTAAATTTATTTTTAAGAGACATTCCATTAATAAACTTGCTCGTTGATAAAAAATAATTATATCAAAAAGTTATTGAAGTTAATAAATAATAATAATAAGCTAGTAATAGTCATAATGCGAGGCAAAATATAACATATCATGAACAAATTAATTTTATTCGTATGTACTTTAACAAATTTTATTTTATTTTAAAGTAATTTCAAAATTATTATAAAACGATATATAATAGAAGACCAATATCATTAATATTTTAAAAAATTGAGGAATTCTGCCAAATTTATAAATTTCGTGTACATATTTTTAAATTTATCTACATTTAATGTTTTATCGCTTCGCATAATAATTTTTTCGTATGGTATTAATGCTGACACTGCCATCTGTCATTTAACTGTCGAAATTATGTCGACAAAAACACTGAACATGATCAAACTATAAAAATATTTCAATTATAACGTTTAACAAATAATTTGATTATTTTGAGTACGTTTGTCATTAAATGTTTAAAACGGTATAGACAGTGGCGTAACTACGCCAATGCAACCGACGCGGTGCATTGGGGCCCGTGCTAGATAGGGGCCCAAAAGGTCTGCGCCCTGCAATATATTTGGTATCAACACTTTTTACAGCGTTAATATGGACTAATAATTAATAAATCTAACAAAGCAAGAAATGTAATTATACAACTAAAGTGTTACCGATGTATACAGTAGAAAGCGTGAAACTCTTTGCCCTCGGTCATAAGCAATAGTGCATCAGAGATTTTATTTAAGAAAAGAATAAATACACACCTTTTCAAAAAATCATTTCCATAAATTCAAACAACATTTTTTTATTTTAAACACAATGATAATGTAGGACTATAGACAGTTTATGTGTAATGCGCCCTTGAGGGGAAATTTTTTCCGAAAATGGCGTTATAAAAATTATCCAATATTATTTTTATTATTATTAGGTACTCCGCTAAAATTATATTTTGAGTTAGAGATTAAACCATTATCCCAATGTGGAAATCACCCAAAAGCAGTAGAAGCAAGGGTTTTCAGTTGCGAATGCGTTCATTTATATTCCAAAAACACACATTATTTTTTTATATGAATTTTTGAATTTTGTAGGAGACAATTTTATTCTTATTATTTAATTGATAAAACTGTTTCTACATAATTTTCTATGTTCTCTTATTGATATCTTTGAAACAATATACATATAAAGGGGCTCTTTTTTCAATTTTGCATTAGGGTCCTATTTTTTTAGTTACGCTTTACATTTAATATAAATATATTCAACGACCTACTTGAAGACACAAAAAAAAACTAAAAAATTACGTTGCGCCACTCATTTGACAATCGGAATACTTATTATATAATATATATATATCGTGACATCAATTGATCTTTCATCTCAAAGATTTGGTGGTTAAGGACGGTATGGAGAAGTTGGTCGGTCTGTTATATAAATAACATAATATAATTAAATACAATAGACAATGGATTAAAACTCACTTCGCACTAAATTCTGTACTCAATTTCCATATTTGCACGAGTTTCGAGACGAGTCTCGAGGTAAATTCCACCTGTATACACGCACCATTTTACAACGCTGTATTTATGATCTTCGTAGTATTCTCAAATTTGTTTTTCAAGATTTGATCGAGTATCGCACACGTGTCTGCAAATTTAGCATGGACTAAAGGACAAACAAGACTGGCTGGGACACCAAGCCATGCATTTCAACATTGACAACTTTCATCCACACCAACGCCGACTCACCGAGCGTTTTTCACGCACACAGCGCCGACACACCACGCGCTTACACTTCAAGCAACTGAAGCATCCATTGCATCACGTGTTTGGTCCGCACGATGCACGATCTTCAGACACAACGCCGACTCACAGGCATGCAACCGCGGGGAGCTACACGTTATGTGCCCACGACTCATCGGGCAGCGACGTGTCTACGAGCCCAGCAACCGCTCAAGCCGACATGCCTTGCGCCCACGACGCATCGGGCGGCGACATGTCGGGTGGGCAACAACAACACAAACACCAACCTGCCTTTACGTCCACGACTCACCGGACGGCGACAGGTTGGGCATTCATCACCAACACAAACACCAACCTGCCTTTACGTCCACGACTCACCGGACGGCGACAGGTTGGGCATCCAGGAATCCAGGGGGCTCCAACACATTCCGCTCCGCCTGGCCCTGGTCGTCAACTTCAAGAAATGCAGCCGTCATGCCATCAAAACTGGTGAAGCCCATGCCAGTACAATTGTCCCACCGTCCATTCTGTAGCAGCGAAACCCATCACGACCACACAGACGTATCGCGACCTTCGACCTGCGACTTGGTCGCTGGAGGGGGAGTCCTGTAGCGACCATAATTCAAATCTACCGCCATCTCAGTCGGCATCGACGCTAGCGACAGCGCTGCCGGCTGCTGCCACAAATCTGGCTCAATTTACCGCCAGAGAGTCTCTCCAGTTCCAGCGTTTCACAAGAGCGGTCTTGCCGGCTCGCCTTAGCCGAGCAAGACCAGCAATTCGTCTCATTTCATAATTTCCTACATCTTCATTCACTGTATTCATTTCTATCTGTCTTCATTGTTGTTATCATTCGTCACAATAAACCTCAACACGCGCCAAACACATGTATTTCATTTAACCACCGTCCTAACCCCCAAATATATATATAATATAATATTTAAAAGACGAGAGAACAACAAAATTGCTTCTTCCGACATTTATCTAGTTTTCAAAATCTTCGAAGTACCACGGAGTACAAACATTAGCACAATGACGCACTGCAGCAGATACGGCATATTTATATAAAATGGTGCATAGTGAAATTTGCTATCCTGATGTTTCAAATGGTCTCTATTCATCGAACTCGCACTCCGTTACTATTACCCATTTCTAGAACTAGTACAAATTATATCAGGAAGGGGGAATAGTGTTATTAATCGGATGTTGTCAATTCAAAATATTTTTTTAAAAGTAATGAATGCATTGTATCGTCTTGAATTATCTCATTACCATAATCATTTTCATCCCTTATCCTGAGATGGTCGGGGTCCGAAGTCACGACAAGGCGCTTCCATTTTCCTCTGTCTTGCACCGCTTCGGCATGTGTTGACCAATCATAACCCAATCTGTTCTCATACAGTTTTTGTTACTGTTTATGCCAGCTTAGTCTGGGGTTATCCACCTGCCGCTTTTCTTCCAATGTTGTTAAGAATATTGGTAGATCGATAAGGAAGTTACATCGTTCCTCTGGCATTCGCAAAACGTATTCAAGCCACCATAATTGAGTTCTTTATAGAAAGGGCTCCATGCCAAGGGTCTTCGTTATTTCGGTACTTCTCACTTGGTCCAATAATATTACTCCCCTTAAGATAACTCAATACGATAGCCTGGATTATTTATCTTACTCTCTCCACAAGGATTCATATTTGTTGGCCATATATAAACTATACACAGCTTTAGTATTAATATCTAACTAATGGTGTAACTATGCTAATGCAGTGCATTGGGCCCATGTTAGATAGAGGTCCAAAAAGTTCGCGCCGTATTATCCATTTGCGTTCACATTTTGCAAGTATCGATTCTTTTCTCAGCTTTAATAGTAATCCACAGTAAGAAATAGAATTACAAAATTATTTCTCCCGTGTTTTCGTAACACGTGAAAACATTATCGATGTATACAGTAGCAGTACCCTGCTTTTATTTCGAGAGACCAAACCATCGCTGTAAAATGAAAACTATTTTTTAAATTGCAAGTGTTTATAAATGACTAAGAATACGTATATTTTTTCATAAAAGTGTATTTCATTATATTTTGTTCTTATTATTTATTGGTAATTACTATTATCAAACCACGCAGTACAATAATTCGTAAATCTTATGTACAATACTTTTCAGGGGAATCTTTTTTCCATTCTGCATTGAGGCCAAAATTTTGTAGTTATGCCACTGCATCTAACTCTAAATTCTTTACCCTCGCACTATAAAGGAAGAAAATAATCTGAATTATTTTATCGTATTTATATATAATATGCCGTATTTCCATGTATGCTGTAAGAATGGGGGAATTGAGTGGTTAACATAATATAATATGATTTCTTCTTTTCCCGTTTTGTGATCCAGTTCCATTTAGGTTTATTCTATGATCCAATATAGATATGGCGGGTACTTCTTTTTAATATTGAGGAAATTTCAGAAATCATTAATGGTTTTGAAATCATACATTCTTCTAAAATATATTGCAAACATTGAGTAGGGTTCCACTAAGAATTTGTCGGTAACACCAAAGATTATTTCGATATTAGAATTGGGTGAGGGCGGAACCCGTATTAAAAATATATTATTTAAAGATAGGCAGTGAACTAGTACACGTTAAATTCTATAATGAGTGCAACTGTTTTGGTGCTTAATAATTATATTTGAACACTTCATAAAACTATGCCAATTGCAGAATGAAGAATTAAAATAAAAAATGTTTTTTAAATAAGTACTTATGAGAACTAAAAATTTGTACGGAGTAGGTAAGCATTTCTTATTTTGCAAAATTAATTCTTTCGAATTTCAAGATACTGAATTTATAAAGTTCACTGGGATATCCCAAACATTATATTTCGAGAAAATTATTTTATGTACGGGGTATGTGTCTGCCTGTATTTTTAATTTTATTAAATTTAATATCGTGGCAAACGATAATAAGTAAGTACCCGTACCCATCAGTTTTGAGTTCTGGGTTCTGGCACCATTATAATTCTATTAAAAGTAGCGCGCGCATTTCCTCTTCCTTCATTAAATTTCTACGGCTGGTGTACGTTGCTTAACGTGTGAGGTGAGATTTTATTTTAAATTATTTATCGCGTTTCAGCTCTAAATACATATTTTCTATATTGTTTCGATTGCCTATTTTATAGTAATACGTATTTATTTAAATTTAACTGTTGATCGTTGACGATGTTTGTGATTTTGCTGGATTTTGAACCGTGACTAAACTAAGCTGACAGGTTCAACGTGCGGGCAAATGTGTTTCTCTGCATAAGCACTTTAGGTTATTATTTAGTTGGGATTGTTGTTATATTATGTATTATATATACACATATGTATTTTCTTTTTTAGAACTGTTGTGATTTTATTTTTGCAGGTTAGATCGCACGCGTCAAAATGGTGAACGGCAGAGTACCCTCTGTCTTTTCAAAGACCTATGTCACTCCTCGACGTCCGTATGAGAAGTCGCGGCTCGACCAAGAGTTAAAGATCATCGGAGAGTTCGGTCTCCGCAACAAGCGCGAAGTATGGAGAGTCAAGTACACTCTCGCCAAGATCCGCAAAGCTGCCCGAGAGCTGCTCACCCTTGATGAGAAGGAACCTAAGAGGTTGTTCGAAGGTTTGTTAAATCGGTTAATATGTTTTTAAAACCATGCGGTGCGTCCCAAATTATGTTAGCTATTTTCAGCGCCTTTAGCGTTTGTAGTGCTGAAGGGGATAAAATGCTAAGATATGTGTTTACATTACGCATGTAGCGGATACTAAAATCCGTATTATCTCTAACCACATGTTTTCTCCAAATGATGATTTACTTACATTTCTGGTACCTCTAGTCTGAAGGCCAAACCATGCTGTTAATACATATACTGAAGTCTTACACCCTCCTCCCTAACAGATTTTATTTAATTATGTGCACATTCTGAAACTGAGGTTATTTCTTCAGGTAATGCTCTGCTGCGTCGTTTGGTACGTATCGGAGTGTTAGACGAAACCCGCATGAAGCTCGATTACGTGCTCGGTTTGAAGATTGAGGACTTTTTGGAAAGGAGGCTACAAACCCAGGTTTTCAAGCTAGGACTCGCCAAGTCCATCCATCATGCCAGAGTTCTCATCAGGCAGAGACACATCCGGTAAATATTTATACTCGTAAATTTTGATTGCATTTCATTGTGAAGTTGCTCATTCTAATGTGTTAGGATGTTGATGTAAGGAAAAAGTATATATTACATAATATATACATACATGTAATTTTAATTTATATTTTACATGCTTTGTTTACGAAGTCTTAGTGAGGTAGTTAATGTTTTAGTATTAAAAAAAAGACTTCTATGAAAAATCTTTTTAAGATTAAATAATTTAAACTCACAAGCCTTATTTTATGGGCAAGGGGCAATTCAATTTTTGAATTGTACTCTAATCTATAAGGCGAGATCAAAAATCCTTGATTAATCACAGGAGGAATTTATTAATAATTCTTTCTGTTTCAGACATGGATACAAAAAATTACCATATTTTTTTTGTGTAGATTGCACCTAGTGTTGATGTAACCTATTTTTATATATCTCATTTTTACAACAGGAAACGGACTTGAATGAGGGGGGGGGTCTGAAATTCCAGCCTGATGAAAATGGCAACTTGAACATACATATTTTCATAAAGACCACTTGTGTGTTTGTTTACGAACGGCACTCAATGTCTAGAAATAATCATGTTTCATGATTGGTGACTGAAGGTACATTGGTTTTAATCTTGGAATTGAATGTTGCTATTGAGAACATCAAACTACAAGTATTGTAGAAACTGCTGCTTCTGTCGCTGGAAGCTTATTATTTTAATAGCCCCCTTGTGGGTGTGCTGAAAGCCGAAAAATATATCAGTCTCCGGAATTGCGGACCATTACACAAAAGCCATGTTTTGTTGCAGAATGAAGCTATACAAACAAGATGTATGAGGAGTAAAGAAACAAAACCGTCACTATACAATTGATGAAATAGAAATAAACGTATTTGTAACTGATGTTATAGCCAGAACTGACATTTTAAAATTGATACGCTCTGAAAATATACAAACACGTTTTTATCTTATATTAATTATAAAACTACCACTATTGCCGCTTATCATTTTCAAACACGTCACCCTCTATTTTCATAATTAGGACAGTGGCAGTTTGGTTTCTATATCCCTCACACGACGATAGTATTTATTCATATTCAGTTCTATATTGACAGTTAAAAAAAAAAACTGCTGATCTCGTATTTGGGTTTGTACCCTTCACAACGAAATTGTCAAAACATGGTGATATTTTACCATTACACTTACCGCCTAATATCTAATAATAAGAAGAATGTACGATGTTAAAGCAAATTTTAATTATGTTTTTCTTTTGTAGTGTTCGCAAGCAGGTGGTCAATATCCCATCCTTCTTAGTGCGTCTGGATTCCCAGAAACACATTGACTTCTCCCTGAAGTCGCCGTTCGGTGGTGGCCGTCCTGGCCGCGTGAAGAGGAAGAACATGAAGAAGGGAGCAGCAGGAGCTGGAGCAGCCGCTGATGAGGAGGAGGATTGAGCTATGAATTCTTAAGATCATTTTATATTATTTAACAATAAATGATTTAAGAACTCTAAAATACCTTCTTTTTTTTTTTGCCACTTTTCCAAAATGTTAAAGCATAAATTTTATAATAGTAAAACTTCATCTACCTGAAATTCGAAGTATGTAATTAGCCCTTGTGGTTATGTTTTAAACATAATTTTTCCAATGTGGAAGTTATGTTTATTTAGCATTTCCTTTAGCAGGATGGGGAATGGTAATGGCTTTTTTTTTACATTTCGAGTCTAACCTTCGATCGAAAATAGGATTGAGAGCCGGACCAGGTGGGTACAAAGTGACCCCGTTCAAATTTGCATTTTAATGAAGTATAATGGTTTGAGCATGTTCAATCATATTTTTAATTAAATTTTTTATACAATGTGAACAAGATACTATTAGATTTGTCATAATTTTATAAGGAACTAGTGTTTTGAAATGGCATACTCATAAGCATTCGGTCGTCAGCTGTACGAGTAGAATGACTGCTGGACGTGTTGCGTTTTCGCAAACGCATGCGTGCATGTCTTACGCAAATTACGAATAAGTGTTACAAAAGTTATGGTCTAGTATTATATTTATTTTAAAATGTGTATGACTAGAGGTGGGATGAAATTATTGGGATTGTTTTAAAATATATACAAGTACAAATGGGATAGAATATTAATATTTTACATTCATCACAAAATAAAATGATGTGCAAATGACAAATAAAAATCTTAATTAACTTACCGTCACGCAAAGGTAGGCAGAGAGGATAGAGCGTCATACTCTTCTGTCCAGACAATTCTCACCTCTTCCACATTCATACAAGCTCGTCGATTGTTAAGGCTTCTAACAGAGCTATCCTCCAGTGTCTGGTTTACCTGGTCGTGCCAAGGCTTCCGTGGATATCCTCTACTTCTGGTCCCATCAACACTTGCGTCATATATCTTTCTTACCATTCATCCGTTCCAAAACACATAAGTTATCCTTTCTTAATCTTACTCGCTATATTAGCATCAGCTTTACGTCCTTTCCTTATTTCTTCATTTTTTACTCTGTCATAAATAAATTTGCCACATATACGCCTAAGTGATCTCATTTTCACTGCGTTCAGTCTACTTTTGTTCCTCTTCTGCCAGCCCCAAGCCTCACTTCGCACCGCTAGTCTTGTCTCTATTAGATATAATTCCATTCAAAGCGCTGTTCACTTTATTCCCTGCAGTCATCCTCCTTTCAATATCATTCTCAGCCTTTCTGTTTCTACCAAATATATTTCCCAAATACACAAACTCATCTACTCGTTCCAAACATTTATTATTTACTACAAGTATTTTGCACGGTGTCTTGCTTTCCTTCTCGAATCCATTACTTTCGATTTATTAAGTTGGCCCCATATTCTGAGGAATTGACAGCTGACGAGTTAATAGAAATAGAAACAAATTTAAACAGAAATACTTGAAATTTCACATTCCAGAACATTTACAACAAAAAAGATGGCTCCAGCTTAGTCAATTTTTAAGGGTTTTGGCAATGTTTTAAGAACAGGACTTTAATATGGAGAGAATTATTGACAAAAGAATCTGCAGTCTTCCATTAAGTCATATTGTAAAAGAGTTGGTAAACCAGCTGCAGCCATTTCTTCAGAAGTTCAACCATCTACCTCAAGTGTGCAATGTGACACACATGTGAAAATGGATACTGATGAAAATTTGAAGGCATCGCCCGTAGCCACACACCATCCACGTGCGACAACCCCCAGCAAAAAAAATTATACTTAATCCTGTCGCCCACCCAACATAAAAGACAACCAAACCTACATCCACCAGAATAACAACTAATCCACATCCAGACCACCACGACCAATAAACCGTCCACCAAGGGGATGACCGGGACAGACCTGCACCGGCCCCCACAGTCACCCACCCCCCCCCCACCACCAAGCCCGAGCCCGCCGACCCCACCCGTCAGTCCCATCCAAAACAAAGTGACACGCAAAACCCCCCTGCAAACCCACAAACCCACTAATAAACAACCGCCCAACCCAACACGTCAAAAACCCACCCCGCACGCAGAATCCCCCCACCATTCCCCTCAAAGGCAGACCAAGAAGAACAACATAGAATGAACGACATAAAAATACACTGTTCAACTTCTTAATTTCCTGATTTTTTCATAACTTGACACCCTGATGTTCAATCTTCTGACATTAAACAATTAGTAAACTTCATAATTTTTTCACTTTGTTTATTTATATCTGAGATTGTTGATGTTCCAACACCATATTTATTAGACAAAGTCCCGAGTCACCGCGTTTCAAAGCAATGATTATATCTAATTTGTCTCTTAATTATGACGCAAAATGTATTAAAAAGTATTGTATTTTGAACAATCCGGATAATCGAGGTTCTACTGAAAAAAAAAAAACCGCAAAGGGCCCAACAGAAATAGCAGACTTAAGATAATTACACCCCCCCCTACGTGTGCCCCTCCAAATACCACCCAATCAAAAACACACTATGTCAAAAACATGGATGCACCATCAAAGGCCGTACACCATCACTGACAAACGGATACCGAAAAACCAACCCCAGGACACAACTAACCCAAAATATGTTTTAACAACGACTAACAAAAACGCCACGAAAACCAGAAAGACAGACACGAACACCACCCCCGACCCCAAACTGCTGACACCAATGCCCAGCACAACCAACAGACCCCCAGCCCTAACACCCAAACCCAAAGACACTGACAAACGAATCCCCCACACCTCCACCCACCACCACAAGCAAACGCCACCCCCCCGCAAACAAGAGCACAAACCCCCCCACCACACACCTCGCTAAGCCCCCAAAGACCCCCAAACCAAACAACCACCATGCGCCGCCGGCCCCTCGAACACGCCCAGCCAGCCCACTCAAACCCCCCGACCGTGGACGCATTTGGCCCCCAAGAACACCACAAATGGGTAGCCGAGCATGCAGCACTAGTCTTTAGCAGCCAATCCATTTCCCGTGGTCGAAGTTAGGTGCAAACACCATAATGTAAAACTGTACAGCAAAAATTAAAACAAAATTTAGTAAAATAACACAACAAAGATAAATAAAAAAGACGCCAACCACATCCCGCGGGCACCTGCGAAAACTAAAACAACCGACCTAACTAATAATGTCAGAGAGCCCCGCCCTACACACCCAAACTACCCCAAACAAAGGTTAGACCATACCACCCAATACGCCCAAGCAGATCCGCCATTGCGCCCCCACGAACCGAGCACAACTCGACCAGGGTCAACTATAACAATAACGTACCCAAAGCATAACCCTCCACACTAACAAGCCCGCTTGACATACATATTCTCCCCACGGCTACCCACTACTAAATCACCACACTTACAACTCACGGCCGCCCTCCATACGGAAGACTACCATGGAGTAAACGTAAGTTCTTCCTGAATGACACAGGAAGCCCATAACCACACACCCTTACCGCCTGTAGTAGGCGCGAAGTGTCTGGCCTGGGATGGAATCTTCCTCCTATTTTATTACCACTTTCTCCTTTTCGCCCATGTCAGGAACTCCTAGCCGTATCCTCATAAGTACCTATTTATACGCTACTTATAGTACAACACACTTAACTATAAGTTGACCCCCAAATTTTACCAATTGGTTGAAACCGGTGCAACCCCTGCAAAGGGAATGTCCACTGATAAATTCCATTCTCTAATTTACGCGGCATGGTATATGGTCCAGTACCTGTGTTAAACCGACTGATGCCAAAAATCTGTATACCATTATTTAACGCTCCACTTTCGAATGACCCCCTGTAAAAAATTTACAAACAGCATAACAGCTACGATATTAGTATAAGCACGCGAAGCCCTATGTGGCTCTAAATAGATAAGAAGAGCCCCCCACTACCAACACGCACACGCGGTTTCGGATTCCAATAAAATAGGACGGGGACGACCGTGAGCGGAAAACAACGAGCCGACTACACCGGACCATAGCCCCATCAATACTCAGCAAGTTATGCCAGTTCCAAAGTTGCGAGATAACACGGATTCAAGCTTAGCGTGACACAAAGTTGGTGAATTATAACGCCGCTCCATTGGCTTTTTAATTAATTTATGAATTCAAGTGTTTAATGACATACCGTTTATAGCTGTCAGCGCGCCCCGGCCCACCAAAGCGGTGCAAACGTCGCCACAGCGCGATCAGCGAGAAAGGCTGCCCATGGCCCACACACCCAAGCCCCCGACCCCCCATCTCCACCCTCCCCAAAGGGCCACGCTCCCTGCACACCCCCGCTCCAGACCTAGTCCTGATAAACGCACCCAGCGGCCCCCACCCCGCCCACGCCAGCCCCCCGATCTGCGCCCTACACACCCCCCAAAAAACCGTCCCCACCACAATCCCGCGAAATAACAGCCACCCTAAAGTCAAAGAGACTCCCCCCATGCATACCCACCCACCCCCCCCCGCCCACCCCTCCCCGACCCCCTAGAGCCAATCACCCGGAGCACCCGCTCCCACGAAGGAAAGCCCCCGGATCCATAGGCTGAAAAGTCATGCCCACCGTATTGTGATATATGTACCTTAAAAACACACACAAAGTTCGTCCTCGACGGCCCCACCCGATGCCCGACCACACTAGCAAACTTGGGCAGAATCGCCGCAGGCTAGGCGCCCCCCCTCTCAAACCCCCATGACCCCCCGCCCCACGCTCACAAGATACGCACACATTACCCCATAACACGCTGCAACTGGCAGCAGCGACTAACCCACAACACAGAAAATACGCCAACCGAAATATCTTAAAAACATAAATCACCCCCAGCACAACAATGGCAAGTCAGACCCGCCTAAACCGACACCCCCGGCAAGAAATATCGCCGAAAAATCCCAAAAATAGATAACGAGAACGACCCCCACAATCAAAAAAAGGCTACCAACCCCCCAGTAAGTCCACACGCCAGTCCACCGACTCACAAAGTCATCCCGGCTGCCACTCCAAACACAGCAAAACCAACCCACCCCCCGGACCAACACCACCCTCCCACTGTCAAACACAGAACCATCCCAAAAAGTGACCACAACCAACAACATGATCTGCAGACCCGCGTAGACTAAAAAAACCTACACAACTGAACCAGACGGCCCAACAAACAAGTGAAAATGGTGATGCCTATAAAACTCCGAGGCCACAAAAAAACATAGCCCCCATGCCAGTGCCAACTGGACCCGCACGCCCAACAGCAAACTAGCAACCAGAGGCAGCATAAAATAACACAAACCATCATAATAACAAAATCCCCCAAAGATAGACGTGACAACTTATCCAACAAGACATTCCAATATCAGCATATTTTTAGGCAAACCATTACCTTTATTTATTCAGAATAAGTAAGTACGTGTCTCTGACCACCTAAAGCATATTCAGACAGATAATAAAATAACATAAAGGTCATTAAACAAAATATTATCCCCAATAACACGAGTGCTGGACGGCCGCCAAACCGCCCCCTGGCTCCGACGCGACGGAGACGTCCTCCCTTGGGCGTCACCCCCCCTAATCCCCCCAACCACAACCCGCCGAGCGCCCGCCCTAACATCAAATCCTTGCATAAGGCGACCATGCCCCCGCCCAGCCGCCCTCAACCAAACCCCTCCAACCCAACAGGGCAACCGCACACAGGAACAGCTCAGCCAACCGAATGCCCCACATGCCCTCCACCACAGATCCCTTCGCAACACTCACCCACCCTCCCCACCACTCACCACCACACCAACCCGCCCCTCCCACTCAACCAACCGCCGCCCTACCCCGTCAACACGTGCCACCCCAGCCGTGCTCCTAGCGGATATTGTGTCAAGGCTACAGCGATAGAAAATTCGGCATACCTGTACAGCATCGACCGAACGAGGTGGCCGATTAACTATAGCCTTATAGACGCAAATGTCGTCGCTGATACCAATAGAATAACACAATTCAAAATGTGCCTCTCTCCGATCAATAATTTGAAAACCATCAACTTTATTTGTAATAGTAATAATACAATAACAATAATTTTCGCACCCCAAGCATTACATTGAAACACTATCATCCAACCACCAATCCCTAAAGAACATTCCCCCCCACCCAGCACGTCTTAACAGCCACCAACCCCCAATCCCACCACCGCCTGAGGATACAAAAACCTCCCCAACCCCCAACACCCCAAAGCCCACCCCAAAATGGATCAACACGCACCCGCACACCCACCTCACACAGCGTCCCCTCGCGTAGGAAACCGAAAAAAGCCCCACCAACAACATGCTGCAAGAGCCCTGAAAACCCCCTAGCCACCCATCCCACGACCGCCCATAATAGAACAAATAAAGCGTCAAACCCATAATACCCCCTCTCCGCTCTGCGGCAATCACAACCACACCAACCTCTGGCCAAACCTACCACTGAAACAGGCCCCACCCCCTGACCACCACTTACCCATAAAACTGCGACCCCCCCGGAAACAACGACCTCCCACAACACCCCGAAATCAAAACCCCGCAAGAAACGGACGTGAGCACCCTTAGACATACAAATACTCCCGGATACTGCCGACGCAAACACCCCCATCAACCTTCCCAACGTCCGATCAACCTAACCCCCACCAACCTACCCAGCCGACCCCCACCTACACCCGCTCAGCATCCACTCTGATCCACCATTCGGACCCACCTACGCCCCCACCCCAACCCACTAAAACGAACCAAAATCCTGCCCCACAAACCGGCAACGCCCACTGCACTAGCACCCACCCACCCCACCTGACCCCCCACCAACAAAAACCAACCTATTACCGATGTGAACATATCCGTAGCACAAATTAAACACTTATTAGTGGCCAGACCAGAAAAAAATATCCCCCAACATATCACAGTGCAAACCATCACAAACCTAATGAGACTCATATCCACACTAATTACCAGCCGCACGCACACACGGCCCGGAAGTTACAACACTAATGCCACCTCCTATACAGAACTAGAATGAATGCACCGAAAAATCAAAAACCGCACTTATAAAAAATATAAAAAATGCTCCTTCCCAACCCGACCCAAACATCGCAACCCCCAATAAACCACCAACACCCTGCACCACGCCCACACCAAACCACCTGACCCCAGCGAATGCCCGTCCAGGCAGCCATCCACGACCAAAACTCACCCGTACAGGTACCACTGATCCGTCCTCCAGCAACTACCCCCCCCCTAAATGTCCCCCCACCCCCCAGCCACGGCCGCGGTTACATAGAATGCCTCACCCCAACGACCCTCAGGTAGCGGCCATGGAGCGCCCTGAAAGCTTACACCGGCAACACACTTGATCAATCCCAGAGACCCCCACCTACCCCGACCCGAAAACCCACCACCAACCACTACCCGTGCCCCATCCACCATACAACAAAACACACCCACACCAAAAACCCCCACCACCCAAGGAAAACTCAAGTAAACCTCACCCCCTCCGCACCCAGGCTACACCCCCCGCCACCAGCCCCCCCCCCACGCATGACATCTACAAACAAGCCCGCCTGCACAACATTCGCCAATAACAACGAACCCGCCCCAGGCGATCAGGCCACGTGCGAAAACCCCCCCCGGCCCAGATCAGCCGCGCACACCAACCCCGGCTACCACCCCAACCGAACCAAACGGGCCATAACCCAGAACTAACGGACAATACCCGCGACAACTACCATCCCCCCCCCTCCCCAGGGAGCACCCCCCACACCCTGCCTTGCCGCCCCCTCCACAGACACCCCCCCACATCCCACTCCCTGCCACCCACCCCCATGCCCTGTCCCCAACACCCCACCCCTCACCCCACCAACAGCCGCCCTACCCCACACGAAACCCACAAACAAACCAAAACCCCCGACCGGACCCCCGCGGCCCCACAACAACAAAATACAACACCAGACCATCCAGACAAGCCACGCCAACCATACACGCGCCGCCAAACGTCCCAGCCCCAAACGCGAATCGCCTCAACAAAATATATAGCCCCACAGCCCCCCCCACAACGCCCAAACAGCGCCTACATACGACCTCTCGCGCCCGCGCTCCGTCGCCTACACGTGTTCAGTTGAACGGACGTGTTGCAAAATGCTGCGAATGTGTATTTGAAACGGACTTGAATGTATGCCTTCCGATACACTTTAAACGTGCTTTTATTTTATATTGTAAAATATTTTAGGCTCTCCACTTAATAACTTGAAGAATTTCCCTTGAATAATAGTAATAATATTGATATTTTTTAAGAACGGAAATTAATTAGCACGGTATATTTTCATAGAAACAAGCTTCTGTGTACATTTATCTTTCAGATGAATTTTTAGTGATAATATAGTCCATCGTACTTTTACAGCATCGATATTAGTAGCATAACCTAAGTCCATGCCTAGTGCAGTGACCCACACCGGGTTGTAGGAACGGATATGATGATAACTATGATAAAATATTCAAAATCGCGATCTTAATTTTGTTTTTAGAATAAAGATTACGTAAGCATTTCAAAAAGTTGAAATAATAAAAAAAAACAACATATTCTAGTTACATTCACACAATCCCCGAAATATATATTATTAAGGGCACCATACACAACCCACTACGTGACCTTAGGGACTACACCAGATAAAATTTAGTAATGCACTTTCTTCGCACGGAGTCTGCATACTCAATAGCGCGTTAATAAAACATGGCGGCGCGTTTCTTCCTAATCGAAGTGATAAAACACTCCCCTATCCCTAAAAATCGCAGGGAAAGACAAAACATGAGTCACCCTCCTCGGAGTGTTGTGACAGAGAGGGAGCATCCCTCCCGTCTGAGGAACAGCACGAGGGAAAGAGATTGAATACATTCCAGAAATCTTCAAACATTTAACAATAAATTATATATATTTTTTATTTTCGCAATATGATATTTTAGCGAAATTATTGTATTTTATTCGTAAAATTAGGTTAAAACGGAACAAAAGTTGTATATTTCATAAAATAGCACCATTAAATTAGTATTTTCCATTTCGTAAGAATAAATTATTACATAATATTATGATGCTCGATAGGGTGTATCCGCGGACAAGAGTTTGATCTCTCGTCTCAGAGATCTGTCGGTAAAGGTCGGTATGCATCAGATAATACAGGTGGTAACGAATCATAGATCGCTTTGCGCACAACTCTACACTTTGCGGGCATTCGAGACGAATCTCTAAAATAAATATTATTCGTGTACATGCGTCATTACACGGGGTAGTATTTTGAAGACTTTGAAAGTAAATAGATTTTCGTTTTCAGTTGGAAATCTAATGAACTGATTTATATAGAAATTAGTTGCGAGTAACAAATTAAAGAGTAAAAAAAAATATATTGTTATTATTATGAGCTATCTAAACATTCATTACATATTTGTTTACGTACTTCATATGTCTTCCTTGTTACTTTCTATACATTCTTCTTAACAATCACATTTCTAGTATCTTCCCCTATTTTCAAATTCTTCCAAAAAAACATCAACCAGTTCGCAAAAATAATTTTAGTAACCGATCATATACCACCCATCTCTTCGTCGTCCACAAATACTATTTATTATTATTACTAGTTATTATTCCCGAAATCAAATGAATAGCACAAATTATAATAGTCTCAAATACCTTGAATAATTTACGTACTAAAATAAACAGCAATTCTATGTAATTCAATGAAGATATCTGGGCTCATTTTACATCTTTTTAGTCAGAAAAAAATGGTTCGTCCGGTAAAAAATAACCGGTTCGCGTTCGCGCAAACCGGTGCGAACCCGTACGGGGGACGACGGCGACGACGATGACGACGATGACGACGACATCACCGTATTTTTCTGATGTAAACGAGTGTCCAAAATAAACAGATTTGAAGACTTTGCAAGATATATTTATTTGTTTATTTGAGAAGAACTTCCTATGACCGTTACCTAAAACATACTGATCCAACTATTGCCGCTTTTGACCTTCTATTAACTATATCCTTTGTTTCGGTTATCATAAACATTATTTATTTTAAGGGAAGATTTTTAGGCTAGTCTATATAGTTTTTTTGGGTACATTGAATTAGTAGGTTAATGTAGATACTTACTTAAGGAGAAAACATTTTTGTTGTGAAGTTACATTTTCAGAACATAGTTATGTGGCATTTTCAATACAAATTCAATGAATTTGTATTGAACACTAACTCTTTTGTGCTGGAACTTGGGATTTAAATGTAAACAACACGTTTGTTGACTTGATATGTTGTAGCCGGAATATTACTAAGCGCACCGTATCATTTAAAATGGCATGAATTATTTTTGAAACTGCTTTTATTTTTGATTATATTCCCCTGTTGCCATTAATACCTGGCCCTCTGTTGGATAATACAGATAAATATAATTAAAGGGAGGGTGGTTCCTGTAGAACCACTGCGCGCCCCGTCATGGCGACTCGGCGCATGCGCCCTCCGCCCAGCAAGGGAAATGCAGGCAACTTTCACTTACTCCATTCGGACACACATAACCTCAAAGTGGGATTATAATACGTGCATCCCTCTCGTTCGCCGAAGGTGTCGCGTTTTGGCGGGCGGCCATTGACGTCGAACGGCGCGTTATTTCCGTCGGAATCCCGCCATTTTTATCGGTTTTAATGTCGATTGCGATTCGCGGATTTCGCCGTAGATTGCGCGTTTGATTACTAATTCGAGTCGACCATTTGGATTGTGTAAATGTCACTTTTGTGTATAAACATGTGTCAGTGACGGAACGGGCGGACTGCGTTTGTTTATGAGGGGGTGATAACGAGGAAGCAGGCGGTGAGTGAAGCAGTCAGCTGCTTTTTTCAATTGGTATTGTTTTTTTTATTTAATTTCCGTTCTATTATTCTGTATTTGAATAACGATTGATTCCTTGTTAGATTCTCGAATGAGATTTCTAATTTGATTTAAATGAGAGTCTGATGGAATAGCAAACATATGATAACAGAATGTAATATTAATTTTAAGGTTACTAAAATGTAAATAAGCATTCAATGTTATATACAAATAGTTTTTAGTATTTTACCAGCGTTAGGATAAATATCATTGGATAAACAATTATAAAGTCGAGTAGATTTCAGTACATTATTTTACCAATATGGATAATGTTATCATTGTATTATATTATTTAGCATACAATAATATTCTAACTAGCTAGCTAGGTTAATTTGTTTGAATATCCTCGATTAAAAAAATATTTAAATTAAAAAGGATTACAATTAATTTTAATCAAAATAATGAATACATATCTTTTAGAAAAAATTGTTCAGCAAATAATTAAGTAACCAACTAATTTACCATCACGCCGTTTCTCCCGCGGGGGTAGGCAGAGGGGATACAGCGCCACACTCGTTATTATTACATCTTCTCATATAAGCTCGCCGATTATTGAAGCTTCTAACATGACCATCATCCAGTATCTTGTTTACCTGGTCGTGACAAGTTTTTCGCGGACGTCCTTCACTTCTGGTGCCATCAACACTTACGTCATACATCTTTATTACCATTCTCTCCTCATTCATCTGTTCCATATGACCAAACCACCTAAGTGATCCTTTCTTACTTTACATTCTTTTCTTATTTCTTCATTATTTATTCTGTCATAAACAAATCTACCACATATACGTCTAAGTGATTTCATTTCATTCAGTCTACTTTCGTTCCTCTTCTGCCAGCTCCAGGCCTCCCTTACATACATAAGTATCGGTACCAGGACATCATTATGAACAGCTAGTCTTACCTCGGTTGACAAGTTCACGTTAGATGTGATTCCATTCAAAGCATCGTTCGCTTTATTCCCTGCAGTCACCCTCCTTTCGATATCTTTCTCAGTCTTTCCGTTTCTATCAAACACACTTCCCAAATACACAAACTCATCTACTTGTTCCAAACATTCATTACCTACAAAGTACAGTGTCATGCGTTTCTCCTTTTCGAATACCATCACTTTAGACTTGTTGACATTTGGGTAGGTCAACTGATGAATTATCAAAGTTAAATAATGTTCTAAAAATAGTTTTGATTTTTTTAAATATGAAAGGTCGATTTGTTATTTTATTATTTAAGAAAATATTGGAACCTAGTTTGGTTGTTTTCGTTAATGGTACGTGTACACGGGAGGAGATTTGTCACGAGACAATCTCTGAGAACGAAATTATGCTTCAATGAGATTACTTGGAGACCATTGATATATCCCGGCTTTCGTAGACTACCGTACATACCGAGTCTCAGAGATTCAAGAACTGTCACTTGCCACCGAGAAGGTTTTTTTTTTGTCTCGCGCCATTCGCACGTGTGTCAAATGTCAAACGTATCTAAATCTGTTGAGTGAATTTGAACTTCCCCTCCAGCAGTTTAAACGAAATAAATGTTTGTTTTAATGCCCTCTGTTAGTCTAATTTTCACCTATCTTTTGGTTTTAGGTGACATTTGTGCCCACGAGTCAAGTCCCAGTGCCAAATCAAATATGTTTGAGATTTATCTAGTCCTACCAATCTCATGCTGTGATTTCGAAATTTATCTCATAATCATCATTTCATTTATCTCAACTAAATCTTTGAAACTCATCGTATCGTAATTAAGGACATCATATTGTTCAGTTAAATTCTGACTATTTTTAATATTATCTTCTGAACAGCTTAAGCTGAACCAAGATCAAACAAGCACATTTTTGAAAATCATTTAAAAATAAATATTCAATATTACTAAACAAATTTTCCTTCAAGCGCAGCAAATCGAATTTTTTACGATTACCTTAACTTGATAAAATTTACCTTGAGTTGAGCGAATTCGATTCGGAGGGATGAAATTAGATTAGCACTGCATCCTGCAGCCTCTCAGACTAAATCGATTACCTCTTCGAGATTACGCATTAACTGCCTACGAACGAACACAGCCTTAAAATAGCTGCTGGGTTTAAAATCGTAATCTACAGGTAGGTATAGTACACGATCACAAAATGTTTTTTGGCGGTTGCAACTCTAAATTCTGAATCGAAAATTTGACTATGTATTGAAAGTATAAATTTTGATTTTTCATCGTTATATTGGACTAATATTTTTTAAATTGCTTGAAGAAGCTCCTCACTTAGCGACCATCTTGTTTTAGCAATATTTGAATATGTCCAAGAACACACAATTACTGGATTTTTATCTACAAAGGCACTGTTATTAAATAAATACCAAATATATCATAGAGACAAAACCATTTTAATTATTTTTAATTATTATTATTTTATTTATTTTTATAATATGCTGGTCAAAATAAAAGAAATATATAAAAATTTAAAAATATCGATTTTTCAGGCGTATTCTAATATAATGTGTTAAAAATATTTTACAGATAATGAATATTGCTTTAAATAATTTTCAAAAAAATCAGATTCTCATTGAGTTGACATATATGCTGTTTCAAGGGAAAAAAATAATTATCAAATTTGGTCCATAGATAGCGATGGTGTAGTGGTACTCGAAGCGAGTCCACATATTAACATATATACAACTTTCGAAAATTTGATAGATGTGGGGATTGATGGGGTGAGAATGGTGAACGTTATATTTATATAAAGTGATCACTTAAGCCAGCCGAAGACGGGTCGTAAGCCCTGTAATTACCCCATACTTCTATATATTTTCTATTATATATAATAAAAATAGTTTCGTCTCTATGAGATATCTGATATTTATTTAATAACTATGACCTTTATCGTACACCTATCCAGGGGCTTGCTGGAGGGGGCTCGGAGGAGGTCGCGCGAACCCTTTGTTAAATTAAGAAGAAACAATATTCTAAGGTTAAGGTTATTCATTACCTAACTGCAATTTCTGTAGATGGTTTAAATGTATTATGAAATATAAGACTTTGTTGTCTTTTGAGATTTCTCGTAAAATACATTTATTTATTCGGGTGCATAATAAAAGAGACTTATTTTATTTATAGTCTTACAATGCTTAGAAATGTTTAATGTATACTGCTTCTAGTTGTTTCTAGATGTTCAACGCAACATTTTTATGAACGATTATCCTTCACACTTCACAAGTGCACATTTTTTCTCTTTACCGAAATTGTGCACAGTTTGCATCATCATTTCCTAAGGAGAACTTCAGTTTCAGTCCAGTGTTCTGTTTTGAAACATGGAATTGGAGCGAAAAGAATAGTGCCTGTTTTTACGTCAATCTTGCAATATAAAGTACATTTACTAAGTACATTTTTCAGCTATTGATATTAATTATTTTATGGTATATCGCGTACTGTCGCATAATATTAAGTGATATTCGATTGATTTAATAATTGTATAAGAGCGATTAAAAAAAATTCGCCACGAATAGCTCTGAAATTAAGCGAGCCCCTTGTCAACGTATTAGAGCGTGCATGAGAAGATGTGTGAAAGTGGACGAGGCAAGAATGGCATGCCAAGACAGAAAAGTGTGACTTTCTATCCTCTTTACTTACTCTTGCGAGGAAACGGGGTGATGGTAAGTAAACTAGTTTTCTGGATTTTACAACTTCATCGAATTTCGTTTGGTTGCATACCTTTCTTTATACCATTACATACGAGTAAGAAAAAAATCGTATGAATGAAGTCTTAAGTAGAGAAATGTTGCCCCAAGACTAAACGCAAACAAGAAGAAATAATTTCCCGAACGACGCCGGGTGCACATTCCTCGTGTCATTTAGTCTAGTTCACCTTTTTGCTACCGTGTGGTTATAAAATATATATGAGTTTTTCACGGAGAGCTGACCTCTTTACGTGTGAACAATTTCCACCCTTTATGTCTCTTGTGAAACCTCTTTCAATGGAGGGTGAAGTCTCTTTGATCAACAAAGCCTTCTATCCGCCAGCGCGGAGCGTGTTGCGTGTAGCAGCATCTAGTTCACCGGAACATTGCCGGGGGGTTGGGACGAATTGGATTTTATTTAATGAAATAAATTCAAATGCGTCCTTCAATATTTGCAAAATTACTTTGTGACCTCATTTTATATATATAATTAGACAAAAACTTTGTTTAAACCACTATTTATTGATTATTCTACATGGCATGGAACATAATGTTCACCCTATATAATGTAATATAATTAGTGGCGTAACTACAAAAATTGGGCCCTAACACAAATTGGAAAAAGGACTCACTAGTATATTAGTACAGTAGTGAATATTAGTAGTGCGTAGTTAATCCATTAAAAGTTGTATTTTTTAATTTCAGTATACATTGTTTCCTGAAGAAGATACCATAGGTATCGAAACATGTAGAACAATCAATAAATAGTGGTTTAAACAAAGTATTTTGTCTAATTATTCAAATAATTAAGTAATTTAACTTACATCATCATGTCGTTTCCAGACACTTCTGGATAGCGCCATACACTTCTGCCCTGACACACGACTCTCGCCTTGTCCACATTCATACATCTTCTCGCATTGTTGAGGCTTGGTTTACTTTTTTCTCTTTATCTGGTGTCATCAATATTAGCGTAACATTTCTATCTTTACCATTCTCTATTCATTCGTTCGTTCCATATGATGAACAAACCAAGTAATCCTTTCATAATCATATTCACTATGCTAAGATCGGCTTTACATTCTTTAGTCATGAGTGACTTCATTTCCTCTGCATTCAGTCTACTTTCGTTCCTTTTTTGTTGCCGGCTTCAGATTTCATTTCTATGCGTCAGTGTGTTACATTATAAATAAACATATATTACCAAGTGAATCACACTGTTCACATTAATGTATTTTTCGTCTTATATTATATGTTTTATTTTATTTTTTAACACGATACACATGGTACCCACATGTAGAACTGCATCAGCAATCCCGAAGGGGTGACCATGGTGAAAATCTCGATAAAGATAGACGACAATACTGAATATAATGATAAGAAAACTTGGTTTTCATAATTGGAGGACTACCTGAAGATGAACAGCAGTGGCAATAATGGTGTCTCTGTATCTTCAAGAGCTTTGTATCCCAGACAATTTGAATGGTAGACGTCACACTCTCGGGTCAGCCTCTACTTCAACCGCAGGAAGGGTTGTAGAACCGACCAACCATTGCCAGAAGTTTAAAATTAGTGAACAGGCATTTGCGGTGGCAGGCCCAAAAACGCGGAACTTTTTGCCCTCCGTTATGAGAAACAGTGCACCAGAGACTTTATTTAAGAAGAGACTAAAAACGCACCTTTTCAAAAAATCATTTCCATTAGTTAAAATAACAATTTTTAATTTTAAAAACAAAGATATTGTAGGACTATAAATAGTTTATTTGTAAAGCGCCCTTGAGGTGAAAGTTTTTACGACAATGGCGCTATACAGATTATCAAATATTATTATTAGAAGACAAAGATGCCCAATAGATCGTAGATACGTGATGATAATGATGATATCTACGATATCTAGTATATGATCGCTAATTTGCAGAAAAATTGGTTGTTGAAGCGAAATTCTTTAATACTCTAGAATTTAAGACGAAAATAATTTATTTACCATTTTTGTAAAGCAAAATTTCAAATGTTCGGGAATTTGCCTAATGAACCACAATTAGATAGTACATTTAATGATGTGATTATTCAGCATCCTGTCGCATCTCGTGCGACGGCGTGGGATGAAGAGTCTGGATCATATACCTATCTTCACCAGTGGCGTAACACCAATGCGGCGCATTGTGGTCATCATTAGACCTACAATATATTTGGTTTCGCTGTTTTTCTCAGCACTAATATGGACTAAGTTTTTCTTTAAATCCACCACAGGAAGTAATGGGATTACAAAATTTAATAAAATGCGGGCGTGAATTGCATACAAGCAAAAAAGCTGTGCATTACTAAAAATTCTGGGAAATAAAATTAAATGAAATAATCCGTATTCCCATAAAATTCTAGCCGGATTAGAATAATCCATCGCTAGATTTTTGTCTAGCTGTTATTCCGAAAAATTGACAATTATTTATGTACAACTTCATGGTGCTAGAACGTACGTCAGTCGCATCTAACTTGTTTATTCAATCCGTATGCGAAACTTATTAAACTACATATTTTCTTACTCAATCTATTGGGCATCTTAAGGCTTCCAAGTTTCTGTATTTCTCAAATAATTAATGCTTAATCCGAAAGGTATCTATCTGCACTGAAAACTCCGTGTCATTACACTTTTACATATTTGCTTCGCTAACTAAATTCGTCATCTTGTCAAATTGTCAATCATATGAAAAGTGTAATACATTTTCAAGTCGATTATTACTTTTAGTTAATATATCAGTACGTACAAACATATATATTTCAATTAATTGTATAAATTCAATCTGTTTCTGTTTTTATGAATTGGTTTTTAGTTATGACCGCGGCAAATATGAATATCTGTTCCGGCGACATTATATATTATTTGATTGATAAACCAGTTTCTCGATTGTCTCACAGTAAAAAGAAACGTGTAATTCAAATTGGTCGTCCAATTCGCGATTTGATTATAAATGAACCACCTTTGAAACACATTAGAAATTTTTGCCGTAGTACATATTTATAAAACTTTACAGATTGCAGGATCAGTGTATTTGAATAAGATGTTTATTATTTTCAAATAAGAGCGGTATTCGGAAATCTGGATACTTTAGTTTTATTTGTCAATTCAAAATTCTCCCGCTAGCTATAAGGTTTTAGTTAACACGTTAACACGAGAACTGAACTATTTTCGCGTGGATTTATATACTTAAAACATAATATAACAAATAAATGTTTAATTTATATTTATTTCGTAAAGATTATAGTTATTATAGTTAAAATCTTTTTTGATTGTATAGAGTGCACGCCCCTCTACATAAATAGGTACTGTACATAAAAAATACAAATATTGGCAGTGCGTGGTTTATCCATTAAAAAATGAGGACAACAATAGAATCTTGTTTCCTATAACATTTGTTTTATTTCGTATAACTTGCAAATTAAAAATATTTGTTGCTTTACAGCCATGGTTTGCTCTTTCCTTGCAAATTAGCGGGGTACTGCTAATGAATACATTAACAATGTTTTCACATGTTTGGGTAATGATATTCTAAATACTAATTTAATGTATTAATTATAAATATATACATATAAAATCAATTTTATATTTTATGATTTTATATGTATATTTTTATAGTTAGTATTTAAAACATCACAGACCGTCTGTTCTGAATAATTACAACTTAACAATAAGAATGTGTTCTCCTCAATAATGATATTCTAAATTTGATATTTCAATTTCTATCTGGATGGATTTTAGACATTTTCAATCCATATTAACACTGGGAAAGATATCGATACACGCAAATATATCGATGCCAAATGGATTGTAGGGGGCGATCTTTTTGAGACCCTAACTAACATGGGCCCAATGCACCGTATTGTTTGCATTAGTCTGCATAATGTTTTTTTCATGAAAGTGTTAGTATTATGGGAGAAAAGTGTAAAATTTTGTTTATACTGTTTATTAGATAAAACACGAGGTAATTCTTATATTTTATAAACAGTAAATGTTTAGGGGGCCCTTCCACTTTGCTTTTGGGCCCAATTTTTATAGCTACGCCACTGATCTACACTAATCTTTCTCATAACTCACCGCATTCTCTTCCTTAATTTCTCACTTATTCCATTTCTGGCTTATTCTTAAAACAGGAAGACTATAATTAATATTCTATGCATACTATTGTGTACAGTAAGAGATGTGTTTTCCGATCCTAATTATTCATCTGAAAAAAAAAACAAATGGGGCCGAGTCTTTTTTTCAGGACTGTTGTCAGTATTTAGTGTCTTTAATATTCAGATTAGCGCTCCCGTTTAATTAAAAATAATATTATATTTCTTATTAAATATTAGCAAAATTACTTTGTAGTCACATATTATATAAATAATAACACAAAACACTTTGTTTAAACCACTATTTATTGATAAATCAACATGTTTCGATACTTATGGTATCTTCTTCAGGAAAATATGTGTACTAAAATTAAAAATAAAAGCATAGATAAAAACAAAACTATAAAGTACAAGTGGTGGGTAACTAAGTAGGAACTACTATGAAGACAAATTTAAAAGGTGACTATTTGCAAAAGGGATTTGGCTATTTATAATATTTAGCTTGCTATTAACATTTGTTTATTTCTAAAATTTCAAGTTTATCTAACAGTAAACCCCTAGTATTTGTATGTATAATTTCCAAATTCTTGTTGATGTCAAAATATTGATTTGTTTCCAAAAGATGATTGGCGAATTCAGAATAGTTGTTGCTATTTAGGCATTTCAAGTGCTCCTTAATTCTAATATAAATTTTTCTGCAAGTTTTATCTATATAAAAATGATTGCATCCATTGCAAATTAATTTGTAGACCCTCGATTTTTTAAAAAGTATAATCCTTATCCTTGTTATTTAATTTTTAATTCTTTAATTTGTTATTAGTATAAAAAGTTGGTTGTTATAAACTATTAAGGAGAACACATTCTTATTGTGAAGTTGTAATTATTCAGAACAGACGGTCTGTGATGATTTTAATATTAATTTAACGTATTAATTATAAAGATATACATAGAATATCAATTTTAACGAAAAAAAATGTTGTTGCGCAGATAATCTGGCGTCTGTTATTAGATTACTCAAAGGTATTTTAGATTCTGTAAAAATAAGGTAGATGGCTATTTCAAATAATGGAACGAATAAATGTAATATCAAAAAAGTAACATAGGTTCGAAAATTTGTCGCTAAAAATATTGTCGCTGTAGCATAGTTGGATAATGCACCTTCCCCGCTTAGGAAAGACATCCAGGTTCGAATTCCGGTGGCGCAACAACAATAGTTTTCCATATCATATCATATCATATCATATCATATCATATCACATATCATATATCATATATCATATTATATTATATAATTTAACACCACGGTTTATGGTAGAAATGTCAAGATGGTAGAGCACTTGCTTAACATATGAGAGGTAGCGGGATCGATATTCGACGTCTCCAAAACATTTTTATTTTCGAAAAGTCGATCCAAGTACCGGTAAAAATTAAAACAAAATACATACTAAAAATGAGAGCATATAAAAATGTTAAGAAGCTTCCTGGGTTACCCGCCAAATAATATATTTTATGTTAAAAACACTTATGTGTGTATGTACATAATGAAGTTAATATTAATATTCTTGTTTCAGAACTCCAAACAAGATGTCGCTAGCGGTACCGCTTCGGCAAATTCGCCGCCGGTGACAGTTGTCTCCAACAGCCGGGAGAGTGCGCTGGTGTAGGCAAGTGAGGTTCTGCACCAATACAAAAATGCATAAAATAAAATTAAAAAATGTTTCTCATTTACTATCCGGTCGTAATAAATCGTCATAAAAAAACGAAATGAAATAACTTAAAGCGTCGTATATATTTTTTAAATCAATGCTATATTAATTTCTATAAAATATACCAAGTGAACTTACTGGGCGTACAAAATATCTACCAAATGTGTTCAATTTTAGAAAATAAATGAATTCGTTCAAATAGCCTAAAACGATTTTTTAAAGTAATAATAAAACGATCTAGATGTATAATAAAAGTGATTTAAAAAAATGATTTAAATACCGTAATAAATTAATTGTAGCTTCCGAAAATTTAAAACAATTTAACAAAGTTTTTCTCCAATCATAATAATTTCAATTAAAGTTGTAATTTATTAGAAAAAGTAATTATGTATTTTTGATAAAATAAAAATGGTATGTATTATACATGATATATCTTATTTTTTTATTGAATTTCTTCTCTTAAATATATATTAATATATTATTAATTAATATATAATATAAAATAGCAATCGAAACAATGTATGTTAAAAGCCTAATTATAAATGCCGTCAAAGAATTCAATTAAGCTGGTCAATAATTAACACGTGAAGATTCTAATCTCGGACAAGACAAATATTTTTGTTTAGACTCATGTGATTAACATTTTTATAATCTTGAAAAGGATGACAATTAACTAGGTCAATATCCCGGTTGAGGCTTAAATTAACTCGCTCGTAATCTCGGTAAGACTAACAAATCAGGTCATCATCCTGACTAGGACTCGACTCATCGGTTCACCAAGATGTCTCTATGGCTGACCGGAATCGGTCGTGTCCACGATCAGCCGCCGACCACCACTGCAGTGGCCGTGTCCACCAATACTTCGATGGAGTCCGGGATTGAGGCCGGCCCCATACCGACCATCACAGGCTCGCTGGGATCTGGAACTAGAGGATCGCTAGGTACCATATCGAGGGTAGGCATGGATAACGAGCCGATGTACGACACGGATCACACGGACCTTGGATCTGACGTCGATGAGGCGGAGATCAGGAGGGAGCTGTTGAATGATGTAAGTTGATTTGTTATTTTATTATTTGAGACTAACCCTGCAACCAGTGGCGTAACATTGGGGCCTACGTTAGATTTTAAGCCCTGCTATCCGTTTGGCATTGATATTTTTGTCGTATCGATACCTTTTCCAGTGTTAATAGTTATCCATAGCATGAAATTGAATTAATAAATTGAAAAAAATCATTTCTCATATGTATTATGAAAACACTTGAAAACATTATCTACATATATTTACAACGGTACCACGATAATATGTCTGGTTAGAAACCAAACCATCGCTGTAAAGGGTAAAGCAAGTACCAATTTTTTAAATTGCAAGAATATGTAAATGCCTAAGAATACTTTATTTTTTTCATATTATCTAAGACAGACTATTTTTTCTTACTATTTAATGGATAAACCACGCTATACTTATATTTAGGGGGCCATTTTTTCCATTCTGCATTGGGGCCCAATTGGAGCAACAATACTGTATATCGGTTTTGGGCAGATCTGCGTTATGAATGGCATAACTTTGAATATATTCTTAAGCATTGAATATATTAAACGACCATATAAAATAAATAAAAATATTATTAGACACAATTTCTAAGTGAGCTTCCCTGCAACAACACTGTACATCATCTAAAATGTCTGACGCTCCGTCTACCCATCAACATTTGTAAGTGCAATACATAGTGTTGTTACAGGGAGGTCTCATTTGCATGAAATTCTATTATTGCCATAATGTTATGAACCATCTACTTGATCAAGTAGACAGACCTTCATTAACTAGACATCTGCAGTACAGTATTCCCAGTGGCGTGCAGTAGGTATATATGTAGGTTATATTATACAATTATATATAAAATATGTATTTTCGTTTAATCGACGTCTTTAGACAAAATAAATTGGTCGTTTATACGACCCTACCATGTATTTATTTATAATTTTAGAGTACTATTAATAGTGTTTTTAATGTTTAAGTTTTAATGTAAAATAATACACATATAAAAAATGTATGGAAGTTTTTAAGAACACTTTCTATGACTGAACATGATTAATTTATTGTTTGAAAATCCTTCACGTAATAACTAAAGGAAATAATTCTTTTTATTAAAGGTTAACGTAAGAAATAGTTCTGACAATTGCTTTTTGTTTTTCTCAAATCAAAAACTAATCCATGGATAAAATTTAAAGAACAATCATGAAATCAACACGTAAGATAGTAAAATTCGCGAATTAGTAAAAGAGGAAGTAGACACTTCAATGATTTGCACGTAGTTGTAAACCTTTCTAATGTTATTCTGTTAAAATAGCTTACGTAATGACTCTATACAAAACGAATCAACCGAAAGGAGTTTTCAATTCAGTAAATAGGCAATTATATGACTTGAGTAATTCGTTAGCATAAAGATAGAACAGAGTAATGTGAATAGCTCGATGCGGCGAATGCGCAAGAGCGCCATAACTACAGCGGTGAGTTGTGGTAGTTTTTAGAATTAAGCATTTAAAGTCTCTACTGGTACACAGATGGCGCTAATTGTAATTTTGTTTTCCCTTCATGTTAATCCAATTATTTAATTTATATTTGTTTCCCAGAATTTTTAGTAATGCACAGCTTTTTTTCTTGTATGCACTGCACGCCCCTGAGTATCCCATACTTATCATCTTTACTACTTTTGAACTGTTTTTTTTCATTAAAAGAGATATCCACGTTAAAGTGTATATTTACTTCAGATATACATTTTAGAGTAGGTTATGTGGTTTTACAGGCGCATGTCAAAGGTGCGAAAGACCCGCCGAAGGCGTGATTAATTAAAAAATTGTATTTAGCAATTTTTATAGAGAAGATTAAACCTACTGATGTGTATCGACATTTCATCTCTCGTGCCTTGGACACGCACCCTTAGATATATCTTTAAGTTGATTTGCAAAACAGACCATCACCATCTTTGTTATCTGACCAAATCCATCAGATTAACCAAATTAATACTTATAATAGAAATAATTTTGTAAATTGAGTCAAAACTCTGATTTATTCAACAATCAACTTGATCTATAATATTAATAATGGGAAGATGTTCCCGAAAACGTTATATATATCATTTAATACACAATGAAAAGTGTGGTGGAATAAAATAGAGTTTTGACTCAATTTACAAAATAATCGTGGAATTCCACAAAGTTTCACCTTTGAACAGTTATAGTACAAATTATTGTAAAGTCATTTCAATTTCAGTGCCTTTTTAAAGAATTAGCCATTTTAATTAATTATTGATTTTTTATAATTTATTACAAATATATTATTTATTAATATGTTGCCTAACAATTAATAAACTTTATCTTCTCGTATATTTTTTAGTGTTGACTTTACTCTTTTAAATGTTGCCAGATTACATAATATTACGTATCAACGTAACTACCATATTTTCAATTACATTTCGTATTTTTATTTTGTTTCAGAAATGGCGCGTGTTATTTGACAAGGTAAGTTTCCTTTATATACATTAATTATGAGTAGTACTTAATTTGAAAAAATGCTCACTAGTAAAAATGTCACCCCCTTTATTCATTATAATGTTATATTATACACGATTAAAGAATGAAAAATAATGAACTTTAACAAAGCCGATACATAATTAATTAAATTATAAAAACAAATTTACATAATTATTAGTTCATTTTAATATCACGCGATTTGTAATACGAAAGTTTTTGTAATGGGCGAGATTTCTGACGTAATTGTAATTATTATATTTTTAATATTAGCCAAATTAACTTAATGTTCATTATTTAACTTTGTTTATAATTAACCACTTCATGTGTAACTTTTAAACGTTAACCGGAAAAACAATTTTCTTTTTCAGGATGTAAAATAGTTAATTTTTAAAAGAAAATTGTATTTTTCGAAACCGGTTGATGTTTAAAAATTACTCATCGAGTGGTTAATTATAAACAAAGTTAAATAATTTATAAAATAAAAATGATTATATTTTAATATTTTTATAATTGGTAATCTGTATAAATAGAGGTATTTTCCTAGTAGCAATCAGTTGCTTAATCTGTATCACGAATTAAATATATAAAAATTGGTAGTAGTGGAACAAAATAGTCTTGTCTTCATTCATATCTCGAATGCTTAATGGAGACAAATTGAGTATCAATGCTTTACTTCAGGAATCAAGAGCATGAGTTTAAGTTAATATGGTTTTATAGCACCCTTCAATTTTTTAAATCTTCGTCTATAATTCACAGACGGGTTTTAAAACATGTTTTCAGTATGATCCGGAAGGATTTGGGGAGATTCCTTGGGCGGACTTCCTCAAAGCGCTGAAGACCCCGGAACTTCAGGCGCATATTCCCAGCAATAAGAGAGACGTAAGATATTTTTAATTATTATTTTAATACTGTGAATATTAATTAGTGGATTTTTATTTACATTTACATGTACGTACACAGTAGTACCCTGCTAATATGCAGGGTTAGGTTAGGTTAGGTTTGGAATCGTGCCATTGTTGCAAAGTAAAAATGAGCATATGTATGACATTTACGCTTGAAAAAGAAATTCAAACCGTTGAAAAAGTGAAATTATTTAGGTAATCAGTAAATGAACATTACGCTAGTCACTAGTAGAACACATTCTTATTGTGAAGTTGTAATTATTCGGAACAGACGGTCTGTGATATTTTTAATATTAATTAAATATATACATATAAAATCAATTTTATCGAAAAATATTGTTGTTGCGCCACCGGGATTCGAACCTGGATCTCTTTCCTAACCGGGGAAGGTGCATTATCCAACTATGTTACAGCGACAATATTTTTAACAACAATTTTCGAACCTACCTTACCTTTTTTGATATTAATACATTTATACGTTCCATTATTTGAAAGATAAAAAATATATTGTCGCTGTAGCATAGTTGGATAATACACCTTCCCCGGTAAGGAAAGAGATCCAAGTTCGAATCCCGGTGGCGCAACAACAATATTTTTCGATAAAATTGATTTTATATGTATATCTTTCTAATTAATATATTTAATTCATATTTAAAATTACACTAGTGTAGATACAATAAATAATAGGTCGTCACCATTAGCAGTAGCAACACCGCATATCTCAAAATTGTGTACTTTACAGGAGAGAGACAGAACTAGTTTTAAATGATTTTTGTACAATTACTCAAGTATTACTCACCTTTCTAGTGAATTGAAAATAAACTAAATATAGGTACGATTCCCTTGACTTATGCGCAGTTGACAGGGAGGTTACATATATGTGGTGATTACATTTCCTTGATTTGCACGCCCTTGGTGAACGCTATTGTGAAACTAGTGATATAGAACGATTTCCCACGAAAATTAAAATCCAATGATATAAATATTTTAATTTGATAATAAATTGAGATATACGGTGTTTGCTACTGATGGTGACGAAATAGGATATGAATATAAGGGGTACTTTTTGCTATTTTACATTGGGGCACTATTGTACTGACTAGAAACAAAAACTACAGCGTCTAGTGAGCAGAATGTACGATGTATGCAAGGAAAGCAACCTTATTATGAATTTTGACAAGTCGAAAGTGATGGTATTCGAGAAGAAGGAAAACAAGACACCGTGAAAAGTACTTGTAAATAATGAATGTTTGGAACAAGTAGATGAGTTTTTATATTTGGGAAATATGTTTGATAGAAACGGAAAGGCTGAGAATGATATCGAAGGGAGGGTGACTGCAGGGAATAAAGTGAACGGCGCTTTGAATGGAATTATATCTAATGGGAATTTGTTAACCGAGGCAAGACTAGCGGTGCGAAGTGAGGCCTGGAGCTGGCAGAAGAGGAACAAAAGTAGACTGAATGCAGTGAAAATGAGATCGCTTAGGCGTATGTATATGTGACAAATCTATTTATGACAGAGTAAAGAATGAATAAATAAGGAAAGAATGTAAGGCTGATGTTAGTATAGTGAGTAAGATGAAGAAAGGATCACTTAGGTGGTTTGGTCATATGGAACGAATGAATGAGTAGAGAATGGTAAGAAAGATATATGACGCAAGTGTTGATGGCACCAGAAATAGAGGACGCCCGCGGAAGACTTGGCTTGACCAGGTAAACCAGATAATGGATGAATGGTTCTGTTGGAAGCCTCAACAATCGGCTAGCTTATACGAATGTGGATGAGGCGAGAATTGTGTGTCGAGGAGAGGAGTGCGGCGCTTTATCCTATCTGCCTACCCCCGCGGAGAAACGGCATGATGGTAGTGAGTAAGTAGAAAGTAAACTTCCAACAGTTAAATCTTAGTTACCCATCATTGTCACAATCACAGTCACAACGGTACCTACTACAGCTATGTTTTATATTCCTGCATGCTTTGTATTTACGAATTCCCATTTCAATTTAAATTAATGACAGCCAATATTAATTTATATCTGTAGGAACACATTGTGTCTGAGAAAAATAAAACATTTAATTGTGTTTATAGATAAATATTTGAATGAATAAATAACATGTTCTGATATTTTATTAATAACCTTTAAACGACTTGCCACTTATGGCGTACGGTACCAATTGCAGTTAATTATATATTCTAAATATGAATTAAATATATTAAATATACAGTTATACATATAAAATCAATTTTATCGAAAAATATTGTTGTTGCGCTACCGGTTGATTTTATATGTATATCTTTATGATTAATATATTTAATTCATATTTAAAATATCACAGACCTATGTTCTGAATAATTACAACTTCACAATAAGAATGTGTTCTTCTAAATAATAAATTAATTGTTTCTAGGTTCTACTGGAGAAGGCGAGACATGCAAAAACACCAGCCATCACTTTTCAGGACTTTGTTAATACGGTAAGTTTGTTTAATATTATACATGTAATTTGTACTAAATCTCTCTAAGCATGTAATGACTTTATCGGTAAATGTAACTGTTTATTTATTGTCAATAACTGTCGGTAATATCTGAAATTTTTGTTATTTTTGTTCAAAAAGTATACGATTACATTACAATACTACAATATTTTAGTTATTGCTCTGACGGCCGACTTACACATATTTCCGTTCTACAATGATTGAACCATGAGTAGTATCTAAAATGATGTATAAAGATATTGGCTTAATTGAATAGAATTGCAATAGCAAAATAAAAGAGAATTTGCATTGACTTTTTTCAAACCTAAGAACAATCGTCATATTAAGTTAACCTTTCCCAAACCATGCAGTAACACAGGTCTAACATTATAATTACACCTGTAATATTTTGGTAAATACATGCAACATAAAATTCATATTTTAGATAATGCTAAAGAAAATATTAGCGCTTAGGAATAACCAGTGAAAAACCAATTATGAAAAGGGAATCGTACAAACACAATTATTTTTTTCATTCAATCCGTTGTAAAATTAATACGTTGGTAAAAATACAATTTGTGATATGAAAGACAGAGATCACACACTATTTTCACAGTGAAAAGAACAACAAATATACAAATATAATTGTCTCTTTCTCACTGATTAAATGAAGAGAGATAAGAAGGAAGGACACATTGTATACGACTTTATGAATGCTTTAAATTATGTTATTAATCATTTTTTCTAAATTGAATGCCCAATATTTAGAGTAAATTCGTGCCATTAAAGCCATTTAAGCTAATAAAAACATTTTTTCTAATAGTTATTTATGGTAACACGAGTTGACAGCATGGCTGCGTTCGGGTATTTTTTATCATGGTATGGTAAAGGTTAACAATATCTAAGTTAGACTCTATGGTACAAACATCACTATTATTGCAAAAAAATGCAACACATATATTTATTTGTTTATTTATATACTAAAATTTTACCCGTTCTGAGACGCGATGGTCGGGCAAGTTGTTGAAAGAAGATCTTGAATGCGGCTGAATGTTGTCACCAGAATTTTTAAAAACAGATATGCGCTTAATCTTACAATGAAAAGTTAAAAAAACAGGTTTCTCAAAAAAAACGGAATTCAAATAATTTAAAAAAATAGTCGAAAATTCCGATAAACAATCTAAAATTGAAACTACTTAAAAATATATTTTCGCCTCGGAATTTAGGCTCACATTCAACGGTATAATATTGTGACTACTTATACTTCTTCTTCTTTCTTCCTCCATGTCAGTATTGACATATGGTGGCCTCAATCAGATGAGGTTCAGCTCGTAATGCACCTCCACAAGTGCAGGGTCTGTCCAGCTAAATGTATCTCATCTATACACCGCTGTGGTTCTCTCCCAAGTCTTCCTCGGCCTGAAGATGTGCCCAGGACAGTCTCTTTTTCTAGGCTGTCACTTTGTTCTGTGCTTGGTAGGGCTTGGTGTAGTTGGATTTGTTGCAGGATTGAGGCATTCGTGCATTCAGAATTGAGGCATTCATGCATTCAGAAATGAGGCATTCATTTAGGATTGAGGCATTCATTCAGGATTAAGGCATTCTTTCAGGATTGAGGCATTCATTAAGGATTGAGGCATTCATGAATTCAGGATTCAGGTATTCATGCATTCAGGATTGAGGTATTCATTCAGGATTGAGGCATTCATTCAGGATTAAGGCATTCTTTCGGGATTGAGGCATTCATTCAGGATTGAGGCATTCATGCATTCAGGATTGAGGCATGTGGTATCCACGGGACAAATACATACGAGTACCTATATATATATGTATGCTAACTAAAGTTTAATGATTTTTGACTAACGAAACATGTGGTAACATTTTTAGATACAGGTATAGCAACACTATAATATTGAGAATTTTAAAAGTCGTATATCGCCTATCGTCCCTCATAACAGGTGATGAATTGGCGTTAATTTGGACATACCATCAACATGCTGAAAAATGTTATTCATAACCGAGTTCAGAGTCAGATCAAATACAAAAAAAAACTAATTATATTAGTAAATTGAATTGAAACTAACAAATAATCAAACTTATATGTATTTTGACGTATACCGATTTCGATATCACTGTATTTTTGTCAGGACGGACGCACACTAACTAATCCATAAAATTAAAATAAATTTGAAAATAATTTAGTTGTCGGATGAAGGCGTGGCAGCAGTCGTAGTGGAAAGGCAGGGAGATAAAAACATTGAAAGTGATTATATTACATAAAGAGTTTTTTGTTAGATTTAAAAGATTTTTAATAATATTTGTTTTAGTGTTATGTGATTTCTAATTTCTAAACTTTTAAAATTGTTTAATCTAATGCCTCCATTGTTTCGGCGTGAATTTTCGCTTGTCTCTAAAAGGTGATTTGTTAATTCAGACAAATTGAGGCATATTAAATGTTATTTTATTATAATATTGAAATTACATGCCGTTTTACTACTAAAATACGGAACAGTCTGTCTGTCCTGACGTATATGTATATATAATGGCATCGAAATTTGTCTACCTCAAAGTAATCAAGATAGTTAATACAAAGATAGTTATTTGTATAAATTTATGTATATATATTTAACTGCATGCAGGAAATATAAAATATAAAATTGTATTTAATCTTGATTAGCCCTAAATCAACACGATTTCGTCAGTTGTTCGTTTCACGAAAAACATAAGTAATCAAATAAATAAACATGAACTAACGTGATCACTTCGGTGCCATTCACGCAATCAAAGAGCTCCGCGACTTTTTTAAATATTTGACTTATTGAAACGAAAATTTAAACGTTGATAATATAAAAAATATGTCTTGTTTACACAAAGATTTAATTTTCGAAGAGTAAATACTTTTACTGTTGCATAAATGTGTCACAATCTACATTTCGTTGGATATATGTGTGTAAAATGCCCCTCGTCCCGCAAATAATGTTCTAAACCCCTCTCCTATATATACACTATATATCATGTCTATTCATTTACTAGTCTGTGATAACGACTGTTTTTATATATGAAAATGTGATAAATCCAAAGAGGGCAAAAGGCTACGTATTGTAGTTGAGTGAATGCAAAAAATCGTATCGTAGCACAGAACAATTAGATCTATTTTTATAAATAGTAAAATAACAATTAAAAGTTGATATTGAATTTTTGTGTGAAATTTGTCGCCATTTTGAATATTTTTTAAAAATCTTGGATTATTTCAATATCAATCATTTATGTCGGATCCGCTCCTGACATCATTACAGAAGAATTACCGGATATTGCATTATGAAATGCAGACCGTGACTTCCTCGCTCGCGAAGTGCACCGTGTTCGGGAACACCCAGTACCCATATAGCCCGAATGCAATATGCTCTGCCTCTGCTTGCATATGTCACCTGTCCTTTTCATAATTTTTTAGCATTCATTCAATTTACCAATATTGTGCAAAAAAATAATTAAACAGGGTCATAACAAAAAATACTAGAAAAACTCAAATTAGATGAATATTTGATTACCACCTGGATACGAACCCCGAACATATCAGAATCAGAAGCATGGCTATCCAAAATTCTAACATAATCATTATACAGTGCCTACACTAATAATTCACTAGTTCTACAACACTCCCACTACATTTTCAAAAAATTTAGGAGAACACATTCTTATTGTGAAGTTGTAATTATTCAGAACATAGGTCTGTGATATTTTAAATATTAATTAAATATATTAATTATAAAGATATACATATAAAATCAATTTTATCGAAAAATATTGTTGTTGCGTCAAATGATGTCAAATGATGGAACGATTAAATGTATTAATATCAAAAAGGTAACATAGAGGGTCGAAAATTGTCGCTAAAAATAATGTCGCTGTAGCTTAGTTGGATAAAGCACCTTCCCCGGTTAGGAAAGAGATCCAGGTTCGAATCCCGGTGGCGCAACAACAATATTTTTCGATAAAATTGATTTTATATGTATATCTTTATAATTAATATATTTCATTCATATTTAAAATAATAAAAAATTTATCTCTATTTTTATTTCTGTCGAATTTTTATTAAATAACACCACAGCAGTATGAAAAAAACTAGCTACTTTAACACAGACTCCAGTCTAGCAAAGTAACCAGGTCAGAGGTGGAGTCTACTCCATCCCATACAATTAACTACGAGTATTTAATTGCTATATTATTGTATCTTATGTTTGTCATGCCATATTATTCACCTCTGTTACAACAAAAATATGTACGTCAATAAAGTCTAAATAAATAAATATAAGTATCTAATTTTTCGGAATCTTAATCGGTTAACTAGTATCGCAGTTCTCTCGTCGAAGCTTTTAGCAGGGTTGTTCTCTAAAATGAAGCATTTAACATTCATACTCTCCTAATGATAGTACGTCTAACGTGACCAAACCAACTCAGCGATCCTTTCTTAATTCTATCAATTACGCTTCAAACAACTCTTCATTCGCTCCTAACTTTTTTTGTAATAATAATAATAAGATGTAAGATTGCAGTGGTGTTTCGTATATATCTTAATATAACACAATAAAGGCATTTTGACACTTTAGTTTCAAAGTAATCAATTACTATAGAGCCGATTGCTTGCTGCTAGGTCCTGCGAGCGGCTAGATTCCAACCCGAATATTCGGCCATGTTCTACTATTCGATACTCGAATATTTGTGCAGCTATTCAAATAGATTTCTATGATAGAATAATAAACAATTCTCAGGATTCTGATTCGGACGTGGAAGAGATGATACCTGTTGCTTTTTCAAAGTGTCCATCGACGTCCGAACTGCAGACTGAATTAAGAAGCACCGTTTTATCCCACTTAGAAACTAAAAAAGTTTGTTCAAATAATCTAAAAAAAGATTTGAGATATTTGGACAATTTCAAAAAAGGACAGAAATGTTAGACCTACTATTTAAAACACTTTTAACCGCTACTGAGCGGGTATTTTCAACTGCGGCGACGATAAAAAAAAGTTAAGAACAAATTTAAAATACGAAACGTTCAATGTGTTGTTATTTTTAAAATATGTATTTTTAAAACTACAATAAATAAACAGTTGATGGTAAATTAGCTCGTTTTCGTTATATTTATTTTACAACGATTTATTTGAAATATTCATGATTAATTTCATACTTACTTACCATCACGTCATTTCTCCGCGGGGGTAGTCAAAGAGGATAGACCGCCACACTCTTCTGTCCTGATACCCAATTCTCGCTTCATACACATTCATACATCTTCTCATACAAGCTATACGATTATTGAGACTTCTAACAGGACCATCGTCCAATATCTGGTTTACTCGGTCGTGTCGAGTTTTCCGCGGACGTCTTCTACTTCTGCAGCCATCAACACTTCGCGTCATATATATATTTCTTACAATTCTCTCCTCATTCATCCGTTCCATATGACCTATCCACCTAAGTGATCCTTTCTGAATCTTACTCGCTATACTAACATCAGCTTTACATTATTTCCTTATTTCTTAATTTTTTACTGTCATAAATGGATATGCCACATATAGGCCTAAGTGATCTCATTTCCACTGCATTCAGTCTCTCCTCATTCATCTGTTTCATATGACCAAACCACCTAAGTGATCCTTTCTTACTTTACATTATTTTCTTATTTCTTCATTGTTTATTCTGTCATAAACAAATATACTACATATACGCCTAAGTGATTTCATTTCATTCAGTCTACTTTCGTTCCTCTTCTGCCAGCTCCAGGCCTCACTTCCATACATCAGTGCTGGTACCAGAACTCCATTGTTAACCGCTAGTCTTGCCTCAGTTGACAAGTTCTCATTAGCTATAATTCCATTCAAAGCGCCGTTCACTTTATTCCCTGCAGTCACCCTCCTTTCGATATCTTTCTCTGTCTTTCCATTTCTATCAAACACACTTCCCAAATACACAAACTCATCTACTTGTTCCTGAATTAATTTAATACTGTTGTCATGCTTTAAACTATTCGATATTCGAATAGTTGGAATCTCTGGGCTATATTTGAGATTTACCTCCACAATATATTCCGGGTTCGTATTCCGGTGGTAACCAAATATATTTTTGAATGCAAATAAGTGTTAGACGCCCTGTATAGATACATACAAATATATATAACCTACCTATATATTTTGGTTAGCGTGCTCGCTGTCAAAGTATTACCGATTCAATTAATATATTCACATATAAATTTAATAATTTTTTTTGGTCCAAAAAATCTAAATATTGAGAGAAGGTTTGGTGATTAGGGTTTCGAAAAATAAAAAACTGTGTCGGGCTTGCCGCCAAAAGGAGTGCTCCGGTCCGCGTTCCGATTCCGGACCTCCGACCCGCTCTGAATTAAAAAATGAGGGTCCACTTAAACTTTGACTCTTGGGATTTTTCATCTCCTAACCAAAATGTCGGCGCCCCTGGACGCGAAAATGGTAGTATTTAATTAAAATGTGGAATTCAAAAATTCTAATACACAATTTAAAATATACGCAACTCTTCACAGATTTCAATGTACCAAAAATAATAGACATACAAAAATCAATTAATAAACCAAATTTTCAAAATTTTAAATCAATTAAATATTAGAAGCGAATTCCGATCTATAAGATTTAGAGATCAAATTGATATTCCAAAATTAAAATATACCGCAACCCAAAATCACTATATTTATCAAGGCATCAATTTTTTTAACAATCTCCCCATCACAATTAGAAAAATTACAGACTACTATAAATTTGTATCTGAAGTAAAAAAAATATGTACACAGACTAACTGAAACATAAATTCTCGTATATACTCCTTCTTTATACACGAGTTTTACTGTAATAGAGAAGAAATCCTACAGATTATTTTAAAAATGCATTATATTTTCTAATATTAAAATAAAAATATATTGTTATAACATTATATGAAACTAGTGTTTTAAACCCGTTTTAGGATGTCGCTTTTTTGAACTAGGTCTTCTTGTATATTAACAAAACAACACTATTTTTATTAATCAACATGGAAACACTCATTATGTGATAGAAAACCAATTGCTTGACATTGACAAATGGAAAGACAATTTTAGATAAATGTCTTTAATTAATAAATTGTAGTTTATTTTTATCTCATTTACTGACGTAATGTTCTCTGATTTTCAAAAATTCGTCAACTGATCGCTTCAAATGCGAAAGACTATCGATTTAAAAAGTATGATACATTCGTACATTCATGAATTTCAGAATGAATGTACACTAACTAAACCATGAAATAAATATGAAAACTATCCAATTACCGGATGGCGGCGTAGCCGCATTCATGGTGGGAGAAGAAATATTGATAAGGAAAAATTTAAATGTAAACAAAATAGGTCTTATTAGATAATTAAAACAATAATTGATATTTAGAAATCCCTTCATACTAAATCAAAGATAATGAATAATAATTAATTAAATATAACCTTTTATATAGTATAACTACGAGTTATTATTCAGAACATAGGTCTGTGAATAATAAAGTTGTATCAATGTGTCCAAAATTTAATAAAAATGATTTGATAATTCTGGGGTCTGCTATCAGATTACTCAAAGGTATTTGAGATTCTGTAAAAATAAGGTAGATGGCTCTTTCAAATAATGGAACGATTTAATAATCAAAAAAATAATATATAGGTTCTAAAATTTGTCGCTAAAAATATTGTCGCTGTAGCATAGTTGGATAATGCACCTTCCCCGGTTAGGAAAGAGATCCAGGTTCGAATCCCAGTGGCGCAACAACAATATTTTTCGATAGAATTTATTTTATATGTATATGTTTCTAATAAATATATTTAATTCATATTTAAAATACCTACGAGTATTCTTCATTTCAACGCTTTAATCTCTTTCCTTTATTTCAAGTTTTCTTGCAGGGTTAGGCACAAAGGATAGAATACAACACTCAATCAATGCATTAAATTCTGATATGATGAACTTTCATTTTTTTAATTTTTAGAATTTTATATAATATATAAGTTATTAAGGAGAACATAATCTTATTGTGAAGTTGTAATTATTCAGAACATAGGTCTGTGATATTTTAAATACAAATGAAATGTATTAATTATAAAGATTTTATATGTATATCTTTCTAATTAATACATTTCATTTGTATTTAATATACGAGTTACTTAAATCTGTTACTAAACTAAAGTTACATATTTTTATGAATCGCTTGCTTGAAGACGGACTTACACTGTAATAATTTATATAGAGTTGAAAGTTATACATTTGTAATCTATAATATTATTTATTACCTAATTGTGTGCTTCCGAAGTGTTAATTTAATTTTTTTATATTCTTTATTGGAGGTTATTGAAGTTTTAGTTTATTGAAATTACAGTCCAATAATACTGTACCACTTGCATGCCAGGCATGAGAGGTATCGGGATCGATATTTATCGACTCCAAAATATATTGATTTCAAAAAGGTTTTAGAGGCGCCTGATCGGATCTGGTATCGTTAAATATAATGCAAGGTTAAAGTGAGAGTATATAAAAATGTTATGTTACTAACAAGCTATTTTTGACGCTGTTTTCGTTCAATAGTAATTTAAATAAGATTTTGTGTGGTCGTTTGAGTGAAAAAAACACAGTAGAATTGTTTACGAGAAAAAATATTTGTCGGATGTCTGAGGACAAAATTACTCCGAAATATACAATATCGTAATAATATCGCTTTGAAATACGAATGCGGTTGGATTATTGATTTGGAACGTTATTAAAATGTCTGCTTATAAGAAAATAAATAAACAGAGATGGCCGTGCGGCGCCTCGGCGGGAAACATTCCTTACAGAGAAGTGAGAAGAAATAAAAAGGTTTTATACGAAGATCGATCCACTTAACAATATAGCAGCCGACCATCTTTGATAGCTAATGATAATGGAATATCGGTTATGAATCCGAGATTCTCGAAAAGATTATTGAATGTTTTGGCACGAATTTGACGATTCTGTGGAGGTTTATTTTTTAAAGTTTTTACGTACATTCGTATATCCTCAAAGAATGGTTTTTATTAACTTATTATGAACGATTAGAGTTATTTAATTCATTTCAACAAAAATAAATTTGTCTCCTTTTTCTAGTTCATGTTCGTACAATGAACCCAGCGGTTATGTTGGGGTATGAATATATGATAGTATACGTGTCATATCAATATTTTCACTATTTTAAAACTAAGCTAAGCACTTGTGCTATGAACATTGGTCTAACTTACTGGTCTCCTGGAACGAGGCATGATCCCCCGATTAGTGTATCACTGGGCGTGTCTTAATCATAAGACCAACAAGCATATCAAATGGAAAACCCCGTCTTCCAGGGCCTCATCTGTTAGCAATTTTGCCATGAACGATTTTTGATTTTTTCTGGATGTTTTATAAAATGGCCATAATATTAGTATTGTTTAAATAAATCCATGATTTCACTCCGTATATGAGTACAAGGAACACATAGCATCGTATAATTCTCATTTGGATATTAAAATTTAGGACATGGCTGCAAAATACTTTCTCAAACAGAATTATTTTCTAATGATCATGTATTTTGTCTTATTCGCGTTTAGTTGAAGACCATAAGTTTTGCATACATTAACTAATCAGTTCAATGGTATTTGGAGATTTTTCATGGAGTCCGCTAAATTATTGTAAAAAAAAATTGGCAGATGAATACCATAATTTCATTTTTATGCTACCTACCTGGAGATCGACTGTAGTCCATGAAGAACATTTCCTTCCTTCCTTTTATCGACATGTTATGATCATTGAAGACACTTAGTACAGGAGAATAGCTATACCATTTTTCGCATATTTCTTTTACTACTTTCTTCTCGCTTTTATCCCAGCCACTACTACACAGGATACTCCTTCTTCATCTATTTCAGTTGCGACAATCAGCAGTTGCGACTTGTCCTCCTTCAGTCAGTGTCGTCTTCAGTATACCCCGGCACCTATTAAGGAGCTACCAGTTTATAGCTTCCTACAACTAAGAAGTCTCGTCCTTTCGTTGGACATATCCAAACCAGCGGAGTCGCGCTTCGTGGGCTTTGTCTATGATCAGCGTGCCCCCGATTGTTTTGAGAAGTTATTTGGAGAAGTTGGCCAACATTGTCTGGAAAGATTTTTCACTTATTTAATTTATTTTAAAACCGGGAGCAATAATACAAACAGAACGCGACGGAATTACATCGACAATAATTTTGAACAAGTTTGAGAACTTGAAACATCTTCTTCGTCATGTGCGCCATCTTCTATCGAAGTTTGGCAACCATGTTGCAGTATACTGATGTGTCTTATGCAAGACGTACAACATCTCCAGCATTTTTGATTTTCTGAGGTTATGCAGCCAAGATAATCTCTTTCTGCTTAAACAAATAATTGATATCTCATAGAGACGAAGCTATTTTTTATTAATGAAAAAATATGGAAGTATGGGAAATATGGAAGCTCCACAGGGCTTCCGACCTGTCTTCGGCTGGCTTAAGTGATCATTTCACACAATGTAACGTTCACCATTCAACCCAATCAAGCTCCATATCTATCAAATTTTTGAAAATTGTATATATGTTAATATGTGAAATCACTTCGAATACCACTACACTATCGCCATCTATGGACTAAATTTAATAATAATTTTCCCTGAAATAACATATATGTCACAATGAGAATCTTATTATTTTTATGAAATTATTTAAAGCAATATTCTTTATCTGTAAAATGTTTTTAACACATTATACTAGAATACGCCTGAATAATAAATATTTTCCAATTTTTAGTTAAATATTCTAATTCAATTTTATAAGCTATATATTAGTCAATTTTTTTTTTCTATTTACGCTTCTGTTGCATTCTATCTTTCCCTACATTATGAATTGTGAGGTATCGTATTTCTCATTGGAGAATGTGTTCGTAGTATGCAGCTTTCCTTCATTTGATAGTTGTTATTAGTTATCTTGACTAATTAATGCATCTTACATTGGTAGAGTGGAGGAGATTGTCGAATTAATAAGTCTATATAGATATATCTTAAAGCCTGCAATTGTTTAATGGTGGCTCTTTTTAACCTAATTATTGGTTATAAATTATGTACCAGCAGTAGCTATATAGTAGTCAAACTTGGACTAATTTAGAACTGATCATGTTGTATATTTAATGTAGGTTCTTCTTCCTGACCTTGTGTGGTCACGGTGCCCTTTGGGATGAATTAATCAAAGTTTTGCTGTTGACCAACGGGTCTCCATGGACAGTTTATTTTAATGAAATAAAATGTATGTACCGGGGCGGGTCGGGTGAACCTGGGATCCCCCTCGACAGGATTTCGATTCAAATGTTTGTACTGTAATTTATTGATCAAAAACGTGTCATTTTATGCAAATCTTTCATTGTAAATCTTTGTCCTTCTTTTGCGGGGAACCCATAAATTACCAAAAGAGGTTTATGAACAACGATTATACAAAAAGTCGACTAAATAATCATTTAGAATTTTACGTTTTTTTTCTTTCTGTTCTTATTATTAAAATAATATCACCTGGTGGATGCGTATCGCCAGAAGGTTTCCTATGCTTACAATAATAAACAATTGAACGTAATTATATAGAAAGTAGCCAATCCACAATTTTGAAAAATGAGATGTTAAAAATTAACATAATATTATAACTACGTTAAATTAAAATTATAATAATGTTTTCACTTGGTAGATTGACGAGCTTTGTCGTTTGGGTCGTAAGAATTGTAAATTACACCTGCTAAATTAAAAACAATACTGCAGTACTTTATACGATGCATATTTTTTAAGTACCGTTGCCAGATATTCACAGTGTAGCGCTGCGGTTGCGATGTTGCCCATGCGCAATGGTTTCCTTCATCTGTTGACTCACCACGTGCAACGTTAGACATTAACATAGTGTGACCATTTTGTAGTGAGTGGTTGAAATGTTCAAAACAATAGATTAGTCCTCCGACTGCGGGATACGGTCCGTGATTCGTTTCTTGAATGTACGAAACATGAAACCAGCTGACATTCCTGTGTCCTGTTTTGTCTAGATTTGGCATCGAGTGATTTCCATATTTTTCTTCATCTGAAGCGGTTCCTCGGCGGCAAGCATTTTGCTGACGATGATGAACTCAACAACGACCCGATTGACCGTAGAGCGATTGCAACCTATTGCAAATGATGCAAGAGAACAAATGCAAGTGATACAGAGAAGACACTGTCCATCTTGATACGGACATGAAATATTGAATATATTGATGTATTTGTTGAATAAATTCTTGAATTTTTATACATGTTTTTTTATTATTTCTCCATCGAAAGCATTCTGCGTGTTATATATATATATATATAATATATAAATGGAAAAAATTAACTTGATATACTTACGGAACTTCGATTTACGCACAATCTTTTCCGTAGAGCGAATTGTAATTCGATTTTGGTGTCCCTCAACATTCGTTGTCTGGGAGGTCACCATCGGTTGTCCTACTTATTCCAGTAGAATATAGGAAAGGAATCCGTACATCTCTATACTCGGTCCGTTTCTCACGATCCGAGACCTGTATTGAGTCATTAAACCCGTCGGGTATCACGCGAGATAATAAACAAATACTGTCCCGCGTGGGTGCGCGCCAGCCTCCATAGCCCTGCGCCCTGCTGCCTGCGGCCAGCAGCCTGCAGCCCGGATACCTCCCACATTTCAATTGTCCGGCAAAACTAAGTTCGAGGATTAACGTTGGAATAATCGCAGCCTACCACGACCTCTGAACACCAACATGAGTTACCGGCAAAGCACCAAATCTGTGAATGAACTGGAAAATCGCAACAGTTTTTCGAAAAATAAAATAAATAATTCGCAATCTCACATGATTCTTACACGATAATTTGGAATCGTTGGAGATAAATAAAACGTGTAAAACTCATCAAAATATTATAAACAACCAACTAAATTTAACTACGAGTCCCATTCTAAAATTTTTTCCTAAAAATTATTCGAGTAAATTTGTATTAAGTAACTATTTGAGTTAGGTACTAAATTTGATTCTGGTTAAGAAACAATATTATATGTTTTAGTTAGTTATGACACCCTGAAGAAGAAAATTGTATTTTTCGAAACCGGTAGATGTATTTAAACTCAATTAAATGGTTAATAAAACAAAGATAATAAATTAAAATATGAATTTTAACCACAAAGTTAATATTTCTAATTTTAAAAGTAAAATCAATTATGTTCAAAAATTATCATCCGGCTTGCTAAACTACACTTGGTAATTGGTCATACTCACGCCCTCTCCCTTTTTAGTTATTATTTTCGACTATGTTAAGTATATCAATTTATTTTATTTCGTTATCCGTATTTTTTATAACATTTTTTAGATTCAATTGCCTCGCATATTTTTAATTATTTGAATAATTTTGTACTGAATGCACCAAATTATATCAAGTTATAAAGGTATCCGGTATCTAAATACCTAGTTGATTTTTATTATACGTATTCAGCAATAAACGGTTTGGCGAGAGGTTTCCAACTTTTACAACCGGTGTGAACCCATTAGGAGACATTACTGACTTAAATTCTGATAAAAAACCAACCATAACATAACAATAACGAATAACATCTGTTAATATTTGTAATACTCTATGGCAGTCGATATGTATATGGTTTGAAAGGGTCACATATACCGGAGCCGCAAAATATCATATTGATCCCGCAATATAGGCTAAAAAATCTATCATCTGACTTTCTTTTATGAGATTGCGTATTGCTTGATGTTAAAATAATTATCCTTAAGACAATATTTGACTGATATTACTGATATTAATCATTGTTATGGCACCAGAAACAACATGAACAATACATTTATTACACCTAAGATCACAATTTAATTAAATCAACGTCACGTTATCGTTCTCACATCCTTTGTATGCAATAACTTTATAAGAGGCACTGAAATTATGAATTATTATTCAATATTAAGACACAATGATAAATTTAGACACTATTTTTTTCAGCACTTAGGCTTGTTGGTACTTCGTATTTATCATTCTCATCTATCTTCATATGTTGCTCCTTTTATGTTTATCGGGGTTGTAAATATATGTGTCACCAGTATAGGTATCGGCAGTATGTTACAGCAATTATGTTGTTGCGAAAGAAAGTGTGGTCATGTCAAAGTGTAGCGCTGTATGTAATTATTAGAACGATCGACGAGTGGATTCAAAGGCCCTATATCTCCCGGCTGTCCACTGTGTTCACAATAAGATATCACGGAGCACGTACGTATGGATGTGGCTGTAGCAAGAGCAAGTGAAACAACTAATAAATTACTTATTGTTGAAAGACGTTTATTGAAGTATGATGTACAATTTAGGTAAAATATAACCAGTAGGTATCTAACTGAGGCGTCTGCTGTTAGTTGAATTGTACGAGAAGCCGTCCGAGAGAAGAGTAATGCTAAAAGGTCGGCTTCTCGTGTATATTATTGTTGTCGGTTTGCGAGACGGTATCGGGAGGGATTATATTGCCGTTCAGTGTTTCAAGTTCGCACCCAGATATGTGCGTTCAGGACATGTCGACGGTGTTGCTCGTTGTGGAGGCGACAGACTTCTACATGTTTTTAAAAACGCAGTACGTAATAAATCATTTCTAACGATAGCGTATATTCTTACAAATTAATTTTCACTAAATCTGATTTGAGATAGGTGTTCACCTACTACGGTGAACAAAGAGATTATCTAGATAAATTATACATATATGGACGATATATTTTATGTATATCTTGTAATATGTGCAGTCATAATTGTTGTAGATAAATTAAATAAATCTTCTATAGAATTTTAATGCATTAAAAAATAACAGCCTTAGGTAAAATTTTAAATAAGTACGTGTATATATTTTATTTCAAATTATTTATTAATATTAATTATAATTCAATTAGGTTTTTTATTATTTTCACATTTAATGTACGATATCGTTCGCAGCTTTGTTAGATAAACATTAAACAATAATTATTGTCTTGGTTTGAACCTAACCTAACCTAATCAATATTTGGAGTATGTCCAAATCTTTATAGTAACCAATTACTGGTATCTGTTTCCTGAGAGATTATCATGAAGATAGATGGCGACAGCGTAGTTAGTAATAAATAATTTAAAGGTTTCTACATGATAACATATACACAACTTCCAAAAAATTTGATAGGTGTGGTAGTCGGGTAAAATTGGTGAACGTAACATTGTGTAAAGTGATCACTTAAGCCAGCCGATGACAGGTCGTAAGCCCTGTAATGCCCAAGACTTTTATACTTACCATCCCATGTAAAATAAATAATAGCTTCGTCTCTGTTAGACATCTATCCTAATCAGTTTAATATGTGATGAATGCGTTAGCGAGTAGAAGCGTGCACATCAAACATCAAATAGAAAATCATGATCAGTTTTAAGTAATATATAGAATGAATTCCTAGGATGTTTCCATTCCAACACTTATATACTTTGACGGTAACAACATATTACATTTTCACCATTGTATCATGACTAATACGTAAAACGCATCAAAGTACGTAGTTATGTAGAAAGGGATCGCAATTAATTTTACCCGTGTTATTACCAGTGGTGGGTGGTGTTTAATTCTAACTTCAACTGTAAGGTATAATATCAATCATACGGCTTTCGTAGAAATATATTAATCTCTAATGTAAAATATACAAAAACAATAAAATTGATTGATTTTTTTCATGAAGCAAAATGTGAAAATATATAAATTAAAATTTCCGCTTTGAAATTTTAAACTTTTTTTAAATTTAATTTTTACTTTGCATTTTTTTGAAATATTCTATTATTTTATTTATAATATTATTAGTATGACTGCATAGTCCTCACATTTAATGATGCAATCCAAAACGACGAATGTTTTCTACGAGTACATAAAAGATCTTGTAAGTATGTTGGGGTGGGAAATATTATTTATTTCATTTTGTGGTGTAGTTTTTAATTTTGACATATTGTGAATTTATTTAATGAAATAAAATATGTATGTAACACACCTAGTATGGGTACAATATTTTAGGGTTAGATGTGAATTTAAAATATGAGTCGAAAATGTTCAAAAAAAGTCGCAGTAATGCGATTATTTCAATCAATTGAAATATTTTATTGATTCCAAATTATATGTTGAATACAAAAAATAAATGGTCATCGAACTACAAGCGGTTAGATTATTTTGTTAGATAAGTTAGGGCCTGAAGCAAAGATATATAATAATAATGGGTCAATTTCGCAAATATTTATTTCGAAGTATGTTCTAAAACTCACCCAGTAATATTTTCCGTAACGGTAAATAATTTGTACATACTCCTCGAATATTTTTGATTTGTAATTCAGTCTTATTTTGTAGTAGATCTGTCGCATCCTATATAATACATAAAATAACATTACTTATAAACGAGCAATAAAATTATTATTACTATGTAAAAAAAATTCTAAGTAAATCTTTTAAAGGAACGTCTTTTAAAAAGTAAAATGTATTACTAGCATAAAAAGAAAAAAACGTTTCTGTGTCCATGTTTATTTTGATAATGTCATATAATAAAAACGTTATTAATTTAATTTAATTTACCGACAAATAAATGTCACAATAAAATAATCCAAAACCACTTTTGTTTTCCCCCGCTAATTAAGCTATAACGCCGTCTAAATTAATTGGTACTCAAATGTCAGATAAGAGCCCCGAACCTTTTTGGTAGCCGACCCCTACATCGGGCTAAGGAAACCTTTTCGTCACATTTATGGGGACCCGACTTTTAAAATTCTTTGTTGTCGTTTGTCGCTCGACACTGGGCTTAATTCGGTTATTAATTAATTTGTTATTAAACATTTTTACGAGGTCAAAAATGGATGATAAATCTTTTCGCTAGAATATAAAGTCGTAAATGTCCAAATTAGATACGAATTATGAGAAGCCCGTCAAAATTAAACTGTCTTTGAATGAAACCTCGGAAATAAATGCCTGTCAAATAGTTATCCAACATTTCTTGCGATGTGACGTAAAATATTCCAGTAATTTAATTTTTGATACCATTCGCACGCTAGCGATTTTGTTTTAACCTCAAAATGAATAATTTCAAATATGAATTAAATATATTAATTAGAAAGATATACATATAAAATCAATTTAATCGAAAAATATTGTTGTTGCGCCACCGGGATTCGAACCTGGATCTCTTTCCTAATCAAGGAAGGTGCATTATACAACTATACTACAGCGACAATATTTTTAGCGACAATTTTCGAACCTATATGTTATCTTTTTGATATTAATACATTTAATCGTTCCATTATTTGAAAGAGAATATTGTCGCTGTAGCATAGTTGGATAATGCACCTTCCCCGGTTAGGAAAGAGATTCAGGTTCGAATCCCGGTGGCGCAACAACAATATTTTTCGATAAAATTGATTTTATATGTATATCTTTCTAATTAATATATTTAATTCATATTTAAAATATCACAGACCGTCTGTTCTGAATAATTACAACTTCACAATAAGAATGTGTTCTCCTAATAATGAATAATTTCGCCTATTAAACAATACAAATGAAAATAAAATAAGAAAAGTTTAATAGTGAATATTGCGGTACAGTAACTAATTGTCAGAGTTCAGAAAAATGTGAAAATGAAAATAATCATTGTCGTTTGTACGTCACACTTTCAATAACATAGCCATCCGGCACATATTTCTAATAAAATAATCGTCTGGTGTTTTGTCGCATGATTGGATATGAAAAAATACTGCAACATGATCGACCGATCTAGGTAGGTAGGTACCTACTTACAAAGAGATAAATATTAATTTAATTCTTATATGTGAAGGTGTGTAGGTGCCTACCAACTATCCCGTGTAAAATAATATTTCTTTGGCTTTCGCATAATTTTAAAATAAATATGGAAAAACTAATAAACTTAAAACACGTACGCTGATGACGTATTTATACATAAATAGTAAGATGGCGAGAAAGGCTTTTGGGTCATTGGTTTATTTCCAAAAACAGTTTATCAAAACCAAAAATGGAAACGGATAAAAAAATCTAAATAAAGGCGGCCGCACACCAGGAGTACATACTTAGAAGGAGGTGTTTGGGACTGCATTCTTCACACGGTAACAACTAACCCCTCCATATATGGCCCGCCACCCAGCTCTTTGTTATCATTATCCGCCTAATTTTATTTGAATATCGAATAAAGAACCCGGCCGATGTTGTCTATGCGCGACCATCCTGACACTTATGATGCCCGGTGCCCCTTTTCAAAGGCTTTTTTATTTTCTTACTGTTTTATCGAATCGGGGCGTAAATAAACAAATGCGCGCGGGACGATTGGGTTTTAATACGACATTATCTCGACATTTTTAGATAATACGTTTTAGATAAGGCTAATATAATTATTGCTAACGATGGGAGACTACTCTGTGTTCGAATTAATGGTTGAATCAATTAAATTTTATATACTTTATTGACTGACTAATAAACGAGAAGTATTAAAGATCAAAACAAATAAGATACAAAAAATAAATCTATCTTCTACGGGTACTGAAACACAGTGGTTTGTGATTGATTGGACTGATTTGTTTTTATTATTAATGAACTACGCGTTTATGTTCTGAACGATTATATAATTTCAATTAAAATACTTTAAAGATCTATTATATTTTAATAGTCTGCAATACTTTACCTACTTTTATATTTAAAAAAAATAATAAAGTTATGTACATGGAACACCTACACATCATATCGACCTTATTACTATTTTTAAACTATTAAGGCGTTTGTACTATGAAAATAGGACTTAGTGGTCTCCTGGAACGAGTCTAGAATCCTGACCACTAAAAAGGACAGCTGGGGGGACCCACGCTTACCCGGGACCGGTTTAGAAGCTAGTGCTCCCTTGTTGGTCCCACTCATCAAATCTAATAACTACGCGACTTTAATGCAATATATTGTTCAGTATTGGAAAAAAAATAAAAAAATTAATGGGATTATTAGCAATTTCGCAAAAGTTAAATTTTTTTGATCTTTTAGCGTCTCTTAAGTGCTGTCTTTGTCTATATAAAGTTTATAAACATAAATTCATACAAAAACATAGTTTAATTACATTGTTAATTTTGATTGATGACATAATAATAATTTAAAAAAAAAAACATAAATATAAGATAACATACCCCCGCCAGTCAGTAGATCACTAGACCAATGTCTTAGCTACTAGAAGTATTGTTTTCAATCTTTGTAATAATTATTCTGATCATATATTTGATCAAATTTGATGAAAAAAGTGACTTATATGTAATGTACCAAAAGCACAAATATCGAGGCCAGTAAAAAATAGGATGATTTTTTTGCAAACGTGGAACCATGGATATTGCAACAATTTCTTCAAACAATGGGGCCAATGATGTCAAACACCGAATCACACTACTACATTTGTCCTTATAAAAATACGTTGTCTTCGTGATAAAGAGTACATCAATTAGTACTGCAAACGATATTTTATTATTAGTAATCTGTTAAGGACCCTATAGGACTCTACAGAGAAATAATGCCCATTATAACAATGTCCAATTTAAATCTTATTCCCGTACCAGAACATTTCAAAAATATTCACTGAGGTGTCTGAGTATAAATCATATATAATATATTTTAAATAATATTATAAGTAATAAAATCATGTATTAATTTGAATAACACGTATTTGTTTTTATATCATCAATTTTGGATATAACAAGTTTTAATCATAAATTCTTATATCCATAATAATTACGCTTCTTCATCTATATCTATGACTTTCTGGATGTCATTTGTGGCTGTAAGGTGCTTGCTGCTAAACGGACAGGTCTGTGAGACTAGGTCAGGTTAAGTCTAGGTTAAGATTACTTAAATTAATTATTAAATGCTTTCTCTTTTATATATCTATCAGATAGGCAATTGGCGATAGCTAGGTCTGCGGGCATCTTTGTGCTCGCTTCGCGGCCTATAGTGGCCGCTACGCGACCATTGATGACCACTGCGCGGTCAGGGTCTCAATAGAATCCTTATTTCAATGTGGAAATCCCTTATTATATATCTTTAACATAGTGTATTGTGCATCCTTGTTATATTGCTTTAGATGAAATATAAATTCTACGAAAGCGCTGGCTGGCGAAGCGGTCACTATTGGACACAATAGCCGCCCGCAAGTCCTAGCAGCAAAAAGCATTCGGCTGTCGCTTGCTTTATACTACTTTTCGCACTAACAGAAAATCTGATTGCTTTTAGTGCTGTTAGTGCATTTTTTTGCTGTTAGTGCATTCTGTATTGGTTTCGCTGGAATTGTACAAACTTATTTATTGTATTAACTTATTAGTTATTGTATTAACTTAGAAATATATTTGTCAAATGTGCCAGAAAATTACATCGCGTTTTCGATTCTCGAGTTTTGGTGTAATTTGAGTACATCATATTATAAATTAAAAATTTGTTTTTTAATGCGTTTAATGAAACCAATATTTTTAAATTGGCGAAGTATTTCACATGTGTTTTAAATAATATTAATACACTAGACTAACATTAATACATTGGATTCACGTTAAATTGTATAAATATACGTACACGTAACATGATAAATATTATTCTTAAGGAGCGTCCAATTAGTGAAGAGAATATTAAAAAAACTAAATTTTCTCTAACATATTTAGATCAATAATTAAAAATAGACAAAGGGGATTATTTATATATTCTTTTAAGTCAATGAATATGAATTTCTATATAATAAATACTATTACCGGTTGAATTGAAAATCCTTCTATATTATTTATAGATATTTTATTTACAGATTTAGAAAAATGGTGGGTGTACTAAAAATGCTATAGGTATATTCTTTATGTATTAATGTAAATTAAATTAATCAACTAGAAAGATAGAAGAAGAAATGTATGTACCGAAAAAATATTTTATTAATACAAATTAAATGAATTAACTAAAAGATATATTTTTTCGATACATAGATTTTTTCTGTATATATTTCCAATTGATTAATTTATTTTTTATTAAAATACCACAGAACTATATTCTGAAAATGCAACTTGGAAACAAAAATGTATTCTTAAAAAATAAATCAATTATGTATTACATATTTATTTCTTTCTTTTAAATTGTTAAGGACTAAAAGTTTAGTAGTAAATTCAACATTCAGGAGTAAAGATATAACTGTTACCTAATAACGCTCGTGCAACTACAGATATAGGTAACATTTTAACAAAATAGCATACGTGTAAAGATAAAAAGTTTTTACGTTTCTGTTCTCAGAAAAAAAACACCCAAAAATAAGTAGCAGACGACATTGATAAAGATTCTTTTTGATGTTTTTTTTAATTGTATTTTTTCATGGGTATTTAAAAGACTAATAATTCTCATTAATAGTTGACACTATCCCATTAAATTAAGGATTATCTCCGAGCGCGTCCATTATCCTGACAAGCTCAAAAAACGAAAATAAATAAAATAGCACCTAAATTCCCGTAGAGGTCGAATTCGTATTTGTTGTAACCCGTAAAGGGTCCCGTCATTTGTTTAAGGGGAGACATGGCGAATACGAGATAAGCCTCAATCTCACCGGAGATAAAAACAATTCTTCGTCAGCTGTTAACATTCCAACCGTAAAATATATCGATTCGGTCGACAGATAAGCAGATAAAACACTCTTCAGCCTTATTCTGTAGCATTTGACCACTCGGTTGGTATTATTGGATTTTATGTAACTCTTCTGTGCTGGAGAATTTTGTCATAAATTTGTAAAATTATTGATTTTTTTTGCGTTTACTGATGAAATAATTTAAATCAATTTGAAGCGTGTATAGGTTATTTTTTTATATATAAAAACGAGGTTGGCTACAAACGCACCTTCTATTAGTTGTTTTTTTCACGGTAGATATATGTAATTAAGTTTACACGTAAGAAAGAAACAATTTTAAGGTTTTAACAAGAAAATAAAATATTATAACATTTCTTTTATTTTTTTTAATACAGACGGTATTAATTTTATAGAACTCCAGTGTTAATCAACACAATAAATCAAACACGATTTATTTTGGTTCTTTTTTTAATTTTTCCAAATAATTGATCACTTGATAATGACCTAGACTTCCGAAACGATCGTCCATTTATTTGGAAAAATGTTATACAGAAGCGAAAAAAAAATCGTGTTTGATTTATTGTGTCGATTATTCAAAACATTTCATTGTTGCGTCAAAATATATGTGTGAATTTATTATTCTAAAATGCTAAAATTAATTAGGCCTCGAAAAAAATGTTCCACTCTGTGGTCAATAATGTTCGTCGCAATTCATTTTTATTAAATACACCACGAAAACATTTAATTTTAATAAAATAATTTTATTAGAATAATCTAGAGACATCCAACATCTACTGTTTATTTATTTATAATATATACACTTGAAAATAAAGTTAGTTGCACATAAAACATGTTTATGATTACTGGTAAAACAATGTAAGTATCTTGACAGTTCTTAGCAGAGTTAACGATATGTTTTATATGACAAAATACAAAAGGATAATGTAATAAAAATACGGTGAAACCCCGATTTTAAGTTTTTGAAGGGACCGACAAAAAATATGTTAACAGAGGGAAAATGTAAAAAAATTTGATTATTTTTTTTAATAATGTTTTTTGCAGCATTTTTTTTGTTGTTGTTTTAATATAGTTCTTTCAATATTATGAATTAAATTATAGGATTCTGGTGATCTGACATTGCTAATACTAGTAAAATATGCTTTGAGGTCTTCAATATGCCTCACGGCATCGTCCTTTGTAGGAACAGGGTTTATGGGATGAGCAGACACTTCTTTATAGAAAGTCTCTTCTTCTGTCAAGTTTTCTTTTATGCGACTGTTCATTTTTTCATCAATTTCCACTACGTCCTATGTTATTACGTTGGTGTCAATGTGTAAGTAAATCTGCAAGGATTATTCATAAATTCTTTCCTAGCCATCAATGTTGTCTATACTATCTTCTACTACTATATTCCAGCTTGTAAAAAACAATAAAACAACGAAACGTACAAATTACGTAGGTATTAGAATGAAAAATGCGTATATACGACAAGCAAACGACCGACACACTCTTGGCTCTATGGCGAAGAGCGAACAAATTTCAATAAATTTTAGACGTAAATTGCGGGAAAGTTAAACTTAAAATACGGTTTGTAATGTACTAAAACTTCAGAAATAACACGCGAATGGAGGGAAAACGTGAATTCCGGGCATGTAAAATCGGGGTTCCACTGTATATCTATTTTATAAAGCGATAAAATTATTTATTGTATGTATTTACGTTAAATTAGCTAATCGCACGTGAAGGAAAATTTATTAACGTTAGTGTTATTCAGATTGCATATACGAATAATAGTAGGTGCGGGTCATTTGTACGTATACTACTGTCAGTGGCGTATCCTCGAACGCAAACAACAATCAAGAAAACAAACAACACGTTTAGTGAGGTAGTAAAATTTGCGTAGTAGTAAATGAGGAAGTAGATGCTTCGATCAGCTCTAAGCCAAGTCCAAAACCTTTCAAATGTAATTTTGTTAGAAAACAGCATAAGTAAGGACTCCGTACAACATGGATCAGCTGATCTATTTCTGACTGCCGAGTGGAATATTCAATTCAGTAGGTAGCAATTGTATGGCTTGAATAGAACGATAGATTAAAATAGTGGCTAGCAACTGTAGTAACAAAAAATGAATAATAACCCAGTAGAGGACTACAGCGCTACGGTGGCGTCGCGCGGTAGCATACAGAACTACGCAACAAATGATTCTACTGATGCATGGTGGGCTCGAGAGTAATTATAATATTATGGATTATTTAAGTTATATGTGTTTCACAGAATTTTTAGTAATGCACAGCTTTTTTGCTAGTATGCAGTGCACGCCCTTGACTACTGTCTATATTACATAGCATTTAATGTCACAGAACTATGTAAATGAAAATAATAGATTTCAATTGCCTTCTTCATTTTTATTTACTCATTTAAAAAAAAATCTAAATGTCAAACGCCAAACATGACACATTCAATTTTTTGACAGTTCGCACATCTGCGTACATTGTTTTGATATACTTTATGAAAATATCTTCCAAAACAATTAAATTGATGAACACACAGGGTCCACGGATTAGCTCGTGTATAGTAATAAAATAGATAATAAGAAGAAGACAGAATATGTATTTGTGTGTTTCCCATTCGAGAGGATGACGTTGTTTGATCTCAGATCACGGGTGAACCGGGTGAGTTGACAAAACTTGGTGAATCAGGGACCAGGAGTGGCGTGGGCGTGAGAGGCGCTCCGGCACCGGGCGCCTTGTAGAAATGAGTGCTTTTCGTGCTTAGATCGCTGATACAGACGTGATGTATGTCCTTCCTTCCAGGGATGCGCTGATGACACACGGACATGACAGATATTTCTAGAAATTAAAATGGCAATCGACAGCTCAGAGGTTCGGAGCCGACTTGTGGTTTTGGAGTTGAAGAATAGATTCCATGAACTTATTTATTAATATGTGTAATTTTTGAAAAAGTGATTAAAATTAAATGTTTATCTGAGAAATATTACGATAATTATAATGAGTTATATATTTTATTATTAGGAGAACACATTCTTATTGTGAAGTTTAATTATTCAGAACATAGCTCTGTGATATTTTAAATACTAAATAAATGTATTTATTATAAAGATATACATATAAAATCAATTTCATCGAAAAATATTGTTGGTTCCCTACCGGGATTCGAACATGGATCTCTTTCCAAACCGGGGAAGGTGCATTATGCAATAATTCTGGGGTCTGCTATCGGTTTACTCAAAGGTTTTTGAGATTCCGTAAAAACAAAATAGATGGCTTTCAAATAATGGAACGATAGATGTGTTAATTTGAAAAAGTGTAACATATAGGTTCGAAAATTTGTCGTCCAAAATAATGTCGCTGTAGCATAGTTGGATAATTCACCCTACCCGGTTTGGAAAGAGATCCAGGTTCAAATCCCGGTAGAGTACATATTTCTAATTAATATTAATTAAGCAGAACACATTCTTATTGTGAAGTTGTAATTATTCAGAACATAGGTCTGTGATGTTTTAAATACTAATTAAATTAATCAATAAGAAAGATAACATGATCAATTAATAAATTTAATTTGTATTGAAATATCACAGAACTGTCTATGCTCTGAAAAACTGCAACTTAACAATAAATAATTTTATTTGAATTTATTCATCAGTAATATTTAACATTTTTATTGTTCATGTAACAACCGAATGTATTAAAGTTTGACTCATAAACATAATTGTGTGTAAAGCGGGGTTCCGTGGCGCCTGTCGCCTGAGTCATCTCAGGAGAGGAATTATGTATAAGAGAATGAACAATGAGGTACAGCAAGATGTACTGTCTTCCTACGCCCTGACCACCGCAGAAGTCCTGCCCCAATCCTCGGCCGTATTCTGAACCTGTAACAAATCATAAATAACACGTTCATGAATACCAACAATCTATGGGTCACGTTAAAATGTGTGTATTTAAAAAATAAGCGTAATAAAATCATGTTATTTTAATTTAAAATATCACAGACCGTCTGTTCTGAATAATTACAACTTCATAATAAGAATGTGTTCTCCTAATAATTTAAATTTTATTAAATAATATAATGCTTAGTTTTAAATCACTATATTATGTACTTACACTAAAGTCAACTAGTTTCAGTTGGACCCAACATTCTACAGGACAATCTAGTATAGACTAATCTAAACACAGATGTTTATTATTATTAAGAACACATTCTTATTGTAAAGTTGTAATTATTCAGAACATAGGTCTGTGATATTTTAAATACTAATTAAATGAATTAGAAAGATGTACATATAAAATCAATTTTATCGATAAATATTGTTGTTGCTTTCAAATAATGGAACGATAGATGTATTAATTTGAAAAGTGTAACATATAGGTTCGAAAATTTGTCGTCAAAAGTACTGTGTGCTGCAGCATAGTCGGTTAATGCACCTTCCCCGGATTGGAAATAGATCCAGGTTCGAATCCCGGTAGCAACACAATATTTTTCGATAAAATTGATTTTACATGTATATCTTTCTATTCAATTAGTATTTTAACAGATATTTAAATATGAGGTTAAGAAGACAGAGAAACAGCATATTAGAGTGGGACAGAGTATCATGTAAGGGGTGAGAGAAAAGGGTAGGTATATAGGTAGTACTCTTTCATCTGTAGCATTTTATAAATCTTAAGACGGGCGTGCTGCGTTAATCCTAATTTTTTTGTTAAAAAAGTTTTGTTATTGTGCATTCAAAATCATTCTAAAGTACTTTTTAATCTTTTATTTCTGCCGATCTGCCTCCAATCGATGGCCTTGGTTGATACTATCTGAGCATCGCATCTTAGGACATATGCATATATTTATTTAATGTTTAAACAACTGTTCAAGGTTAGTATATAAATTATAATGTAAGTAAACAAAAATCTTTTCTAATTCATGCACGTTCTAACGATTAAGCGATGGCTGACATCTTCTGGCAGTGTTAATAAATTTAATAATAAATCTAGTAGATACATACATATATACTAAAAATATTTTTTTTTTTGTTAAACATTTTAAAATAGTATTTGACGAAGAATGGAAATATTTTAGAAAATCAATCCGACATTTAGAACGCGATATTTTTAATGTTTATCAAGATATATATATATATATATATAAATTGTCAAGCGTGTCAACGTATTTCGTGACATTTTCTATTCTAGAGTTTTGATAAAGTTTTAATATTATAAATAAATGAAAGATTTTGCACAGGTTTAATTAAATTTATAAACTACGCATACAGTCTTATTGTGTGAGAAACAATGTGTACTCCAACGGATGCTCTTAATTACTGGTGATTGTATTCATCTGTTTGATGCCTTTAAAACGATTGGAGAATTAGACTGCAAAGAATTTTGCAACATGTTTTTGATTTTATAATTGTCTGTATAAACATGAAAAAAGGGATGATAGACTCCGTAACCGGCAGATACGATATATGTCCGATCGGTTGATGAGCTAACAAATTCAAAAATGTTTGTCTGCGCATGTCTTGTCGTTATATATGCTATAACTAAATAATACTTTTGAAATTAGCAAAATTAACATTGTGGTTAAAATTCATATTTTTATTTGTTAACTGTGTTTTATTAACCACTTAATTGAGTTTAAATACATCTACCGGTTTCGAAAAATATCATTTTCTTCTTCAGGATGTCATCAGGAGGCCAATTGCCAGGTCCATTACGCGAAATTATGCGCTCATCGAATGTTTCCTTTAATAAATTGATTGTGGAGCGCGCTGTGTGGCATGTTGCACCGTCTTGTTGAAACCGCAGCTCTTCCATTCAGTTGGGGAACGAAAAAGTCAGTAATCATGGATCTATTGCTGTGCACGATGGCGAATTGATCTATTAGATCCATGGTTATTCGAGTTACTTGCTCGGATGGACGATTATGTCGACCGTAAGATGGACGTAGCGCACGGTAAGTTTCGCGAACTGTTCTACGATTTTCGAAATAAATTTGCAACCATTGTTCTGGCGTAAGTCTATTTATGGTGAAATAGCGAACCAAATTGAGCACAAATCAGATGTCAGCTGTCAAATTGGCTGTAGCTCGAAAAAGTGTTGCCAATTCGAAAAACAAACCCAAAAAAAAACTTATTTTATAAGCATGGTTGACCGTACTATGTACACCACATTATCGATAAATCGATGTTTAGAATATCTGATCACACAAAATCCTTCTCAGCACATCTGCGTGCGGGACTAGTAATATGATATTACCCATAAAATGTATATCTTTCAGAATACTTGCATTAAAGTTTTTATTAAGCTATAAATTATTGCGCAATATTTAGTATACAATAAATATTCATACAAGACGGTGCTTGCGTATAACAATCATTCGCAGTACCTCAATGATGATTATTTAATTATTGACCAGAGTCATGCACATCGCGAGAATACAAAAGAAGAATCGATCTTTGAAAGTAAACACAGATGGGGTGGTCTCGGATTTCTCAGGACGTAGGTATCCTTTTAGCTGACGTCACCTTGAAATTTGCGGACAACTCCATCTAAAATTGAGGTAAATCGGAAATATCACGGTTAATTCTTTCGGATTCTACGGACGGAGGTTCGGTCTTCTGGAAACGTTCGAGAAAATTGAATCAACATGTTGTGAATAAATTTTGGTTGACAACTTTTCAATTGACAAAACCAACGACTAGAGCAGATAACTCCGCACATGACATCTGCACACAAGACGCGTGTACAAATAGACAACTGCACACAATGACATATAATTAATTTATTAAATATACACACATTTTTTTAAGTATCGTCCATCATTTTCAAATTATTACATTTCAAATTCTCTATTTTTTTTATTCACTTTAAAGTTACAGTAATAGTTATGATAGGACAGATTCCTTCAATATAGGTTATATTAAGTTACATTAATTAGGTTAAGTTAATGTAATATAAAGTATCGACAGCAGAATAAGTAAATGAGTGTGTGCAGTTGATTAAATCGTTATTTAAACCGTTATTCTGACTGTGATGGTGTACGATTGTAATGATGATTGGTAACTGATTATCTGTAATTCTTTTGGAAATGATTAATGCAAACATACTAATAAATAAATCTCAGTTATTAATTATTGTCACAATAATAGTTACGTAACGGTTTACATATCCATCGGTCTTCTGTTCTGTTGCCCTGTGTGCACTTGTCTTGTGTGCAGTTTGTCATTAAATCGTGTATCCTTGTGCGACATCAGTACATTTTTAGATGACTCCTCAATTTTAATTGATGAATTATGTTACTCTGATACACACGATGATTTACTTTTAGAATCTTATTGTATAAATAATTTTTCTGGTTTGATTTGCCACCTGATTTAGTAGATCTCATGAGACTCGCGGAGTTAGCGTCCTGAAGAAATAATTTTAAAAGCTTTCAATGGTGATCTCATATTTCTATCTTATTCAGTCTAAATCATTTACAATCCGTGGGATTGACGAAGTATTGTTCTCACCATTGTATCTTATGGCACATTTGTAGGTGTGACAATCATTTAATTTCAATTTCAATGGCACAAAATGGTGATATTTTTTTTCAATATAATTTTTTTTTTAAAGATTCTACAATTTTTTTGAATATCAGTGGGTGTCTTTATTTACAGCAGTTACAGCGAAACTTGCAATGAATTCGTGGTATTACTTACTTACTTACCATTACGCCGTTTCCCCGCGGGGATAGGCAGAGAGAATAGAGCGCCACACTCCTCTGTCTTGACACACAATTATCGCCTCATCCACATTCATACATCTTCTCATAAAAGCTCGCCGATTGTTGAGGCTTTTAACAGAACCATCCTCCATTATCTGGTCTTCCACGGACGTCCTCTACTTCTGGTGTCATCAACACTTGCGTCATATTTCTTTCTTACCATTCTCTCCTCATTCATTCGTTCCATATGACCAAACTACCTAAGTGATCCTTTCTTAATCTTACTCACTATATTAAGATCAGCTTTACATTCTTTCCTTATTTCTTTATTCTTTACTCTGTCATAAATAGATTTGCCACATATACGCCTAAGTGATCTCATTTACACTGCATTCACAACTAGTAAAAGTTATTCACGAAACATATTTTAATATAGGAATAATTCATAACGAAAGAACATTTCTTAATAGTATAGATTTTATCTAGATTTATAATTTTGGTGGTCAACATTATTATATACAAGTACTTCGGTAATAATGCCGAAATAAAACAAGAAGTGAGCAGATCTACTGAGTACTTTTTTTTAAGAATATGTACATTATACTACCAAAGTAGAAACTCTTGTATTCACTTGTAGATGAGCTTTCCGACTAGTGTTAAATAATCCTGAAACAACTACTTCCAAATGTTGAATCATAGATTTATCTAACAATTTTGCATACGCGACTTGTTGTGTATTGAAGACATTTTGTAAATATGAATTAAGGAAAATTGAACATGATTTATGGAGCTTTCTCGATTGTCAACGTGCATAGTATGCTGTCTCCTGATTCAAAATCCATACAGTTAGGTTATGTTAAATATATATGGAATGAAATTGTCGGCACTCACTCAAACAATACAAAAAGGAGTTAAAGCATTAGCCGAGTCACTAAAGACAAAAATAAATCCATAAAACATTAAAAACCTGGAAATAAAATATTTTATTTATCCAGAATAATAGCATGACACACACACACACACACACACAAACATTAACAAAATGACAGTTCTCACAGATACAAATAAAACTATAAAAGTATAAGTGGTGGGTAAGTAAGTAGGTTGATGCATAATTATTTTTGCGACAATTTGTTAATTGACATTTGTCATAATATAATTGTTTAATAGGGTTAGGAAATTAGAAAAACATACACATATACGCCACAATGTGGTGTACTACCTCTACTACCCAAAAAAGAGTGGAAAATCATTTCGCGATCTCAACAATCTTTTCGGCGAAGGAACGATTAGCGAAAGGGCATGCCGAGAGTGGTTTGTTCGCTTCAAAGCTGGTGATGCCAGCTTGGACGGAAAGTTAGGAAAGGGTAGATCAACATCGATCAGTTCACGATTACAATGACTAAGCCCCCGAATGATAATTGTACATAATATGTTTTGAGTTTGTTTTCGTTTTTGGTTATGTTACAATACAATTCACAATATAATAATACAATATGATTGATATAAAAAACGACAGATAATTATGCATTAACCTAATAGCACGTATCATAATTAAATTTTTCTTCTTTATCATATATCGACTTCTATCGAAGGTTGGCGACCAAGTTACAATGTGCTGATTATGTAATATGAATAAAATTTCTGGCATTTTTGACATTAAGCCACTTTCTGAGGTTACGCAGCCAAGGTAACTTTTTTTACCGATGCCTCTGCTGCCGTCTATCTTCTCTAGCATAATGAGTTGTAAGAAATAATATTTCTCATTGCGGAGAATGTGTTCGAAGCGTGCAGATTTACTGTGTTTAATAATTGTTATTGGTTATATTGGCTTATTTATGCCTCGTATTGGTAATGTGTTCAATTCAGGAGATCTTTAGCTACATTTCAAATGCTTGCATGTTTTTAATGAAGGTTTCTTTTAACTTTTGACTTCATAGAGCAGCAAGGGTATAACATAACATTACATTGTCTTCCAACGGGTGCTCATTATAATTAACTTATAATAAATTAATTAATACTCGTTGTAAATGTATCAGGGTTGTTTTTTAATTTACTTTTTTCACAATAGACGCATCGTGTGATAGTTGTGGCGGCCTCCATCTTCTCGTTTTACCTTTTTACTTTTAAGGTAAAAAGATGCGTTTTTGATTGATTCTGCCCTTTCTTGATTCGATCCGTGCCAGGCCCCAGGTCCGGGTCCCGGGTCCCGGGAGCGCGGCGTCACGGCCCGACCCTGATGTGAAAATCATTTCACCAAATGACGCCGCCCGTTTGAGGCCAGCATTTTGGGTAGATCGGTCAGAATTGTAATCTGGAGGCGGGCGCTTTATAAATAAAGGGTGGGCCAACTTTGACTGTTTTTAAAAATTTATAATTATTTTTTTTTGCTGATAATAAATAATTTGTGAATGTTTATAATGGCTACATACCCAGTGAAAGAGCGCGTTAAAATTATTAAATTTTATTATGTTTCGCGACGATCTATTTTCGGTGACCGGCTAATTTTAAAAAATGCAGAGTTTGCTTGGCCTCCCCGTTCCCCAGATTAGACGGCGCCTGATTTATTTTTGTGTGGCTACTTAAAAGTTTACATGAACAAGTCGGCAACAATTCAGGAGCTTAAACAAAATATTCGTGTAGAAATAACAAATTTGGAGACAGAAACGTTGCGTAATGTAATGCAAAATACTTTAGAAAGACCAATTATTTGTCAACAAGAAAATAGAGGTCATTTAAATGGTGTTATTTTCCACACATAGATTAAAAAAATGTTAACAAAGTACACTTTCATGAAATAATAATTTTTTTTAATAAATGAAAGTGTCAGTCCAAGTTGGCCCACTCTGTATCTCAATTTTAAACGCTAAAGACCACCAAAGGATTAAGTCTTTCATAAATTTAAAAATTTTCTCCAGCGAGAGACAGCTGTGCGACGTCGGGGTACAATGTATTAATTAATTTGGCTAAAATGATGAACTGTTTTCAATACGTATTTTTTGATATTGCATTTATTTACTATTTCTAAACACTAATTCCCGTGTCCACGATGATCTCTCAATGAGACGACAATCGAGGCGAGATGACGTGCTTGTTAGTTCTGTGGTTGAGACATTTTCCTAGTGATCCAGTGGTCGGAGGTTTTTGCCTTATTTTAGGAGACCAGTATAGATATTGTCATAGCACAAGCGTTTAGTTTAGTTTGAAAAAAATATGAGACTTTGATTTCTGAGAGCCGCTAAAGGTACGTAGGTATATACAGAATGCGTCAATCTAATTCGTGCGCAAAACTTATGGACTGATGATTCATACATCGCTTCACGCTGAACTCTGCACGGTCTTTGTCTCGTCTTAAGTCGAATCTCCGAAAGAACTCTCTTCCGTGGACATGGGCCATCGTGTTTGCCATATGTAAGAATGGGCTTAACCTCGCAAACTGCCCTTTGTTTGCCCTTTTTGTTTAAAATTTTTCCATTTAAATAAATGATGAGTGTTACTTATGAATACTGCCGATATTAAATATTAACACACGTTTTAAGATATATTTTTATTGAATTATAACTGTGTTAATAATATTATGGTATTCTGAAATAAAGCTATTTATTGGGTTGACGCATAAGTTCGTAGTATTTTTATTAATTATTAGTTTTTAAATAAAACTATATTCATAATTAGACAAAATACTTTGTTTAAACCACTATTTATTGATTATTCGACATGTTTAAAAATTATACATACAAATGCTAGAGGTTTACAGTTAGATAAAATTAAAATTTTAGAAATAATAAAAAGTGTTAATAGCAAGCTAAATATTATAAATAACCAAATCCTCTTTGTAAATAGTCACCTTTTAAATTTATTTTCATATTAGTTCTTACTTATTCACAACTTTATAGATTTGTTTTTATCTATGGTTGTATTTTTTAATTTTAGTATACATTGTTTCCTGAAGAAGATACAATAGGTATCGAAACATGTAAAATAATCAATAAATAGTGGTATAAACAAAGTGTTTTGTCTAATTATTAATATAAAATGAAGCCACAAAGTGATTTTGCAAATATTGAAGAAGTGAAAAATATATTCTCTTGTATTGTTTGCGATTGACTGAAAAAAATCGGTATTTTGTAGGTGAAGAAGTCGTCAACCCAATTTGGAATAGCAGCGTCGTTATTAAAGGAGATTCATCGGAGATTTTTGGACAGAGGTAAGGTTCAGAAATGATGGTTACATTTTTTGGAAGTATTTTCAACAAACAGATGGAGGTAAACACCATCTTTGTCTTTGCATCAAATGCACAAAATCACCTCACGTGGATGAACACCAGCTTTTCCACGGGGAGTTTTTATCTTTTGTACTTGATATTCTATTTTCATTTGTTCAAATTAAGATTCAAAACATATTCAATAAAATAATAGTGGCATTAAAATGACATTGACATATATGTCAAAAAATTCTTTCCAAACCACAGTTGTGTTAAAACATAAACGCTACGAATTTATGCATCGACCCAATATTTTTTATTTCAACTTTATTACATACATATTTGGGGGTTAGGACGGTGGTTAAATGAAATACATGTGATTGGCGCGTGTTGAGGTTTATTGTGACAAATGATAACAACAATGAAGACAGATAGAAATGAATACGGTGAATGAAGATGTAGGAAATTATGAAATGAAATGAATTGGCAGTCTTGCTCGGCAGAGGCGAGCCGGCAAGACCACCATTGTGAAACGCTGAAACTGGAGAGACTGTCTGGCGGTGAATTGAGCCAGACTTGTGGCAGCAGCCGGCAGCGCTGTCGCTAGCGTCGATGCCGACTGAGATGGCGGTAGATTTGAATTATGGTCGCTACACATATATATTACAATTTTCAATATTTGCCAAACTGCTGAACAGTTTTACGGCAAGGATTACCCTTCACATAGAGTTTATTCAACAACATATTTTTTAAACGAAATATAACAAAGGAAAGAAATATTTAAATGAGAATGTGTTCTTTCCCTTTATATTTCAGGGTAACTGGAGTTTCGTTATTTTTCACGATGTTTAATAAGTCTTTATTGATTTCTCTCGTTCTCTCACCGTACGCATTGATCGCGATCGGTCCTCTTGTGGTTCGAGCCGACGATTTGGTACAACAGGTATGGTAAGGGTCAGTACTCATATTTACATTACATAAAATCTCTTGTAAAATTATTCTAAATGTTATGCAATCCATATATTTAAATAAGGTGTGTCTAACTGGAATTTCCGGAAAATATTATCGCTTTATTCAAATCATTATATTTTATCACAATTATTTGTTATTTATGGTAACTGGATTTATATAGCTTGTAGGGATCAACGTTATTAAAATGATAAATAAATGTTTAGATATATAACTAATAGTTATTTTTGTGATACAACGTTCCAGTTACGATGTAATACGAATTATTATTTTATATAGACTAATCTCCTTAATATTGTTATTTCAGAATACAAACAAAAAAATAATAATTTAGAAAAAGTAGGAAAAGAAGCCGTGTACAATTTTCAAAATTTCAGTAACAAATGAGTGTCTGATGTGAGAGTGAAAGGAGTCACTGTGCGACTGCAGCCAATGTCTCAAGGCTGTAATGCAGGAACAAGAACGAAACCCACTTGTGAACAAGTGTGGTTTTGAAGTTGGTGAACATTTTGTTTGTTTCCATTCCATTGAGTGCGCATATTATGAACATGTTTATTAAATAATGTGTAAAACAAATATTATTGAATAAAAAAAATGTACAATTTAATGCTTTAATAATCGTTAACGAAAACAATTATATTCATTTTTATAATATATTTCTGTCCATCTGTGTCACATGGCAAGGTAAAACAAATATCACATGTATATTGACAGCTATCCGTGTCGCATGATAACATACAATAAACAAGATCTGCTGTCAATTCAGTACATGTGTAATGTGCAGTTTTGGCGCCAGACAAAGTAAATTAATGTCCTATTATAGTTTAATGTTATAAAAATTACTACTCTCCTTTCATCATTGATGTATTTTTTCTAGTTCTTTTCATAAAGCGCTTAAATGTATTTTAGTAACCATTTTCAAAATAATAATCTACACAAAAGTCGCATCACCAGCCGTGGCATATAGATTAGGGCGTCTGACTAGAAATCAGATTCTATCTGCTGCGAGTTTTTCTTAATTTTGGTATTTTTTAAAGTAGGAATATTTAGATACTTTATTTTCACGCATCTTCTTCTTCTTCCATGGCACTACATCCCAGGGTGGGATTTGGTCTCCTCCACAACTCTTCTCAATCATCTCCTATCCCTGGCCATTCTTCTCCAGTTCCCGGACTCTCCCATCCTACTTATTTACTATTTATTCCGATCACACTAGTACAAATTATAAAATGTTCTTAGAACTATCTGCGTTGGAAGACGTGAAGCGAAGAGACCGTTCTCGCGGTCTGTCATACTTATGCATTCTCGCCTGACATACCTCTTCATACGCACACATACACTCAGACCCGTTCGTTCCGAACGCGCGTGCGCCTGTCGTTCCGTAGACATTACATTATCAAAGATATAAAACGCTTTATTTATGTTTCTAAATATCTGTCAAGTGTTGCTGATAAAAACCTGGCGGCGAGACTGTGTAACAAAATTATGATATTTAAAAATATGATTGCATTGCAACTGTGGGTACTAGTTGACTATCTAAAGTAAGAAAAATTCTAGTGTATTATGGAATAAAAAATACATAAGTATAGGTAACCCCCGTTCATCGCGACCCCGGCGAGTGCGGATTCGTTATATCGCGATGTTTTTTTTATTAAAGATGTTTTATCTTGGCACTTGTCTAGCTTTGAAACATGCCAGAATCGACATTCATGAGTCTATTACACGTATCGTGCTATCTAACCTTCAGTACATCTAATAAAGTTTACGAACGTGAGTGAATGACAAAATACTCCGGTAGTGGTGGTTGCCTGCTACAGTTGAGTCAGTGGATCATTTGGGTCTATTCTTCAGTCCTTCAGTGCAATCTTAGCTGTAGTGTCAAACGCACTCTAATTAAATTGACTCCATATTTTTTATCACTTCGTAATTTTTAAAATGTGAAAAATTGATCAGCTGCTGAAAATGGACTGTCATGCTATGTCCCAAGAAAATAACGTATCGGAACCTGTTCCCATCCGAAAGTAATGTATCAAAACCATTGTAAAGGCCATTTCTCTTCACAATCAATGCATGGAGTTAGAAGAAAACGACGAAGATGATGAGCGAGTGAGTGCTGTAAAGCGTGGTTGTAACGGATTATTTGACAGTTATCGGCAAATTTAGCATAATAAACATAGGGAGGCCAAGCAGGGAAATCTAGACTATTTTTGCAACACGAAACAAAATTTATTTATTTATTTATTCTGTTCATGTTCTTAATATATGTATAACCATATACGTCATTATAAGTATACAAAATAGGTGAAAAAGCTTCATAGTTTAAGAGATGTTCATTGTCTCCTTAACTAGACCGAAGTCTGTACTAAAGGAGACAGGTTCATCCGTTGTCTATTATACAAATATGAAAACCATTATTATTATTATTAATTATTTTTTTAAATCTAAACCAAAAATATTAGGAATCAAGTAAACAGGGTTTTGAAAGAATTCTAATAACATAACAAATAAGTAAAATACTCTCGCTATCCCATGATTGAAACACTATGCGAAACAGAAAAATTAATATAAAGAAATGATGTTCTGATCATGTGATCATTTCCATAAATCTTTGCTCAGTTTCCTTTCTGCCAACACCCAAAAAACAGGTACTGAGTTAATGAATTATGTTTATTTTATTAATAAAGTGTTATTTCCAATTCTAAAATGCGAAATTTCGCTTATCGTGACCATGTCCAGAACTTCTCCCCTGCGATCAACGAGGGTTACCTGTATACGAATTCCCATGAAATTCATCTGTCCACCGAGTAAGTATGTAGGCAGTTAGGTAGGTAGACAGGTAGGTACCCATGACTTTAGTCTTTCACACGATGACGGCGGATTCCCCAAGTTTTATTGTCACATAAAGCGGGGGAGATGATAAATCAGTCCGCCGTCGGGAGGCTCGGGGATCATTGTATATCTCTATTTGTTTTAGAGGCGTCACAATCTACCGACGGCGTCATTGATATCGAGATAAGTCTGCCAGGTTCGGGCTGCCTCCGTGTATATCACTTGGCCGAAAGTTAAACCCGTTTAAATAATGTTCATTTCAAATATTTTATAATGCAAGTCAAAGAAAATGTTTTAGTGAAAAACTGCAAATGAAAAATCAATTATTTCGTTATTCATTAGAATGCACCGCGACTTACAGCCAGAACGCTTCTATTAATTATCAAGAAACGAAATGTTCTGTAGCGAACGTAACATAATTAATTTATCAGAATTTACGTTGTTAGGCAGAGAGAATAATGCGAATAACGTCCTGGAATCTGGTTTACCTGGTTCTGCCGAGTCTTCCGTGGAACGAATTTTATAACGATACTAGCCTTACAATCTTCGATATAAATGAATTTAATAAACAAATTATAGACATCTCATAGAGACGGACCTATTTATATTATATTATTAAGAAGAACACATTCTTATTGTGAAGTTGTAATTATTCAGAACATAGCTCTGTGATATTTTAAATACTAATTTAATGTATTAATTATAAATATATAATGTGTCCAAAATTTTATAAAAATGAATCGATAATTCTGGCGTCTGCAGTCGGTATTTGAGATTCCATAAAAACAATGTAGATGGCTTTCAAATAATGGAACGACAGATGTATTAATTTGAAAAAGTGTAACATATAGGTTCGAAAATTTGTCATTAAAAATACTGGCGATAGAACGCAATTGGTAGTGTACTCCGCATTGGAAATAGAGATCCAGGTTCGTATCGACATATTTCGATTTCCGATAAAATTGATTTTATATGTATATATTTATAATTAATACATTAAATTAGTATTTATATTATATTAGAAAATTTAAAAGTATGGGTAATTACAGGGCTTACGATCTGTCTTCGGCTGGCTTGAATGATCACTTTACACAATGTAACGTTCACCATTCCATCCACAATCAACCTCCATATCTATTAAATTTTTGGAAGTTGTATATATGTTACCATATAGAAAATACGTTCATTTCGGTCAGAGTTTGAATAACCAGTGAGATTGCTCTTTAGATTTTATTTTAGTTACTTAACACAACTTGCTATCACTCCGTATTCGCAAAGATAAAGCGCAACACTCTTCTGTACTTACTGTACTAAAAATTAATTTTACCGACTTTTACTGTGTCATGAATTATACTGTATATTTTAATTTTTGTTTTTATTTATAAGTATGATATTTTTTAAAGGGTAATTTAATTATGTATTCTAATAATTTAAGAGCAGTGTTACTCTGTTTGGACAACGAAATAATTAGAGAAATCGCATGTAATGTGACGTCATCTATTCTTATTTAAAATTCGTATTAAGTAAATCGATTGCTATTATACAGTATGTTAATTTTCAATTCTTGAATGGCATCATGCCTTAGATACTCTTCCCTATAGGGTTTTAAATATCTGACTTTTTTTGTGAATATTTTGTCGTAAACCGTTGATGTTTTAAGTTATATAAAGTAACACTCTTATAGATTTTAGTTTAATGAAATTTAGATAATATTGTAAAAGAAGATTTATTATTATAGGGATAATAACATCATTGGTTTTGTATACAATTTACATAATCTATCGTAATCCGGTACATAATTTAATGGTAATAACAAATATATATAATTGTTAACTAATTATTCATTTTCGAGACAATTTTTATTTTTGAAAAAATCCAACAAATTTAATTATCTTAATAATGCATTCGGCACTTTCGTTTCTCCTGAAAATGCTCTTTCCATAAAACAATCACACAGACATGGGTCTACTCGTAAATTCTTAAAACAAAATGGCTCCATAATACGTTCAAATGGCTTGTTCTGATTGGTCCACCGATAGCTCTCCCGGTGACAACTTGACAATATTATTTTCCGAACGATTAATTGGGTGGATTTTCTACGCTCGCAATCGAAATTCTAGGTCAGGGGTGTGCCAGTGAGAGAGCAAGGGACGTTGAGCCATCCAGGCAGCAGTTTCGATATATTTTTCCAGCACAATCCTTACAACTAACAACTTATAACTTAGTTGTAAGGATTGTGCTGCATTTTATATTGATAAAACAGGTCGAAATTTTATTATAAAGTAAAGGAACATTTGAGGTGTTAGAATAATAGTGCGTTTTCAGAATTTTCTAATCATTTGATAGAAAATGGTCATGGTTAAGATAAAAATTTGGAATTGTCTATTTTGCAGGTAAATGGTGTTGATCATAAATTAAATAATTTGGAATCGTTATAGATAAATAAAGCGTGTAAAACTAATCAAAAAATTATAAACAATCAACTAAATTTAACCACAAGTCCCATTCTAAAATTTTTTCCAAAGACTTATTCTAGTAATTTTGTATAATCGAGTTAATAAGATCGAATAAGTTAGGTACTCAATTGATTTTTTAAATGATTGTTGTTTTTTAAACATAGATTCTGTTAAAGAAACAATAACATATGTTTTTGATTAGTTATTGACATCCTGAAGAAGAATATGATATTTTTTGAAACCGGTAGATGTATTTTAATTCATTAAGTGGTTAATAAAATAAAGTTAACAATTTAAAATAATTATATATTTTTTGCTTATTCATACACATAATTTATTTCTAAAAGATTTTGTTACGCTGCAATCCGGCGGCTCCTGTGGATAATACGCCAGCGCAACGTCACCGGCTAGGCTCAGTCTGCGGGTGTATGAATATGTGTGGTGTCGGTATGGCTGACTCGGATGGATGGGAATGGTCTCAAACAATAACACTCGATTTACACATTAATCACACTTTAATTACATTAAACATGAGAAACCCGAAATTGTGAGTACATAGAGAGTTCCAGATCTTATAACTTCGAACAAAGTTCCCCACTTCTGAGTGACAGGAAGACACTTTACGGGGTTTGCGAGTTCACTGATACTTTACTCATCCGAAGGATTGTGGTGTCGGCCGTCCTCAAGCCGATACGCGCCCGGGCTAAAATTTAATCTCGTCTCTGATTGACATCAATGGCACGCCATCTTATGCGGGGCCAAGTGGTTCACACGGCTGTTCGCCGGTAATTTTTACACGAGTCCCAGCTGGTGATCTTTCCTTGACGCGGGTGAATCGGGGTCCAGATATCTACCGAACTAAATATGCCTTGTAGCGATAATCTTTCTTCATTCTTACGGCGAAACGCCGTCTGACGCTCGCTCCACACACGCCGCCAGCCCGCGCGGAAATCCTTCCTTTCTCTTCGTCCAGCCTTCTCACCAATCAGATACCGCGTCCACTCGAGGTCGGTATAGTAGATCGCTGTCGGTGCCGCCGCTCAAATTAAAATGTCACAACTTGTATGTCAAAATAAGAATCTGAACATAAATTGTCAATTTCACTGGTCATGTATCTGTATCTAGTTTTTTTTTGTATAACACCTTATTTAAAAAATAGATGTTTTCTCATAAAAAACAATGTCAGCTTTGTAAAGATCGGAGACGTAAGGAGACGTACATATAAATAAATCTTATTTTAGGAGTAGTCAACGCATAATAAACATATTTTAATCAAATTATTATTTAATACCTATCGTAAGAAATGTTTCTCCAACTAGTAGAACATATAATACGTATTTTATTATTTTATAAACTTGATCTTCTGAGATGATGGGGGCTAAGATAAAATAAAATTAAAATAATGAGTAATGAAGTGAGTTATCATGAAATATGTAGAAAAAAAGATATCCTATTTTTAAACAAATTAATATTTTTCTAATCTCGTGAATTTTTTACGACCTACCTATATTAGGCTCTTAATATTTTATTAAGCATATCTGATTTATGAAAAATCTACTGAAAATAATTTGTTTACATTTGGCAAAGCGGCAAATTGTTTTTTGGTTCGAATGTCAAATATATATTTGTCAACCCTGATCTATTTTGTTTTTTGTTTACTTCTTTTGTTTTGACATGTCTGCACATCATCGCGGTGGTCGCAGACGGCTCGTGACGTCACGGGGCGACACGGTAGTTCAGGAATGCAGGGGTATAATAAATTATTATATTTTTGGGCATATTTGACAACAAATACAATATTCTGAGAGCATTTCTGAACTGGTCCTGTTTTCTTATATGTCACCATGAATATTTTAAATAGTTTAAAATTATCTAATAAATATAGTTGTAAATAAATTTTATATAAAAATGAGATATATTTACATAATAATATTTTTTTAATTGCCTAGCGATTATTCTATGAAAACCAAGACCAACTTGGTGATCTTCGGGATAAACATGGAAACCCCGACTACTTGGTGTCTAGGCAATGTCTTATAGATAGACCTCACAAGAATTATATCTACCTAATACCTATTTCCAAGAAGAATATATTTGATGTATAAGAAAATAAAATATAATAAAAATATTTAAAATCGATAAAAGAAAAAAAAATGAAAAAAAAAATTTTTTTCACGTTTAACACAGAATATATTAACCTTTACCATACCATGATATAAAATACCCGAACGCAGCCATGGTGTCAACTCTTGTTGCCGTAAATAACAGTTAGAAAAAATGTTTTTATTAGCTTAAATGGCTGTAATGGCACGAATTTAATCTAAATATTGAATATTCAATTTTGAAAGAATGATTAATAACATAATTTAAAGCATTCATTAAGTCGTATACAATGTGTCTTTCTCTCTTCATTTAATTAGTGAGAAAGATACAATTATATTTGTATGTTTGTTGTTCTTTTCACTGTGAAAATAGTGTGTGATATCTGTCTTTCATATCACAAATGGTATTTTTACCAACGTATTAATTTTACAACGAAATGAATGGAAAAATTCATTGTTTTTATACGATTCCCTTTTAATAATTGGTTTTTCAGTAGTCATTCCTAAGCGCTAATATTTTCTTTAGGATTATCTAAAATATGAATTTTATGTTGCATGTATTTACCGAAATATTACAGGTTTAATTATAATGGTAGACCTGTGTTACTGCATGGTTTGAGAAGGGTTAAATATCGTGATTAATTCCATTGTCTTAATACAAAAATAATACGCTTATATTTAAGCATTGTACATCAGAATATATCGACAAAACTAATATTCAGCTTTATATGATTTACATAAAATAGAGATGTGTACATGGAACACGTATCACATCAATATTCTTACTATTTTCCAACTAAGTTAAATGCTTGCCATTTTTAATACGTAAACAAAGTAAGAAATAAGGTCACATGATAAAAGGTTTCACTTTAAATGTTATTGTTATATTATACACATCAGATATTCTTAAATATTAACCAAAAACTAACTAAAAATTAAAACACGTGGTTATGATAATAGCCACGATGGCTTTGTCTCTGGGTAATCTTATTTTGAAAAATAAAGGGAACATTAATATCCAACACCTATATAATGCCAATATTTTAATACAAAATAACGAATGCAGCTTATTAAAGGTATCTAGTGCCTATGCGGCTACTTGAATATAATGCATCTTATATTGCAATGGGCACAACTGAAATTGAAGAGGAATACAAAGTAAATTATATTTTTCCACACAAAAACATTCCCGACAAAAGCGCGTCCTGTTGCACTAACAATGTCCTCTCGATAATCGGAGGGGACTTAGAAATACAGAAATGTCGACAGGATAATTGAATTATTTTCCAAACAGGGTTGTTAGTACGCCGGAATCCAAATCAGTTCACATATAAAGGGAACTATGTATGTTCGAACGCAAGTACGGCGATTCGATTTTTTTTATATGTAATCAAATCAATAAGTGTTAAAGTAAAATTTATTGTGCGCATAATCTCCAGCCGACGGACCCAAGATGATCGCGTGCGGGAATAGGGATACGTGGGTGGACGGGGACGGATAGAAGGAATTAGGGAGAGGGATAAATGGCTCGTGGACCAACCAGACACCAGGAAGAAACATGACCCACGTGAGTTGCTACTTTAGGTATCTGGATTTATTCTTCCACTAGAGCCACAGGTCTTCTGGCTTCTGAACACGTATTCAATTGTTCCGCACGAAGTACTCTCGAAATCATACTTCATTGATGGCGCGAAGTGTGACACATAAGCACAATAGAAAGATGAACAATTGCACTATCATACCCACATTCTAACTTATAGTTCCCACATGGCAGGAAGATAACTTATCGGCAGTCTAACGCACTTCAATGATAAATGTTAACTTGTAACTGGTTCAAAACCATAGAAAAAGTCGTTCTGTCGGTAAAGAGAAGAGTTTAATAGGTATGTAATGGATAGGAACCATTTTATATCTCGCGTTCACATGCGCGCGAGATGGCATAAAGATCGAACAAATGTAATATATTTCTACTTCTTTATTCTAATCGGGTAGGGGACCAGCAAGGGTAGGCTCTTCCACCTCTTTCTGTCCTACGCTGTATCGATTACTTGGATTCACTGATACCTTCATCTGCCTTCGCAGAGTCTCTCCATTTGAATTTTCTATGTTCTCCTGGGTCATCCTATAGGTTATTGTCTCTTAGGCACTGATGTTAAAATCTGTTTAGGCAGTCTTTCATTTCTCATGTGGAGGATATGTTCAAGGCAACAATTTAGCCGAGAATTTTCTATTTGAAGTAGCAGCGGGTTCATACCAAGATTCTCTTGGATGATATACGATGTTATAAAATAGAAAGTTTATATTGCAACCTCAACTGTATACATTAAAGAGGCCTTGGACATCTGCGTACTTCAAAACGTCGATAAGGCTGTTATATTCTCCGACTCGCAAGCAGCTCTTGAATCCCTCTCCGAGTTCGTAAATATCGGGTCGCCTAAAGATCTTTACAATTTTTTTTTGATATGCTGTTTTCCCGCTATTTTGTTTTTATTTAACAAAAAATGACATACTATTAGATAGAATTTTTTTGCTCTAAATCATCTGTGACGCATTTTTCCTGTATCTTATAGTTTTTCTTAATATAAGGGCCTAAATAATGAAGGTTAAAATGGTCATCCAGGAGGTCAACTGGGAAATTTCGCCACATCCACCCTACCTCGCTTCGTCAGATTATCACCTTTTTCGGTCACTCTCCAATCAAATGCATGGCGTTACATTCAACAATGACGATGAGCCCAGAAATCGGCTCGATAACTATTTATATTCCAGACTGGCCGATTTTTATAGAAAAGGCATTGATAAATTTGTTGATGAACAGCAAATGGAGGAAAAATTTCACTATTGATAAAAATGTAGCAATTTTTGTTTTTATATTTAATTTTATAAAAATTTATTAAAGAATACCGACAATCCAATACTTCTATATTCTATATATTATATTTCTAAAATCTTTTATATACCTACCATATTATTATTTCTAACATGTTTTATGAAATATAAAATTTACGGAAAAGCAGCATTAACTAGTATTACAGTTGTTATCTTATTCCAGATATTTTATTTATAAAATGACAATTAATAGTAATATCAGCATACTTTGAGCCCGGGGCGGCAAACGGGCTGTGTAAAGTAGGGTACACAGTACCTACGCTGCACACCCACGCAATTCGGACCCTAATCTATCGGATCTGGGCCCCAAATTGACCCTATATATTATTGTGTCCGACTCGAATAGAATTACGGACGATAAAACCGGAGGCTTTGAGGAAAAAACGAGCTCAGGAAACTTATATAGTGTACAGAAATGAAATATGCGATTCGATTGTCCGAACGATTTTTTTTAAATATCACTATTGCGAATGTTTACTACAAAATATGGGTCATCGATTTTGTTTGCAACAGTGGATACAGTAGGATATTATATATTGTAATTTTAAAACTTATTTTCATTAATGTAATTATCCTTCTTAGACACTATTTCTGAAATATATAATTAATTTTATATATACTACATTATTTTGAATAGACAAGTAAAATAAAGCATGTATGAAACATTTTAAACTTAACTTTTCTAATATATGGTCCAAAAAGATTATTTAAGTAGGTACCATTAATTTTTTATTAACATTTAATATTCAATCAAATATACTTTAACAACGTTAAAAATGTTCTTAGGTTTGCACGGTCGTTCAGAATCTTCATTTCGGATCCCGTTGATGTGATGTATACATCACATCAGCCCCCCATCAGCCCCACTGTCGGCCAGAAAGGTCAGATATACACGGCAGATTAGCCCAGAAAACTATATACAGTATAACTACATTATACTTTTAAAATCAGCAATATTATCTTTGTGGTTAAGATTCATATTTCTATTTATTATCTTTGTTTTATTAACCACTAAAATGAGTTTAAATACATCTACCGGTTATCCTGAAGAAGAAAATGGTATTTTTCGAAACCGGTAGATGTATTTAAACTCATTTTAGTGGTTAATAAAACAAAGATAATAAATAAAAATATAACTACAGTAATCATATTATGTCACGTCTTTTTATGATGTGCAGGAACATTATTCCAAGGTATAGTTGCTCGAGTTATTTATACTTTAAAATAAAACTAGAATATTTTATTTAAGTACATTTTTAAGAAAAACATCTAAAACAACATAAATCATAACAATAATTTGTTATTTTTTCATAATTAAAAATTACGTGGTGGCATTTTAATGACAATTCGTCTCTTAGCGTCGACATATAATTTTTATAAACGAAAGTATATTTGTCAATTTGCCAGTAGACTGTTATTTCAACTGAACTACGGAAACCCAATAAATATGTAGCTCAGTTTATTAGTTTTATTTTGAATTATTTTTAAAATGTTCTGAACAATTGTGATATCATTAATTAAATTGAATTGTAGATATTTAGGCTGATAAAAAATATTATGATTAAGATGTCTCACAAGAGACGAAGCTACTATTTTTTGTATGAGAAGTATGGAAGTCTTGGACATTACAGGGCTTACGACCTGTCATCGGCTGGATTAAGTGATCACTTAACACAATATAACCTATTTACCCACGCTACCACATCTATCAAATTTTTGAAAGTTGTATATATGTTAATATGTGGACTCGCTTCGAGTACCGCTACACCATCGCTATCTATGGACCAAATTTGATAATTATTTTTTCCCTTGAAACAGCATATATGTCAACTCAATGAGAATCTGATTTGTTTGAAAATTATTTAAAGCAATATTCATTATCTGTAAAATATTTTTAACACATTATATTAGAATACGCCTGAATATGATGTTTCTATCGCCATTAAATAATTACGATAAGTTTTCGATACTCTGCCAATTTTTAGTAACATTATTTATTAACAAAGGTGTAAGTGCCCCTGCAATTACTTCCAATGCCGCCATTATTGTCAAAATATTCAATTGTCCTAAATTGGCCACCTGGCGGAATTTGTCAGTTTGACGACATGGCAACACCATTTCGATCAATAAATAATAGAACAGTTTCAAATCGTTGTAAATATGTACTATCAAATTAATATTATTAATTTTTTGGCCTTAACCATGGTAACCTTTTACTATCGCCCGTGGTAAAAGTCGTTTGCACGTTGTTTGAACGTCTATTATCAAAGCATAGAGGAGAGGTCTCACCTATAGACAAATAATCATAAAATATGTTTTATTTTATGCTTTATTCGCTCACTTTAGTGTTGAAATTATGTGCTAATGTATATTAAACAACGAGATCATCATCGGACGAACTCTCATCGCTAAAATAGCGGGATATTGAATGATTAGTTGTCGTATACTGCAACTTTCAAAGTAACAATGTGTCAAATGACTTTTGGAACAGCTGTGAAGGGTCCGCCATATCCTCGTTTTTACTATCGGATATCGGAGAGTAAAATGAGTTTACTACGGGATGTACTTTTGAAAAGTAAAGTATTTTTTTACCGACAATCAAAAACCCGTTTTCGCAAAAAAAAAATAGTTTTAACTTTTTTTACTAGAGTAAAATGTTACTACTGATCACACAACCGGCCCTTAATACCACTGTTTATTTTACTTTTGTCACCCTGTAACCCGACTTTGTGGATGAAAATTTATTTTAATATTATAATGTTGTTTGGCCGTAGTATTAAATTTCACGCACGATTTTTGATTCATCGATTTGCGCTACATGTTTCTTCACTGCTCGGCCTCTTATTTCTCGTATCGAGACGATATATAGCTCTTAAAATTTTTCCAGAAAAATTTCCTATACGTCATCGAAAACAGTGGATAAAAAAAAAGATGACCATTCCTTTTATAATCTTAATGTTAAACCTATGTAAATATTTTTTATTTTCGGCAACGTCTTCAAAATTTAAAAAATATCACATTTCACAAAATATTTTTCTAAAACAATTGTGTTATTTTTTATACATGCTATAAAATTAAACTATGCAAATGTATTATTAATAAAATAAAAATTATTACGATTAATTTTACGATAAGTTATTTTTCAATGATAAAATTAAATCAACTTTATCCTGCTTTTATGATCTAAAGATTATTTTAAAATTTCACATACAATCTAGATGACCCCATGAACGTTGTAGCGTACTGTTATTAATATAAAAGGAAACAAAACAATAAATAGTAATGTACTATAAAAAATTATATTATTTAACTTATCAAAAGTTTTTTGTACAGTGTATCGATGTTAGTTATTTTTTAGTTTTATACATATATAGTTACTTTCAGTGATGTTCCCCTAGAACATGAGTCGGCAGACTCTTTTTAAATGTATTTATTTGCGACTCTTCAACTCCAACTCATATTTTCATATTTAATCATATTTGATACATTGAATTGTTCATGTGAAACATATGACACTTTGGCTCTACTTAATTATTCGAATAAACATTTCCTTCCATGAATCTAATGAAAAATAAGTTAAGAAGCAAAATAACTGACGATAATTTACAATCATCTATCAAATTGAAAAACATGCAAGATATAGCAAAGCTTTCAAGACAAGGTCACCTTTCTAACTAGTAAATTTTACAGAACCCAAAAAGTGTTTTATTAGTGTTTAATTATTCAGGTTTTCTTATTTTATAAGTATATATTATATTCTTCTATGTAGCCTACGACAGTATTGTGAATTTGAGATACAAATAAAAATCTCATTTTATTTCGTAATTAAAATTGAAATAGTGTGAGAACTGTCACTGTGTATATGTGTGTGTGCGTGTCATGAAAGTGAGTAGATGAATGGTGGGGGACGAACCTTATAAGAGGCCGTCTCTGGGGGAACAACTCTCTTCGATCACAGCTACTTCTGAATAACTAGTCTATCTCTGAATGTATAAATTGTATTACTGTATAACGTGTTGTAATAAACATATAATATTGTTACCTGGAAAGACTGAGTTTCACGTACAAGGAATTGGGACCCAAGTAATTAGACAGTAATCTGGGGATATAACCCCAAGGAAATCTGTAGTAATATAAGATTTATCACATATAGCTACAGTGAAAATTTATGTTGCGGCTCAGTGAAAATGTTGAGATTCTGAAGAAGTCTGTCGACCCCTACCTTAGAAAATGGTCAACCATACATTTTGTTTCATTTCCGAATAACATCAGATTAAATAGTATTATCATACAAAAAAGTATAAATGTCAACACAAATTTAACCTACTTTTTAACCACTCGGATCAGGATGACTTTCTCTCATTTTTCTTCTCTTTCTCGCTCATTTACCTATGTATTCGAATGGATTGAGAATTAAATACATACACGTTTTATAAATAAGGCGCAATGGTAAAAAATAGACTTTCATAAAAATATTGTTCTCGACTATGTTAAATATGTTAAAGTCTTTTTTGAGGGTCTTCAATGGGTGTTCAAAAAGTTAATACTCTTATAGAAATAATTTTTCGTAAAATTTTAGAGAACGGTTTAAAAATTAAAAAAATAGCGATTATCGATATAGAAAATGTATGCAAAGTAAAATGAAGATGAGTTTGTAATATTAGCAAAGTGAGTTTGCAATATTATCAAGATGAATTTCTAATATTTTTGAGTCACCATATGTGTGAGTATTGCAGCGGCCAGCACAAAGTGAAATGTACGGATGCTGTGAAGTGACCCTTTCAATAGATCCAGATGTTGTATGAAAATAAGCAGATCTGCAAAAGCTTTGTTGCTATCACAATAGAGGTGGGTAGTGGATGGTGGACACACACACAGACACGCATTCCTATTAATCCAGATATTCCGATTGGGGACATTGTTATTTCTTCCTCCCATCTTCTATTATTCGACTCGGACACCCGAAATCCAACAATCGGGGATTTTATTCGGGATAAATAGATTTTAGAATAATTATGTTATATTATTGTAGCTTTTAGTTTAGGATCTTCGGTGAAAAGAAAACATTTTAGAATTAACAGTTTTTTTACTGACTAGTTTGATATTACTTAAGTTTACTTTGTATACTTAGCATTATCTGAGCTGCAGGATAACTCTTGTCTACTACCGTATGCCTACAGGCTAAAAGTATTATTTATTCTCCTTCTTATACCATATCCGTTCAACTGACGTTGGCTGTCATCACTATATTTTCTGCGGCCCGTAGAAGCTCTACAGTAGACTGGCCAAATCATTGTCTTAGGTTCTACAGCCATGATGTTCTCCTTCTTCCCGTCTTCCAGCAATCTTTTCCTACATTGTGAGGTGCAAGATTTCGTACTTCTTCGGGTGTCTCATTACATATCGAGAACACACAGCATCTGATCATTCGCATTCGTAATATAAGGTTGAGATCATGATTACAGAACATCCTGTTCATGCGGATAAAGGTTGCAGAATGATCCTATCTTTCATTTATATTGCAACTCATGTATTTTTTTACTGGTCTGATAACAGTGAGTACTGGTAATTCAGCTACTAAAATGGAGATGATTTTGGTAATATTGACAATAAGGCTTTTTTTAAATGTTATTTTGACTTTTTTCTAGAAACAGCTCTTAATCTAAAATTGCATTCTAAATACTTTAATTAAATTTTAAAACTTTTTAGGTAGGTACTTGCGTATTATGTGAGCCTCAGCAGCGCTGCGCTGAAAATTGTTATTAATCCCGAAATAATGATCTCGCTGTCATCAATAATAACGACTTAATGAATCCTTATTTTTATATAAAAAATACCTATTATTTATATTAATTACAAAAATATGTTACAATGTAAACAAAAAAGCATGTATTAATATTATTTATAACTAAAATAAATATATTTAGAATGAATGAAAAATGTCGAAAACTTGCAATGTGGTAATATCAATATATTATATACCTATGTAACATCCAATAATATTCAAATGTCACATTCAGGCTCTTGCGTGTGAATATCGCCCGTATAATAGACAAGTACTAGTTTTAATTATCGTTAACTGAATACTTAAACCGTTGTAGTAGATATCTATTCACGATACTTACGGTATTTTTTAAAAAAAATTGATGGTTCCACGGAATACGAGTCACATAAATATTCTTACTATTTTCACATGCAAAAATGTCATGATATATTTTTTATACCGCTGTTGTGGACTCTATTATAATCTCAATTAAATGTAAATGTGGAATTTGGCAAATGTTATATAAATATTAATAAGGAGAACATATTCTTATTGTGAAGTTGTAATTATTTAGAACTAATTGGTAGTGTACTTGCCCGGATTGGAAATAGAGATCCAGGTTCGAATCCCGGTAGCGCAAAAACAATATTTTTCGACAAAATATATACATTAAATTAGTATTTAAAACATCACAGACCGTCTGTTCTGAATAATTACAACTTCACAATAAGAATGTGTTCTCCTTAATAATATAAGTTGTATCAATGTGTCCAAAATTTAATAAAAATGAATTGATAATTCTGGCGTCTGCAGTCGGTTTACTCAAAGGTATTTGAGATTCCGTAAAAACAATGTAGATGGAACGACAGATGTATTAATTTGAAAAAGTGTAACATATAGGTTCGAAAATTTGTCATGAAAAATACTGGCGCTCTAACACAATTGGTAGTGTACTTCCCCGGATTGGAAATAGAGATCCAGGTTCGAATCCCGGTAGCGCAAAAACAATATTTTTCGACAAAATTGATTTTATATTTATAATTAATACATTAAATTAGTATATATAAATATTGTTTATCATATATTTGAATCATTACTCGTAGGTATATTTCGTAATGCCAATGCAATCATTACTGATGATGTAAACAGATTCGCACGCGTTCGTTAGGCAGGGAGACACAATTACGCCAAAGCACAAGTGCACTCAAATATACACTACTACCCTGGAAGAAGCCAAGAGACAGCATCGTTGTGTTTTCTGACGACATCGTTGTGTTTGCCGAAAACAGCAAGATGTTATAAGAATGATCTCAAAACTAAATTCTGCAAGTGGTAAAGTAGATCTTTGCATGAATATTAATAAGACCAAGGTGGTGACAAACCAAGAAAACCTTCTGTCGATTAGAGTTGTCACAATGTAAAATTAATACGATGAGAGTTTATTCTTAAGAATAAAACCCTTACCTGTCCTGTCCTGACGTACAAGTGAAACATGGACCCTTACGTACAGCGGCGTAACCACAAAAATTATGTCCCAATGCAAAATGGATAGAAAAAAAGACATTGGGTCTAGTGACGGTAAACTGTTATAACTTTTTATTTTTTTATAAAGAGAACACATTTTTATTTGTAAAGTTGCAATTTTTTTCACAGTTCTGTGATATTTAATACAAATTAAATGCATCAATTAGAAAGATGTACATACAGATAAACTCAATTTATCGAAAAAATATTGTAGTTGCCACCGGAATTTGAACCAGAATCTCTTCCTATCCGGAGAAGTGCGTTATCCAATCACAATCGAACACAACCAGTCACAATAACGATTGAAATAATAATTTAACCACTACTAATAGAGCCCCAATGTAAAACGTAAACTTGTATTATATATGTATTCCATGTATATTGAGTACTACGTAGTTTTATTCATTAAATAGTAAGAATATAATTGATATCTTGTGTACTTTAATATACAGACTTTCGTGACAAACAAAAAAATGTGTGTTTTTAGGTAATAATATGCACTCGCGACTAAAAAAATCCTTGCTTCACTTTACAGCTATGTTCTGGTCCCTAACCAGACATTGTTGTATAATATATCAATTTTTGACAAAATGTTAATCCACATTAGGATTAGGACAAGTATAGTTCCCGAACGTATTCATGTTAGGCGTAGATCTTTTGGGCCTCAATCTAATGTGGACCCCGATGCACCGCATTGGCCGTATTGGCATAGTTACGCCCCTGCTCACGGATGATATGATGACAACGCTCAATATGGTTGAAAAACCAGAGATTCATGTTAGGGGTTGAATGAAAGATAAATTAGTGTCCAGAACAAACAACTTAAAATGTAGGATACTGGGCGGCCAAGTTGAAATGGCATCTGAGAGATCAACAGATGGCCTAAGAAAGTGACTGAGTGGAGACCTCGCATCGGAAGGTAAAATGTGGGCAGGTCAAAGACCCGCTAAACCGATGACGTACGGGCAGTGGCGGGCAGACAGTGGCCCTGGAACATCAGCAACAGAAAAGCTTGCAAGGATTTGGGGAAAGTATACGATTTGTAATAGACGCAAAGGTGCTGATGATGACAATGATTATGGTACAATATAGTATATAAATATTGCTCTTATTAGTTTCACGATATAAACATACATAATGTATATACTTATTCTCATCATACAGATACCTTATATGCATCACGTAGGGTCGGTTGTGTGATCTGTAGCAACTTATTACTTTAGTAAAAAAGCGGTTGTTTGATTGTTGGTAAAAAAATATTTACTTTTAGAAAGTACATCCCGTAGTAAACTCATTTTACTCTCCGGTATCCGATAGTAAAAACGAGAATCGATTGTTAAACATGGCGAACTCTTCACAGCTGTTTTAAAAGTCATTCGACACATTGATACATATAAAGTTGAGGTATACGATATCATATATATATATATATATATCATTCATATCCAGCTATTTTAGTGATGAGAGTTTATTCGATAATGATCTCGATGAAAAAATTTTACCACCAAAGTGACAGATTTCGAACGCAGAGGTGAAAAAAATCCATAGATAACGCATATTTCATGATTATTTGTCGCGTCTATAGGCATCTATGTTTTTACAATAGTAAATTTGACGTTCAAACAATCCGCAAACGATTTTAACCCCAGAGGGTTAGTAAAAAGTTACCCCTGTAAAAATTTACTACTGATCACATAACCGCCCCTTAGAAGATAAACTGAAAAAATATATATCGACAGTAATGTCGAGACTCGCACTCGGAGCTATCTCTTCCTGGGAGAATGTCACCATTTACACTATAACTAAGTACGTAGGTGCTTACTTTATTAAAGTTTTTGAGATTTATCATCATAAAAAGATGATGGCATTTAATTGTACAAGGAATAACATATATCTAAGGTTGAAAATTTTACGTGCATTTTTGGGTAACGTATTGTAATCGATAAAGTGTTTTCTGTCTATCCTTCTAAGTGAATCATCTAATTTATTTTAACTATCAAAGAGCTATGCTCTAAAATTGCAACATCATAATAAAAAAGTATCTTTAAATGTACTTTCATAAATCTCTAAAAATACATACTTCTATAATTACTTCGTGTTAAATGTGTGTGTGACAAAAGTTACATATTTTGAAATAACATCTCACTAAAAATGATGTAAGAAAAGAAATTCAAGAAAATATACAAAATACACATCTACATCTAAGTAGCAAAATTGCAAATACGGCATGAACACATTTGTGCCGAAATACCTGTACTTATTGTTAATAAGCGTTGTCAGAGATGTCTTTTGAGATCAGCATCCCTTTGTCGTAAGTCGGTGAAAATTTACCGAATTATTGACAATAGCATTTTATTTACTCTCGGTACTAATCCGATCACAATGCACAATTTTTTTTTTTGTACCAGAACCATAGCATGAAATTCTCTGTCACAACTGATGAAACAGAATTCTTCCAATGTTTACTGGTACTATTTTTCGCTAACTACCCGTCATGAGTGCATTCAATTTTTGTTTATCACATTGCCAAATTTTTCAGGAAAAATACTAGAAATCTATAGTTCTAGGTGACATTTTTGTGAACTTGTTGAATCTTGCTGTAAAATCGAAAATCATGTACATAGATTAGAGTTTTCAACTCTTTTTACCAATCACAAGCCGATCTCTTAGTTTATTTCCAGATTAAAATCTCAATAGTGCGCATGGCACCGAGATTTATCTCAACTAAATCTATGAAATTTATCTCATCGTGTCTCGTTCTGTGGACAAAGACCGTTAGACCAAACAAGATAATTATTTTTAAAGTAGGTACCTAAATGTGTTAATCATAAACTAATCTATATATTTTCTATGGTATCTATGGTAATCTATAGTAGCAGAGGAAACGTGCGGTTTTGAGTGAAATTTTGCGTGAGTTAGTTATCCATGAAGGTGTTTTTATAACGCGATTATGAATTTGCTTCAGTCTTATCTGGGAGTTAAATTTCTCTAAGGGGGTTTATTGAATTTCTATTGCTGTTTATATTATATATCGCAAAAGAGCAAGACTTGTGTTACGCCAAAATATTTTATTAGGTAAGTAAGTACTCGAAATTATAAAATCACAATCACGATTAAAATAACGGTTTAGCTCATCACTAGTGTACTGGGTGTAACAGACCTAGTCCACAATATTTTATAGGTGTAAATTACGAGTCGAAAATGTTCGAGGAATATGTGCTGATTCTCTACTGTTAAGTAAAATATTAATGTTTAAAATTTTAACAAAATCGTGTAAAACTTAACATACTCTACGTACTTAAAATAAACATTTGCGTAATTGTTTCATTATTAATCTATATCTTTGCTTCGGGCCCTAAATCATCTTACAAAAAATAGTCACGCCGCTCTAAATTTGATGACTTTTAATTTTTTGTATTCAATATATAATTTGAAATCAATAAAATATTTCAATTAATCGAAATATTTACATTTTTTTGAAATGCTTATATCGCTGACATGATTAGGCACATATCCCTTGAACATTTTTGACTCGTAATTTAGTCAGATATCCTCAAATAAAATATTCTCCACTAGGTCTGTTATGTTGTATTCCAACGCATATAAATCAGTTCTTTTAAAAAATCTAAATCTATCTCTAAAAATTACCATATTTTATTTAAATGAATTTAAGTTATTCCCGGTATTCCGAAAACTGTAATAGTATACCAAAAACAAATATTTTGAAAACAATACTACTCACTAATCTTTCTGTATTAAAAAATCTCTTAATCTGTTAGGTTGATACAATAATTGTTGTCATATTAAAATGATTCATTAGCAGCTCACTGGATATATAATATAATGTCCCACCCTTATCACCCTAAAAATAGGTGCCCCAATTAAGTAATCCCAGCAACTCCGGGCACGCACACCTAGCGATAATAATATAATATTATACATTCCGGTCGCATTCACCCCTCAAACGGTAACATTTATATGGAGGCTGTATAGTAAACCCAGTTTTCTTACATTATTTACGCCGCCCGCCATTAAATCAAACCCTGCCTGATGGTTTTGGGTTATTTCGACCCAAACAAAGCATATTGAATGTTCGTGCAGTTAACAGAGCCGTCTCGCCACACACCTCGAGAGGTCATTTGTCACCCCGGCCGGCTAGGGGAGGGGGGTGACAACAATATAGTACCTAGAATGTAGGTGGCACCGTCGTCCGTCGGCAAACAAGTTAAAGTCTGGGGTTTATACAAACAAAAAAATCGTAAAAATATATTTGGACACATGCTAATGCTCTTTAGAGATATTTAAAAAAAAATTGTGAGAAAATTTATCGATTAGTTTATGATTAACATCAGAAATATTTAGGTACTTACTTAAGAAATAACTATCTTGTTTGGTCTAACGGTCTTTGTCCACAGAACGAGACACGATGAGATAAATTTCATAGATTTAGTTGAGATAAATCTCGGTGCCATACGCACTATTGAGATTTTAATCTGGAAATAAACTAAGAGATCGGCTTGTGATTGGTAAGAAAGAGTTGAAAACTCTAATCCATGTACATGAGTTTCGATTTTACAGCAAGATTCAACACGTTCACAAAAATGTCACCTAGAACTGCAGATTTCTAGTATTTTTCCTAAAAAATTTGGCAATTAGAAGGCATTAAATTATAAACATTTATTTCGTTAAATATGAATTAAATATATTAATTATAAAGATATACATATAAAATCAATTTTATCGAAAAATATTGTTGTTGCGCCACCGGGATTCGAACCTGGATCTCTTCCCTAACCGGGGGAGGTGCTTTATCCAACTAAGCTACAGCGACATTATTTTTAGCGACAATTTTTCGACCCTATATGTTACCTTTTTGATATTAATACATTTAATCGATCCATCATTTGACAGAGCCATCTACCTTATTTTTACAGAATCTCAAAATACCTTTGAGTAAATCTGATAGCAGACGCCAGAATTATCAATTCATTTTTATTAAATTTTTGGACACATTGATACAACTTTATTATTTTCAAAGGTATTTTGAGATTTTTGATTGAGAGAAAAAAAAAATTATTTCGTTTACTGCTGCTGGGGAGATTCACATTCCCCCAACTGACGCACGGAATATCCATAATTATTGATATTTGACGTTAAACGTGCAACAAGTTCAACATTTTAAGTACAGAAAAGAATTGTGAATTCATTACTTCAAAACCTTCAAGTTTTTTCTTTGTTCCCCTCCGATCTCTGCTTTCGATTTCGCTTAAAATATTATCTAACACTTCTCCTTTGGACAACGTAGGTATATTTAAAATGTGTCATTAATACAGTGGTTAAAAATTTATATTTAAATAAGTATCTTTACCAATTACCATAACCGAAAGTTTAATATTTCAAATTTGTTGCTAATAATCGACCCAACAAATTCAAATTCTCTCGATTTAAATATAATCGACGAATACCGTACAAACTACGAAATAGCGTTGAAATACACCATGAAAAAAACCCATTTATTTTGTAGAATTACTAATAGGTGTCATAGTACGGAGTTTTCAGTCAAGATAATCCCTTCCGAAAAATCAGAGTACAATAAGAAAAAAATGGTTGAAAATTGCAGCAAAATGGTAGACGTATAAATACAGCTTTAGTATGGAAATATTTACTTCAGTAGAGAATGGGTACTTTGGTAGTTCACTAAGAATGTTATGCGGATTAGACAAATTGGATGCGCGCAAACAAATAAATTATTTCGTAGCACGGTATGACTCTAGCCGTGGGTTACGCTAATTTGTGTAATAACGGCAAGAATTTTATAAGGTCTTTTCAGATGATAGGGATTATTTAAATTATGATTGTTTCCCAGAACCGTTAGTAATGCACAGCCTTATGCTTCCATGCATTGCACGCCTCTGAACAAAACATATTGTTTTCTACGTCTATTTAAAAAAGAGTCCACCTTTGTCCTTGCGTAGTTAATGATAGGGCGAGGATTAAAAACGCATCACACATTCCAGCCGAAGAATGCTTTAATACAAACCGCCGTAATAAGCCGAAATTATTCTAAACGTCAGAGACAGAACCGAATAAAAAAGTTTAAAAAACATCGTATAAACTACCGAAATAAAATACAACTTAGCGCCTTGAAACGTCCCGAACGTTTTTTTCACCGAGGAACGGTTGACCATTATGAGGATGACATTTATATCTCTATAAAATATTCTATATCAACACAGCGTCGCATCGCACGGAGCTTATTTGTCGCCATCCACCCCAAATCTGAAACCATTAAGGACTAACGAGTCGAGATATTTAGAGATGATGATATCACGACACGACTTTCTTGATATTAGTTGCGGTAATAAACAGCGATGTCGTCCAATGCAATTATCAAAAGGTTTATTACATCATTTTGGCAAATCATTTATTTTAGTACCTTCTTTCTCCATATTAGTATTTTAAAAGGTTATGACATAACGTAAAATAATTATTATGACCGATAAATTAATTGGTGCGTGAGCTCAAAGTCTTGATTGAGTGAGGAAGAAACAATCGTAAGATCAAAAACTGTCATGTTGAAAGAAAGTCAGATGACAGGACACCAAAGATCACGACCAAGTGGATACCCCAGTAGAAGCAACCGAGAGTCAGATTAAGGAAGAGGTGGGCTGATTATGTGAAAGAAGACTGGAGCAGGATGGGAGAGTCAGGGTACTCGAGAAGAATGGCCAGGGATAGAAGTCGGTGAAGAGCATTTGTGGAGGAGGACAAAACACCAAGAAGAATAAAGTAATTGGCATTAACTTCTGGGAAGGATCAGATTATTTATTAGTACTGAGTCTTATAAAATAGTATACAACTCTGTTATTATTCCTTATATCAACTAAAGAAGAATAAATGAAACAATTGTCAATGTTGCAAAATAAAGCTATGAGAATAATACTACTAATAATGGTATTTATTTACAAAATCCTCAATAAGAAAATATCAGCAGAAATTTCACGAAAAATTGATGCAAATCAACATGAGCACGAGCATCGTGCAAGAATAGACTGAGACTGCCATTCAGGAAGAAGGCCAAATCTCAGAAATCGATGATGTATAGTGCGATGGAATTTTTTAATGAAATGCCAGAAAACATAAGAAAGGAAGAGAAATTGAATAGATTTAAAATAAAACTGACCAAATATGTAAAAGATAAGTTTTAGTAAAAGAAAATACTTTAATCTTGTTTATATTAGAGCATATATAGGAGTGCTTATGTATGCACTATGTTAAGAATTCGAGCGCTACAGGGAAATCAAAAAATATTAGTTGACGCCTCTATAACCGTCACAAAAAACAATTAACTGAAAAATGGACTTTTAAGTTAAAATTCATCCACGTTGATCCCTCATGCCTGAGGATCGCGATGATCTGACTGTGATCTTTTAATTTTCTCGGCATCCTGCAGATCTTATGGCAGTCACCAGAGAAGTGCCTGAGCCTGTTGCCTTTTCCATTTGTCGGTCCAACTTGTGGAGAATCTTTTTCTTCCTCTTCGTCCTTCGACGTGGCCCACCACGGCAAGCTTCTCCAAGCTATCTTCCCTTCTCGCAAGACGCCCAAAGAATTGAAGGATTCGTCTCAGTCTGTCTTTGATGTTTAATTTATTAATTAATGGAATAATTCGTGCAACTTTTCGTCCATGAGCTCTAAAACCTCTGGTGGTGGGTTTTGGCTTCCTCAAAAGTTTCCCTTCATTAATCACTATAACGACCCATTTCGCATTAGTTCCGGATTTCTAAGACTGATATGTTTTTGAAGAAATTGTCACTCCATTTTGGGTTTGACTTTCCCAAGCTCCTGTGCCCTGTTGGTCTTGTCCAGCAATAATTTCAGTGATTGTTCGGTCATCCTTTTCAGATGACCTAACCACCGGTCTCCTCTTTTAATTAACCTTGACACGTTTATCTTATTATACAAATTAGGAATTCATTAATACAAATTAAATTAATCAACTAAAAAGATGTACATAAAAAATCTAAACATAAAAAAATATTTTCCGAAAACGATTTCGACAAATTTAGAACTTATATCTGTATATTTTTACAATTGATATATTTATTATTACATTTTTAAAAGCAATCCACTTTATATCGGGTTGAATCTCAAATTCCTTTGAATAAATCACGCTAGAATTAAATTTAAAATATACATATATAAGTTCTAAATTTGTCGAAATCGTAATCGGTTGCTGTAGTGGAATGGTTAACACGTTTCCATGGATAGCAAGAGTTTCAGTTTCGAATTCCAGTAGCAAGTTAATGTTTTTTTATGAATAATTTTTTCTTTATATCTTTAATATGAATTAAATATACCACGAGATACCAAAATTTATTTTTTAAAACCGACCCAAAGATAAAAATCTAGTTGATGTAAAAATTGTCTTTTCTAGTTAGTAGCTACTGACACTGCACCATTTACATTCAATAGTACATAGGATATAATAAAAACTTTTTCGCTCAACTGAAATAATTACTATCACACAATAAACAGGGGTTTTGTTAATTTGATCACTGTCACTTGAAATACATAATATGATGATATTTCCAAGTAACAACTGAATTATTGAGATATCTCAATGAATTCTATATAACGAACGGTTCAGTATACGGTTGTCAAATTTAACAACCAGTTCGCGCGAACCGGTGCAAATCCGCGAGAGGACATCACCGGTAATAAACATTTGATTGAGTCAATGGTCGCGATATCAGATTTCTAATATCTTTTTTATGGCTGAGCACAGAAAGCCGCTAAATTGGGCAAATTTTATTGCGTTTATTGAACAATAAAGTGTTATTATATTTTGAGGAAACATGAGAATTAGATTCAAACAATATTTTAAAATACTACATGTATATTATGTTAGATTGTTATTAAGTATAATAAAAAGTGTAAAAAAAAAACTCAACATTACTTATACAATGAATTTTGGCTATGAATTATCAAGTAATTAGAATATCATCAGCTGTTTTCAATTCAATGCTGGATGAAAGCCTCCCCATAACTCAGTACCCCGCGATCTCTTAGTCTCCCACTAATTTTCGCCATGCAACATTTACCTTGGTCTGCGCTCTTACCAACGTGTTTATTTTTCTGTCTCTCCTAGTGATCCCCAGCATCCTGCTTTCCATACTACATGGTGTTAGCTTAGTATTCAAGAGTCCGAGTATGTTTTTATGAATTAAAAAAAATTAAATCAAACAACGTCTGTGTATTCTTATTGCGAAATCGTAATTATTCAGAACGAAGATCTGTGATATTTACTGCTATCGGTGTACTCAAAGGTATTTGAGATTCCGTAAAAACAAAATAGATGGCTTTCAAATAATGAACGATAGATGTATTAATTTGAAAAGTGTAACATATGGGTTCGAAAATTTGTCGTCAAATGTCGCTGTAGTATAATTGTTTAATGCACCTACCCCGGATTGGAAAGAGATCCGGGTTCGAATTCCGGTAGCGCAACAACAATATTTTTAGATAAAATTGATTTTATATGTATATCTTTCTAATGAATACATTTAATTAGTATTTAAAATATCGCAGAGCTATGTTCTGAATAATTACAACTTCACAATAAGAATGTGTTCCCCTTAATAACATAATAAGTTTGCTACGTTAGGTAAATAAATTGAATAAAAAAAACAACTAATAATAATAAATGAACGTTGATGTTATAGATGAGTGGGGCAAGTAACGCCGTTGCATTCTGCAGTCGTACGATGTGCGGTATGTGGTATTTTTAATACAAATTAAATTAATAAATTAGAAGACATATTGAAAATATGTATTTATTGAAAAAATATATAATATACAAATAATATATATCGGGATTCAAACTTGGACCTCTTCCTATCCGTGCAAAATGGAATATTAAATGTACCAATTACATAAATATTCAGTATATCTTTCTAATTGATTAATATAATTTTTATTTTAAATAAATACTAATTCAAAATGGTACACTTGTGTATTCACGCTTACAGGTCGATTTTTTAGTCATAGCACTCCAACAATGTGTTCAAGAGGCATTATTATTATTAAAATTGTTTTATTAATGTACAATGTAAGTTATATAAGTATTATATATACAGATTTGTTTAATATTAAATTATTTTATAAATAATATTAATTATATTTTAATGATAATAATAATAACTCTTGAACACATTCTAAAAGTGTCATGATTAAAAAATCTACCAGTTTACCAGTGAATGTTTAAGCTTATAAAATTGAGTAGGTATTTAGTATGCGTAGAACATTTTCCATACTGGACATATTGAATTAATTTTATCCAATAAAGTTTTCATAGCGTAATAAAAAAAATACGTAAATATTTGACTCCCTTATTGGCCTTACCGCCTCCAAAACAGGACCACCGGAATACCTGGACTTTACAGAACACGTTTTCTCTCCAGTCACTACATTTAAAAAGAGATAAACGTCAGCGGTGACTTCAGAAATGGAATAAACTGGTGAATTGTGTCTTTTGCCTGGGTGGTTCCACCTTAACGGCTCGTTACAAGGCTCGTCGGGGTGGGGTAACGCGTGAAGCCAGACAAATCAAATATTTTGTCTTCACGCCGTATTTGGTGGCACATCTTTATTATCAGACCGATGCAGGGCTTTCAAATTTATTAACGCCTTTTCAATTTTAAAAAGAAGCAATGTTGTCATTTATTACGACACCAACGTAGAACACAAAAGTTATCAATTAAAACATTCCGAAATCATTGTGAATATCTTCAACATTTAAAAAAAATTAAGAGGCATTTCAATATTAATTCATATTTTTACGTTTTTTACGAAAATTTGTGTTTTTATTCTTATTTATTTATATCGAAAATTATACACTAGATTTTAAAAACTATAACTTACATAAAACCTTTCTACTAATACAAAACTAACATACTGCTTATTATTTATAAGAATTAAGATAATAAAGATCCTTGGGTGGTTTGGTCATATGGAACCGATGAATGGTAAGAAATATATATGACGCAAGTGTTGATGGCACCACAAGTAGAGGACGTCCGCAGAAGACTTGGCACGACCAGGTAAAGCTGATGCTGAAGAATGATTCTGTTAGAAGCCTCAATAATCGGCGAGCTTGTGTGATAATATGTATGAATGTGGATGAGGCGAGAATTGTGTGTCAGGACAGAAGAGTGTGGCGCTCTATCCTTTCTGCCTACCCCCGCTGTGAATCGGCGTAATGGTAAGTTAGTTACATGTTAATTGAAAAACCGCGATCGTTGAATTCGTTTTCATTTTGCTAGAAAAATACATTTACTAATACAAATTTATATACATATATATATGTATATAAATTTTCCTTAACTAAAAACTAACTTACCATTACGCTGATTCATATATATATATGAATATTTTTTTGATATTAGCGAAAAATTAATAAAGTTATAAATTATTACAATTAAAATGACATTTTTACATTATTTGATGGTTTTAAAATGTTTAAAATTCATACAAAAAGCTATTTTCATAAAAAATATTGTATTGACTTACACGATTTATAGCTTCAATTACTATATAAAACTAAGTTTTATATCAAAAACATAATATTTTTTTATTAAATAATATTTTAGTCGGTGTCATGCGCATTGTTGGTGGTTTTTTGCCGATATAAATGCATCCTGGGGAGATATATTAATTTTTAAAGAGAACACCTTTCTATTGTGATGTTGCAGTTTCTCAGAATAGTTTTCATGGTTCTGTGATATTTTTAATACAAATTAAATGTATCAATTAGAACGGTATACAAATAAAATCAATTAAATCGAAAAATATTTTGTTGCCACCGGATAAGAAGGTTTCCTGGTTCGAATACCGGTGGCAAAATTTTTTTTTTCGATAAATTTATTTTATCTTTATATATTTCTAATTGATACGTTTAATTTGTATTAAAGCTATATTAATATCTGCGCCAATTTTTTTTAACTCGAAGGCGTCGAATTTGTTTCATTTTATTCTTCTCAGGGTCCATGTTTCGACTCCATACAGAAGTATGGAGAACACCAGAATTATTTAGTTAAACAATTATTTTATACATACTTTGCTACTCCTATTCCTATATTATATTCTCTAAAATATCTTATATTTGTAAATTCTATTGATTCAATATATAATACTATGTTTTTTGTGTTTTGAATTATTTCACCTCTCTACAATTTTTGTTTCTACTTACCTACTTATAGACCCACTTGTTGTTATACGGGTGCCATTGACACGGCTAATTGATGCAGTACCTATATGGGTGTCTATCTCTCAGTTGGATGCACTTAGCACGGTACGCCGCTAATAGCGATACTGTTGGAGTGCGATGAGAAATACGCAGGCAATCTTTCAGAAATATTAAATTTAATTATTTTCATTTCATTTACGATTATTTTACAAACATTATTTAGTTTTAAATATGAATTAAATATATTAATTAGAAAGATATACATATAAAAATAATTTTATCGAAAAATATTGTTGTTGCTCCACCGGGATTCGAACCTGGATCTCTTTCCTAACCGGGGAAGGTGCATTATCCAACTATGCTACAGCGACAATATTTTTGGCGACAATTTTCGAACCTTTTTGATATTAATACCTTTAATCGTTCCATTATTTGAAAGAGCCATCTACCTTATTTTTACAGAATCTCAAATACCTTTGAGTAAACTGATAGCAGACGCCAGAATTATCAATTCATTTTTATTAAATTTTGGACACATTGATACAACATTATTATTAGGAGAACACATTCTTATCGTGATGTTGTAATTATTCAGAAAATAGGTCTGTGATATTTTAAATATGAATTAAATATATTAATTAGAAAGATATACATATAAAATCAATTTTATCGAAAAATATTGATGTTGCGCCATCGGGATTCGAACCTGGATCTCTTTCCTAACCGGGTAAGGTGCATTATCCAACTATGCTACAGCAACAATATTTCGATAAAATTTATTTTATATGTATATCTTTCTAATTTATATATTTAATTCATATTTAAAATATCACAGACCTATTTTCTGAATAATTACAACTTCACAATAAGAATGTGTTCTCCTAACATTATTTAGTTATTAGATGAAGAATACTAATTTACTTATTTGTAATAATATATATATTTTTTTTAAATGTTAACGAAAAATGCATACATTTAAGTCTGCTTCAAAATCAGATTAGCTGTGTATTGTTGAAAAGATATTACAACCGCACGCTCGAGAAAGTTTTGCATTTAGTTTGGGATAAATTTTTAAAAAAATATGCGTAGCTTTAATTTTATTTCTAAATTAATAATACACTAAGAACATAGAGATTTTGATCAGTTGATTGTCGTTACAATGAAATACCTCTATGTCTTCACACCGGTTCATGCGAACAAGTTGTTGAAATTTGAAATATCTTACCGTTTGTTGTACAATATTTATAGGAAGAGCCATGTACCATTGAGGTACCAGCTATGTTTTATGCCATTGAGAATTGCTGTTTATTTTGGTATATTTGGCACAAAATCATTATCAAAATATGTAGTTCTAAATATTAGATCCACTGTCCACAAAACAAGTTATCATACGTAATATGGTAAGGATTAATAACTAAACTAAAATAATTTTTTATTTGCGGGGTAGGGTGTGTATGGGTGATTACCAAAATGAGTTTAACGAACCGGTTAATATTTCTTTGGAGAACAACACTGGTAAGTGGTGCATTTTGCATTTAAATTTTAATTTTAATTGAATTGAGTTATTCTATATTTCTTTGGCAAGAAATATTGAGGATCGCTGTCGAAGACTCGAGCTTTTATGCCTTTCAGAAATGGGATGAATTCCGTATTATTCTATAGTCGGAAGAAAGTACTTGCTTCAGAGATATTACTTTACTCGGATTCCAATCCAGTTTAGGATTTTATGGTTTACGAAGGGTATAAAATAATATGAACTTATAAATAAATTTGAAAGATGAGTCAATATCTAACCCTTACAGTACAACAGTATTTCTATTTGTGACCAAGTTACATTAATTTTTGCGTATATTTCATAGGATTTGTAATGAAATAAAATAATATGAAATTTATATTTTTTTTTGACGAAAAATTATACATAAACATAAAAAATGAGTATAAAATAACAATTGGTAGTGTACTTCCTCGGATTGGAAATAGAAATCCAGGTTCGAATCCCGGTAGCGCAAAAACAATATTTCTCGACAAAATTGATTTTATATGTATATATTTATAATTAATACATTATACTAGTATATAAAATAACAATTAAAATTTCTTGTTAATTAAAGAAAACACATTTTTGCTTTGAAGTTACATTTTCAGAACATAGTTCTGTAGTATTTTAATATAAATTAAAATAATCAACCAGAAAGATAAAATATTTAATTGGTACCGGGATTAAAAATATTTTTATTCTGTAGGTATACATAACTTTCTAGTTGATTAATTTATGTTGTATTAAAATTACCCGTCTTTCACTTGCACATTGCCTAAATAACGCTATATATGATCAGATGCATTAAATTTTGTTTTATAAATAAAAAATCAGATAAATAATTATTTAAATAAAAAACGAAGTGAAAAGTAAAATATGTATTTAAAAAAAACATATCTTTTATATTTAATTGTATGCACCAGGATTGAAATATAGTGACCGCCTATTTAAAATATGGTCTAGTAAATTAAGGTATCAATATATTTATAACAAACTATAAAAATGCGCAGCTATTAAAATACTATAATATAGATTGGTAAATGCAATGTGAGGGACTTCCCCATTGCACGTTTCGTCACAACAAAATTAATCTTCTGGTAGGCGTGTAGGAGAATCGATACAATTATGGATTGTGAACTGATGGACGCACATTTTGTTAATGCTACCTTAGATTCCTCATCCAGGCTGTTCTCCATCTTCCAGGACTTTCTTTAATGGGCCATGAAGAAAGTATTGTACACCCTTGACCTTAATTAAAATATGCGAATACGAATGATATGTTACTACGTTTTCTCTACACTCTTATATAGAATGAAATTATGGACACTCATTGAAATAATGTTAAAACTACTTGAAGTATTTGAGATGTAGAGCTATAGACAAATATTACAATTAAGCTGAGTTGTTCGGTATTTACGACAGGGCCAGATCGCCGGTCGCCGTGCGCGTGTGGATGCTCCATTATTTTTACTATACCTATCTGTTCCCCGAGCATGTCTTTTTGTGTATGTGATCTATGACTTTTGAACTGTCAAGAAGTGAACATCCCACTGATTTGCTATTGTGTTTCGGTTTCTGACAATACGTGCCGAAGATTAAAAATAGCTATTGGGTAATACATACTTCGTGCTAATCATCGAAAAAGTTTCCTGAAGTTCAGGAGCACTGTGAGTACAGCAGGAAAATCTTAGTAAGTCTTAGTTGGTCCATTAGCCCTTATTGTTCTATCCCTGTACCAAATTCCTATCACCCCTCCTACATCCCGTTTCACCACCCCCTTGTGTAAAAGAGGGTCACTAATCATGATGATATGGTTGCGAAAAGATAAATAAATCATTAAAACGATAAAAACTCGGATATTACAATATTTAGACATTCATCTAGAAACAGCCAAAAACTATCAGATCTTGCGTTCATGGCAAAATTGATAGCAGAACAGACCTTGGATGTTATCTTAGGATACGATATGATTCGGTGGACATATTATAGGTGCGTCACTTAGCAAAGTAAAAAACTAGAGGCAAGTTTATAGTTAAATAAAATGGTTGATATTTAAACAATATAACCAAGAACACACAATTACTGGATTTTTATTTCTTTATAGCTTCTATATTTATAAAATAAAATTCTCATTAGTGACATCTATGTTGTTTCAGGGAAATTAATATCAAATTTTCAGAACATAGATGGCGACAGTGAAGTTGTAGTTAATACTCGAAGTGTTTCAATATGGTAACATATATACAACTTCTAAAAATTTGATACATATGGAGGTTGATTAGGTGGAATGGTGAATACATCGTGTAACGTGATTACTTAAGCTAGCCGAAGACGGGTCGTAAGCCCTGTAAGACCCATACTTCCATATAATATAATATAAATAGCTTCGTCTCAATGAGATATCCATAATTTGTTTGCTATTAAAAATTGATCTTCAAAAGCGTGCTATTCACCACTATTTTGAGTACCGCGATGCAGACGAGGATCGAGTCTTGGACATTTTAGTCACCAGGTGAGTGTCGAGGTCAGGCAAAGCAAAAATATATTTTTGCAATTTATGCAGACAGATACGAGCTTGCACCGAAATAAAGAAGTAAGTGCAACATTTATTTTTATTTTTTGGTAATTTGTATTCCGTTGGTTTGGAGCTGTTGGCTCAGGTCTCACGCCTATGTTTTCCCACGCTTCTTTACTATTTATTGTTTGTTCAAATCATCAGCCCGTGCTTGCACAAGACATGCTCCTGTCCAGCATTCCGACGGGCAGCGTCACTGCTGCAGCTTCCCGATTGTTTACAGATCACGTCTCCTCATAAGCCAACTTAATTAACCATCTCAGAGATCAATATTTTTATTTTGTTCAACGTTTTTACAGTGAAATCGTGTAATGTAATCTGTAAATTGTTTACACAATTTGTAGAATGATTTTGCCAAAATCGCTTTCAACATGGTGTCACTGAAATACTGTTTAGAAACGTTCTTACTTACATTTTAAACATTTCATAATGTGATTTAGGAAAACTCGGGACGTCCGCGAATGAGATTTTTAAGTGATTTTCTACTCGAGATAATATCTGGAATACGGATTTTTCTCACTTGAAATTCTTAAGAGATAACTCTCAGCTTTCGTAGTTCTCGTCTTTTGTGCCTTACTTTATTGTCGTTCATTAGTTGAGTGATTTTCAATCTCCCCAGTGGCTGTTAAAACTAAATAATTGTTTCTAATTTAACGGTCTTATATTTTATTAATGTTTAATGACTTCTGCTAACTTTTTAGAATATATCGTAGTTGTACGGATCTGTGGTGGTTTTAGATGATATTTGTGTGTACGTGTCAAATCTCGTTGTCAGATCGGAAGTCGCGTACACTGGTTTGAGTTTTTGTCTCCTTCTATTCTCAAGCTGATCTCTGAGTTTTTCTTCAGATTAAAATCTCAACATGGTATTGAGATGCATCTCAATTTTTTATTTCCGAAGTAAGTTTGTAGAACTCCATAATCACACATCATGGATGTTTTGGATGTTAGACAATTATATGTGCTGAATATATTATCTGCCTTTCATAAGGAAATAAGCGCTCACTCGCGTCTGTGAGGACTGAAAGATATTATCCCAAAAGAGCAAATAATCTTAAAATCGTTCCAACAATGAAAACTGCTTTTGGTCAAAGATTATTCACTTTTAAAGCTCCCAAAATATATAATCAGATTTGAAATGAAATAATATTAAAACATTAAGTGACATTAGAGCTTTTAAAAATAATCTTTTAAATTGGTTGTGAAATTAGGTAGAGCAGATACTGAGAGTAAACTGTTGTATATTATGATATGTTTCTTATAATTGCATTATGTATACTCTTATACTATATTATATTTTTTAATCTTATATATTTTTACTTAGCTTTACCTTGTATGTGCTTACATTTTGTATAAATTGTTTTTTATCTAGTCTAGTATTCAATGAGTTGGATGGATATAAATAAAAAAATTAATGTTATTACTTTACTTTATTTTAATAAAAATGTTATTAATTTACTTTACGAGAGAAACATTAACTCGAGTAGTGCTAATAAACTCAAGTAGAGTAATAACATTGTTTCATTTATATCCATCCATTATGATGAAACTCCACAAAATTAACACCGATTCTTTCAATAATATGAGTTATATTGATTTATTTGGTTTGTGAAATATGATTTGTTTGACAGTTTGCCCTAAACCAGGCTTGGCTAGTTGGGTAATGCATTAAAAAAAATCTATATGTGATACATATGTGAATATAAAAAATGTTAGATTGACAAGGCGAAACGCGTCTCAAGGAAATTAAACGAGAAGAATTATAGAATGATAGCAGACGCCAGAATTATCAATTCATTTTTATTAAATTTTTGACACATTGATACAATTTTATTATTAGGAGAACACATTCTTATTGTGAAGTTGTAATTATTTAAAACATAAGGCGTCTGCTATCAGATTACTCAAAGGTATTTGAGATTCTGTAAAAATAAGGTAGATGGCTCTTTCAAATAATGGAACGATTAAATGTATTAATATCAAAAAGGTAATATATAGGTTCGAAAATAGTCGCTAAAAATATTGTCGCTGTAGCATAGTTGGATAATGTACCTTCCCCGGTTTGGAAAGAGATCCAGGTTCGAATCCCGGTGGCGAAACAACAATATTTTTCGATAAAATTGAATTTATATGTACATCTTTCTAATTAATATATTTAATTCATATTTAAAATATCACAGACCGTTCTTTCTGAATAATTACAACTTCACAATAAGACTGTGTTCTCCTTATATAAAATAAGTGTTTTATTTTCACACATGTGAGATGTACATACAACTAAATCTCTGAGATTATCTCGCCGTGTCTCGTTTCGTAAAGACGGCCCTTTTAAACACATAGAAAGGCTATCACTCGATGTTTTATTACTGAACTATGGCTAATTCCTTACATTTCACAAGTCATACAACTAGGGTTCATTCTTCATTTTAGCTTTTTATAGAAAAAGATATACAAATAAGCTTTCTTCAAATTTGTCTGGATTAATGGTGACTAATCTTACATTTTCATATTTATATATTAATATCTTCATATTTATAACTTCATTAAGTCATTTGACACGAGGGACGTCATTTGTGCTGGTTATCCATGAATTCTCCGTCGCTTCTTCGTATGCCGCCTGTACACCGACCGCTCGAGGCAGTACAATATAGTAGCCTAATTTATCACGGTATATTAAATCAGATGTAATTCAATGGAATATTATAATATTTTGTTATGAGAGTAAATATTTTATATCAAATAATTAAATTTATTATAAATTTCTAACACGATTCTTGTTTGGAAAATGTGTATTTATAAGATATTTATAAATAGGAAACTATATAATACATATGTATAATCAGTGGCGTGCAGTAGGTATAGATTTAGGTTATGCTGTTGCCAATGACATTATACAATCATATTAAATTTATGTTAACGTCTTTAGACAAAATAAATCCGTCGTTTATACGACCCTACCATGTATTTATTTGTAATTTTAGAGTACTATTAATAGTGTTTTTAAAGTTTTGAGTTTTAACGTAAAATAATTCCTTCTTACCCATATAAAAAATGTTTGGACCTTTTTAAGAGCACTTTCTATGACTGAACATGAATAATTTATTGTTTGAAAATCCTTTACTTAATAATTATTTCTATTATAGGTTAATGTAGGAAATAGTTCTGAATATAGTAAAATTCGCGAATTAGTAAAAGAGGAAGTAGACACTTCAATGATTTGCACGCAGTTGTAAGCCTTTCTAATGTTATCCTGTTAAAAACAACATAGGTAATGACTCAATACAAAACGGATCAACCGAAAGGAATTTTCAATTCAGTAAATAACCAATTATATGACTCGAGTAATTCACTAGCTTAAAGACAGAACATAGTAGTGTAAATAGCTCGATGCGGCGAACACAAAAGAGCGCCATGGATACAGCGGTGAGTTGTCGTAGTAGTTTTTAGAACTAAGCAATTAAAGTATCTACCGGTACACAGTTGGCGCTAATTGTAAAACAATGTTTTCGTTTATGTTAATTTAATATTTAATTTATATTTGTTTTCCAAAATTTTTAGTAATGCGCAGCTTTTTTGCTTGTATGAATTTCATGCACCTATGTACAATATGTTTGGACTGTGCCCGTTTCACTAGAAAATTATGTGTTGAGAGACTGGCGTAGTTCACACGTAATTCTGGAATAAATTAGTTTACAAGTATCAAACCGAAATTAACATTTATCTCTTGAACATACTTCTTATATATTATACATAAGGTGTATGTATTATTATATAATTATAATAGTATAAGCAATTACAAAGTGGACCTTCAATATATTATTTTAGGAAATTTGTCACAACATAGGTTAGGTTAGGTTGGGTGAGTGCATCGATACTAGCTCTACCCATATTACGAATCAAAGTTTTTCATGTTATCGGGACAATTCAATTGAGGTAAATCTTTCACCATCCTATTAAATAGTTTAGGTCCAAAATATTTGTAATTCCTTTGGCCATATGTTGTATGTGCTCTTGGGGCTTGTAGGTTTATTTGTTCATGTGCTAATTATATTTTGGGATGCTTTAAAATGTGTATGTTTGTGTTTATATATGTAATTAATCTTTTAACTGGCAACTCTATTTGAAATGGAAGACACCGCACAGGGTAAGACTAGGCTTTAAGGGTCTTGACTTATCTATCAAAAGCTGGGACCTGTCGTCCATAGACGGAAAAATAATTAAAAAATATGACTTTGATCCCAGCAAGTTTTCAAGGTTCAAAAGTGCGTGTTAACACGCTTATAGCTTAGCATAACATACAAAGTTTGACGTGTTAATGCGCTCACAGCATTTAAAAGGTTAAGAGTAGTATTAACACATATTTGTCTTATTTGTATATAACACAAGAACTACCAGAACTAAAAAAGACACCAGAAATAGAGTTCGTTGAGCACGACCAATACTGGAAGATGATCATGTCAAAAGAAGTTAGTTAATTAGTTGATTAATAAGTCTGTTTCTCACAACAGCATCCAATACTTAGATTTAGTTTGAAAATAAGAGAAAAAAAAATAGTAGTATTTTAAAATTGGTTCAATTCTAGTGATGAGACAAACTGTAATTGTGGTTGGAGTTCAATTATAATGTTCTTTACAATGGTAACTGTGATTTAAAGGCTTAAAATTTTAGTGTCTAGTGTACCGGAGATTGTTCGCTATATTACGAATAATTATAGTTGCCAATCATCATTCTGTACAATCAAATACCAATCAGGCAATCACAATTTGCCTCATCACTATTAAATCCTACTACTCAAGTGGTGGAGTATTGTTTAGAAAAATATATCAAGACTGTTTTTTTATTTAAATTAATATAGAAGTGTCTTAATATCTACACTGTCGTGAAATTGTCTGTGATCATTCTGTATTGTGTTAAAAAAATATTAGCCATAAATATAATAAAACAGAAATTAATATCATTAGTGTTAAGACATCTCAAGTACTTGTATGATCTTACATCCATAATATTTTTAAAACATCTTAATCTTAAACGATGTTTCCTTTTTAGATTTAGCCCAAGTGTCTTCCCCTTAAAAATATATACCATTCGATACTAATTATTATGTTAATTAATTAATTTAATTAATCAAGAAAACAGACAAAACATGCATTTCTGCATAATTTTTATCTCCTGCTCAATATCTTCAGTAATTTTTGGAAAGGTTATTAAATTTCGGGGAAATTTTGAAACTGTTTTTGCGACCATTTTCGCTTTTTGTCATTCATTTACTCCGTAAATACGAAAATAATCGAGAGACTATACTAGACTATAGAGGTGCTATACAAATTATCCAAAATTGTTATTATTCTGTATAAACAGTATCTAAATAAATAAATACTTGGATTTCATGGCTTACCGAGAGTTCCATATTTATTTTTGGTAAATATCTAGTATATTATACGAGTACTTCAACTAATTTTCCTGGATATAGAATTTTCTGTTGTCGATGTGTAAGAGTTATAAGTGACTAATAAATAAAATGAATAAGAAAATAAATAAATATGCGTGTGATTTGCGTTCCCCACGCCTCGTACAGCTAATGAGGTAGTCATTATGTTTTGGCTTGTTTACTCGTATGGATTGAACCTTCATAATACCCATTATGTTCTCGACTTTCGGTACGACCGCCCAACATCCCTCTCGCCGTAGTAATCCCCAAAGCAGCCGCATCTTCGCTTTGGTCCAGACTGTTGATGCTGCCGCCTCCGATATGCAGTGCCTCTGCATAAATGCGTGTTATCCTTTTATAATCTATGGTATATTTATTGCTTTCCATAGAAACTGTCACGCCTACTTTCCTAACTACTTTAAATCCGTTTAAGCAAAAGCAAAAACATGTATAATGGAGTTTCTTTTCCAATTTTCTTTGTTACTAACTAAATAGTGAAAAAGTGATCACTGGTAGGTACCCCAAAGAGCCATCTCTACCTTGCTCAAATAATATATTCATTTTATGTTAATATTAACATTAATGTATACTAATTGCAATCTATATTAATTGCAAACTACTGCTGTAACTCTTAACGATTTTTTAAATTATATATACACCGACACTCAAGAACATGCCCAAGGGCTAAATGAGCTGTAATATCATCATAATTTGGCGATATAGTCTATCCAGGTCAAAAGCATGCTACACAATCGTTTTACAGATGTATTATACTTGTCTCTAGCCAAATGTATTTAGTCCGAAACATGCAATCTAAAATAACTAACTAACTTATATGCCGTTTTCCCGCAGGAGGTAGCTAAATGAGGATTGAATGTCAAACTCTTTTGTCTTTCTTACCTCCATAACTTCTATTTTCGATTTAATTTTATATATTTAAAAAAAATTTGAGTCACAAAGTGGCTTATTAGATGATCGTCTGCAGGTTTAATGTATCAATTAACATACATTAAATTATTATATTTTTTTAAATATATATTATAATATTAAATTATACAATATTTAAATAATCAAACGAAAACTTTTCTTTTAATATTTTTTTTTAATTGCCATGCATATAATAAACGGAAAAAAACTTAGAAGTATATAAAAGATATAGGAAACACCGAGTGTCTGAACACTTAATTTAATAATTATAGGTAAGCCATATCATTTAATATGAGTCACTTTTTCTTTCCGCCTCAAAATATTCTTATGCACGCTTTTCGATTGTTTAAGTTTCTAAAACATTCTTTCAAAATACGGTTTACTTGAAAGAATAAAAATTAAATGAATAATCTGTAATTACTTTTAATATTAATAAGAATTTTTCTAACAATACGATGACTTTTCTTTAACTTAACTTTTTATTTTTTAATATTTTATTTTCCTGCGCGCAAAAAAAAAATCACTAACAGCTGTACAATAAACATAAACTGTTGATAAAAGCCATAGTGTAGTTAGTGATGATTAAAATAAATAAAAACCGTGTGAATGTACCGGGTGGTCAAAAGTTTATTTAGATATTATCGTGGAGTGTTTACGTCCGTGAATATTCAGCGTTAACTATTCAATTAGCGGTGCCTTGTAAAGGAAGGGTGAGATAGTTAAAGCGGTTCATGACTGGCTTCATTTTCCTTGCTTACGGGAAATGTAAACATGTTTACGGGGCGTATTAAAATAATGAATTAGTACCATTTCATTATTATTGTATACTGAGAGCTGGAATAAAATAAACAGCTGTATCCATCTTCCATTAAAAGTTCAGTTGTCGACCAAATATGTTGTTATCGCAACTGTCAGCCCAGTGCTGAATGTAGTCCTCCACCAAACGTGTCATTCCTATTATTTAGTCTACCCAACGAAACTTCGGACTTTCTCTAGGTCGTTTTTTGTCTAGTGTATACTATTCTTTATACGCCGACTATCTGCGTATCTCAAGTAGTGATTATAAACCGTTATGTGACTGTGGTTATGATGATGATTGGTAATTGAGATTTAATGATGATTGGTCACTAAGATTTAACTGTCGGAGGTTTATTTTCTTGTGTAGATAGATACCAGTCATTTCTCGAAGAATTACGGATAATCAGTTATCAATCATCGTTATAATCGAACACTATAAAGGTTTAAACAACACTTTAACCATAACTAATATATGACCAGCCCTTTGTCGTTTTGTGCTTTTTAGCAATGCCAACGACATCATTCTTTATCGTCAACGCTTTAACCCATGTAATACTAATATTATATTATCCTGCATATAAAGGTTTGTTTTTCGAATTGGCACTTTTGCCACGACACTTTTTCCAAACAAATAATTTGACAGCTGATTTGTGCTCAGTTTTCTTTGCTATTTCACCGTGAATAGACTTGCGCAAGAGCAACGCTTGCAAATTGTGCAAATTTATTTAGAAAATCGTGGTTCAGTTCGCGAAACTTACTGTGTGTTACGTCCATTTTACGGTCGATATAATCGTCCATCTGAGAAAGCTATTCGAATAACTATGGATTGTTTTCGTACCACGCATACTCTAATTGATAATATGAATCCGCAGAGATGTCGTACAGTGCGCACCGAAGAAGATGATGCCGGCCAGAACGTTACAGTCAATGAAAAGCAATATAGATCCATGATAACTGACTTTTTCGTTCCTCAATTGAATGACATTTATGTGAAGAACTGTGGTTTCAGCAAAACAGCGCAACATGCCACACAGCGCGCGCCACAATCAATTAATTGAAGGAAACATTCGATGAGCTCATAATTTCGCGTAATGGACCTGTTAATTAGCCTCCAAGATCGTGTCATTTAACACCTTTGAAATATTTTCTGTGGAGATATGTGAAGTTACTAGTCTACGTCGATAAAACCAACATTCGTCGCATTATTGACGATATACGTCCCTAGCTGCTCAAAAAAGTGGTCGAAAATTGGACTTCCAGTGGATGCCAGGGATCTATATGTGCGGCTGTCCACTGTGTTTACAATAATATTCACGGAGTGGCTAGAGCAGGTGAAATAAATAATAAATAATACAATTAAATGAATCAATTAGAAAGATATACAGAAAAAATCTATTTATCGAAAGAATATTTTTGAATACTCGAGCCTGGATCTTTTCCTATCTGGGGAAATGCGTTATCCAGTTTCGCCACACCAACCGAGTAATTTGACGACAGATTTTCGAGCTTATATGCTGCAGTTCTTTCAAATTGATACATTTGTTATTCTACTGTTAAAAGGAAAGGTCCAGGTTCGAATAAATATTTAGGTAACAACTAAAATATATTTTCGATAAATTGATTTTTTCTGTATATCTTTCTAGTTGATTAGTTTAATTTGTATTAAATACCACAGAACTATGTTCTGAAAAAATGCAACTTCACAATAATGATAATAATGTGTTGTCCTTATAATAAAATAGTAAATAAATAAATTACATACAGTTAATGTTGTTTATTGAAGATAGATGCAAAATTCCAGGTAAATAGACACAGTAATGAGGTAAAGCGTCTGCTGGTTGGTGTTTTGGTCAGGAAGCCGGCCGCGAGAGAAGTGACTGGTTATCGCTGGCTCCCCACCGCGATGTATTGTCGTCGGTTTGCGGGCCGGTACTTAGTATACCTTTCAGGTCGATGCGAGCCTGGTTTGCCAACCGGCTAACTGTGAGGCGCGTTCAGGACCTCAATTCTAAATTCGTCGATAAATGCAGCAAATTTCAACACTGCATATCTCTTAACATCCAAAAGAGGATTTGAAAATATATTTATTTTTAGGATTTAATATTATACATTTGCAGAATCATGATTATGGTTCACACGAAAGGTTTGAATAAAGCGATTGGAATGTTGTTCTTCATTTGTTTCAATCAATTACCCGCCGTGTTACCTCGCCAATTCCCGCCAGAATTATTGACGGTCGGGAGCATTCCACAAAACTCTATTTCCGGTTCAATGGAAAAATACCAATCATTGGACACCTTTGGTTTCGACCAACTATTACACAACCATACTGGCAAATAATGGATTCACTACGTGTCGTGAGAAATAACCTATCTATCGCCCACGTATTTTTTTCCTATATGTTTTGATGGCAGGCTTGATCGACGCTAATATATGGCATATCACAGATCGACCGAAATCTGATTTGTTAGATCGCATGTAACGTGTAACGTAAAAATTCAGCTACTTAAGGCCCTGGTATTTTCATGGCGGAAGTACAAAATCACATAATGCATGTTAGGTTAAGATAAGATACAGATTGAGACTTGACTGGAGTCTGCTACTCGTAGAACTAAACAAGGCCTAAAATCTTACCATTTTTTCTGGAACTGGTTTTAAAATATTTAGTACTCTTCCATATAACCCATTCAAATATCTCGATATAATAGGATTAATTACTACAGTGATTAACTTCTATTGTTAGGAAGCATTATTTTATTATGTGAGAGATTTAAACCATGTGAGAGGCGTAATGAAATCAAACCAATGTTACTGTTTTAACAATGGCGTGCAGTAGATATAGATTTAGGTTATGCTGTTACCAATGATATTACACAATCATATATAATATATGTACTTTTGTTTAATCAACGTTTTTAGACAAAATAAATCCGTCATTTATACGACCCTACCATGTATTTATTTGTAATTTTAGAGTACTATTAATAGTGTTTTTAAAGTTTTAAGTTTTAACGTAAAATAATACCTTTTTACCCATATAAAAAATGTATGGACCTTTTTAAGAGCACTTTCTATGACTGAACATGATTCATTTATTGTTTGAAAATCCTTCACGTAATAATTAAAAATACTGCGTGGTTTATCAATTCAATAATAAGAACAAATTAGTCTTTTATCTCATATAATATTCACATTTTCATAAAAAAAACAAGCGTTTTTAGGCATTTATATGCACTTACAATTTAAAAATACTCGATATCTCATAGAGACGAAGCTATTTTTTATTATATTTAATGGAAATTCATGAAAGTATGGGTAATTACAGGGCTTACGATCTGTCATCGGCTGACTTATAAATATAACGTTCACCATTCTTACCCATTAACGAGGATTGAGTCTTGGACATCTTAGTCATCAGGCGAGTGTCGAGGTCAGGCGAACACCAGACGGAGCAAAAATATATATTTGCTATTTATGAATTGTGTGTTACATTGTGTAAAGTAATCACTTAAGCCTGCCGAAGACAGGTCGTAAACCCTGTAAATACGCATACTTCCATATATTTTCATTAAATATATCCAAAAATTGCTTCGTCTCTATGAGATATCTATTATTTGTTTAATTACAGTATCTTAGTAGGTGAAAATCCAGTAATTGTGTGTTTTTGGACATATTCAAATATTGATAAAAATAGTTGGTTAACTTCACCGTGATTTTCACTTCACGGTGATGGTCTGATCCCTAACCCGACATAGTAACGGGGTACCGCCGCTATACACACCCGTAATGTTTTTATATGAATATATTTCGTAATAGATGTGAGAAATGATTTTTTTAAATTCCATTTCTTGCTATGGATTACTATTAACGCTGGGAAAGGTGTCGATTCTCGCAAGAATATCAATGCCAAACGGGTTGTAGAGCACAAACTTTATGGGTCCCTATTTAACGTGGGCTGCATTGGCACAGTTACGCCACTGACTATATCAATATCAGTCTTCGAGCATTTTAAAATTAAACATCTATCATATATCAGGCAAACGCGTGTGTTTAAATACCTCCTTACAAGGAGTGAGAATTTTATTGAATGATTGGCGGTTTAAGATAGTGACAGAATCCCGTTGACGCGGCAGGTCACCCACACGCCGCGCTCAAAATATCTGATGAACACTTCCGAGAATGCACCAAAAATTTGATCATGACTACTCTCGGAAGAACAAGATGAAAAGGAAGTAGCAGATTCGACTCCTCGTGTAAGTAGTCGGTTGTGATTTTTTTGTGAAGTTTGTTTGAATATTGGCTTTGCGTTGTTATTCTTTAACTGGGTTTTAAAAACGTCAATTGATTAAGATTTATTTTGATAAGTATTTAAAGTTGTTTTTATTATTAGTCGACACCCGACGAGTCGAATTGCTTCTGAGTTACGAGGAGAAAATCAATTATAACCGTAGATTTATTCATGTTATTATGTATGATATTGTATCATTTGATTTTTCATATTTTATAATCATTAATGTATATAAAATCACATCACCTTTGCGAATGCCAAGCCTTAGAGCTAAGGACTCTAGAATTTTGGGTTATTGTTTGAAGATTGTTAGCTTATTTCTGGAATGGTAATATGTGTATTCTTTGGTGTAAGATCCACGGTGGTATCTAAATGCTACATTTAATTAATTTTTCTTTAAATACCTCTCTCATCTCTCTCTCATAGTCCACAACAGTGAAAAATTGGTCTCCACTATTGTCGATTCTGAGCATTGTTCAGAAAAACATGTAACGAGGCTCCAAATATTTCGAATTTGGATATTATTTTTTTTTGCGAATGACATGTCTATCTTCTACATACTTCTCGTCAACATGTAGTTCAAAGATGAGTGCAATCATTCGTCTTGCAGTTTAAGGTATACGACATCATGACTACTTTTCGTGCATATTTCTATGTTTTCTTCTTACAGTCTATGCGTCAATTAAAAGCAAAGTAAACAGTTTAATTTTTTTTTTATTCATTGGTTAAAATTGTAAAGGTGTCTGGATTATATATTTAAGTCTGGCAGAGTTGTAATTGTCATACGTTGTTGAAGTTGAAAAGTTTATTAAAAATTTAAAAGAACTGCATAGTTCAACGATGGAAAAAACCATTTTCACGGATCACAGTATGTAAATATTATTGCAGAAGACTGGTAAGTGTAGGTACCAACCACCCAGTTGAGATGACCTTATTTATGATTTGTTGGAAGTTCCATGTGGCGAGAAAGATCTTCATCTAACTATCCTCGTTATACATTAAACCCACATCCCGTCTGTCATTAGTGATAACAGGGTTGCCAGAAATTTGTGATTGAATATGGGACACTGCTATAATTCGGGAGAAAGAATATAAGGAATGGGAATTTTAAGCTTCGATTATGTAATGTAATTTTTATGGTACTTTCGAGTATATTTACAAATATTATTTGGTAAATCAATCATTAGAAAAAAATTAAACAAATTTAATAATTAACAACATTTTGTTTAAAATTCAATTGCATATATACATGAAGTATGTACAGATAAGTTATATTCATTTTCAAAAACCATTTAATAAAAGAATACGGTTTTATTACTAAATTATTTTTTTTATAGACTATAATTTTTTGAATTTTTAACGAATTTGATATATCTATGTACATATATGAACATGCAGTGGCGTAACTACAAAAATTGGTATTCTATGTATGTAAGAATGACAATTTTAAGTACTACGAAGTAATTTTTTTTCATTAAATAGTATGATTAAAATTGATTTCTTGTCTCCTATAATATTCACACTTTCATTAAAACAACAAAAATATGTTTTTAGACATTAATGTATACTCGCGACTGAAACAATTCCTTACTTTGTATTACAGCGATTTTCACTTGTCCTTAACCAGACATATTAGCAGGACACTACTTTATACATCGATAAGGTTTAATATTTTAACGTAATTCCTTTTCTTGGAGTGGTGAATTAAAAAGAAAATAGTCTACATCAGCGTTGGGAAAATAATTGATTCTAAATGTATTCTTATTAGGCGCGATTCTTTTCGGCCCCTATCCAGCGTGGACCTCAATAAACCGCATTGACTGCACTGGCTGTATTTGCGTAGTTACGCGCTTGCGTATATGGGATGGAAACTAAGCGATTTGCAATATGTATTTATCAAGAAGTCATAACGTAAATTGGCTGGAAACACTAGTGATTTGCGAGCTTGTCAGAATAAATGAAATGTATGTGGAGATTGCAGAATCGGCACCTTGTATGGATTGTCTAATATAAGGTTACCGCTATGGGGTATGATTGGATCGCCGACCTGAGAAAACTGTTGGCGATGTCGGATAATGAAGAAATGTGCGTGTGAGTATACGTTATGATGCGAATCAGAAGAATTATGCAGGTGATGAGTGAGTGGTGGATGCCCCGATATCCATCCATCACTCACGTGTCTGATTGTATGTGGAGTGTGGGTATGCTGTGTGGCCGAAGCAGATTAAGTAAACGAAAATTACTTGATTTATTGTTAAGCACAGATTACAAGTATGTATTAGTTATGTTGTACAATAGAGTTACTAATAATTTACGGAGGCGATTCTAGTAGCTGTTGTTTGAAAGGCGGCGGCGAAGAGTGAAGTTCGTTAGACGGCCGGCTGCATTAATATTGCTGCATAGCGTCGGCACTGTGAGACTTTACGGCTGCTGGGAGATTTTTTTCACGCACCGGTATCTGCAGGGTGCGTTCAGTAACGCCGGGTGGTGACGGCAAGAGTGGAGGCGATAGACCTACACAGATAGGTATATGTATTTTTGGAATGGTCGTACCGACTGTCTGCCAACCCTGTCGGAAGTTTTCCTTTACCAGCGGCCCGGAACCAAACGAGCCGAAGTAAACAACGGACAAACATTGTGATTACCCAATTTCACCTCGTTTGTATAATTGTTTTATGGGCGAAATCGCTTTTTTACAGCGACCCCCGTCTTTGAAGTGGCTCCGATCTGATACGGAGGTCTTCGGCGGGCAAGAAATTATTACGGTGACTTTTCCCATCATCAGACGATAGCCGGGAGGTCAAGAAGTGTGACGCGCCAACCAAATGACATGATTCATTTTAGGGGAATGTGATTTAAATTTGAGGCAGACGACGCTGCTTGAGCGGAAACGGTAATTGTTTTATTGTATTTGTCGAAAAAATTGAATGAGTACGATTGGGACTCTCGCCAGGTAGCCTCACATTTATTCAGATTGAACTTGATAGATTCCCCAATGTGTGAGTGTGGCGCCGAGGAGGAAACCCTTCACCATATCTTTTCATTGCGGATCACAGTTTTTTTTTACAGGAATCTCGTTTGACTTGTGCCATCTTCTTTCCCTTAACACATCACATTTAATCTATATAATAGCAAATTTTCGGAACGACAATGGTTTTTTTCTATAAAATAAAGTTTTAACTTGATTAATGACACAAATCTCCCTTGAAGGGTGGATTGCCTATTTAAAAGAATAAAAAGAAGATTAGTACTCTCATGGTTATGTGTAAATATCGCGTGTGAGTGTGCTATAGGTACAGATCTCTGGGAAGGAAGCAATTAATGACATTTCATAAGGTTTATTATTGACATTTTAAAATGTCGTTTATTGGAAAACCGTTGTGTAAAGTTATCTTTGTGAAGGCAGGTACTAGGGGTGAATTATTTTTTAATTACAATTTTTAGGTATGATCGCGTAGCTACTTAATTCACAAAAGAAATGTGAGTTTTGTGGCGTGAACTTCTAAAAATTGTTATAACATAAGTTTGACGTTTAGGGGCACAGAATAAAATATGTATTCACATATTTGACATTATTTATAAGATTATTCTAGTAGATAGCTATAGCTTTCAAATGTAGTGTTAAAATCAGTGGGATTAATGAAAAAGAAAATGTTATTAATCCTATGAATCCATGTGCCATTTATGAATCTAAACGCTGAGGGTAAATATTTAAAATTGTGAATAAAATATTTTTTTATAAAGATTTTAACTATTTATATGACTTTGTATTAGAGCATGTCCAAATTACGTTACTTATTTATTATTTTCTTTTTAATATGCCAATTACGTTGCTAGCCTGGTTCACTATGAGCATAATCATCCTATCTACGAAATGTTTCAAAGATTCTATCTAGGTATCTAATTATTTTTGAATTTTTAGTTCGCGAATATAAACATACTTCATTAAGATTTGTAAATTGTATTTAAATTAATTCAATTAAATATTTAAAAAGTAACGTATTCAAAATTTAAAGAATATATTCGCGCATTTGTGTTGTCGCCTCATTTTGTGATATTCCGATACTAAGCTAACTATAATCTGTATTTTGACACTTTTAATAATTGGATAGTGTCGATGCTACGTTACAGAAATTAGACATACCGTGTTTTTAAAATATAAATAATATATATCTCTAAGGCCATCGTTTAATGTAAATGGAATATGTATACCATAAAAGTCAATGCCTAGGCAAATAGCGGTCTTCTGAAGTTACACGTAACAAATAAGAACGTTGTTTGAAGGTACCAACGAAGGCACCATTGATTAAGAATTGTAAACATACGTTGTTATTTAATAACAACGCAAATTTACAATATAATACAAAAAAAATAAAAATCTCATGGTGTGAATATTATATTCCAGGCCGATTTCGTTTGGCCGCCATTTTGATTTGGCAGATATTTATCAGTTCGCATTTGGTAGTCATAGATAATAGTAAAACAGCTGTTATTATGACACTGATAATCCTCAATTAATATACCCACGTAGAGTTAGTGTATGGTGCACCAAGAGGGCCAGCGGAATCATTGGGCCCTATTTCTTTCGGGATGCAAGGGGCAATGCTATAAAAACTTCTTGGTGACCGAATTGGGTCGATTGGGCCTACAACACAACCCAAACTACGCTTGAAATTTTGATGAATGAAAGAACATCGCCAGGAACATAATATTCACCCTGTACCAATATACTCCAACACCTATATAAATATTTAAAAAAAATTACAATTAGTTAAAAAAACTAAACCTAAATCATATCGATCAAATGGGGTAATTGCGACCTGCACGACTTGTTAATTAAAATTAATATATAATTATTTCTATCGTCGGAATTTTAACGAACACTTCCGGTACCTAAGGCCCCGCACTTACTCAGTTGGTTTTACTTTTTTGTTCTAGCTGTGCTTCAATATCGTCCGTCAGGAAGTTACACACAGTTCCCGGTAATCCTGTCGGTGTCCACTTGTAATATCTTAATAAAGGCAGAATAGCGAAACCGCAGGAGCCGCGAGGAGGTAATAAGGCCATCTTCTAGGTGGCCCCCGACATGGCCGATGGCGCGGAAACAATGGCACTTTACACATCTCCCGCCCTTAAATTAGCCGCCGCCGCGGGCGTTCGCGCCGTTCCTTTTTCAAATGTTTTTCTGTTTGCTTTTAGCCGCCATTTAAATTAACAAAATGCCGGCAGCTTGATTGCGACGGTGTAGCGGCTGGATTGCTTTATTTGCCGGACCTCGTGTCGGATTATATACCTGCCGGCAAGGTCGTGGTTTGTGACCGTTGTGACCGATTATTTTGGGACCCCATACGGAGGGGCATATCTTCTATACACGTCTGTACATGTTGTTACAAAAAAATTCTAAGATGATGTGGCGTCATATTATGTTGCATCTGCAGAGAAAAGAGCGTCTACTCTGCGGTTGTACAGTATATATACAATATTCGCGCAGTTAACGTTATACGTCAAAGTATTTTCCAATAACAGATAATTAAATAAACACGTGTAGATAGATATTCGCATTCTTTTCGGACGATTATAGTTACGATTCAGCTTTGGCGATATGCGAGTGACGTATTCAAAGGTACGTTAAATATGGCGCAAACAAAGTTAAATATAAATTTTAAACACCATTTTATAATCGACCTGTATAAGACATGAAATTGCGGATATGTCGATGAGCGGTTACGATTCATGACTCATTGTTATTTGGGGGACGGGGGTGATCTTGACCGCAACGATGCAATATTAATTCTCGAGTTGTTTTTGAGTAATGTTGGTAGGCGCACCTCGCTAAATACTAATAAAAAATATTTCATCAATTTTTATGCATATATTATCCGGATCATTTTTTGATCTAACTACCCCGGACAATCGAAAGTCTACTGTATATACAATATTTTTTTTAATAACTCTCTCTTTAAGTCTCTCTAATATTGAAGCCCAACATCCACGTCCAGTGTCCAGCGACCAGCACATCCGGCGCTCTAAATTTCTGCTTGTGCAGTGCTCGAGGACCCACATTTCAATGACGTACATTAGCGGAGGGTCAAGTATAAGACTCGTTTGCTAAAAACAAATCGGCAATAATTCAAAATCCCACACCAATAATCGCCGACAAAGGGGAGCCAGGTAAGAAATTATAAAAAAAAAACCAGCCATCAACCGCTTGTTAACTCCGTGGCAGGAGCAACTTTTTTCTATTGTCACGGCTCATTTTTAAATTTGTAATAATTCTCGGGATCCTCGTTTCGCAATATATCTGTGGAAACTAAAACAAATACAGCTGTACCGCTATTTTTTATATGAGTCATTTATATATGTTATATTTACAAAAAAAAATTAAAGTTGTGACAGGCAATCCTTGCCGTAATGCTGTTCTGCAGTTTGGCCAATATTGAAGATTATATAATATTATATATAGTATGTAATAAAGTTGGAATATAAAAAAATAAAAGAAGAACATACAATATGGTTGTTGGGTTTGAGCGAGTGCATGAGGGGCACAAATAAATTTTATAATAATTATAAATTATAGGTTATGACAATACGTTATAGAGCAGCGATTCTGAGCCTTTTCAATAATGCGCATCACCAAAATAAAAATTCAAAATTTTCAGTACTCACCAACAACGGTTTGAATATAAACAGAAAAATAACACTTTGCTATTTTTTGTTTGAGAAACATTGTAATAAAAAAGTGCGGAAAAAAATATATGTCTCACTTAGGAAAAAATTGACGTATGGGTCTTTGGAGCTTATTCGTGAAAGCTGCCCACTGGTTATAGAAATTTTCTGGTTCAACTTTCGGTGATGGCTTTATTTTTTGATAGATAGATATTTAATTACCAATACTTGAATATGTCCAAGAACACACAATTACTGGATGTTTACCTACAAAGGCACTGTTATTAAACAAATATCAGATATCTCATATAGACGAAGCTATTTTTTATTATATTTAATGGAAAATATATGGAAGTATGGTGCAATTACAGGGCTTACGACCTGTCTTCGGCTGTCTTATATATGTATATATATATATATATATATATATATATATATGTATATATATATATAATGTTCACCAATTCTCACCCGTCAGTCTCCATATTTGTCAATTTTTTTGATAGTTGTATATATTGTATATATGACTCGCTTCGCCATCACCATACTTCCATATATTTTCCATTAAATATAATAAAAAATAGCTTTGTCTCTATGAGACATCTGATATTTGTTTGATTTATTTAAAATTGTTTCAATTATCACGAAACTATGAATAATAATATGTTTTGAAAAATCGTACTGTCAAAAATAATATGTAATTTCGTTCAATATAATAATAATAATAATAATATGATTAACAGACAATATCACGTGACGTCTGCCAAATCTTGTATCTCACAGTGTAGGGAGAGATTGGTAGAAATCAGAGCCCTATAAGAAGAAGAACATCACATCCAGTCCATTGTAGAGCTTTTTCGGATCGCAGTAAACATAGACGATGATTATTGATGAACAAAACCATTAACGTAATGATTTAATGTAATAATTGTGCTTGTTTGACAAATTTCTTTATTGATTTTACTGGTAGTACTTAGTTTTAAATGTCGAGTTTCGTTTTATATTTGTTTTTAAGTATGTACAGATTTGAAAAGAACTATGCCTCACATGTATAAGTACATCGAAAAAACGACATTAAAAATAATATACCTATATTACTGAAATCTCTAACGTAGTAATAACAAACAAATAAGATCTAAAACAATACGATTTTATACCTAGGCCTTACAGTCTTCGATTTAATTGAATTTAATAAACAAATTATAGATATCTCATAGAGACGAAGCTATTTATATTATATTATATGCGAAAATATGGGAGCATGGGTAATAACAGGGCTTACGATCTGTCTTCGGCTGGCTTAAGTGATCACTTTACACAATGTAACGTTCACCATTCCATCCACAATCAACCTCCATATATATCAGTATATTCTGCATGTATACTACACGTATTATCCGTGTTTATTATATTTTTATTATTTAATTTGTACGAGTATCACTGATCGAGAACCGATATTCTAGAGTCATGCGTGTTTACCTTAACGAACTGGATTATGGCCTATATTGCATGCGGTCACAATTCAGTAGACTTATATACAAATTTTCATGATCTTTTTTCTGTAAAATTTCGATAATAACTTTTGTTATATTATTTCAGGCGTACACATATTTTGGAAATTTTATAATAAGGGTGCGTGTACCAAACGCGGTCGCTTCATACATGCATTGGATGCTCCGCATCTCTAGTGTTCAAGAGTCAAAAAGCTTTGGACTTATTGTTTCTAGCCAAACACATCACTGCGAATTGAAATACATATACATTATCAACTTTCGAACATCTATGAGTCGTATAAACACACAGATACCAGCAACAGTGGATTCTATCATTCGTTACGTATCCACAAAGTTTGAAAGTATTCGACTTTTGCGCATATGCAGCTCCGCCTGTCAAGGTCTTCGAATACTGTATACGCATTCATTAACAGCATCCAACGTACAAAAAACGACTTTAATGCTTAGAGGTATAATGCATAGAATAGCATACATATTATGAAGCAAATTGCGGATTGTCTTGAGAAATTTGTATGTGTGACGCATTTTTGACAGTTTGGCTTGAATACTTGAAGCCGAATTATCTTTTGATTATCTGTTTAATTCATCATTTAAATAAAAAAATTATACTAAAATAACATGGATATTGAATTGTGTGAGTGTTTTGTATATTTGATAGTAGGTATAAAATTATTATCCAGCATCCCTTCTACTAAAAGTCATCGACCGCCACGTCTTACGTCTCGAAGGTTAAAAGATAAATGTTGATTTGTAGATATCGATATAGTCATTAAGCGTAAACAAAAATACAATATTAATAATATTATATAAGTTGTATCAATGTGTCCAAAATTTAATAAAAATGAATTGATAATTCTGGCGTCTGCAGTCGGTTTACTCAAAGGTATTTGAGATTCCGTAAAAACAATGTAGATGGCTTTCAAATAATGGAACGACAGATGTATTAATTTGAAAAAGTGTAACATATAGGTTCGAAAATTTGTCGTGAAAAATACTGGCGCTATTACACAATTGGTAGTGTACTTCCCCGAACAAAATTGATTTTATTTGTATATATTGTTTATATATATGTTTGCATTGTCCTTTATGGATGTTTTGAATTAATAGATTCCCTTCTGTACAGGCACCCTAGTAAGACTTTAATACAAACCTTTATTAAATTTTATTAGTTGTTTTTGAACTATTAATCTAAAAGAAATTCAATTAATTTAAGCGTAAATTTTTATTAAACACCACAACACACAGAGTATTGAAAATTTGAAAACGATTATGACGAACAGAAGAACATTAAAAATTTAGAAGCTTTAAATCATTTAAGGTGGCAATATAAATGGATATTACTGTTTTCTATTTAAAAAATGCACCTTGAGAACAAAAAGGTCATACTCCCACATTTAAAAACGAAATTGACACTTCAATGAAATGTTTCGATATCTCTACGTGCGACACACATAAATACATTGGGATTAAAAAAATTCTCACCTATATTATTGCAAACAGACGTAATACATTTAAAAAAATTATATGAGATTTCTAGTGAAGGCAATCGTTAATTCAACCCAGTAACATAATTATTTAAAAGTACTCGTAGCAATTTTTTTCTCTCATTTGGTTATATTGTTTGTGTGTTTCTTCTATTTTGTTATCTCATCTTTCAAATGCTTTCTCATATTTTAATAACATTACAATTAGTCGTGGGAGAGTATACATACATAAATATTTAAATCCTACTTGACTTGCGCAATTGTAGTAAATAAACCATGATTATGTCGTCGTCATCTAAGTTTATTATGCAATTGTATGTAATACAGCAACGCCCTATGTCGTTAACAATCCCAAACACAGGTGATTGTTCTTAACCTTAAAAACACCGCGTAGGTTAAATTTACATGACGTTTAAACGCAGGTAAAAACATTATTACAGCAATTATGGTTGTCTCATTGAGTCAGGTTCTTCCAGAGGAGAGTATATTGAAAAAAAACTAATATATGTATTTATAAGGTGTGTATTTAAAAAAATCATAGGTGGATTTCGTGTATCATATAACATTATTATTTAAATACAAATTAAATGCATTAATTAGAAAGATAAACATATAAACTCAATTTTATCGTACTTAAAATATCACAGACCTATGTTCTGAATAATTAAAACTTCACAATAAAAATGTGTTCTTCTTAATAACATTATTATTTGTTAAAATGTCTCGATTTCTTTGTGAAATACTAATTTCAAAAAGTTGCATTCTAAAATTTTGTAACCAATAATTGTTATTATTATAGTAAGAACTTTCTATAACAATAATTATAGCCAATTAAATGATTATTCCCGTATCTATGGTAAAGGTGCGATTTTTAAGAACATTTTAGTCTTTGATAATTAAACCAAAGCAACAACGTCACAGAATTAAATGGAAAGAACTATTACCGGTAAAATGCTCTCCCAGCTGAGTTACATTAGTCTTGTTAATCTCGTCAGATGAGTTGTATGAATCGTATTTCAGCTCAATGAGCACTCTACCGGCATTAGAAAAATCTCAGTGGCAGCTGACTGTTCAATCTTGACTCGTTATCTTACCTATTCAGGCATAATTTTAAAATTTGGAATTTCTTTATTGCTTCAAAAATACCTCTTAAAACTATTAAAACTTGTATTACCCTAACATTTCGAAAATGTAAATTAACACCCTTACATTATAAAAGTATTAATTTTTTACATAATTTAATCACACATCTTTTTTTTTGTTTTTTAAACGTAATTTCGAATGAAATTTCTTCGCATCTATGCCTAAAAGTATTTTCCAAAATATTTTATTGATCGATTGTTTTTGAATAATCTTTACGTAATTGTACTTAAATGAGATATTTGATTATAAAATGTGCCATACGGAGGTGGTAAAAAATATTACCATGTTAAATAGAAAACCGAAAGTAAAAAAGCAAGGCCGAATAATCTCCTCAAATATTTGCTTATTAGGTGATTATTATTTTTTGTTCGTTTCACCTGATTTCCTTTGTTGCGGGGACTTATTTTCAGAGTTTTTTTTCCATTGTATCAACTGGGCAGGCTTTAATCACCGGGCAGCGAGTTTTTTATTCGAATTTTTTTCCTTAGAGGTGGTCCCGTGAGACCTTTGTTCGCAGCGGTGCCGACATTTTGAGGTGTCTAACTGCAAATAATATGTTTAATGTGGCAATACTGAATTTATATCGTGGGGAGGGGACAGACAGCGAGACATTTAAGTTCTTGCATACTTGTGCGCTACGTATTGGATCCGTGTCTGGACAGACACATCGTGGACAAAATACTTAGTCAATATGTGTCTCAAATATAAATTAAATGTATTAATTAGAAAGATATAGATATAAAATCAATGTTATCAAAAAATATTGAACTTTTGAAATTAGCAAAATTAATCCAACAATTTAATTAATATAACAATTTGAGTTAGGTATTAAATTTATTTTTTAAATTATTATTTTTTTAAAATAGATTCTGGTAAAGAAACAACATATTTTGATTAGTATTGACATCCTGAAGAAGAAAATGGTATTTTTAGAAACTGGTAGATGTATTAAAACTCAATAAGTGGTTAATAAAACAAGGTTAACAAATAAAAATAATAAATAAAAATATTGTTCTTGCTACCGGGATTAGAACCTGAATCTGTTCCAATACGGGGAACGTGCATTAACTGATTATGCTATACCAACACAGTGCATTGACAGCCTTTATGTTACACTTTTCAAATTGATTCATCTATCGTTCAATTTATGTGAAAGTCATCTTCTTTCATTAGGTTCGAAAATGTATCGTCAATGCAGTCGGTTGTAACATATATGTCTAAGTGATCTCATTTCCACTAGATTCAGTCTACTTTAGCTCGTCTTCGGCCACCTCCAGGCCTCAATATCGGTACCAGGACTCCATTGTGTACCGCTAGTATTGCCTCGATTTATACAAATAGTGCTGTGTAAATAAAATATATCACCTATTAGAGCATATTTTAATATATATTGTTAAGTAGAAGAAGAGGTAATGGAAGTACGTTGAAATATAGTCTTCAAATATTATCACTAAAGGTAGCGTTGATGGGTAAAACATTTTTGTCAAAATTCATCTCTCTGTTACAATCGGTGATCAGGTCAGACGCGGCTCGGATGCCGGCCGAGTGTGCAGAGACCTTTATGCTAAACGGCGACCTTCGCATCCGTGCAATGGGTGGTCCGGAATAATTGGACGGGTCCAGTGCAAGATAGACAGGCTGATGATAATCTCGTTGCGAATTCCCAACAACATCATTACAACTGATTAATCATATTCTGGATTGTGCGAGAATTGTTGCTCCTTGGATTTTTTTCGATAAGGTTTTGCATTTTTCTTATCACGATCGCTTGGAGGTGGGAACAGTAAATAATATTATTATTTTATTTTGGTTGAATGTGTTTTGTTTCTTCGATGCATACAAATTTTAGTTAAGAAATGATCATTAGGCAGCATAGAGTATCAGACTTGAAACACCTAAGGTCAAGCGGTCGTTTCCACCATTTGCCATCCACTGTATTGTAATAATCTTAATTATTCATTGAAATATAATACACACATACCATACATAAGGCAATGTCATTTTCTAAACATTCAAATAAAAATAAAAATAAAACAGTTAAATTAGGTATTGTTAAAATAATAAAATGTAGCTTTTAAATTTAAGTTGAGAGAATTTGAAGTAAAAATAAAGTGATATTTTAAAACTATTTTTTTTAACAAATTGAGTACCTACATAATATTTTTTATTTATCATAATATAATTATTTACTATTAAATCTATATAAATAGAATAAATCGGCAAAATTAACCGCGAAATTGAAAATGCTCTGCACATATAATCGTACATTTAACTTTTATTTTATTTTTCTTAACACTATATACTTATAAATACAAATTAAATGTATTATTAAGAAAGATATAGAAATAAAGTTAATTTTATAGAAAATATTACTGTTGCTACCGGGATTAGAACTTGGATCTCTTCCCATCCGGGAAAAATCATTAACCGATTATGCTACACCAACACAGTGCATTGACGACAATGCACTGTTCAAACTTATATGTTACACTTTTCAAATTGATACATCTATTGTTCCATTATTTGGAAGCCATCTTCTTTATTTTTACGGAATCTCAAATACCTTTGAGTAATCCGATAGGAGACGTCAGAATTAATAATTTATTTTATTACATTTTGATCACATTGCTACAACTTATTATTAAGAGAACACATTTGAGATTCAGTAAAAATAAAGAAAATGACTTTCAAATAATGTAATGATAGAATATGAAAGGTGTAACATATAAGTTCGAAAATTTGTCGTTAAAACACTGCGTTGGTGTAGCATAATCGGTTAATGCATTTTCCCCGGATAGGAAGAGATCTAGGTTCGAATCCCGGTAGCAACAATATTTTTCGATAAAATTTATTTTATATGTATATCTTTCTAATTAATACATTTAATTTGTATTTAAAATATTACAGACCTAAATTCTGAATAATTACAACCTCACAATAATAATGTGTTCTCCTTAATACTATATTCCTTCATTATCTACTATACTTATACTGTCACTATATTGGTTTAATTATTTAGTTGTATTTTTATTATTGTTTTATTTATTACTATGTGTAAAGCTGTGTTTTTCAAATAAATAAAAAAATATAAAAAATACTATGCCAACCAGGAAGAAATATTAAAATACTTTTATAAGAAGTACGCTTTTATATTTTAATAGAGTAATAATACATAAGTAATTTAAAAAAAGTTTGACGTGATTGTTACAGAACCATTTTCGAAGATAATCGTAAGCTCGAACAGCACGGGCAAAATTCCTCTCTACCAGTTTCTGTGGCAGTCATTTTTATTATCTAACGTACGAGTAAGTAGTCCATACATTGAGTAGCACAAAATTTTCTGGCACCCTCGGACTGCTCATGTTAATCTATCTGCTAACGCAAAATTCGGAATAATCTTACTGATTGTACAATTTTCGTAAATGTGTCGGGTAAACGTGTTTCAACTTACCTTATTGTTACTGGACTATTAAATTAAATAATAAAAATACTTATTTTGGTCATGTACTACTGTTCCTAAGCAATATTACTCAAAAGTATTCTTTAATATTTCTTTATCTTGCATGACCGCAAGGCGTTTAGAGCCACGTGTGAACGTTCATCCGCAACACTCATCGAACGGAAGTGCGTCACGTAACCGGCAATCTCCGGCGCCGACGCTCATCCTGATTGCACCGTCAGATCGCCAACTCGGCACAGAATCACTAATTCTATATATCAGAACGACTTGTCAAAAGCCATGAAGCGTTGAACGTCCTTTATTGTCAGCCCGTGATATCTTGAGTCATGTGAATGTAAAATGATGAAAATAGTCTACGAATGATTGAAAATAGTTCCGTAAGAAGACAATCGACAATCATTTGTATTTGTAACTAGTTAATCTTTAATATTTCGTTAGAAGACAATCTATAATCTTCTACAGTCGTCTGTAAGAAGGATTCTAAAATTTGAATCAGTCGGAAGAAGAAAATTTACAGTTATCTGTAAAAAAAAGCTTTAAAATAACCTGTAAAAAGGTAATCATCCGCAATCTAACTATGTATTGTCAATAAAAACAAAATCCGTAACAAGAGAATTTACAATCGTTCGTAAAAAGATAATCATTATAGATGATATAACATACCTTCATAGAAATAAAATAACAAACATTATCATTTACTATTTCGTTATAAATCATTAAATCACTGACCAAAACCACGGATTAAAAAAGGTAAAAAATATCTTATTATAGTTTATAAAATTTGGACTCATTGCTCAATATTTGAATTTTATTCATTTACAAACTATTCTTAAATTGCACGACGGAAAAAATCTAATCGCCAATTTTCTCAATCAATCAGATATCTAAAAATATCTGTAAGCAATTCAAACATGAACGTTTTTATAAATAAATGAGCAAATATATATGGAAATGAGTACATGAACGGAACATTATTTCTTTTATTTAATTTTGTGATTTATTTCTAATTTTCTTCTTTGTATTGCGTTTTAATTATAAGAAGGCGAGAATATTTTATTTTTAAAAAAATTTTGTAACTAGAATTATTTTAAAGCCTTGTTTCTTATAATACAACAGGTTGAGAGGCCCGATTACTACAGTGAACACGTCACACAAATACACAGTTTTGAGAAAATCACATAGATGCATCGGTTGTGGAATCGACCAGTCGTTGCCAGAAGTGTGAGTTTAGTGAAATGGCATTTGAGGTGGCAGCCCAAAAGTGTGGAACGGTTTGCTCGCCGTCATACGAAGCAGTCAGTGCATCAGAGACTTTATTTAAAAACACACCATTCCAAAAAATTATTGCTATAAGTTCATTTTTTAAAAATATTATTATGATTATAGTTAGTAAAGTAGATACAGTATATAATGAAGGATAAAAATGTTAATATAAAATATTTATTCTTTAGTGTCATAATCAGAGCCCTCGATATGGGAAGCCAGTGTCTTGCCCGCTGGATTACGAGGGCCACCAATTTATTAAATTGTTTAAAATTTCTTGTATAGATTGAGAATAATTGTTTCATATATAAATATATCTAATAGTATAAACTGTAATATATAACTGATGAACCTGTCTCAGGTGGCACAGACTTCAGTCTTGTTAAAGAGACAGTAACATCTCTTACATTATGAAATGTAAAATATTTACGTATCTATTCTTAATATAGTGCATACATAAGTATATATATATATATGCCATTATATTGCTTATAATGTATAACTTATATATAGGTGTATGCATTATTATATTATTTTTTTTTTAAATAGAGATGGGTACACGGAACATGTGTCACATCAATATTCTTACTATTTTCAAACTAACGTGCTGGTTTCTTGGAACGAGGTTCGAACCCCCGACTACTAGATTACTAGGAAAGTGTTTATATTACGTTAATAAATAAATAAATAAATACATAATTCTTTATATTGTGTACAAAACAATTTATAAATATTCCAATTTCTAGAAAACATAATTGGTATTTTGTGAATTTACGTTTGTTATAATTATTTTAAATTTTTAACATTATTTTATTATCCACTTAATGAATTAAAAATACATCAACCGGTTTCGAAAAATATAATTTTCTTCATCAGGATGTGATTAATAAAACAGAGTTAACAGCTTGAAATAATGGATTTCAACCACAAAGTTGATTTTGTTAACTATAAAAATATTTGTTATTATTATTATTATTTCTATTACAAATTAAATGAATCAACTAGAAACACATACAGAAAGAACCTTTCAAGTTGATTAATTTAATTTATATTAAAAATATCACATTCGTATGAAAATGCAACTTCCAAAACAACAACAAAAAAATGTGTTCTTAAGAATAATGTTATTTATATTAGGAGAACACATTCTTATTGTGAAGTTGTAATTATTCAGAACATAGGTCTGTGATATTTTTAATATGAATTAAATATATTAATTAGAAAGATATACATATAAAACCAATTTTATCGAAAAATATTATTGTTGCGCCACCGGGATTCGAACCTGGATCTCTTTCCAAACCGGGGAAGGTGCATTATCCAACTATGCTACAGCGACGATATTTTTAGCGACAAATTTTCGAATCTACCTTTTTGACATTAATACATTTAATCGTTCCATTATTTGAAAGAGCCATCTACCTTATTTTTGCAGAATCTCAAATACCTTTGAGTAATCTGATAGCAGACGCCAGAATTATCAATTCAATTTATTTATTTCAAATGATTAAATGAACGATTAAATGTATTAATATCAAAAAGGTAACATATAGGTTCGAAAATTAGTCGCTAAAAATATCGTCACTGTAGCATAGTTGGATAATGCACCTTCCCCGGTTAGGAGAAGAGATCCAGGTTCGAATCCCGGTGGTGTAACAACAATATTTTTCGATCAAACTGATTTTATATGTATATCTTTCTATTTAATATATTTAATTCGTATTTAATGTTATTTCATTCATAGATTTTTTTTTATTATTATAAAATTATATATAAGTGAAACACAAGATGTACGGCTAACCGCAATTCTGAGACAAGCGCTGGTCACACATGTGCTATTCTAATAGTAAACAACACGCACGTCTGCCAAAACAGGACGAGACGGTAAATATCTACTTGAAACTTGGAATATCCTCTTTAATTTAGTGTTTTATTAAACGTAGGCGTACAGAATTATCCTTTGTTAGGTCTGCCGGAAGTTAACTTCATTGCACTCGAGCGGCGGTACACATTTATAAAATCCTAACTGCAGTTTGTGATAAATATACAGCACACTATGCACATACATAACACCGCATAATATCCGTATGCGGGCCTCGAAACATCTGATACTTACAGACAGATTTGACAGAATATTTTCGATTTGTATGCGCGAAGTGTGCGTTATCGAAAAAATAACTTTCTGCTAGTCAATGAGATACCTACATGGAATACGTATTACGTCAATATTTTTACTATTTTCAAACTAAGCCATTTGTGCCGCTGCCAGAGGCGGCCATTTGGGCAATGTCATATTTTATACATAATTGTAATGTTCTGTATATAATTGATATATATAAACCAAATTAAAAAATTGTTTAATTTCTTAATTATTCTAAAATAACATCGGCCTGGAACATAATATTCACCCTTTCATTGAGTTTTCAATTAGTGATGAACTGAAAATCACAAACCGTTAGTCAATTACTGATATTTTTGAGTCACCCTCACTATCAGTGATTGAATATCTGAGAATGTTGTGATTCACGATTAATTTTTTTGTTTTATATATATTTGGTGTGTGTGTAGAATATGTTTTTTACGCAAATGAAATTTGAATAATATAAATACATATGTTAAAAATGACGTTTTTTTATTTTGTTATTCATTTCGTGTATTGTTTCATAGTGCGACGCATGCGCATTAGTAATGAAACTCTGATCACAATCACAGTTTTAAATCACTGATATTAACGAATATCAATCACAATCACACCGGTGAGTCAGGAGTAGCTTTTTTTCCCATATTTTAAAATCAATCATATTTTATACGTGGAACACCACATAGGTAGGGGTGTTGACTTAATATGTAATGATTTTTATCATCAATGCTGTTGAGAACTGTTGACCGCTGACATCACAATGATTTTAGATACATGACATTGGAAATAATTTTTAATCCAGTCTGCAAAATCGCGTGCGCGTGCATTAACGCTTTTAGTTTGGCATGACATGCAAAGCTTAGCGTGTAAATTCTCTGCTGGCATTTAAAAGGTTAACTGTAATTTTAGATATACAATTAAATTGATAAACCAAAGTAAATAAGTCAGTGAAAAAGCGAAAAGAATATATCTTTCTTTCGAAATAACCATGTCGCTATGGCTGTCAATCTGTAAGGATTAATATTATATTCTGAAGAATCGCAACAGTAATAGAAAATGTTAAATTATTATTGAATTAAATAGCTCTGAATTTTAGATTCAACGGGAAAGGCTAATGAAAAAGTTCTTCTATTAAGGAGAACACATTCTCATTGTGAAGTTGTAATTATTCAGAACAGACGGTTTGTGATATTTTAAATACTAATTAAATGTATTAATTAGAATTAATGTATTAATTATTGTTGCTACCTGGATTTGAATCTGGATTCTGGCGTCTTCTATCGAATTACTCAAAGGTATTTTTAATTCCGTAAATATAAAGAAGATGGCTTTAATGGAACGATAGATGTATTAATTTGAAAAGTGTAACATATACATTACAAAATTTGTCATCTGTGTTGGTGTACACGTTCCTCGGATTGGAAGAGATCCAGGTTCGAATCCCGGTAGCAACAACAATATTTTTCGATAAAATTGATTTATATGCATATCTTCCTTCTTAATACTGTTGCGTACACGCATATATGTCGGAAGAATTCAGGATACGGAAGGAGTTTGGCACTCACCACAATGCGGATTCTGCTGGTACCTCCAAAATGTGTACTGTATGTTTTTATTCACAATTTCTTCTTAAGTTCTGACACAGTATAGACGCGAAGTCTCAAATTAGTATAATATTGTAATCGTTTAGGTAAACGTATAACCACACTGGTTCAAGGTCACCAATTAACTGATCGGTGGCGTGTCGGGAAGGGAAGGGAACGGAGGGGTAATGAATTTTTGTTCAAAATAAATATGTATTTACACAAATAAATATATGTCCCAAACAAATACATTTAATTTGTATTAAAAAGTACTTCAGAAACTTACTTTAATATGTGACGACTTTATGCATCTACATATTTATTTATATATAATAAAGGTACTTTGGACTGTGGGAAAAAAATAATAATTGAAAGCAGCCACATTTTATGTTAAAATTTCTGTGTGCAGAAAAATTTGTTTAAAATAATATCATTCCAAACAACAAACAATAAAGATATTTACAACTCTTTATTTACCACTGTATATTTCCTCTGGGTATCATCGGATAACTGTAGGCCGTAATCTATATTATGTGTAAAATATAGTTTAAAACATCCAATTGTCTCCAAAATATCATAATATTTTCAATATTTATCGTAAAAACATGTGGTTATTCATTTTAATAATTTTTTGTATTTATCCGTCGTGATTTTATTACATACCTGTCTCAAAAAACTCTTTTTATTTCATATGGGCAATAAAAATTTAAAACCACATTAACTAATTTTCAAATATTTAAAAAAAAATTCAAAACATACGAATTTTTTGACATTCGTTCAATCATATCACAGCCATTTCTTGCGCATGCTCAGTAATGAAGTAGTCTAGGGTTCAGCCCTTGTCCCGAACGATCATGAATTTAGATTTCATACCAAAAGGGTTTAAATTAGTATGTATTTTATTATATCTGTCATTCTATTTATTCCTTCTGATACATTTTGCTTACAGTATCTTAATAAATATTATTCTCGCTGTTTGTAACTCACACATTAAATAATGGCCTGCGAGCGTAAGCCACGTGCACGCAAATTTCGAATAAATTAATTCTACAATCGTCTGGCACTTTGTTACTTTTGAGACAACTGAGTTTTGCGTATTATATCCAGGTAGGTATCCACTTCGCATGTGTTTAATAGTAATTTAATTAGAAAGTCGGTACCTACGTATTTTCTGTGTAATTTTGAAAATATGACTATTTAAATATGACAAATTGTCATGTCATCATTGACGGACTTTCATCTAGTGAAATATATATTATGTAGTATACTACGTTTGGTTGATGTCATGACTATACATGCTCATATACTATGTATGGTAGCAATTTTCGTATCAAAACGTGAAACATACCGTCGATTCCGAAGAAAATATTATCCAATTGAGGTCACCGCTGCACTGATGACGGTAATTGGAACCAGGTCGTTAGTCAGCTATGTATAGGTATTGAAAATAGGTCATTCTACTTTATAGGGTTGAAAATTTATGGTCTTAATGTACTTACTCAACTTTTCCGCAAACGCAAACATTACAAAAGGTAAATTGTATACTATGTAATTAAAAATTTATTACCAACATAATTTTTATAATTTTGTCAGTATTTTAAATCTACGTTACAAAAATAAGTACAGTCAATACTCAATACAATACACAGAATACTAGATATAAAGTGTGTCCAGTGGAAAATTTTCAAGTTTAATATTAAATAATAAAAAAACTACAATGTTATTCTCATATTTTATTTATACAAAATTGAGTTTAACGATGCGGATTTTACTTTTTATAAACTATATCGTCTAAATGCCGTCCATTTCTCTCAAGACACTCTTGCAATCGGACTCTTAAATTTGCGAACACGCGAGAGCAAAGCGTTGGTTCAATGGCAGCAACTTCATAGTGGATATTTTCTTGTAGGGACTGAATTGTTCGAGGATTGTTACTGTAAACTCTCGCCTTAAGGTATCCCCACAAAAAAAAGTCCCACGGTTTAAGGTGCGGTGATCGAGGTGCCCAAGGTAGGTACTTGCTAATTATTTTATTGGAAAAAATTCCCCTCAGCTTCTCCATTGAAACTAGCTGTGTGTGGAGTAGCCTCGTCTTGCTGAAATTGTGTTTTTTTGTTGTTGAACTCGGGAAACAGCTGCAGTTGCGGTATCAAAAACTCGTCGATCATTCGGCAATACACGTCAGCAGAGACTGTCTCTCGGTGGTTAAAAAAATAATGGCCAATTATCCCTCGGGCAGAAATTGCACATCACACTGTTTTTTTGGACAATGCAAACATTTTTGATGACGTTCCCTTGGGTTGTTGAGGCACCAGTATCTCATGTTCTATTTCTAAACATCGCCATCGATATGAAAATGTGCTTTGTCAGTAAACAATATGTTTCCAAGCATTCGTGCTGTTCCAAAACTTTTCAGCATCGTTCTCGCTAAGGTTTCACGTAAGGAATAGTTATTTTCGTTGAGAAACTGCACGATTTTCAGTTTGTATGGGTGGAACTATAGTTTTTTTTTTCAAAATAAGGTGCACTGTTGATTTAAAATGAAATAAAACATATAAAAATCATGGTATTGGCTTCAATGGAAATATAATTTTATGCCATTAGTGTTTAAATATGATTTCGTGCATATGGGCGCCGCGGCTGGGTCTAATAAAGCGCATTCTGGAAGTCCAATTTTTGATCACTTTTTGGATCTATAGCGCTCTCCATTGACTGTAACGTTCTGGCCGGCATCATTTTAGAAGAAACAACAGCTTCTTCGGTGCGCACTGTACGACGTCTCTGCGGATGCGTGTAATCAATTAGAGTATGCGTGGTGCGAAAACGATCAATGGTTATACGAATACAATGGCTCGGATGGACGATTATGTCGTCCGTAAAATGGACGTAACGCACGGTAAGTTTCACGAACTGAACCACGACTTTCGTAATAAATTCGCAAGCGTTGTTCTGGCGTAAGTATATCATGAATGGTAAACCAAACTGAGCAGAAATCAGCTGCCAGCTGTCAAATTGGCTGTTGTTGGAAAAAGTGTAACCAATTCGAAAAACAAACCTCTACAAAACCACATTTATAAAGATATAATCAGGAAATTACATTTAACAAGAACTACAGTCTAGTGAATAGAATGTACGATGTATGCAAGGAAAGCGACCTCATGATGAATGTTAACAAGTCGAAAGTGATGGTATTCGAGAAGGAGGAAAGCAAGACACCGTGCATAATACTTGTACTTAATGAATGGTTGGAACAAGTATTTTGTGTATTTGGGAAGTATGTTTGATAGAAACGGAAAGGCTGAGAATGATATCGAAAGGAGGGTGACTGCAGGAAATAAAGTGAACGGTGCTTTGAATGGAATCATATCTAACGGAAATTTGCCAACCGAGGCAAGACTAGCGGTGCACAATGGAGTCCTGGTACCGACACTGATATATGGAAGTGAGGCCTAGAGCTGGCAGAAGAAGAACGAAAGTAGACTGAATGCAGTGGAAATGAGATCACTTAGGCGTATATGTGGCAAATATATTTATGATAGAGTAAAGAATGAAGAAATAAGGAAAGAATGTAAAGCTGATGTTAGTATAGTGAGTAAGATTAAGAAAGGATCACTTAGGTGGTTTGGTCATATGGAACGGATGAATGAGAAGAGAATGGTAAGAAAGATATATGACGCAAGTGTTGATGGCACCAGAAATTGAGGACGTCCGCGGAAGACTTGGCACGACCAGGTAAACCAGTTAATGGAGGATAGTTCTGTTAGAAGCCTCAACAATCGGCGAGCTTGTATGAGAAGATGTGTGAATGTGGATGAGGCGAGAATTGTGTGTCAGGACAGAAGAGTGTGGCGCTCTATCCTCTCTGCCTACCCCCGCGGGGTAAATAAGTAAGTAAGTACAATTAACAAAAAAAAAGGATTAATAATTTTACAAAACATGCCAAAAAGATTATTGATGACAGATTTTCTATTTTGATGCATTGTCTAACTAAGCAAACCTGTTTTAATGCAAGTTAGTTGTTTTAATATATTTTATAATTCCCATACACTCATAAACACAAGTCACGCAAAGGTATACACAAGTTCATTCATTAACTAATTGAACTAATTTGTCATCCAATGCCACATAATGTACTCGTATTTACAAAAGTAATTACATAAAATACAATAAATATGAATTAAATATATTAATTAGAAAGATGTACATATAAAATCAATTTTTATCGAAAAATATTGTTGTTGCGCCACCGTGATTCGAACCTGGATCTCTTTCCAAATCGACGATATTTTTAGCGACAAATTTTCGAACATGTATGTTACCTTTTTGATATTAATACGTTTAATCGTTCCATTATTTGAAAGAGCCATTTACCTTATTTTTACTGAATCTCAAATACCTCTGGGTAATCTGATAGCAGACGCCAGAATTATCAATTCATTTTTATTAAATTTTGGACACATTGATACAACTTTATTATTTAAAATATCACAGACCTATGTTCTGAAAAATTACAACATCACAATAAGAATGTGTTCTAATAAAATACAATAGTTTACTCTCAGTATCTGCTCTAACTAATTTTAGCAACAATTTTAAAATATTATTTTTAAAAGCTCTAATGTCACTTAATGTTTTAATATTATTTCTAATCTGATTATATATTCTGGCAGCTTGAAAAGTGAATAATCTTTGACCAAAAGCATTTTTCATTGTTGGAACGATTTTAAGATTATTTATATCTTTCAGTCCTCGCAGACTTATTACGTTATTATCTTATGAAAGCTAGTTAATATATTCAGCGATTGTCTAGTGGTTACGATACTCACCTGATAATCTAGTGGTCGGGGGTTTGAGCCTTGTTACAAGGGGCCACCAAGTTAGTCCTATTTTTATAACACAAGCGATTAAAAATAGTAAGACTATTAATGTGACACGTATTCCGTGTACGGATCTAATTTTTTTTTTTAATCATACATTTAATACATTGAATTAGAATAATTGATACAAATGTAAACCCTGCAATTTGAGTTATGAGAGGACCATTGCACGCGGCACCATTCTGATTGAATGATGAGGGTTTTTATTAATGTGATGTAGTTATCTTATTGAATATCAGTCCCCGTGGCGCCAGGCGTCCTGTAGGAGTGACATATTCAGCACCATGAATAATTCCTGGAATAAAATGAGGAAAATCGATATAAATACCTACATCCTTTTGTCAAAAATAAAGCGAAGGACTATGATGTGTCTATAATTTGCTTCAGCTTATTAAATGATTAAAATAACAAAGATCATCTCTATTTATTTATCTCTTCGGAAAAAGTAATATTATTAAAGTCACTAGGAGAACACATTCTTATTGTGAAGTTGTAATTACTCGGAACATAGGTCTGTGATATTTTAAATATGAATTAAATATATTAATTAGAAAGATGTACATATAAAATCAATTTTATCGAAAAATATTGTTGTTGCGCCACCGGGATTCCAGCCTGGATCTCTTTCCTAACCGGGGAAGGTGCATTATCCAACTATGCTACAGCGACAATATTTCGATAAAATTGATTTTATATGTATATCTTTCTAATTAATATATTTAATTCATATTAAAAATATCACAGACCTATGTTCTGAATAATTACAACTTCACAATAAGAATGTGTTCTCCTAATATAAATAATATTATTCTTAAGGAGAACACATTTTTTGTTGTTGTTTTGGATTAATTAATGTACTTAATTCATATTTATTATTAAAGTTGCCTATAGTCGAAAAGTTGTGCCGTAAATTTAAAAACATATCTAATTGTAATATACTCGGATCAGTGCAATGTTGAAAGAGCTAAATATGACGACATTTGAGCACAAAATATACTTTAATATAATGGTTTTTATTTATAAAATCTTCAATAAGTAAATATCAGCTTAATTTATACGAAAATGTGATGTAAATCAACATGAGCACGAGCATCGTACAAGAGGATAATAGACTGAGACTGCGATTCAGGAAGAAGGCCAAATCTTAGAAATCGATGATGTGTAGTGCGATGAAGATTTTTAATGAAATACCATAAAACATAACAAAGGAGGAAAAACTGAATAGATTTAAAGTAAAACTGTAAAAGATAAGTTTTAGTAAACGAAAATATTTCGAATGTTTATATTAGAGCATATATAGGAATGCTTATGTATGCGCTATGCTAAGAATTAAATAAATAAATAAATTATGTAATTGCTAATTTTAGGGAATGTTTATTTTCTTAAAAATTTAAATACGTAATATCTTAATGATCTGAGCAAATTTATGTCTTCTGTAGAGGAATTTCAATTATAATCTTTTAAAAATTTGGTTTCAAACCTTACAATTGAGTACTTTTTCTCATTCATCTTTATATTTGGAATGCAAGTTTTCTATTGTTCTTCGTACAACCTGAGAATAATACATATAAAACTTAAGTAGGGGCATACTGTCAGGTGCACGTGCAAAAATTACCTTTTTATGGCTACCCCTTATTTGAAGAAATATGATGTATCTCAGTTGAAGAATTCCAACCTAGTCTATGTGAGTTGTATACATTATATTAGCAAGGTTATGTACGAAAAGATTATTACTAAAAAAATTTAAATGTTTTTGTTTCTATAATAAATAAAAAAAAATATGAAAGTGTGAAACATGTTTACTGTTTCCGAGGTAAGTTTGTAGAACTCCATAATCGCATGCGTGAAAATAAAACACTTGATTTTTATTCTACTCGTTTCATTTATTCGAGACGCATTTCGCCTTGTAAGGGCATTATTAATTATTACATGATAATGCCCTTACAAGGCGAAACGCGTATCATCAAGTAAACGAGTATTAAATGAGTAGAATAAAAAAACAAGTGTTTTATTTTCACATATGTATATGAAAAATGCTAAAACTCTGAACGTGCATTTCAACATGACAATTTATTCGGTGAGATAAATCATTACAACCTTCTTATAGACCATTGTCATCCCCAACCCCCATCAGAACATATTCTTGCCATTTTTTTCTGACCATTATTTATACTTATATATTATTATTGTTATATGTATTATTATTATTCATAATTTTATTTATTTTAGTATTTATTAATTCGTCATTCAAGTTAAATCATAACATACAGGTTGTAACAGACCTAGTTCACAATATTTTATGGGTGATTATCACCTGATTAACTTATGAGACGAAAATTTTCAGAGAATATGTATAAATTCAGTACCGTTACGAAAAGTTGTCTAGTATGAGTTTTTTTTTACAAAATCACGTTAACTTTAAGTCTATGTACTTCGAAATAAATATTTGCGGAAGTGACCCGTTGTTATTTCATATCATTGCTTCAGGCCCTAAATCATCTAATGTAAAATTGTCTGACCGCTCGAAGTTGGATGACATTTTACTTTTTGTATTCAATATATTTTTGGAATCAATAAAAAAATTATTAATGCTTACTGTGGCACATACAGCTTGATCATTTTTTAATCATATTTTTATTATGTATTTTATCTCAAAATATTGTACATTTGTCGTGTTACACCCAGTATAATGAGTAATGTCCTTTGTTGAATGATTATTTACAGTGGCGTGCAGTAGGTTATGCTGTTACCATGATATTATATAATATACTATATGCTACATTGAACAAAGATTTATGAACTTTAGTTTAACCGACGTCTTTAAGTGAAACGAATCAATCGTAATAAAAATGCATTATTCTCGAACAAAAAGGACAATCATGAAAACAACACGTTTATTAAGGTAGTAAAATTTGCGAATTAGTATATGAGGACGTAGATGCTTCTATTAGCTCTAGGCAAGTTCAAAACCTTTCAAATGTCATTCTGTTAAGAAACGGCGTAAGTAAGGACTCCGTACAACATGAATCAGCTGATTCATTTTTGACTCTGCCGAGTGAAATTTTCAATTCAGTAGGTAGCAATTGTATGGCTTGAATAGAACGATAGATTAAAACAGTGGCTAGCAGTGGTAGTAGCAATAAACGAAGAATAACCCAGTAGAGGACTACAGCGCTCCGGTGGCGTCGCGCGGTAACTTCCAGAACTACGCAACTAATGATTCTACTGATACACGGTGGGCGCTATCGTAATTGTAACATATGGATTATTTAATGTATATTTGTTTCCCAGAATTTTTAATAATGCACAGTTTTTTGGCTCGTATGCAGTGCACGCCCCTGATTATTTGCATTGTATATTCCATTAATTCTTTCTTATGAAAATATATTTTATCAAGATGAGTGTTTAATATTAAATATATTAGTTTAATGTACGCTGTAGGTGTACTCATAGTATATCCAATAATACTTATTAAAACTTGTTTAAATTATTGTTATTGTAGTATGGACTGAAAAAATAATAACTTGAATAGTCTTTGAATTTAAAATTTCAAAGACTTTTTCTGACAAATGTATTTTTCGACTTGTACGTGAGAAGGCTAATGTATGATGTCGGGACCAAATTAAAGGTAAACACCCCGAGGGTCCTCAGAGAGAAGATAACGAGGACGGACGTGACCGGCCATAGAAGGTGGGTGTTGTTAAGTGATCTGTTTAAAAGGATACCTTTATGACGTCGAGGATCATAAATGCACTATTGGAAATTGTAAAATAGCCGTGTGAAAACGTGTTAGAATCGAGGGAAATCGGATTAAGGAAGGCTCCGAGGATGATATGAATACTGAGAAGACAGAAAGATTTGCTCAATGACTGTCGTAGTATCGCGGGTGTTTGTTTTGCGGCCAATTCACAAGAGTTTCGATACAAAAAACAACATTTTACTTATTTCAAATCACGTTCTGCATTTTTTGTTCATTTTTAAAATAATGTTAATATTTCTGCACAAAATTCGTGGAACTTAATCCTGAAAATTTACAAGAATTAGTTTTCTCATACTTAATAGATATATAATAATATAATATTACGTACCACTCGCGCTGTTGCGACCTGCTAAAGTATAGAATTGATTTAAAAATAATATTACATTCAATTTAGCCCTGTAAATTGACGTGAATGTGTTATTCAAATAATAAACCTAACTAAGGAATATTTTTATAGTTTTAATATAATCATTGTTGTTAGAGTATGTTTTATATATCTAGAATAAAACAGTTATGTAAATATTTATACTCAATTAAAAGTCAGCTATCGTCTTAGGTCATCATTGTTAAAGCTGTTTTTCTGAAGATCATTGCGAATTCGTTTTGTTAAAAAAAAAAATTGTATTTTTATAAATGTTTTAATCGCTGACGCCATGGTTGAGAACTGCGGTCCTCTATTTTATATATATGTCTATTTCGTGAATTATTTGTCTCCGTTCCTCTCGTTCCTAGGTGTCGGTAAAAGTAACATATAATGATGGGCCGTGACATTGGTCATATCACGGTCTATCTTTCTATTTAAAAATATTTAAAATGCATTATGTGGAAACAAAGTTTTTCAGTGCGTATATAAATCCTGAAGAATGAAGAATTTCACAGTCTTGTATACTATAGTATATACTACGACTAAATATAACTAAAATGAACCACATACATAGATTTTTCCGCGAATCATTCTGACAAAACAAATAAACACCTCTCCAAATTTTTTTGAAAAAATACATTTCCATCCCAAATACGATGAAAGAAATGATGATCCAAAAATTTTGAGGGTTCGCTAGGTAATATTACCTAATAAGGTATATTATTTATTTTATAGGTATGTTCATTTTAGACTTGCCGCGTGCGAAAAAACTTAAAACTTTGCCGCGCAGAAATATTTAATTCCTTGTAATAATTAAAAAATACATGCAATTAAAATAGTTAAATAATTATTTAATGACGCTTTTATTAAACTCCTCATCAAAAACTCGCTTCATTAATGCAAACCACTTAACACTTCAAAACTTTAAAAGTATCATACAAAGACTTTTGTTAGAGTACACGTTTTTGACACGCCATCGCTGGTGGGCCGCGTGCTCTTTACGTATTAGCCATCCGATAACCTGATACGGGGGAGGTAGGAGACAAGGGTATGATATTTGATGTTTAAATATTCTTTAACGAACAAGCATAAGCCCTATTTTTGAAATGCCATTTTGAACAATTCCAGAGACAATCATAATTTTATGAAATATATCTAATATATAAAATGTTCCACAGATTTCAAATGGATTGAATACATGCAATGTAGCAAACAAGAGTGTTATATATATATATGTTATATTTATATATATAATCTAAGGGTTCATATACATGGATGATGTATGTATTAAGTCTCATCCTGTCAAAAAAAATCTTAATATTCAGTAAATAATTGACAAAGTTAAAAAACACTGAGCTCTTTTATACAATGTACAATAACACTATTTATATTTCTAACTAGCTGATATACCCGGAGTTGTACGGGTGGAAAATTTTATCTTCAATATTCTAAAAATGTCACTAACCATATATTTTTAATAATTCAACTTTGCGACTAAGGAGTTTTTGAATATCATCTCTTCAATGCAATTTTTCTCCTTTTAAGAATATCTTTTAATGAATACAGAATGTAACAGACCTAGTACACATTATGTTATGGGTGAATAACTGACTAAATTACGAGTCGAAAGTGTTCAAGGAATATGTGCAATGTGTGCAAATACTGCACCGTTATAGAAAATAATATTATTAAGGAGAACACACAAAGTTTAGAACATAGGTCTGTGCTATTTTCAATGTATTAATTAGAAAGATATACATATAAAATCAATTTTATCGAGAAATATTGTTGTTACTACCGGGATTCGAACCTGGATCTCTTTCCAATCCGAGGAACAATAACAATATTTTTCGATAAAATTAATTTTGTAAGTATATCTTTCTAATTAATACATTTAATTAGTATTGATAATAATATTGTTTTAAATTTTAACAAAATCATGTTAAACTTTATATCGACTTAGAAATAAATATTCACGTAATTAATCTAATCTTCTGGCTCTAAAATCATCTACCATAAAATAATCTGACTGTTCGAAATTCGATGATCTTTAATTTATTGGTTTCAATATATCATTGTGAATCATTAAAATATTTCAATTATTCGAAATAATTGCATAATTACGATTTTTTTTAATGCTTATATCTCTGACATGGTCATATTCCTTGAACATTTTCAACATGTAATTTAATAACGTATCTGCCCATGAAATATTGTGAACTAGATCTGTTACACCCTGTATATTACGTATAAGTATTTACGATTAATGATTTCTGGGTAATCGCAGATTTTCTTTAAACCAGGCGTTAATTCAACACATGCATATTGTAAATTTGTATGATTTTTTCGGTGTATGAGACGAATACTTCTCACTATTATTTTCTCTATTGTATCCATCATAGGTACTTCAATTCTCTGTATTAAACACAATAACATATAATCTTCCAAAAATACATACTTTACTCGTAATGCGTCAAATAAAGCGTTAGGGGTGGTCCAATAAAGATGTAAATACTCGATTAACTTAAAATCGTGTGATCTTTTGTACGTGACATGCAATCATTATATTCCAATGATAGAACCTTTTCTGAGTCACTCCGCGAGACACAAAACATTTTGTTTGGGACAACAATGGGGATGTTTTCTTATTTTCTTAAGTGTTTTGAGAATGATTTTAAATCTTTAAAATAAAGCCATTTCATTCATGTGGTACATGCATATGCATCCATAAGCATACCTGAAAATTACGGTATGCTTATCGTAATAAATGCGGAATGTAAGTATGCTATACTGTATATGATACGCCATTCTTGCATTACTCTTTATTTTTAGAAAAAGTAAATTATTTATTTATTATGTAGGTATTTTAAAAACTGATTGAAGTGAAACATCCAAGAATAAGAATATAAAAGGTTAATATTTCTTCGATAAAACACACATTTAAATTTTAATAATATTTCTTTATTATTAAAATTTAAATTGTAGGCATACGATAACTAAAATGATACAAACATTCGTGACTGCAATCTATATAGATATAAACTAACAGCGAGAAAGTGTTAATACAAAATGTAAAGCACTAGAATTGCAAGTTATTTTTTCAATACAAATTAAATACATCACATAAACTCAATTTATCGAGAATTTTTTTTAAAGTGAAATCAGAGGAAGTGCGAAACCAATGGTTATCTCACTTTCCCGGATATGAAGAGATCCTGATTCAAATTCCGGTGGCAGCTAAAAAAAATTCTCGTTAAATTGAGTTTATCTGTATGTATATATTTCTAATTGATGTATTTAATTTGTATTAAAATATCATAGAACTATGTTCTAAAAAAATTACAACTTCACAAATAATGTGTTTTCTTAAAAAAAAGAAGTTTTCCTTTCAACTGAAATGTTCAAAAATATTCTGTGGACGTCGGGATATTTGTAAGAATATAAATTATTTTGATCGATATACTGAAAATTAAATTACTAGTTACATTTGCGACTGCAAATAAAATCATGCTCGCCGAGAGCGCAATAAATCGTGCTGGCTTATGACCTGTGCATGCACAAGTGCGTCGTCTCTTGCAGGCACAGGTATAAAATGTTAACATACTAAACGAAAACAGTATTTCTGTAGACAATTTTAGAAGTATTTTTGATTATCCATTTTCATTTCAAATCCGTATGACGGTGACCTTTAACCGTTTAAATTTACTGTACCGTGGTTAAGAAGTTTTATTTCAATAAACAAATATGTTAAGGTTATCCAGTAAGCCTATGGAGATGAAAGAATACATCGTTGTATTTAAACCATTGTCTTCGTAATGAGAGGATATTCAGTTACCGAGAGCTGATCCGGCACCAATTGGATGATTGCTTTTGTCACCAGTCACGTCACGGCCTCATATCACGTGGTTGTCATCTGTCACGTGCACATTACCATGGGCAAGTAACCAAAACTCTACCAGGTCTACATACTAGATACTATATTGAGTTTATTTCGTACAGCGCACGCATATAAAATATAAAATCCCGCCTGAATCACAAAATTGACGTTTCATTGAGCAATATTCATTTGTGATACCTTGCATTATCTGCATATAAACTTAAACTTTACGATATCCTGGCTATTCCACTTGACGCGAGCTTCAGCGATATCCATTTTGAATTATTTTATTTTTATTTTATTGCGGAAAATTGCAGTAGTTACAGTTCTTTATGGGATATGAGCGCAATAAAGATTGAATTCCACGAAAGATCAAATTAAGTTGATAGCTTAATTAAAAATAATCTTTTCCTCTATATAAGAAAGACTTAAATCTCCATGTGAGAATTTCAATTAAAAATATTTATGAATATAATTAATCACCCAATAAAATTAATTGTACAGGAACGCTGTAAACATATCGTATAATTGTATTGATTCACCCACTTGCATATCAGCAGCCCAGAGGTAAACTGTGTTAAGTCCATTTAAAAAAAAAATGTTTTATCCTATTTCTTTTAGAAATTAGATTGTCTTTCGTTGGGGATTTTTATCTCATTTAAGTTCACGGTTTCTTATATATCATTCAATATATAATAATCAATAATATAAATAAATAAATTATACTACTGTTTCATCAGTTTAACTCTGGGGTGCTGATATTGAATATCATAGATTATAAATATATAGAATATTTATTTTGTTAAATTATGTATTTAATAACCTTTTGTCTATAATATGTAGCTTTATTAATATATTTTTTTATAACGATTATAACATTTTTTCACTTTTTAAGGTAGGTACCTATTATATTTAGTTTCAAAATAAAATAAAAACAATTAAATATTTTATACTAATTTCAAATTACGTTTTTAATTTCTACTCATATTTTCTATTTCATTTAATAACAATATTTCTCAATATAAGAAATAATATAATTTTTGTTTGGAATAATGACCAGGATCACGTGGATACTTGTATATGTTACAGTGAAGTTATATTTTCACTAGTATAAATATAATTTCACTGATCAATATTAGTAAAACTGTATTTATTCACAAGCAGACGTTCCGGTATACGTCGCGCATGCGTTATATGTTTGTGTCATTGATGCCATTTGACGTAGGAACATTTTAACCTTAGCCGGTGATGTGTCGCCTTACAATTGTGTTTTGAAAATTAGTTACGTTAGTTAGTTATGTTAATATTATGATTATTATTATTTATGTTATGTAAGTTTTAGACATTTCATCTGAATTCAAAGTAAACTAGTGCCGCTGAGGGTATTATTAAAATGACCAAATGAAGCAGTAATTTCCGGCATTTTTGAAATTTCAAGTTCAGATCGTCCGGTTTCCGCTCGATGCATTCATATCCGGGCACCTGATATGAGGTTCCGGTATATTACCCTTTCGGGACCAATTGGACGCGCGCATTTTGTGTGTATTTCAGTCAAATTACTCAATACAAAATGCATTGAGCCATGACTAATCCATACTGAATATGAATGACATCACTTTTTAACATATTCATCAATGTAGGTACACATAAATTTATCAGTTTTAGAGTTGAAGCAGTAACAATAATACTCAGTATATTCCTTTAACTAGTATTTAAAATTTAATATTTAAAAAAAAAACCATTATCCAATTAATTCATAATTAATAAATTGACACTCCAACGTAATGTATCAGTTTCTCTTTAATATTACCTATGCGCGACATACAGAAGATATATTATTTGAATACTATATGATAGTTTTATAACTTATGATTATACCATATAATTTTTTATTTATTAAAAGTATTCGGAGACATCTTCCTCTTGAGGCAGCCCGTCTACTTATAAATACATTTGTGGTGTCACGTGTGGACTATTGTAACAGCATCTATGCTGGCCTGCCAATGTTTCAACTGGATAGATTACAATCCATTCTACCGGATAATATATGGAGTTTCCAAACTCTCTCATATAACATCCCTTTTACATCAGATACATTGGGCTCCGATTACCTGAAATTTAAATTATGCTGGTTGATGTACAAGGCGATACACAACATGGCGCCTCTGTATCTTCAAGAATTTTGTATCCCAGACAATTTGAATGAATTTGACGTGTAACTCTCAGGTCAGCCTCTACTTCAGCCGCAGGAAGAGTTGCAATACTGACCAACTGTTGCCAGAAGTGTAAAATGAGTGAACGGGCATTTGCGGTGGCAGGTCCAAAAGCGTGGAACTCTTTGCCCTCCGTCATAAGAAATAGTGCATCAGAGACTTTATTTAAGAAGAAACTAAAAACGCACCTTTTCAAAAAGTCATTTCCATAAATGAAAATAACAATTTTTAATCTTAAAAACAAAGATAATTGTAGAACTATAAACAGTTTATGTGTAAAGCGTCCGTGAGGTGAAAATTTTTGCGAAAATGGCGCTATACAAATTATCTATTATTATTATTATTATAAAATTTCACACTAATTACATTTCTACAGATAATCATTGAAAATCATCACCGTAATCAAAAATATATATATCAAACTATTAACGTTTTAATGCATGACTATACGTGTATGATGATAACAGAAATATTTACCTGTGTAGGGATAATGTATCATTACGAGGTGGTACCTTTTTTTCAACCAATCGTAAATACTAGTTTTCAAAAATATCGCCTTTGAGTAGTACAGTAATTTTAAAAGTTTAATTGAGATAAAATAAGAATATTTATAATGGTATTTATCATCAATTTTCTGATAATGGTGGGAAGCATTTCGTCCCAGTAATTGTTAGTATGAGGCTGTGAATTATTTTACAGAATTTTGAGTCGACAATTTTAAATATTTATCGGAAGAATAATTTTCAAAGTACTCGTATAATTTATGGTGTTTGCAAATTTCAGAAACCAATATTTCATTTTAAGCTCAGTTTATAATCTTTATAATGGTTGTACCACCTTGTGCTTCCTGTCGCTGGAGCGTCAGCCACCGAAGATGGCAGCAGGTGCGACAGCGAGACGCAAATATTATAGTATAAAGGTATTACTGTGTTATATGAGGCAGCGGCACAGCGCGTGCCCGAAGGAAATGCTTCTTGAATATGCTAGTCGGGGAAACTGGGACACGACGAGGCTATTTAAATATGCCTACGTACATTTTTTAAGTTCATTTACTTAACATCTCATTTGACATGTGTACTGGGTGTAACACACCTAGTGCACAATAATTTTGGGGGTATGTTCAAGCTGCGTGTGCGTAAATTCAAACATGTCAGAGATAAAAGCCTTTGAAAAAAGGCGTAGTTATGCGATTATTTCGATTAATTCAAATATTTTATTGATTCCAAATTATGTATTGAATACAATAAATTTAAATTTCAACCGAACCGAACGAGTGGCCAGACTATTTTTTATTAAATGGTTTAGGGTCTGAAGCAAAAACAATGGCTAGATTCGCAAATATTTCATTCAAAGTACGTGAACTTAAAGCTTAACATGGTTTGGTACAAATCTTATACATTATTAGAAGAACACATTCTTATTGTGAAGTTGGAATTATTCAGAACATATTTTTATACTAATTAAATGTATTAATTAGAAATATATGCATATAAAATCAATTTTATCGAAATTATTGTTGTTACGTCACCGGGATTCGAACCTGGATCTCTTTCCAAACAGTGGAAGGTGCATTATCCAAGGTGTTCTTCTAATAATATATAAGTTGTATCAATATGTCCAAAATATAATAAAAATGAATTGTTAATTCTGGCGTCTGCTATCGGTTTACTCAAAGGTGTTTGAGATTTCGTAAAAACAAAGTAGATAGCTCTTTCAAATAATGGAACGATAAATGTATTCATTTGAAAAAGGTGTAACATATAAATTCAAAAATTTCTCGTCAAAAATAATGTAGCTGTAGCATAGTTGGATAATGCACCTTTCTCGGTTTGAAAAGAGATCCAGGTTCGAATCCCGGTGGCGCAACAACAATATTGACAAAATTGATTTTATATACATATATTTCTAATTAATACATTTAATTAGTATCTATTTAAATCTGTACAATAATATTTTCCGATCCCATATATTTTTCGATGAATTTTCGTTTCAAAAACATACAGCCCATACAGGATCCAAGAGCAGAGCCAACGCCAGAGAGGCGTTTGGACGTTGCACCAAGGATAATAATTGAAGGGTAAAATCCATATAATTAATAGATCTCACAACGCACTTATTTCCAGCATTACGAATTCTAATTGTATAGTAAAAATTTCTATTGTTGTAGGAAATAATGTAATTTCCCTTCTTTCATTCATTTTTTTTTAATTTGATTTCCATCTTTCATTTCCTTCATTCTTTCTTCATTATTTACTTCTTTACTACTTAAAATTATGTCTTCTCCCCATCACCCGTCGACAAATTCTTATAATGGTCCACCCGGGAGAAGAAGATTCGTGCATGGGCCGCCGGTTGAAGGAGTGTTCTGGCCAATTACCAGGCACTCGGAAACGGCGGTGGATGCTGCTCCCAGGAGACCAAGAAGGACGGATGCAAGAAGATGTTAATTTTTTACAGCAGGAGCAAGAGGAATCGCCCCAGGTCGACGTATTATTTATAAATTATTATTGTCGTCGTCGCCTGTTATGTAGCTCCAAAATTAAATTTTATTTTTTTTTATCAAAAAAATTATTATTATAGCAGTTTTCAGTTCTTTTTAACGTTTGTAATAAATTTTAACGGAACATTTGCTGATTCTCTTTTATTATGAAATATCACCTTTCACGTTTTACTGTCTTTTTTAGTAGTTTATTTCCCAGAAGATGGCAAGGTTGATCTCGGTATTATGGTAAGTAGATAACTTCTGATTCATGTACTCACAAATTCATGCTCTCTCGTGCTACTAGTCGGTGGAGAATAGTCCGCCAGAACACGCCTCACATTGGCGCTTCCAAGTCGTGGCGGGCTACATATACCTCACAATATATCCTACGTACAATTCTAAATTGTATTATATTTTCTAATATTAAAATAAAATAAAAAATGTATTAAATTAAATCAAATTTCTACAATTCAAAGTGCAAAATTCGAGAGAGAATTGTGACCATCTTGGCCCCAGCTTCCTCATCGGGATGTACCATATTATTTTTTCAGCATCCGATGGTTTCGGTGGGTTTGGATTACATCCGCCGGACAAACAACACGGGGGTTGGTTCGGATCCTCGCTTCACGATCTACTCCGGAAGCGAGGCGGCGAACCTACCTTCCACTCTAACACAAAAAACCACGAACGTGTTTGAGTTTTGTATGACCGTTATGTTTTATTTTGTGATTTTGTAATCGCGGAATGCTGTGTTGGCGGGGAGGGGCGGGGAGGGAGAGTCGCAGCTGTGCGCATTGTTCCTTTAAGTGCTCTTTAATTTAAAGGCACCAAATTAAATAGAAAAATTGAATGAGAATCAACGACATGTTCCGGAACAAGCAACCCTTTTCTCATTTCTAACGTTTCAATTACGCATTACTCGAACAGAGAATCATGGGGTGGGTTTTTAAATCAATCACCTCTACAAAAAATCACCTCATTATTTAATTCTTTTGATAATAGGTTTATTAAAACAAATGAATTGGGCTATATTATACTTATTCTATGGTTCGTTGAAGTTAATTGTCTTTAATATCAATTATTTGTGATGGCAAAAATAAAATCAAAATATTATATGATCGAACAAATTATTCTAATTTGTTCGATCAAATAAAATATATTATTTTTTAGGAGAACACATTCTTATTGTAAAGTTGTAATTATTCAGAACATAGGTCTGTAATATTTTAAATATGAATTAAATATCACAGACCTATGTTCTGAATAATTACAATTTCACAATAAGAATGTGTTCTCCTAAAAAATAATAAAGTTGTATCAATGTGTCCAAAATTTAATAAAAATGAATTGATAATTCTGGCGTCTGCTATCAGATTTACTTAAAGGTATTTTGAGATTCTGTAAAAATAAGGTAGATGGCTCTGTCAAATGATGGAACGATTAAATGTATCAATTTCAAAAAAGGTAACATATAAGGTCGAAAAATTGTCGCTAAAAATAATGCCGCTGTAGCTTAGTTGAATAAAGCACCTCCCCCGGTTAGGGAAGAGATCCAGGTTCGTATCCCGGTAGCGCAATAACAATATTTTTCGATAAAATTGATTTTATATGTATATCTTTATAATTAATATATTTAATTCATATTTTAAATATATTAAAAAATAAATTAGTTAGAAAATCTTAAATAAATATTTTACTAGTTATCATACTTTATAGCTATGAATATCTTAAATTTTTAACGGTAAATCTTAAATTGGAAAGGAAAAATTCTAATATTCTAAATTATTTATTTACAATACCAAGCTACAGTGCCGCTTTACTTTAGGAACTGCCTTTATAAGTAAATAAAATAAACAGTTAAACATCAGTGGTTTAATACAAAATTTCTTGTACTCTAAAAGTTAAAATTTCTAACCATTAGTTACCGCAAAAAAGGATGCTTTCAGCCAGAATAATTTTACAAGTTTAATATCTCATTCGCTGGCCTAAGGCAATGGGGAGGTAGCGGGTCTAGAATGAATTAAAGGTCAAAATCTCGGTGGAGCTTTGTTGGTAGGCATTCATGTGAATTAGACCGGATGTTAGCAACCCTTATTCATATCAGAGTACTGGGGCTGCAAACTTCTCTTATAAACAAACATTTGTTTTCCAAGAGGATTACATTTTGATCAAGATTCTGTACAATATTATGGAGGTTTAAGAGGTCGTCTGAAGGCTGTACACTGAATATACTTATCATCAGCTACGTGTTACGAGTAAGCAAAGTAGCTAATGATTAATTATGTTAAATTGAATACGCTATGGTAGGAAATACTAAGAAAATATATATTTAGCAGTCGTCTTTGTTCTATTTTTTGAGAGTGTATTTTTTAAATTTTAAAAACCGTTAAAATCGTCACATAAATCAACTTAACTTAATAAATTTATTATAACTTAATTCTAAGACGATTCGACATAATAATATGTAATAAAATATAACGAGTCTATGATCTATTTAAAAATATTGGACTGCATATACTTAACAATGAGAAGTTTTATAGAAAGCACATAGATGTTTGTTTTGATTTAATAAAATCGTTTTTTTTCTAATATAATTTTTTTTTTAAATTATTTAAAAAAATTATATTGATTTGAAATCCCTACCAACGTGGGTCGTTTTATCAATACTATACATTTTATTTTTAAATTTATGATAAAAATGTATTTAATGATGCTTAAATACTTAATTAGTGATTCATTAAAATAATGGGAAATGTTTATTTTTGAAGTGTTTAAAAAACAAGTCATCATTAATACAAAGTGAGTGTGTAAGGGGCTCGTTTTTAGTAAAACATCTAGTTCACCTTGACCAACTGTACATTTAGTTTAGTATAACAATAGTGATTGCGCAATCTTGCGCGTCCCGCGAAATGGAATACGACAATTCCGGTCGTAAATCGGAATCACCGCGGGATAAGAGAGGGGAAATAGGGAAACGTGGAAACGAGGGGAAGGGAATCTAGTCGAAGGACCAGTGTCCTAGGGAACCGGGATTCGGAAGGACTGTTCGCCTTACCTTGTGTATGACGCTTCCGCAAATCACACAATGTTTGCACGAGGATGGTGACGATTTCCGCTCTCGACTGAAGACGGCGATGTCAATGTGCATCCACGGCACACACAAATAATACAAACTATGATCAAACAAAACACAGTGCTGATGCACTGGAGTTGAAAGGGTCCACACCGCGAATGGTATCGCGATGTCAAGATCGAACACAATATCGTTCAAGTTGACGTCGTTGGCGTCAAGGTCACATTTCACACTGGTGGGCAAGTATTATGATAGGTCATGGGTAAGACCTTGGACGCGGGCATGTGACAACAACAATTTTCGCGCCCGATATTACAAACGCGCTAAAGTGTACTTTGCAAGTACGGAACAAATAGAAAAGATGCCTACTTATTTAACTTTCCATACTAAATTATTATGCAAAATTACAAAATCTTATTGATCAGCGCGATAAGTTTTTAAGAACGTTTGTAAATTGATCATAAAGTGCATCAGTTAGGTTGACTGTATGCACCCAGTGACACGTGTTTTGCAAAATACTGCAAAAAATATGGATAAATGATCTCAACATGAACACCTTTCACTTGACATGAAAAGGATTGCAAATTTTTAAATATAGAATCTTTCCCTTTGAACAATTTGCACTGTGATCACGTGCCATGCCATGTGTATTTTAAAATGGCGTAGTATAATTTAAAATTATATGCTATCGAAAAATTGCAATGAGAAGTCAGTTCCTTGTTCTCAAATTACTATATTTTAGGAGACTTATATCCTTGCTGAGAAAATTATCATGTATTATTAGAAGATAACAAAATAATTAACCATCTTATCATCACAAAACACTCTTCTCTTCTGACACACAACTCTCGCCTCACCCGCATTCATACTTTTCATGCTTGTTCGTCGATTGAAGAGGCTACTAATAGGTGTCTGGTTTACCTAGTTATATCAATTCTTATAATAGTTTGATATTATTATAAATATCAAAATAATTTTAAAAAAAGAAGATAAAATAACTATTTTATTTATTGAATATGTAAATATTTTAGTTTTATAGTTTTTTAACAACTGATTATCATTTTCATCTAGACCATAGTTTCAGTTTCAGTCTGACTGAATAGGTTATATTTAATTTAGTTGTTATTTACACCTGTTGATCTCTAAAATTAGCCGTACGGAGTTACTGGTGGAAGATGAAGGAGTGGTTGTAACGGGAATATTGAGAGGAGAAGAGATGGGTTAGAAAATGTAATATTGTTTATAAAATTAATACCCAGGTTCAAATTCCTTTTTATTTCTAAACTTACTCATAAGAATTTACTATTGCAATCTTTGCATGAAATTTCGTAAACCTCGCTTTTTTCTAAGTTATCTATTTTTGACTCCTGTATTTGTTTGAATTTAGTTTAATACTTCACCTGTCGATGAGAATGACTGATTCTCTCGAAACTTGAGTAGAGTAATAACATTGTTTTATTTATATCCATCCATATATACTGCCTACATATTTTTTAGACTCAGAAACATCTTATCACTCACATATCTGAAAATAATATATTAGGCGTTTGTACAGTCACATTTGCAATATTGGATGAGGAGGTGCATATAAAACTTCAATGTCACAATTAGAAATCACTCAAAAAATGATAATAAAAATTATTCTAAAAAAAGACTATCCAAGTATACAACTTTTCACAGATTTTAAAGTACCAAAAATAATTACCATATACAAAAAAAATTCAATAATTCAAATTTTCAAAATTAAAAATCAATTAAATTTTAGAAGCGAATTCCAATCTACAAGATATAGAGTTCAAATTGATATCCCAAAACTAAAATATACCGCAACTCAAAATCAATATGTTTATCAAGGTATCAAATTTTTTAACAATCGCCCAATCACAATTAGAAAAATTACGGACTATCATAAATTTGTAACTGAAGTAAAAAAAATATGTACACAGACTAACTGAAACATAAATTAACTCGAATATACTCCTTCTCTATACACGAGTCTTACTCTCATAGAGAAGAAACAAATGTTAAAATATATATATCCACTGATTATTGAAATTGTATTATATTTTTAATATTAATAAAATATATATATATATCATTTGTATTTGAATAATATTTATTATTTAATGAATTACATTTCGTTTTGCGTATTCTGAATAAAAATCACTATAATCAAATATCAGAACGTTCTTTGGTGTCATATTACAATTATTCTAAATTTAATATGCCAGCTGTAAAATGATGAATACTTAATTTTTTGCTCAAGCAAAAGATCTTATCCATGAAAGCGCGGGTTTTCATATACCACCCGTTCTGGAGCCGACCCGGAAATTGCAATGTAATATTTCAGTTTATTACACACCGAATTAAAATAATATACCAAATGTGCTATGATAAACGAACGAACATATTAATAGTTTCACCTTTTTGTGTTTAACTATCGTATTAGCAGCTGCTTTCGATGGTTGTATCTAAATTAAGACGGTTTCCGATGACATAATTACTGAGCACGCCTGGCACACGACCGCCACTTCCTTCAGAACACGAGTTCACCTTTTCACTTAGCATATCCCGTTTTTTTCTACCCTTACAAAAAAATATGCCATTCCACATTGTCCCATATTAAAACCGCCCATAAGTCCACTTCTACGACGCGTCAAATCTTTCTTTTGAGAAACTGTGCACGACATTATGACCCTTATTTACAAATAGCGCTGCGTATCTTATGCCGTTTCAAGTGTTTATCGCATATGTTAGTTCTTGCGCGAAGTTTAACTCGAGGCAAGGTGCAAGGAAGTGGACCATTTTTTTGGCATATTATTTGTTTGAGATTTTCGTCAGCCACCCCTGAATCTCGTGCTATGGCTACCGCTATTGTTTGGGGAGGTGCGTGTGCGCCGAATTGTTTGAGTTTTATTTAAATATTTTTTTGTGCGATAAAAGCGCGACTGTCGCATTTATCTAATCTAAAAACAGACAAGAAAACTCGTGCTTAGCAAACTTCAATCAGGAATTATTTCTTCCTCTACGTATTCTGTGGTAATGCCAGCTTACAAATCATCGTGATTTTATATTAGTTAATTAGTGTGAGAACTGTCACTTTTATATGTGTGTGTTAGTGATGGTAAACCGTCACGTGACTGTGATTATGATTTAACGATTTAACGATAATTAGTAACTAAGATTTAACTATCAGAGACTTGCTTTTTAGTGTAGCAGTCATTGCTTGAAGAATTACGTTAATCAGCTATCAAACATCGTTACAATCGAACAAAATCACAGTCACAATAACAGTTAAAATAACGGTTTAAATAACGATTTTACCATCACTAGTGTATGTGTACGGGTATGTCAGATGAGTGGTGGGGGTCATGGGATATAAGAGGCTATCACTAGGCAAACAAGTCTCTTTTCCCGTCGTTCCTTCGCAATAGCAATAAGCAATATCTGAGTTATATTATTGTACCTTTCGGTAAATATATTATTGTAATAAACAAGTGTTGTTACCCAGTATGTATGATACCGAGTTTCACTGCAAGCAACTTGAGTGTACAATAAGAGGAAATAAGCCAAGGGAATCTGTGAGAGTATTTCCAAAGGCACCACACTGGTGCAGTCAAATTGGAAAGTCACTACAATCAGATTTCAAATACAAATTAAATGTTTCAATTAAAAAGATATACAGATAAAACCAATTTATCGTAAAAATAATTATTTGTTGCCACTCAGTCTCGAAACAGAAACCCTTTTTATCTGAGGAAGTGCGCTGACCTATTACACCATATGGGCATAGTAAGTTAACGACAAATTTTCGTTGCATACTTATATGTTACATAAATAATTGGACAAAATACTTTGTTTAAGCGAGTATTTATTGATTATTCTACATGTTTCGATACCTATGATATATTCGTTAAGAAACAATCCATACTGAAATTAAAAATACAAGCATAGATAGAAACATATTTATAAATAAATACTTGTATACACATATATAAATGCTTGTATTTTTAATCTCAGTATACATTGTTTCCCGAAGAAGATACCATATGCATCGAATATGTAGAATAATCAATAAATAGTGGTTTAAAATAAGTATTTTGTCCAATTATTTATATAAAATGAGGCCACAAAGTAATATTTCAGATATTAAAGAAGTTATATGTTACACTTTCAAATTGATACATCTGTTATTACCACAGACTACCAAATATATAGACATGGGCTAACGCAAATTCCTTGTTTCAATATTTTCATTTTTATGTCACGCACGTGATCACTTTGGTACCACTTTCGCAATCAAATAGCTCTGAAACTTTTTAAAAATATATTAGTCTATCGGAACGAAAATTTAAACGCTGACAATAATATGTATTAATGTAAAAATACGTTGTGTTTACACAAAGATTTAATTTTCGAAGAGTAAATTCTTTTACTGTTGCATAAATGTGTCATAAATTATCGGATTTATGTTTCCACAAATAATATGTGTTGAATGCTCCTCGTCCCGCAACTTATGTTCCAAGCCCCTCTCCTATATATCCACCGGTCTGTGGTTATTCCATTATTTGAAATTAATCTACTTTTTATTTACGGAGAATATCAAACATCTTTGAGTAATATCCGATATGAGACACCTGAATTAAATGGATTAATTCATTCTTATTAAATTTTTAGAAACATTAATATAACTTATATATTTTTAAGAACACGTTATTATTACACCTGACGCGTACTATTTTATTTAATAAATATCGGTTTCTTGTAATACTTTATTACTATTTCTACTGTAGAACAAATATGTTCTAGAATAATAATTCAGACTGATGAGAAGAAGATAACAGTTTAATAAAAGATCTTTCATGACCTTCAATATCTTCATTCCAAAATAAGATAATCATTGTTAAAAAAAAATGATCGTATAAGAAATAAAATAAATGTGTTAGCGAGTTATGTAATACTTTTCACGATTCTTGATTCTAGATCTTAATAGTAATGTATCAGAAGTGCATGTTCAAGGAAAAAGATAAACCTGACGAAGAGACGATATATAAAAAGGAAGGAAGGTCATGGAATGGAGGCTTTGCATTGGTAGAAGTGTTGGTCATCTCCAAGCTCGATGGAGCGACATCAGAAAAGTAGCGGGCAATAGATGGATGAGGACTGAAGATGGAGAATTGGTAATCCTTGGGAGAGACCTTCATCTGGCAGTGGAGAAACACAGGATAATGATGATGATGCTGAATGTATATATTTTCAAATGCGGCCATCTTTCATGGCATTCTGCTCTTTAATACAATAACCATAAATCATAACCAGTTCCGAGAGCAACAACGACATTTTATCAAAGATTCTACATGTTCTTAGCCCCGAAACTGTACAACACACTCATCACCAACTGGAAATCGTTCACTTCCAATAAGATTACACAAATATGGACCCAATGTATGATCCAATTGGGTAGAGATCAATCAGAAGCATCGTTATCCAATATTCTAACATAATCATTATATAGTGTCTAATAATAATTACTACATTATTATTATTATTTTATCTATTTTTATTTTTATTCCTGTTGAGTCTTTATCTTTCTTGAATTTAAATAACACTTTAACACAGACGGCAGTCTAGTAAAGTGGCCAGGACAATGCTGTTTATATTAAAGGTGGAGTCTACTCCATCCTACACAATAAACTACTTAATTGCAATATAATTGTATCCTATGTTAATCATGTTATATTATAAATATATTCACCTCTCTTACAACAAAAACATGTATGTCAATAAAGTCCAATAAATAAAGTACAAAACCTTTGCAAATATTGTCATTAAACACAAACCTTTTACTCAATCTAACAACAAATACTATCGTCGCATAATAAATAATTGAACCCGGGTACACTATTATAAAAGGCTGTGTTTGTCAACCTTTACTAAAAATTACACAATGTCCACTTAACCAATATAATTACGGCGCTCTGAAAGCCTTTTTTTTTTGATATGTTACATCTTCAGGGTTTTTGGATGGCACTTACTTCACCATTAAATCCCTTTGTGTGTTCTTCTATCCAATTTTCTTAAACTGGCACGCCATTTGGCCGTTTGAAGTATGTCCCTTGAAGGGAAGGCGGTATGTTTTGTGATCGATGTCTATTAATTGCGCATCGCCGATCTCACGTTAAAGTGACATTGCTGTACCATATGTTGAAACATATGTCATTTTACAAACTAAAATTTGCGTTTTTGGAATAGATATTTCTAATAATGTTTGCTATCTTAAAAACAACCAAACTAAATTACATTTCTCTAAAAGTTTTCAGCATATTGATAATTATTTTTTGTTTTAGTAAAACGGCAAGAAACGTAAATACGAAAATAAAAGAACGTCGCCTTTGCCTAAAAAAGCCATAACTTTTCATAATTTCTAATCACTTAATTGAAACTGATCACTCTTTCGATTGTCGTAAATATAAAATTCTCTACTCTTTTTTTTTGTGTCACAAATGTTTTTCCGATTTATACTTTTTTGTATTCTATTCGACGGTCTGTAAGTAATTAATTATTAATGTTTTATAGATTGTATCCCGAAGAGAAATTTATGTTTATGTGTTTTAAAAATTTATTTATTCTCCAGTATCTAGTTTACCTGATCATACAAGGTCTTTCCAGGACGTCTTCTATTTCTAACACCATCAATACTCGTATTGTAATACCTTTCTTATCTTTCTTATCATATTTTCTCATTCACTCATTCCATAAGAGTTGATCCGTACAGGAAACAAGAATGTAGACAAGGGTGGTTCGCCGATCTCAGCTTCTCTTAATCGGCGATGATGATGATAATTATGAGGTCGAAAGAAATGAAAAACGAAATATGTTCAATATAGGCACACTTCGGTGGCAAAATCGAAAATGGCTTCCGCCTACAGAATACTCTGTCTATATTCAGATTCATAACAATACATAAAGTCATATTTGCAAATACCAACACGGCGACAAGCCGCCGCCATAACGTCTAAGAGGTTTTTGTTTTCCTGAAATCTATCCCATGGGTTTTTGGCACCACGCCGATGATTACACCTTTAAATTATTGACACGTGTCTTATCATATCAATTATATGGCGCCTCCTCGGCAAGTAATCCTGTGCGATACAAGAATATAAGCGACTTCTGCATTAGTATTTTCCGTGACCTTTATACTCGTAGATGTTTCTAAATTATGTTCGTATTATTAGGAGAACACATTCTTATTGTGAAGTTATAATTATTCAGAACATATGTTGTGTTCTGTTATGTTCTGAATAATTACAACTTTACAATAAGAATGTGTTCTCCTAATAATAAAGTTGTATCAATGTGTCCAAAATTTAATAAGAATGAATTGACAATTCTAGCGTCCGCTATCAGATTACTCAAAGGTATTTGAGATTCTGTAAAAATAAGGTAGATGGCTCTTTCAAATAATGTAACAATTAAATGTATTAATATCAAAAAGGTAACATATAGGTTCGAAAATTTGTCGCTAAAAATATTGTCGCTGTAGCATAGTTGGATAATGCACCTTCCCCGGTAAGGAAAAAGATCCAGGTTCGAATTACGGTGGCGCAACAACAATATTTTTCGATAAAATTGATTTTATATGTATATTTTTCTAATTAATATTTATGTTCGTATTGTTTATGTTTTAGATTATAAGTAAGAATCATGAGGCGATCCCGCAATAACAAATGCTCTTTTCTAAAGTTTTCCTCTTAATTTTTTTTTTTAATTCATGTATTCTTCCCTCCTTAATTTCGCATCTCACAAATTTTGTACCATAATTAATTTGAAAATGTTTTATTTTGTTACAGGTGAGTGTCTTCTGTGTATTGCCAGAATGAATCGTTCAAAGCGTGAGTATTAAGATGTTTTTTTTATTAAATATATACGTATTTTAAAATTGCGCTACTTTCTTTAGAAAATGGCATTTTTGTAAATCAGCCACAGTGCAAGATATTATTTGTGAGCTGATTCGTGATTCACCTGTAATTTGAATTTATCTTGACAACCAATTTGATAGCTGATAGATGATTTGTACTCAGTTTAGTTTGCCATTTCACATAAATAGACTTACGCCAGAACAACGCTTGCAAATTATACAAATTTATATCGAAGATCGTGGTTCTGTTAGCGAAACTTACCGTGCGCTACGTCGAACAAGTAATTCGAATAACCATGGATCGTTTTCGCACCATGCATACTCTAATTGATAATACGCATCCGCAGAGACGTCCTACAGTGCGCACCGAAGAAGCTGTTGTTTCTTCAAAAATGATGCCGGTCAGAACGTTACAGTCAATAGAGAGCGCTATAGATCCATCATTATTGTGGAAGAGCTGTGGCTTCAACAAAACGGCGCAACATGCCACACAGCGCGCGCCACGAGTAATTTATTGAAGGAAATATTCGATGAGAGCATAATGGACATGTGAACTGGCCTCCAAGATAGTGTGATTTAACACCATTGGATTATTTTCTGTGAAGATATGTGAAGTCGCTAGTCTACGCCGATAAATCAGAGACAAAAGAAGCCAATATTCGTCGCGTTATTGCCGATATACGTCCCCAGATGTTCCAAAAAGTGGTTGAAAATTGAACTATATTCGAGCCAACCGTGGCGCCCGTATGCGCGAAATCATATTTAAACACTAATGTCATACAATTATCTTTCCAATAAAGTCAATACCGTGGCCATTACCACGATTTTTATTTCATTTTAAAGTTTTATACCTCTAAAAAAAACACTCTGTATATCGAGTATTTTTAGCAGTACCTTATATGGTATATTTTGAATTATCGTTTGTATATCCGCACCACTCGAGAAATACATTTTTCTCATTATACATCAAGATGAAAAATCATTGTTAATAGAATTCACTGACCTGACTTAAAATTAACTTATTTAAAATGAGCACGTTTCCCGTGTGTGCTAACGGCTTATCAGCTATTTTATTTGTTCTATGTGTTATTTTAAACTTATCTGTTAAACGTCTTTTCAAGGTAGAAGAATACCTAATATTTATTAAATAGGTCACTGTATAATGTTTAATCTTTTGCCCGTAGTGTATGAAATATTAATTATATACTCGGTATAAAAGCATTTACTTGACAGGTTACTATTGAAAACACAATATAATGCCAGCTCTACAGAGATGTAGTATTTTTTAGATAATAAAAATAATAATAATTCATTAACCACACTGTGAGTTTATTATACTCTTTTAAAAAAGTTTTCTTCTTCTTCTTCTTCTTCTTCGTCATCTTCAGTAAAAACGTGTGTAGTGTGAAGTAAACAACGTTGTGTTTTATTTCAATAAATTTTTTTTTTCAAAAAGTAAAATTTTTAATCACAATGGACTTCCACAAAGTTAATCACGAAAATTTTGAAATATTATATTCACCAACCGGTTTCGAAAAATACTTTATCTTCATTTGGATGATTAAAAACTCAAAACAAATTAAATTAATTATTTATTATTAAAATGAACAATCACGACGTGTTTGCGTTAAATGTTAATATAATTTTAAATCTCTTATAATAATATATAATAAATCATAGTTTTCGTCTTAATTGTTAAATGATATAAAAAAAAACATTAAATGTGAATTTTTATTATAGATTTTGAAAGACAGTCTTTTGATGTACCTATCCAGAGTTACCATGCGTAATAAATATTATTATACATATATGTATTTTTATTTTTTTACACACAGAAACGTATCTTCATGTTTAGGAATGTCTTTACGAAGGGAGCATTTATATGTAAAAGTGAATATAGCAAAATTGTTATCATGTATATTTTCAATATAACGAATTATGATTTAGCACCAAAGTGATACAGAGGTATCTTCTACTCACCTGTCTTTCAGACCTCCTTGGATCCTGTAATTATATGGGTACAGGTAACGCACGCGCATCACGCTAGCCACATGTTGGACTCCCGGGGTTTCCTTCAATAAGATCGACTGCCGATCGGCGACACGCTTTTGTTGCCCGATCAATTATTACAAATCAATGAATCCATATGTCGTCATTAAAGTTTTAGATATATTAAGAGATAGTTTCATAGAGACGATTATTAATGACAAATGCTAAGTATAATTAGAATTCTGAATATAATTTGAAAGTAATGTTAAGGTTTTTAAAAAAATTTTACCCGAAAAAAAAAACATTGATAATATGATAATATAATCATAAACATAGAATCCCAAGAAGGTGCGTACTTACTTACATACATACCAGCCCAGGTACTTAATTACATATTATACATACTGTTTATGTATAATAAATGCCTTCGATAGCTGGAGCCCAGGTTTTTCGATTAACAATAGGTACACTTATGATATATGAACTGCCCTAACCTTTTTAATTTTGCTGTCTTTCTGGTCCGATGTTGTTGTTCTTTTAGCTGGGTTGTCTTCTTTAGATTTCGACCGACCGAAGCGCGCACTGGTGTTTTATTTGGACCGCTGGACTGGTCAAAGCACAGGATGTAATAAAAATGACTGTCGGTCACCGTCTTCTTAGCTTTCCGATAAATGGGTGGCAATACTCACACATACACATGTACATTATTATAAACCAAAAAACCCAGTGGTGCCAATCGAAGTAACAAGGCGCGTAAACACATACCATCCCAGATACTCATTTTCGCAGGTGCACCTTCTATTAGCTAGTAATATTAGCAGGGTAGCTGGGATACAAATTCATCTGCATTTGGTAACATTCATGTGATATTTCACACTTTACGATTAATATTCCACCGTGAGATAGGTATAAATATGAATAACTTATAACAGTAATATTATTATTTTCTTACAGTGCAATACCAAGTCAAGGTAAAATTCTTTTATATACCATTCGTCAAATTTGTTTAGCACCAAATTACATGATTTGGATCTTTCATTCTTCAATTATTATACTTTATTTCCTCATTACTGAAGAACATGACTCTCACGAGGTGTCCTGTTACTGCTCATGTCTATCTCTTCTTCTTCTTTCTTCCTGCCTTCGCGGCTCGTAACGCACTTCCACAAGTTCCGATCCTTGGTCGCCCTCACAGCTGACTCCAGCTCCAGTGTGTCTCCAGCCAGATGCAACATATCTATCTACCGTTTTAGCACTCTTCCAGGTCTTCTTTGGTCCAAAATTGTGCCCAGTATAATCTCCCTTTCTAGATTTATCACGCTCCTGTCTATTTCAATTTTAATCTTCTTTATGTTTTGAAATACCTTCTTATTATTATTATTTTTAATATAGATACTTACACGAAGTATGTGTAATCAACAGGGGCATCCAGTGCATACAAGTAAAAAAGCTGTGCATTACTAAAAATTCTGGGAAACAAATATAAATTAAATAATTGGATTAACATAAACGGAAATATTATTTTACAATTAGCGCCATCTGTGTACCAGTAGAGACTTAAATTGTTTAGTTCTAAAAATTACCACGACAACTTACCGCTGTACCCATGGCGTTCTTGTGTATTTGCCGCATCGAGCTATTCACATTACTCTGTTGTGCCTTTAAGCTAGTGAATTACTCAAGTCATATAACTGGCTATTTACTGAGTTAAAAATTCCTTTCGGTTGATTCGTTTTACATGGAATCGTTACCTATACTGTTTTTTAACAGAATAACATTAGAAAGAAACTGCGTGCAAATCATTGAAGTGTCTACTTCCTCTTTTACTAATTCGCGAATTTTACTATCTTACTGATTTTAACGTGATGGTTTCATGATTGTTCTTTAATTTGGTGCATGGATTGGTTTTTTAATTTGGTAAAAACAAAAAGCAATTGGCATAACTATTTCCTACGTTAACCTTTAATAAAAATAATTATTTCTTTTTTAAGGATTTTCAAACAATAAATTAATCATGTACAGTCATAGGAAGTGTTCTTAAAAACGTCAATACATTTATTATATGGGTAAGAAGGTATTATTTTACGTTAAAACTTAAACTTTAAAAATACTATTAATAGTACTCTAAAATTACAAATAAATTCAAGTTATTGGTTTTGTCTAAAGACGTTGGTTAAACGAAAGTACACATATTGTATAACATATTTTATATATTATTGTATAATATCATTGGTAACAGCATAACCTAAATCTATGCCTACTGCACGCCACTGTGTCTTATCATATCTTAAGTATCTTATCGCTAGAGCAATAAGCACGTCACGAATGGATTCCTAGAATAAAATTGATGTCTATTAAGCTACATTATTTTCGATGTTTTTGTGGCAACTTTTAAGTACGTATATTCATGTTAATTATTCAAACATTACATCAACGTAGAAGCGCAGATAAATTCAACAAATTCAAATTTGAGTGGAATTCTCTAGCGACTGGAGGTGAAATAGACAGAAGAATCGAGGCTTCTAGTGGTGTTTTACATTCTGTTTATAGTGTGACGATAAAGAAATCCCAGTTAAGTGACAAGACCAAACTGACTGTTATTAATGCTGTGTCCATTTTAATTTATGGTCACCGAATGTGAATTCTCACGGAGAGAGTGAGAATCCAGGCCGTCGAAACGTTACATGTTAAGGGAGTAGCAACAGTAACATTATTGAACTTGTGGAGGCCCTACTTACACCTCACAGAGTCATATTATATAAATAAACACTTAACAGTCGTGTAGTCCGCTTGGTACCCGCGAAATGCAGACAACAATACACCGCGACGCGACTAGTCTAAAAAACCACCAGAACCGCTCACTCTTCTCCTGGCTATCTCATCGGACACATCTTTTCGCACGCGTCTTGGCACCGCCTTCAATGAACTTGGTTTATATTGAACTTTGTTTAATGTAATAAACAGTTTAATTTCAATTGTGCTTCTTATGTAAACAATCGCAACTATCGTGGGTACTGGTTCATTCAAATCAACCTGATCTAGCCGCATACACAAACACATTCAGAACTCATTCCTCTTCAAGTAATATGGTAACATACATACGGGAGAATTCGAATAGGTATAGGGTCCTTGATTCTTCTGATACTACAGAATCTTTAACAGCATCCGAACTCCATCCGAGTAATGCACTCGGTAAATACAATCCTCATACTGGTGACCTTTTCGAGTTTATATCACGAGATAACACTAGCCCTTATAGTTCGACATGGAGATGAGGGCCGTTTCAACATATGTAAAAATCTCAATTGAGGCTGCTTGGTACGAGTGTCAGATTATATGGGTACTGCCAAGGTATATCTTCTTGGCAACTCAGAAGGGAACGATCCGAGAGATGGGTAGTCCCAGAATAAGTCGCGATAAACTTTTTGAGATGACAGATCTGGCTTGATTGGTACCTCCTAAAACAGGGCAAGATAGGGAGGGAGGTAAATAAATAAGATGAAAGCACCTTGCTGTGCATTTAAGTTCCCAAACCCCCGGTGTGAATATTATGTTGTATAAGACCGATTTTGTTTGGCCGGCATTGTGGTATGGCATATATTTATCAGTTCGAATTTGGTAATCATAGAGAGTAGTTGATTATAATTTATTATAAAATATCTAACGCTTCAACAACGAAATCTCAACAATAATAATGGCAATGTTGTAACCATTAATAGTGATCGCTATAGTCACATGTCGGAAAACTTCTTGGTGGCCGAATTGAGTCTATTAGGTCTGAAACACATATAGTTTCAACAGGACGGTGCCACCTCACACACCGCCCGAGCTACGCTTGAAATTTTGTACTTTTTCACGGCCGCATAATGTCAAAAAGTGGTGATATCTTGATTACCTGATTTGATAGCTCCCGACTAATTTATGTGGGGGTACTTGAAAAAAAAAGTCTACACCAATACGCCAATAATGATTCCGATACTGCAGGACAATAATTCGAAATGAAATTGCTGAAATAACACGCGAAGTGTGTGAGAATGTTATGAAAAATATAGATAAAAAAGTACGTATTTATGCCGCTGCCAGAGGCGGCCACTTGGCCAATTTCATACATAATTATAATAAACCAAATAATTGATAAATCAAAACTAATTATTCTTATTCATTTTAACTATACCTTCACCCCCACCTCCATCGCCGTTAACTCCAAACACACCATGTATTAATGTCAGAAAGTGCTTTTAATTTTAATTGATCTATAATGTTATGGGAATATATTCCCGAAAACGTTATATATCATTTAGCACAATGAAAAGTGTGGTAGAATAAAACAGAGTTTTGGCTCAAATATTAACTATCCCTACAAGTGATAGATTGTGAATAAACAAAAAATCTCTTGTCACGAGTGAAATTCAATAAGTGTATGGAATGCAATTTTATTGAATAACAAGCGAAATTTGATAATACATTTTGAATTCATCGCAAAATAAACACACATGCCTATAAATCATTCCCGTGTTGTTTGCCCCCAAATTTGTTGTCTTTCCATCCTTCTCGAGAACACATCTTTCCAGCTTTATTCTACATTATTTATAAATCCCGGTAGCACACTCCATACACCGAATGCACCTTTCGAAAAACACCTTTCCTTCCAAATCGGAAACACTCGGCAAACAGCGGAGGTAAATAGTGTCTAAATGTAGCAGCTTTGTCCCTTGCACTCTGTATGAGCGTGTTTCATAATAGGATGCATTTGTAAATATGCCTAGTTCGTGATATTCAATACTTTTATACGGTGCTAAGGGCAGGGATGCCGCTGTAAATGGATTCCTCTCATTGTACTCCTAAACGATGTATAATATTATATTATATTCGGTTTCATCGAAAATGTGCTCAATTATTTAGGTTTTTTTTATATGATATATTTCTAACATTCTAACCTTTTCATACCTGGAGTACAACCCTCTAAAACGGGAGTTCTATATAGTGCGTGCTAACCAAAGCAAATTAAAAATCCTTATTATATTAATTATTAGTAAGGAAATAATAATAATAATAATAATGGTAATGAAGATATATAACCCTAGTGTTGACGGCACCAGAAACGTAGAACGTCCGCGGAAGACTTGGCACAACCAGATCTCTTTCCAAACCGTGGAAGGTGCATTATCCAACTATGCTACAGCGACTATCGGTCTGCTATCGGTTTACTTAAAGGTATTTGAGATTCAGTAAAAACAAAGTACATGGCTTTCAAATAATGGAACGATAGATATATTCATTTGAAAAAGTGTAACATATAATGTCGCTGCAGCGTAATTGGATAATGTACCTTCACAGGTTTGGAAAGAGATCCCGATTCGAATACCGGTGGCGCGACAACAATATTTTTAGATGAAATTGATTTTATATGTATTTCTTTCTAATTAATATTTAAAATATCTGTTCTGAATAATAACAACTTCACAATAAGAATGTTAATTAATTATACATAATTTTATTTGATAGATACATAAGGTATAAATATAACAATTATCTCGGGTCCATAATCACTGATGACGGTAGTTCGGATAGGTAGGGCGAGAAGTTTTATGTCCAGACTTGGACAAAATATGGAAAGACCGTGGTATTTCTAAGACAACGAAGAACAGGCATGTACAGTCTCTGGTGCACTTTATATTTTTGTATGGTGTGGAATTATGGACCTTGAAAGTAAGGTTGAGAAAACGGATTGATGCCTTTGAGATGTGATGCTGGAGATATACGTTGCGCAGACTATGGACGACGTGACGCACGAATGTCTCAATTCTGCAGTAATTAAACATCAAAGACAGGCTCTCAACCTGCAGTCTGAGACGAATCCTTTAATTTTTTAAGTATCTTGTGAGAAGGGAAGATAGCTTGGAGAAGCGTGTGGTGCTGGACCACGTCGAAGGACTAAGAGGAAGTGGAAGATCTCCCACCCGTTGGACCGACCAAGTAGAAAAGGCAACAGACCCAGGCATTTCTCTGGTAACAGCCCTAAGGTCTGCAGGATGCCGAGAAAACTGGAGAAGCATAGTCAAGAGGGCGAGAGTTCGTGGAAATGAATTGTACTTATGTATTTATTTATTTTTTGGGTCTGTAAATTGTTTTCTAAACTACTAAGTAATTTGACTTTTTAAAATAGTACACGGAATACATGTCACATCAATATTCTTACTATTTTCAAACTAAGCTAAACGCTTGTGCTATGAAAATAGGACTAACATGATGGTGTCCAGGAACGAGGCGCGAACCACCGACCACTAATCACTAGGCAAACGTCTAGACCACTAAAACAACAAGCTACTCACAATACAGTTTTAAAGAGAAAAATACTGTCAGAATTTGAATAGAAAAAAAAACAATTTTAACCAATAGGTATATGAGATTCTTTGTTGTTCCAAGATCACAAAAGTCCCCGTAAAGTGAAAAGAAAAATATTCTAATAATGTTACACATATGATTGGGTTCTTGTATAGTTTTTACGTATTGTGTTAATTCATTAACAATCGGACTTAGCTCTTTTTGATGTAAATTGATCATTCAATGTCGGTGTTGCAAAATTAGTCGCCGCCATGTATATTAGGATTCGATCATTAGCATAGTTAGATAATGCACCTTCCCCGGTTAGGTAAAAGATGCAGTTTTGAATCCCGATGGCGCAACAACAATATTTTTCGGTAAAATTGATTTTATATGTATATCTTTCTAATTAATATATTTAATTCATTTTTTTTAAAATATATAAGACCTATGTTCTAAATAATTACAACTTCACAATAAGAATGTGTTCTCCTACTAATTAAATGTATTAATTAGATAAATAATAGAATTAGGTACAAAATCAATTTTATCGATAAATATTGTTATTGCGCTAGCGGATTTAATTAATAGATGTATTAATTTGAAAAAGTGTAACATAGAGGTTCGAAAATTTGTCGTCAAAAGTACTGTAGCTGTTGCACAGTTGGATAATATTAGATAAAATTGATTTTATATGGATATGTATTCTAAATAATACATTTAATTTGTATTTAAAATATAATGTTCTCCAAGTTCTATTGATTATTCATTTTTTTCACCAAATAAAGAAATCTGGAGGTTGCTGAATTTAGTAACTAGTAACCTCATATATTATTAGTACAGTATAGGTATTCAGTTAAAAATACACAAACTTGACTTGATGAGGTCATCTTTTTAAATAGTAGCTGTAAATGTTTTCAGTGTTTAAATGTGGATGATTGTGTTCCGTGTTGCCAGATGCACGAAATACTCATGTGTTCAAATATTTAAGAAAGGAAGCTGCCACAATGTTTTCTTTGATAATATCTGTGGTAGGAAATAAACAAAGTATTTGTTAAAATGTGCCTTATATTTAAAACAATATTTATTTATAGTAAGTTAATATAATAATAATAAGTTATAATTTTAGTTCATACACAAATACACAATACCTAAATTAATATGTGTGTACCTTAATTTTTAATTTTCTTTTCTATATAAATGAATGAATGAATTAATTAAGAAATTTGGAAATAATATAAAACTGATCTTTGCATAGTGAATAGGATTAAAAAAGGATCGCTTAGATAGTTCGGGAATATGAAGCGGATGAATGAGGAGAGAATGTTAAGAAATATATATGACGCAAGTGTTGATGGCGCCAGCAATAGAGGACGTCCGCAGAAAACTTGATACTACGAGTTTGTATGAGAAGATGTATGAATGTGGGTGAGGCGAGAATTGTGTGTCAGGACAGAAGAGTGTGGCGCTCTATCCTCCCTGCCTATCCCCGCGGTAAAATAGCGTGATGGTAGGTTAGTTAGTTATTTATATAAATCAATAGAAACTTCAATACATATATTTTTAACACTGACCGCACAAAAGTTACCTCTATCACAATAAAATAAATATATTTGTAAACATCTTCTAGACATAAAAGACGGTTGTGTTAAACTGTTCAAAATTGAAAAAAGACAAATCTCGCTTGCATCAAAAACTCTAAATTTGCCAGTTAGAGAATCAACGAATACATAAATCAGTAAAACTGTCAGTGCACGCTGCCATCAACTGAGACAGATTAAAGGTATTCGGAGACATCTTCCTCTTGAGGCAGCCCGTCTACTTATAAATGCGTTTGTGGTGTGGACTATTGTAAAAGCATCTATGCTGGCCTGTCAATGTTTCAATTGAATAAATTACAATATATGGAGTATATTGATATTATATGGAGTTTTCAAATTCTCTCATATAACATCCCTTTTACATCAGTTAAATTGGCTCCGATTCCCTGAAAGAGTTGAATTTATCGCCTCTGTATCTTCAAGAGCTTTGTATCCCAGACTATTTAAATGGTCAGCCTCTACTTCAGGCACAGGAAAGGTTGTAGAACCGACCAACCGTTGCCAGAAGTCTAAATTTAGTGAACGGGCCATTCGCAGTGGTAGGCCCAAAAGCATGGAACTCTTTGCCCTCCGTTATTAGAAACAGTGCATCAGAGACTTTATTTAAGAAGAAACTAAAAACGCACCAAGTTAAAATAACAGTTTTTAATTTAAAAAAACAATGATAATGTAGGACCATTTTAATGTAGGTTTCCATTTTGCACTAGTGCCCAATTTAATAGTATATCATAATAGCAACCTTTCTGCTCCAGTTTATAGCACAAATACGTGTCCAGTATTTTTTTAGAATCATTCGATATAATTGATGATAGACTGATTGCATTGCAAAAAAAATGAGTTAAAAATAACGCTAGAATATCAGTCAGAGTACCATAAAAATGTGAACTATAGCTTCGACATAATACTATAACCAATCTATCAACACGTACACGATAAATTTGTACTGGTACCCACATTTGCGCGTCAACTCATATATCAAATTGATAAAAAGAGAAACCTATAAAGTACTGTCAGTGTTAAAAGTAATTTCATACATTTATATTTTTATTCCTTCTAGCACGAGCGACACTTCAACATTAATCATTTAGTTTCACACCAAAGTGTTGTGGTGTGATAGGTTTTCATTGCCATCATGGATGGATGCAAAACTGTTGGACGAGTACCAAAGTTTCTCTATTCGATATGTTATTTCATTCTGTGAGTAAAATTCTTTCTTCCTCAACATCATTAAGTATCTGTTTATGTTTTCTTCGAGTTTTTTTGTCAATTGTCAGTGGAGTTCCTTGCGAACTTTTTCAAGATAGTTATCATCAATGGAGAGCGGCCCATAGATGCAGCGGGAACAGGATCTTGATCAAATGCGTAATTCACACCAATAGCGTGGCCTATATTTGTGTCAATTTTGCATCCATAATAATATTACGCTTCCCCGTCTATATCTGACTTTCTGGATGTGGCGTCAGTGGCGACTTTGTAAGTGTTATTTTCTTCGGTAGGCTCTGAAATATTTGCGTAAACAGCCAGGTCTATGAGACTTCTGTCATATCTTGTATGTCTCATGGTCATATCGCGTCACATTCTATGTTTTCTCTTCTAATGTTTTGTTCATATTTTTCATGTTTATACAATTCCAGGAAGAGCAATACAGAATGCACTAACAGAAAAGCAATCCTGTCAATAAATTGTTGAAAGTTCTTAAGGCCTGTGTCCACGGAAGGGGACACGATAAAATAATCTCAGAGATTTAGTTGAGATATATCTCAATACCATGTACTCGTGCTGGCATTTTAATCTGTAGTCAACTCAGATCAACTCGGGATTAGTAAAAAGAGGCAATTGCTCAAACCAGTGTGCACAAATGTCACCTTGACCATAGATCCGTACAATTATCTATTCTGATAAGTTAGCATAAGTAATTAAATATTAATATTAATATGAGGCATTAAAGTACAAATATATATTCAGTTTTAACTGATGCTGGGGAGATTCAAAATCAATCAATTGACGAATGACAATGATATTTGACGTTGACGTAAGTGACGAGCGTGAAGTAAGTCACGAGACGGTGAATCTCTGACACATGGTATATATACGAAAGCTGAGTGTTGTCTCCAAAAAATCTCATGGAAGCAAAATCCGTATCTCGATTGAAAAATCTTTTCAAAATCTTTTTCGTGAACACGGGCCGTAGATTTTTTAAAAGGTACCATAAAACAAATGAATATGAAGAAGTTTGGGATAATCTCAGCGTTTGTTTTTGAAATTTGTTGCTTTTTAAGTTGAGGTCAAATTTTTTTATACGTTATTATGATTCTATTGTATAATACAATTCAATGGTGGAACTATTTGAAGGTAGACTAATCTATATGTGCTTTGAAGTGGATATAACCGATACCCATACAAGAATGTGGTGCAATAGAAGAAAGAGTGACGAGGAATGTCGGGTACTGTTTGTGGTTCCCACGTGATAAGAGGACCACAATACACGCCCGTGAAACAATAAAACCAACTTGACTTCGCGCCTTCGCGGGTCGACAACTTTTTGAAATATTTTTTTTTTTTTTTAAATATATATATACATACATGCTTTGGATGCTACGCATCCCTTGTGTTCTAGAGTCAAAGAGCTTTCAACTTTGTGTTTCTAGCCGAAAACAGTACAGCTACAAATAAATTCATCCTGTCCTTTAGAGACCAGCAACAGTGGATTCTATCATTCGTTCCTTATCCATAAAGTTTTAAAGTATTCGACTTTCGCACATGCCCATTCAGTTCCGCCTGTCAAGGTCTTCGAATACTGTATACGCATTAGTTAACAGCTTACAACGTACAAAAAACGACTTTAATGCTTATGGGTATAATGCACAGAATAGCATACTTTACGAAACGAGCGGATTGTTTTGAGAAATTTGTTTGTGTGGCGCGTTTTTGACAGTTTGGCTTGAATACTTGAAGCCGAATTAATATTAAACATTAAATATCCTTAAATTATCTGTTTAATTCATCGTTTAAATAAAAAAATAACATGGTTACTTCACCGACGTGTTCTAATGTTGTACACGAAAATAGTGAATTGTGTGAGTGTATAATTGAATCATTAGTAGGTATTAACTTATTATACATCACCCCGTCTAGAAAAAATCACCGACCGCCACTGATATATATATGTATTTATTGTATATCCCAATACGCCAATGTCTAATGAAACTGCGGGAAGTGATAATGTCCTTTGAAATGTTCAAATTAGGTTAATGTATGAAGGTATTTATTTTTTCAGAAGTATGAAAATTGTAATCATAAAATGTCAAACTATTTTTCTTAACATGTCGAAGCTACGGTAGAAGCTTCGAGATTTGCGTAATATATTTTTCGAAGCAAAATACTGCTTAAATACAGTGCTCATATCAACAAAAAGATCTACAAATCAATGAAACGTTATGGTATTACATCCTTGAATATATATATATAATTGAATCCTGTAAACAACTTTACTGCATATATTATATTTTAATCCTAGGACGGGTTTTAAATACTAGTAAAATAAAAAATAAAATATCCCAGTAAAGATCTGAATAAATTTAATAATAAAATGAAGCGATCAACGAAAACACGAAATGTACTTAAAAAACCTGAAAAATAGATAGAATTATGTATTTTTATTTTGCACCATGATATATGAACGAATGATTTTGGAAATAATACATTTTTAACATTGTAATGGGTTAGAATTTTTTTATTGTCACACAATATTTTTTACCGTTGCCCACCCCTGACAAGACAGTCGCGGAGGTTTAATTTTCGAAGGAGGTATTGTTTATTGTCCCAGCCATTGATTCATGAAGTTGTCAATATTTGTCCTACATTATACTCCAAAAGTTGCTCGCATTATGTCTACCCTGAGTACTACCTGGTACAAGTCTTCAGCCGCTTGTAGGTGCTCCAACTATATTTAGCTCAAAGTCTTCAAGATAATACAGTTGTCATCAAGGAGTGTCTTGATTTATGGTATTATACAAGATGTTTTAAAAGTCTTTAATAAAATAAAAGTTCTGTAATAAAATAATGGATGGGTTTAATAAAAAATTGTTTATTTTGCATTTAAGAAGAGTCCCTGGGAATTTATTTCTTAAAAATTGTGTTTTCTAAATATGATCCGTTATTTTTGACAACTGCTCGGCACGTATTCTCCGTTATCGCTGCCATTTCTTCTCGGATATTTTCTTTTCTTTGCTCCAGAGAGGGAAGATTGTTACTATTTATCTTTGATTTAAGGAAGCCCCATAGGAAAAAGTCCATTGGTGTCAATTCGGGGCAATGTGGAGGTCAGTTTATGTCACCTCATCGGGATATCAATTTTTCAGAGAAAATTTCACGAACAGCTGATAAGGACATACTCTATAGTGACTGAAATCCCAAGGACGCGGCTAGTGATCGGCATACCCCCCGCCCCGCTCTCGCTCGTTGCGTCGGTGCAGCGAATTAACCAAAACGAAAAAGACTTTTGGGACACACTGCACTTTGACTACAACATATTATTTTTTAATATAAAAATACTTTTTATTTTTTGTGAAATGTTGTCATTTTGAAATGACTTATTGTATATTTTTATATGGTGTGGAATCATGGACCCTGAAAGCAAGGAAAAGAAGATGGATTTATGCCTTTAAGATGTACTGCTGGAGACACATGTTGCGTATATCATGGACGGCATTCTGCAGGAACTCAAGGTCAAAGACAGACTCTCAACCTGTAGCCTGAGACGAATTCTTCAATTTTTTGCGAGAAGGAAAGGAAAGAGAGCTTGGAGAAGCTTGTTGTGGTGGGTCACGTCGAATGACTAAGAAGAAGAGAAAGATTCCCCACCTGTTAGGTTAACCAAGTAGAAAAGGCAACAGGAACTGTTCTCGTGAGAGTTCTAAGATCTGATGATGATGAACTGATTCTTTAACATTCTTCCATTGTTACCTCGTCTTATTATTATATATATATATTTTTTATAAATGGCTCTTGAAACTTCTTGCGGGTCTTGCAATACTCCTTCCTTTTTTCGTCAGTCCTTCTGAGTTAATTCACTGAACATAACTACCCCACCTAAGCCTATCTTAATAACTTGGACAATTAAATTTTGTATCTAATTCGTAAATGTAGTATATATGCCACACTTCGTTGTCATTTTTGACACTAAATATTCTTCTTAGTATCTATTATATCGTTATTGAAATTTACTCTCTCTCTGTCGTCTGATGTGCTCATGATTTATTTTATTTGTAACTATATAATACAACGTAAAAATCTGTTTGGACTGTGCCCGTCTCACTAGAGAAATTATGTGTCGAGATTGATTGAGTTTCGTGGTCCTCTATCCTGCTTACAACGCGAACTACTTGCCTCTACTTTTCGTGATCTTGGGTCATGTTTCATTCGGTCATTTCTCAGACTAGTTTGTCCGTCTTATTGTAAATCGACTTCTCGCCCTCTGTCCTTGTATGTTGCCCGTGACAACAATTTTTCTAAGCTATATCCATCTCTTCTAGCAATTTACCCAAAGTATGAAAGCAGAGCAGAGCACTTATTTTGTGCGAAGTTCTTGAAGAATAGCGACATTCGTTCGTTTCGCAGTCCATGCGAACACCACATCTCGAAGGCGTCAAGTATGTTCTTTTTTTTCAGGATCCATGTTTCTACTTCATGCAATAGTTGCTATAGAAAACACCATGGCTGTAATCAATCGCACTTTTGCGTTGGATGTTACAATTGAACTCAAATATGTGCAATTACTTGTTTTTTCAAAGGGGCTAGCTTCAACACAAATATCACATTAATTTTGCATCGGATTTGTTGTTTTGAAAGCCATTGTGTATCTTGTTTCACTAGCACTCACTTGTAAACTAACTTTATAAGCTTCGCATTATAATTTTTCATGATAGATAACACATGTATGCGATACCATATTATTAAAAAATATATTACAATAACATTAACAGACCTTTTGTATTAGTATTATAAGAACGTTTGAAAAAAAAAATTATAATAATAAGTAGAGTAACATTACCCAACGCGTGACTTGTTATTTAGCGGTTAGTTTGCTTTAGCGTAGTGTAGTATCCTTCTCACAAATAGATATTCCACACCTACCGACTTTTGGTTTACCTTCGCACACATACACACTCAAACACCCACACACAAAACTGGTGCGTCGTTATCTGTGAGCGACTGTCACTATACAGTATATATATGAGTACCTGCATACTTGTCAGGTTCAATACTTTACATGTGTATGTAGTAGGTTAATTTTTAGTGCGGCGTTTTTGGAATATACTATACAAATTTTCAGTAGGTATCTAGGTATTGCGTTGACAGACTCTGCCAAATTTATTTAGTACGTACTAAAACTAGTAATTTGGAGACATAATAAAAAGCACTGAAATTAATAAGACTTTTGTAACAATATGGTTAATAAATCTAGGATAACACTAAAACTTTTTTAAATATATTTATTAATCTGATATAAGTACAATGATACAATACAATAAAAAAAAAATTCATGCTCTTGAAAGCATATACTTGTGCAGTGAAGTGGAGTGTATAGTAATGAAATCTATTATTTACAAAATGTTTATATAAATTAATAACAATAGGGATTTAAAAATATTATTAGTTTCGGGGTACATGTTTATCTTTAAATTGTTTTTTAATAGCATTGATTATTTCTTTATTATTATTAATCTTCCTGATGTTTTCGGGTAAGCTGTTTTTTTTTTGTTCTATGTATAGTGGTGTTGTGCAAAGGATGTGTTGATTTTTGAACACAAAAATACAAATTTAAACCTAGTACGATTTTCAGTAATAAAATTATATTTTCTTTTTCTTTTAATATTAAAAATATAATTTCTTTTAAATTGATCACATAATGTTGGTGTACTTTGAATTCTTCAAAAAGTAATTTTGTCGAAAATTTTTTTGGTTTTTTTAATATTAATTTTATAAGTTTTTGTACATTTTTTACTGGAATCATAATGGACATAAGGACGAACTTGGACAATATTTTTTTGGAACTAAATTCGTCAATTTTCGATATTCCTCATTTTCATATATCTTCATATGCATAAAGTACTCTAATCATTATTCTCTTTTATTAGGATTATTATTTATATACATTTACACTGTGACGCATTTTAAACAACAAATATGATTTCTTCAATATATAAGTCGTATTAAACATGTAAAATTTATTAAAATTGATTAATTAATTTAATTCCGGCGTCTCCTATCAGGTTTACTCAAAGATATTTAAGATTCTTCGTAATATAAAATTGATTGCTTTTAAAAATAGAATAGTAGAGGTATCAATTGAAAATATTATAGAATATATTCAAAATGTGTGTAAAATGTATTCGATTGCTATAGCGAAAGTGGAAAACGCACTTCCCCGGACAGGAAGAGGTTCAGATTCGAATTTCGATAGAAACTAAATATTTTTTCGGTAGATGTATTTTGTCTGTATATCTATCTAATTGATTAATTTAATTTGTATTATGATTCAATGATTTTAAATGATCTCATGTCGGTTTTTACGGGTGTTCAACACCTTCAGTTTAGAGTTAATTTTCTGGGCTATTCTGCCATGTTTCTACAACTTATTTGCACGATCTTTCCGACTCTACTTTAAGGAATAATATTTTTCATCATTCTTATTTTATTATCTTTTTTTTTTAAATAGAGATACGTACACAAAATACGTGTCCCATTAATATTTTTACTATTTTCAAACTAAACAACGCTTGTGTTATGAAAATAGAACTAACTTGATGGCCTTCTCGAACCCCCGACCACTAGATCACTAGGCATGTATTTTTAGTGTAATAGAATATAATTCGACAATTTGGTCCTAATTCTATAATGTTTATCAAATAAATTTTTTAAATGTTTAAACACAAATTTATAACTATGTTTGTATATGCGCTGAACAAATCAATTACGATTTTTTAATGGGCTTTCTGAATTTAACTAACTTGTCTGGAAGAGCTTTGAGCGATATATTTTGTGGAGAATGGACGTCCTTGATTTAACTGATCTAATTTTGTACCTTGTACCCACTCAAAGCATTAGATCGTTAGAGCTATTCTCACTCACCAATACAAAGACTTCATAGGCTCTGGAACGAATTATTTTGAATTAATTTTGTCTTTAGTTCAATGCTTAAATATAACAAGTATTGAAACAATGATAAAATTACAAAATAAATTGAATCAACTAGAAAGATGTATACAGAAAAATCTATTTATCGAAAAAATATTTATTTGGTACCGGGATTCGAACCTGGACCTCTTCCTATCCGGGAAAGCGCGTTCTCCACTTTCGTTATAACACTCGAATATATTTTAGACAAATTTTGAACTTATTTTCTGTATAATTTCAAATCGATATATCTACTATTTCACTTGTTTTAAAGCAATCAACTTTATATTTCGGCGAATCTCAGATAGCTTTGAGTTAAACCTGATTGGAGACGTCAGAAATAAATAAATAAATAAATTTATATTAAATTTCGAAACAATAATACAGCAAATTTTTGTTGTGAAGTTGCATTTTCAGAACATAGATTCACCGTAATATAAAGTGACGTGAAATGAATTAAAAAAAAAAAAAATTGTAAAATTCTGATCCTTAACAATATATGTAAAATGATCGCTTGACGAAGCAGCAAAGCTTGATCTTGGGCCGATTCATGAGCTGACGTAAGAAACACGGAAACTCAGCCCTTCAACATCTCCTGGTCTTCGCCTCAGATAAATCACTTCAAGTGTGATGCTGATGATGCCCACACGTCAATCTCCGAGACTTCTTCGCTGAGTCAAGTCCATTCCCTATTCTTGGAAACTGCATAAGTTTCCTGCTCGTCGTAGATTATTCCAAAGGAGCCTCCGTTGACATTGTCGCGATCAGAGTTGTACACGGGCTGACGAAGGTTTTCCAATATGTACGTGAGAAATTTTATAACAGAATATTGATTGCAGCTCGGGTTCTTAGCGGAAGAGGGATTTTTTTCTGTTATTTTTAAGAAATAACATAATGTAAAATAAATAATTTTGTAAGAAAAAATGTGTCTATTTCGAGTATCATAGAATATTTTTATTCAGTGGGTATCCCCGTAAAATTTGTAACATTTTTACGTTCTCTTACTTGTATTGTATTTTTACCTTTATCGGTACCGGGATCCAAAATCTTCGAAATCAAAAGAATGTATTAAGTATCGATCTTCGCCACTTGAAGGCTAAGTGAGCGCTCTACCATCTTTCTGCTCCCATTTGACTGTGGTGTCAAATTATCATATAAGTATATAATACCGATTTTTAGAGTTTTTTATAGTTAGTTATAATCCATTGATATATATTATTATTTAATCCTCAATAACAATATTTAATTATACTTAAGAAATAGTTAGGTACCTCTGGTGAAATTCTTAGCAAACTAGTATTAATAAAAAGCGATTTTCACATATTATTATGTTTCTCAGTGAAGTGGTATATGACATGCGGGAGGCCGGGATTTGGTTCCCTGCTAGGAAGAATTTATTTTTAAATTAATTTAGTTAACTTGATTTGTGCTGTTAAATCAGCACAGCCATTAATCGATGCAGGGATGGTGTAATGTATAGGTCTGAGACATATAACGCATTTTTCGAGTAATTAATAAATAAATAAATAAATAGAGATGCGTACACGGAATATATCAATTTTCTAACAAATTAAATAGAAAAATATACAAATAAAATCAATTTTATCGAAATATAATATTGTTGCTACCGGGATTTGAACTTGAATCTCTTCCAATCCGGGGAACGTGCATTAACCGATTATGCTATAGCAACACAGTACATTGACGACAAATTTTCAAACCTATATGTTACTCTTGTCAAATTGATACATCTATCGTTCAATTATTTGAAAGCCATCTTCTTAATTTTACGGAATCTCAAATACCTTTGAGTAATCCGATAGGAGACGCCAGATTTAATAATTCATGGAGTTAATTAATGGTCAGAATTAATAATTTATTAATAATAATAATAGCTTTCAAATAATGGAACGATAGATGTATTAATTTGAAAAGTGTAACATATAAGTTCGAAAATTTTTCGTCAATGCACTGTGATGGCATAGGATAATCGGTTAATGCACGTTCCCCGAATTGGAAGAGATTCAGGTTTAAAAGGTTTAAATAGCCGGATATAGTCGAAAAAATAGCAACAAAAATTGTTCGAATCCCGGTAGCATCTAAATATTTTTTCGATAAATAGATTTTTCTATATGATTCATTATATTTAAAAAAAAAATTGATTTGATGTAAAACGCCATTTCTCTCTAAAATAAGATAATTCTGCAGTCAGATTTAGAATTAGCAGATCGTTGATTTTATGTAGCTCATAGAAAAAAGTTGGTTTAAATTGAAATAATAAAGAAAACCGGCATTAATTATGCTCGCCCAATATCACGAATTGAAGATGATTTGGTAGTATGAAAAAGATCTAGTGGTTGTCTCTATGAAATTAATCGCTAGTTTTTCAATATTTTTCCAAAATAATAAATTTATTTTTATTCCCTGTCCCGTAAACATGAAATAACGGAATTACATGAGCATTCATTTTGCTCATTATATTTGTTTTTCTTTACTTATCTATCCGGTTGTCGACATCTGGAACGAACGAGAATTAAAAAGCAATATTAATTAAACGTGCCGACCATCGGGAATGATGGCTTCCACAAAACAGCGGGACGCAAAAAATGTTTAGTAAAAATTCGCGCGCACGGAAACGTTTCGCATAGCCGTGGCTCGCGACTCGCGACCGCCGCCGCATACTAACCGTGCGACATCTTGTTTCATTCTTGACTTGGCTCCATTAACACTCGCGACTATCATTGAAGATGTACAGGAATGCGAAACTGCACCGCTCAAAAAGTGGCCAAAGATGGAATGCCTTGTACGGCTCGCTACCGGGAGACGTTAATGGATTGTTGTGAATGAAATGGTTCTGTTTGAAAACGTTGCATACTTGTATTTTTGCTATATTAAAATAATAGGCGATTTTATGGTAAAGTAGTTTTTAAATGGTGTGTGCTAAAAAAGATACAACAGATTCACTTAAAGTGGTAATATCATAGAAGTTAAAGTAAGTAGCAGGAGCATAGAACTAAATATTAGAAAAAATATTGAATAGAGTTTAACATCTTTACAAAAGTGTGCGAGGCATATCCCAGACCAATATACAATGGTTTGTCTATACTTAGGTAAGGTCGAGATACATACTATAGTATTTGGTTGATGCGTATATTACATATTCGATTTTTAATCAATTTTTTTGCATTTGACACCCAACATTCTGACAATTTTTCGACATCATGTCTAAAAAAATCCAGTGTTTTAGATATAAAGTGGTAATCAAGCTGAAGAGCAGCGTATTTAGTTAAAGAGATTACTCTGAGATTGATGGACAAATATGAAAATCTGATGGTGCAAGGACAGGAGATCAGGGCAGATGTGGAATAACCTCCCAATTGAGATATTAAATAGCCGTTTTGGTAATGTTAGCAGTATGCGGACGGGTATTATCATGCTGAAAAATCGTTTGTTGCCGTATTCCCGGGCGTTTTTCTTGAATTGCGGCCTCAGGATGACGGGAATTGTTGGCAATAAACTTCTTAACATTCTTCGGAAGAAATTCATCGCAGACGAATAAATGGATCTAGAATGCTTCAACTAAAAAAATAATTGTAAAACTTTAATTATATTTTTATTAGGTACTTTAAATATACATATTTTTATTAATATATTATTTGCGAACGTTAGTGAGAAATAATAAATGAGTAAGTACAGAGAGAAAACATATTTTTGAAATGATGAAATAATTAGAAAATTAATTAATTTCCTGTCCATCATTAAGAACATTGAAGGATTTCAAGTACATTATTGAGAAAAACACAATTTATTTAAGCGAAGATTCCTATCTGAGCATCTTAATAAAAGTCCGTTTCACAATTGCTTCAAAAGCTTATATTTTCAATGTACCAATATAAATATTTTATTTTTATCGTGATTGATTTCATTAGTTGGCAGAGAGAATAGAATGCCACACACTCCAATCCCGAAACTCTCGGTGTAATTGAGTTCTCAAGATAAGAAAAAGTTCTGTGTTCGAGTGCCGGTAGTGAATGTAAATTTTTTCGATAATTAGATTTTTTTTGTTTATTCTTGTAAGTATTGTATTTGTTTTAATTATCTAAAAAACTATTGTCTAAAATTTTACAATAATAATGTTGTTTTTTTTTTTTAAATATACATGTTGTAACAAAGTTTCCAGATTATTAAAAGATGGATTTGAAAATTCTAGCGTCATCTAACATGTATTATACAAAAAGTTTTTGAGATTCATTACAAATAAAAAAATGATAGTTTGCACGTTATTCCTTGTTATTTTTTGTTTATTTTTATAGGTGATTCATTTAAATTATTTTTTAATCCATTAAACTTTAAACAAAAAATGTTCCTTCTGAACGATATTCCATGTTACATGTTAGTGATGGTAAAATCGTTACTTTAACCCTGATTGTGACTATGATTGTGTACGATTGTAACGATGATTGATAATTGATTAACCTGATTCTTCAAACAATGACTGATGCACTAAAAAGTAAATCTCTTTTTCTATTTTATTCTGTTGATGTTCTTAATATGTACATATTATAAATTATAAACATTCTTATAAATATACAAAAAAGGCGAACAAGCTTCATAATGAAAGAGATTTAACTAGACCGAAGTCTGTACTAAAGGAGACAGGTTCATCCGTTGTCTATCATACAAATATGAAAACCATTATTATTATTAATATACATTTTTGTTTTTATCTAAACCAAAAATAACAATTAAATCTTAAATACAAATTTAATGTATGTAATGTATAAAATCAATTTTGTCAACTTTCAAATTTTCCAATATAATATAATATAAATACTAATTTAATGTATTAATTATAAATATATACATATAAAATCAATTTTGTCGAAAAATATTGTTTTTGCGCTACCGGGATTCGAATCTGGATCTCTATTTCCAATCCGGGGAAGTACACTACCAATTGTGTTATAGCGCCAGTATTTTTCATGACAAATTTTCGAACCTATATGTTACACTTTTTCAAATTAATACATCTGTCGTTCCATTATTTTTGAAAGCCATCTACATTATTTTTACGGAATCACAAATACCTTTGAGTAAACATTAAATTAGTATTTAAAACATCACATACCTATGTTCTGGATAATTACAACTTCACAATAAGAATGTGTTCTCCTTAATAATTAAATCTTAGTTACCAATCAGTTACAAAATCACAGTTACGTAACGGTTTACCATCACTATTACATAAGCTTCGAACTAAGCTCGTAAAATGTTATTCTTCTTATTTTCTTCCTTTTAAATACAGGATATATGATTTCACCAGCCTGATTTAATTCAATTTAAAATGGACTTAGCGATGTATTTCATGGTCTATTTCACGATGAATCAATTGTGAACGAGGCCTCACTCTCCTGTAGCACGCTTTCGTCCCTACAAAAAGTGGCTCGGTGGTACGGCTGGTGGTTGTCAACTGTCCAGTTTGCAATGCGCACATCCTCTAGCAAAATGACGACTTTTTTCGAAGATCCAAGGGTACCACATATCCCGCCATAAATATTTATCAAGGCCTTTAATATTGCATCCGCTTGCTGCTGTATCACTTCGTTGTTATCAATGAAACGTATGACCATGTTAATGGTAAACATAATGTTGGAATGGGTGGTTCTGTGCGATTTCCGATTATTTATTTTTAAAAAATCTGATTTGCACAGTGATGACATATATGCTGTTTAAAAAATGGAAAAATTAATTATCAAATTTGGTCCATGGATGGCGATGGTGTAGTGGTACTCGAAGCGAGTTCACATATTATCATATATACAACTTTAAAAATATTGATGAATGTGAAGATGGAGGGGTGAGAATTGATGAACCTTATATTTATATAAAGTGATCACTTAAGCCAGCCGAAGACAGGCCGTAAGCCCTGTAATTACCCCATATTTTCCATTAAATATAATAAAAAATAACCATGTCTCTATGAGATATCTGATATTTGTTTAATAATAGTGACTTTATTGGTAAAAATCCAGTAAACAGAGTAAGTTGACGACAAAGTTTTGAACTCATATGCTGCAGTTCTTTCAAATTGATATAATACGTATATTATTCCAAATTATATCACTTATCAACTTTTTTATTGCGAAAATCTCAGATGTATTTTGTATTAAAATACCACAAAACTGTGTACTGAAAAAACTGCAACTTCACAATAATAATGTGTTATCCTTAAGTAATGAAAATGGTTTTAACAATTTTCCAAAGTATTCAGCATTGAATTTTGACAAAAGTAGGTTAAGATGAGCTCCATACCAGCTTTTGTGAGGCTCAGTAAGTTATATACCCTTAAAACAAAACATAAAACGACTGCCTACTATTTAAGGTGTTTGACAAGCGTTTAGCTTAGTTTGAAAATAGTAAGAATATAAATGTAACATGTATTCCGTGTACGCTTCTCCATTTAAAAAAAAACGCTATCTAAATATGATATAACCGTTCCGTCGCGTATCAAACGCCCCAAATCCGTCCTTCTTTAAAGGTCAAAAGACACCGCGCCAGCTAGCGGTTTTATGCCCTATGTAGCAGTATAAAAATAAAAAACACTAATTGCGATGTTCTTGAAATGGTGGGATGGTGTATGTATGTGTGTATGTGTGCCGCACCGCCGGTGCGGGTATGTGCGGCTATAAAGACGAAGCGCAGGAGTGAGCTCGTCTTTTTCATCTGCGGTTTATCGGCTTAATAGTTTGACCTATACTAGTGTACCTTATACCTTGTAGTGTTCCCTGTACTAAATTGTTATAACTAATTAACCAACTAGTTAATTGTTGAAAAAACAATTATTTCTTATAAAAATTCACACATTTATTTAATGCTAACCAGGCTGCTGTCTATCTATATGTGAAATGAAAGATGACCGCTTGAAAGATACTGCTGCTGCAGCACTGTTCCATAGAATAATAATTATAAAGTTTGGTTTCTATGGTACGTAATATTTTTGTTTCTCTGGTGAATGAATGTAGAGTGGAAGTGAGGAAAATTAAATTTAAAAGAAAAGTAATACGATTTAAAATGAATAAATTTATTAACATATAAACTTGGAAGAGTGTGAAATGTAAGATAAACACAAGTTAATTCAAATTACATAAGAAATGGTCTTAGAATAGTATTGTTTATCATATATATAAATTGTTAGTGACTTTTTAGTGCTGATTTTGTAATGTTTAATAAATATTATCTTATTTCTTTTCTTTCTGGCATATTTTATAGGATAATTAAAATAAGCTAACCATTTTTATCACATAGCCAAATTCTCGTTTTCAAGATACAAAAAAATTTAAATGTAGGTACATGTAAAATGCTGCCTAATTATCTTCTACCTGATTTAGTTCACAAAGAAATGACGATTGCGCTAATTTCCGTTTTGTAAATCGCAGATAAAATATTTTAAACTTCTCATATATTTCTATAAATTTCTGTTATTTATAGTTTCTACCACCAAATTTTAATGTTTTAGAAATTCTTTGATTAAATGATGATTACATTTATTACACTTTTTGTTTTTATTTTAACTTAATCTAATTTTTATTATTATTTTTCAGTTTAATAATCTTATGAGTGTGGCAACAATTCGCTCCTGCAATGAATAACAAAGTAGGTATATGTGGAAGGACATGGATTCATACGCCTTGGTACAGAATTCATTTTATGACCGGAGGTGGAACTAGTTGGAAAAATGTCGTTCTTCGTTGCGTACTGGAAATATGAGATCCGATATCGGAGATATGTTTATTGATTACAAATAAACAATTATTGCAAAGGGATCGCCATGAAAAAACCTTCTACGACTTATTTTACCTGCAGCAACACTTTTAATTAAATTTATATTTATAAACACCATTGATTCACTAAGCTAGAAAAACATTATTCGAAGTGTAGTAATTGTATACTGACGTATTATCAATTTAGATATTTGGTATTGATAATTTAAATATTAATTTGAATATTTCATAAATTACATTAAAAATATGGAATAGAATAATATTTTTAAATAAATATCCCATACAAGATGTCCCATGTACAGTAGTCCAAACGAAGCAAACGGTGAGGGGAAATCACATCACAATCATAGCAACACGTTGGCTTTCAAATATGGTTGGCAGAAATTCAACGGTTATGAAGTTATTCGAACTTTTGAAATTTTCAAAAAAACGTTTAAATAGCTTATTGTAAACAAAATTCTTATATACTTTATGTGGTAGCTACACTATCATAGTACACGTGTGCCAATTTTAATTACGATAGGTGGAGTATTTATGGCACAGAACTCATTTTTGTAAAGAGAGATTGCAAATTTCTCGAAAATCACAAAAATTTGAATAGCTTCGCAACTGTTGAATATCGGATAATCCTTTATATGTTTATTGGTTTGCTAGTTATGTCCCCTAACCGTAGGCTCCGTTTAGACTATTGTATTTTGTACACTCTGTATAAATGTAGTAACAAAATAAAGATTATGTGTGTTGAATACAATTTAATTTTTTGGTTACATTATCGTTTATCATCATCAGTTTGTGTAGGATACAGACCTCCCACAAGGATCGCCGAATCTCTCCCTCTTCTCATCCATCTATTGCCATTCTTCTGATGTCGTCGATCCATTGAGCTTGAGGATGGTGAACACTTCTTTAACCAGTGCGTCGTATCTTCATGTATTTTTTGGTTCGCAGATGTAGCATGGTTTTCTATTATTCAGGCCTATTCTCAAAATTGCAATATTGAAATGAAGGTGATTGTTACACCGACCCTCAAAAATAGTGTTATATTTGAATGAGAGAGAGGGAGAGAGAGTGAGGGAGTGAGGGAGATAAACGTACCATAATCTGTCAAAACTATCTGTCTATTTTTGAGGGTTGGTGTAACAATCACCTTCATTTCAATATTGCAATTTTGAGAATAGGCCTGATTATCATTTAATTAAATTAAAGTTATTATGTAGTACGGTTGAAATATATCTTTAATGTTTTTAAGGAGAACATATTTTTGTCGTGATGTTGCATTTTCAGAACAAAGTTTTGTGCTATTTTTAATTCAAATTAAATGAACCAATTTAGTTATTACCGGGATTCGTATACTTGTAACAACTAAATACTGTTTCGTTAAATAGATTTTTTCTGTATATTTTTCATATAATTTGTAATATTTGCTTCATTAATTGTATCACTGAATTTCAAAATCCGCTACAACACTTTTTTAACAAATTTGAGTTATATCATTGAATTTAGAATTAACTTTTTTATTTAAAATTGTATGTTTCATTTTAAAAAATACGCTTTGTTAGTTAGCAATATTAAATGTAATGTTAGGGTAAGCAAAATCCAGTATAACGCGAAATGACTTTCAAAATCTGCCATGTTTTTTTTTACCATACCGAAAGACATATTTGGGTTTAAATAAATACAATAATTAACGTAAATACATAATTATTTTATTTTAGATGAAAATAATTAATTTTTTTTTTTCAAAAATAGTTATGCCTGTCATTAAAGTGTGGCGGTTTTGCTTGATTTTCTCGAAATTATAATAACGTGTCATAGCGGGTATTGAAAGTCGACGACTCAATTATGACCCATTGGTTTTTTAGGGTTATCCTCCACGCTTGGAGACGATCTTATCATGTCTATTTCAGGGATTGTTCTTGACACTTCTAATGATGTGACGAATTTTTAAGACGAAAACTATACTCGATGCAGGTAAAAATGATTTAGATAATGCATTTTTAATTAAATTTATAAAATCTTTAAAAAAATCCACAAGATGGAGACAGTGTTTAGATAATATTTTTATTAGATGGTTAGATATTTTCGATTTTCATTTCAGAATCGAATGGATACAATATATTGTAATATTTTTTCAATTTTTTCATTATTAGAAAATCCTTGAATATTAAAATTTATAAACCGCACTGTAGGTAGGTAGGTACTGCTAGAGTGGTTCCCGTAAAAAAAAGGATTTATTAAGATTGCGGCAGACAATTCTGACCACGCCCCCTTGACCAGTAGAATGCTCCATTTATTTTTTAAGAATGTTAATGAGTGAAATATTAAAAAGCCTATTAAAAGAGGTATGCGAAATAGGATTTTCGAAATGCTTATGATTAACAGGAATTTGTTTTTTTTTTAAAGGATTCCTCGTGATTTCTTGTCAGAAAGCTCCATCCCTCTGTAAAAATTAATATACAATTCGTCGTTTTCTAAATTGAAATTGACAGACTTCTCTAATTATTAATACAGTTTTAAGTTTATTAACCTTTAATTAGTCGCATCAATTAAAGTAATAGTTAATGGTATGGGATCTATATGATCATTATTACTGCCAGATGGTTAGGTACACTGAATCGCTGTCGTGATCTCAAATTTTTATAATTCAACTTATCTTTTGAACTACTCTAAAATTGTATTCATGTCATTGTCATATTATTTTTCAGTCATGACTGATCAAGAACTTTAAAAGATAATAAAAGTCTATATAATTAAGTTAAAATTTTGCGATACGATATACAATAAGTACTATACTCTACTACAAATATAGGTAAAAATTTACCAAACCTCTTTATACAATGTATTTATGAAATACATTTATAACAAAGTAACTAAATTGTGCAGAAAAAATCTTTTTTAGGTAAAAAATTATTACGTAAGTATTACAATAATTTATTTTACTTAGTTCGATCCTTGGGATTAAGGACACTGGATTTTGAATTTAATTGTTATAGGGACATAACAGTACTTAGTGCGAACCAATCATCTGAATGATGAATTGGATGACGGAAGTGGAAGTTGGCAGTGAGCACCGAAACTCGTAGATTATTTAACAGACAAATAAAGTGTTGAGGTCACTGGCATAGCAAATTACTGGGTAGAGTAGGCAACTGTTGGGGCCCCGGAATCGATAAACCATCGCAATAATTGAAGCAAAGGTTTAAAAATCTCAGTGACAAATGAATATGTATATCATTTAAAAACAAAATAATTTCGTGGTAGGTACCATCGAGTAGCTTTAACAAGTTATTAACGTCCAGCCAGATAAACCTATTTGAGGACTTACAGTAGTTGTGACAATTTAAAGGTATATGCCTAGTAGTTAAAAAAATATGATTAGGAGAACACATTCTTATTGTGAAATTGTAATTATTCAAAACAGACGGTCTGTGATATTTTAAATATTAATTAAACATATTAATTAGAAAGATATACATATAAAATCTATTTTATCGAAAAATATTGTTGTTGCGCCATCGGGATTCGAACCTGGATCACTTTCCAAACCGGAGAAGGTGCATTATCCAACTATGCTACAGCGGCGATATTTTTAGCGACAAATTTTCGAACCTGTATGTTACCTTTTTGATAAAATTGATTTTATATGTATATCTTTCTAATTCATATTTTTAAAAAATATGAAAATAAGAGTGAAATTCTTATAATAATTCTTTTCAATAAAATTAAATTTATAAGAGTTGTGTTTTGGAGTGAAAGTTAGGGGTCCAGTAAACGTATTTGTCTGGTGGCCCAGCAATTTGTTGCTATGATACTGGTTGGGGTCATCAATATGATGATGAATGCCTCGTGCGACATATTAAAGTTTAAATACAGTACAAACTAATGATGAAATATTAATGCTTTGGTTTTTTTAAACTACATCATTTAATATTGTGAAAGTATGTAATATCTATCATTGGGAAAATATGTGTTTGGGTTTAATTTTGTACTCCGATTATAACCAAATTATTTTTAAATACTATAAAATAAGTAATTTTTGATGAAGGTCGTTTCTTCTTTTGTGTTTAGTTGTCAGAAATAAATCTAAGAAGGTGTAAATATTTAAGACATACCTGATATCTACAATACTATCGTTTGCTATCCATTCAGTATGTACCATATGTCTGATGTCATGTAGTTCAGTAATTTCTTGTGTATAATTTGATTATAATTTGTCGATAATTATGTATGTTATCTTTCAACAGCGATCTCTCATCCTCCCACTCAGTGGCGCAACTACGAAAATTGGGCGCCAATACAAAATGGAAAAAAAGCATCGAGCTCCATTGCAAAATGGAACGGCTCCCCGTGAGAATAAAAACATTAAGTACCGCAGTTTTATCCATTAAATGGTCAGGATAAAATTGATCTCTTGTTTCCAAAATACATGCATACATCTATTTTAACTATCGTGAAGAAAAAAAAGTGTGTTTTAGGTACGCATTTATACTCGCAACTGAAAAAAACCCAACTGTATGACGGTTTTCGCTCGGCGGCGATGGTCTTGTCCCTAACGTTGATAATGTTTTCTAATCTAACTTAACTCCGTAATTTCCATTTCTGGAAAAAGAAATGAAACCAAATGTATTTTTGGGCGCGGACTTTTTGGACACTTACTCAATGTGCGCCCCGACGTGAGCCCCAACGCATTGGGTGTAGTTACGCCACTGCTTCCAACCTAATGCACATCGAATTCCTTGTTATTATTCGAATTTAAAAGTAAATAATATTTTGTATATAAGTACATATTTACAATTTTTCTATAGCTGATCCAGGGTTGCAACCCTCTCGCTCTTCCCAGCGCATCCGGAGATCTCGATCCATCTTCGATCCATCTCCTGTTTGCAAGTCCTTTGTTCTACTTTGCTCGACTTTTGAGGCGTCCGCCACCCTGGTGGACTCCGGCAGGCAGGAGGAAGGGGTAAGCAGTGGCGAAGGGGAATATATTGTGGAAGACGAGTCTTGCACCTGCTGCGAACCGGTCACTCACTCGTATTATTGCTTCTTTCTAATTTCGCGTAATATAAGAAAGTAATATAAATGGAGAATTTATATTCCATCTCAGAATTGCTGACAATACAGATATTTTGGCAGAATGCGTAGAAAAACCCCAAGAACTGCTAAAGGATATATGTAAAGCCTCTATGTAATACCGTAACGTAAACGTAAACGAGTTAAAATAATGATAAATGTACTCAATTATCAATTGAAAACAACATGGTTGAAATAATTTTGTATAAATTAGTCTAAGTGGATAGCTAGGACGGCAGAATTTTGCCAACGAAATCGTATGGAAGTAGGTCGAGCGGTAGGTAATTACGAAATTAAAACTGTGTACGTTTAAAATTGCCTCAAAAAAAGCCTTCAACTAAAAGTCTTCAATCCATCTATCATGAGTCCTTCCAGTGCCATAGCTTGAGGGCTTACGATAGACCTCATTTACGAGTTTAAGGTCAGTGTGCCGAGACAATAGTCGAATATCCAGCAAAGAAATCAATTTGCCGGATACTAAATATTTCGCCTTGTAACCCACTGGGGATAAACTACTATAATAGAGATCCTGTACTGAAAGACAAAACCATAAAAGGACTAGAGGAAGTAATTAATGGATAAAGACGACACATGATAGAGAGGACTGGTGGTCATTTAAGAGATAGAGGACGGATGCGGATTAAAAAAGAATTATAATAATATAAATGGCAACATATATACGTTGATATTTCATTTTACTATGAAATCAACTCAAATCCTCATCTTGGTATAGGATAGTATTCTCAAATTTACGAAAATAAAGTCCACCGCAATATTGAACGTACGAAATAGTGTGATTTAGTTATATAATAGAGATGGTTAAAACTGTGGATGCTGTATGACTTCTCGAGTATCCTGAAAAGTGAAAATAAAGTGATTACAGTGTTACAATATTCGAGATTTAATATGCACGTTACCAGAATCTAGAGGAAATCTAGGCGAAGTGGAATGTACAATATTACTATAGAAGTAAACATGAAAATGTAATTTAGACCACAACTGTGTTGTCTAAAATATGAATTCAGTCATTTTCATACAAGACATGACTTGTTCAATTATCTTACTACCCTTAAAGAGTTATTTTTATGAACCACCACAATCTCAATTTTGACCAATTATTCTACCCACACACACATCTTGCTCTCCCTTTATCGCAACAATAATTGCAACCTCCCTACCCTTTCTCCCACCTTTTTTCTTTTTCTTCTGCTATATTATGTACATAAACATTTCTGTGGATTTTCATAATTAGTGTCATATATTAAATATTTATTATGTTAGTTCTATGTGTGTCCCTTAATAAAATTTTAATTAAATTAAATTAGAAAGATTATGAAAATGATTTATATCTCTATAGTCTAGAGAAAGAATGATCAAATCGACAAAAATCGTATATATATAAATCGTATAATATATATGTAGAACTGCAACTACATTTTGAATGAAGGATTCTAGAGAAAGTCGTCTTTTTGATTGTCAATAATTTATAATTCCTGCAAGAAGGAAACGTTTGTACTTCGTCCTCGTTTCGCAGTTCATTTTTCTCCAACACCACACCTCGAATGCATCTAGCATGTTCCTCTCTTTCTTTCTTGGACATGTCTCCACAATACAATATATAGTACAATATATTATATTTGCAAATCTTAACATTGCATATTGCACAGTGACAGATGGCAGTATTTTTGTTCTTAATAAATGCTACAAGAATCAAAATCTAAAGGCTCGTGTCGACGATGATTTCTCAATGAGATCTTCATCTTTGAGATTCTATAAAGGTACGTGTGTACTCAATGCATCATTCTAATCCGCGATCATAACAGTATTTTATGAATCCTGTATGTTTTTATCGCGGATTAAAATGACGCATTCAGTACACACGTACCTTTAGCTCAGTAGTAAAGTCTCATTGCGAGACCATCGTGAACACGAGCCATAAAGTAGCGCGTCTGATGAGTACCTAATTTATATAAATATCGTTACAATAAATGTTTATGAAAACTTTCAGTTGTTTGTTGTCTCCGCATGTCAATGTCAAAATTTAATTTGAATAAAAACACGAATTTTTTAGCACTTTGAATATTTTTAAATTCTGAAAAGTGATGTTCAATTTCGTGAGTACAGAAACAAAAAATATATATTTAGGAAACATTAAATAAATTGTTTAGGCAGGCACTCGGTATCTCGGATAGTTAATGTATATATGCACACAGGGTAACATTATTATCTGCTAGTGTTCAAAGAATACTGGCTATCTACAGGATGGCCCAAAAAAGTGAGAACATCTCATAACGCGCGAGTTATTTCAAAACATAATATAATTAATTGTAAATTATTTTTTTTGCTCAGTATTTAGCTAATAAGAAATCATCTAAACACCCCCGTATTGTTTTTTTTTTTTTCCAATTCCTTAGAGTCTACGATACTCTGAGTACTCTACATGCGGCTAGACCGCCTAATCTACAACTACAAGTGCATCAGCGCTAATCACTTTGACACTTTTACAAACTACCTTATTATTATAAACATCATAAGTGTTTTATATTAATACATGAATTGGAAGGGTAAAAAATTACTGATAAAAAACCCTCTAAACAATTTACTGGAAGTGACCCCCGTATTGCATAATCTACTGAGTTTAAATCTGAACTGTTCGGTGGCCACATGCCTGGCTCGATGAAATTAACATTCTCACGACGAAGAAAGTTGATTGTATTGCTGGCTGTGTTAGATGGAGCTCCGTCCTGCTGTAATGTCCAGCTATACTCCAGGTATAGTTTTGAAACTCTTTGATCATTTTCCTAGCACCTCAACGTATTTCAATTCGTAAATTTTTGATCAGAATACGGTCTTATGCTGTGATTTTTGCCATTCTGGGCAACAATTTGAATAAAACACAAATATAAACAATGGGAAAATTAATAATCAAAGATGGCGACCGGAAATTGTCAAAATAAAACATAATATAGATAAATATGTAAGTAAGTAAATTAGTAAACTATTTACGCAATTGTTGATAAAGTTAAACTTATTTTGATGTAATTATATCACATTTTACGAAATGTTCTCACTTTTTTTGAGCCACCCTGTAGATAGATTTTTTTTCTGTATATCTATCTAATAGATTATTTTAATTGGTATTAAAATACCACGGAACTATGTTCTGAAAATGCAACTTTACAAAACAAAAAATGTTTAGCTGCTTAATAAAAAAATGATTTTTATCTAAACCCCCTCTCCCAGCCTCCCTCAAAATTGATGTTTAAAATACGGTAAACTGCTCCGTTATTGGTACTAGTAGGTACTGCGAATAAAAATAAAAGATAATCAACGCGATAGAGACGACAGATTGTAAGACATATTTCACGAAAATAGGTACGTAATAATCCAACAAGAAGTTTCCGACCGCAAAGAATCGCCGGCGATCGTCCCTTTTTTGGGCCACCCTGTATATATTATAATTGCACATCACAATCTGTTATATGTGAAAAGAAACAATTATTAAACGCATCAAACATTAAAACTACCGGATAAAGATTTATTGAGAAGTCGTGATGATTCGATCAATCAGAAGTATTATATTTATGTTGTTTTGTTTTGAAAAAAAATGTACCATTCGCGGTCCAAACAACTGATATTGTCATTCATTTCTATTAATTATTATTACGATTGAATTACTACCTATTGTAGAGGGTCTCATGGTGCAACTTCCGGAAAATTTCAATAAACTTTCATCGATCACGACCAGGAGACCGCGAAACCACCCTCCTTGAAAAATTGTATCTATATATTATACCTATACATGAGATTCGGAGCGTCGGCCATCTTGGATGATATATAGGGTATGATATGCAGGGAAGCTTACTTAAAAAGTGTATTTAAAAAATTTAAAATGATTTAATATACCAATTGAAGCCCAAGAAGATATACAACGTTGTGTCATTCATAATTCAGATCTGGCCTAAACCGATATACAGTGTTGTTGCGGGTGTGGTATTATATATATGTTGGATTTAGTGATTTCGATAAATAATAATAAAATTGACCCGGTAAATATCTTCCTTTCTGCCGTTCAAAAACTCAATTATATTGAACCTGGAGAAAAATATAAAAATCACACATTCACACACGTATTAAATCTTTTTGATTCTCGCAGCCACTGCAGAAACGGATTTTTATTATTATAATTTTACTATAAATATCTACGAAATGTAATGAAGCAACATATTGTGTTCTCTTATATATTTAAAAAACCTGACACGCCTATACAAAAAAGCGTATTGCAATAATTAATTGTTTTTTTTTTTACAGTTTTAATGAACGCCTAAATCCACGCAATAATACTCTCGTCATTTCGATCTCGAGAATATTTTGCATTGAATTAAATTAAAATTTGAAATTCATCAAATCACAAAATAGCTGAACACAAAAAGCATTTAATTATTCTTTTATCTATTAAATAAATTAAATTGAACAATGTTGCGAGTTTTTTCATCTAATTTTTAATCACTACTTGGGCGCACCGAAGTGCTCGAAAATTATATATAAACACATACAAATGTTTTAAAAAATAATGGTTTATCACTTGGCAATAAAAAATAACATTGTGTACAATGTTTCGTCTCGTAAAAAGCTGTGGATTTATAATTAATTTTAAAGAGTGCGAGAATTGATATCCCCAAATTGAAGGTTAACTGAATAAATTACCGATGAAAAATTGCCTTCCAATATGGTGCGATATAATTAAAACATTTTCGAAATAGCTTTACGGTTGCATTCCGGGGCTATAATGTTCGGTCAGTAGCTAGCCGATTTCAGATGTATTTAATAATATAGTTATGAGTTGCGACCACAACACTTTCTTCCTAAAACTGAACGATTATAAAAATAGCCAAGTCAACTCGTTGTAGGATCGATTCTAGGCTTTGATATGCTGATTTTTAATATATTTTTTAAATCATTATCAGTTACTCTGGTTTAATCTTTGAGTGCAGTACTTAAACTCTGCCACTGATCCAGTGGCGTAGCAACAAATTACTGGGTATGAAATGTATTAATTAGAAATGATATACACATAAAATCAATTTCTCGTTATTCGACGTGCATTAACCGATTATGCTATAGCACCACAGTACATTGACGACAAATATTCGAATATAATAATGGAACGATAGATGTATTAATTTGATAAGTGTAACATATAGGTTTGAAAATTTGTCGTCAATGTACTGTGTTGCTATAGCATAATCGGTTAATGCACGTTCTTCGGATTGGAAGAGATCCAGGTTCGAATCCCGGTAGCAACAATAATATTTTTCGATAAAATTGATTTTATATGTATATATTTCTGATTTGAATGTGAATTCTGCAGCAAGCTACACATTTAGGGTTTGCCCCGGACCCATGGTGTACCTGCAGCCCGTTGAGACAAACGCCGGAGCACATCCTCTGACATTACGTGATTCTGACGGATGATGGAGAGAGTAGATCGAGGTTCCGTCAGGAACTTCGATTTGCTCAAGCGTGGCTGAGTAGCTCCATCATTATTATTTTGTTTTTTTACCCTACTTTCTGTCCAAATATGATCTGCGATGTACTGTTCTTGTGGGTTAAATCTGCCGGCAGTGGTGCGTGGAGGGTGAATCTCATATGTTTTTTTGTGCCGTCTCGTTTCCCGGAAGGGAGAGTGCCTCTTCACTTACACTCTGCTCCCCGGCCTTGTCAATTAAATTATTGTATTACTTTATATTATCTTTATGTTATGTATTGTAAATATTATTTATTTATTTATTTACTTATAAAGTGAGTCAACCGGGAACAACGAGTCTAAATCATGTTGTGGCAGCTGTGCGGTATCGCCATGTCAATATGCGGGGCGCTATCGAATAGCTGCCTAGTAGCATTAAAAAATGCCAAACAGGCGGCGAATGAGTAGGACCGAGATAAGAGCCTTGAGTTTATTACATCGGTCCTGGGTATACGGTGGGTCCGCCCTCATCATATCATACTACAGTGCAAAATGCAATACGATACAGATATCAGCTAAAATACCATTCACTATCCTCCGTATGTCCGAAGATATTGAGGCATATTCTTATTACTAAGTATAAGTGTGGTTAAGTTTTCTAAAGGTTGTCTAGTTCCAACTTTAGAACTAGCTTAGTCTATGCTATACATTGTGTTTGTATTATTATTTATAATAAGTTTAGATGTCCTAATTTCCAATAGTTATGACATACAATAATCTCAAATCCAAAATTATTTTTTTTTTTTATTAATTTTGCCATCGAATTATAAAATTTGATTGTTTTCTAATATAGATAAATAAAAACCTTCAAATTGTGACCAAGTGAAGAAACAATTTTTTTTTTACCATTTTACGATCTTTTTCAATAGAATATTCATTGTACTACTACTCCAGAAGGAAACAGCGATGATATAGTTCAATTTAATATTTTCATTGTGCTCACATACATGTCTTTAATTTATGTTAACATAATATGTACAGAAAGTTTGATAAAATAATGTAATAATATATCTGAACTGATTGAAAAAGTTGAGTAAAACGAGTCCACGAACGTTGAAGAATTACAAGCTAAACTAATTAGATTACACGGTACAATAAGACTTTATTATTATTTACATTAAAAATATTGTACAAATACAAGCGCAAATGTAGAGAAAGTAATACTATAAGAACTGTAGTCAAATCACCCGGATTCTTCTAATAAACCCGTTCATTTAAATATGCACTCCGTAATTTGATCTGGGCTTTTTAATTATCCAACCATTTTTAATTTCCTTTCATTATTCGACAATAAAGTATTTTCCATCTATGCACGTGCATATATGTATCTACGTATTATATAAATTTACATAACTTACTTTTAATACAAATTTAATCGCATTTAAAATAACAGATCATCGTATTGTTAATAAATCATTGAATATATTGTGATTCTAAATAAAAATATATAATAATAATAATAATGGATAATTTGTATAGCGCCATTTTCGTAAAAACTTTCACCTCAAGGACGCTTTACACATAATATGTTTTTTAAAATGAAAAAATCCTTATTTTACATATTTATTGTTTATTATTTATGTAAGTACCGCTCTAATAAGAAAAAGTTATATTGTGTATTATGAAATTCGTATGGCGATGCCAAATAAATTTATCATCTATTAAATTTGTTAATTTGACTAGAAGTCATTTTTTAAATACGTTATAAAAAGGATCTTCCATGCTTTAACCCTTCATAGGGTATAAGCCGAAAACGGTTGATGAATCGACCACCTGCACCTAGGTCGATAATTCATATGCTGTGCATATTGTTGTCGCCTTTTTTACCTCTAGTCGCTTCCGAGAATATTATTTGAGTTCTAATTAAACCACCAACTTGACGTTGACTTTCAATCGTGCATAAAAAATGACTTATGTCACTGGTCGTACATGAGCCACTGATCGTTTACGACCGCAATTCGCCGCGTCTGTGGGTGTCATCACATTTTAGATGATGAATTTTGGAAGTTTGGAGACGATTTAAAAGCAAAGTTATGTATATGTTTATACTTTTAAAATTCGCAATATTAACTTTGTGGTTAAAATTCATATTTTTATTTATTATCTTTATTTTATTAACCACTAAATTGAGTTTAAATACATCTACCGGTACAATTTTCTTCTAATGATTTGAGTTAGGTACTAAAAAAATTTTTTTTTTAAAAAATAGATTCTGGCAATGAAACAATAATATATGTTTTAGTTAGTTATGACATCCTGAAGAAGAAAATGGTATTTTTCGAAACCGGTAGATGTATTTAAACTCAATTTAGTGGTTAATAAAACAAAGATAATAAATAAAAATATGTATATGTTTATTAGAAATATATTTTTGTATCACTTAATATCTCAATATGTAGACATTAATCAGATTCATGTATTGTTTTCATCACTTCAACTCAAGGGTAGGTTCGTGTCACCCGGGAGGAGGGTATAATCTCGCACTTTTAAATTTTGTATACATTACAGTTATAAATCACTAAAAATATTGATTAAATTGACGATGGTTTCCAAAACGACAAATCTAATACAGCAACAGGATGATGTTTGAAAAATCACATCAGCAAGACATAGGCAAAAAAATTACAAAAATTATACAGGTGACTATTCTAGAAACATCTAAAATGTCACAAAACACCCCTGAGGCCTGTGCACATATATCGTTCAAAATGATGGGTACTTGGCAAGAAAGATGAAAATTCATAACTAGTCTTCGAACGTAACGTTCTAAGAAGGATATTTGGAGCTAATAATGAAAACGCGAATAAAGCGCATAACCCATTGGCCGGAGGAATAACGGAAGACCCAAGTTAGGGTGGTTGGACAACGGTACACGATCAGCATCATGAACTGCAGCTACTTGAGGATGCCGGGGCCCATATCGGACTATTGCGCCATCGATGATGACAGAATAAACTGTGCTACACATTCTTATTGTGAAGTTGTAATTATTCAGAACAGACGGTCTGTGATATTTTAAATATATTAATTAGAAAGATATACATATAAAATCAGTTTTTTTCGAAAAATATTGTTATTGCGTCATCGAGATACGAACCTGAATCTCTTTCCTTACCGGGGAAAGTGCACTATCCAACTATGCTACAGCGACAATATTTTTAGCGACATATTTTCGAACCTATATGTTACCTTTTTGATATTAATACATTTAATCGTTCCATTATTTGAAAGAGCCATCTACCTTATTTTTACAGAATCTCAAATACCTTTGAGTAATCTGATAGCAGACGCCAGAATTATCAATTCATTTTTATTAAATTTTGGACACTTTGATACAACTTTATTATTATAAATATTGTTTTTGCGCTACCGGGATACGAACCCGGATCTCTATTTCCAATCCGGTAGCGCAAAAACAATATTTTTCGACAAAATTGATTTTATATGTGTATATTTATAATTAATACATTAAATTAGTATTTAAAACTGTGCTGTGTTGTAAAATTAATATTAAATAATAATGAAGATATGCGTGGGTGGATGAGTGTGTGTCTGGCGGCCGTCACTTTCGGGATGGTGAAGCTGCTCAATAAATGATTGTCGTGTGATATTTTACGTGTATAACAATAATGTGCAAAGCAAAAACACAACTTGCTTTTTTTATTATGCTATCATCACGAACTTAGAATATTATAAAAGTGTAAATTGTGAAATATAACAAATTTAATTTAAGCTATATTTGAATATGGAAGTATGGGTACGACCTGTCTTCGGCTGACATTAGTGATCACTTTATATAAATATAACGTTCACCATTCCCTCCCATTAATCAATTTCCATATCTATCAAATTTTTGGAAGTTGTATGTATGTTAATATGTGGAAACACTTCGAGTACCACTACACTATACACCACTACACTATCTCCATCTATGGACTAAATTTGATAATTAATTTCCCTGAAACAGCATATATATCACAATGAGAATCAAATTATTTTTTTAAATTATTTAAAGCAATATCCTTTATCTGTAAAATGTTTTTAACATATTATACTAGAATACGCCTGAAAAATCAATATTTTTCATTTTTATATATTTTCTTATTTTAACCAGTATATTAATATCAATATTTGAATATATCATGGAACACACAATTACTGAATTTTCACCTACAAAGGCACTGCTTTAAACAAATAATAGATATCTCACAGAGAAGAAGCAATTTATTATTATATTTAATGTAAATATATGATAATGAAATCGAAGACAGGTCGTAAGCCCTGTAATTATCCATATTTCAATATATTTCCATTAAATAAAATAAAAAATAACTTCGTCTCTGTAAGATATTTATTATTTGTTTAATTTTAGCTTATTAAAATTACGCGGTGAAAAATGTGAAATTGGTAGGATAAAAAATATATATTCTTAATTAGGATAACGGATCAATTTCCAGTTGTTGAGAAATGTAAGAGTATTACGAGCATATCAGTTTAGTAAAAGGTATATGCAATTAAGGTTTTCAATGAAATAATCACATTTTATGTACTCACTTAAAAAATGCGCCTTGTATATCAGCGACAGCCGATTGCTTTTCTGACGTTAATTTACATACTGTCTATTTTTGAGGGTTGGTGTAACAATCACCTTCATTTCAATATTGCAATTTTGAGAATAGGCCTGACTGTCTGAGGATATATATACTTACGTACGCCCTAGTTTAAAAACAAACAGCAGTAGTAATAATAAAACTAAAACTTATTTAGGCATTGCATTCCCATATGTAATACATTTCAATTAGTCAGTTCAATCCCGCGTGCCTACCATCCCATTCGATCAATCTCAATAGCTCGCAAAAGTTATCGCAAAAAATAAAATAAAAAAAGTTAATATTTATGCAAATGTACAGCGGCGCGCGGCGGAGACTAGGGACACCGCCCCTGATATAAATCACTCCACCACGCCCATGTTTCTCTGTACCTTTTTAAACAAAACAAATTTATTCTAGGTGTGAACCCGAGCTTTTCCATTAATAAATTAGCTCGAACTCTAAACGGGTGTAACATTTCATATTGGTTTTTTTCTATACTCTGACTCATGAGCGCAAAATAAATATTACATACGCCAATAAAATTTAGAGTACGATTTTCAATTTCGCAAAGTATTAAATACAAATTCAGCGGTATACGTTTAACACGAAAAATCGGTTAACATGAAAAAATACTCTGATCTATACAAAATGCTACGTTATATCACACATGGTGAATGATGCAATAATTAGCCGTTTGATGATTTTTTATCTTTGAATCTATATGTTTTGTCTAAAAATTGATTATACCAATATTATATTTCACATTTATATAGTATAAACAAACAAATCTACGATTATTTTTATGAATAGTAATAAAATCACGATTTGTATGAATAAGGAGAGAAAAGGATGGCAAAACATTTTAATGTGGGACATAGTAAGAAACAGTGAGTCAAATTATTATTGTTAAGGTTTGAACTTGAAATGGCCAATTACTATAGCACAGCCAATAGCTCTACCAACCACTCCATTTATTTTATTTTAACATGAAACAAAAAACACGGAACAATTTCGTATTATACATCGTTGCTAAATTTTTAACGTTTTATGTCTCAACTTTCCATTAATAAATCCGATATTTAATAATGCCTTACCATATTAAAAAATTACCTGGATTGTCTATCGGCCCTGTGGTCACCGAATTACTTAGTCTTCTAACACAAAACTAATTAATATGAAAAAATATGTCGGTCCCCGTGATTTCGTGTTAAACGACTTCCACTACGTATCTATATATTATATTTATCTGCTGAGTCCGATGTGAATATAAAGTGCAAACTCGCACACAAAGACAAAGACAAAAAATGAATTTGTAATAATGTTATTCAATTAATTTTTTTATTAAATATTACACCGATTAAAACTAATGATGCATAATATATATATAAAAAAATTACCCATGACCAATTAAAAACTTTCACTAGTCAAAAACCAGATATAACCCGTCGATAATGATGGAAAATTAATAATTTGTACATTTATTTATTTTTTTTAAATTTAAAATTTCTACACAATGTACACATTTTTGCTTTTTTCTACGAATTTTGATGATTAAAAAGTATGCCAGAAATACCTTCTTATTTTTTTGTGTCGATCGATGATACTCCATATTAAAAATAATTGTGACACGTCATCATCTGCTTTTGTTCACAATTATTTATTGAAATGTTATTTTAAATATGAATTAAACATATTAATTAAAAGATATACATATAAAATCATTTTTATCGAAAAATATTGTTGTTGCTCCACCGGGATTCGAACCTGGATCTCTTTCCAAACCGGGAAAGGTGCATTATATAACTATGCTACAGCGACAATATTTTTAGCGACAAATTTTCGAACCTATATGTTACCTTTTTGATATTAATACATTTAATCGTTCCATTATTTGAAAGAGCCATCTACTTTATTTTTACACAATCTCAAATACCTTTGAAATGTTATTGTGGTATATCGTTGCGACATGCTCGGACGCAGATGAACGTAAGGCTGTTAGATACATAAAATAAGTTATTGTAGAATATGTAATTCTACTTCTCTCGTTCTTGAAATCAGATGCATGTGTCATGGAAGACTATTGTTTATAACGGAGAAGATAAAACAATAACGGACAGGAAGCTGGGCAAAAAGGTCTCAATTAAATGCAGAAAATTACAAAAAAATAAATTGAATAATTTAATGTAATATAAAGAAGTTACCCGAATATAAAACAAGAATTACTGAAAGAAAATGATCTTATCTTATGTATGACATTTTATTTACTTGCTGAGCTACACCATAATACATAAAATAAATATATATTTATTTTTACTACATTAGGTTTGTGACAGAAATGGTTAGATTCATATTAATTAAAATCATTTTAAAAATCACACGTAAAAAGACAGAACTTAACAATTTGAACCCGAGCGCACTGCTGCAGGGTTAAGTTATTTGAGGGCAGGGCACATGGAAGTCACTCATTTACTTTGTGATGAGTGATCGTAACACTAAAGCAATTTGGGTTTAAAGTATCGCTACCATGTCAGATGTTGCCAACCACACGGATACAATGCATCCAAGAACAAAAATGCAATATTTTCACGAGGAACGCACCCAAATTTAAGGTTTATTTTTCGGCTACAAATCGGATAAATTTTATATTATTTTATCCTAAATGCTAATTACTTACTTACTTACCATCACGCCGTTTCCCCGCGGGGGTATGCAAAGAGAATAGACCGCCATACTCTTCTGTTTATTAAGGCTTCTAACAGGACCATCCTCCAATATCTGGTTTACCTGGTCGTGCCAAGTCTTCCGCGGACGTCTTCTACTTTTGGTGCTATCAACACTTGCGTCATGTATCTTTCTTACCATTCTCTCCTCATTCATCCGTTTCATTTGACCAAACCACCTAAGTGATCCTTTCTTGATCTTACTCACTATACTAAGATTAGCTTTACATTTTTCCTTATTTCTTCATTCTTTACTCCATCATAAATGGATCTATCTATTTCATTCCATTGCATTCAGTCTACTTTCATTCCACTTCTGCCAGCTCCAGGCCTCACTTCCATACATCAGTGTCGGTACCAGGACTCCATTATGTTTGATTGATTATTGTTGATTTTATATGTATATATATCTAATTAATACATTTAATTACTATTTAAAATAACACAGACCTATGTTATGAATAATTACAACTTCACAATAAGAATATGTTCTCCTTAATAATTATTTTATTCATTTATGTTCATGAATAGTATGTATATATATATATATTTATTTGTGGAGAAACTAACAGGACAACTGAAAAAGTTACGCATAAGTATTCAATAGTACAAAGATCATCTTACATGTTTACTCAGATTTAACTAATTATATTAATTATGTTAATTGTTGCACAATAACAAACAGAAAGAATAAAATAATAAAAGGTGGGAGGGAGATTAGGAAAGATTAGGGGGAAAATCGGATCTTACTGGTAAAAAGTAAAAGAAAAAATAAAATATAGCATAAGGATAGATTTAACATAAATATGTACTTATATATAATTACAAAAACGCATTTACACGTGTAAAAGGTTACGTTATAAAGAAAGATTTTTGATAGAGTTAAAAAGTTAATTTTAACTCATTTGCTTCATTATTTTAAGTTCTTTCATTAATTCGTATTATTTTCAATTTAATATGTTTATAATAGTATAATGTACTCGCACTGCATTCCATCAAATGCTTTTCGTATTATTTTAAATAACAACTGACGAAAATTTGCTGTGGTAAGCTTCGAAAGGAAATCGCCATGTCAATCGACCCATCGCTCCGTGCGGCGAGCTCGGCTTATCTGTTGAATTATTAGGTTGGTACTTGTCTTGTAATCATTAAACCATCGCGGTGAACCAAAAGTTTTAGCTTGCACTCGAGAGTTTTACAATTCCCAGTGAACTCTTGCAACTCCAACGTTAATTGTGAGAAACTTTTTAATCACTAAATTCCATTGTTTTAGTTGCATCTTTCCCCCCCCTCCCCATACATTACAAAAAGAAGTTGTGTTTTCATTTCTGACTATTTAATTAATTGGAACAAATATCAGTTTATATTCTTACAACATGTTAAATACAGTGAAAATTAATTTGAATTCATGGAACGATTAAATGTATTAATATCAAAAAGGTAACATATAGGTTCGAAAATTGTCGCTGTAGCATAGTTGGATAATGCACCTTCCCCGGTTAGGAAAGAGATCCAGGTTCGAATCCCGGTGGCGCAATAACAATATTTTGCGATAAAATAGATTTTATGTGTATATCTTTCTTACTAATATATTTAATTCATATTTAAAATATCACAGACCGTCTGTTCTGAATAATTACAACTTCACAATAAGAATGTTTTCTCTTAATAATAAAGTTGTGTCAATGTGTCCAAAATTTAATAAAAATGAATTGATAATTCTGGCGTCTGCTATTAGATTACTCAAATAATGGAACGATTAAATGTATTAATATCAAAAAGGTAACATATACGTTCGAAAATTTGTCGCTAAAAATATTGTCGCTGTAGCATAGTTGGATATAGGAGATCTATGTTTGAATCCCAGTGGCGCAACAACAATATTTTTCGATAAAATTGATTTTATATGTATATCTTTCTAATTAATATATTTAATTCATATTTAGAATTTAATATTATTTGATTACATTATATTTAATACCTTTATTTTTGTATTATATCTAGATTTTGTTTAATATTTTTTTTTAGATATCAAGTAATGTAATATCAGTTTTGGACTATCCATCATGCACAATTGTCGTATTTTATTTACAAACATAAATAGGAAGCTATCGGTTTCACCGATTCTGTTACAAATATCAAAAAAATAAAAGAAATAGTAAAATAGTTGTATAATATATAAAATAGTAAATTGTTTTTGCTACACGACTTTTAGCCCTAATTAAGTGACATAAATATGCATATGACCTTGATTATGCTAATAAAATAATCTCAAATACCAAGTTCTGCCGATGGATATCAAAATCGCGAATAAATACCATGTTCTCCGAGTCCACTAGTTTTACGTTCTTTCGTTCAGGGGCGGTTCGGTCACAATCGAAACAGGCCGATTAGGCAGGTGCAAAGAAAACACAAGGAAAAGAACAAAAGACGAGAAAAAAATGGAATTCAAATTAGTGTAGGTATCCGGAAAGTACTTCGATCGAGTAAACATCCAACCTCAGCCGTCTCGACGAACCGACGGCAGGTGGAGATCGAACTTCACGCCTTGCGCTCAACGGGTGAGTGCATTACGCCACTGAACCAAAGCTACCGTGAACCTGTTGCAACATTTATATTTGTTTGATTTGAATCATCCTGTTCCAAAACCGCTCCGATAGAGAACCTTTCATTCGATAAAATCGACACAAACCATTTAATATTGAGAATCCATAGCAATACTGCAACTTGCCAATTAACGATGGGTTTACACTGTACGAACTATTATACTTCAATGGAGTACAGGTCGATTTTTTAGTTTTCACGCTAGACGCGTGGTATCGTTTGTATACACCGCGCGTTTGAAGAAATTCACACACACTGGCGATTTCGTAATATCTTAAATAAACTCCATAAAAATATTAAATTTACCGTAGAAATAGGTCAAAATTCCAGCATAATTTTTTTGGATTTAAACATTTCTATAATTAAAAATAAACTAGAATTTAACATTTTTCGTAAAGATACTTACACTGACATAGTAATACATAATACCGTTTTCTCAAAAAGCTATCATTCACATCAGCTTTTCATTCCATGCTTAGTAGATTAGTTAACGTTCCTTTATTCACAAATAACTTCAACATGGAATTAAATAATGGTTATAATATTAAATAAATAGATAATTTGTTAAACAAAAAGTACTAGAAAAAGTTTATAATATATGTTTACCCACCTATTATTGATAGTGGGAAGCAGTGGAGAAAAATTGTGTTTTTAAATAATCGTACTTCAAATTCAACTATAAAAAATATCCTAAATTCTATACAGCCAGATTTTTACACTAATAACAAATTAAAGAATTATATATTAAACAACAAGTATAAAGATGATATTTTTAAAGAATCGGGGGTCTACAAATTAATTTGCAATGATTGCAATTATTTTTATATAGGAAAATATTGTAGAAATGTTGATATTAGAATTAAGGAGCATTTGAGAAATAACAATAACAATTCTGAATTTTCCAATCACCTTTTGGAAACAAACTATTCCTTTGATATTAATAAAGGTTTTGGAATTATACATACAAATACTAGGGGTTTACAGTTAGATAGAATTTGAAATTTTAGAAATTAGAAAAAGTGTTAATATTATAAATAACCAAACCCTCTTTGCAAATAGTCACCTTTTAAAGTTGTTTTTATTTATGCTTGTATTTTTAATTTCAGTATACATTGTTTCCTAAAGAATATACCATAGGTATCGAAACATGTAGAATAATTAATAAATAGTGGTTTAAACAATGTTTGGAACATATATTTATGCTTGAACGAAAATAATGTACTGTGCCTTCCAGTTCCCCTCCCTTCCTCACCTGCCGCCGTGCCAGTCGATCGGCGACCCTGAACCGGAGCGGTAACAAGTAAATTTCGCAGTATAACAAACGAGTGAGACGTGTGTCTAAGTGTCTATCCTTGAATGGAGATAGTGTTACAAAACCTAAAGTTACAGTCCACCTTGGAGGTGCCAGAAGAACGGGACTGTGATGAGTGGAACTTTCTTCCGAATATCCAGTTTCTTCCGGCATCTATGCTTTTACGCAACAAAGTATTTTGTATAATTATTAATAACTATATCTTCACAATCAATACATTTAATTAGTATTTAAAACATCATAGACCTATGGTCTGAATAATTACAACTTCACAATAAGAACGTGTTCTCCTTAATAACAAACTGCAATGAAGATTTCACTCATCAACACACACAATGGACCACGAACAGTATAGATATAGAGAACGAAACTTTGTGCAGTACTACACGAGCTTAATGTTCACTTCATTAAGTTTACTGAAGTGTGTTATGTGAGAAGCATACTCATGTAGAATTTCGCGAAGTATCACAATTCACACTTTGTATTGGAATGACAAAAGTGTGAACCAACATAATTTTAGTTAGCAATAGTTGAATATGTCCAAGAACACTCAATTACTGGATTTTTTACCTACAAAGGCACTATTATTAAACAAATATCAGATATATTACAGAGACGAAGCTATTTTTTATTATATTTTTCATTAAATATACTCTCATAGAGAAAAACATATTTTTATTAGCTTTGACTCTATGATATATCTGATATTTGTTTAATAACAGTGCCTTTGTAGGTAAATATCCAGTAATTGTGTGTTCTTGGACATATTCAAATATTGCTTATATAATATACTGATCAAAATAAAGAAATAAATTAAAAAATTAAAAATATTGATTTTTCAGGGGCATTCTAGTATAATATGTTAAAAAACATTTTACAGATAAAGAATAATTATAAAAAAACAGATTCTCATAGTGATGACATATATGCTGTTTAAAAAAAGAAAAAATCAATTATCAAATTTGGTACATAGATGGCGATGGTGTAGTGGTACTTGAAGCGAGTTCACATATTAACATATATATAACTTGCAAGAATTTAATAAATATGGAGATTGAGGGGTGAGAATTGGTGAACGTCATTTATATATATATATATATAAAGTGATCACTTAAGCCAGTCGAAGACAGGTCGTAAGCCCTGTAATTACCCCATACTTCCATATATTTTCAATGAAATATATTAAAAAATAGCTTTGTCTCTATGAGATATTTGATATTTGTTTAATTTTAGTTGCTTGTTTGATGTCACTGTCTTTCCATATTCTCGTAACTTTAGCTAGTTGTATGCGTCTTAAAATTTCTGCCCACTGTCACCAGTATTCGTGATTAACGCGCCCAAATAAATTGCCTCTTGAACTGCCATTTGGAAAGTTTGTTGTGATGCATTAGCACGATTCATAACTAGTATTTTCGTTTGAATGTAAAATGATACAACGCACACTAGTCGAGTCAATATTACAATACGGAATAATAGGTTGAGGTGGAACTTGTCCCACACATCTAAAACTTCTAAAAATTATAACTCACAAAATTATAATATAAATAAAATATATCGTTGCGTGTGACAAGATTTGTAACCGGTCAACCCGAAGTGACCTAAAAATATATATTTTTCATTAATATATTGAATCGTTTGAATTTGAATGCAAGTCAATGTGAAGCGTATTCTCTGAAATGGTGGCAAATATACATATAGTTGGAAGTAGAGTTTTAGTGTAATTATTAACATGTTGGGAACACACCTGGCGTAACGAAGTGTCCTGAGATTAAGATTAACGCAATAACTGAACCACGATAAACCTCAGTCATAATTACACAACAAAAGTAATAACTATGTTGGTTAACAGCTGCCGCGAATCTGTGCGGCTGTAATCTGACCCGCGAACCAGAAAATTACTTTACGGCTACCGACTGACCGCGGTAGGTACCTACCTATCTATCTACTGTCAAAATCTGCCGCAAGATGAAATCGGTCGCACCTGGCAACACCGAGCAAATAGATCGAACGGTTGTCTATGAGATTAGCGGATTTCAATTCGAACCGTTTTCAAATTAGGAATTTAGGTAAGCTCGATTATATTATTCATGTATTCGAGCAAAGGTCTAGAACAAATTTTTGACAGATCTGTCATGACTTGACTGCAATAGAATTGATTATTTTGATTTACATTTCCCAACAGCAACTAACTTCTTCCACCAAGGTTCTTCTTCTTCTTGTTCCTTATCGGTTCAACGGACGTTGACTACCATGTTGGCTATCATCACTTTGTACACTACGTCCCGTAAAAGCTGTACAGACTGGTCAAACTATTGCTTTATGTTTTTCGGTCATAATGTTCTTCTTCCAGGGCCCCGTCTCCAGCAATCCTTCCCTTATCACAAGATCTCATGATAGATATTGAAGTTTTCAGATTTTTAGTGTTTTAAATATGCCTTCGACTAACTGTTACTATCTCGTGCCAAAATTAAACAAAACTGTTGCACAAAGGTTTTATTTGTTTCTAGCATCAAAAATATACAACAGTATAAATTTAGACGTGAAAAATTCCAACCATAGTTTTACATATTTTTCAAGAAAAGTGCAGTTCTGGCTCCACGAAATGGGGAGGAATTACGCCCAAGAATTTTAAAATGTCCAAACTTGAGATTAAAAGTGCTACAACAGTACCAATATATTAAATATTGCATTTTTTTTTTGTACATTGAACATTACATTTTCTTTACTACTATACCGGTAAAGCACTGTCTGTTATAATATAGTAAAATACTAGTGTAACAGGTAGGGTACCGAAATGTACGTCTTACTTTATTGCAATGTTATCCGATTATAACAATACAACATACTGTACTATAAATAAATAAATAAAGTTATTATTTATCCGAACCATAATTATTTGAGCATTATTTTGTAGATCCACATCTCTCGGACGTTGATAATAAAACGGTCAAAACTGTGATTGAAAAAGATCGGCGTTTCTCTGAAGAGCAGAAAGGCCATCCTTTAATATTACATTTTTCCAATCCCAGGATTTACAGCGAGGTCTTCGTCTTCTGTTTCCTGCAACGCTCGTCATCATCTTGTGCATTGAGGTCCACATTAGACAGTGGACCAAAAGGTCCGCCCTCAACAAATCTTTAAGTACCAATACGGACCAGTAATTTAAAAATTCCACCACAGCAGTGTATGGACACATAAAATTAAAAAAACATTTCTCATTCGTATTACTAAAACACGTGAAAACATTACCGTCGTAATAGTACCCCGCTAATACGTTGGTTAAGGACCAGACCATTGCCGCAAAGCGAAAATCGCCGTAAATCGAAACGAGGATTATTATTCACTTTCGAGATGGATAGAAGGGGGGGTATACATATAAAAGGGGCCCTGTTGACGCAAGTCGAGTACCTACTCCATGTGAATTTTGTTATACCTGTCCCGCTCTGGCCAACTAATGATTTATGGATTTCGCCGACGTGGGAACAGATTGCCTTCTGACACCGAACTGTCAAGATCTGTGTTTTTTTTGACAACCAAAAGTAGCGCCGTGCGTAACGCTAGGACCACAAAGAGACGGTGATGTGCACAGCTCCGGAAGTGCAGTGATATCTCGGTTTTTCACTAAAAAGGTGCTAGTCAACTAGAGGTGAAAACTTGACGTCCAATCTAGGTTCGAGATCCATTTGCCAATATTCCTCTCTTGAATCTAATCCGGATTGCGTCAACTAATCATTATTGTAATCGATACAGTCCACGGGATCTTATCCCACCAGGCCCTTTTTACATTTTGCATTGGGGCTCAATGTATTAAGTTACGTCACTGATCACGTGGCAACTCTTAAGTAAAAGTTTTCACAACTTTTCATTTATATCCAGTCGTGATGTTTCCTTGCATGTTTCTCCACATTGTCGCATCTTCTTCAAGGTCTTTCTCGAAATACCTTAAAAACTCACTTTATATATATTTTTTATCATCCTTTCCTCATTCACATTCTACAAGCTCAACTCATCATAGTGCTCCTGAAGTCTGTGAAGATTTTTTCAGTACAGTTGAGAAATTCTTATTTTTCTTCTCGAAGATTATTCTACACACTCTTTATATTACTTTTCTGTTGACAAAACCTTCACGCGGTAGACAATACATAGACAGGGCTAGGCTGAGTAACTAAGTAAAAACTACTATGAAAACAAATTATATCATAGTAATTCCTACTTAGTTACCCATCACTTTATAGTTTTGTGTTTCTATGCTTCTATTATTAATTTTAATATATATTGTTTCCTGAAGAAGATACCGTAGGTATCGAAAAACGTTCATTAATTAAAATATTGGTTAAAACAAAGTATTTTGTCTTATTATTTATATAATATGTGTGTAATTTTACTAATATTGAAGAAGCGAAATGTATGCATCCGGGCGCCATCTAGCTATTTTAGTTTAAAGTTAATTCTTGCAATTTATTGTTGCGCTAAATAAACTTGGTAGCTTTTTGTAGGTAACAATAGATGTCATATTAAATTTGACTCGTTGATTAAATTGATATGGTGGATAGATCAAAGTTGAAAATCTTTTCATTTAAAATTCAGAGATATAAAAATATCTATACATCAGCATCTCGCCTACGTTCTTTATTTCCGTAATATGTTTTTTTTATTAAGATCTATTTCTGATTTTTGAAAAAGTTCATTTTCATTTCGATTTTTGAGAATTCTATTTTCAAAATTATCTAACTATATACATACGTCCTTGGTGATGGTGAATGCTTCCAACACACTCTTTGTAACTGTAATTGGTGTTCGATTGTAAAGATGGTCAAAGACTGTCAATTGAAGATTACAGATTGTAATTTCTATATCAGTTTCCAATCATGTTTACAATCGGACGCTGACCACACAATCGCAGTTTACGTCACAGCTGGTATATACGAATGAGCGTTTAAGATCTTCTTGCGAAAAACGTTAACCTCAACATAAATAATTATTACAAATGACGCAATTTTTTGACCGATAAAGACATCAAAAGGCCTCTGTCAGACACCTTGATGGTGATAGATTCGAGGGGACGTTTTATTAATACGTTTCGAAATTCGAACAAAAAGCGACAAGCGAGCGGACCGCGGGAAAAAACGTAAACAATAAAGATGGCGTCAAAAAAGTGTCCTCTCAATTATTCGTCGCACTCGGGGTGGGCGGCCCGGCCCGATCGACAAAACCGAATCTTCGGTTTGTGCGGCTCGTTTCTTTCAATTTATCGTCGTTTTTTATTCCTCGAGACCCGCCTGGTTCGGCACAAGAAGGTTAGAAGTCGAATAAATGTCTTTTGAGACAAGAAATAATTCGATTAAAGTCAAAAACACGTCGCATAACTATTGTAGGTTGTTTTTACATTCTTTATTAGAAATACTTATACGGAGAGCTTGTTAAAAACAATATAAGGCTTATGTAAGGCGTGTAGGCGATATTTGTCAGTGAATATACACAATACATACACAAAATCACCGCATTAATAACGTAATACCTATAATTTTTAAGGATAACACATTACTATTGTGAAGTTGCAGTTTTTTCAGAACATAGTTCTATAGTATTTTTATTTTGTGTGAAAAAACGGCAACTTCACAATAATAATGTTCTCCTTAAAAATATATAAGTTATATCAAAGTTAATCCAAATTTAATAAAAACGAATTGATTTAACCTCTGGCGTCTTCTAGCGTAAATTATTCAAAGGTATTTGAGATTTTTCGCAACAAAATGGTGAAAGCTTTTTAAAAATGAATTAACATATGTATCAATTTGAAAAAGCTGTAGCATATAGGTTCGAAAATTTGTCGTTAACTTACAAGGTTAATGGTTAATCCTGGTTCGAATCCCGGTAGCAACCAAAGTATTTTTTTTTAAATTGATTTTTTCTGTATATTTTTCTAATTGATACATTTAATTTGTTCATAATATAATAAATACATAATATAAATAAATAAAATAAATGTCGATCATTCATATTTTGTTACTCCCACTACTCCGATAATTTCGACAATCCATCGAGCTCTTTGGTCGCCTTCCGGATCATTCTTTGTTCATCGATTATCTCTGCGTCTTGAAATATGGCCCGCCCATTGCTATTTACGACACTGTGTGGTCTAGAGCTTCTGAGTTGGCTTAATATTCAGCGTCCAGGTTCCAGTATTATATGCTAAGGCCAGTGTCCACGAATGAGATTTTCGACTCGAGACAATCTCTTGATATTCTTTGGCGACAAATCTCAACTTTCGTAGTCTCCGTGAACGAAGTACGAATACACTGTTACTTTTAAAGACCATAAACAACCTTACATACGCACTCTAGATTGGTTTTGTTCACCTTGCTATTTCGTATGGGGAGATGATTTGCCTTATTAACCTAAGGTGGGTACCAATCTTATTCCCTTTCCGCGACACTACATACCATGGTGAGATTTGATGTACTGTCATCTGGCATTCTTTCAACATGGCTAGCCTATCGCAGAATTTGGAATCTACAAAATCTTATAATTGTTTCTCTCTCAATTAAATTTTCGAGCTCATACTTCATTTTTACTCAGGTGGGTACCAACACTGAAATATTAAAAACAGTTTTAAAATTTGACCCGCAATAATCCGACAAATGTAATTTGATCATCGCTGCGTTCATTGTACCCGAGTAAGTTTCAACGGTAAAAAATAATGAGGAATATACGCCTCTGTTTTTGTATCACTTCTAAATACATCCGAATAACACAGCGGCCCTGAGGGCTGTCTTCGTTTCAGATTTAAAAACAATTCATTTATCAGGAACACTTTTGAAGTGGGCGGGAGAGTATACAAAAATTCTTTCGCAAATTATTGACCCAATTACGACCAGTTTGTTTACATAAATATTTTGTCTAGGGCATCGACAAATATTTCAATGGAGCTTATTTATTATTTATTACCGTCGACGCCCTTGTGGGCTATTATATAAGAATAATAATTAATTTAATTTAAATATATCAAGACATTATACACTTTTTAAAGAAAATACTTTTTTGTCGTGACGTTACAATTTCAGATTCTTCAAAATATAAAGTTGATTGCATAATAGACGTATCAATTTTAAAGAGCTACTGAATATAGGTACAATAATTAGCACAAACGTACTCGGTTGATGAAGCGGAATGGTAACGCATAGTAAAGTTGTATCAATGTGTCCTAAATTTAATAAAAATGAATTGATAATTCTGGCGTCCGCTATCAGATTACTCAAAGGTATTTGAAATTCCGTAAAAATAAGGTAGATGGCTCTATCAAATAATGGAACGATTAAATGTATTAATATCAAAAAGGTAACATATAAGTTCGAAAATTTGTCGCTAAAAATATCGTCGCTGTAGCATAGTTGGATAATGCAACTTCCCTGGTTTGGAAAGAGATCCAAGTACGAATCCCGGTGGCGCAACAACAATATTTTTCGATAAAATAATATAATATAATGTAAATAATACATTTAATTCATATCTACCAATTAAATGTATTAATTACAAAGATATACATATAAAATCAATTTTATCGAAAAATATTGTTGTTGCGCTACCGGAATTTGAACCTGGATCTCTTCCTATCACAGACCGTCTGTTCTGAATAATTACAACTTCACAATAAGAATGTGTTCTTAATAATAATAAATAATAGTATTTTTGTCACGGTAATGTTTTTTTTTTATTGTGACCTAAATCCACCATCAAGCCTGAGAAGTTTTTGATAAATCTTTTTACGACTCTAAAAAATATGACGAATTTTCAGAACAGAAATGTTTTTAAAATATTAAAAAATATTTTATCGGACTTCACGTATCTTTATAAACAATCATGTCGATTTTAACAAGCGTATGATTATTAATTTATTGATTAATTATCTAGAAAGCTATTTATTCTAGTATTATTAACTTACATTACATAGCATTGAGCTTTGTAAGATGATAGTCGACGGTGGTCGGTCGGGTAGGCGTCAAGTTTGCGTGTATACTACATCGTCATCGTCGGCGTGGACGCTCACTTGGAGCTGGTGTACTTGGTGACGGCCTTGGTGCCCTCGCTGACGGCGTGCTTGGCAAGCTCACCCGGTAGCAGCAGCCTCACTGCTGGTGATGGTGGACCTCTTGTCGTAGTGGGCGAGGCGGGACGCTTCGGCGGCGATGCGCTCGAAGATGTCGTTGACGAAGCTGTTTATGATGCTCATCGCTTTGCTGGAGATTTCTGTATCGGGGCGCACCTGCTTCAGCACTTTGTAGATGTAGATGGCGTAGCTCTCCTTTCTCCTGCGCTTGGACTTCTTCTTATCCCCCTTGGAGATCTTCTTCTTGGTTTTGCCCGACTTCTCCGTTTATTAGTATTATTATAGCGGGCGGGCAGAGTCAAGTCAATCGGACAGAACGGACTGACTGTTTGGTTTGCTAATTGCTTGTGGTGTTCGCCTTTAGACTTTAATTTTCAGGTCTTACAGAGTATCGGGTCACTTGGACCCCTTGCTTCTTCATCGTATTGTAAATTGTTTAAATACCTGCATAATTTTTATCATAACTTAATAATTATTCTACTGTTGACAACTTTCTACGTTAGATGAAATCACTTCATAAAAAGTAAGTATTTATCACACATATTTACAATGAAGCATTACAGTGTAAAAAATCAGCATCTTTTACTGAACTTACTTTTGTGAACTGTAAATGTTAATCTTGTATTAAAGTGCAATAGAAATATCTTACGCATGATTAAATATAAATAAAATTAATCTGGTGAAATATAAATAGTAGAGTATAAATATGATGAGACTATCCACGAAGAGATATTTCGAAATTATTTTATTTACAGTCATCGTTATTTTAAATAGTGCCAAAATGATTAAATAGTGCCATAATGATTAAAACTAATTTTTACATGATTGTAGGTTGTAGAAAAAGGTTTTAAAAGAATACATATTTGAACCACATACTCGTACATGTCGCATCAATATTCTTACTACATTGTTCACACCAATCTAACCTAATAACTGCTCTTAAAGGCAAGCTTCGTATGCTTTAAAAGCATTTTATCAAAAACATATCAGTTTTGAAATCTCTAACTATAAAAGAAAGTTAGAAATTCGTTTATCTCAATTTCATCAACTGGATAGTGGTGGTTTTGTTTCTGAATCCCTCACTTGGTTACTAGACAAATGCCGCAAATGTATTACGCTAGAGAAAACAAACTTCCTCAGCAGAGTGTTGAGCAATTAAAGAGACCTTGGACATCTGCGTACTCCGGAACGTCGATAAGGCTGTTATATTCTCCGACTCGCAAGCAGCTCTTGCATCCCTCTCTACTATAATGAATGTTTGGCTAGACAATGAGATAATCAGTTTCATCAGAAGATGTCTATTTAATTTGGACATCAACAATAAGCAGGTGTCATTCATTTGGAGTTTTACACATAAGGAATTTCATGGAAATAAATGTGCTACTAAACTGGCCAGGAAGGTCACTCTTTCCGAAGTTTTCCCTCATCAATTCTATATCCCGATGTATGACAGACTTAATATGGTAAAAAAACATATGAATTTTATCTGGACTGCACAATGGATGGATCCAAATAATTATAAGAGTAATCGGCTTCAAATAATTCAAAGATTTATTCCCCTGGTTCTCCAAAAGGAAAGTCTCCAAAAGAACAATATCAAATATCCCTAGAATGAGAATTGGGCATTACCAGGTAGCCTCACATTTATTCAGATTGAACTTAATAGATTCCCAATGTGTGAGTGTGGTGCCGAGGAGGAAACCCTTGACCATATCTTTTTTGCCTGATCACAGGTTTTTTTTTACAATAATCTCGTCAATGGTAATTTTCAACTCCCGGTTAACTTGTGTCATCTTCTTTCCTTAACTCGCCACATTTAATCTATATAATAGCAAATTTTTTGAATGACAATGGTATCGACTTGTAATATAATATTTTCTGTTCTATAAAATAAAGTTTTAACTTGATTAATGGCACAAATCACTCTTGATAGGTGGATTGTCTATTTAAAAGAAGAAGAAGAAGAAGAAGAGAAAACAATGTGTCAAAAGTAATAATTTATATTACTATAATAATAATAAGTATTTGAAAACATTATACACCGACAACGAATGACGACATTGCAAGTACCTTCCAGTCCGGAACATTACAAAAATACTGAATTGTATTCTTGTGCTAATAATAAGGATAATCTCTTAAATATTTTAAGCCTTGTACAAAAAAATTTTACACTAGCGTTCATTATTTACAATAACACTCTTTTAAAATGTAAAATAATCCCGTGCGGACCATTTAACCCTTTGCGCTTATCCCGCCCTTTCTCCTCTAACGCCTTCACGCACGCACCTCCCTCGGATGCGATAAGAACCCGTGACAAAACATCTGATCGGCCCTAATCTCTCGGCAGGTGGCTGGAGGCTGGACCACCGGCGCGAGCAGTCGGTGGGGTTTCATCCCCCGCAAGTTACCTCTAATACCGGATATTTGTTATTTAGTTGAAAATAATCATCCCTTTCTTCTCCTTGAATCTCAACCCCAGGGTTGGTAAACTATCTACCTACTTAAATTCGTGTTCCCAGTACGTTGCAACGTTGTAAATATTATTTATTGTTTATGAAAAAATATCACACTATTATTCATTTATTAATATGTATCTAGTTACACGTCTTTTTTTATAAACATTGGTAAACTAGTAGAAAATAAAATATTTTTTTGTAAAACTAATCAAATAATTATAAACAACCAATTAAATTTTTCTACGAGTCCCATTCTAAATTTTTTTTTCTAAAAATTATTCGAGTAAATTCGTATTAAGTAACAATTTAAGTTAGGTGCTAAATTTATTTTTAAAATAATTATTGTTTTTTAAAAATAGATTCTGGTAAAGAAACAATATATTTTGATTAGTATTGACGTCCTGAAGAAGAAAATGGTTTTTTTCGAAACCGGTTGATGTGTTTAAACTCAATAAGTGGTTAATGAAACAAAGTTAACAAATAAAAATAATAAGTTTTTAAGTCATATATATTTAATACTTGACTTCAAAGAAAATTATAAATTATGCAATAATGTCAATTTACTTTTTAATTAAATGACACCACAGACGGTCCTCTAGCAAAGTGGCCAGGACAATGCTGTATACATCAGAGGTGGATTCCTAATGGTTCCCACACACGCAACTATGACTTGAATACTTAAAACTTAAGCAATATAATTTATCATGTTAATATATAATATTTTATATTCATCTCTGTTACAACAAAAAAATGTACGTCAATAAAGTCCATCTATCTATTATAAAAAAATTATTAAATAAAGTAATATTCAGAAATTGTGTTTCTTTCACGACATGGAATTTGAGGATTTTGAATCATACTGAGAATAAGAAATAAACAAATTACAAATATGCATACGTATGTATCTATATATCAATTAAAAGTCATTATTTTCTTCATTAAAAATACTATGCGGAATACACGTCACATCAATATTCTTACTATTTTAAAACTAAACTAAACGCCCCTGCTATAAAAATAGAATTCACTCGGTGGTCTCCCGCGAGCGATCTCGAACCCGTGACCATTTGAAAACTAGAAAAGTGTTTTAACGCTAGATTAAACAACTACGTCATTATGCTTGTAAAAATATGGATAACATTACATTACACGTCCCGTATGTGTTGTCTAAAATAAATTATTTAAAAAAAATAAGAAATGCAGCAAGTATTTTTAAAATAACAAAAAAATTTAATTGTTTAATGAATCAAAAAAAAACTTTACTTTATTATTATGGGTATAAATTTTAATTTTATCTTTGTTAAGGCCCGTGTCCACGATGATCTCCAATGAGACTGATCAATGAGTCAGTAAAGGTACATGCATCATTTTGCAAAATGATTCATAAATTGATTCGCGCTTAACACTGAACAGTCCTTTAGGCGAACTCAAATCGAATCTTTGAGAGAAATGTCATCCGTGGACATGGAGCATTATTTCAAACATCACTGGATCACGGCTACATATTATATTTTGTAGAAAATTAATAAAACCATTGTGTTCGATCTTTATAATACGGCGATCGCCATCTTGTGCAAATATGAACGCGACATATAGAATAGTTCTAGTCCATTACCTATCCACTACCCTCTCCTTCTATACCCAGAACACGACCTTTTTCTGTGGTGTTCTCTATGATTTTGGACGAGTTCTGTTAATAGTTGAAACTTTGAACTGTCAGTTATCATTTACCAGTGGTACGGTAGACTGAAAATTGTGTTAATTATCGTTCTGCTGTGTGGGGTGTGGAGAGTGTATTGTGTGTGTTCGGTTTCTCGCTACGGTGTGTGCCGAAGCCTGTACATCTTGCTATTGTGCATTGTCCTTGTTTATGAACAATAGTACTTCGTGTGAAATAATGGAGTACGTATTGTGAAGCCAGAAAACTTGTGGCTCCAGTGAAGAAAATCTAGATACCTAAAGGAGTATTTCACAGGTGGGTCGTGTTTCCTGGTTCTGGTTGGTCCTTCAGTCGCCCTGTTCCCTATTCATGTCCCTCTCCCAAATTCTTTCCACTCTTCCAATATCCTCCGCATTTCCCCAACCCCCCTCGTTCAGACACATCGTAAAAAATATTTACATTTTTCTTACTATGACTTTCTACGATTTAAATTATACCTCAAGATATGAAAAGTACCCTTCATTTAGTTGCATAGGCATTGTTTAAGCGATTTATTTAAAAGTTCAAAACGTAGTACACCAATTTGAATGGTAATTCGCTATTATGTAACGTTTAATTATTTCTTATGACGGGCCTTTCATCGTGACTCCCGACAGGACGGGAAAGCCTGTTAAACTTTGCATCCCAACTGTAGATTCGTAATGTTGAACTTCGGGTACATACTACAGGTGAGGTAATCTATTGTTTTTCAATACAAGTCACAATAATTATGGTTATTTGGTTATCATCCCCACGTTAATAAATTACACTGTATCTCATTATATGGTGTAGGCTTTGTGCGCGCAATTTTCGCCCGACTCAAGATGATCGCGCGCGAGATAGGATACGGGTGAAAAGACGAATGTAGTGAATTAGGGACAGAAACGGGAATAGGGAGCAGGGGGGCTCATGGACCAACCAGACACCAAGAAGAAACACGACTTACCTCGGGTGCTCTTTTATGTATCTGGATTTATTCTTTCACTGAATCCCTCGAAAACTCACACATGGGATGATATGTACGATATCAAGATGAATAGTTCAACTACCAACCCCATACAGCAGGATAATTATTTTTGTCTAACCTCAGAATGTCCATTTCACAATCCAACTTATCGTTCTTAAGTATATATATGTACACCTTTTTATATACTACTATAACTTGTCAACTAACAGTCTAATGTACTCCAATAGCAAACGTTAACTCAACTAGTCCAAAACCAGACGTCAAGACCAGATCAAAAACGTCAGAATGTCAATTTCACAGTCCAACTTATCGTTCTTAACTATATATATATATATACCTACTTATATACTACTATAACTTGTCAACTTAACAGTCTAAAGTACTGCAATAGCAAACACTAACTCAACTAGTCCAAAACCATAGACAACGTACAGTAGACAGTACTTTTGACCTCAAATTTTCGAACCTATATGTTACACTTTTCAAATTAATTCATCTATGGTTCAATTATTTGAAAGCTATGTACTTTATTCTTTATTATTATTATTATTAACCCGGTAGCAACAACAATATTTTTTGATAAAAATGATTTTATATGTTTATTTTTCTAATTAATGCATTTAATTAGTATTTAAAATATCACAGACCTATGTTCTGAATAATTACAACTTAACAATAAAAATGTGTATTCCTTAATAATATTCTGTTTTAATTATATTATTTTATATTATCACTTTTATGAGGGCAAATTTTATTTTGGCGGCTGTGCGGTATCGCCCTGTCATATATGCGGGGCGCTATCAAACAGCTGCCAAGTAGCATTAAAAAATGCCAATCAGGCAGCGAATGAGTAGGACCGAGATATGAGCCTTGAGCTTATTGCATCGCTCCTGGGTAAGCGGTGGGTCCGTCCTCATACTCACTTGGGCACCTCCAAAATATCGCTAAATATGCTAGTCTACGAGCATTATAAGATCATATATCGATTTTCGATATTTATATGAATGAGTTTATTATTATTTAGTGTTTTTAATATGAATAAAATATGTAGCATAATTTACATTTTATATTCAGCACAAATAGGTATTTAAAAATAAAACAAAAAGTTTGGGAATGGATTCGGGTGTAGCCGAGATGTTATCGCGTGTTTAAATAACCCCGTATTGCTATCTTTTTAATAATCTAATGCTTTCATTATAAGTTAAGGTGCTTAGCGGGAACACGCGTTCCGAGAGCGGAGTCGCTCAATTAAGCGACTCCGACATTATCATACCTAATGCCGTCACACAAAATTACTCACGTCCACCGGAATCAAAAGAATATTTCATTTGATAAAATTATGGACCACATTTTAATAAAAGTAAACCTAGTCTCATTCCAAACGCTTTATTCGCACACTTCACACGATTCATCTTCGGGGATGGGAAGGACAGCGAGTATTGCTCGGTATTTTTTTTTACTTGTGTGTGTATATACAGTGACGTACAGTAGGTATAGATTTAGGTTATGCTGTTACCGATGATATTATACAATCATATATAATATATGTTGTACATAGGATTATGAACTTTCGTTTAACCATCGTCTTTAGAAAAAATAAATCTGTCGTTTATACATATAAATACCATACCAGACCCTACCATGTATTTATTTGAAATTTTAGAGTACTATTGATTGTGTTTTTGAAAATTAAGTTTTAACGTAAAATAATATCTTCTTACCCTTATAAAAATGTATGGACGTTTTTAAGAACACTTTTTATGACTGAACATGGTTCATTTATTGTCTGAAAATCCTTTACGTAATAACTAAACGAAATAATAATCATGCACCAAATGCACCTCGAACGCAAAGGACGGCCATGAAATCATCACGTTAAAAACAGTAAGATAGTAAAATTCACGAATTAGTAAAAGAGGAAGTAGACACTTCAATGATTTGCACGCAGTTGTAAGCTTTTCTAATGTTATTCTGTTAAAAAACAGCATAGGTAACGACTCCATACAAAACAGATCGATTTCGATTCAGTAAATAACCAATAATATGACTCGAGTAATTCACTAGCTTAAAGATAGAACAGAGTAATATAAATAGGTCAATGCGGCAAATGCATAGAGCGCCATCGGTATAGCGGTGAGTTGTCATGGTAGTTTTTAGAACTAAGCAATTAGTCTCTACTGGTACACAGATGGCGCTAATTGTAAAATAATATTTCCGTTTATGTTAATCCATATATTTTATTTATATTACAGATTTTTTGCTTGTATGCACTACACGCCCCTGTGTATATATTATATATATACACTTTCTTTTTTTAAATGGTGAGTTCACGAAGAAGGTGAACAGAATCTGAGCTAAATTCTAATTTACAAATCAATATTTTAAGTAGCTCGTTGGTGTAGTGGCTAAGACGGTGGCCTAGTGATCTAGTGGTCGGGGATTCGCGCTTCGTTCCAGGACACCAGCAAGTTAGTCTTATTTTCATAGTACAAGCGTTTAACTTAGTTTGAAAATAGTAAGAATATTGATGTGATATCTATTGCGTGTACGCATCTTTATTTTTTATAAAAATCGTCACATGTCTCTGGCACGTGTATTATATCACCCCCACGTGAACATGTTTTTTTTTTTAAATTTATTATCTCGTCAGTGTCTACAAAGTGGTGACAGTAAATATCTGTAACAACGTTCTTATTATTACAGCCCACCCGCGAACTTATAAAATATTCCGACATTTTCTGACGCACTATTTCAACCGTGTTATTTTTAACGCAGTTTCATTACACGGAGAGCTTCTAATAAAATATTTTAAATTAAAATAACTTTTTTTTTTCTTGTTTTATTCCGTTCATCTGGAGTCGACTATTGCCGTGACTGAAGTAGTTATATATGTAATATTTATATTTTGTGTATATATGTGTAAACTTTTTACTTTTTAAATTTTTATTTTTTATTTATTAATATTTTCCTTGGTTTTCTTTTTCTTTTTCATAGCATTATATTTATTTCATAACTTTAATGTATAACATAATATGTATTATCTCTACGGCGAATCGAGTTTAAAAAAAAACCTGATCACGCTGGAATAAACACATTATTATTATTATTATCATTCTACTCCACTGGGATGCGTCCTTGGCCTTGTCCAAATCTTTAAGATCGTATTTAACAGAAGCTATCCATATAATATAATGGTTTTACTCATGATTTTATGAATCATGTGATGTTCCTCCATTCGTATCACGTGTGCATACCATCCGAGTCGGCCTTCTTTTATTTTTTCATGATTATGTATCACCCTAAAAGAACAACGGATTTAAATATTTTGAATTTTGTCCAATCACGTAACTATACTAGCCAATCTCAGCAATTTCATCTCAGCTGTACACATCTTGTATCTGTTTGTTTCTATCAAAATCGAACTCTTTCATCAAGATTTCTTACATTAATAATTTCCTTTAGGTATTTTTTATTCACAAATTAAACACTATTTTATATACTGTTGCATTCCGCTGTAACTATGTGGCAATTCATTATAAATATAATTATATTCATTCATAAATTAAAAGCCTTGGGTCTCATTGGAAATATTTAAAAATGGTTTAAAAGCTACCTATCGTCCAGAATACTATGTGTGAAAATTTTGAGGTTTCTAGTGGTGTACCTCAGGGCTCACACTTAGGACCAGTTTTATATGTATTATTTATTAACGATATTGTTGCTACATTTGATAAAGTCGACACACTGTTGTTTGTTGATGACATCAAGATATTCAGAACAATTGAGTCAATAAATGACAGTCTTCAATCTAACTTTAAGGTGTACACTCAACCAACTTTTTAAAAATATTGATAAATACCAATCTATGACATTTAACAGAATCAAAAACCCAATTGTTTTTCATTACATCATAAACAGCGTCACTCTTAAAAAAGTATCACAAATTAAAGCTATTGACATATTTTGTATTAAGAACGGTGAAAGATATCAATTCACTTAAATCGCTTAAGGTTTTATACACGGCTGTGGTTCGTAGCATTTTAGAATTCAACTCAACTATTTGGTCTCCATTCTATAAAGTGCATGAATTAATATTAGAAATGGTTAAGCATAAATTTTTAAATGAATACTTTTAATTTGACTAATTTGTCGTGTAGAAAAACTTTAAGTGATTTATTATTTTTATTTAAAATAGTAAATAACATACTGGACGCCCTTAATTTAACTGAACTGATTGTATACCATGTACCAGGTCTTCGGCGTTATTCCATGTAAATGCATCATATACTCATTTTTATAGGAATGCACCCACACAAAGACTTTACAGGTTTGAGAACGATTTTGGTCTTGTAGATGTATTCCGATATTTAATGTTTAAATATAAGAATGATGTTTGTGATGCTGTTCTGAGTCAAAGATTAATTATCAGCCATTCTGTGTTAAACCTTTTTTTTTGTCTTGAACCTTAATTTTTATTGTTTGTTTTGCTTAATTTTTAATTTTTTTTAAAGGCATATATGTATATTCTATTTATTTATATTTTTATATATATATTCTATATTACTTGTGTAGCTTCTCTTGTTTTTGTTATAATCAATTTTGTAAAAGCCCATAAGTTCGTAAATAATTAAGTAAAATAATTCACTTCGTTTAAACACCACTTTATTTTTGGTTTCGGAATCACCGTTCCATTTTGAAAATAACCATAGCTCTAGTTAGTTCAATTTTAAACCTGTCAGTCATCTGAAGGAAACCTGTTGATGACGAATATTATTCCAAAATCAAAACACGGCCTTTCCGTTACATTTTACTAGAAATAACGAACAAAATCCTTCATTTTTTCCTTAAATTTTAGATATCCCACCTCTAGCCAGGATGTTCCTGGAAATTTTTCGTGCAGCATCATCAAACCGCAGCGGAAGTTGGAACGGTCGGTTTCCACGGATCACCGGCCAATAAGAAGCCGGCACAACATGTTTCTTCCTGTACTCCAGCATTCGTTTGTTTATCGGTCACGTAGTTGCCCCCCCTCCTCTCACCGCACGTCTACAAAGTGAGTATTTCAGTTTCATATGTACAGTGGAACCTCGGTTTACGAACTTAATTCGATTCGTAAAACTGTTGTTTGTAAACTGAAACAATTTCTCTCGTAAGAATCAATTTAAATGTATTAATCTGTTAAAGACCGCAAGAAAATGGGCCTTTATCATCTTTATTTTGTACTTCTTGTTTGAAATCTTATAAAAGCAATAAAAATTAATGGTTTATCTTAAAATAAATTGGAAGTAATAAAATTAAAAGAATAAACGTAGAAACAAACTTTATTTTAAATTATCGTACAAAATATGTAGTAAAGTGTTAGTGTTTGGAAGGGGACTCTCCTTCCATGAAAGTTTATCAGATTTTTGTCTCACAAAAAACTTATTCAACGATATTTGTTTCTTTTCAGTATTTATAATATTGCGGGGATGACACGATTTGATCATGCTCTATCAGGATTATATTTTTCCACAAAACTTTGCACCTCACGTCACTTCGCACATATTTCATGGATCAATGACCTAGGAACATCCCTCATTCGTTCATCGTTCTCTGAAAATAATATTTCCTCTGTCACCGTATTTTACTGCTCATTAAGAAGTTGTTCCAGTTTTTCCGTTGTGAGTACTGAGACTGCCTGCGCCTGTTCTTAAGCCGAAATTGTGTTCGCAAACTGAAGCAGTTTTTCGTCAAGCTTTTTGTTTGTAATTTGAGTCGTTCGTAAACCGAGGTTCCACTGTACTTTCTTTTGTCTTTAAATTGATTTGCATAGTTGACATGTTATGCAATATATCGGATATATAAATTAGTTGATTTTTAGTTATTCAAAACATGTTTCGAAAATGTTCTTGTTGTACGTGCGAAATTGCAATAGTTTGACAAATATTTGGTATATTGAATAGGTTGGACGTATTCGAGATATGGTGCTGGAGAAGGATGGAGATAATGAGCTGAAGCGAGATAGTTACAATTAAGGTGGTTCAGTACAAGAATACAATCTTGTCGTGTTTGAAAATTAAAAGAAAGATTGAAAAAATGAAACATAGAGGAGGTTCCTAATCACCTAGACAAATGCACACAACTTTAGAATAGGATACAGAGGATAGACTAATAGGGAGCATTGTACCGACAAGAACACAGTTCTTTAATATGAAAGAATTGACATTATCTAATAAAAAGATAAAGGCACGACTATTATGAAATGAGAACTATTATCAATGTGTTCTAAATTAAATTACAATTATTATAGAATAAATTATTTCTTTCTTATGTATTGCAAGCTCAAGTATCGGGCTGAAGACATTCAGTACACCAATTTGATCAAAATGACGTCTAGTTTTTATCATGTTAGAGTGTCAACACCTTGAGACCGACAGTGATGCTCACCACAAGCGATTACTAATTTGATTATTTTTACCATGACGCGACTTTTTACGGTATGAATAAAAAAGTAAGGCGATATTAAAAAATTGGTGAAATCAAATTTAGAGCATGCAATACCAATAGAAGTTATTTCACATCATACGACTTTTATATGATAAATTATGATATTATACTACGGGGTAGGCAGAGAGGATAGAGCGCTATATTCTTCTGTCCTGACACAATTCTTGTCCCATACATCTTCTCATACAAGACGCCGATTTTTATCTGAGTCTTCCCCAGACGTCTTATATTTCTGGTGCCATCAACACATGCGTCATATATATTTATTACCATGCTATCCTCATTCATCTATTCTATATGACCAAAATACCTAAGTGATCGTCCTTTACGCTCTATCCTTATTTCTTCATTGTTTACTCTGCCATAAATGAATCTGTTGCATGTACGCCTAAGCGATTTCATTTTCACTGCATTCAGTCTACTTTCGTTCCTCTTCAGCCAGCTCCAGATCTCACTTTCATATATCAGTGTCGGTACCAGGACTTCATTGTGTACCGCTAGTCTTGCCTCGGTTGATAAGTTCCCGTTATTATTTCCTGCAGTCACCCTCCTTTCGATATCATTCTCAGCCTTTCCGTTTCTATCAAACATACTTTCCAAATACACAAATTCATCTACTTGTTCCAAACATTCATTACCTACAAGAATTTTGCACGGTGTTTTGGGAATATAAAAATTGAAAACTGACATTCATATGAAAAATTAAAGTATGTAGAAATTCTTTTGACTTACAAAGATGCGTTCTAAGTTAATCTATATTGAATAACTTATTTTTATTACCTACTTATTTTATTTATATTATTTTCATCCATGATATTAATATAATCATTAGATTATAAATAATTCTCGGAAAAATATTTATTAAACATCTCCATACTTTTTTTTTTCAAATGGACTATAATCATGTTTATGACTAAGGCTACCGAATTAGAAAAAAAAAATAATAAACTTGATTGATTAATTTAACATCTAATTATAATTGGATATTATTATACGGTAAATTAATACAAACTTTGTTATTTTTAAAAATTAATATTAATATCTAACTACAAATTAACGCTATAAACATGTAAAATATTAAATAAGTATATTATCATGCATTTGAAAGGAAAAATCGTTTTACATTATTGACAAATTTTTTACATATATTTCATGAAAACAAATGCATATATTTAATTCATATTTAAAATATAACAGACCTATGTTCTGAATAATTACAACTTCACAATAAGAATGTGTTCTAATAAATGCATATATATTTTTTCTATATTAAAAAATCACTCATCGATTTATTTCGCTGCTTGTAGCGTCATCTGCATCATCGGTTAAGGTAGTGCATTGATCAGGTACAATCTGGTCTTTTCTCATCAATGAAGAAATTAAAAATGATCGCAAAATGTACGCACATAGCAAAAGGAAACTGCGATATATACAGCATCGTATCCGCTCATTTGTTATTTTTTGATCTAGTGCCGTAGTATTTATAAGCGGTTAGTAAATATATAGGCGTATTTTTAACAGTCAAGCAATCGACCTGACAATAGAACACCTCAGGGGATAAACATTGTTGCATTCTGAATAAATAAACACCTACTTACGTATCGTATCATTAGTCACAGGTGTTCGCAGGTAGTGTGTAAAACGCGACGATAGTTTCCTAAAAATATGTCATAATCGAGAACAACTAATTTAATTTCCTAAAAATATATTAAATTCAAAGACGGCTTGATTCGCTAAGAATATATCAAATTGAAGGACGCCTTAATTTGCTAACAATATAACGAATTCAAAAACGGTTTAATTTGATAAAAATATGTCGAATTCAAGGACGGCTTAATTTGCTAAAAATATTTGAACTGACTGACTTCTGTCATCTTTTTCATTGAAGAAATGTATTCTTGTCGGTGCAATGTTCGCCATGCGTGTCTGTCCTGGACCACTTCCAGAAGTTGTCCGTAGGTCTATATTCGCCTTGTTCATTATTTGATTGGTGTATTTTTGCCTATCTCTTCTCTCAACCTTTCCCTTAATCATATTTCTGATGTATGCGTTTTGTTTAAGAATGGCCCTTTAGATTTTCTTTGGTATTTATTATGGACTTCTTTTTTGCTTCTTCCTCTTAAAATGAACTTATTATTCATTTCATCCTTATTCAACACCACATTTTGAATGCAACCTATCCCTCTCTATCTTTGGGACTCTATATATATATAGGACCAAATTTTGTTTTATCATCTTTCTGTTATTTAGTGATTTGAAGATTTTTTATTTATTTTCATGATTTCAATTTTTTTTTTTAAATATATGGGTATACATACAATATATGAAATTTTAGATGACTTAATTTCATTAAAATAGATCAAATTCACGGATGACTGAAATCTATCATCTACTGATATCGGCTGATATCTATATCTCAAGTGAAATCTAATAATCACATTATTTTAATTGTAAAACATAATGTTTACACGCCTTGTTACTTCGATTGGCACCGCTGGATTTCCTGGTTTATAATAATGTAAATGTGTGTGTGTGTTTGTGAGTATTGCCGCCCTTTTTTCGGAAAGCTAAGAAGACGGTAGCCGACAGGCGTCATTCTTATTACCTTCGACCAGTCCAGCGTCCAAATCTAAAGAAGACAACCCAGCTAAGAAAACAACAACATCGGACCAGAAAGACAGCAAAATTAAAAAGGTTAGTGCAGTTTATATATCATATGTGTGCTTATAGTTAATCAGATACCTGGAAACCAGCTATCGAAGACATTTACATAAACACATAGTGATCGCCTTTTTTCTGCTATTTATTATTAGACACAAGATATAAGTATAGTCCTAATATCGCATCGTAATGGACAGCAACACTCAGAAGGCAAAACTTAATACAAGAATCAATGTCTACGAATGCTAAATATGCAGTTAAGTTGTTGGGCGTGCACATTGATTCAGATCTTTCAATGAATACACAAATCAATTTATCAACTGAGACAGATTAAAAGTATTCGGAGACATCTTCCTCTTGAGGCAGCCCGTCTACTTATAAATGCATTTGTGGTGTCACGTGTGGACTATTGTAACAGCATCTATGCTGGCCTACCAATGTTTCAGCTGGATAGATTACAATCTATTCTAAATGCGGCTGCACGGATAATATATGGAGTTTCCAAATTCTCTCATATAACATCCCTTTTACATCAGCTACATTGGCTCCGATTCCCTGAAAGAGTTGAATTTAAATTGTGCTGGTTGATGTACAAGGCGACACACAACATGGCGCCTCTATATCTTCAAGAACTTTGCATCCCAGACGATTTGAATGGTAGACGTCAAACTCTCAGGTCAGCCTCTACTTCAGCTGCAGGAAGGGTTGTAGAACCGATCAGCCGTTGCCAGAAGTCTAAATTTAGTGAACGGGCATTCGCAGTGGCAGGCCCAAAAGCATGGAACTCTTTGCTCTATGTTATTAGAAACAGTGCATCAAAGACTTTACTTAAGAAGAAACTAAAAACGCACTTTTTCAAAAAATCATTTCCATAAATGAAAATAACGATTTTTTAATTTTAAAAAACATTATGTGTAAAGCGCCCTTGAGGTGAAAGTTTTTACGAAAATGGCGCTATACAAATTATCCATTATTATTATTATTATCGCAACGCATATTTTTACAGGAATGTAAATGAGACAGAAATATTATTGTTCATACCATTAATACAACCTGGCTAATCACTAATAAAATTAAATTATCAAGCAACATTTTGACACTGATAATTTATTGCAAATATATCTTCTTAACCAGTAAAATATAATACAAAAAAAATGTAGTTATTTTATTTGTATTTCTCTTAAAATTGAATGGTGCGAGACCCCTGATGCAGTATGCACATAAATAATGCCACTTTCAATTGACCACAAACAATGACATCTGCGATCGCCTCTGCCATTCATGAACGTTGGCGAGTAGAACGGCAATATACAACGCGAAAGAGTGCGTAAGAGATAGCGCGAGTAATTCATAAATCTGTACGCGTATTGTGGTACGTTTATTCTTACCTACTCTATTTTTACGACTGAAAGTAGTATGCGTAAATATAATATGTCGGTACTGAGTTCAAACCGCACTGAAGCTGTTTCGTACTCTTATAAATACCACCGATCAGTTTTATCAAAATATTTATCATTAATTCATGTTTATGACATATATTAAGAATGTTATTTTTAAAATAGATTTACGCATGTATTAGATTTGAGTAAGATAATTAATTTATAGCAATTTATCAAAGTTTAGTTATCAAATGAAAAGTAATACCTTCTTTTTCTTCTTCTTTTAAACAGGCAATCCATCCTTCAAGAATGATTTGTGCCATTAATCAAGTTAAAACTCAATTTTACAGAAAAAAGTACTATAATATTATAGAATAGGAAATATTACATTTTAATATAGATTAAATGTGGCGAGTTAAGGGAAATAAGATGACACAAGTTAACCGGGAATTGAAAATTACCATTGACGAGATTACTGTAAAAAAAACCTGTGAACAAGCAAAAAAGATATGGTCAAGGGTTTCCTCCTCGGCACTATACTCACACATTGGGGAATCTATCAAGTTCAATCTGAACAAATGTGAGGCTACCTGGCAATGCCCAATTCTCATTCTAGAGATATTTGATATTGTTCTTTTGGAGACTTTCCTCTTGAAGAACCAGGGGGTGCGAGGAATAGATTTCTGAATTATTTTAAGCCGATTACCTTTATGATTATTTGGAACCATCCATTGTGCAGTCCAGATAGAATTCGTACGTTTTTTTACCATATTTAGTCTGTCATACATCGGGATATGGAATTGATGAGGGAAAACTCCGGAAAGAGTGGCCTCCTTGGCCAGTTTATCAGCACATTCATTTCCATGAATTCTCTTATGTGCAGGAATCCAAACGAATGACACCTGTTTATTGTTGCTGTCCAAATTAAATAGACATCTTCTGATGGAACAGATTATCTCATTGTCTAGCAAGTGGAACAGATTATCTCATTGTCTAGCAAAGTGCCTAGCACCTTATATATAGTTTATTCCAGCATAATTTGGTATAATACAAATTACAATATAGATACATTATACAAATAAACAGTAGATAACATTATCGACATCATCGTGAGAGACCAAACATTTGAATCAGTGTGATAAGGAATATATCCAAGTTGTGCTGGTTGATGTACAAGGCGACACATAACATGGCGCATCTGTATCTTCAAGGGCTTTGTATCCCAGACAATTTGAATGGTAGACGTCAAACTCTCAGGTCAGCCTCTACTTCAGCCGCAGGAAGGGTTGTAGAATCGACCAACCGTTATCATAAATTTAAATTTAGTGAACGGGCATTTGCGGTGGCAGGTCCAAAAGCGTGCAACTCTTTGCCCTCTGTCATAAGAAACAGTGCATCAGAGACTTTATTTAAGAAGAGACTAAAAACGCACTTTTTCAAAAAATCATTTACATAAGTTAAAATAACATAAAATCAGGAAACACTTAACAGACATATATATTTTTTGAGTCATAGTTCAGTGTGTAATATTGTTATAATAGGATAAAATATGGCAGCAAAGTAAGACACATATTTCGGTGCCCTGTCTGCTACACTAGTATTTTACTGTATTATAGCAGACTGTGCTTATACGGTATACTCGTAGTAGTAAACGAAATGTAATATTCAATGTATAAAATACAAATAAAATAAAGAGTAAGGGCCGGTTGTGTGATCAGTAGTAACTTTTTACTATTTACTAAAGTAATTTTTTTTGCGAAAAAGAGTTGTTTGATCGTTAGTAAAAATATATTTACTTGTCGAAAGTACATCCCGTAGTAAACTCATTTTACTCTGCGATATCCGATAGTAAAAACGAGAATCGATAGATAAATATGACGGACTTTTCACAGCTGATCCAAAAGTCATGTGACACATTGATACTTTAAATGTTACAGTATACCACAATTAATTAGTCAATATCCCGTTATTTTAGTGATGAGAGTTTGTCCGATGATGATTTCGTTGTTTAATATACATTATTACACATAATACGAAAAAATGTCACCACCAAAGTGACAGATTGAACGCCTAGGCGAAAAAATCCTTAGATAATGCATAAAATAAATCATATTTCATGATTATTTGTCACACCTATAGAGATCTCCATCTATGCTTTGACAATAGTAAATTTGATGTATCAACAACTCGCAAAGGATTTTTACTGCGGGCGTTAGTAAAAAGTTACTACTGATCACACAACCGCCCCTAAAACAAGACGCAATTAAATAGCATATAAATATGTACAATATAAAACTTAAAGTAAATGCAATGTTCAATTTATAAAAATTAAAAAGAGTATATAATGTAAGAGTAAATAAATATGAAGTAAATTTTTGTAAAATTGTATTGTTCAATGTAAAAAGTAAGTGAAATGAGTTCAGTTAAATAACATACTAACACAACATATAGGTGCTCAATGTATTGTAGCAGTTTCAATTTAAAATTTGGACTTTTAAAAGTTCTTGGGCCCTTTTCATCGAGAACTGCACTTTCCTTGAAAAATATACATGAGTATGTCTAAAGACTGTTGTATATTTTTGGTGCTAGAAACAAATGGAATCTTTGCGTAAAATTTTTGTTTAATTTTGGCACGAGATCGTGATAGTTGGCCTGTGTCCATGTACGTTATGTATATATATGTTAAGTTTGGTCTCTCACATTACCGTATGAAAGCAAATTACAGGTCTTCGAAAATAAAGTGTTGCGTAAGATTTACGACCGATACGTAATCATCTAGCCGGAGAATGGAGGTGGTTAAAGAACTTGAAATTTCGGCAATGGAGCGCCGCTCAAGATATCCTGAAGAAGGTGAAAGCAAGGAGGCTGGTTGCAGCGGGACTTGTGGTAATGAGTCACGTAATACTCACAAAGTACTCATACACAAGCTGATAGGATCAAGACCGAGCTGAAGACCAAGCTGAAGGTAGGAGGATAATGTCATGAGACATTCATTCGTACTGAGTCTTGTGAAATAGTATACAACTCTGTTATTATTCCTCACATCGACTACTGCAACAGCATTTTGATTTTTTCTAATGCAGAAGAAAGGCAACAACTGCCAGTGCTGCCAAATAAAGCATTGAGAATAATACTCAAAAAAAATAGATATATCTGCTCGAATCAGTGCAATGCTGAAAGATCTGTAGAAAAAATATTTCAATGTAATAGTATTTATTTATAAAATCCTCACTAAGAAAATATCGGCAGAATTTATATGAAAAATTAATGCAAATCAACATGAGCACGAACATCGTACAAAAGGAAAAGATAGACTGGGACTACCATTCGGGAAGAAGGCTAAATCTCAAAAAATCGATGATGTACAGTGCGATGAAGATTTTTAATGAAATATTAGAAAAAATAAGAAAGGAGGTGAAACTACATAGATTCAAAATGAAACTAAGTAAATATGTGAAAGATAAATTGTAGTAAAAAAAAAACTATTTTGATCTTATTTATATTAGAGTATATATAAAAAATACTTATGTACGCACTATATTAAGAATAAATAAATACCTGCAAGAGGCGTATGCCCAGCAGACTAGACCACAACGACGATGGGATAGATGGCGCTCTGTTATGACCTCCGCGTCGCGTGACACTGGTAAAGGAAGAATAATTATTAAAAGTAGTTACACGGCTATTAAATCACACTTGTCTATAATTATTTCATACTATTATATAGGATTCAGACCTCCATGACGTAGTTTGTACTAAAGATTGTTTCAAAAGAGGAATGAATCTATGGACACGGCTGTCAGCAAACTTTATGGAAGCGGTAATTATTGTATTGAACTTGTAGACGGTTGTAAGTCAGCATGTAGTCCGATCAAAGCTCGGAAAAAAAAGATTTAAAAGATGCTCTTCATCGCCTTACAACAAAGATTGAAATGAAACATAAAATGTTTTGAGGAAAAAGTATCATCTTTTTCTGGCTCTTCCCTTCATTAACAAGTTTTTCGAAAATGGATTATTTGATACGCCTAGATGTCTATTGTTTTTGATTTTATTGAGAAAAGTGGAGAGATGACTCTCATCTTTGCGACCATCGATATTGTGTGGTTAGTTCCACTACATTCTTTATCATACAGAATCTTCTCTTTATTTATTTTCGTATCTTCGTTGTCGTTATCGATTGTGAGTCCGAGTGTGGCTGAGGAGTCCTATTCTCGAATCGCACACGCTTCCACATGTTGTGCACGTGCATCCTCTGAGCCGGGAGATTCTGAGTGACGGATCTTTCTCCTTTTCTTTCCTCTTTCTCCCTTTTTCGGTAATTGGATACTAACTTACATTATATATTATACTGAGCAAATTAATAATAGTTTCAAAGAGCGTCTTTTCTCATGATCATATTTGATCTATCAATTACTTTCAGTGTGTTTTGTTTAACTATGTATTGAAAAAGAGAGCCTAATAATCTGCCAGACAACCTGAGAAAAATAAATAAATAATTGCGAATTCGCCAAAGGTAAACGCACCATTACACACTACTTCCGATAGGTAAAACTCACATTGCAGCGGTCATACTACAGAGTGGGTAGGTGCCGGGACGTGGAGAGTAGGCAGGTACCCGGTCTGCTGCCCACCGCCGCGCCACTGCAAGCGGATATTGGCCTTTCATTCATACATCAGTCACGTCTGCTAACCGCGAGAATACCTATGTACACACTTACAGTCATACCTAGGTACTCCGGTTAGTAATTGCGTATGATGGGTAAGTTTACTTATGATGACATTTGAACACTGGCTACGAACTACACTATCGATTACTTTCTTACATAGAATTTGCGTTACACACTTGTTTTACGTCATCGAGTAGGGGGGATTTTATCTTATCTAGGTCAGTTTTTTTTACGTCTGTATGGATACTAATGAAATGAGCAGTGAGTGGTGGGATAAGATCCCGTGGACTGTATCGATTACAATAATGATTAGTTGACGCAATCCGGATTGGATTCAAGAGAGGAATATTGGCAAATGGATCTGGCCTACGTTGATCTCGATCCTGGATTGGACGTCAAATTTTCATCTCCAGTTGACTCCCACCTTTTTAATGAAGAACCGAGATATCACTGCACTTATGGAGCTGTTTAGAACACCGCCTTTTCGTGATCCTAGCGTTACGCACTGCGCTACTTTCAATCGTTAAAAAAAAGAACACAGATCTTAAAAGTTCGGTGTCAGCAAAATCCCTAACTTATTAGTTGGCCAGAGCGGCACAGGTTTATATTAAGGTTTATATTAGAAGGACAAAATTCACAGGAAGTAGGTACTCGATTTTGCGTCAACAGTCAGTAATAATATTTTTTATAACCTGCGTTTTTTGAAGTACATATTCAATATCACAAATACAGTAGCAAAATAATTTACATTATTTTAATCATGTTTCTTTAAATGAACTTTAGCTTTTCATTTCTTGCACAACATTTTGAACGTTCTTTATTACTTTCTTTTTTATCACTTTGCTTTTCGACTCATTCATATCCGCTTTGTATCTCTTACACGATGTTCTGCAGCTTCTTCATCATTATTTTCCGTTATGTTTCTCTTACACGACGTTTTCCAGCATCTTCATAATGTTCATTTTACATTGCACGATGTTTTATGGAAGGAACAGGGTTTTATGTCGGAATAGACCGGAAGAAACCAATACACCACTCCAGTTCGTGGAATTCTAACAAATTCAAGTCCAGCTATTGATATCCTTTCAATTTCATATATTTTCGTTTGTTATTTTGAATTTAATAAAAATATAGCTGCAAAAATATTGTTATATTGTAATGTAAGTGAATACAAGTCTAAAATTTTGGATAATATCGACTGTTCTGGTGTTTACGCGACTTGTTATTTCGATGGGCGCCACTGGATTTCTTGGTTTATAATAATGTACATATGTGTGTGTGTATTGCCGCCCTTTTTTCGCAAAGCCAAGAAGACGGTAACTGACAGGCGTCATTCTTTTTTACATCCCGTGCTTCGACCAGTCAAGCGGTCCAAATAAACCACCAGTGTGCGCTTCGATCAGTCGAAATCTAAAAAAGACAACCCAGCTAAAAGAACAACAACATCGAACCAGAAAGACAGCAAAAATAAATGGTTAGTGCAGTTCATATATCATGTGGGTGCTTATTGAAAATCGGAAACCTGGGAACCAGCTATCGATGTCATTTACATAAATAGCGCATAAAAAATAAATATTTTTCCATCTAAAAATAAACTGTTTATTCTTGAGGATCAGATATATACGCCAACAAAACCAATTTACCCTATAACACTTTCATATACATTGCGGTCATTTGCTAATGATATGAGTTTAAGAAGTCCCGTGTTTATATGTTATATTATCCGTACTACCCATGGTCCCAATTAATCCGGATAATCGAGGTTTTACTGTATATATCAAATAATGGTAATAAAGTTAAAATGCTCCAATTTACCTTATTAGCAAATATCGATAATTTAACAGAAAATCAATAAAGAATTACTAAATAACACACTCGACAAAACAAATCTCAATACTGATCCACCAGTTTTCGAATCTCTTTGATGCAGCCTTTTTTGATTTTATGCTACTAATATTTTATTGAATAGATTTATACTTGATAATGTTTAGATCCCCTGTGCAATCTTCCCGTTAGACTACAGATTGTCTTGTATTTATGAGCATCACGTTATGTCTCAGTAGGTCATGTATACAATTTACTCATTAAGTTACGATTTGATATGACGTCATTTCTGCTTCTCGTGTTCTTGTATTGTAGAAGTGCTCCAACGTGGGTCGAAAGTATTTTACCCGATTACGGTGTTTAGCTAATATTTATCAACAACTACATAAGGTTTATGAAGCACACAGTGAAGCAAGTCCTATTTTATAAGCATTTTATAAAAAACAAGTCTTTAAAACTAAGCATTTTATTTTGAAAAAATACATACTTGAGTTGTACTATTCATAGTATATGCAGCCGTGATATTTTATATCGTACGTAAAGATGAATAAATCGCTTCTATTTGATGAGATATTTTCTGACATTTTCAACGTCAGCTCAAATCAATTTGAGTAAATAGTAATTAACAAAAGTATCTATACAATTTGGTAAGGAAATTTGCTATTAGCTTTTTGAATTTTTGAATTTGCTTTAAGAATTTATTTAAAAATTATTGGTATTTTCATTTTTCTTACTTCAAATAAATTTACCATCGCGCCATTTTTCGCTAGGGAAAGCAGAGATAAAGAGCACCGCATACACATAAATCTCTTCTCATACACATTTATTATCTGGCCATGCATGTTTGTCTGTCGATTTTAGAGGGTTTGAATGGGATCACCTACCAGTTTCGATTTACCTGGTCGAGCCAGGTCTTTCGCGGATGTCCTTTATCTTCGGTACCATCAACACTTGCGTCGTTCTTATTATCCTCTCGTCATTCGTCCGTCAATTTATTATTTTAAATACTAATTAAATGTTAAAATTAGAAAGATATATATACAAAATCAATTTTATTAAAAAATATTGTTGTTGCGCTACCGGGATTCGAACCTGGATCTCTTTCCAATCCGGGAAAGGTGCATTATCCAACTATGCTACAGCGACAGTACTTTTGACGACACATTTTCGAACCCATATGTTGCACTTTTTCAAATCAATACATCTATAATTATATTAATTTGAATAATACATATAATAATAATACATGAATTAATACATCTATAATTACATTCATTTGAAAAAGTGTAACATATGGGTTCGAAAATTTGTCGACAAAAGAACTGTCGCTGTAGCATAGTTGGATAATGCATCTTCCCCAGATTGGAAAGAGATCCAGGTTCGAATCCCGGCAGCGCAACAACAATATTTTTCGATAAAATTGATTTTATGTGTATATCTTTCTAATTTAAATATTTAATTAGTATTTAAAATATCACAGACCGTCTATTCTGAATAATTACAACTTCACAATTAGAATGTGATCTCCTTAATAATTTATTATTCATAAATTAAAAATATGATCAAATATTAACATCAAAATTTCAACTTTAAAAAAAAATTTCAGACTAGCATTATAGATAATTTATAAAAAGGAATTTCAATTAGTTCATGTCTATATATTTGGTAGTCTGTCGTTTTGACAAAAGCATGGGCCTCTATGGATGCGAACTGCCACTGACAGTACATAAATATCTGGTGTCTGGTGTACATACTAAGCAGGTCTCGACAAGTTTTGCCGGCGGTGACGTCACAGAACATCTGAGCGTCGATTTCTATTTTTGAAATGGTCTCAATTTTTTCCCAACTATCTTCGCATGTCATTAGTCTACCGACCTTCGGCGTAAATCTCCCAGGATGTCGTTTTCGATATTGGCCATCGGCTGATCCACCTGCCATGTTTTGAGTATTTTTAAATTTTAGGATTCATTGTCTGTGCACCTGCTTCTATTTTCTATCAATCGTATTGGCAATTTATGTATTTATTCAATTCTTATCGTATCATTATGAGACAATATCTTGTAATTTTGTATATGATTATATAATGTGTTTTAACACGCATAGTACATCAAAATTTTGATAATTGTATTTTGAGAAAATAAAAATACAGTCGAACTCGGGTATAGCGAGCACGGTTATAGTGAGATCACGGTTATAATGAAGAAATACTTATTATTTTGATTCAAGCCTGTGTTCATACAACTCTTCACTGCTGTAGTGAGCTCGCTTCATTGATATAACGTTCAAAAATATTGTTTAACAAGTGAACAAAATACACTACACGGTCTAATAACCCTTATTCTTGAAAAGTTATATAATCGAAAGCAGCGTCTGCCGACGAGGCTCCTTATTGTTTACGATTCTTTTTATGTTTGTGAATTGTTAGAAAAAAAACAATGCGTGTTTATTAGGCGCACGCATAATAAATAATGTGATTGAATGTTGTAATTTACTTTAAAATGTTTTTGTTCCATACAATTATAGATTTTTGATTTTTCATATATATTTGACTTGCTTTTAATTTTATTCGATGTTAAATATTTTTAGTAATAACTCAGTAACGGTTATAATGAGCAAATTTAGCTGCTCTATTTGTACTCGTTATTACAGAGTTCGACTTTATATACATTTTGGATACAGAAATACGTCACAAAAATATTTTTGGATAAGTTACAAATTCTATAAAATCCGATTCTAGAATTAGTTTACACAAGCACCATTCAATCTATTACGCTATCAATAATTTTTAACTTTTATATTTAGTTTTTTTAATATTCATGTTATAAGGAATCTTGGAAATAGTGGCATAAGTATATAGCGAATATACGAATTTTATTCTTGGTATTTTATTTTTAATATTTATTATTTTATTAAAAAGACCACATTCTTATTGTGAAGTTGTAATTTTTAATAATATAGGTCTGTCATAAATAGTATTTTTCTGTATATCTTTCTAGTTGATTAATTTAATTCGTAATTATATTATTTGTGTTTATAAATAACTACTTTAATACTTACAATTTTATAGGGGGTTTAATGAATGGTAATTTAATAAATAAATTATTTGGCTTAATATAATATAATTTCTGCTGATGTAAAAATGACGACATATTTTAATTGAAAGTGGTGTGGAGTAGAACTTATTTAATCCGAGGTAATATGGACTTACCATGGGTAATCAAAAGCTCGGATCATACGGAAATGCACGATTATTACATACTGGTCATTTTAATAGTTTGCTAATTTACATTTGATACATTAAGAAAAAAAACAATAATATTGTGTTTCTTAAAAAATTTGGCGCGGACAATACGGAGACTCGGATAATAGAGATTCTTCTGTATATTGGCTATTTTTCAAACAGTAAAAAAATCAGTTTATTTGATAATTGTTAAATAAATATTATTTGTTATTAGAACACATTCTTATTTTGAAGTTGTAATTATTCAGAACATAGGTCTGTGATATTTTAAATATGAATGAAATAAATGCTAAAAATATTGTCGCTGTAGCATAGTTGGATAATGCACCTTCCCCGGTTAGGAAAGAGATCCAGGTTCGAATCCCGGTGGCGCAACAACAATATTTTTCGATAATATTGATTTTATATGTATATTTTTCTAATTAATATATTTAATTCATATTTAAAATATTATTTGATATAAATAATAAGATAAAACACTTTGTTTAAACCACTATTTATTGATAAATCAACATGTTATTTAAGAAATAAGATAAAGTGTTAATAGCAAGCTAAATATTATAAATAACCAAATTTTTTTGGCAAATAATCGTATTTAAAATTTGTTTTCATAGTAGTTTCTACTTAGTTACCTATCACGTATACTTTTATAATTTTGTTTTTCTCTATGCTTGTATTTTTAATTTTAATATATATTGTTTCGAATATATATCGAAACATGTTGATTTATTAATAAATAATGGTTTAAACAAAGTGTTTTATCTTATTATTTATATAATATGTGGCCACAAAGTAATTTTACTAATATTGAAGAAATGAAAATATTACTTGTATGAATTTATACTGTGAATTTCGATTGACCTGCATTTTTTTTCGTATGTTTATACTTAAACTAAATTATACAAAAACATATAATTTAACAAACGAAAGAAGGAAAAAAATCTCTATTAACAACCAAGGTTGCTCGATAACTATGTAGGCAGATAAATGTAGTATTTCGGAATGAACTTGATCAAATGAATATTCATGAACGGACTAGTAATTACGAATTACAATCAGTGGCGCAACACTGTTTGATGACATCATACATATTTGTGCTCTATATTTTTACAAGGTTTTTTTTAAAATTAAATCAACTGAATATTATATATTATTAATCGTGTTATTAGTCAATGAATGACATTAAATTATGACTTTAATTGTATCAAATTTTATTATTTTAGTTTCTACACCTACGCACTGCGCGTTTACCAGTTGACTCGAGGATGTGTTTGAAGTCCACCAGCGTGCGTGGATCACACACAGAAGTTGAGAGATCCGTCATTTCAGTGACGTGTCCACTTTCCTTTTTCAGGTCAAATAACCACCGGTCGGTATTGCAATCAAGGCATGAAGGTGTCACGTCTACGAGAATTTTGCTCGGCTGAGTCATGTGTTGGAATCTGCTCAATGTGCCTAGAATTTTATGTATTTCTCGGGTTTTAATTTGCCAATTTCTGTGCAATGGTCGAAATGACTGTAATTATTTTTATGTTGCAAAATGTTGCTATCAACGGAGTTGTATTTATGTCAAAGTGTTTTAATCATGCTATTCTCACATAGTGACTCATATATTAATTCTGAAATATTTAAAGACATTGAAAAATATGTAGATACAATATGATATGAGAATCCCGTAGAGTTTATATTAATGACATCTGAATTTTCTAGGTGCAAACTTGGCTACAAAGGCGCAAAAATTGAGTACTACTATATATTTATTTTTATTTACACTCTATCCCTGTATCGTTTTGAGAATTGTTTACTCTCATTTCGATTCGTCAATATTACATTTTTTATTTTTTATTAAATTCAGTTATAAGCATCTTAATACCATCACAGGTTGACTCCGGTATCATCGTACCAGAGCCATAGCTGTACAATTTGACGTGAGACTCGTAATCACATTAAATTCAGAGGGCAGCTAGAGAGAAGCTATAGAAATCATGCACCCCCAATAGGGGAGGATAGACGTCACATTTATGTATTGCGGTCGCAAAGCTCGGTCACAGTCCGGCAGAAATTCACCCTATACAGGTCGCAAGAGGTGCTAGGGAGAGTCAGTAGAATGCTCTGTTAGGTCTCTCTAGCCACTGCTCTTCCCGGCATTGTCCCTTCCAGCAACCCCCAGCGGGAGCCCACACCCTAAAAATATCCGGATGTAATCGAGTACGATGTGTCACGCATTGTTATCCTTAAATCAGTCCTATTTTCATTGAATATGAAAAAAATAATTAAAAACGTACACAAATATAACAGTGCCTTGCGAGTGGGGTGGCAAAGCGGGCATCAGCCACGGGAGGCAAAATTAGGGGGCGCCAAAATTGTCACTATACCGAACGACAATTTCTCATCAATTTTTGACAATTTTATTTTGTCTACATAAGAACAATGGACAAAAATTATAATTTCACGAGATTCTCTCTAAATTTATACATAAATAAACACAATTTATCAATACACTTTTTGCTACCTTATTTTCTGTGACGGCCCTGAAAAAAAACAAAAATTTATATATTTTACTTAAACTACCTATTTTTTTAAATTATCTAGGGTGATCATGATTTTTATGAAATTTAAGTTTAGAAACTTCTCTGGTAGTCAGGTACGTGGTTAAATAAAATGAAAATATTTGCCAAAAAAAAAAAATATTTGCTTCACTAGTGTATTATAAAATATCATAATTTAATAAAAAAATACTCACCAAATCCTATATACTTACTATTCTCTCGTCCTGTACTTCGACACTAAATAGCGCAAGAAGGCAAGTAGGTTCCAAAATAAAATTTAATGAATAAATATACATATGTCTTAAATTAGATTTACATAACAATCGTTTATAATTTCTAGAGTAAATTATGCTTTTACTTAACTAAAGTATTGTTATAAGGATTTGGGACCAGCTGATGTCATGACAGACGTACAGCCTTTTACATTCAATTTTTATATAAAAAAAATCGACCGCGTGTAATTTCATATCAAAGTACGCTTTATTTCACGTTTATTGGAACAGTATGCCAACAAAAAATATCAAACCGAAAACATGTGTTGAGTTTTTTAAATAGTTTTTCAGCTCGATAGAAACACACTGCAACATACGGCGCCCGTGCCCTGGGGTAGTTATCTGAAGAAAAAAAGGTTTTGTATGGGTTCAAGAGAGGACTTTTGATTAAAAAAACCTCATGAAGCTTTTTAAACGATAAAAAATGGGGTGGCATTAAATAAATTTACTTTTAAATGACTGCCGCACAGGCCTAAACTGTGACAACATTACTCCACGACATTTGTCTCGGATCAGATAATTTTGTATATTTTTTACAGTTATTTAGAATATTTTATTAATTTTTCTAATTAAATTACGTCAATTTTTAAGTATTAATCTTGTTAAACATTTAATATAAATAACACTTAATATTTCTTGAAGGCAATAGGATAGAGGGCCTGCTGAAGACCTAGCATTACCAGACAAACCGACTACTGGGGGACGGCGTTGTTAAAATCTTCAACAAGCGGAGAACGTGTATGAAAGTTAACAAGACAAAAATGGTCTACCAGAACAGAAGAGTGTGGCATTCTGTCCTCTTAACCTACCTTTGCAGAGAAACGGCGTGATACTAAACTTGTTATATTTAGCTATATTTGATATAAATATACCTATTAAGGCTTCCTATTCAAAAAATATTAATATTTCCTCATTTTTTACGAAATTTTAGGTTTGTTTTTATTATTTATTTATATCAGCAGTTATATACTATATTTGACCTTTTTTAAAAGTATTACTTAAATAGAACCTTTACACTTATGTAAAACTAATATACTGAGTGTTATTTTCCATAATTAAGAAAATACAACCATTATAAGAAAGACCACGACCATTAAATTTTTTTTCCGCGTGCCACAAAATTGCCTTTATATAGAAAGTTCTTACACATACGAAATATATTTTCTTATAACATTGAAGCCAAGAGTATGGAGGGAAATCTGCATTAAACTAAATTAACAGAATGTTAAAAATTAATAGAGTTATAAACCATTAAATTTTCAGTACATATGATCAATTTTTGATGTTTTTAAAACACTTTGTGTTAGTGAATAAAAATTATTTTAAATAATTTATTATATTTGCTTACATGCTATGAGGCTTCACCTATTATTTAAAATCAAGTTGTATATTAAAAACATAATAATTTCTTACTAAATAATATTTATAATATCGATCCTATTAATGTGTGTTTTTTAATCGGCGATTTGAAATTAAAAATTAATAGATCATCTCATTTAGTGTAAAAATATCTAGTTACGTAGTAAGTGCAAACCTGTTTAAAAATGATCATCTTTATAGGAACTGGAATTTGTATATTTCTTTAATAGTCTTATAAACTCTCTATCGAAGTGAATACTATTAATAATATTATTGAAAGCATAGAATTTCATAACAAATTCTTTGCGTTCGGTTAAGTTCCTTTTGATATAATGTAATCACTGTATGATTTCTATGCAATGTCTGGATTTCTTGTATTGGAATGCGGAGGAGAAATTGCTGTAAGGTATTTAAATATAATATTTTATTTAAGTACTCACTGTGAATCATAAATAATAATAAAATTTGTTATTAATCATATATTAGACTCATATTAGATTCTATAAAAAAATTAAACTAATGTTTATTTAGGAAAGATACTTTGTGACCTTATTAATAGTGGTATATAAATAGATTAATAAAAAAAGTTATCAAAATAGAAAGGGATGTTTTATGCCTCCGCGGTAGATTTAATAAAAATATACATATATATAGAGATAGATAGAAACAACTTAATTTCGCAATGTAGCGCAAAAAAAGGCTTTCACTTTATTTCTGCATAACTTCAATAGGAGAACCGTTTTAAAGAATCAATAAATAATTCTTAACAAGGTAACACTATGGAGTCGATGTTACATATTGATTTATTATTATATGTCTTTGTTATACATTGTTTTACATATTACAGATCAACGAAAATATTAATGTTTTTTTCTCTACTAAACATAATTATATAATTTTGTTTTATTACATATACAATCATCAAAGTAATATTTAAAAAAAGATAAACTTTTCAACACAAACACTTTTTGCAAAATTTCCAGTTCCCAAAATAGAAAATATTTACAAAATAATCTCAATTAATTAATTAATAATAAAAAAATAACACTATAAAATTTGATACAATCTCATCATTAAAGGTTTAAAAATAACTTTAAAATTCCTATATGTAACACCAAACACTATCAGCAAAATTTTATATATTAAAGGATAAAAAAAAATCAATAGCTTCCCTATACAAATGAAAGAAATAAAAGATATAAAAGAGTTTAGAATGAAATTAAATGAACACTTCAAAAATACATAATTAGAAAATAAACAATATTATAGAACACTTCAGAAGCATACAAATAGACAATACATTAAATATGTAAAATATATCAAATATTATGTAAAATTATTATAGTGTAATGACAATATATTTCAATAATATTTCTTATCTATCAGCTATTTTGCTCTCATGTTTGAGCATAGGCCTCCGTAAAACTTTGCCACTAGTCTTTGTCTCGTGCTATTCTCATCTAAACAAGACCAAAGTGGTCAGCCCAAAGAATTTGTGGCTTCTACTCTCTGTAGGTTTCCCCAGGTCCATCTCTCATTCGTAAGCCTTGCCACATGACCAACATGTCCATTTTAGCTTGGCGATTGTCCGGACAATGTCGACAACCTTTATTTTTTGCTTTATCCATTTGTTGGTCTTCCTTTTTCTTTTCGTCATTACAAAGTCTTTGAAAAAAAATAACAGTGATTAATTGTACGTGAAAGTGATTGAAACACATCATACAAATATTCTTAGTATTATATTTTCATAAGCCCTTATGCAATGAAAATAGTCCTATCTTAGTCAAGAGGGTTACGACTCTCTATCTAGTCAAGAGGGTTACGACTCTCTATCTAGTCAAGAGGGTTACGACTCTTTGATCATTCATTACAAAGGCTAACTTTTTGACATACACGTGTGACGTATATATTTTTCAAGCTTCAACATAAAAAAAAGAACCATTCATATTTAAACCAGCGACCTTGTGAAGTTAGTTAAACTCAGATTAAAACACTCGCACATAAGTAATGATGTCAATAGCCTTACAATCAATAAAAAAAGCATAACTCCGTCGATAGGAAATCCGGCATTCCATGGCGGCATTCCAAATTCAAACGGATCGGATCTGCCGCCATCTCGATTCGCGCTAAAATGGAGCTCATTTTCGGTCTGGCGGTGATTCACTAAACCCCAATATAATATGTACTTTCATTCTGCCGCTGGATATTTTTTGCACCTGTTGAGTGCTTTCGACCTTCTGGATCGTGATTTGGCAATTTATCCCGCGTTTATTTGATCAGGACGACCTCACAGTCCTTGACCGATAAATCCGTACAAAATTATAATGAGTATATATTTCTGATCATTTCGCAACGCCAATTCAGAAAAATTGCAAAATTAAATTAAAGAATATGCCACCTGTAATATAAGGAACACATTCTTGCGTATCAAAAATCAAAATAATTGGAAGAATTATCGTTATAGAAATTATTGTCAGTATGGTGATTGCTTAATGAAGGAATCATTAGGCAGATAATTGCTTAACACAATAATAGTCATTTAGGTCATTTTTCAATTGACGAACAATCAAGCAGATCTATCAAGTCTGATATTGTAGCAAAGATGCCCCCGGAAACGAAAGGTCTGCGTTCGATCCAGCCAGCAACCAATCAAATAATTCAAATACTAATTAAATGTATTTATTATAAAGATATACATATAAAATCAATTGTATCAAAAAATATTGTTGCGCTATTGGGATTCGAACCTGGATCTCTTTTTCAATCCGGGGAAGGTGCATTATCTTTAACGTATTTTTAACGACAAATTTTCGAACCTATATGTTACACTTTTTCAAATTAATACATCATCGTTCCATTATTTGAAAGCCATCTACATTATTTTTAAGTAAGTAAGTTCATAAGTTGTATTAATGTGTCCAAAATTTAATCAAAATGGCGTCTGCTATCGGTTTACTCAATGATATTTGAGATTCCGTTAAAACAATGTACAGGCTTTCAAAATCGTTTTAAGCATGATGTCTTAATGAAATAAATATTTGCGAAATTGTTCCATTATTAATGTATATTTTTGCTTTAGGCCCTAAATCACCTAACAAAAAATAGTCTAGCCGCTTTAAATTCAATGACTTTAATATATAACTTGGAATCAATAAAATATTTTAATTAATCGAAATAATCGCATAATTACGTTTTCTAAATGATTATATCTCTGATATGGTTGAGATTAGGCACATGTTCCTTGAACATTTTCGATTCGTAATTTGGACACCTATAAAATATTGTGATCTAGGTCTGCTACACCCTGTTTTCGCGGGTCCAATACGTTTTCTAGAGCACAATAAATGATAACAAGTTGGTCAGATCGAACACAATATAATTGAGGCCTTTGTATTGAAGCAATAATGACAAGACAACATCTGCCAAACCGTGGTGCATCCTCTGCTATCCATAAAAGGCGGGTTTGCATTAAGGGCACATTAGGAAATGGTACAGTATTGCAACTGTTCAAATATATTTTTTTTCCTTCACCCCTTATCAAGACGGCACTATAAATGGCAGGGGAAGTTTTTCACGTTGTGGCTGTACATACAACACACCTCACTTTTTTATTAAATCACAATTTATGCTGGGTGTAACAGACCTAGTCCACTAAATTACGAGTCGAAAATATTCAAGAGATATGTGCCTAATCTGAACCATTTCAGAGAGATAAGTATTTCAAAAAATAGCAACTATGCGATTATTTCGATTAATTTAAATATTTATTCATTTCAAATTATACATTAAATACAAAAAATTAAAAATCAACGAATTTCGAGCGGCCAGATTATTTTTTTAATGTATGATTTAGGGCCTAAAGCAAAGATATAGATTAATAATGGATACATTTCACAAATATTCATTTCGAAATACATAGACTTAATGCTTAACATGATTTTGTAAAAATTTCAAACAATAATACTTTCCGTAACAGTGTGAACATTTTCGACTAGTAATTTAGTCAGATATCCACCCATAAAATACTGTGAACCAGGTCTGTTACACCCTGTATACAAATGTGATGTTAACATTTTCAACGCTCTGTTGACTATTATTGTTTCGTCGCAATGTTTAGAATTAAAATATAAACACAATAAATATAAATAGCTCTTGTTATGTTTGTAAAATAAACAGCTGTTGCAAAAATAGAGTTTGATTGAAAATATATTCAAATTAGTAGGAAGATACCTTCAAGAAAAACGATATTTGTACAAATGATAAAATTATCTAAATTTTTACAGTTGTAAACAGTTTTTTTTTTTTCCTAAATAAATCATTGTACCTGTTTTCTATTTATATTTTTAAGAACACATTATTATTGTGAAGTTGCAGTTTTTAGAACACAGTTATGTGGTATTTTTAATACCTCATAACTGTGCCATATATATACATATTTTTGCCACATATACGCCTAAGTGATATTATTTCCACTGCATTCAGTCTACTTTCGTTCGTCTTCTGCCAGCTCCAGGCTTCACTTCCATACATCAGTGTCGGTGCCAGGACTCCATTATGCACCGCTAGTCTTGCCTCGGTTGACAGATTCCCGTTAGATATAATTCCATTCCAAGCACCGTTCACTTTATTTCCTGCAGTCACCCTCCTTTCGATATCATTCTCAGCTTTTCCGTTTCTTTCAAACATACTTTCCAAATACACAAACTCATCTACTTGTTCCAAACATTCATCACCTACAAGTGTTTTGCACGGTGTATTGCTTTCCTTCTTCTCGAATACCATCACTTTCGACTTGTTAACATTCATAATAAGGTCGCTTTCCTTGCACACATCGTATATTCTACTCACTAGACTCTGTAGTTCTTGTTCATTATTCGCCATTAGTACTCCATCATGCGCGTACAATAAGCAGCATACAATAAAATCGCTCATTCTTGCTCCTACATTCATACATAACATAACAAGAACATAAAAAAGCTGTAAAAAACTTCAGTCTAAATTCCGAAATGGCTGAACATGCAAGAGTGGAGGGCCATTCGTTTGACAATAATTTAGAAATTCTACATAGTTGCGCCAAAAGAAGAAACTTAGACATCTTAGGAATTTTTAATAATAATAATAACAATAAGAAAATAATAAACATCCAAATATCGCCCATTATATCCCTCTCATCCACTTAAACTCCACCCCCACCCCCCATCTCCCTTAACTCCAAACACACCCTTAATTACTGTCTTAAAATGTTTTTAAATTTAGTTGAATTATATTATTGATAATGAGAAGATGATCCCGAAAACGTTCTAATGTTTAATATAATAAAATATATTGGAATAAAACAGTATTTCAACTTAATTTACAAAATTAAATTATTCATTTTCTTCTCTTTCGGGTGTATAAGGACTCTAATATTTGACCTCCAATTTTTGACTTGCCATTGGCATCCTCAACTACATCTTAGTCCCTATCTTTATTCTCTTAATTTCCTGGAAGTTTCTTCAATCTGCTTCTTTCAACATTCTTCAGGTGTCTGTGATGTCTGCTTGAAATTTGTTTTGCTCTGAAATCATCTTCGCAACCTATAGAACGATTATTCCAAGGAGGCTTAAATTCCCGAAATATGACATAACCACAGATATAATATTATGTAGAATAATTAAATATTATAAATAAATAATTCATAATTTAAAATTTTCTTCTTTATTGATAGCGATTATAAAAAGGCACCATCTGTGTTTTCCTATATAACAAATGAGGTCCAGAATACCTTATGGCTCCGATCCACCCCGTCCGGAGACTTAATAAAAAAAAACAGTGACTCGCCGAATCGGGTGAAGTAAATGAAAAAAAATCCTTGGGTTGAAATGTGTTTTTGTGGTTGTATTTATTACATGCGTCACGACCCCTCGCCGGTGACGCCCTCCGATATTGTTTTGATTGTATTTTTCAAATATGTCACTTTATCATGCAAGAGGTCTGTGTGGTCGTGCAATAAATATAACCGCATATTGAAAGATGTCTAGAATTCTTCATGTTTTCTTGTCAGTTTTGCCTTTCAGTTGCTTTGTATTGATTCAAATCGATTCTCAAAAATTACAGAAATAATAGACGTGCTTTGTTGTTCAGAAAATCTTTTAATAATTAACTAAATAAAAATAATATTCAACAAATATGTATGTTCTTGGACATAGTCAAATATTTCTAATATAATATAATATGTCAGAATAAGAATATATATAAAAAATTGAAAAATACTGATTTTTTCAGGCGTATTCTTGTAAGTGTTAAAAAAAACATTTTACATATAAAGAATTATGCATTAAAATAATTTTAAAAAAATCATATTCTCATAGTAATGACATATGTGTTGTTTAAAAAAAGGGAAAAATGAATTATCAAATTTGGTCCATAGAAAGCTATGGTGTAGTGGTACTACATAATAACATATATACAATTTTCAAAAATTTGATAACTGTGGAGATTAAGGGTGAGAATTGGTGAACGTTATATATATATAAAGTGATCACTTAAGCTAGCCGCAGACAGGTCGAAAGTTCTGTAATTACCACATACTTCCATATATTTTCCATTAAATATAATAAAAAATAGCTTTGTCTCTATGAGATATCTGATGTTTGCTTAATTACAGTGCCTTTATAGGTAAAAATCCAGTTATTGTATGTTATTGGACATATTAAAGTATTGTTAATAATTATATCTATTTAGATAAATCTTTATTTACTTATCTGTTTTACATTTACTATTTTTTTACTTTAACGTATGTATTTATTTGCACTAAAAGTCAATTTTAACAAATGACCTCTTATACGTTAGATATCGTAACTAAAAGAAGGTTAGTTTAGTTGTTCTAATATTTCACATAATACATATATGAAACCCCCCCACCCTAACAACACTATTTATCGGTTTTTACGAATATTGAAAATATAAAGAAAAACTACATCGTCTGCATAAAATATAATGAAAATATTTTATAAATATAATACACTAGTATTTATTTTAAAAAAATCATTTAATTCATTCATAAATAATTTTGCTACAACATTGATGCCAATATTATTTGTGAGAAAAATTCCAAATCACAAAACATCGATAGGACAATTAATAATCAAGCTTCAAATCAGATGAAAAATGAGGGCAGTTGTGTATTTTGTGAAGAAAATTAATCATGCCACATTTAGTGCGAAGCTGGCGCACGCCTGCCGCTGCCCACTATCAAACACTCGGTGGGGGAAAAAAAGAAATAAAAAACGCGTTTTTTTTTCTACCCTTCCCGCGGAGTTCACTTTGGTAGGTGTTTCCCTTTATTGGGATCATATATTACGTCTATGTCTCTCAACACTGTTATTCATAGATTAAAAAATATGTATTTTCGTGGAAAGCAATCACTTTGTGGTTTGACATATTACATTAAATAAAACACAATCAATCAATTTGTATAAAACCATGAATTTTATTAAACGCCAACCGGTTTCGCTTAGGTATGTAAGCCACATAAATTGATTTAAAAAGAAACATACCTAATATTAGATATGTTTCCATTTAAATCAATTTAATATACATCAACATTGTACTTTCCCCTTCCTCGATGTTTTGTCTAAATGTATATGTATTCTATCTCTCTTTTTCGCGTGTATTTTTATATTCTTGGCGTTTAATAAAATTCGTGGTTTTATACAAAGTGATTGTGTTTTATTTAATCTAAAAAAAATAACTTTTAATATTTTACCATTACTATCAGATTTGATAAAAAAAATACAATATAATTCTATTACTTACGAATTTTCCTTTAATTTTATAACGAAAATTAGTATTATTAAGGAGAAAACATTCTTATTGTGAAGTTGTAATTATAACTTCAATTATAATTACAACTTTACAATAAGAATGTGTTCTCCTTAATAATATAAGTTGTATCAATGTGTCCAAAATTTCATAAAAATGAATTGATAATTCTGGCGTCTGCAGTCGGTTTACTCAAAGGTATTTGAGATTCCGTAAAAATAACGTAGATGGTTTTCAAATAATGGGACGACAGATGTATTAATTTGAAAAAGTGAAAAATATATACTAATAATAAAAAACAGCTTATTTAAGACAATAAATTCATTATTATTAAGAAGAACACATTCTTATTGTGAAGTTGTAATTATTCATAGAATAGGTCTGTGATAATTACAATTGGTAGTGTACTTCCCCGGATTGTAAATAGAGATCCAGGTTCATATCCCGGTAGCGCAAAAATAATATTTTTTGACAAAATTGATTTTATATGTACATATTTATAATTAATACATTAAATTAGTATTCATTAAAGAAACACGTTACGTACTAACCCCTGCATAAAATTGTGTTTTTGGTTCGCCCTGCCCCACCTCGTAATTAAATTGTTGTTTTTATGTTGGTATCTTCAAACATCGCCTGCTTTTTATTTCAAATTCAGATGGTGTTCTTTTGTTTTGTGAAAAATATAAACAATGTGTTTTGGCTTTCAGCCACTTATTCCCGGACGAAAAGTTTTTTTGAGTACTAATATCTTTTCTGTTTCCGAGTTAAGTTTGTAGAACTCCATAATTATACATGTGAAAATTAAACATTTGTTTTTTATATTTTACTCGTTTCATTTACTTAAATACAAATAGTTGAGTAAAATTGTTAGATTTATCATGCCCTTACAAGGCGAAATGCGTCTCAAGTAAATTAAATGATCGATTCAAAAAACAACTGTTTTATTTTCACATATGTACACTAATATTATCATACATTATTTAATTAAATAAATAATTTTATTTAATGTTCAAGCGACATGACGCAGCCACAATTTTCCGCACTTCTGCTTAGATTTTACTCGACACTCTTAATCGATACCTTTAAACATATTATTTTATAATGCTACCTAATCGGGGTTTAAAGTTTGCAAATCATCGCATCGGCGCATCCCTTTTCTGCCGTGCAATTAGAAATTCCCTTTTTCATATTGAACAGACGGCGAGATGAAAAAAATGGCGGGCGGCAGCCGCGGAGCACATGGCGGTGCCCCGGAGCCCGTAAATATGTCGGTCATTAGCCCAAGCTTGTCTGATATCAAAGCATTATTATGTGAAGGTATGCCTAGGCAATTGGGTGCCCGATTTGCAAAATATTGTCACGCACCAGTCCCGCATGTTCTCCGGAATGTTTCACATACCGTGTAAAATGTCTTTGTGGAAGTTACTAGCTGTCGGTTTAGATTTCGTAAATATGAGGGCGAGTCAAAAATTATCTACATTTTTTGTTCTACAATTTATTTACACATTCTTTACGGAAGACAAGTTCGTCGTGATTTGATGGACAAAACCATGACTGATGTTCAAAGAAGACGCCACCTCACCGATGGTATCTCGCCTATTCGCTAGAACCATCTCTCGAGCTTGCTGAACCTTGTCGTCCGTGGTGGAGGTGGACGGGCGTCCTGCTCCTCCCTCTTCGTGCGTCACACTCTTAAACTTTTACTTTTAAACTTCTCGATGCACAAAAAAACATTTTGACGTGACAAAGCAGTGTCCCCGTATTAAGCCAATAACAATTCCGATGCTGCAGGACAATATTCGAGATGAAATTGCTGAAATAACACGCGTAGTGTGCGAGAATGTTATGAACAATATGGTTAAAAGAGCACACATTAGTGTCGCTGCCGATGCAATATTCCATACAAAATTGTAATAAACATAATAATCGATAAATAAAAATGAAATTAAAAAATTGTGTTTCATTTCCTAGTTATTCAAAAACAATAACAAAGCAACATAATATTCACCCCGTAATACAAGGAATAAGGCCGACTTTCAAAAAGTTTAATGTGATCGGCGTTTTCGTAAAATCCGTTTAAAATATAGCAATACTAGTACAGCAAGTGCTACCTAAATTCTGAGCGCTGCGGTCGCCACGTTTCTAATGTGTTGGTATAAAATACCGTGTAAATCAAATTTCATCATACGGCTATGTAATGGGGATAAACAAAGATGACAGTGCAGTGACGATCTCTAGCCGCGTCCTTTGGAATTCAGTCGCTATGGAGCGTGTCCTTACCAGTTCGTAAAATTTTCCCTGGAAAATTGATATCCCGTCGAGCCTGATGGCCTCCACTTAGCCCCAAATTGACACCGATGGACGGACTGCTTCCTATGAGGCTACCTTAAATCCAAGGTATACAGTAACAATCCTCCCACTCTGGACCAATCAAAAGAAAATATCCGAAAAGAAATAGTAGCGATCACGGAGAATACGTGCCGAGCAGTTTTCAGAAATTTTGCCTCTCGTTTAGAAGAGTGCAAGCGAAATAACGGATTACATTTAGAAAACATAACTTTTAAGAAATAATTTCCCATGGACTGTACTTAAATGCAAAATAAACATATTTTTATTAAACCCATCCATTATTTTTATTATGAAAAAGACTTTTGTGACCCATTGTATTAAAGACAATTAAAAGTGTAAAAAGCGCCTTTCAGATGGAAAATATAGTGAAAGCGGAATATAAATCTTTCAATTTTATTATTATTAGACGCTGACTTATCAAGATGATATTTTCGATTCTGAATAATAGTATTTACATGCGAATATGGGATAATTATACTATTTGTTATACCTCCCACTGAACTGAACCGGGTTCATTACACCCATCCATACTTAAATTCTATTGTCGATGATTATTATTTGTATTCGCCTAACATCAGACATATTAGATGTACAACTTAAACAATGTCTTATTTATATAAATATTTATTTGTTCTACACATTAATTATACATGGAGTATACAAAAATAAATACAAGGATAATCGATATCGAGAAGAACGGAAAAAGATTGTTAAGACAGCTACGGAATTAAAATGACCTTCAGCAATGGACAATTACAAGATGTTTAATTATTTGTGACATATTCAATTTTAGAAGCGAACCAATTTTGCTATAACTATAGACATGTTGGCACTTGACGTTTATTACAAATTTTCAAGAATTGTTTAAATGTTATTGTATCAGATCAGTATATTTTCTGGTTGAGCTAGAATATTAATTGAATAATTTATTAATTTAGTGTAAAATTGTATAAAAGTATTTCAGTTTTATAGCAACATTATTAATTATCATCGTTGATTTTCTATGGATACGATTAACAGTGCATTAAAATAAATAATTTGTTAAATGTATTAATTAGAAAGATATACATATAAAATCAATTTTATTGAAAAATATTATTGTTGCGCCACCGGGATTCGAACTTGGAACTCTTTCCAAACCGGGGAAGGTGTGTCCTTCTAATTAATACATTTAACTAGTATTTAAAAATATCACAGACCTATATTCTGAATAATTACAACTTCACAATAAGAATGTGTTCTCCTAATAAAATACTCTGTTCCATAAAACGAATAATTTGTGCAGTACATTAATAAAAAAATAATATTAAATAAATAAACTTAACCTAACCTAATCTTGCTAAATTTTTATTATTTTAACCTACAAAGGCACTGTTATTAAACAAATTATAGATATCTCACAGAGACGAAGATGTTTTTTATTATATTCAACACTCCCGTTCTGAAACGGGGTACAACATAACCCCAAAAATCTTATTTTTAAAACTATTTATAAAATAATAATGATATTAAGCTGGTATTCATTGTATTTTTCATAAATATCCCAAAGAATGCAACGCGCAAAAAATATATAACAATAATGTATAGTAAGACAGCAAAAAGTAGAGAAAATGATGTTTTTCCATTGACAATCGGGACCATTTTATAAGGCATTGTTATTAAACAAATTAAAGATATCTCATAGAGACGAAGCTATTTATATTACATGGGAAGTATGGGAATTACAGAGCTTACGACCTATCTTCGCCTGTCTTAGTGATCACTTTATACAATGTAATATTCACCATTCCACCCAATCAACCTCTATATCTATCAAATTCATACTTTTCATATAATATAATATAAATAGCTTCGTATCTATGAGATATCTTTAATTTGTTTAATACGTATTAATAGTTTTTATTTTCTATTTTATATTAAAAAAATCTTATTGTACTAAATATCTTACATGTACTCATTCAAAAATTTTAATAAATCAAAATGGCAATGATGTCATTCCAAGATTCTCGACGCTCGTAAGTAGAAGTATCTAGAACGGATCGAATTGATTCAATATTAGGCAGTGTGTTATCCCATCGTGATTCTGCATTGGATGAGCAGACAATTAGCACTAGGCCCACCCATCGAGGAGCCCATTACTGTTCCGGAAATTCATCACAGATGGTCCATGCAATTCAGAAATGAGAGCAGGACCGATCAACGGGGCCAACGAAAGAATTTGGCCAAGGTTCAAATTTAAATAATAAAAAAATAAAATGATTTTTCGGCTACTAAATTTAAAAAAAAATTATTTTTTTTTATGCTTTTATTTTAAATTCTTGATGATACTTTGGAAGAATGCGTATGAATGAATGATGTGTTTATTAGAAGGGTGTGCAAGGAGTAATGATGGCTAGCTTCCAAAAATAAACCACAAGCTTAACTTATAAGGTTATAAATTCTTAAAATCGCATGTCCAATGACAATTTCTATATTTATGATACTTAATGGCTCGTCATATTACATTTAGCACATCGTGATCATAACCATAAAACAACAGGGTATCATCTGACGTTTTGGTGATGAATTACTTTTTTTTAATACAAATTTTGACAATTTTTATCAATAATTTTCTCTTAATTGTATTATAAACGTGGCAAATTTTCTAGTAGTTTAAGAGATAACAAGAAAATAAAGTTAGATATTTTATAGAATTTGGACATTTTTTTAATAATAAGAATAACAATAAGAAAATAATAAACATTTAAATACCGCCCATTACATCCCCTATCTTATCTATTTGAACTCCACCCCCACCCTCACCCACATTAACTCAAAACAAACTCGTAACTACTGTCTGAAACTGTTTTTAACTTTAGTTGAATTATATTATTGATAATGGGAAGATGTTCCCGAAAACGTTCTAACGTTTAATAATCAATAATCATAGAATTCTACAAAGTTTCACCAAAAACCTTTGAACAGTTAAGAAAATAAAGTTTTATTTTAGTAAAACATGTAATATTTTTATTATTATTAATTTTAGTTTCATACTTCAATGTGTTACAGTATTACACAAATATGGAGCAGCGCTGCTGAGGATTTTGGAAACAAAGTAAAGCACTTAATTTGGTGTCCTGCTGCCTAATCTGCCTACTACACTAATGTATTTTACTGTATTATAGCAGAAAATGCTTTTCAGGTATAGTTAGTGAATATAATTAATTTTTTAAATTAATGATGCGTACACAGAATACATGTCACATCAGTATTCTTACTATTTTCAAACTAATCTAAACGCCTGTGCTATGAAAATAGGACTAACTTGCTGGTGTCCTGGAACGAGGCGCGTACCCCCGACCACTGGATAACAATAAGCTACTCGTATGTAAAAATAAGAATAAAACAACCAGTTATTAAATCAGTTAAATACATCAAATCATAATGCGATTTGAATGCAAATACGATCATCGGCGTGTTTAAAAATGGTATCGAATATCTGGTGGCGATTGCGGGGCTCTTCATCCTCGGCGACCTTCGCTGTGCGGCGGCAGGTGTGCGCGGATGCTGTGTCGCGTCGCGCCGCACGCAATTAACGCGAACGGAACGCATTGCGATCTCCTATCGCACCGTCACATCTGCCCATCCTTCCGTCAGATAGTCCCCGTGAATGGAGAAGATAAAGAAATCACCGCTCAATGGCGGCAAAGCGCGAACAACACCGAAAGCCTGCTGCATTGCATCGGTTAATTAGAAATACCTGTTAAATGATAGTATATGTAATAATATTTTCGCGAATTATCATCACCTTTGAAATATCGGCAACGTGTTATAAAACAGCCGCTCAAACGTCTATTCAATAATTTAATAACACAAAAATCTATCTACAAATTCAGGAGAGAAAAACAAGTTCTGAAAAACAAGAAGTTTGACGATTATTTTTTGGCTAACTAAAAGCAATAAACAGATAAATGACATTTTCGCTTTTAAACAGACTAAAAAGTCAAATGTTATAAGATATATTTTAGATAATTTCACATCCTGCAGTTCTTGCTAAAATATTTATTTTAAATCGTTAATTTTTAATAAATCTGCATACTTAACTTAAAAACGCAATTATTTAAATAGGTTTTTGTCTTATTAAGTCATTGTAGTGATGAAGCTATTTTTTTTACTTATAATGAGGTTATGGCCACGGAATGAGGTACGATAAAATAAATCTTAGAAATTTAGTTGAGATAAATCTCTGTACCATGTATTGAGATTTTGATCTGGTGATAAACTCAGAGATCAGCTTGAGATTAGTAGAAAGAGACAACAAGTAAAACCCGTGTAGGTACACCATATTTGATTTGATAGCGAAATTCGACACGTCACATGACACAAACGTCATCTAGAACCATAAAAGACATTAAATTTAAAACAGTTTTAACTAATAAATTTTTGTGTTTTAACGTATATATATGTTACGCAATTATAGCGTTTCTGCTGGAGAGATTGAAATTCACCCAATCAACAAACGGAATATTAATTATCAATGGACTGACATTTGCCCGGTACGTTCAGCTGGTCCAAATATCTGACCACGTGATACCTGTGATATATAATATTGATGAGCCAGAAATGTATTTTCTTGGTGCAAGTCCTTCGTTCAAAAAAATCTTATAGCAATCCAAATATCGCATACGTAATACAACAATAGATACCACGCTCGAACTGCTCACATTAACGATATGCATGTCCCGAATAAGGCTGCATCAATTTTGTGTTAGTATTATCGAGAGCAGTCCAAACATGGAATATCTAATAGTATGGTTATTCAAAAATTATTGGTAATTCAACTTCTATCGTCAAAATCTTCTCTAGGTGAGATGAATATGTTATCTCTATATATTCTGAATATGTTATCTTTAATTATATTGTACCCGGTGATGTTACAAGTAACCAACAATATATGTATGCATATAAAAAGTATATTTACCGAAACACCAGATCATCCATTCCTTTCGTTCAAGAGAATAAACCAATGACAATTATTCAGGGGTGTAAGTTGTCCAGGTAAAGACGTCAAATCTGTGGTGACAATTCAAAATATTGAAATCAAAGTGCATTAAACATTCGCAATTAATTATTGATATAGGTTCAAGCAAATAATATTCTCAATGACATTTAGTATTATCGTGTAATACACGCTAAATGTTACCAAGATTATTTCAAATTTGTATAACTCAAAGGTTTTTGGGATTCATTGCAGTATAAACTTAACTGCTTTTAAAAATGGAATAATATATAAAAATGGACACATTTGTCTTTTCAATCTTCATGTATGCAGTGAACTCTTGGACATTGGTAAAGTATTCAGCCGCGACACTGTATTATCCTTTATACCGTTTGTCCCGCGGCAATAATATTACAGATTCCCTGAAGGTTCGGCGAGATGTTGGTAGTAGAAATAAGAGTCCAACGTCGAGATAGTTAACAATTTATTATTACTGTACACCGTACAACAATTTAATGTATACACAATAAGATATGTTATCTTGAGAACCGAAGAGTTTTGAAAGAGAGCGCAATTGCGCTTCCAGCGTATTTAACGCTTCCCGGCTCCACACTCCGGTCAAATTTATGAAATTAATTTTTTGGTCAATACTAATAATAAAAAACAGCTTATTTAAGACAATAAATTCATTATTATTAAGGAGAACACATTCTTATTGTGAAGTTGTAATTATTCATAGAATAGGTCTGTGATAATTACAATTGGTAGTGTACTTTCCCGGATTGGAAATAGAGATCCAGGTTTAAATCCTGGTAGCGCAAAAACAATATTTTTCGACAAAATTGATTTTATACGTATTTATTTATAATTGATACATTAAATTAGTATTTAAATTCATTGTTATTTAACGCATTAAAAAATATTATTTTTCCATCTATAAATAGATAGTTTTTTCTTGAGGACTAATTTTAATGGAAGACCATATATATAAACGTCAATATAACAAATTTACTCTATAACACTTTCATATGCGTTGTGGTCATTTGCTAATGATATGAGTTTAAGAAGTCCTGTGTTTATATGTTATAGTATCTGTACTACCCATGGTCCCAATTATTCCGGATAATCGAGGTTTTACTGTATATACAAATAACGGTAATATAGTAAAACTGCTCCAATTTACTGCTCCTTGTTAACAAATATCAATAATTTAACAGAAAATCAAGGAAGAATAAATAAATACACACCGCACTCGACAAAACAAATCTCAATACTGATCCGCCAGTTTTCGGACATCTCTTGCCGCTATCTTTTATCTATCGGGTCGGCGTCTTTTGTCTGTTAAAGTGCCGGCCGAGTGCATCGGTTCCTTTCATGAAGGTGTTATTTCTCTATATCACTTTCTAGGAATAATCCCTTCGGAACGCCCCTATTGTTCTGCGATTAGGTACTCATTGTGTAGCCATTAGTCTGTGATCATGACAATATTTTACTTTTATATATTATATTTAGAATTCGGAATACGCTATACAATTTTCGGAATTCTAAATTATATTTATGAGAATTCAAAATTACGAAATTTCGTATGCAATCCCAAGCCCTGTCACGTACTCTTCCATCTGTCACCAAGCTGCCACACACAACTTTGACAGATGTCAAATATCGCACAGTAAAGTAGACGCCTTCTAATTTATTGCTAGAGAATGATGTTACATGTTTCTTATTCTATGGACATCTCGTATCACGAATACCTCAATCCTGCAACAAATCCAACTACAGCAAGCTTCATCTACAGCAGTAAATAAAAGATTATTCCAATTCTTTGACCATATTATGCGTCAAAGTGACATCCTAGAATATAAGATTACCTTGGATACAACTTAGGATCGAAGAACTCCTAGAAGAATGATACAATGTTGCATATGGCTGGAGGGAGTCAGCTGGGAAGGTCTGTGGAAGTGCATTGTTACGAGCCAAGTCTCATCCGATCGAGGCCACGATTTAATGATTTGGCACTATTTGGCGTTTGTTACTGCATTACTCCAATCCAGCACGGCCTGGATTAGTGTAGAGAAAAAAATGCTTACCTGGCCTTTTTACCGAATGAGAAAGAACGATACGGGAGCTATTGTTCCTAAAACGGTCCAAGGTAAACGGAAGGTGACCATTCGCAGCGGCTACTATTAGTCAATACAGACACGAAGGAGGAAAGAAGATGTCTACTTGAAGGTTCATTTTGTGATTAATTCTTAATTTGTTTCCGAAGGTTGGCACCCCTGCGCGGATTAAACTGGACTCCCGTGTGTGATTGTTTATTCGTCTCTCCGCCCGTTCTGACATGTCGCCTCTTATGAATGGCGATGCGATTGAAGAAGCGGCATTCCTCACTGACGGACAAAAAGCGAGCTCATTGAACCGAGACAGGTGTGCCACGGAGCACCGGATCAGGAATAGCTGATGAAGGAGGGATGAAGAAAGTGGAGGAGAGGCAGACGGAAGAGGGGACGTGAGGAATGGAGAGGGAGAGACAAAGGTGAATGAAAAACTGGCAAAGAAAATGCAAAGTTGATAAATAATCACGCATTGAAAAGATACAAAGGCAGTGAATGAAACAGATCTGATGTATTGAATGCACAAATGTAGATCTGGCTGAAGATACGCAGGGTTATCACTAGTGATGTAGACTCATCTGCATTTATGGAAATACAGCGTTAATATATTTACGAAATTAAGTTACGTGCAGACAATTGATTATATTGGACACGTATTATTATGTACAACCAGTACCAGTCAATAGTAGGTCAGGCATTGCTCAATTTGAATCGCTTAATTAATTAATTTATTTACTATTATTATACGCGCCCTATAAAATAAAATAAATAAATCAGAAGTGCAATACACAAAGAAAAACTTATATGTATATATAATATCAGCATGTTTTTTCATAATCAAAATTAAAAATATAAATAAATAAAAAATGTGAAGTAAAGCAATTTATCCATCATCATTGAGTTGAGACACAAAAAACTGTAATAATGTAGTCCTATAAAGAGTTAAATTTACAACAAAAATGTCGACTACCTCCGCATATTCATTCCCCAAAGAATACAATCTGGGGACTGCGGAGATGGCTAATGCATGTGTTCTGACATTACCACTGTAATAGAACAATGAATTGTGGCTCGATGACCGCAATGGTGCATGAAAGTCAAGTAGACCAACAATCTGGGGGCAGTCTTATCATACCATTGATGATCCTGAATAGAAATTTAAGGTCGGACATCGCACGTCTCACTGATAATTTTAACAATTTCAGACAGCTAAGGAGACAATTGATATCCTCAGAGCGTATATTTATTTCATGTAAAATCAAACAATGCCTAATGAATAAAAATGAATTGATTTTCTAGAGACGAAGAAAAAATTAAAAATAAATCGAATATAGAGAGCGAAGATCATAATTTAATCTATGTATATGTATATCAAATTGAATGAATATCTGTATAATCTCTTTAGCATATTAAACCCTTTGACCGATTAAAATTAAATTTTGCATAGTTACAGCTTAGGCTTCTGCGCAACACATAGGTACATTCATCCTTCCTGTCCAACCCATCGAATCCTTCGATATTAATGTGTATTATATTAAATACCATCCGTTCCAAAATTGTGCTCAGTTGCATTCTAGAACCCTGCGCTCAATATAGGTATCACCACCACACGGTATAAATGTTTTTTTTTTAAATAAAAATACGTACTCAGAATACGTGTGACATCAATATTCTTACTATTTTTAAACTAAAGCAAAATGAAAATACGAGTAGAACTAACTTGGTAGCCTTCTGGGATGAAGGATTATTACGCACGTGTCTTACTTTAAGACCAACAAGCACCTCCACATGTAGTAGATTGAATACAATCCGTTCTAAATTTTGCATTGTTACTGTTCAGGATCCTGGGCAAAATACACCCCCTCTCCTCTCAATTTTTGCGTACATAGTTACTCATTAGGGCCTACGCAAAACAAAGAAACATACCTCCACCCTCTCATTAACCACTTTAACTGAATTTGAATCCCGTGCAATACCGTGCACGTACATCATTAAGTATTATCTGTGCCCAGTGAGTTAGATTATCCACTATAGAACGCTAACTGTGTCCAATACAACAAACGTACTTAAGTGGTATTGAATGGTAAACTTGGAAAAATAAACTAAATAAATTAATAAAATGAGACATATTTTAAAGTGATTATCTGGCAACAGTAGCAATTTTACAATTGACAACTGCTCTTGAAAACATGTTCGTGTATTTTAGAAGTAAGATTTTATCGAAAGTATCAATTTTAAAATCAGCTCTATAGCTATAAAATCTGTTACAAATGTCAATTTCATCAATTGGACAGTGGCGGCATTTTTTCTGAACAGTTCATATGTAGAATCTATTAAATAACATAGTATTGCCAGTAACCAAACAACGCGTTATCAAGTACGCAAAATTTTGATTTATACAACTTATTATTGATGTAGCATATTTATCTGGTGGCGGTTTCTGATGGAAGAGTACCGTGTTTTATGCGAACCTACAGAGTAAATTATTTCCCTAAAATGTATCCTCAAAAAGGGAACAAAACTATTCCACATTAACATTTTACATTTACCAAAATGCGTGCATTCTGATGCTCTGCAAAAATACTTGTTAGCTGAAGGGATTGGCTGCGGGGCAGACGAAGGGGGGCGGGGGGGGCTGCCTCGGGGCTCTGGGCAGGGCAGGTGTAATCCCTCGGGCCACAGCTTACACACAGCCAGGAGAACATGCAACGGCTTAAACACATCATCACTATACTTTACACCAGATTAATCGCTGCAAGGGCTGTCTTGCACTTGTCACTTCAGATGGGTAATAACACAAGACGATAAGAGAAGACAGAGAAATATTCATCTTACTCTTCCTCTAGAACTATCACTTTCATAAATAGCTAATCGCCTTAAATCATAGAGATGACATCGGAACCCAGCAAGAAGAAACTTAGAGCCTGAGATGTCGCTAGTGTTCGCCAAAATTCCGTCGATGCGAGTAATTGAATTCACATTCCATCTGTTCTTGCTTGTAAAAAAAAATGCGGCCTTTATTTTTGTATTGCGTGATTTGGGACCTCACGAGATTCGAAAGTCCAACAGACATTGCCTATGTGGTCCAATATGCTGGGCACTCGCCTATCTCTTGCAAGATCTGTCTTCACATTATCTGCCCATCCCAGTCTTGGTATTCCCCTCGGACCCTACCCTGTTGGCTTGTGTATGAATGTGTGCGTATTACAGGACTCGTCTACTTTCGCTGCATATCTCACCTATTGCAACCCTCCTGCTTTCACCTTCTTCAGGATATCTGGGACACCATACTGTTTTCAAAGTTGCATATTCTTTGATCTCTCCATTCTCCGGTTAGACGAAAATCTTGCGCAAGACTTCATTTTCAATGACCCGCAACCTATTTTCTTGCGCTAAATTGAGAGACCAAATTTAACACCCGAACTATCTATCGCATTTTAACGATCGGTTGTATCTATAAATTTTACAATAACGACCTTAACGACACTATTTCCGTAACGCAAAATAACAAGCGATTCCTGATTTTATCCTGCCATTTATTTCTTATCCCAGATATTTAAACTAATTCTAAAGTTTATTCTTTTACGATGAATTACGATATTAATCACTATTAAAAATAAAATAACTGCTCAACATATCATCTTTCATAAGTATGTGTATTTTAATTCGCGATAATCCGACTCCAATTATAAGGTGGCACGGCACTCGGCTCGTACACCAACCTAGGCGATTGCGACATCCCTGTTGTCCTTCGCTGTGGTTTAAGCAAATTACGCTCAACACTAACTATGAAAATAATAATTATTCTTACTATTTTCGGCATGGAAAATTATTTACCCCTCAACGGGGTGCTGGCCATCAGTGGGACCTGTCTTCGAATCGTTGATTTATAAAGATCTGCTTCACGAGTGCCAAAGTTGTTTTAAATAACACCCCAAGGGGGTCGCTTTTGCCAGTAAGCATCGTGGTAGTCGCGTTTAACTTACAAAGCCGAAATTTCTCAACCCTTGCATTATATTTGTATCTCGATAGAGAAAAATCTTAATTATACACCGTTTACAGTATTTCGCATGTGCCACGCACGCGCTAAGGAGATATTAACCCGTTCAAAATACAACGTTGCATATTATAATATGCTCAGAGATCATTTTAATGTTATTTAATTTGATTTAAACTCGCACATTTATTACCGATGTGTTTTTTAAAAAAATATATTTATAAAACCACTGTTCTAAGAATTCTATAATGTTTCATAACAATCGTTCGGTAGCATTTTAAAATCGTATTTAATGATGATATTCAAATAACGTTTCTTATTATTATTATTATTATTATTGAGGGCATTCTAGTGATGGTAAACCGTTATTGTGACTAACGATGATTGGTAACCGAGATTTAGTTTCTTATTATTATTATTATTATTATTAAGGGCATTCTAGTGATGGTAAACCGTTATTGTGACTAACGATGATTGGTAACCGAGATTTAGTTTCTTATTATTATTATTATTATTAAGGGCATTCTAGTGATGGTAAACCGTTATTGTGACTAACGATGATTGGTAACCGAGATTTAGTTTCCAGTGCACCAGTGATCGCTCGAAGAATTACGAATAATTAGTTACCAATCATCATTACAAGAACGTCGCAATAACGGTTTAACCATCACTAGAACATTCCTTTGTCGCTGTACCTCTCTCAATCGATCCTATTCTGTGCCAGGTCTTTTGCTTCTCGACAGCTTCTGCATTTGCTCCATTCCAGCAACTAGGTCACAGATGTTTTCTTCGGCCATCATTACCTTTTTCTTCATTTAATCTTTTCTTTTATCACTGTGGTTATGAAAATTTTTTGAACATGAAAGATATGCCTTAAATAATTTCCCCATCGGTTCATTATCAAAATCTATTTTTCTCACTGACCAGTAAACGAATAGATACGAAATAAAGTGTACATATAGAAGACAGGTTTGGAACGTTAGTTGCGGGATGAGGGGCGTTCTACACACATTCTTGGTGTAAACATAAATCCGACAGTTTACGACACATTTATGCAACAGTAAAAGTATTTACTGTTCGAAAATTAAATCTTGGTGTAAACAAGATATATGTTTTACACGAATGCATATTATATTGTCAGCGTTGAAATTTTCGTTTCAATCGAGTCATATTTTTAAAAAAAGTCGCGGAGTGATTTGATTACGTAAGTGGTACCAAAGTGATCATATGGGTGACACGAAATATTAGGACAAGAAATTTACGTCAGTTCATGTCTATATATTTGGTGGTCTGTGATTTTTCTACATTTCTTCCAAAATATAATTGTTTCGATACCAGATATTCAACTAATTTCCATCAACCTCCTCTATCACCAAAATTCGAAGGTTTCCAGTCTCTTTAGCTTTCCCGTCCATTAAATGATATGCTCCATATGTACATATTAATGTCTATAAATTTTTTCTTAATATTTATTTTGTCACTAAACAGCTGCCATTCGTTGTAAAAGCCTGTTTTGCTTTGTCTATTATTTTCTTTGTTCATCCGTATTCATCCGGATAATATTATTATTTTAAAATTAATTAATTAAATTAAAATAAGTAGTTAGTTAGATAAACGTAAAAGCTGAATAGGTACCATTTGAAACATTTGAATACCAAAGGATAAAATAATTATAGAGACTTTAAAAATATTTTCTCACAATGAAGACATATATAAATATATAGTTAGATCAAGGAGAAGATTTCTCATTACTGTCTAATGATAACCTTCTGTTAATCTATGAAGTATTGACAATAGATGCATAGTTATGCTCTGCCGTCTCTGTATGTACAGGGTGAATATTATGTTCTAGGCCAATTTTGTTTGACCGCCATTTTGGCTTGGCAAATATTTGTCAGTTTGCATTTAGTAATCGTAGAGAGTAATTGATTACAATTTATTATGGAACATCTAACGCTTCAACAACGTGTTGAAAGTCATGAAAACATTTTTTCTATATAATAATTGCAATGCTGTAATCATTATTGATGATCGCTATCGTCACATGTTGGAAAACTTCTTGGTTTCAATATGACGGTGCCACCCCACACACAACCCGAGTTATGCTTGAAATTTTTCAGAAAAAAATTCCCGGCCACATAATGTTAAAAAGTGGTAATATCGACTGGCCTCCTCGATTATCTGATTTGACAGTTTCCGATTATTTTATGTGGATGTGCTTGAAAGGAAAGGTCTACGCCAATAAGCCAATAACAATTTCGATGCGATGAAATTGCTGAAAAATATGTGAGAATGACATGAAAAATATAGGCGACCTCTTGGCCGATGTCACATTCCATGCGTAATTGTGATGAACCAAATAATCGATCAATAAAAAACAAATTTAAAAAATTGTTCAGTTTCCTGGTTATTCAAAAACAACATCGGTCTAGAGCAGTGATGGCGAACCTATGACGCGCGGGTCAGATACTGACCCACGCAGGCTTTTTAAATGACCCACGCGTTGATTTTTATAAACTTATTTTTTATATCATAAAAGAGAGAACAAACAGTAGTTTTTAACCACCCTCCCCTCCCTCTTTCCAAGTGACGCCACTGATTTAGTCACCTACGAGCTAGTACAAAAAAAAATAATGAACAAAATTTGATCCACTTCTCAAAAAGGTTCGCCATCACTGGTCTATAGCATAATATTCACGCTGTATTTCGATATAAAATGCGTGGAAGGACTTATGAAACTACTATTTATAACGGGACTAGCATAGTTGGTTCCTCATTATGACGTTACTTGCATAAATGGTGCGTTTACCACTTCTTTATAGCAGGCAGACATTTTGGAAATTTACAATTCAAGTCTACAAATAATGGACCGACTCTGCCGAACATCATCCACATGGGAGATAAAAAATATTTTCTCAATTAATGTTAACCACTTCACATAAAAAAGAAAACTTATTTTTTAAAATAATACTTTTATTCAAAATGTTTTTTATAGATTTTGCATAATTAAGTTATATCTGCCATTTGTTTGGCTAATAAACATTTTATTTAACATCAATCATTAACCTAAACGAAAATTGATTTTCTTATTCAAATTTAATTAAGTAAACCTTTAAAAAATACTTTCTCACGTTGATGTATTGAATGAAAAATGGATTTATTTTTAAAAAATACAATACTAGCAAATTAAATGAATATTTTCTACGAGGCACCCTTCCATAATTTAAAACATTAATACGAAACAAAAAATCGGATCCGAAAAGGGATAAAAAAAGTGCAACTAGCGCCACACTCCCCGGCGGCGGATCAGTGAACTACTGAAGAAGTATCGCCCGGGGCAATAATTATACCAATTTACCGAGCCTATCCGACGCCGACGGTTCGCGTCTTCGTTTTAAAGTTCGCCTTTTTTTCCGGCCCATTCGAATTTCAAAATATGTTCCAAATTCAATTTCGAGCGATTGATGAAATAATAACAATAAGAAATTAGGATTTTAATTTATGGATCGCACGAGAAATATGGCTCTAGACTAGGGTTCACTTAACTAACAACGGTTTTATTACAAATCTCCGATACTTAAATCAAATTATGTTAATTGAAGATATAAGCTATAGGAAAGGGTAATTTTTTTACCATTTTGGATTCTGTACTTTAGCAGGTTGATTTTGCTATTGTAACGTAACGTCGTTCCGTTACGCTAACTTCACCTAAGAGAGTTCACTAAACTAAACTGAACTCTTTGTAATATAAATAATTAACAGCTGTTCCTTATAATGGTGTATAAAATCTTATTAATTAGAATTAAAATAATAATAAATATTACTAAGGAGAACACATTCTAATTGTGATGTTGTAATTATTCAGAACATAGGTCTGTGATATTTTTAATACAAATTAAATGTATTAATTAGAAATATATACATATAAAATCAATTTCATATCAAAGATATTTGAAATTACGTAAAAATAAAGAAGATGGCTTTCAAATAATGGAACGATAGATGTATTAATTTGAAAAGTGTAACATATAGGTTCGAAAATTTGTCGTTAAAGCACTGTGTTGGTATAGCATAATCGGTTAATGAACGTTCCCCGGATCGGAAGAGATTCAGGTTCGAATCACGGTAGCAACAACAATATTTTTCGACAAAATTGATTTTATATGTATATTATTCTAATTAATACATTTAATTTGTATTAATAATAAATATATTATACACAAAACTTTGATTATTTATACAACATTTGTAAAGCTCAGGTTTACATAGATTTACACATAAATATTGTGCATCTATTATTATCTTACCATCACAAAGAGGATAAAATGTCACACTCTTCTGTCCTGGCGTACCATTCTTGGCGTATTCACTTTTCTCATTCGTACATATTTTTACGCTCGTCAATTGTTAAAACCTCCAATATCTTATCTACCTGATCATGACAGATATTTCACGAACGCCCTCTATTCCTGTTGCCTCGTATATTTTCCTTGCTAACCTTTCCTTACTCGTACATTCATCATGCTCAAACTTTATCAGAGATGAGATGCATAAATGGAAATATTTATGTTTGAATAGACGCCTTCGAAATGTACTACTGGAGAAGGATGTTGCGTATCCTATGGAGAGCATGGCGTACAAATGACGCGGTAAACGTTATTAAACAATACGGTATTAAACAAAAGATTCAATAAATTATAACAATATTTATATTTGCTTAAATAATATACTGGTCAAAATAAGATAAATATTGATTACAGGCGTATTCTAGTATAATGTGTTAAAAAAACATTTTACTGATAAAGAATATTGCTTTAAATAATTTTCAAAAATATTAGATTCTCATTGAGTTGACACATATGCTGTTTCAAGAAAAATTAGTTATCAAATTTGGTCCAAAGATGGCGATGGTGCAGTAGTACTCGAAGCGAGTCCACATACTAACATATATACAACTTTCAAAAAATTGATAAATGTAGAGATTGAGGGGTGAGAATTGGTGAACGTTATATATATATAAAGTGATCACTTAAGCCAGCCGAAGACACGTCGTAATTACCCCTGTAATTACCCCATATTTTCCATTAAATATAATAAAAATAGCTTATATTATATTTATTTGATTCTATGAATATTTAGGCTACATTAAGCGTAAATATGGCAGCTAAAAAAATGAATTTATTCCATTCACAACTTTAGGACGAAGAAGACCTGGAAGAATACCAAAACGGTGGATGAATGAGGAGGGACCCAGGATCGAAACTTGGGAGGTGCATTACGAGTTGTATATCATATGATTCAGGTCACTATATCGTACAATTGAAAAAAAACAAGTCATCATCTAACATTTCTATTAAACTGAATTGAATATTGAGCTTCAAAGTTTTGAATATTAGTTTTCGATTTCTTCTGCAGAATTCGTTTCATCGCCCATGAAGAGAAATTTGATCAAAATTAAATTTTATAATTTAGAGTAATAATTCGGGCACGTTGTATAATATAACTCAAACATTTTATTTGTATTCAAATTAGTTGTTTTTCAAAAAATATATTAGTGCTACGAAAATATAACAATTGTTTTCTTGTTACGTATCTTCTAAACCACTAGGAAATTTGGCATGTTTGTAACAGTTTAAAAAGAATTGTTGTCAGAATTTTGCAACAACAACTGATATTCATATAATAAGAAAAGTCAATTTTAAAATAAATAAAGTTCACGATATGTCAATACGGATGTGAAGAAAAAAATTTATGTAGAGTTAATATTAACGTACTTTTTTTGATGATTAGTAAATAAATTTATTATTATGCTAAATTACATTAAATATTTATTGCTTTCCGTTTTTAATAAAGTGTCACACCAATGAATTCTTCTAATGCTTATGTAACAAAGAGAGACACAGGAAGATGTGTCATACAAGGAAAATAAACGTGTGAAGAAGAGAACAAAGAAGAGTAGTCGATATAATAGAATACGCCAAGAAAATAAAATGACAATCGGCAGGCCACATCGCTCGGATGATGGACAATCATTGAACTAGTGGTACCCGAGAGAAATCAAGAAGCAGCCCTAAAACCCGCTGGACTTATGAAATTATCAAATACTTCGAAAATACGTCACGTCGAACAACGATGGACAGAGATAAGTGGGAGATACTTAATCCCGTAATCCTGGCATAATAATTCCAAAATTATTAAAGCAACAGTTTGTTGTTAACCCTTCCCAAACCATGCAGTAACACAGGTCTACCATTATAACTAAACCTGAAATATTTCCAACCATTTAAAACCAACATAAAATTCATATTTTAGAAAATCCTAAAGAAAATATTAGCGCTTAGGAATGACCAGTGAAAAACCAATTATAAAAAGGGAATCGTACAAAAATAATTATTTTTTCCATTCAATCCGTTGTAAAATGAATACGTTGGTAAATATACAATTTGTGATATGAAAGACAGAGATCACACACTATTTTCACAGCGAAAAGAATAAAAAACATACAGATATAATTGTCTCTTTCTCACTAATTAAATGAAAAGATATAAGAAAAAAGGACACATTGTATAAGACTTAATGAATACTCTAAATTATGTTATTAATCATTTTTTTCAAAATTGAATGCTCAATATTTAGAGCAAATTTGTGCTATTAAAGCCATTTAAGCTAATAAAAACATTTTTTCTAACTGGTATTTACGGTAACACGAGTTGACAGCATGGCTGCGTTCGGGTATTTTATATCATGGTATGGTAAAGGTTAATACTGGCAATAATGTGACAATATCAATTTAGACACAATTCAACAGCGGATTTTTGAATATCAGCTCGATCATTTTAGCTCTCTATTGCTATTTTACTATTACTAAACTATTTTTTATTTTAATACAAATTAAATGTATCAATTAGAAAGATATACAGAAAAAATATTTTTATTGCTACCGGGATATACAAAAATATTTTTTCGAGAAATTGATTTTATCTGTATATCTTTCTAATTGATACATTTAATTTGTATTAAAATATCACAGAACTATGATTTAAAAAATTGCAACTTCACAATAAGAATGTGTTCTCCTTAAAAATTAAAAAAAGAAAATTATACAACTTAATGATACAACATAGAATAAATTGATTAATTAAAAAATATAGTCATTAAACCTCTTAAAAATGCTCATCGCGTGCTTTAACTATAATGGGACTACCCACCGCAGCCTATAGATACTACAGTGGGTGTGAATTGTGTATCGACAATGAAATATGATGTATATAAAAATGAAAGGTTACAATATATATCTGAATAAATTATAATGCCAAATACATAATAACATTGTATAATATATGAACATAGTAACACACAGGAACATAAAAATAAATATACGAGTAAAGAACGTATGTGACGTTAAGTATCAAAGTGTGACATCTCCATTTTTAGACAAAATGAGTTATGGATGTAGTTTTGTAGATTATAAAACTTCTGTTAAGCCTATAAAATAATAATATGCAATTATATTCATGCAATGATAGACATATTTTTCAATTCATTACTAAGCTACAAAAAACTTTTGGAATTTACTATGTTTGTATATGTGACGTTAAGTATCAAAGTGTGACATCTCTGTTTTTAGACAAAATGGGTTATGAATGCAGTTTTGTAGATTATAAAACTTCTGTTAAGCCAATGATTTATAAAAAATGTTACGATTTCATAGGCTTAACAGAAGTTTTATAATCTACGAATACTTAACGTCACATATACAAACATAGTGTAATCCAAAAGTTTTTTGTAGCTTAGCAATGAATTGAAAAATGCCTATCATTGCATGAACATAATTGCATCATAGTATCATTGCATCTATGGTATCAGAGCAGCGGTCTGATCTGGAGTGCATCAGTTGACGATACACAAAAAGTACGAACTGCATGAGAAAGGATAGTATAAAAAATGTATCGAGTATACATTGAGCGTACATCGATGTTAGTTGTAATTGGATCTATGCTCCTTGAAGGACCTATATTTTCTGTAGGATAATTACATGTAATTTAACGTCTTTAACTTGGCGGCTGGTGCGTTTGAGCCGGATCTCTTGGTACGGGGCTCATCATCTGCTTCGGAGTTTTAAGCCCTCGATGATCGCATTTAATAAGGCCTTCCCGTGCTGAGATGCTAAGGATCCCCTTTCTTTAATTTGGGCACGGAATTTAAATTGGAAAACGTACAGGTGTTTTAATAATGCTTAGACTGACGATTCTGCAGAGAACCGAAAAGGGAATTTTCTAAATATTTCAGTTAATTGAGTTTTACTATAATTTGTGACGAGTTTATTTATTACGGATAAACCTGAAATAACGGGTGTTTTATAAATATATCAAGTTTTGACGGTGACGTACGGCCCCCTAACGAATTCTTCAAAACACCTGGATGTATTATTAGAATTTAAATTAGAATAAACATTAATCCAACTACTTATTAACTACATATTTATCAATAAAGATATCTGGGTTTTCCATGGAGATGCCAAAAATACCAGAATCTCAGAGAAGAACAATTTAACAATTTCTAGGACGTGATTCTCGTGTGTGAACCACATAAGGGAAAAAATGTGTTTTTGTAGCACCCAAATTGTGTAATCTCTCCATAATTACATGTAAAAAAAAATCGTATTTTTTATTTAATTTTATTTAACTGTTCTTTGTATTTTAGATTTTTTTATATACCATGTTTTATGTGATGATATCCTTAAATTTATCTTTTACTTTTCTGAATAAATGAAAACGTCGGGAACAATGAGGGTGTTTGTGATGGCGGCTGTGCGGCTCCGTTTTATCACTTAAGTAACAGAAGGAATAAATAAAAGAAACTATAAGCATTATAAAAATGCCAACCAGGCGGTGAACGAGAAGGACCATATTGGAGCTTTTGCTTATAAACAGTCCTGGGTAAGCGGCGGGTCCACCCTCATTGATCTAATATTTTAATATGTGACAATTATAATCTTTATTACACCAATAATACAGTTAAGGTACAAGGTATATAACAAGTCTCGTAGCCAATCAGTAACGAAAAAGAGACCACGCCTAGCGGTCACCCTTTTATCCCCGCTCACACACACACACATATACATCTCACCCCGGCGGTGCGGGCGCTCTTTCACACACACGCATATATTCGATCTCAAGAATATCACAATAATAATATCATATTAAGGAGAACACATTCTTATTGTGAAGTTGTAATTATTCAGAATATAGGTCTGTGATGTTTTAAATACTATTTTAATGTATTAATTATTACATTAAATTAGTATTTAAAACATCACAGACCTATGTTCTAAATAATTACATCTTCACAATAAGAATGTGTTCTCCTTAATAATATAAGTTGTATCAATGTGTCCAAAATTTAATAAAAATGAATTGATAATTCTGGCGTCTGCAGTCGGTTTACTCAAAGGTATTTGTGATTCCGTAAAAATAATGTAGATGGCTTTTAGAAATAATGGAACGACAGATGTATTAATTTAAAAAAGTGTAACATATAGGTTCGAAAATTTGCCATGAAAAATACTGGCGTTATAACACAATTGGTAGTGTACTTCCCCGGATTGGAAATAGAAATCCAGGTTTGTATCCCGGTAGCGCAAAAACAATATTTTTCGACAAAATTGATTTTATATGTACATATTTATAATTAATACATTACATTTGTATTTAAAACATCACAGACCTATCTTCTGAATAATTACAACTTCACAATAAGAATGTGTTCTCCTTAATAATATAAGTTGTATCAATGTGTCCAAAATGTAATAAAAATGAATTGATAATTCTGGCGTCTGCTATCAGTTTACTCAAAGGTATTTGTGATTCGCGGTAGCGCAAAAACAATATTTTTCGACAAAATTGATTTTATATGTATATATTTATAATTAATACATTAAATTAGTATTTAAAACATCACAGACCTATGTTCTGAATAATTATAACTTCACAATAAAAATGTGTTCTCCTTAATAACTATTAATATTACTATAATTATTCAATTATTCTATTCTGTAAAACAATCACTTTCTGAGTGTTAAATATATTATTGTATTTGCTAGATGGTCCAATTTTTATGCAATTTTCACTGGAACCATTTATTATTGTAATTCTGAAGACCCGCAAAAATTCCCGCTTAACCAGATCGATATCTTAATATGCATTATTAAGTATTGTTTTCCCTTCCGAGAAATAATTTTAGGATATTTATTAACAATGTGATCACTGGAAAAAAAAACGTGTATTTTAGAGTGATCTGCAAAAAATTTTGTCCAATTATAGAGCATTACCATACAATTGTGGATAGGTATTTATTCATCTGAATTAATTTATGTTAATTTGGCAAAACACTTTACAATTTCATTGTTATCATTTTATCTTTGGTATACGAACGCCAAGCACTAACAAGCATATATAATATTAAAGTATTTTCTAAAAGGAAAAAACTATCTCTATATTATACAGATAAATAAATCTATTTGTGTCTGCCTTCATTTTTAAAATATCTTTACTCTGTATTGTTTATAAAACTAAGTAATTAAGTTAATTTTTAAAACAAATTAGATAAATGGCTTAGAAAGATACTTACACAGAAAAAATCTATCTAACAAGAAAAAAGTTAAATATGAATTAAATGTATTAATTAGAAAGATATACAGATAAAATCAATTTTATCGAAAAATATCGTTGTTGCACCACCGACAATATTTTTAGCGACAAATTTTCGAACCTATATGTTACCTTTTTGATATTAATACATTTAATCGTTCCATTATTACCTTATTTTTACGTAATCTCAAATACCTTTGAGTAATCTGATAGCAGACGCCAGAATTATCAATTTGAAAAATATTGTCGCTGTAGCATAGTTGAATAATGCACCTTCCCCGGTTTAGAAAGAGATCCGGGATCGAATCCCGGTGACGCAACAACAATATTTTTTGATAAAATTGATTTTATATGTATATCTTTCTAATTAATACATTTAATTCATATTTAAAATATCACAGACCAATGTTCTGAATAATTACAACTTCACAATAAGAATGCGTTCTCCTAATAAATAAAAAGTTGTTACCACCGGAACTCAAACTCGAAACATTATTTTGCCGTGAGAATGAATTATCAATTACATTATGTTAACCATTTATTTTCACACCGATTTTTCGTCTGTATATGTGTTCGTTCTATTTTAGTGAGTCATCTATTATTATTTCTATCTAAATTGATAATTTTTATAATATTATTTTATACTTATCATTTGTATATTCGCCAAATAAAATAAATTGGTACATTTTTTGAAGCAATTGTAAGCCATTATTTAAATGAAAATAATAATACCTCGCTATTTTTTGTACCGGTGTGTCGTCCGCATAACAGACAAGTAGTACTAATTTTATTTTATTTTGTGGCGGGTGAAAAAATATATGGATAATTGGATGATTGCTTGCATATTACATAAAAAACGTAATAATTATGTCGTAGGATAGAAAATATTGAAAAACTTCACAATTTGTAGGTGCAATAAAACTAGAACATAGATGGTGTTTGGTAGTACATAGATAGTATTATTGCCGTAATTACCTTTCGATAACTAGCCCTGGGTTTGTTCAATATAGTAATTCAATCCATGCAAATAAAAATAGACCAACCTTTGTGAAATTGGGCTGTCATGAATCTTCAAACTCTGCCGATCAGCCTCCGAAACTTTATATAACTAATAATCGAATAATAATACACAAAATGTTTTTATATCACCGCCGTAAAATATATCCGTCCGATTCCGAAACTGTCTCTCACCAGAAGCAGTTTCGCTTTTGTTTGCTGTTTTTAAATCCACACAAATAGTATGCACTTATTCAAACTTTATACCAGGTCTACCTATCGAAGTATAAAAACGCGTAAACAAGTATATTTAGTTATATCCGCCTTTGAATCATTAAATATCATCAATTCTTTGCCTTTCAACGTTAAAATTGAAATGGAATATGTCAAAATAATCATTGAATTTAGATATTTTGAGCCACGAGAGATTTGACAGGCAGACTGAACGAAACCGAATCGATAAGAGTTGACTGTGACAAAACAAAAGCTCTTGTGGATAAAAGGAAATCAGCCCCCGCGTATTGTAACAAAAGAATATTGGGTTTATGAAATGATCCGAATTCATGGGGCTGGCAATATCTGACATTCGACTAAATTCAAGATTTCCTACCCTCAGAATATTATTATAATAGTTTAGTCCATTTGGATTCATTATAATATAATATATATTAATTATTATTCAGATGCACAACACAATTTACACTTTAATACATATCATTAATTGACTTTGTAATGCGTCACGATTATTTAATAAAGTAATAATAAACTTTTCTTTGTACTGTTGGGTTATTTCGTCAGTCTCTCAATTCAGCTGATGAGAGGGACTGCACCTCTCGAAACTATAGTAATAACCCAATAAGAAAGATAATAAGTTTATTAAAAAATTAATGTAATCGAAATCTCAATGACAATAAACGTTTTTCAATTTGTTTTCATAAAAAAAGTTCAAAATCCATTTGTTATAAAAAAAATCAATGATCTAATTTAAAATTGCAAACACCTACCTTCCAATTCCCGACTTGTTTTACTTTGATAGGATATTTTTCAAAACTTTAATATTTCCGTTACCGCAGTAGCTTCAGTGTAGTTTTGTTACATTTTCTGATTCACGGCATTATCTAGGCAAATTATTATTAAATAAAATAGACGATATAAAATAAATATATATAAAAAATATTCAGTTTTATTCTCGTCACAATCATTCGATGTACTCGTGATTGAGAATCGTGGTTTTTTGGTTTGCTCCTATCGCACGAATTCTGCTTGTTTCCACTGTTCGGACCTGGTCCATCCATCTTATTGGCGATCGACGTTTCGCTCATCGCCCTTGTACATTGTACAGTAATCACTAATTTCTCCATGCCATTCTTTATCTCTTCTAGCAATACGCCAAAGTACACTAAATATACATCATCTTCAGTTTATTACTGAAGATGACGCAGTAAACATCGAAAACGTTTTAATTTTAATTAATGTGCAGTGTGAAGCCTTTGTACATTCTTAGCAATTACTAATTTCTCCATGCCATTCTTTATCTCTTCTAGCAATACGCCAAAGTACACTAAATATACAGTATATATACACTAAATATACAGTATATATACACTAAATATACAGTATATATACACTAAATATACAGTATATATACACTAAATATACAGTAATAAACTGAAGATGACGCAGTAAACATCGAAAACGTTTTAATTTTAATTAATGTGTAGTGTGAAGTAAACAACGTTGTGTTTTATTTGAATTATTAATTAATGTTTTCAAAAAGTTAATTATATTATAAATGTATACATTTTTTTTTTCGTTTCACACTTTCATTAGCGTCATCACATTGTTTTGTATTTCTTGCTTTTTTATTGATTTCTATTTTACTCGGAACAAAATAACTTAAATTCCAGAAATAGCTACAAAGTACATAAGTGCACTGATTAAGGTCGACAATATGACCTGATTCATGAAAGACAAAACCCGTTCAGTTTCCACCTACCACAAAGGATGTCCTATAATATTTTCATCTCCTGTCTCTTCTTTTATACCCCAACAATAGTGGTGTTGTCAGCAAACGTGTATCAGAGCTGTGTTGGCCATCTTGTCATTGATATGACAGCACTGAGAGAACTGGAGTGGTCATAACATAACTTTTTATTAATATAAAAATATTATACTAGAGATAACACATCAATTACTTTAAACTACACATTTCAAGGTAAACCCTGGTTTCACGTTTCACATCGACATTAGCTAAAATTATCTTAGCCGCTCATATATCGGTTTCGCCGCCTTTAAGTTCTTCCGACTTTACTAGTATTATTAGCGTAAAAAATATCTAATTTATGTTAAAACTAGATAGTTTCGGAGAATTTTTCAAACGAGTTAACACTTATTGTGACGTTTAAATGAAATATAAATTATACAACAATTATTGGATTAATAATCAAATTTAATATGAAAATATTATAATTATTTATGTGCCAACTAATTTTAATATCCAACATATATAATTTTAATATCTTCCGCATGAAGTTCAATTGAGCCATTAATTTGTAATACATGAATACATTCTTTAATAATAAAAATATAATTGGTAAATACACTTTATAACTTGGTTTATACTAAAAAAAAACAAATAGAAGTTGCCGTAAGATTGATATTGAAAAGCATGTGGGTCATTTACTATGTTACCATGAAGACTATAATAGTAAATACATGTACAGTGGGACCAACAAAAAAAATGTAAATAGAGAGAAGTTGCAAATTGGGGCTATTAATAAAAACAGATTATTTATGTTTTAAGAGAACACATTCTTATTGTGAAGTTGTAACTATTCAGAACATACACATTGAATATACATATCATATTTAAAATATCACAGACCTATGTTCTGAATAATTACAACTTCACGATAAGAATGTGTTCTCCTAATAATAAAGTTATATTCATGTGTCCAAAATTTAATAAAAATGAATTGATAATTCTGGCGTCTGCTATCAGATTACTCAAAGGTATTTGAGATTCTGTAAAAATAAAGTAGATGGCTCTTTCAAATAATGGAACGATTAAATGTATTAATATCAAAAAGGTAACATATAGGTTCGAAAATTGTCGCTAAAAATATTGTCGCTGTAGCATAGTTGGATAATGCACCTTCCCCGGTTAGGAAAGAGATCCAGGTTCGAATACCGGTGGCGCAACAACAATATATTTTTCGATAAAATTGATTTTATATATATATCTTTCTAATTAATATATTTAATTATTTTTTATTGAAAAAAATCAATCAATGTTTTTGCTGCATGTATTGCATTATTTCAATATTATAAATTAAATTGAAGAATTCTGGTAGTGCATTGCTAATACTAGTAAAATATGCTTTGAGACCTTCGATATGCTTCATGGCATCGTCCTTTGTAGGAACTAGGTTTATGGGATAAGCAGACACTTCTCTTTTGTAGGAAGGTTCTTCCTCTTGTCAGGTTTTCGCTTAGGCGACTGTCCACTATTTCATCAATTTCCTCTACGTCTGATGTTATTACGTTGGAGTCAACGTTTAAGTAAATCTGCAAGGGTTCTTCATAAATTCTATCCTAGCCATCAATGTTGTCAATACTATCTTCTACGCAATTTTCTTACTGATTCCAGCTTGTAAAAAATAATAAAACAACTAAACGTTCATATTATGTAGGTATGAGAATGAAATATGCGTATATATGACAAGCAAACGACCAACACACTCTTGGCTAGAGCCATAGATAGCGAATAGCGAACTGGCCGAACGAATTTCAATAAATTTAAAACGTAAATTGCAGGAAAGACACACGTAATTAATGCACGGGTGTGTAATGTACTAAAAACACGGGACTGCAGAAAATGTGAATTCCGGGCATGTAAAATCGGGGTTCCACTGTATATGAAATAGAACAATAGTCCGTTCAGTCAGATGCAACATATATATACATCGGTGTGGCACTCTTCCAGGTCTTATTTAGGTCAAAGTTGTGCCCAGGATAATCTCCTTTTCTAAGCTGTCCCTTTAACCTATAATGTGGCCGAAAAATTCAAAGGATCTTATGTTCACTGCCTTAGATAGGGCTTGTTGTGGGATGAGATATTTACAAAGACACCAATTTTAGAACGCGTCTATTTTATGCTTGTCGCTATTGCGAAATATCCAAGTTCCCGCTACGTATATTAACATTGAAAAGACAAGAATGTGAACCAATATGTTGCTAGCTAGTCACTATTACTACATTCATTGCAACTTTAGCTAGTTGAGCATCTTCAAATTTCCCGCCCACTGTCACCAGTGTTTGCGATCAGCGTGCCTAAATAAATTGCCTTGCAAGTTTGTTGTAATGCATTAGCACGATTCACAACCAGTATTTTCGTTTGAGACCGATTTATTTAATTATTATTTTTTAAGGAGAACACATTCTTATTGTGAAGTTGCAATTTTACAGAACATAGGTCTGTGATATTTTAATACAAATTAATAGAAAAAATATTGTTGATACTACTGGGATTCGAACCTGGTAAGATTTGAAAGTGCAACTCACTGTGTTGGTGTAGCATAACAACAATATAATTTCGATAAATTAATTTTATATGTATATATTTCTAATTAATACATTTTATTTGTAAAAATTATTAATTATCGGTATTAATTTAATTAAACTTATATAATATAATACTCGTACTGTACACCTACTTTCAATTTTGAAAATAAACTCATTTTAATTTTTAGATCCAATAAAGTTATCGCGTTTCTCGTCAAGAAAGCAAACACACAACTAGCTAGAAGATGTAACACCTATCCAATACAAATATGACAATCACGACGTCATTGTATTGAAATTAACTAGGTTGACCCCGAGCCCCTAAGTAGGGGAGGGGCAAGGTCCATTTATACCCTAAATATTTAAGCCAGCTGTGTTCAAGCTTTATCAAGTGTTTAAAAACCGCTTATTTCGAAAATAATAAAAAATTATCCGTTGCACCGTAAATGGTCCATGCTTTTTGCATAACTTTCCCGAGCAATCATAATTATTTATGGAGGATCAGATGAATGCAAAAGTGGAGCGGTATATATTCTTGAGGCCAATCAAAGCATTTTTATGAGGATCATTGTTTTATTCTTCTCCTCGATACTGAAGTTATCTTCACCGATCAGTGGCGTAATTAGAAAAATTAGTCCCCAATGCAAAATGGATTAGCTCGCTACATATGTGTTGTACTAAAAAAGTTGGTACCCAATACAAAATGAAAAATATGCCCCCACCCCTATATAATATGGCTCTTATACATATTTTAAGATGTTTACAGGGTGTAACAAACCTAGTCCACAATATTTTATGGGTGGACTAAATTACGAGTCGAAAATGTTTAAGGAATATGTGCAAATTCTTAACCGTTACAGAAAATATTGTTTTAAAGAGAATCCATTATTATTTGTAAATTTGTAATTTTTTCAGGACATAGTTCTGTGATATTTTAATACACATTAAATTAATCAATTAGAACATACATATAAACTCAATTTATCGAAAAAATATTAGGAAGAGATCCTGCTTCATATCCTGGAGGCAGCTAATGCATGCGCCTCGGCTACATCGGTATAGTTACGACACTGTCAACAACATAATTACATATTTATGTAAATCTAGCAAATATAGTATGCGTGACAGAAGAATCTGGTGATAAATTTGTAAAAAAGCTTTTTCACATATCACCTTACTTATGTAATTTTTATGTGGCAAATTGTTGGTTGAATTGATAGAAAACTATCACCGAATTAAATATTATCTGACCAAATAATGTCACATTCATCTTTCATCGTACTCTAATTTTAACAATCTTTTATAATATGAAGTTATGTGTTTCATCTATAAAACACAATCACTCTGTATAAAATTGCGAATTTTATTAAACGCTGCCTTCTCTAGAACCGTTTTCTCTTAGCTCAAGCTTCGTCAGAGCGTATTTAAATCTAACAATAAATATGATTATGTTATATTTAATCTAATATGTCAAACCACAAAGTAAAAAATATGAGTTCGCATTAAAACATTGTGAGCACCTGAAACGTGTTCACATAAGATAATACAAAACAATTTACAGAATACAATATCAGTTTATAGAATTTTAGTATGCTCATAAAAAATCCTGGTTATACTGTATCTTTTGAATGTTTTAAACACGTTTCGGTCCGTTGAATGACATCTTCAGGGTGGCTGTGAATAAGTTAACTAGGTGGAATAAATAACAAAGCAATAAGATACCCTTACGGACTAAAGGGGTGTGGTTGACATCCCACCGAGGGATAAATTATTCCTTTTCGATTTGTCAAGCACTCTTCAGAATGTGAAGTAGGTAACAATGATACGGTATTTTCGTTATTAAAATTTAATTAAAAAATTAATAACCCGGTTGTAATATCCTTTTCTAATATATCGCCTAAGCTATTCTAACTTGTGCCTTCTCCGATACAGCATTAATAATATATGTAGCGCCTAATTCTAAAACCCCTTAAAACGGATTTCGGATAATTTGAGTTAAATATGTAGATTTTTTTTGTCAGATTTGCATATAGATGCAGAACATGTTGTTTCTCGCAAAAACAACCTAAATATATTGATATTGCATGTTAGTTCTAAAATATCCCAAAGCAGACAAAGTATAAGTTGCTATTCCCCCTAAAATGAAATCAGCCAATCACCACAATGCTTGTTGATGATCACGTGATCTAAAATCCAGTATGGCTGCCAGAACGATATATACAGAAATAAAAATTATATTACAGAATTGCCTCTTTAAAAAATGTTGATGTAAAAACAAACATTTTATACATTAGCTTTCAAAATATACATTTTCATCCATAACTCGAAAACATATGAAGTCGTTATAGGGAGTTTTGGAATTAGGCGCTATATATATATAAATTTACGTAAGATTGCGTCTCGAGGAACGTAAAAAAGGTATACAGATTTCATTTTTAAAATCTACAAGGTTCGAGTTCTTAGTACAAGTTGATTTATATAGCTTGCTCAATGAATGCTTATATAAGCAAATTTAAATAAATACAGGATTGTATGCACCAACTTTTATGCATAACTTATTTATTTATTATTCATTATTACATTTACCCACCTTACTAGATCAAGGTCTGTATCGAGGTGAACAGTGTGTTTTTGATTTATAATGAATTAGTTATTATTAAAAGCTATAAAACACACAGAAACATAAATATTATTAAATACATAAAAATAATGAAAAACTTATGTTTATCGAATAAAATATTTGGTTGCCACCGGGATTCGAACCTGGACCTTTTCTTATCCGGGAAATAGTGTTGATCAATATATATTACAAGTTGATTAATTTAATTTGTATTCAAAATACCACTGAACTATGTTCTGAAATTGCGACTACACCACAAAAATGTGTTCAAATTAATAAGATTCTATTCTGTTAACCCAAAAAACATAATAAATACTCGAGTTGACGTATGTATAAGTATAACGGTATAATAAGACGAAATGTAAAACAAAGTTTTAATTTCTGCACGACTTTACATACTTCTTCTTTTAAAGATTCGAGTTTCCGATTTTTTAATTAACAACACAATTATACATTTTTATATATTTTAGGGGACAAAATAATTTATGCGAATATCGATGAATTCAGTTTTTTCTCTTTATTCTGCAATGTGTGACAAAATTCTTCCATTCATGCCGCGTTTAAGATAGATGGCAATGTGTGACAAAATTGACCCATTCGTGCCTCGTTTAAGGTAGATGGCAATGTGTGACAAAATTGTCCCATTCACGCCTCGTTTAAGGTAGATGGCAATGTGTGACAAAATTGTCCCATTCACGCCTCGTTTAAGGTAGATGGCAATGTGTGACAAAATTGTCCCATTCACGCCTCGTTAAGGTAGATGGCAATATGTGACATAATTGTACCATTCGTGTCTCAATTAAAATAGATGACTATACATGACAAAGTGATCCCATCCCATACAGAATTTACCTACATTTGTTACTCAGCTTCACAACGCATTAATATACATGAATACGTTAATACATCAAAAAATTGTGTAAAGAATAGCAATATTCGTAATCCACAAAAATACTAATTAAATATACAAAATATGGGGAAAATCCGACCAATGGATTAAAAATATGATTGTTGTCTGTCTAAAATATAAAAAATCCACTAATAATTATTTTGAAATCGTGGTTGTATTCTGGTGGCCTGCAAATAAATAAATAAATATTGTAAATAATAAAGTAAAAATGAGATTTTGTCAATGTCATTTTGTTTGTTTCACGTTTCATTCACGATTATCATCCGGACATGTGTTAAAACAATTAAAATTCTTAAAGAAAAAGGTGCAAATAATGTGTTAATTAATTAAAACTGCCTAAAATCACCTTTTTACTGTGTCGGGAAATGAGAAATGCGTGGTGCGAGTCTACCCCCTTCCATTCCCCTCTTCTTATCGTGGACTTACTTCCTTCCGTTTCAAAAGCCGTCAGTTCCTTTGCTACATTTTCCCGTAAACAGCCGAAGACCTCCCGAACGTAACCGAAGCATTATTTGCGGCTCTGAAATCGTTCACGCAAGTAAAGCCACCGATGGGAACAACTCCACCGAATAAAAATATCTTTACAAACCTGTAATCGGTGTTTAATAGCAGTTATTGAAAGTTAGAACTTTTTATAAAGTTGCCTACAAATTTCGTTCCGGTTTCGTCCTGTGCGGCCGAGCGCTAAAGGTGGTTATGCCATCGCCACACACGGAAGCTCGTATGTGAACCATTTACTCGAATCAGTCTTGCGCCAGCTTTTGGCCGGTTAGGTTGTCTCGAGGGGGTGTCGCTCGTTGTTTTCAGAGTGCCGGCACATTCTCCGCGATTTCGTTTTGTATTTTTTGGTAAAGTTTTGTAAACAAATATAAGTGACAGTTGATAAAATTGAAAGTACTCTATAATTCTATAAACTTTGTGATCTGTGAAGGTTGGATCATTCGTGGTCTGACATCTTTTCCATTATTTATTACGACACTAAAATTCTAATGTTTTGAATAGTGTTTCTATTAAACATAAGAAATTTGTATTTGTTTGAACATAATAAACATTATAATCTAAACGTCCATTGATTTCACAACAGTTTGAAATATTCATTGCTGGTAGAAAGACATTTCTAATTTGATCCGAATTATTTTTAGTTTGAAGTGTAAACTTTAAAAGACAGTTTTTATAGTTATTGTGCACATCAATTATAAGCAGACTGGTCTCAACATCATCTAAAATGGGTATGTCAGATACATATTATCTATTTATATCGATTAAAATATGTTTGCAAAACATTGTGCAATTTTAACCTGAAATATTTGCTGTCAATATAATATTAAATAGTGAAACTAAAATACCATACAATATATCCTATCTTGAATCAAGGATTAAATTTATTTAAAAAATCTGATATATATATGTATCTGTATGTTGTTTTTATTTCAGAAAGCTAGACATACTATAGATAGTTTATTACAAACTATCAAAATATGTCACGCCGCAATATTTTTGTTAACGCCATCTTTGAAGAATTTATAAATTGTCTCATTTTTATGGTTTTGGAACGTAGCGATTTTTTGATATTTGGAATGATGGCGCTCGTACATTTTGTCTACGGAAGCCGTTAGTATTATAACTTGGAAAGGGTGGAATGGTAGAATGATCTATTGTGTTTCGTCATTCTTTAGTGTTGTTATGCAAATTAATTTTAATTAACGTGCCCACTGTTCCTAGAATAATTTGGCATCCATATAAAGACCACGAAAAGTCAACATCCTGATGTTTAATGGCATACGCAACTACTTCATAATCAATTGATTGATTTAAATTAAATAGTAATTTGACGTATTTCGACCCCTCCTACATAAAGTAACGCAAGTAAAAAATATAATTTTTAATAATTCTAGTATTTTGCACACTTTTAAATGGTTGTAATTTTTTTAATATTATATTTATTAGTACCTACATCATAGGATACAATATACATATTATTTTTAATCTGCCACGTAAAAAGTATCAAATACATGCAAAATACTACACTAGAATGATTAAAATTTTAAAAAATTACTTACGTAGGAAGGGTCGATTTCTTATTTTTCATAATATCATTCATTGCCTTGTACAAAGGTTGTTGTTCATGTATTATATTTATATTATTTTTAACAAACCGCTAAAATTTCTCAGTAATATATTTTTATCTTGGTAATAAATATCTACATATTATTGATTAAATATAAAAATGTTTGATATTTTAAGTGTCTAAGATATGTAGATACATATATATTATATTTAATAATTTTTTAATGTTAATAGCGAATTGAATTATTTCTTATATTGCTTATTATTATAGTTATAAATCGCAAAATACTTTTTTTTTAAATTTCTAACTAATGATATTTGTACCTGCATCTGCGTAAAATTCTATTTCCTTTATTTATTATATTTTTGTTTAAAAAGATCTTTTTTTTCTATTAGATTATTAATTACTTATATGAATGTTGCTACTAGTTTACTTTTTCATTCTTTTTACGGTCAGAGGGGTTAATAAATTGATTTATTTTGACATGTCTTATGTTTAATGCCCAGCACCTAATAGCACGATAGCCTATACCAGGACCAGGACCCACGCGTGACGGTTTATAGCTATACACTATGCAGGTGGGTACAAGTGTTATTGATTATTGTAAATTATAATTTTATACATCTAAAAACAATGCCTGTGTAAGGACTTTAGTTGTAGGTATACCGTGTATCCTTTTTATCTTCCACATTATTAGTAAATTCGTGATGCTTTTAACTGAAATATCGTTCGATTGTGTAGAGTAGAAAAAAATTCGGATCGTGTTACGGCAATCCTGTGATTCGGACAATCCTGTGATTTGGCGCGTATTCGACTGATGCTTACTTAAATCTGACGCATTTTTAAGCAAATATACAGAACAAATCAATAAGAAGTATTTTTATACAAATTATATGAATCAACTAGAAAAGATATGCACAAAGAAAAAAATGAATCTATCGAAAAAATATTTAGTTGCTACCGGATTACCACAGGTGACCAAAAAAAATAATTTTTTAGCACTTGGAATATTTTTATATTCTGAAATGTGAAGTTTAATTTCTTGAGTACAGTAACAAAAAATATATATTTAGGAAAACTTAAATAAATTATTTAGGTAGGCACACGGTGTCTTGGAAAGTTAATGTATATGTAGAATACTGGCCATCTACAGGGTGGTCCAAAAAAAGTGAGAACATCTCGTAACACACGAGTTATTATAATTAATTAATTATAATTCTTAATGTAATTTTTTTTGCACATTATTTTGCTAATCGGAAATAATCAAAACACCCAATATTGCATAATCTACTGGGTTTAAATCTGGGCTGTTCGGTGGACACATGCCTGGCTCAATTAAATTAACATTCTTACGACGAAGAAAATTGATTGTATTTCTGGCTGTGTGGGATGGAGCTCCGCCCTGCTGTCATGTCTAGCTATGCTCCAGGTTTTGTTTTGAAACTCTTTGATCATTTTCCTAGCATCCCAACGTTTTTCAATTCGCAAATTTTTGATCAGAATACGGTCTTCTGCGGTGATTTTTGTCATTCTGGGCAACAATTTGAATAAAACAAATATAAACAATGGGGAAATTATTAATCAAAGATGGCGACCGGAAATTGTCGAAATAAAACGTAATATAGGTAAGTAAGTAAATCAGTAACCTATTTCAGCTATTATTGATATAGTTAAACTAATTTTGATGTAATTATATCACATTTTACGAAATGTTCTCACTTTTTTTGGGCCATCCTGTAGATAGATTTTTTTTCTGTATATCTTTCTAATTGATTATTTTAATTTGTATTAAAATACCACGGAACTATGTTCTGAAAATGCAACTTTACAAAACAAAAAATGTTTAGCTGCTTAATAAAAAAATGATTTTTATCTAAACCCCCTCCCCCAGCCCCCCTCAAAATTGATGTTTAAAATACGGTAAACTGCTCCGTTATTGGTACTAGTAGGTACTGTGAATAAAAATAAAAGATAATCAACGCGATAGAGACGACAGATTGTAAGACATATTTCACGAAAATAGGTACGTAATAATCCAACAAGAAGTTGGGAAAAATTGGTTTCCGACCGCAAAGAACCGCCGGCGATCGTCCCGCGGGTAATATCCACATTTCGAAATGTGCAAAGGCTTATTGAAAATGGAATAATAAAAATAATAATATAATAACAGAAGCGGCCATCGCGGAGGTGCACCTTGCGACTGCCCAGATGGCGGTGGCCGGTCGCAAAATTGGTGTTGTCCCGGTGAAAAAATATATTGGCCAAGTGGGAGGAAAAAAAATTACCATCTGTCAAAAGTTTAATGCGGATAGGAGCCACTGGCAAACAGTGCAGACGGGGACCCTCGGCTCGCAAACCTGACAGATTTTCTGAAATCTCTATTCTGACCTGTTTATTGTAAACAAACAATTTTTATTTAATAAGCTCACCAGCTATAGAATGAAATATGAGGTAGACATTATTAAACAATTTATATTTTCTTATCTATATGTAAATCACGAATTATGACATATAAATAAATTCGACCACATTACGTGATATCTTTTCCCGTAATCGCTTTTTTTTTTGCGTAAAACCAAATTAAATTGAAAAAAATGCACTATGCAATTCTAAAAATTTGTAGGCATTTTTTTTTAGTTTACGAGTCACGTAAATCTGGGTGCTTCATGATAATTTGACAAGTTCTAAATGTTTATATTATATTTAAAAAGTATTTAGTATTTTCAATATGCGCGTGTGCGTGTAACAATTAAATTTATTCAGTGAACGGGCATTTGATTTGGCAAGCACAAATAGTGTATCGGAGACTATTTATAAAACTATAGAAATTCATTTTTTCGTAAACTTATATATCCATATCGTAAATTCATATTAAAATACTAATGCAGGACTAAGAATTGATGGTGCTACATATTGTACCGTATTGCTTCAATTGAGATTTGAGGTAGGTGCCTGCTCGTCTGAAGGAGAACCGAGGCTGGGTGCACAAAAACACCTAAAATCGTCTGTCCGTCAATCGCGGCGACGCCTGTCTCATTTGGATTCACGGCGGGATGAAGCCTTAATCGCGCTTGCGCGGATAATTCCAACATGGCGCGTGGATCGCGCATTGTGTCCCCTGGCCGCGAACCGCGATAAATCACAGCAGAGAGGGCGCGCAATATTGTTATTCCTCGGCCGTGCCGGCGGGACTTCCGCCAGGAAACCTCCGCCGGACGCCCACGACCGCTTCGGCCTGCTACGTAACCCGTGTCCAGTCCGCTTGTCAAATTTCATCGCGATTGCGGGCCGTACAAGCAACTTACTGAATGATAAAAATTTTACCTCTAGAGATCGACTCCGTCTGGCGTCACCGGAGCATCTGCGATGGATTCAGTACTTACTGGAGTCACATCACGTTTAAATATTCTAGCTAGCAAACACGAGTATAGCATTTTGGAATTCATATATCCTTGTTGTTTGAAAGGTTATTTTTACAAAAATTTCAATCCGTTACATCTCTCCTACCGAGGGCGATTTGGCGACCTAAGTCCGGCCCTGGAAATTTTCTAAGCTACTGGATCGATCATCATTTTAAAAATCGGCTACAAATAAAAAAAAATTGTAACATGAATGAAAAAATAACGCATTTTCTATAAAAAAATGAAGATATTAATCAGTTTAAAAACTCGGTAGTTTTATTTTTTTTTCCTTATAAATTAATAATGCACTTTTTTATTAATTTAGATTGATAATTATCATTCTCATTCAATAAGTCTTTTTCTATTTCCTATTAACCTAAATCTTCTAGTCTACTGGCAGTAATAGTATTTCACAATAGCTGTGACCTCACCACGGTGGGAAATTATAATCGGGTTTTGTTGAAATTCCTATGTAATGAGTGGTCCATCCAGAATAACTCGATAGACTGCACTCATTTATGCTAAAAATACCTTATTTTATGTATCATGTAAATTAACACAAATTTACGATGAATTCAGTGCAATGCAAATTACTAAAAAAAAATTGATTAAAAAAACGATATTTATTCCATTTCATAGAATTGATTTTTTACGTTTTATCACACCGCCGCTTCTGTTCTGACTTTTTTTTATCCTGCCTATGTTTAGAATTCCGTGAATAAATAAAAATATTTAAAAAACATATACCTATTCTCAAATATCATCAACGATGTTAATAATTGTGCTTTGATTGCTATTATATTATATAATATTGAACATTTAATTGATTTAAAAGTGTCGGGACTAATCTTGTCGCCATTGCGAATGAACTATGAATTGACAAATGATGGTTTGTTTCGAAACATTCAATAGAAACATTGCACAGGCGTAAAAGTCTACGTCTTCTGTCTATTTTTGAATGTTTGAATAAGGATATTATTATTTTGTCTAAAATTACTATTTTACATTTGTACCGACGGCGATATTCAGAAAGTTGAAAAGCACCTTTCAACAATAATCTTCTTAATTGACTTCGAAAATATGAAAGTTTGTCTCACCCTTTTAATGTTTTCGCCTAGTTTGTAATGACTCGCCTAAACAACCGTCTGGAGACTTTCTTTTATTGACCACTTTTACTGCTGACTTTGGCTAAAATTCTTCGAATACTTATCTACATTCTGCTAACTGGGAATTCCATTTTGCATTTTTTTTTTAAATGTAATATACTACCTTAAATATTGATTGCTCTACCCCGAGTCAGGTATTATAAATAATTCCCCCTGTTTTGCTGAAAGAATTATTACATTATAATAACAATAGCAAATAGCACACTTGAGTTTCAATTGTTGGCAACATTTTTAATAGATTTCCTTCCTTCAGGTAAAACATGCTGTATGGACCTATGCTAAAAGTTTTGTACTGTTTAATTCTGATAAATGTTTTTAATTTTTGACAAATTAACTTCAGAACACTTCACTGCTTTTTATTAAATTTCAAAATATCTGCTGTCAGACTGGCTTCGTTGTCTTTTATAAAAATCAAAATGTTGCGTAATTATGAAACAAATATTAGAAAACGGCATCGATGTATATTTCAATAAATTGTTTTAAACAAAATCAGACATCAAATCGGTCACAATCATTTTAAACATTGAATATCGTTGTTCAGCAATATACTAAATCATATGCAAACGATAGAAAAAATGTGTAATTTATGTCAAATTATAATATTTTCGTTAATTTTTTTAAATAATTAAAGTTTATAAAAATATTAATTTTCCGTCATGGATTATTTCTAGTACACATATATTATTCATGTTATGTCATAATGTGATTAATATAATATGTGATATGTCATATGACATAATCATATGTACCTGTGATATTACGCATTGATTATTTCTTTTTAAGGGATAAGGATGTCCTAACGACTTCCTTGCGCGTATGATTAAGCTATTATATTTCTAGATTCTTCGCCACAACTTCCTATGTGACAAATGTAAATATTTAGAAAAATTCCGCGAATTAGTGGAAGTAGACCCCCATCACTCACTTATGCATGCACGCCCTTGTATTTGTTTTGGGCGATTGATAACGAAGTTTACCTGCAAATTGAATACCTCTTGCTTGACAATAACACGGTAATGACGTTATTGTATAGTTGTTAATAATAGCGCGTGATTCACACAGTTCAGTTTGTGAAATTCTTAACTCAATTTAAATACCAGATATTTTTACTCATTTTCTCATTTCATCGCTGTCGATATCAGTAACTAGATCTTGTTTTGCACGCATCAATTCTCTTAAATAAATTTTAAAAATTCAATCAACAGAAGATCTCTGCATTATCAATTCCAAAACGGTGAGACAATAAATAATATTACGAAAGTCCGCATTCAGGTGAATGGGTATTGTTACGAGTACAGCATCCACTGCTGGTATAACCTTGCGTAAGCGGAACTCGCCTGGTACATATCGCGGATCATGTATAAACCTGCAAATCTGTCGTCATTGTCAGGAGTACGGTACCAGTACATAAAATATTTGTATTTATTTTTTAATTGTAGTTAAAATCTTATCGGACCATTTAAAAAGAATAAAGTAAATAATAAATAAATTTACAAAATCTAATGGAATGGAAGCATGGACACTTACCAAAAAAATGACAAGCCAACTTGAAGCATTTGCGATGTAGATCTACAAGAAGAATACTCAAAATAATCCGAATGAATGGAGTTACGAATGAAGATATTATAAATAAATACAAATTAAATGTATTGATTAGAAAGGTGTACATATAAAATCAATTTTATCTAAAACTATTGTTATTTCTACCGGGATCTCTTCCAATCCACAGTACATAGACGACAAATTTTCGAACCTATATGTTGCACTTTTCAAATGAATAGACCTATCGTTCCATCATTTGAAAGCCATCTACTTTATTCTTACGGAATCTCAAATACCTTTAGGTAATTCGATAGGAGACGCAGCATCCCGGCAGCAACAACAATTTTTTTCGATAAAATTGATTTTATATGTATATCTTTCTAAGTAATACATTTTATTAGTATTTCAAATATCACAGACCTATGTTCTTACTTCACAATAAGAATATATTACGGTCCGGATGAATAAATATAAAGAACTACCGACATATTTAAAATAATAAAAATCTAAGAACTTCAATATCTAGAACTTGTGATGAAGCATCTATGGAAGTATAAGATCTTGCATCTCGTAATGCAGGGAAAGATTGCTGGAAGTCGGGATCTTGGAAAAATGTGAACATCGTGATTGAAGAACTTATGGCAATAATTTGGCCAGTCTACAGTACAACTAGAGCAACGTGACGATAGCCAATGTCCGTTGAACGGATAGGGCATGAGAAGAAAATATAATAAATGTCGGGTTATTTTCATGTTTGTAAATAAAATGAGGCGCGTCCTGTAATAATTTAATAATAAAATTGAAATTGAAAAAATGCCCACCTACGTACTGGTGTAGGGTTGAATAGAGAATATTATATAGTTTTGGTATCCGCTATCAGTTGATGTGTTGGGGTGGGTTTTTTTTTTTTTTTTTGTTTTACGATTTTTTTGTTCTCACGCACCGTTTTATAACAGTATAATAACAAAAATCAGAAAACCGTATATAATATGGGTTAATGTTCTTGTAATTAAATAATTATTCAGTCGTGTGTTTATTATTTCAACAATTATGATTTTTCAATGATTGTGAATTATTTACATTCTTTCGGGATACGCCCAATACGGAGTGGAGTCCCCCGAGGTTTTGAAAAGGACCTCTGAGAATGATCAAATGTCTGCGGAGCGATCTTGTTATAACACCAGTCAGTCCCGTTCGTCGCGGCAGCTCGGTCCATACGCTCGCCGAGATTGTGATCGACGAACGAGGTACCTGTCATAACTTGTTTACAGCGGCAAACAGCTGTGAGAGAAACGTTTATTACCTGCGATGACACTTTTACGCCATCTATGGACAGTAATTCGCTTGTCTGTTCGTGATGGAATCGCAGCTACGATTTTGAGTGAAGAATGCTTTCAATGTTGGCGATAAAAGAACGAGTAATTTCTCACCGAAAGAATTTACGACACTCATCAGTACCTACAAAGTTAGCCAGACACAGAGAAGCCGCGCTCACTCCACGACCGGAAGCTACAAATTCTAATGTTTGCTGCATTCCAAAACTCCATTCATCTATTCAAATCATCGTCCGAGCCCTCGACGACATTGTGCACGACGAGTGTTCCGCCAAAAATGCACAATTCAACACCACTACAACTGTCTAAATCAATTTAGATAGCGTACACCTTTTGTCTACTGTTCCGATACATTGTCTACATCTCACCTCTAGTGGCTCGGCCACATCACATGATAGCTTTTTTTGTAATTCGAATATCGAATCGTATGGGACAATCGACTGTTTACCCGTCACCCTCTGTCGTACCGAGTTAGAACGGCGAAGAACGCGTGGCGACATTGCTAGTATCGTAGTAAGCGTAGAACCGGTGCATTTCATTCATAAAATTCGGTCTGAGTATGGGTAGTGTGTTTTTTGTGTTCGGTCATTTTGTCGGAATATCGTCGGTATTTTGTTCAATTCTGCAGGTGTTGCAAACCTTTTGGCAAATTTTAAATTTAATGGTTTTATTTCTATAAGATATTTTTTTAGGTTTACGCGTATTTCCTCCTATTATTCTCAACATTTTATCATTTTTAATTCTAATACTAACAATCTGTAGAATCTAGTGCGTTCTTGTAGGAGCATCATCTCAAAAATATGTTTGGAAACGTCTTCACGCCAAATTAGATTTTTGTGCTCTACCGCTTCTTAAATACAATTTTTAATGACATCCTGACTACAAAGATCTCCGCCGTTTGTTTTTCCATCATGCATGAGAACTCTGTGTACGTGTTCGGAAACCCTCAGTTCTCACCTCGCTGTAGTATTAGCTCGTTTGGGCGCGGTGGAAGTTGAGACAGAGTATACCGTGTAGTGTCCCTCTCAGTTTTCTGGAAACAGATGATGATTCTGCGTTGGAATTCTCCTACCTGTCCTGCATACGGAACATAATATTATATCGTCAATCTGATTTGTCTAAATATTATATCATATTATTTTCTTATTAAGGAGAACACATTCTTAATGTGAAGTTGTAATTGTTCAGAACAGACGGTCTGTGATATTTTTTAAAATATAAATTAAAAATATTAATTGGAAAGATATACATATCACATCAATTTTATCAAAAAATATTACTATTGCTACCGGGATTCGAATCTGGATCTCTTCCAATCCTGGGAAATTGCATTATCCGAGTATGCTACGGCAACACTGTGCACTGACGACAAATTTTCGAACTTATATGTTACACTTTTCAAATTGATACATCTATCGTTCCATTATTTGAAAGTAATATTTTTTATTGTTACGGAATCTCAAATATCACGTTCGAATCCCGACAGCGACAACAATATTTTTCGATAAAATTGATTTTATATGTATATCTTTCTAATTACATAATACCTTTAATTTGTATTTATAAAAATATTATTTTCTCGCGAGATGTTTTAAGGATTTCTTCTTGATCATATGGGAAGATCTTGGCTGTACCACACGCACCAGATTCGGTAATGCGTAAGTCTTGAAGACATTCGACAGAGATTGTACATATTATATGTACTTAACATGAGTGAAAAATAACGTCGGTGCCTGCAACACCGTCCATTCTTCACGAGAGTGTAAATATATACACTTAAATGTTTGCCCCAGCTTTAATACGAATACTGAATCTGCAATAGTTAAAATAATAATACATGCAATAATTTTTGTTTACACTAAAAAAACAAATCACAATTTTAGACACAAATTTTCCAAATTCTATACAACCAGCTTTCTATACCAATATAATAAATTTAAGAATTATGTATTAAATAATAAGGATAATAATGATAAATAGAATGTAGGTAAAAGTTGCACAAGTTTTTTTATGTTAGTATTAAAGAGCATTTTCTGGATCCAATCAACTTTTGGAGACGAACCATTATTTTGACATTAATAAGGGTTTAGAAATTTAACATACAAATACCTTGTGTTTACAGTTAGATAAATTAGAAAATTTATAAATAATAAAAATTGTTAATAGTAAATTAAATATTATAAATAACCAAATTCTTTTTGCAAATAGTTTACCTTTTACATTTATTTTCGCAGTAATTCCTAATTAGTTACCCATCATATTATATTTATAGTTATGTTTTTTGTCTATGCTTGTATTTTTAATTTAAGTATATTGTATCTTGAAGAAGGAACCATTGGCCTTAAAACATATTGATAAATCAATAAATAGTGGTTTAAACAAAGTGTTTTTTCTTATTATTTATATAATATGTTTCCACAAAGTAATTTTGCAAATATTGAAGAAGTAAATGAAAATGATTATTTTCATCATGATTTACTTTGTAAAACAACGGATTAGTCCACATCTAACGTGTGTTAGAAGAAAAAATATATCATAACAGGACAATAAAATAATAAACACATTTATTAAAGAATTGTGTGATTCATGTACTTGTGTCAGAAATTTTCCGAAAGTCCCCACGATTACACGCCCGGTGCCGGATTCGCATAACGGACATCCGTCGTTTGCCGCCGGACATTCATTCTGAGGATCGATTTACAACGCGTTAGCCTCACCTAATCTCGACGCCCAGACTGCGTATTTTCAGCAACATAATGTTTTAGGCTTTTATAACCATCGTAGTAATGTTTTTGTAATGCCAGTTAAAATTTAACATTACCCGCAGTGGCGACATTGTTTACCATAGCTGATTGATTTTGTCTGACCTTAAACGGATGTCGCACTCAATGATGCATTTTATCTATGGTTTGATTGTGTATAAATATATTTTATGACACCTGCGATTTATGTGATAGCTGTAGAGATATTGTCTCGTCTCATTTTTCTGCAGTGGTATTTTTATAATAAATTATTATTATTGTACGAAATACTCCTAAGTGCTCTTTTTCGCAGAATCCGATGCTCTGGCCCGATTTGGTTATTTTTAGTTAATTTTTAATTATTTAATATATTTTTATTAAATGGCTAAATTAGATGCCTATTTCCTGCACTCATTTCAAATAATGATAAAGATTCGGATGCAAAAGTGTTAATTGCAAGTTTAATTTATTTAAAAAAAAAAGAAATTTATATTATTATATTATAACATGGATTCCAATAAGGACCTGAATATAGTTACTAATAATATTCGATCTTTAAAGTGCTCTACAAATAATATATGAAAAAACATCAACACAATACAAAATAAATGATAAATAGGTATAAAACTAAGTGAAAGGGAAAGGAATTGTTGATAAGTATGTACATAATATGGAAAAAAAATTACCTGGATTAGGTGAAAAATTAAGAAAACTTGCAGACTGACGTTTCTCTTTTTGCGAAACACCAGGTTTTTTTGCTACACTTAAAATATTCAAAATTTGTTACTTTAGTCGTCAAAAACCGCAATAAGTCAAATTAATATTTAATTTTAATTCAATAAAATTACGAATAATAGTTTTAATTTGACGTTTGGCGTTTAATCGGTAACTTTTTGAGGGAACATCAAACGTCAGATTAGATCATCAGATTCCCCGAATTTACGATGCGAAACAAACAATATCATAGTCTGATATGAGCATGGGCCGTACTTAGATAGTACCAGCAAGTACCTACAATATGTATTATAAATACTTAAATTATATTTTTATATTTTTGAAATGTACACACAGCTTCTCGAGTCCCCTCGGACAGTGCCGGGGGGCGGGCTCCCGGGGCCCCGCGCACAAAGGGGCCGGCGGAAACACCTGTCAGAAATACCTGAGCGATTATACGGGAAGAACATTCCGATGGTGGAAGTGGCCCCCGCGGCTATCGGTTTGCCGTTTCGACTTGCTCTTTCGTGTTTTTTAACAAAAATTTTGTTCAATTTGATATCGTCTCGCCTTATAATATCCATATCTTACATCATTTTATTTATTAATAACGTTCAAAATTTATGTTATTAATATGATTCCTCAAGTTATTAAATACGGTAGAATCATAAGATGGCATAACAGACCGACTTGTTGTTTAGATGTGGAGTGACTAATAAAAAGAGAAAAGTAATAATTGCATATTCCTGTTTCATTTTGTGCGTTTTAGTTCATAGTACTTGCATAACTATATGCTAAAACAACTTAAATTAATGACGGTTAAGAAAAAATTATACAAAATGTCTTAGTATTCATATACAAAATTGAAAATCGAATATTGCCATTGTACATGAATAAAAATATAATTTTGTGATCCACACTTGTCCTACGAGAAGTCGGCGGGATTACAGACTTCCGCAAACAAATCTGGCAGGAACACAAAATAGTTTTTACTATAAAAGTTTCAAATTATTCAATAACTGCCAACAAATGAAAATATGAAGGAAGCAACTAGTTTTGCTACTTTCCGTAAGTTACGTGCAGAATATGCAATATCTAAGTTTAATAGCTGATCATTTTTCATGTGTTTACCTAGTGCTAAATGTTTTCAGAAGTATTGCATACTAGATGTAAGAATATTTATTATACACAAGCAGGTAAGCAATCGGCTCCGCATTCGCATCGAGCATTGTATAGCCATAATGAAACAACATCCAAGACTTGCGAGACGTCCAGAAAGTCATAGAAATATATGAAAATAGATGAGGATACGTAATATTTTAATGGATACACTGTCTACGACTAATTTAAAAATATACACACATTGTAAAGAGGTCTGCCGTGTAGGTACTAAAGCAATACCTAACACGGTAATAAGCTATTTGCAAACAAAGCTAACTAACAAACTCAATCACGCTCGGATAACACTATTACATGTTAAATTTTAAATATTAATTAAATATATTAATTAGAAAGATATACATATAAAATCAATTTAATCGAAAAATATTATTGTTGCGCCACCGGGATTCGAACCTGGATATGTTCTGAATAATTACAACTTCACAATAAGAATGTGTTCTCCTAAATAATAAAGTTGTATCAATGTGTCCAAAAATTTAATAAAAATGAATTGATAATTCTGGCGTCTGCTATCAGTTTACTCAAAGGTATTTGAGATTCTGTAAAAATAAGGTAGATGGCTCTGTCAAATGATGGAACGATTAAATGTATTAATATCAAAAAGGTAACATATAGGGTCGAAAATTGTCGCTAAAAATATTGTCACTGTAGCTTAGTTGGATAAAGCACCTTCCCCGGTTAGGAAAGAGATCCAGGTTCGAATCCCGGTGGCGCAACAATAATATTTTTCGATTAAATTGATTTTATATGTATATCTTTCTAATTAATATATTTAATTCATATTTAAAATATCACAGACCGTCTGTTCTGAATAATTACAATTTCACAATAAGAATGTGTTCTCCTAAACTATTACATGTTATCATAGTCCAAAACTTTTTTTATAACTTTTTAACCCTTAAGTTTACATTTACTAACTACACAAACGAAGGTTACTTTGGAGACACCAAAAAATATATATTTTAATTATGATTGTAGTTATGCTTAGTTTGTATTTTTTTTTTCTTTTTTCCGTATTTATATGCGGAAAAATAATAAATAAAATTGTATATCTATTAGGTGCGTAAAAGTAATGAAGAATGTTTGATTTCTTCTCGGTTGCATCGCGAATTAAAAAATCTTTAATATTTTATACTTAATATAACCACCACTATAAAATACATTTTGATGCTTAGTGTCAAAACGACGTAACTACAAAATAAAATTTTTGAAAAATTAAAAAACATACAAACATATTTTAATTTTAAATAATTGTTATTCGAAAACCAAACAAATGAATGATTCACACAACCAAAATGACAAGATCAAAGTTTTAACACTGAGTAAGTTCTATGTAAAATATCTTATGTACACTAGAGTCAAAATGATGCGATAATATTATTTCTAGGGCAAATATAATCTAACACTAGATACTAACATTTGACATTAAACTGAAAAGTAATTATTTCGATACACCCAAAATTGAATGTCAATGGTATTAACTTGTAACGCAATATTCCCTATTCTATAATATTGTTGTACTGCTTTCTATGAAATAATGTTTTAACTTGTTTAATGGCACACATCACTCTTGAAGGGTGAATTGCCTGTTTGAAAGAAGAAGATACACCCAAGATTAATTGATTATTTAATTGACTTTGTAGTTACATCGCTTCAATACTAAACAGTCAAACTATATATATTTTTGTGTGCACCTTTGATATAATTGTATCACCGTGTATTGTTTATTGAGCAATGTTGATCTATCTACAGTATTTGTCTGTTTGCACACCGAAGTGAACTCCTACGCATGATCTCCGGTTCAAAGCCTTTCTTCTCGGTTTCACCTTCCCAGGGCCCACAGATCGGCTCGCGATACAGCATGAGACTACTGCCTAGCTTCAGGTCTTGTGAAATTCCCTCGCTCACATATTTTCCTTTACATATGCATGCAGTAATATACACTTTTAAATACTAATTTAATGTATTAATTATAAATATATACATATAAAATCAATTTTGTCGAAAAATATTATTTTTGCGCTACCGGGATTCGAACCTGGATCTCTATTTCCAATCCGGGGAAGTACACTACCAATTGTGTTATAGCGCCAGTATTTTTCATGACAAATTTTCGAACCTATATGTTACACTTTTTCAAATGAATACATCTGTCGTTCCATTATTTGAAAGCCATCTACATTGTTTTTACAGAATCTCAAATACCTTTGAATAAATCCACTGCAGACGCCAGAATTATCAATCCAATATTTTTCATGACCTATATGTTACACTTTTTCAAATTAATACATCTGTCGTTCCATTATTTTTGAAAGCCGTCTACATTATTTTTATCCCGGTAGCGTAAAAGCAATATTTTTCTACAAAATTGATTTTATATGTATATATTTATAATGAATACATTAAATTAGTATTTAAAATATCACAGACCGTCTGTTCTGAATAATTACAACTTCACAATTAGAATGTGTTCTCCTTAATATACACTTTTTATATATATATTTATTTATTCACTTGATTATTTTTTCTGTGAATTCGCGCTTATTCTATGGATACGCGCCTTTTTGGATATTAATTTAAAAATATTATTCACTGGTGTTCCTTGCATTTGTGAGTTTGTGAGTTGTGAATTGTGGTTTAATAAAATTATTAATGATATAAGATCCATTTGATTCACTCTTGCAGTGTGTTCTCACCATAAATATATTATTTTTTCTTTTATCAATTATATTATGTTCTACTAATGCAACAAGTTTAAAAAAAAACCATACCATAATTTTTCCATGTATTATATTTGGACTATCATTAGAATTTGATTACTTCTCTTGAAGACGCTTTCTTATTTCACTATTATTTATTTTATTACCCTATTAAAATAATTAGCATTGCTGAAGTATCAAAACATATTTAAATAGTCATTAAACATCTTTTTTAACTCCTAATAGATTGTTTATGCGTAATATCGTAAGGAGTAAAACTAATGTTGCACTCTATTATAACGTCCACAGTATTAAAATATATTTTTCCTGTTTTCTATTTACGTTATGACTAACATGATTAGTGATGTTCCCTTATGTATTCGCACCGGTTCTCGCGAACTTACTTACCTTATCACGCCGTTTCCTCGCGGGGGTAGACAGAGATAATAGAGCGCCACACACTTTTGTCCTGACACACAATTCTCACCTCAACCACATTCATACATCTTCCCATACAAGCTCCTCCTCCGGTATCTGGTTTACCTGGTTGTGCCAAGTCTTCCGCGGACGTCCTCTACTTCTGTTGCCATCAACACTTGCGTCATATATCTTTCTTACCATTCTCTACTCATTCTCATTCTCGCGAACCGGTCGTGAAAACAGGAATTCTCCTACCTTAATGCTAAATATTTCGGATGTGTTTCATAACTTTGAGAATCGCCCATTTATGTTGGTATACTCGGCGCCAAATTTTTCAAACAATTCAAAATGCTTGCATCTTAAAAACTATAACTTCTAAACAGGATTAATAATAATAACCAAAAACGCATTTAGTAAGTGGGGTATACGAGCAGTTACCAAAGTTAGTTTAGCAAATCGGTTGATAATTTTTTTGGGAGACATCGCTGAATTAATATACCTATCTATATACCGCAAAACCCTGAATGTAAAGATCTATAATTAACATTTTCATTAAACACCGTAATAAAACTGTCATCTACGAAAATGGTGTACTTAATTTGTGTCCCGTTTAATTAATGTCCCGTTTTGGAATTTTTCTAACCAAGAAATCATGTTTTGTATTAATCTAGATAACCCAAAAGCGATATTTTATGGTTTGGGCACCGCCAACTGGTTAACACATTTCTTTCGTGATTAATGGCATTTGTTGAAAATGATTTGTGACTTTTGGTGATACAAAATACGCTGTCATTACATAAGATTTTTTTTTTGCTTGAAATGATTCACCTTTCCGTGAAAAATAAAGTATGTTACCGATTATATTGTATATTTTGGTGAATATTGTACCATTTAGATGGCGCGCCCGTACTAGTACTTGTAAGATTGTTTTCCAATCAGCGCTTGTACCTCGCAATCTTCTTTGTGGTAGGTACTTGCTTGTCAGGTGGATCTTGTATTATGCAGATACCTCAGGAACCAAACAGGGTCTGTCTTAAGATAAATTAATCGTAATTTAACAAAATACAAATTAAAACATAAGAATACTATCTCAACCAATCAATCAATCGGCCGTCTTTATCGTTACGTATTCTGGAGAAATTCTCATTTATTTGAACAGATTTTTTTTTACGATAATTATTTCTTCTGCACAGAATTTTCTGAGATGTTGCGCGCCGTACTTGGCGTTATTTTTCAATGTTTAGTATTATGAATTATGTCGCGATTGTCATTATGCGGGCGGAGGTCGCTGATGATATTGGAAGCAAAATACATCGCGGAACTATTTAGCGTCCATTACGATCATAAAGAAAGGAAAATGATAAACTATGCTTTTGCGACATGTGTAGTCGCGCTCACAGGAGTTTGGTGCAGTCATTTTGAAAATTTGTGTCAGTTATAAGAATATAATGTGCCAGATAGTGGTGGGCGTCGTAGTTAGGTTGAAGAAAAATGGTTTAAAGAAATAACCATAGTTATATGTTTAGTGTATAGTGATATGTATAGTGATATGTTCGAAATAGATCACGCCGTATAGATACGTAATATATGTTAAAGAGGGTAATATTGAATGCGACCAAAACGAAAACTGTCATTTGGGTACTCGATCAGAATACAAGGTATTTTTGCAATACAATATTATGCAATACAATATTTGCAATACAATTTTTGGTGTACAATTATCTGGAATAATCTGCCGTGTATATCTGACCTTTCTGGCCGATGTTTCGGATCCTATTGCAAGGTCAAGATTATCAGGGCTGATTGTTCTTCTATTGGATCCGAAACAGGTCAGATATACACGGCAGATTACCTCATAAAATTGAACACAGAAGATTCTGAACGGTTGTGAAAACCTATGAATTTTTTTTTTTTTTTGCTTTTATTCCTTATACCAATAGATTCTCCCTAGTGAATGCAATTCGAATTTGAAACAATCTGTGCCAACACGTATGACTGTGACACCTATACACATTTTTTTAAAATATGATATGCGATATATATATATATTTTATGTGTATTTGTATACACAGTCCGTATGAAGAAATATTATAATGGAAACCTGTTGACGTTAAATTAACTAAATTAGTTTTTATAAATTTAAATTATCATAGTAACCTATATGTGCTGTATAAATAAATATACAAATAAAACTGATGAACATATTCACAGGAACCTGTGGATAAATAAATAATGGGTTAGCCTTCATTTTCTCTGCTTGTTCTTGCGAGCACGCGGCAAATTCTTCAGATGTTAATTATTTAATTTATTGAATCTTGCACGGTTATTGGATCAGCCCGTTTCTAGATTTTTTCTGGATTCATAATTGTTTAAATGCGTGTAGTTACAATGTGTCACCTCTCGCATCCCTGTCTCACCTGCGCCCGCCTGGCACGAGGCGAGAGAGTCGGCGTGTGTGCCTCCAGTGTCGCGCCTCGGCGGGGGCGGCCGGCGGGGGCGGAGCCGCCCACCGCCGCCAGGCCGCGGCTAGTGAGTCAGCAGGCCAAGCCTTCTTCCGCTGCTAAGGGAATGACTCGAGTGATGCTGGGACTGGATGCTCCTAGGTTTCCTTCAGATCGCAATGTCTGGGTACATGCACGAGAGAGTTCACTTACCCATCATAAACGTCATTTATATGGTCATTTTATTTGAACTAAAAAAACATATTTAGTCGAACTCATATATAACCAACACGAACATAACGCAATCATGGCTCTAGCAAGTAAAGAAAAAAGATTATTATTTTTTACGATTAGATGGGGGTGATCGTAAGTCTTTAAGATTTTAACAGAGATAAATAAAATTAAAAAAATTCACGATCATTATAAATGTAAATAATAATCAAAGATATTTTAAAATAAATAACGTTCCTCTTTCTTTAAATTTTTACAATTCCTATATATTCACAAAACAGAATTCTGTAGGTCGGGTCAACGTCACATGTTGTGCAATATCAGATCGTTGAAACTTGAAACCTTCGGATTTTGACAGCAATAATCCAAAAAATGGTGTAAAATTGTTGGCAATATTTGATATTTTTTTGTTACTTTAAGAACTTTTTATTATTTCACTACCAAGAGAACACTTAACTCTTTCAATGTTATAAGTATGTGTGATTTGCGAATTTAAAAAAAATAGCGCTATTACATTAATAATTAATAATAATTAACGTTTTAAGCCAAAAATAAAGTAAAAAAATCTGTCACTGAGACCTTGCCGTATCCAAGTTTGACTGTATTTAAAAATAGGTACATATGTCACAATGAAGAACTCCTCCAAGTGTTGACTCGCGCCTTCGCTCCACATATATATCCAATGCAGATTTGATGATGTAAAGAAGAAAAAAAAAACAATAAAGAATATGCAAATTCGCGGCAAGAATGTTGTATTAAAGACGGCGAACCTTACTCGGCCTTATAAACACCGGCATTATCGATACAGCCTTAAAATATTCTCGGCCCGAGTTGTTCTTTGACATTTGAATATACGGATTATTTTTATTATTTTCGGTTTCGTTCTCACGTCCTTTTCATTATCCTCGCTACCTCTGCTCCCTTCCCAATGAAGCCCCATTCGATTTGCAACGCGCGTAAATCACGGGAAGTTTTTTTAATCGTGTTAGAAAATAAAAAACCTCCGGCTCCTTGCCAAATGGCCTATACGTCTGCCGGCCTCTCTTTCATCTCGTTAGCTGCAGCTACAATAGCTCCATGCATATTTATGTGTCTGATAATTAAAAATGCCTGTCGGTGATTTGGGTGTTGTGTTAACCCATTTCTGATGATCAGCTATTATTATTTCTCTTTTTGGCTTCATCTTTTGTTAGGCAACGCACCTTTTGGGAGCCGGGCTTGAGTCACGATTCAATCCTGTTTCTCAATTTTTAATACGTTCTTCACATTCGTGGTGGGATTGACAACGATAACCGGTAACAGCGACGACTGCGGTTCAATTCAAACTGTCACCAAAACAACGGCACTAATTTATGCATACTCAAAGCATTAGAAAGATAAATAAAAATATCGAAAAAAGTTTTAAGCTGCGTTTCAATTTAATTCGGACCTTCTGCTAAACTTTAAAGACGCGTAATTAAATAATGGAGCTTCATAAATTAGGGCAACAGCTCTACGGTGGTATTAAATTATGCAGTCTTTAGAACTAGTTCTGTTGCATTAGATACTTGCGTTATCTGATGCAGCCACGGCACTGCACACACGGAATTCCTGGCTACGAGGGATATGCTGCATATTTGCCAACAAGTTACGTGCATATTTGAGAGGGTCGGATAGTTTCATTGTCGGTACTGCGGAACCACAATCAGCTTTATTCGGTTCCACAAGCGAAACTGAAGAATCTGTTCGAGGAAGGACACCGTGAACTGTCCCAAGTCAGCGCCATAAAATTGTATTTTTTGCCATCAATTTGATTAGGCAATAGCCAAATTAATACTTAATAAATACTAATCACAGACCTATGTTCTGAATAATTACAACTTCGCAATAGAATACATGATAGATGCCAACCTGGATCGTGTAGGCAGATGTTAACCTATTAGAATTAATATGAGCAAATCCGCTACAAAACACAAATGTTACTTTCCTCTTTCGGAATTCAAGATTACAATGGGTGATTTCTGTCGGGTAACAAATTAGCGAACATATTTTATTTTGGAGAAGTCGCCAGCATTTTCTGTCGTCAATTAAAATTTACGTTTGTTTTCTTGGCTAATAAATATGGTGTGATTATTATACCGTTTAACCGTTATGATAAACTCGGATGCACTGTTCTTGTCTCAATGTGGGCGATCTGACGACATAAATATACTCGTACATTCACTCGGCAATACAATTGGGATGTTTGTTGCCGTTCTGCTGTGGCAATCGCATACGGTGTCTTCTCTTCAAGTATATATATATTAGTGATGAGTACAAAATCACGAACCGTGGGTCAATCACTGATATCTTTGAGTCAAACTCACTATCAGTGATTGCATATCTGAGAATATCGTGATATTTTATTTTATTTATATTTTGTTGTGAACCGTGATACGGCGCTTGCGCATTTGAAACAAAAATATTCATGAAAGAATGGTGTTATAATTCGTGATCAGCGCTATCTAGTAAATTCTGCAAAAACGTTTTACGCACTTGATCCGAAACGTTGAGAATTTGACCCAAAAAATAAACTCACATTTTTGTAAGCGTTTTCTTTCTCTTCATGATGATATTAAATTAGATATATGTTAATTATTTATGCTAGAATGTGTTTTTATGTAAATGAAATTTTAATAATATAAATAAATATGCATGAAATTATGTTTTTTTTATTATTTATTTCGTGTATTATGATATCGTACGGTGCGTGCGCATTAGTATTAGTAATGAAATTTTAATCACAGTCGTAGTTTTCAATCACTGATATTATCGAATACCAATCACAATCACACCAGTGAGTCAAGAGTAGTATTTTTTCTCACCACTAATATATATATATATATAATTTAAATACGTGGACAACAGCCAGACATGGCTCTTGTCCACGTAGTTCAACATATTTAAAAAAGCATAGACTACACTCAATTCTTTTGTACGTAATATATCTACGTGACATCTGGCACGATGCCTTTGAATGTGAAATCTTTCTCGTCTTTCTCATTTTGACTTTTTTTTAACAAAAAAAAAAAAAACAATAACAAAATTCTTATTCCGCATTCTTCTTACATAATGAATGATACACTTAGAAATTTTTTCGGATCGAGGATCGATGAACACTTTCAAATAACGAGAGGGGAAACCTGCGGTCTTCTTTTGTTTTGCTCCTGTTGGTTTCTTAGGGCCCACAGAGTGAAGTATCGGTGCTGTTTATCTTCTCTATTCATATTAATTTCTTAAAGGCTTAGCGCCAACACCACACTCCATGTACTCGTGAGTCCCTCCGAAGTCGATTCGTGTAGTGGCGTACTATCGCTTTATTTATTATTATTGTGAACTGGAAACTTTTATAACAAACAAATGATGACTTGCTATTGAAAATCAGTTTTATAATTTAGCTTTATCTATGCGTAATTTAAAAGAAACGTGAAATTTCAGCTATAGTCTGCAGCGTAGTGCTTCGAAGCAGAGTAAATTGTTGGAAGAAAAAGTCGACTGTGGAATTAAAATTGCGAAGAAAAAATATGAACTCATTTCACCCAAGTGCCTAGCTAAACAAATATAGCGTGGAATGTTTTTAAAATGTTTTAAATATGTAACCTCATTTAAAATCTCGTTTCACCCGGAGAGCACGCCCCTGGGCGGCGCCCGACTCGGGTATAATTGGAATGTTAAAAAAATTAAACGGTTGATTAAGGAATTGGGTCCAGGTGAGTTATTATTATTTAGGGCGCGCGCCGGCCCTGGCTTGTACAAGGTGTTCTTTTTTTTAATTGGAGTAGGCTCAGCGAGGCTGACGACCCCGAAATTGAACAGGGCTCAAGTCTGGACTTGATGTCTAGGGACTTTTAAATTTGTCTATGTACGTATATAAAAAAGTAGATGAAAAATAATGTTAACACTGTAATATCATCATCAGCCATTGTCAGTCTACTGCTGGATGAAGGCCTCCCCCGTGACTGCCATACTTTTCGGTCCTCCGCCAATCTTCGCTATGTCACTGCTTCGATAATTTCTGTCTATTCTCGTCCTGTAGGTATTTTTTTTGTTTTACCATTCAAGAATATTAACGTGAGTACTATCAATCAAGGGCCTGCAGTGTATACAAGCAAAAAAGCGGCCCATTACTAAAAATTCTGGGAAACAAATATAAATAAAATAATTGGATTAACATAAACGGAAACATTATTTTACAATTAGTGCCATCTGTGTACCAGTAGAGACTTTAACTTATTAGTTGTAAAAACCACCACGGCAACTCACCGGTGTACCCATGGCGCTCTTTTGTATTCGCCGCATCGAGCTATTCACATCACTCTATTCTGTCTTTAAACTAGTGAATTACTCAAGTCATATAAATGGCTATTGACTGAATTGAAAATTATTTTCGGTTGATCCGTTTTGTGTGAAGTCGTTACCTATGCTGGTTTTTTTACAGAATAACATTAGAAAGGGTTACAACTGCGTGCAAATCATTGAAGTGTCTACTTCCTCTTTTACTAATTCGCGAATTTTACTATCTTACTGTTTTTAACGTGTTGATTTCATGATTGTTCTTTAAATTTGGTGCATGGATTGGTTTTTGATTAGAGAAAAACAGAAAGCAATTGGCAGAACTATTTCCTACGTTAACCTTTAATAAAAATAATTATTTCCTTTAGTTATTACGTGAATGATTTTCAAACAATAAATTAATCATGTTCAGTCATAGAAAGTGTTCTTAAAAATGTCCATACATTTTTTATATGAGTAAGAAGGTATTATTTTACGTTAAAACTTAAACTTTAAAAACACTATTAATAGTACTCTAAAATTATAAATAAATCCATAGTAGGGTCGTATAAACGACGGATTTATTTTGTCTAAAGACGTTGGTTAAATTAAAGTACATATATTATATATGATTGTACAATATCATTGGTAACAGCATAACCTAAATCTATACCTACTGCACACCACTGCTATCAATATATAATAGTCGTGAAGTATCAACGTTTGGTTGAATACTTAAAATTGTGTCTGTAAAAATGTTGGATTATTAAAACAATTAGACCGACTTCTTCAGAAATAAATGTGTTGGCCACAATATGAAGATGTCTTTAGTTTACGGCGTCTGCTTTATTATTATTTTTAATTAAATTACTAAAACTTATGCAATGTATTATTTGTTAAAAAAAAAAGCTATAAGTTGAGCTTCAGAAAAAGATTTTTAAAACTTAATACTACGTAATATTAAGTTGCATTATATGTGTGCGTGTGTACATTCACAAAGCTCTTTTTTTTGTTTTCATTTTCTCGATGAATTTTCCATTGTACTTTTAATATCCAGGACACCCTGGCCGGCTAGGAACTCCGCCAGGGCCCCCTCCCAATTTAAAAATGTAACGTACTTTACAGTAACTATTGTAATTAATTTAAGGCGGCACCGGTCACCGCACCGCGAGGGGTTAGCTGCTGGGGAGGGAGATGATCCCAGGAATGCCGAAGCCGCTTTCGTTTTCATCTTTACCATTTGATCACCTGTTAATTATAATTATTTGAATATAATATATTTTTAAACTCTTCATCTGCTAACAACTTTGTTACAGGCAAATAATTAAATGAGATAAATGCTCTCGCGGGCTCGAGTTTTCCGATCGGAAAAATGTCACCTACAATTTGATTTTTATTTTGTTCGTTAATTTAATTTTAAACGTATAATTTTATTACTGAAAATTTATTTGACAAACATTTTCAGTTACGATGTGAGTTGCGATATTCAAGAAACATATTTATACGTCTTGAATGCGCAACTACTATATCGGCAAGAGCGAGAGGCATGTATAGGGATGCAAATATATATATTTTTAATACATATTAAATGAATCAATTAGGAATCAATATACAGAAAAAAATATTTCTTTGCTACCGAGATTCGAACCTGGATCTCTTCCTACCCGGGGGTGCTGGTTTGCCATTTTCGCTATAGTAATCGAATATATTTTTGACAAATTTTGAACTTATATTTTGTAATCTTTTCAATTGGTTCAATTGGTATGCAATAATATTATAAATATAATTCAATGCTAAACGCGCTTCCCCGTATAGGAAGAGATCCAGGTTCAAATCCCGGTAGTTACTAAATATGTTTTAGATAAATAGATTTTTTCTGTATATCTTTCTAGTTGATTAATTTAATTTGTATTAAAAATACCACAAATTCTGAAAATGCAACTTGACAAAAAAAATTCGCTAGCGAGATTTCACAATAAATTGCGAATACAATTTTTGAAGGCTGAGTGTATAATAACGGAAATAAAATATTACGTATTGTTTAAATAATAAACGTTCATTGATCATCAGAAAACAGATAAGTTAATCTGCGACTTGTTAAGCTACCATCGGTTCTTCACCTGACCTCTCGGTACCGGCGACCGCTTGTCTGGCGACATCAAATATATTTGCAATCAAATTTGCATAGATTATTTCATCGGTATAATTCCACAACTCGTGTGACATTTTGCACATGGATTGGCATTAAATTTTGCCAATAATTTATTAAAATGTTGGCAACACAGATTAACGTAGTTATTACAAATTCCAACTCCTTTACTTTGTTGAGCTTTGCGTTGTGCAACTTTTGCGATATATGTGTACATGTAGTAGTTTTGCCATTCTATTAGATATTTTTCATTTCAATATTTATATAATTTATTTCATTTTCGTTTTCTCGGCCTAGTTTACAATATATATGAATCCTGGCATCAGTTTCAAGATTCACATTTTGGAATAATTTCGGGGATTTGATTACTACGTGATGAAACACACGATGTTTTGCTATTGTTTCTGGCGTATTTTTAATAGTTGCAAAATTGTTTACCATTGAAATGGTCACTTGTCGATCTTACATTATTAATTACGTTATTTTTTGTTCAAAGATTCATTTCTTATTTAAATATAAACATTAATGAGTAAATAAGCATTTTCTAATCGCTGACTTGGCTGATCTCCGGCTCTCAGGATTATCAAATTGAATCCCGAAATTCCAGGATTGCAATTTTCGCTCGGGATTGAATTCAACAACTTATTTACACATTATTTTTATTTTTTTATTAATCTGTTATAAATAAAATGATACAATACAATCTTTTTTTTTGTTCTACACTTCTCTAAAAAGCATATACTTGTGCAGAGAAGAGGATTGTATATTAATAATTATTGTTTACAATAACTAGCTTATAATAAAATATAATAAATTAATAGCGATAACAATATAAAAATATTATAATTTATGGGGTATAAGTTTAATTTTAAAGTGTTTTTTGATAGTATTGATTATTTCTTAATCGTTAATCTTTCTGATGTTTTCGGGTAAGCTGTTAAATATTGTTTTTTCCTAGTTGCGTCTAGTAGTGTTGTGCAAATGATTTAAACCTAGTACGATTTTCAGTAATGAAATAATATATTTTTTTACTGAATTTGTTTTTTTTATCACTTCTAAAATAATTCTTTGTATTTTTTCTCAGTTTAATGTTTTTGTTTTGTAAAATAATTAATTCATATTTTTTTCCTATCCTTCAGCTTTATTATAAAATAATAGGCCTATTGTTGCCGGCAGTTTCAATTGTTTTATCAGAAGTACACCTTTAATTTCGGAGATGGCGCTCATTGCCCGCTGTTAATTTAACTTCATTAAAGTAATGTGTCTACTGTTAAATTGTTCTCAGGTAAGCGTACGTCCGTGATTTTAACATGGCGTTCATCATTATTCAGTTATTCCTCAAGTCAGGGGATAATTAGTCGGATGCGCTCAAACGTACGACAAAAACAATTATGTTTAATTTCCAATGTGAACCCGGTTATTAAGCCAAATTTAGGTTTCGGCTGATACGAGGGAGCATATTTTAAACAGAGCAAAATACCACACGCATGTAAAAAGTATCATATGATGTAGTACCTGATGTGCCGTGCGTGTGTAAAACTGTTATTTTGTTACACGATTCATCTGCTTTCTCTCCATAATAATACAACTCGGTCTGTTCTCAAATATAAAGATTGCACGTATAAGTAATCTGGCACCGGATCGAAAAGTAGTTTTTGAATCGAAACCAGTGTCAAACCTTACGGTTAAAAGAATTGTTTACGTTTCTTCGGTGGTCCTTTTTGAAACTGATTTGTTTAAATGAAGACCGCAAAGATGAGGCTGCCGGTGCATAGACGAAAATTCATTTTAATGGAATAATTGCCGAGAGGAACCCCGAATGCACTTCGCTGCGTGCGCTTTTAATGCATCTTCCGCTCGTTTGAGGGGTCAGGACTCATATTTTATTCATCAACTGGCTAGGCGCCCTGCACATGACTTAGGCGTTTTCAGACCCAACATTTTACATTATGAATGTTGATATTAATGTTAGGTTAACGATTAAAATGCCAACCAATGAAAGTGTAAATTTCGTACGATACTAGGAAAAGACAGGAATATGTACATCTTTTCCAACGAGAGAAAATAATTGCGCATTATACTTACTTAATTCTAAATAGATATTTTTTATATTACATAACTTTTAACTATTGATCCCCTCCATATTCAATTATTACATTACAAATATATTCATATGATTACGAGTGTGTGTGAAATGTCGCATTGTATAATTTATTGATAAAGACTTCAAATTTATACTTGATAGGTTGTTGTTGACTTGAGTAAAACGTTGTGAGTAATGCATGCGTTGCCAACACACTTGAAATATATATACAATGGGATGCTTTAATAATATTCTGAGAAAATATTTGAATTCAGATCCTTGATGAATTATCTTATTGCATTGAAAACTGAGATGACAGCGTGTACGTCTGAAATCCTTTGATTTAGACGGCTTATGGGGCTTGGGGAAAAATAATTACATTAATCATTTGTTTAATATGAATGCCTTACGATATATGAAATTGTCTAATATAAAAATAAGCAAAAAAAAAAGTTTATTCCCTCACCTTAATTATAAATCGATTAATTCACTAGGTGATTATTTCTATTTTAATATATCGCAAATATGTGTATATTCATTAGTGTATAATTTCCTGTAAAAGATACATAGATTTATTACTATTAATTACACTAAATTTTATTTTATTCTCTTTGTTACTATAATAAAGGTGCCCTTAAAGTATTTTTCATAATAAAAATCCTGTAATAAATAATTATGTGTTTAATAAAAAAATGTTTATATTGCATTTAAGTACAGTCCCTAGGAATTTATTTCTTAAAAATTATGTTTTATAAATGTGTTATTTCGCTGGCACTCTTCTAAATGGGAGGCAAAATGTCTGAGAACTGCTCGGCACGTATTCTCCGTAATCGCTGCCATTTCTTTTCGGATATTTTCTTTTAATTGATCCAGAGAGGGAGGATTGTTACTGTATACCCTTGATTTGAGGTAGCCCCATAGGAAAAAGTCCATTGGTGTCAAGGCGGGACTGCATGGAGGTCAGTTTATGTCACCTCGTCGGGATATCAATTTTTCAGGAAAAAATCGGCTAGCGATCAACATACTTCCCGGCCCTCTCCGGCCATTGCGTTGGTGCGGCGAATGAACTAAAATGAAAAGGATTTTATATTCTATTATAAGAGTATATTATGATATTAAAACGTTTAGTTAACAGAAAATGGTATTAATAATTGGCCTCTTTTGTAGCTGGCCTTTCCGAGTCTTGATGCTTTTTTCCAAAGATAATTTTAGCTTCGTGAAAGATCATTGGTCCGATGATTATAGGTGCAAGGGATGATGAGAGGGGGCAAGTGGAGGGGTGTGTCTGGACACGTGCTCTCTCAAAGGTTATGCACATATTTTGTTTTAAATTTCTAGCTATGATGTTATAATGCCAATTTGTATGTATATAACCTTGTATACAAATAATATTGTTTTCACATTTGTAACAAAATAATAATTGCATTACATATTTATTTTTTATATAATAGTAATATAATAATAATAACTGTGTTTAAATAATTTTATCATTAATATTTATACACCATTTTATTATGTAGTTTTATTGATTTATTAGTTTTATTATTAATAAAAGTTTTATTGAAATATTGTATAATCAGTTTTCACACGCTATGTACGCAAACGTAGGTATTGTGATTTCCAATTTTAATTCATTTTTCGGGCAATCATTTTATTAGCCATTTCTTATTGATTCCAGTCATTTATTATTTATTTTTATCGACTCTGGCTTATTTCCTGCCTACCACTGGAGACAGTAAAGATTGTTTTTTTTATTATTATTTTTATAAGACAATCGTAAACATTACTTTAACACAAAGAAGGCATTTCCCTCATATTTTTATTTTTAATATTTTATACCGTAAAATTACACAACTTTGATCCATGTTTTAAATATAATATATTTTTCCCATTTAATTAAGATAGTCAAGGCACTGGCTTCCAGATGCTTAATTAGTCAGAATTATAAATCAAAATACGATCAGTTTAACATAGATACTTAAATATAGTTATTTTTTACCATGGCTACTTAAAAGTGTTGGAACAAAGTTATGCTCTGAGTTGCTCAACATTATACCAAAAATTGATTTAGTTTATTTTTCAAGGAGAAAGAAGTTTGAAGTATTGATAAAATAAATTGAATGTCCTTTTCTAAACATATTTTTAATAAAAGCATTTGAGATTAGCTTTATTATGTGTAAGCTATCTAGATTTCTCAAAATACGCATAAAATGAGAATGATAATACAAATGGTCAATTTTTGTCATTATATCGTATCATATGAATAAGGCGTGATATATTTATATTATAACGTTGCTAGTGGTCAATAATTATTGGCGAAATTTTATTTAAATCAAAATGATTTTAATAACATTTGTTTAATTTGATAGAATATACAGTGGCGAAACACACCAATGCAGCCCATGCTGTGCATTAGGGCCCACGTTAGATATGGGCCGAAAAGGTTTGCGCCCTACAATACTCTTGCGAATATCGATATTTTTCCCAGAGCTAAAATGTAGTAATTTTTTTTTTTTAATTCACCACAGCAAAAAATGGAATTATAAAACTTAATCATTTCTCACGCGCATTACATGAAAACAGTCGCAGTACTTCGCTAATATGTCGGGACTAGAAGATTGCCATAAAACGAAGCAATACATTTTTCAGTTTCCTAAAAAGACAATAGAAATCATTTAGAGTAGGGAAAGAGACAAATTTTATTCTTACTATTTAATTTTTTCATTTTGCATTAAGGCCCGATTTCTTTAGTTACGCCACTGTTGGTATAAATATATTACATAACATTCAGAGATGTTTATGTTAACTGTTTTTATAAATGTAAATGATATGAACCTTTTAATAAATTATTTCCGTTAAATTAATAAAATTGGTGCTTGAAAAATGCCCATTAAGTGTATATAACCGCGACTTGAAGTATATTTAAAATGGCCGTAAAATATTTCGTCTCGAAAGAGTTGATGGCGCGACCGTTGGTCATATTTAATTCCGTCTATGTAGCTGTACATTGTTTCAGTAAACAACAGCAGTGCTCTACAATAATTAAATCGAGCGGTGTTAATAATTCCTTCATTGATTTAATTTTACGCGTACCGTAAGAAATGTTACATTTATGTTGCGGAAATGGTAAATTCCGAGCCGTGTGTGATGGCCCGGCATCACATGTATGGTGAAAGTATAGATTATTCGTGTGTTATAAATTATAACCCAGCCTGGTTAATATAATTGTGTTAACACTGAGCACATATGAGATATAGAACGATGCGTTATTAGGCTATTTATTATTGTTATAAAGAAAACATAACAATTTTAAAAAAACTAATTAAATGCATTAATTAGAAAGATTAATCAATTGTATCGAAAAATATTTTCACACTACCGGAATTCAAACCTGGATCTCTTTTCCAATCCGGACCAACTATGCTACAGCGATAGTATTTTAGTCAGACAAACTTTCGAACCTATATGTTACACTTTTTCAAATTAATACGTCTATCGTTCCATTGGTATTTAAAAAATATATCGCAAACCGTCTGTTCTGAATAATTACAACTTCACAATAAGAATGTGTTCTCCTTAATAATGAAAACATAATTTCTGGCAGCGCTATTTCTTTAACATTATTGTATGATGCCTTTTTGACGATTATAATGTTATAAAAATTACTTGAATGCATTCTCTGTCTGAGAACTTCGTTAATTTTATCATTCATCTATAATAAAAGTAGTATTTCACATAACTATTTTTGTATACTTATAATATTTCTACAAAATAATCTATCTTATATATCACATTCATGTGACTGTCCTCGTATTATGTGCATACATCGAAAACAAATTTATTTAATTTTTGTTTTTTTTTCAACTTTTTCAACATTATTATGTTAGATATACTTAATAATTTTGTTTATTTATTTGACATTTTTAAAATTTTAACTTATATATTTTACAATAACATGAATTAAGAATTTTACATTTTTTAAATTACATGGTTTTTCTTTCGCTTACCTATCCAAAATAGAGACCAACTCTTGTGCTTGGAGAGGGAGTTACAGTATAATAGTTTTATATAATACCTTACATATTCTATTTATTGTCCATTTGTGTGCTTCTGAAGTGTTCTGTAATATTGTTTATTTTCCAATTATGTGTTTTTGAAGTGTTCATTTAGTTTCTGTCTAAACTCTTTTATATCTTTTATTTCTTTAATTTATGTAGGGAGGCTATTGATTTTTTTTATCCCTAAATATATTAAATTTTGTTGATAGTGTTTGGTGTTACATTTAGGGATTTTAAAGTTATTTTTAAACCTTAATGATATGCTTGTTTCAAATTTTACAGTGTTATTTTCTTTAATTAATTGAGATTTTTTTGTCACTGTTTTCTATTTTGTGAACAGCGAATTTTGCAAAAAGTGTTTGTGTTGAAAAAGTTTATCTTTTTTTAAATATTACTTTGATGATTGTTCTCTGTATTATTTTTTCCGTTTTCATTATATTATTGTATGCTCCTCCCCACCCAATTATTCCATACTGGAGTAGTGAGTGAACAATAGCAAAATATACCTTTTTAAAATTATTTATACATTATCTATTGTAGAATTTTGTACGAAACAACATTTTATTAAAATATCTATCCATCTAAATATCCCTTTATTATTTTTTTTACTGTTTACTGTACGATATATATATATATATGTATATGTATAAATCACTTTTACAATAATTTATTTATTTCTATCCTTCCGTTTTACATATTAACTTAAACAAATATATATTGATGGGTGTCAATTTAATCATGTAAAAGTGTGCGGTTAACGTATCAAATAAAGTCAATTATATTATTGACAGAATCGGCGTTAACTTTGTAAAGTTTCATCATAATGGATGGATATAAATGAAACAATGTTATAACTCTACTTGAGTTTATTAGCACTACTCGAGTCACTTACTCGAGTAGTTCGTTTATTAGAGTTATAACAGTGCTTCATTTATATCCATCCATGAAGTAAATTATTTTGCTACTCTATTTTCTTAAGTTTACACATAAAAAATATTAGTTCTCGTCACTCATGTCATTTCTAGTACGCAGGCATATATTGTATAATATGTGATATTATTTGTGTGTATATTTTCAAATCAGTTATGTTGTATCTTTATTTTTCCAATCTCGCCAAATATGCAGCGACTCAACCGACCGATCGTTCATACATCAATATTTTTTGAACCATTATTAAGTTATCCAACGAATTTGTTGTGTTGTTTTTAATCTCCATTAAAACTACTAATACTAAAGAACTGTACATTTTTTATTTTCAGGTAAGTGAACTCGATGTGCCTCCGTAGCAAGTAGGCTGCCTTAACTGCCCGGCGCGCGGCCGCTCGGTGAGTCCGTATCGTATCGGCTGTATGCAAATCATCTAAGACCGCTACGTAATTAATATTTATTGTTTGTACGCAAAAATGTGTATTTATTGCCAATACTTTCTCCGTCAAATTTATTATACAACTTTAATTGTGTGCTTTTTTTTTGTATGTTTTAATGTTAATTACGATTGTTGTCATTCTCTGTCTTATCAACCCTTCTCATCTGCGGCCTTATCGCGGCACTTTTCGCTCAGTCCATTGATCATTAATGGCATTAATTTAATGTCACTCTCCTAAGATATCTCATTTTGACAAATATCTCACTCTCTCTATGGGTATCCATATTTGATGACTATAAATTTAATGTGGGTCAGTTACTTATATGTATGTACAAGAAAGTTTTTTTCGGACAATAACTGTGGATTAATAAAAATTCTAACTGTTAGCAATTGTTTATTCGATTACCAGTTCTGTCTGTCGTGAACTCATGAAAGCCATGTTGAAAAAATATAAAGATTGTATGAATATGAATTAAATATATTAATTAGAAAGATATACATATAAAATTGATTTTATATATATATTTTTAATTAATATATTTAATAATTCATTTTTAAAATATTACAGACCTATGTTCTGAATAATTACAACTTCACAATAAGAATGTGTTCTCCTAGTAAAGATTATATGCACCATATTATATAGTCAAAATGTCCAATAGTTATATGTTCTCTTTAGTTCAATACTATATTAGGCATGGACAACACTGAAACACGTCAAAGTTACATAATTCATCACAAATGTTTCAAAGGCTGTCAACGTTAAACGAAACTTCACGATTGTGACATGGTCCCCTAGATTTTCGATTTAAGTGGGAGCTCCAGGCTGGTAGCAAACCACGTCTAGTGCTGGGAGACAATAATCGTCGACCGCTGCGCGCCGGCTTATGCTTATAGTCCGCCACGTCTTGGTGCTGTGCATGCACACGCCGTTCATCATGCCGCACCCTCTATGTGCTACCCTCCGTGCATATACCACAATATTATAAAAACACTAAAATCACCCAAAGATAGATATCATTTTTATGTTAAAAGTGCTTGATTCGTATATTTGTCCATATAATTTTGCCATATAATGTTTCAAAATAACTATGTATAGAAATGATCAAATAACCCTTTATTTATCAAACGCCATACCGCCCTGTTTGAACCACCTACCGCCTACCACGTGCTGTGAATTCTTTAGATTAAAACATCAAACTGTGTCCCGTTGAACGAACCATTTTATTTGAGAAACCAGCAAATGAACGGTGAAGAGAGAAGTGAAAATTTGCTCGTTATGTTATTCGGGGCAGATTTTTCTATAAAATATATTTCAAATTTTTATTTTTATCCGATAAATAATTCCAGACTAATATGTTTATTATTGTAATATATTCTTAACTATCATACTGTTTCAAATAATTTATTTTACATAATTCGTTAGGCATAAAACGTGAATTATTGAAGCTCCCAGTAAAGATCAGATTATATGCCTCTAATAATAATAACATTAAATTATTAATATACACCGATTGCTATATTAATGTGCAGAAATACATTATTTTATAGTTAAAAATAATAAAATCATATGTGAAATAATTCTGTAAGACAACTTGTATCTAATTCTAACTTTTTACACCCTTAACCCTTCCCAAACCATGCTAACGCTGATCTACCGCCCCAATTAAACCTGTAATATTTATTTTAATATACGCATCGTAAAATTCATAAATTAGTTAATCTTGAGAAAATTTTGCGCTTAGGAATAGCTAGTGAAAAATCAATTATGTAAAGGGAAAACGTATTAATTCTACATTGAAAATTATTATTTTTCAATGTAGAATTAATACGTTGGTAAAAAATCAATTTGTGGTAAGGCAAAAAGAGATAAGAATATAAGTATGTCTCTTTCTCACTAATTAAGTGAAGAGAGATAAGAAGGAAATCAACTCAATTTCTTACGGTAACAAGAGTTGACAGCATGGTTGCGTACGGGTATTGTATATCATGGTATGGTAAAGGTTAACACAATTGTTCTTTTTTTGTAAAAAATTGTCATAAAAATATGTACCCGATTTCAGATTCCGTAATCTGGGCACTTTTTAAGACAGATATCGATTAATGTGTATTTCCATTCGATCGGTTTTTTCTTGCATCAGAATTACGGTCAGGTTGTACCGGGACTGGGAGGTGTGGTAGCAAGTTGTCCGAAAATGGGATAGAGTTTAAAAATGGGATAGGATTTAAGAATCGGATAGGAGAAAAAAAATGACAGTGATTACGCGGGCGGGCGCATGTTCCGCTCATCAATTACTTCGTGGCCGTGTCGATCGGGAGACTTGCCACCCACGCAGTTTCTATTGGACGGTTCTTCGGTTATTCCTGAAGGTCTACGGAGCCTATATTCCGGGGTCGGTTCAGGGCTTTCTTATGAACTTCATTACTCAAATTTTATATTTTAATGTTTTGCAATCGGTGTACCCAAAGCATCGTAGTTATTTTGACTTATTTATCCGAATACCAGAAAATAAATTATTATTTTTTAACAAATATTGAATTGTTTTTAAACTGCATTGAGACTGAAGACTTTTAATTAATAATGTTGATGTTTTTAGCGTTAACATTGTGGTTAGATAAAATTGTATTTTTTCGAAACCGGTAGATGTATTTAAATTCAATAAGTGGTTAATGAAACAAAGTTAAAAAATAAAAATAACTGAATTATTCTATAAAAATTTTAAACGACACCATTTCCAAGACTCGTACATGTGTTAGTATCGAAACCGGTTTACGCATAAATAATTCACAGTGGTCTAAACAAAGTTAGCTTTAATGATTCAGACAAACTTGCTCTGACGATAGAGCCTGAATCGCTTACGAAACGTTAAGTTTCAATCTCGAAAATGTACATGAAAAGGATTAATCGTTGTTTAAACTAGGTTAACAAATTTTTATTCCTACTAGGACTCACTGCTTTCGGACCTGAACTTTAAACATGAACCAATATCCCGCTGTCGATAGCTGGTAAGATATACATATCTTCCGTATACTTCCTCTAAAGGGATGCTACAAATATTTAAATTTATTCTGTTACAATAGGGAAACTATTAATATGCCAATTTTTCACATCCAGTCACGCAGATGGTACCGTCAATGCCGAAATATTTTCATTTTTATTCCATTATCAAAGAAAGGCAACCATTATTTCGCTCATAATTCATCTTCACGAGTATATTAAATTTATGCGTGTTACTTTAGGTACATTCATCCTCATCAATTATGAATATTCTTTTCGTATATACAAAATAAAGAAATGTCAATTTTTTCAGAGACTTCCTCGCTAAAATGTATCAGTCAACAACAGTGTTCAAAAAGGAACATTTAAATGTGTAACATTTTATAAAATAAATGTATAAACTATATAATATATCGATTTTATTTTCCACAAAATAAATGAACACTGTTTGAACTTGTAGTAAAGTTCGTACATACCAGGCGGGGCGAATCAGAAAAATGGACACGAGAATTTACTGTTCTTCTTCTTGTACCCTATCCGCTCAACGGACGTTGGCTATTATCACTCTGTTTACTGCGGCCCGGTGCAGCTCTACAGTACACTGGCCAAACCATTGCCTCAGGTTCTTCAGCCGCGTTGTTCTTATTCTTCCAGAGTTCAGATATCCAGAAATCTTTCCCTGCATTATGAGGTGCAAGATCTCGCACTTCTCCAGATGTCTCATCATATGTCCGTTATATTGAAGTTTTCGGATTTCTTTATTTATCCGAACTATTATAATAACAACTTCTGTGCAGAGTTTACTGTATGTCGCAAATTTTCTGTTAAAGTTCCACATTAACAATCACTGATAAAATATTATTACTTGTTCGTTTTAAGATTTTTAACGTTCGTGCGGTTTTAAAAACATTTTCTACTTGTCACGCGACCTTTCTAGTTATTTTGAATAATCTATTGTGTCATCTGGTCACATTCGTGATCCTTGAGGTACCCCTGTTTTCACCGCGTCATGCAGCGTTCCACACCCCTGTTACAAAGTATGGTAATCCTTGTGATTCAGCTCGGTCCACAGTGCAGACTCCGGGCCGTGGACCCGCCGGGATGTACCATTAATCTGTATTGAGTTATTTCTGATGTGATGAGCTGCAGACCACAATAAGCCCGCTTCACAATTGACTGAAAATGCCAATAATTTTTGTTGTAATTAACAAGGACTCGTGCGTTCTCGGGTCGCCTGCGGTCGGGCCGCCTGACCTGCGTGGTAGTCGCCAGGTAGAATATTAGTCGTAATATCTTTTTTAAATTAGTTATTGATATTTTTATTAAAGTATTACATATTTATTTTATATATACAGTTTATCGGTATCTGAACGACTATTAACCATGTATAATTTAATTTCGTTTTCAAACTGAACCTGTGTTATGAAGAATTTATCCAGGAATTGGTGGAAGAGATATAATTGTAAAAATTAAAAAATTTAGGCCGGAGAGAAAAACAACCTAGATGGGTACTGTAAAACTTGGTTTGAGATAGGGATGGAGATCTCAATGATCCATCAGAGATATTTAAGTATTTTTAGGAAAGTATTTATGGAGTGCTTAGAAGTCGTGAAGAGCTTAGGTAAAAACATTCAAGTCTCTTGTCGAACACATGCATCAAGCGAATCGCTTAGGTTTATGTTATTATATATTTAGTAGACTTAATTGCAAAATAAAATAATCTAAAATTGTTATATTTTTCTGTAAACGTTCTTCCCGTACACGGACTGTTACTGTTCATTTTAATAAAAGAAAATTATAATAATGATGCCCTACATAATAGGGTGGCTTTACACGGAAAAAATACAAGAGGTGTAGCGAATCTGAATCTAACGATCCCCAAAATCACTAACAAGTATGGATCGAGGACAATAGAATTTGTTTTTCCTACAATAAAAAATAAAATGCCTGAGTCTTTACAAAAGGGCACGCTTTCTCCTAATTTAGAAGAAATTATTAATAAATGGCTTCTAGAAAATAACCTGTCATACCTGTAAAAATGATATGTCTCGTATAAACGGTGACCGATTAATTGTTATGTTATTGAGTTTATTAAATGTAACCTGGATATAAATGTACCTGCAGACAAACGTCTATCAAGACGTTTTGTGTTACTTAAAAAAAAAAACTCTGCAACCAAATTTTTCATACACGTGTGCTTTTGTTCGTTAATTTTTAGTTGACTAAGGATCAGTTTTCGAACTACTTAGTCAACACTTCCTTCCTATTGTGAATGAGGCATTATTAAGATTTGGGCAGCATCCCGCTCAGTATGTTAAACATAATCCGCTGTCATTTTTATGGGTAACAATTATGATGTAGTGTGTAAAGGCTATCTACTATAGTAAATAGCTAAATTCTTCTGAATAACAAACACGATTGCTTTAAAGATGGCCGCAGAAGAAAAAATACACATATACGTAGTAATGATTTTGGTTAAGAAAAATAATTACTTTAAAAATCAGACAAATCGAAAAAATCAGAAGTGAATGAATGATCTTAACAGTGAACAGAATTTTAAAAAAAAACGCTTAGGTTGTTTTTTTATGTGTAAGTAAAATAATAAGAAAGATATATAACGCGATGACACTTGAAGTACAAGACTTGGCTTCACCAGTTAAAACAGACACTGGAAGAATGGTCTCGTTAAATGCCTCAATAATCGACATGCATGAGAAAATATATGAATGTGGATAAGGTGAGAATTGTTTGTCAGACAAAAGAGTGTGACGCTCTATCCTCTAAATAGTTAATAGGTTAGTTAATTAAAAATTTAACGATTGTGTTAAAAGTTATATTTACATATTCAATTATTAAATTTATATATTCTTGGAGTCACATTCGGTAAAAATCGATCCGTTGTATTACATATTTATTTAGTTCCCTTAAACTTGTCGTGAGGTAGAATGAAATAAATGTGATATATTAATTATTACGCACCCTTAACAAGGACACAGGCTAACTGTCACTATCTTGTGCCAAAACTTTTGCACAAAGATTCCATTTATTTCTAGCACCAAAAATATACAACGGTCTAAATGCAAAAGTGAAAGATTGCAACCATAGTCTTGCATATTTTTCACGAAAAGTGCAGTTCTGGCTCCACGAAATGGGGAGAAATTACGCCCAAGAACTTTTAAATGTCCAAATCTGAGAATAAAACTGCTACAACAGTATATTGAATTACCTAATTGCATCTCTTGATTAACTGTTTATATATATATATTTTGTACATTGATCATTGCACTTTGCTTACTGTTATACCGGAGGAACACAGTCTGCTATAATACAGTAAATTACTAGTGTAGCAAGCAGGGTACCCGAATATATATCTTACTTTCTTACTGATATGCTGTATTTACTTTGCCAAATTTTATATGCATACCCTCGATACATTTGTCTGATATTTGAAATATCACGCAACACTCATAGTAATGAACTAGGTGAAAATGTACACTTAATGAATATTAATTTGGAAGAGTAATACGTCAGACCGTTAGACATTATTTATCAATGTAAGTACATAATACACGTAAAAAGTGAACCTAATAAATGTATTATTATTTATTATTATTATTATTAATGCCTACTCTCAAATATTACGCAGTCTAAGCTCATTTTATATAATAATTAACTTCGTCAATATTTCTCTTCACCTAATTTGTAACGTTAATTTATAAAATTATTCTCGTACATACTTACGACGCCGATTCTGAAATAAAGTTTATTCGGAGAACTATTATATATAGTTCATGATCATCTTTTGTTGATGATGTGATTTTACCCTCGGTTTATTTATACGGTTGTATGTATTCGACGCCGTATTAATGGCAAATAATAAAATTATTTTTTCTCTTTGGATTGTCACTATTCATTTACTAACCATTATAACTCTACTTTTTCGACGGACGACCCCCGGATCGACCAATTGCCCGAGTGAAATCCAATCGGTAATATAATTAAAGACGTTATCCCGGCGGAGGAGTATAAATTTTTATTTATTACTTTATTTTTTTAAATAGTGTAATTCTTAATCCCATTCGTGTATCCGTTTATTTTCATTTGATTGGAATGATTAAATTTAAAATAACAAATTAATTTCAATTATATTATATAATTTGTTTTTAATGTCAATTCGATTTCGGTGATTATCGCTAAATTTAATACATTTAAATGTCTGACTTAAAGGTCCATTATTTTTCGTTAATTGCTCAAGCATCGTGTCGCATTATGGTTTTAGCGATGTTTGATAATAACCATAAATATTAATGATATGGCAAAGATTCATCACGTACACGATTCGGATGCTTCTTAGTAACATCACAGCGGGCAGTTTGCTGCGCGTTATTTATTTCACCATCCTGATTTTTTTTAAATTAATTTTTGATAATTATAATGATATATAAATTGATTGAAATTTTATAATTTATTCACGACGACGTTTCGACACGCTTTTACGCATTATCTTCGTATCACGAGGCGGCTGAGCGATGTCAACTTTCTCATTTTTTTTTTTTTATAAACATTTGAATTGTAAATAAAATGATTACTTACTTTGTTTATTGAATAAAATGAGGGTAGCAACTATTGCCGATGCTCGCACTCGATCAAAATTCTTATTTGAAATATAAATATGTAGATATACGCAATTGCTTGTCTATTGGTTGATTAATTGACATTTCGCAGAATTTTAGATATTGTTAAATAAAGTTTATTCACATACTACTGGAGAGAGCAGGGCATCCCATGATAAAAAAAAATTTACAACATTAAAAATAAATAATCAAGTTATAAAATAAAATACGCTTATGTATTCTTACTTACATATGTGCATGTGAATGTCATCCGCAAATGAGTTGTACCCGATTAAGAGATTCGCATTCTCTCGAAGGTTCTCGTGTTGATTAATTCAATTCCCCAGAGTTAAAGTTAATTAAAAGATCGGCATTATCATTCATCTTCCGCAGGACCTTCCTTCGCAGTAACGAGAATAGTCGAAAGATCCGGATTAATTATTCTCGAAGGATCCGTCCGCGATTGCTCAATAGGACCAACTGAGCGACCTGGCACGCGTTAGAAAACTAAACTAAAACGCTTGTCGCGAAATGTACGTGTTAAATATTAACATTTCTCTTTTCGCTCGGTGCCTTGATTTTGAAAGTGATTTTTAAAGAGTAATTTCAAAGCCGGGTTTGGTCGAATACCGTGTGCAAACACCGGTCACCTGGTGTTGGACACAAAACGAAACGAGTCAATCAATCTCTGTATTTAAATGCCACTTGGTAAAAGTGACATTTTAATCGAATGCAATTTTTCCGACCGCCTTTTATCAATTTTCACATTTTAATCTGGTGGCCGCTGCTTTATTCGCAATTCGAAATTGTGTCGTCCATTTCGTACTAGGCAAATTTTACATCAACTGTGTAAAACTTAAACAAAAGGAATGATTTATATGTATTGAGATCAATTATAATTCTATATTTTCATCGCCCTTTTTAACATTTGCCTTCGATTTGTACGTAGTTTCGAACGGAATTGATCGGTTGGACACGTCGGATACAGTTTTTTATTGATCCCTGATTGAGTGCAGCGCCGGTGGTCCTCTGTTGGGATTTTCTTTGTCTCGTTACTACTGAACACTTAAGGGCAGGGATGTTCAACCCTCGGGATAGAAATTGATTCCTTTTAAAAATGTTGTGGTAACAAATTTCAACTACCATATTTTCGCTAAGACGAGATTGGGATACATTTTATCAAGCTGGGCTCATGGAAGGGCTACGTAATTTTTAATTTACAACTTGACTAGCTAAAAGCAATCAGTATGAGATACTATATAGCTCGGTTGGCCACAACACCCGAGCTACGGCTGTTGTGTTTTACAAATTTAATAATTAATTAAACCTATTTATCAATGTTGATTTCAATGATAAACATAATTTATTGTTACATAAAGGGATGTAGTCTACCGTAGTAGATACAATCTAACTTAAAATTAATTAACGCAGACAAATACTTTTCTCAAAACTAAATACAAATGTGATTTGAACGGTACATCGTGTATTTAATATGACTATATACGTAAAGTACTGTTCGGGTACCAACATTAAGAGCATCACGTTTCACGCCTACTATGCACTGTAATTCAAAAGCGGAATTTTGTCGAACTATATCTTACCGTGGATCTAAAATAATTGTGTCCGTGCACACCTTCAGATTTTTTTTTGTACAAATATAGCGTCAATTTCCATAATTTGAGAAAATTAATAGTTAAATATGCAGTTTTGTAGATTTTGTTGTTAGCTACGTGCAAGACGTTTTATTTTCACTGTTTCTTTTTTAATATTTTTAAAATGATTTTTTAAAATATATTTATGAAAACTTCTTTTTTAATGCATGTCTGTAAAGATATTATTGTTTTTTTTTCTGATAATAGTATTACATATCATAAATACATATATTATATATAGATATGTAGCGCTTAATTCTAAAACCCCTTAAAACGGATTTCGAATAATTTATGTTAAATATGCACTTTTTTAGATTTTTTTGTCAGCTACATACAGAACACATTCTCGCAAAAGACACTCAAATCCGTTGATATTGCATGTTCTAAATCGTGGATAGTTCCGAAATACCCCAAAGTAGACTGCAGTATAAGTTTCTATTCCCCCTGAAATGAAACCAACCAATCAATCGTGATCTAAAATCCAGTATATAAAATTTACATTACAGAATTGTCTCTTTAAAAAATGCTGATGTAAAAACAAATATTTTGTATATATATACGTTTTCATCCATAACTAAAAAACACATTAGGCGCTACAAATATCATTCCTATCGAAATTTATAAACGAACGTGTTTAGTAGACGATTAACCAAACATTAAAAAATACCCAATCGAATGACCACAGACAACTTTTCTAAAATATGACTTACCTACTGGCCCCCGCGTACTAAATTTACCACACACACGGCTACTTTCAATTTCGTTCATTAATTTTTTTTAATGAAACCATTATTATATTACGCATATAGTTGCTTTATAAATGTTGAAAATGCGAGGTTTATTGCACTGGCGCTTAGCGGTAAACGACTGCTTCTTATCGAATTTAAAGCAAACAAAAATATATCTATAAATATTAAATATTTTTATAACATAATATGTAAGTTTATGAGTCCCACTTGAAGATCCTCACTCTTCGCTGTAGATCAGAATATTGAGACGTCAAGTGCGCGGTTACTGAGTATGACGGTACACGTAACTTAACTGCCGCGCCGATCGTCCTGTCTTCGTCAATCGGCATTTTCTTATTCGTTCTTGTTTGCCGCAACTCTTGTCATTCTGCAGCATCGATGTTACAGTTTATCAATAAAATATTATAAAATACAATAATATAATAAAAGTTATACATGAATACGTGTTCGCAATTTCTTTAATTTGATTATGTATACATCAGTCTTAACCTAAATTTTATATATTTCTAATTTTTTCATAACATATGTGATGCTTTTAAATAAATGGAACGTAAGAAATAGCTGCAACATAAAGTTCGAAAATGTGTCGTCTATTTATGAGGCTGACGTTGTGTAATTGGTTATCGCACTTCCCCGAATAGGAAGAGATCCTGGTACAAATCCCGGTGGCAGCTAAAATATTTTTTCGATAAATTGAGTTTATCTGTATTGATAATTTAATTTATATTTAATTCTATATGTAATGTATATCTTTCTAATTGATACATTTAATTTGTATTTAAATAATTTTTGTTTAAAACGAATTAAATAAATCAATTTTATAAAAGATATACAGAAAAAAAACTATTTATAAAAAAAAAAATCAGTTTCCACCGGGATACAAACCCGGAACTTTTTCTGCCGAGAAACTGCGTCACTAATTTACCTATGTTAATCATTTAAGATTACGAGAAAATTGATAATTTGTATATCTAGTCTTAAATTATGCGATGAATGAGAAACGTTCCTTGATGACGGCTTTATACTTTATTTTAATTTTGACTAAACTAAATTTTGTACTACACACACGTTGGGTTATACTGTCACTACTATAGTTTCGAGTAGTGCAGTCCCTCTCTTCATCAGGTGATGAACTAGTACATACTATAGTAATGACAGTATAACCGGACGCGTGTGTAGTACAAAGTTTAGCAGCTTAGTGAAAATTAAAATAATCAAGTTGTTCTCCTTAGATACCAATTTCGTATTCTTCCTTCCTCTCTTTTTTCACGAATATCTTTAAAGTTAGATTATTATTCCACTGAATCGAACCCTGGACGTTATTGTCGTGGCCGTTGTGTCATCCGAATCGTTCGACCGACCACATTTGTTAGTTTTTGTTTCAATTGTTAAATAAAAAAAATGTGTTTTACTCATATTTTATTTAATGGTCAAATGTTTTTAATGGTGCATATTTTATTAATTGTATTTATAAATATGAATTAAATATATTAATTATAAAGATATACATATAAAATCAATTTTATCGAAAAATATTGTTGTTGCGCCACCGGGATTCGAACCTGGATCTCTTTCCTAACCGGGGAAGGTGCTTTATCCAACTAAGCTACAGCGACATTATTTTTAGCGACAATTTTCGACCCTATATGTTACCTTTTTGATATTAATACATTTAATCGTTCCATCATTTGACAGAGCCATCTACCTTATTTTTACAGAATCTCAAATACCTTTGAGTAAACTGATAGCAGACGCCAGAATTATCAATTAATTTTTATTAAATTTTGGACACATTGATACAACTTTATTGTATTTATTGTATTTATATATTAAATCATCGACTATTGAAAATTCCACATCTCGGGAGTTTCGATTGTTTATTTCATTATCATCTTCTTGTTAAATCATGCGCTATTTGCGATCGCGGTGTTAATTGTATTTTATTAGTATGTTCTATTCGATTCGCTATCAGCTTGTATCGAAATACCAGGTTGAAACTGCACGGAAATACACCGTATTTCCGGTATGTTAATTTTTTCTGTATTTTTTAAATATATGTAATATACAGATATACATATGTGCAAACGATAATATTATTATCTATCCATATTTCTCTATCTTGTGTTTTGTTTGGAAAGTTTGTGTCTGTCTGTTACGTATTCGGTAACATTAGTTGCAGTAGCTGCAATCGCAGTTTAGGTTTCCAAAAAAGTTGTGAATCTTTCGTTTGTAGTTTTCTGAGGCGTTCTGCTTTGTATGAATATATCTGACGGCATTGCCTTTATAGATAGATGGATACTGCAATGCACATCACGTAGTTCTACAGAAAAGACCACCCAATAGAAACGGTTGTTTTTCTTTTGGATACACAAATAATTGATTTAAATTATAGATTTTGCAGATTTTTGAAGATTCTGATATATACCAATGTTGGAATTTCTTATTGCCGTAAGCGACACAATATATCAAATGTTAACTTTTTGATAATTACCGTTGAATTCATTTAAACCATTTTCTATGCATTAACCATGTAAAACGTTCCTGCATTCTTCAACCGTGCGTCACTTTAAAATTGTTTTTTTATTATTATTATTAATAGTTTGCCGTGAAAATGTAATATAATGTAATATAATAGCATAATTACGATTTTTTTTTAAAATGGTGAGATTGGGCTCATGTTCCTTAAATATTTTCAACTCGTAATTTAGTCAGGAATCTACCCATAAAATATTGTGGACTAGGTCTGTTACACTTGTATTACATGTCTAAGAAAATATAACTAATGCAATACAATTAAAGAGCACACCCATATTCCAAAAATAGTATGTTCCAATATATATTTTTTTTAATACATATATAGTATATGTATTGTAATATTTTGGTATATTTTTGGGTACTATTCCACTGCTTATTTTCTTCGGGTTTAAAGCGATATTAAAATGAATACGGAATGTATGTACACATGAGTTAATTTAAAATTCCGAGAATCATCCGTATCAATGATGTTATTTCTTATTTGTTGACCCTACCTTGTCACGATATGATGAATCCTGCATTTTCGTGACAATATAAATCTGCTGACAAAAGTCACCAAAATGTGTGTCGTGTGTCGTGTCTCATGTTAAGAATAATAATCAGGCTCGTCGGTGACATCACCAACAATGCGGAAATCGTAGAACTGATTCGAAATTTCAGCTTTTTGACACCTAGTTTTAGGAATGTCTAAAATGTCTAAATTTCAAAACGTAATAGAAATCAACGTGGTTCTAATTAAAGTATTATGGAAATACCTTTCTTCGAAGATTTAACGGAATCATCTATCGAATCGGCTATCGTCCAAAAAAGGCAGAAAGCGGAATTAACGTTGGAAACAATTAAATAAGATTAATTAACCTGTGAATGTTGTTATGAGGAAGTATGCACGGTGTACATTGTACACCGTAAGAATTTTATTACCGAACATTTTCTGCATTCTGTACAGTGGCGCATCAGAATTTTGATTTTACTTCTGGGAAATCGGATTGCACATAAATTAACTCAATAAAGTAAATTTAAAAAAAACGATTAATAAAATTTTGTGAGGCTTTTAATGAGAAATTATAAAGATACTTACCGGCATATTGTGGTCACTTGAAAATATTTAATTGCTTGCCTGAACATAACAGCTATTCAAAGGAATATCATGTCAACGATGATAATAAAAGAAACGATGAATTCTCAATTTAAATACTTGTATATTTCAAAACTCTTATCGCATTAAATAAAAATTATTTGAATTTCTTCTTGGTTGTTATGCCGTCAACCGTGCGTCGGTTTTTATTGTTTCATCGGGGTTGATATGATTTTACCACAGCACACATCCTCAGGGTGGCATTTGGCATCCTCCTCAAGTGCTCTCCACCGACTCCTATCTCTGGCTATTCTTCTCCAATTTCCGAACTCTCATATATTGCTCCAGTCTTCTTCCACACAGTCAGCCCATCTCTTCCTTGGTCTGCCGCTGAGGTGTCCACTTGGTCATGATCGTGTTGTTTATTTTTTGTTTCTTGTTTCTTGTTCAATTAAATTTTAGATCTCATGATTCATTTTTATTCTGTAAATTCCATTTTCTAGTGTACGTCCATAAATGTTTCTTAATAGAAAACAACAAATCCAATTTACAGCTGAAAAAATTCTATTAACGTGTGAAGTCGTATTAAGCAATAAATGTACCTAATTATGCGATGTAACTATTGTTACTTTATATTTTTGCCCCCCTCTGCAGACGCCACTGGTCACATAAATCCAGACGGTCGAGCGCGCTCAGCCCGGGAGCATTCAGAGCGTGGAGGTAAGAAATCGGAACTGCCCGAGGCTGACAACATCATCAGTCCATTATTCATCTTGATTTCTATCGCTGTTACAGGATTCGTTGAAGACTACAAATAATAATAGTAATAGACTACAATATTCGTCCCTGTTAGAGAGGATTCTTTTCCAATGATGACAGGACACACTTACATAATTTTAACGCATTTTACAACATTTTCTCAAATTCATATAATATTAATTTAAAGACATTGACTTTTTAACACCGACTGCAATATTATAAATATAATTGGAAACGGCATTGGACTAGACGATTTTAAACGGGAGAAGATGAGGAAAGATGACAGTCTTATGTCATGTTTTTATAGATGTGCTTAAAACTGGATATTTGTAAGGCCGAAATATTTTTCGGTGAACATAAAAAGAATACGTCAACATTACGTAACAGCTTTATTGATTTTACCGATATCTGTATTATTATATACTATTTTTCAAAATACGAATATTATAACGTAAATGTACGTGAAGTTTTGTTAATACAATTTTATATCCATCCGAAAAGTCATTTAAATCCGTGTGTAAAAATCATGTATAGAAGTTACTCTGCGCGAGTTTTATAGATGTCACACCTTGTGTCTGTCGAGCTTCACGAAGGTTATGGATAAAAAAAACCTAATTAATAGAGAAAAACTTATGATTTTTTTATTTTTTTTATTTTAGAGCTTATTTTTCCACGAACATGACCACTATGTTGTAGTGATGTAAGTACAAGCCAGAACACATCAAAACACGCTGTTACGTCAATTACTTTCACTCTCGTCTGGTTCTTCGGATGCTCTCGGAACCTCAACCTCTCCTATCACACCAGTGGAAACTACGACGTGCGATGCATCTCCAGATTTGCATATAATGCAACTACTAACTGGGTAGCGCTTGAGAAAATTTTGATGATACGTAATCTTCTTTGTATTTCATCTCTCACGGCTTACTGATGCTGTCAGTTCCTGGATGCCACTAGAAAGTATATTTATTCGCAATTGTAACACGATTCGATTGGTCGGCCATTAATCGTTGATGATTTGCTGGCGCAGTTAATTATAGGATTGTTTTGTGTTTTCAAAACACGAATTGAGATATTGCATTAATTTTGCAGAAAAATCTATCACTTGTAAGTGTGAAACGATTTATCGGCAGTTGTTACAATCATTTCATCCCGCATATCCACTACACAATTTACTGATTACATTATCAAAGTCATCGGTACTGCCGTGTATTATTTGTTTTAATCAGAATTTCATATTCGTGTTGCATTATATTTCTCTGGAATTCCCCTCGGACTCCCGGCCGAAGCCTGACCTGTCATCCGTGCGATCGCGAGAAATATTGGAGTCTTTAATTAATCACCACCGATTGGCGTCAAACGATTCGCTGTGCGTAAATTCGCCATGACATTCAAATCGGTCTCGGACACCTCGGTAGCTTTTTTCCGACTAACTATTCCGTTGGCGTCGAGTTGATCAGGATTATTGTGAGAACCAGCAAAATTAGTCGATCAGAACTTAATGGGTGACTGGCAAAGAAATACTTCTGATTTAATTAAGTAATGCATTTGCCAAATTTCAGACGAATTCACAGCGTTTCTTGGGGTCATGAATACCTTGGGAATTTTTTACATCTTACTAAACAAAATAAGTCTTAATAAAATCGAGTTATCTTTTATATTATTATGGTTTTATTATGATATTCGTGAGAAAGTTCTCCTCTTTTTTTCACAGTCTTGAGTTTTTCAATCATGAGTAATTGGGAATGTTCATATCATAATTCTCGTCAATGCGAAGCGAACTATTTCACAAATAAACACATACAACATGTAAAAGCAATCAAACAATACAATAATTGCGTTATAATTGAACAGTGGGCGTATAAAGGGAAATCGCAAAGCAAAATAACATTTATTTTTGATTTCGTGAAGTTCACATTAGTCATATACGTATTTTTATTGTTTGTATTAATCAGTTATGCACGCAGTGTAAAAGATTTCAACACATTCAGTGCGTGGCTACGAACTTTTGCTGCCAAAGTAAGATAACTTGTGTCTACTAAAAATATCGAAAGCGACCTTCGGAGAAGCAAGAAATAATTAAAAAATATATATTGCCAAACCACATCGATCGACCAACATAAATTCATTAATAATCATTTAATGTCTCTTAGTTTTACGATAAATACATATACATTTGAACACTAGCCCAAGTATTCGAAGAATAGTCTATATATGTTTTTTTCTGCCATCATGCAGTATTTGTGCTATTTAAAACTGGTCGATTTCAACCATTTATGTTTTTTTTACAGTGACTTAACCAGAATTATAATAGGATAAATTAATGGACTAGTCAGAATGCCGCCGGATTATGCTAAAACTTTAGATAAATCAGAGCTGGAAAGGTGGAGGAGTGTAGGAGAAAATGTCGGATTGCGCAGTTCTCTGGTTGATCGGTGATTTAGCCACATATGTACCTGCGCATATATTTATGTCCGGTTATGCAGTTAAGCTATAGCAATATCTGTACAATGAAAAGGCATTTAAGTTTTTATGGAGATTAAGAACTGCACAGTTAATTACAAATCATGAAGTTCTTTTTTCCTTTCTGAAAAAATTCGCACTCGCATTGCACTCGTCTAGAGGTCGTGTTTTGTTGTGAAGATTATTACATCTTTTCCATTTCGCAGACCGTGAAATTTCGTAAATATTTATATTTTAATGCTTATTTTCTTTCGTAATCTGAACTGAATTGTTCTTCTTTGCGTAAAGATAATGTTTGGCCGTTGTGCGCGAGGGCCGTGTCGGCCATCGCCATTAGCACCGAATCCCTCTGCGTGGCTAATGTTTTTAAATATCGATTCAGATAGTAATGGCGGTAAAATATTGATTCAGCTCTGGGAGAATTTGTTTTGGATTGATACACCTCGCTAATGTCGATCGCCGCTGGAGTCTCCGTGAGAAAATTGTATTGAGAAATAGGGAGATTGTTTCACCGAATCAAGTTTCTCTTTAAAGATTGTTCGATTAAGATTTTATCCGTCGTGGGTTTTTTTCGCCGCCATTTTGCTTGTAATTATTAATTCAATCGTTATTTATTATTTTTATTTTTTTACATCTTATGTTACAGATTTAGCGGTGTCGCCTTGTAATGAAGTCAATCCAAAGCTTATAATAAATTTTGTATCGAAAGTGATCATATTTATTACATATTAATTTCCCTTATTTATTCTGCAAGATTGATAGAATTTGCGCCTTAATTTTTACATATACTAAGAAACCTCATCGATTTATATTCGGAAGGAGTGGGAAATAGTCAACGTCTGATTTTTTTCTCCGAGTATATATCAGCTAGTAAAGAGTGACAAAATACCACCAAATAGAAAAATTCTAAATAAAAACATGAATATTTCCTTACCACGTTCTACTTCCGAACGTTTTGATGGTACTCAAATTAGATCACCGATTCACTTATAATAGTTATTATTTATCATTAATTAAACATGATTTTATACCACAAGCATTATTTTTGTGGTCAACATTTAATCTTTTAATGTGAATTATCATTTTTCGTTCACGTCTCTACATGGTCGGGAAGTTTGTTTGGAATAGAGAAATCTTTGAAAAATACATGTACATAAATAGAAATTTTTCAACTAAATGCAGGGAATAAATCGTGAAAATGTCAGGGTATGCATCAGGAATGCTTTGCAACAAGATTCACTGTACTCTGAGGGCCGAGGAAATAATGCTCTTTGAAAAAATGAAAGAATACAATGACGAGTGCGGAGTCAGTAACCGTCGGAAACATTTCATATTTACTTGATTACATTTAGTTTCAAATTGATTACATTCCATTCCATTTAGTTATTCAGTTGATTACATTTCATATATACTCTTTCAGATATACACTGTATAAATTGTAAATTTTTGGCAGTGTTTGCTTACATCGAAAAGTCTAATCATATATAAAAGATCAATAATATTAAAAGTGTTAAATATTATAACATACATATATCATCAGTTCACTGCAATATGTGATATTTAGGCTAAAATGAGTTTACCTGTTGTCTTAAATATCTGTGAGTATTTTATAGAATACAAAAATTCATACCCCTTTATAGAATAACCACATATTTGTAATATTAGATTGTACATTACACAGAATATTTCAAATCTCCGAATTATTTGTAGGGTTCTGGAAGTTAAAGTTGGGATAAATCCAATTGTGATTTCCTGCAATTCACAATTTAATTATATCACACTTTTAATAACGTAAGCCTTTAATAACACAATCATTTAATACTTCGAATAAAATAATTATAATATATATATAATCGTCTGGCAAATTGTCACATAACTGGATATGAAAAAAAATTGCTCTCTGAACATTTAATTTTTCAAATGAGATTTTTATATTCTACATATTCACTTTCCGTGTTGGCTTGACGTTCCATTACTCACACTCTCCATGGGAATCCATATTTTATGAACCGTGTACAGTGATATCTCACAAATTCGACGAATATAATTAACTAAAATTGAAATAATCACTTCTTCAATTTTTTTTTCTCATTATTTGAAATAATTCGTCCGTAGACCAGAATCTGATAAAAATAAATAAAAAATTAACCAGAACTCTAACATTATTGTGGAGTGACAGTGGCAGAAGCTAAAGTGGAGGAATTATTGTTAAGAAGTGGATTTATCTTCCATTAAAACATCAGTGACTTTTTTGTCTTTCCCGACGTTTCACTAGCATTGGAACTGGAGTTGCCGTGGAGAATAATGTTAGCTATTTCTGTCTGTTTTTTTTCAAATTTTCCAACGTCAGCCAATCACATTATTATTGAATGAATTTATGGGTGTCACTTATTGACACACTGTGTTTTAGCTTAATTTGACAGGATTTCCTTTACTTGACTTGCTGACTTGCCCGACTTGATCTTCTGAAGAAATTTTCCCCGCGTGGAGTGACTTTTAGTGACGAGTATAGGGGCTATCGATTATATTTATATAGAGGTTGCACTCATTCAACTCTCCCATAATCTCCATAAACTCCCGCCTTCTTGACTGCGCACCTCCACTTTTCTCAGCATCCTGCAGATCTTTGAGCGTCACCAGAGAAGTGCCTGAAGTGTCTAAATGGTGGAATATCTTCCTCTTCATCCTTCGACGTGGCCCACCACAACAAGCTTCTCCAAGCTATCTTTCCTTTTCCTAAATACTCAAAAATTTAAGGATTCGGCTCAGGCATATGGTTGAGAGTCTGCTCTTGATGTTCAGCGCCTGCAGAATAGAAAGAAATATTCGTTTCGCCGTTTACTATATTCGTAATTATTGAATGGAATTCGAACTGCCCGATTTTTTATTGCCTCTTGCTGTTCATGGAACTTGCATGGAACATCGTCGTGATGTACAAATGTTCCGTTTTACGAGCAGACCTCCCCAACAGCGAGCGCCGCCGGTTCCGGACCCCTTGTAGCGCGCCCGGGTCTAAATGCGACCCGTCCAGCGTCTAGCGCTCGTCTGCCGCCTGTCTACCGTCCGCCACATATTTCAGTATTTTTACCATTGTCGCGAAATTAGACAGCGCTCGCGAACATCTCTGATGGCCGCTCTATTAATACACCCCTGCATTCGGTTTTATATATATTATATATACTTCACACTCGCGCTTTTTCTCAACTCTTTATACGCATGCAGGAGATTTTGACCATTAAACATTCAACGCTAACCTTCTTTATGAATATATTTTTTCAATGTCTCTCATCTTCGGGGTAATTTTAAATTCGTCTTCTTCTTATGTCATTTTACCTATTGGTGCTCGAAAACCATTATGATATCCTTTTAAAATTAGCAATATTAACTTTGTGGTTAAACTTCATATTTATATTCATATATAAAAAACTAAAATCTCTGAGATTTTTTATTTATTTTAAATTAATTACCACTAGCAATGCCACATTATCTCAAGACGCGACTTATCCACGTGTTCCATCTCTGTGCAGTAGAAAAAAAATTAGTATGTATTAAAGGAAATACTTTACGCCCAATAATGTAGTCGATTGTATTTTGTTTTTAAATTTAAATTAATTAAATCTTGCTATTTATATCTGGCCTTTATTGATTTAAATTTTTGAACCTATTCGGTGGTCTCTCCGTTCGACACGTATAACTTTTTTTAAAATTAGAACTGCGTATACGTCACACGTTAATATTCTTACTATTTTTAGATGTAGTTAAAGACTTGTGCTATGAAAATAGAAGGTTCAAATCTTCGGCCACTCGATCGCCGTGTCTTACAGTTAAACAAATAAGTATCGAAGTATCTATTTTACTTTATTCTACTTTATTCCTTTTATTCTTATCTCTTCGCTCACTTTAACTCTTTGAGCCTCGTGTCTTTTAAAATCTTACATATTGTTTGAAGTTATTTTGTATCTTTATTATTTGTAGTTCTTAGTAAATATTTTCATTAACAAAATCTCATTCTTTGAGATTTTCCCACATGCCTTACGTCACGTCTGTGACTTCGTGTGGAGTGATCCCTTCCTGGACAATAATTACCTCGTCGACACAAGCTTCCTCGTCTATCGGCAGTCTGTTGTCTCACCAGAGTACTACCTACAAATTGCGTGCCAGGATTTTGTTAGCTTTTTTCTAATTTGATAATATCGAGTTAGTATTCGATATAAAAGAGAAATTTAAATATTGAACGTTGGGTCAACTAATTAATTTTATGCTTTATTCGTATGATACAACTCATATTTTTGGTGTGATATAAAAATATGAAAAGCTCTTATTTTTAAACAACTTATAAAATTATAAATTAAATATATTAATTAGAAAGATATACATATAAAATCAATTTTATCGAAAAAAATTGTTAAAATAAGATAGGTGGCTCTTTCAAATAATATAACGATTAAATGTATTAATTAAAAAAAAAAAAAAGTAATATAAGTTCGAAAATTTGTCGCTAAAAATATCGTCGCTGTAGCATAGTTGGATAATGCACCTTCCCCGGCTTGGAAAGAAATCCAGGTTCGAATCCCGGTGGCGCAATAACAATATTTTTCGATAAAATTAATTTTATATGTACATCTTTCTAATTAATATATTTAATTCATATTTAAAATATCACAGACCGTCTGTTCTGAATAATTACAACTTTACAATAAGAATGTGTTCTCTTAGTATAAAATTAATATAACTGTAACAAATGTATACGTGCAATATTAGCAAAATTACTTTGTGGCCACATATTATATAAAAACTTTGTTTAAAGCAATCTTTATTTATATTTATTGTTTCGATATCTGTGGTATCTTCTTCACGAAACAGTGTATATTAAAATTAAAAATGCAACCATATAAAAACAAAACTATTAAAATATAAGCGGTGGATAACTAATTAGTTAATAAATGTATCTTCTGATCATTGATTTGTTGGTCACTCTTTGTTTAATGGTAAGTTTGTAATTTGTCACGATTGTACCCGATGTCTATTGTAATATTCGGATGATTAACCACAAAATGGAAAATAAATAAACCATAATGTTGCGACATTCCTCGGGAAAATAAAAATTTTCAAGGTTTTGCTTCAATAAAGTGATCAGACTCATATTATAGAGGCACACGACAAAAAAGAAAAATACTCTGTGTTTCAATAAAATATAAGGCAAAAAATGCTCGGGTAATCGGTGCACATTTTACCTGCAAAAGACAATCTGCGCGTGCTTTGTTGCTCATTTATGTGTGCATTCGTGAACAACAATTTATAGACTGAGGGATATTATCTTAATAAATAATAATACAAGTATTTTGCATTTTGCAATTCTTCGCACTCACCTACGTCTATTACCATTGCCCGCTTTCAAACATGTATTTTACTTGTTTAGGTCAAATCGTCTCCTGTATATTTTTTGTAAACATACTATTCATTCAATTTGTTCTCTATATTCGAATCATTCAGTCAAATCATTATTTTTGTTCTCGATAACACTCATCTCCCGTTTACTTTATTTATAGTGATGGTTAAATCGAAATTAAAAATTATAAACAAACTAAATTGAACTACGAATCCCATTCTGAAATTTTTTCCTAAAAATTATTCGAGTATATTTGTATTAAGTAACAATTTGAGTTAGGTACTAAATTTATTTTTTAAATATTTTTTTTTAAAAATAGATTCTGGTAAAGAAACAATAATATATGTTTTTAGTTGGTATTGACATTCTGAAGAAGAAAATTGTATTTTTCGAAACCGGTAGATGCATTTGAACTCAATAAGTGGTTAATAAAACAAAGTTAACAAATAAAAATATTAAGTTTAACCACAAAGTTAATTTTGCTAATTTCAAAGGTGTTATTTAAACCGTTATTGTGACTGTGATTGTGTTCGATTGTAACTGATTTTTCGAGAAATGACTGGGTGCACTAGAAAATAAATCTCCAACAGTTAAATCACAGTCACACAACGGTTTACCACCACTAGTTTATTATGCGATTATTCATCGTACCTCCGCTTATTCATTCGTCTTAAATCACACACTTCTGGTTTTTCTACCCTTTTCTCTATCTTTTCCAATCCAAATCATATAGACGTACATTGCTATACATACTAGATAAAAGCCTGTCAATAATGACTGGAAAAATCATATTTTCAAATTCACATATAATATAGTATTTGCTGGATTGCGGATTTCATTATCGATCACTATCGTCAACAGCAGTATTCAAAGCATCTTCAAGACTCAGTTACTTCTATCCTTTTAGTTCTATCTTATCTATCGTTTAGAAGTCCGGTCTTATTATTCCACGCCATTCATGTATGTTCCAGAGCTCTGGTCTTATAGTTTCTCTCTGACATCAATGTATCCTTCAGAGCTTCGGTCTCAGTGTACCTCTCGGACACCAACGTATCACTTCATTCGTCCAACGTAGAATAACAAGATTTTTATTATATTTGTCCAACCGGTTGAAATATGTTTTAATAATAATTAATGCGTCTATCAATTAAAAAATTGTCCAAAGTCGAGATGGCCATTAAGGCCGTTTAGGAGATTCCGTAGCCGATCACATTGTAGGATGTTTGTTATGTTCCGCATGCGTGGGCAGGTCCCGCCATTGCGCAATAGACACCCGCGCACTGTTCCTTATTCGAACATCTCGTTTGTGTGTACATTTTTTCGTCTCATATTTCAAACGAACTTAATTTACTGCAACTCCATTTTTTGCGACCATTTTTAATACGGTCTAGTGGGCGGCCATAATTTTTTTACCGGCTAAATTAGGTGTCAGTGACATTTTGATTTTTGTTTGATTTCACCTGCCTCGGTTGCCGACACAATATGGCGGACAATAGAACGACATTCGTATGTTTTATGCATACGTCTTTTGTTTTCTACAATAGATTGTCTCTTATTCCGATATCCGTATCTATTAAGTATTTGAAAAACATTGTAAAACAATTTATTGAAATCTTATAAGTCATGTTCGATGTTGACTTGCTAATGAGCCATTAAGTCATTCACAAATCTCAAATTAATCGCTAAGAATAAATATAGGCATACGTTTTTGAAGGTTTGAAGAGAAACAGTTTAGGTTCACTGTTATTTTTATGTGTGTTTCACGTGAGGTGATATATGAAATTCTCGTAATAATTTACTAATTTACAACAAATTTAAGTCATTCACAAATCTCAAATTAATCGCTAAGAATAAATATAGGCATACGTTTTTGAAGAGAAACAGTTTAGGTTCACTGTTATTTTTATGTGTGTTTCACGTGAGATGATATATAAAATTCTCGTAATAATTTACTAATTTACAACAAAATCGATTCAAATAATTAAATCCCAACGATAAAATAAGGTAGATCATCACAATAAAAATATATGTTTTGGAAGCTAAATACCTTAAATAGTGAATAAAAATTTGATGGCTTAGTAACACAAAAACCCATCTACAAGATTATTTTTTTTTACTATGCAAATTTATTTAGATTAAACGGTTCTATCCGCTAATTCCATGAGGTACATATCTCATGAGTTCAATGTTAAAAAATTAAAACAATGTCGCATCACCTAAAAATCGGGAAAATACTATTTATATACCTGTTAAGATGTTGTTTAAAACCAATAAGCAATTACCTAAAAATCAATTAGAAATTTTGAAAAAACATCGTTTTCCTCTCTCCTGAAAACAACAATTTGTAGATAGATTTTTGTGTTGTTAACCCATCGAATTGTTCCAAAGAATCATTCCGGAACCCAAATATTCGTTTTATCGATGTAACTAGGCGCGCGTGTGTGTGTGAATAGAGACCATTTTCACCCTCACGCTTTGTACACTAAATGTTAAAAGTTTCTTTTAATCCCAATTATTTCAGAAATTACTTAATCTCGAGTGTCACGGACCGCGGTTCGGGTCTCCGCTATCCTCCCGGGAGTATTGCGCAAGTCATGCAGGCATTGTCCCCGGTTACCGAATACCGACACTTTTCCCACACAATGTATATTCAACTACTACTGCTGAATTCGTATTTTTTTCTCTCGGAAATCTAGCTGCATATGTATACGTATAATATTGCATTAATAAATACTTAGATACTTGTAATGCACTGCGAAAAAAGATGATATCTCCATAACTCATAGCTGTCATTGATTACGTGCTTTAAACATTATATTGTAATTTTAGATACATTTTGGTAAATGTTTTAATGAACCTAAATAAAAATCACAATGGGAGCATGGGTACACATACGTATGGTGGATTAAATAAATTACATAATTATTGTTATAATCATTTTCAGGAAAAAATTATGTCTGATCAGGTACGGTGATCAAAACGTGTTCTATTATACAACATAATTTTCTATAATGTATTTTTGCTATAATGTAAATGTATTAAAAAAAATATATATTATATAAAAGAAAAACGTTCTGCGAATGTAATGTTGCGTGTCTATGGAGTACGATATATTCCAAGAGTGATATAAGAGACGTATACAGTTGGTGCTGAGTCATTAATTTATATATATATATATATATATATATATATATATATATATATTTTTTACATTTTATATGAATAGAAGATTTAATCCGCTAATTCATATTTGGCTGTACTGTTGGGGTGTCTTGCTCAACGTGGTTCACAAATTTAAACTATTGCTAAACTAAATGTAATTCTACAGCTGTGTTATAAGTCGAATAGTTAGCGCAACAAAGAATCTCTTCTAATTTATAATATACATTGTGATATTTGAATTTGCACGCCGAGGTCTGGGTGGGTAGCCTCTATTTAAATAGACGAATCAGAGACGAGAATCCGACTTTGGCGGGCAGCGGAGCGAGGCGTCACTTTTGGTGGAAATGCTCGAAAAGAGGGAGCGGGTCGGTGGAGCCGAGTTCCGAAGGAATATGGCGGCGAGAAATGGCGTAGATTAGGAGTGGGATCACCGCGGTGGACCTAGAGATGTATGGTCCTGGTCCACCCGCGGGTTGAAGAGAGGCCGATGGATGGGCGTTATAGACAAGGCTGAGACGGGATGGTGTCCGGTGTATCTCCTGGAGCGAGAGATGAATTCGGGCGCGGGCGTGTGGCGGGCCGGGTCCTCACCTGCAACGGTACCCTACGGCCGCGTTGGCTAATGTTGGCAAATAAATAAATAAACTCTGTAAATAGATAAAATAAATAATAGTAACCTCTCTCAGAGGAAAGTTAACCTGAAGAAAGAAGATCTAAATAACATTTTACGTGCATCCGATGTCGGGATTAATTGTGTTTTGTGAATAAATAATGTGTAATGTGAAAAACAGAGTTGCCTTTGAATCAATTATTATCCCATCCGAGGTAGCAGGTGACACCAAAACGCACACACACACACCTATGGCTTACTATCCTCTAGGGCCCAAAGGTAGTAGCAGTGGGCGGTGTTAACATCAAATCTTAAAGTTTATCAAATGGTTTTTTTCTTTAGTTCCGTTGCAACGAGTTATACCAGTGTTCGTGTCACCCAATGATTTCTCTGCGAGTGTCATATCTATACGGGTTTTATGCGATACAAGTTTGACGCGTGAAGAGTTAGTTATCCGCCATCTTACATCGCGCAGCAGCTCGGCGGTGCACGATGTTCCGAACGGTTCGGACACCCCCTCAACTATCCCACGCCGACATTGTTTATTTGGCCAGGTCGACGTTCCGTATGCCCAAACCATTAGGAAGACATAACGTTATTAGATTTGTAGTCTCTATACCATTCCAGCTTGCAAACAACTATATCTAAATTACTTCTCTACGCAGGGAATCTGAGGGTGTTCGCGCGTAGAGAGAGTAATTTTGTTCTCAGCAATAAAAGAATCATATAATTTTATTATGTCGCTACATAAATATTGAATATGATCATAATATATGGGTGCAAAATAAGCACCTTGAAACAATACAGTATCTAATACAAAATATGTTTCCGTTGGAACTGATATATAAGATTTTGTTTTGCTGCAGTATTTGCGCCATTATCTGAACTAACAGATAGACCTTGACATTTAATTATTGATTTGTGTTTAATTATTAAATTTTTTAAAGTTTATTTAATTAATGTTTATTTCGGTGTCATTAATATATGTTTTAAATACTAATTTAATGTATTAATTTTAAATGTATACATATAAAATCAAATCAAAATAAATATTGTTTTTGCGTTACCGGGATTCGAACATGGATCTCTATTTCCAATCCGGGGAAGTGCACTACCAATTGTGTTATAGCGCCAGTATTTTTCATGGCAAATTTTCGAACCTATATGTTACACTTTTTCAAATAAATACATCTGTCGTTCCATCTACATTATTTTTACGGAATCTCAAATACCTTTGAATAAACCGACTGCAGACGCCAGAATTATCAATTCATTTTTATTAAATTTTGGACACATTGATACAACTTATATTATTAAGAAGAACACATTCTTATTGTGTAGTTGTAATTATTCAATATATTTCGACAAAATTGATTTTATATGTATATATTTATAATTAATACATTAAATTAGTATTTAAAATATCACAGACCGTATGTTCTGAAAAATTACAAATTCACAATTAGAATGTGTTCTCCTTAATAATATATGTTTTGTTGCTATAGCACTTGAATGCGTGTTTAACGTTAATCCAGTCCAAACCAAGCACCAGGCACTCCGCTGCCTGGCGACGCGGACCGTGACATTCAAACTATTCAGATACCGCCAATCGTTTACAGTAGGTATCTTAAAAATCGTGTTTGGATAACCTTTATACAAAATTAAACGTTTTCCCGATTATGATGTACATGAGATTTAATAGTATTGGATCTTGCAACTATATTATACATTATGTACGGACCCATAGGTCTCGTCATCAGTCTATTGTTCAGTGTTATTTTCAGAATGGTTTAGATTATATCATTTTTTCATTTTCTGTAATATTTTTCTCATAAGAAAAAATCTGAAATAAGAAAAATGTGTTTGATACACAGACTACCAAATATATAGACATGAACTAACGCAAGTTCCTCGTTTCAATAATTACACTTTGGTGTCACCCGCCTGATCATGTTGGTACCACTTACACAATCAAATAGTTCCGCGACTCTTTTAAAAATATATGACTCGATTGGAACGAAAATTATATAATAAATATAATATGCATTAATGTAAAAAATAAAAATACGTCTTGTTTATACAAAGATTTATTTTTCGAGAGTAACTGTCGCATAAATGTATCATAAACTATCGGATTTATTTTTCCACAAATAATGTTTGTAGATTGCCACTGGTCTCGCAGCTAATATTCCAACCCCCTCTCGTATATGTACACTTTATTTCATGTCTATTCATTTACTGGCCTGCGGTTTGATGATATTTAAAAGATAACAGAAGTAATGCAAATAGATTCTAAACAGCATAAAAAAAAATTCAATAATTATGTTTTCCCTGCACAATGCATCCATCACAATGTAATTTTGCTCTACGTACATAATAGCTAGCTTCTCGCGCAACTCTATGCCGTCCTTTACACGATCTCGAGATGAGTCTCCGAGACAAATCTCATCCGTGTACACGTATCATTACACTCGCTAGTTATAAATATAATATAAACAACAGAGTTATATTATTTGAACAAGTATGCGACTAAATAGATAACATCTATGGTACGTATGCAAGTCATTATTTCATTTTTTTTTTTTTTTAAATCAACACTAAGTACAATCTTATTGCATTATTTATAGTCATGAAACACGTTATGTTTTTACCTTCAAGACAATAGAGCCAGCTACGTGTAGGCGCGGGCGAAAACATTATCATTTTATTTATATTTTTTTAGTCTTAAAACGCTAATGCCGCTCGACTTGTCATAACGGACCTACATATTTCGACATGGGCGTACTATTAATAATGTCGCCGTCTCCCGAGTGAAAAGTGCACGTTTTAATCACACTAATTCTGACAAATGTGTTTGATTAACATACGGCCCAGATCCACGCTAATGCTGACTCAAGTCCGTCGTGGCAGTTTAATTTTTTTATTCATATAATATTAAATTAAGCCGCAATATATTATTTGTTTCTAAAAATCGCGTTTCTTTTGCTCGGTTTAAATTTTTATGCACTATTTGGTATTCTTGGAGATTATATTCTACGTTGGGAGAGTACAGTTAGGTTGACGCGATCATTGTAACAGCGAAAAGGCAATAAATACCGAGTGTCAATACAGTTTATCGATCAAATATTTTCCGGAACACCAAAAAATGCCATTTCTTACAGTCGATAACGCCAGTACAGCGTTTCCCTATCGGGGTTACATAAAAAAAAATACAATGATGTACAATAACGACGCGTGTAAATTACAATAAATAATTATTGATGATAATTTTGTGAATACCATATTGTATATAAAATGTATATGATTTCTTAAACACACGATAATTGTAAATTACTTTATTCGATTTTATATCGTATATAATGAAAATGAAATTAACTATTTCCTCTTATATCTACGAATCACCAACGCGAGTGTTCTACAAATTGCAAATACGAATTATGGTAGGAGCAAGCCGTGTATACGTAATGAAATAGTATGTGCATGTACGTCCATACATGCTTTTACTTTGCGTCGTTGTCCATCATTAAAAAAGCGTAACTCGTTTTTTTTTTTTTTTTTGTTAAAATGGAGTTACGACTGGGGCTACATTATCCAAATACATATACATAATACATTCCAACAGGCATATCAGAATTTTATTCAAATGAAGTAATAATACAATAAAAAATTTTTGAGGTAATCACTCTTATATCGATGTGCCATTTTTACAAATGACAGTAATAAGTAATATTTATGGAATAAATACACCTCACACTGTCTTTAAATCAAAAAATATCGGTGAAAAATTCCACACAATTTGTTGATCTTGAATTTGTTGTCTGCTGTAAAATCAACAAATCCGACATACGCCTCTTTGAAAGTTGAACGACGGTATACGTACATTTATAAATATTATTTAAATACTAATTAAATGTATTAATTATAAAGATATGTATATAAAATCAATTTTATCGAAAATATTGTTGTTGCGCTAACGGGATTCGAACCTGGATCTCTTTTCCAATCCGGGGAACGATAAATGTATTGGTTCGAAAATTTGCGGTCAAAAATACTATCGCTGTAGCATAGTTGGTAATGCACTGTCCCCGGATTGGAAAAGAGATCCAGGTTCGAATTTTAGTATTTTAAAATATCACATGACAGTATTAATTAGTATTTTAAAATATCTGAATAATTACAACTTCACAATAAGAATGTGTTCTTCTTAATAAGATATTATTTCGTTGAAACGACTTAATTGTAGCGTTGTATTGCCATTCCGACATACAGCCTGGCCTATGACATGTCACTTACGACAGATTATAATTATAACTAAATGTACTTATCCAGTGAAACTGTACCATTATATTTTACTTGGCTCTTTATAGTTCGGAGTCCTCTGTCTCGTGTACTTGGCTTCCGATACTATCCCGCTCAATAAACACTTCTATAATAATATATGATTTGAAAACTTGGAGAGGTACCTACTCTGTCGTCCTTGGCACTCGGCGTTGCCCGCCCGCGCTTTTCCACTTTGGCCAATGAACCAGTCACTGTCTATTGACATACGAGCACTTACCTATCTACTTATCCACCTATGCGTCTCTGCTCTCCGCACTCCACAGTACACACTCCGACCATCAGATGGCGCCTGCGGTTGACGTTTCTTTATCCTGCACCTCGTCTCAGGTGGTAAAACATAGAGATTTAATCAGTTTTAACCGAACATTCCGTGATATGAATTTTCCCCCAGTCTTGGCAACTGGCCACTGTGCGTAAAAATGAAATTTTCTCCATTGTTTTAAATAAATAGATATCCGATTCTTTTTCTGCGTTGGACGTGACTTATAGTCATTTATTTCCATACGTGTGGAAAATGTTGATGTTGAAATGAATTATTGTTCTTTCTCAAGTAACAAAATTACTAATGTGCTGTTATTATTTTATATTTTATTTATGAATTGCACAAATGACAGAATTTAATCATCAAACAGCGTACATTCATATTAAATGAGCCGAAGGTCACAAAACTTATAAAATTAGGGAGGCTCCGATGACGGGATGCAGCCTTATGCAGAGACCGGTGGAGGTACATTCTCAAAGAGGCCAGGACCCATACCGGCTTGTAGACCCTGGAATGATGACGATAATAACAATAAATAAGATGGTGATTAATTACATACGTAACAGACGCAACGAAGAAGTCTGAATCAAATAAATTCAAAAAAGTTAGATAGATGATAGAAACAATAATAATATTTATGTTTGCTAAATCTGTTCTTTCTGTACATTACAAATATTTCGTGCCTATATATACAAATAGACCGTTCACCTTTTATCGGTAGAATAAATAATTATTCTTTTTCGAACCACAATGTCGACCAAAATTATCTAAATCTTTATATTTAATAAGTATAATAATTTGGGTTAAAATTAAAAAAACGGTTCGCTAAAGTCTCCAATATTTAGCTGCGTGGTGTGGTAAGATTAGTAAGTGCTCACGGGTGCGTGGCGCGCTCCAAGCAGTTTGGCGAACTTTCGCGCGCTGCCGCCAGATCACAACCTTTGTCAAGATTCAAGCAATTTTCAAAAATTGATCATTATATTATATGTATTTGTGAAAATAATAATAATGTAAATTTATTTATTATTAATCGCACGTTTGCAGAAGCTTTATAGATTATATTTTTTATTATCTATATAAACGACACCGTAAAAATGCCAAAGCATTGTATAATAAGATTATTTGTAGATGACGCACTCATATGTAACGCGGGAGACAATTATACTAAATGAATTAAACTATGACTTAAATAATATAGTAATATATGGCTGAAAAAAAAAACTAAAACTAAATGTAAACAAAACTAAATTCATGAACATTGGAAAATACCAATCATACCAGCAATTATCATAGATGGTGAAAGAAACTGTGAAAAAAAGAAAAAAAGTGACTAAAATAAAATATTTGAGAGTTATAATAGATTCACAATTGAATCTATCGCAAAATACAAGATACATGACTAAAAAGATTGCTAAAATATCTCACTTCTGGGAAGGATCAGAAGATTCATTAGTACCGAGTCTTGTCAAATAGTATACAGTTCTGTTATTATTCCTCACATCAACTACTGCAGCAGCATTTTGTATTTGGCTAATGAAGAATAAATACAATAATTGTCAGTGTTGCAAAATAAAGCTTTAAGAATAATACTCAGAAAAAATAGATATACTCGGATCAGTGCAATGCTGAAAGATCTGAATATGAAGACCTTTAAGTAGAAAATATATTTTAATATAATGGTATTCATTTATAAAATCTTCAATAAGAAAATATCGGCGGAATTTATACTAAAAACTGATGCAAATCATCATGAGCACGAGCTTCGTACAAGAGAAAGGGACAGACTGGAGTCCGCCATTTAGGAAGAAGGGACAAATCTCAGAAATCGATGATGTATAGTGCGATGAAGATTTTTAATGAAATGCCAGAAAACATAAGAAAGGAGGAGAAACTGAATAGATTTAAAGTGAAACTGATCAGATATGAATATAGTTTTAGTAAAAGAAAAGACTTTCATCTTGTTTATATTAGTGATTAGTGCTTATGTATGCACTATATTAAGAATTAAATAAATAAATAATAAAATGCTACTTTATATTATTTTAATTAGAGATGTTTTCAATCTTTTAGGTAAAAAAATATCATTTAGTCTAAATGTACAATATCGCACTTTTATAAGTTTTCGTATTTTGTGTATCAATTCCATTATTCACTTATTTCCTTTCTAGCCGCGAGAACAAGAAAAACACGTATAAAGTGTTATTGGCACATTAATATATGAACCTTAATTGCACGCACTAAGAAGAAATTATAAATAATAAAATTATGTATATTACTTTTTACACACAGCAAACCGAATCAGCAAAAATATTGAAAGAAGAAAAGGTAGAATATTTTTATAACTCGTATGAAATTCACTTCTAAATAGGGATTAATTAGGTTGTAATTATATATTACCGAGATCCATTCACTATTAAAATTTAATGACAGTCTTATAAAACATTAAACTTGACCATTAAACATAAATTTTCTTCTTTACGCACCAACAACGTATTATCTTTGTTTAAATATTTAAAACTGAATGTTGTGAAATTTTAATAATTTCATATATGTATTTTATTATTTATAAAATGATGAAAATCGGAATAAATTTGTCTAAAAAAAACGCCATTAAAAAATAATCATAGTAGTTAATATATGTAGTAGCTATTTATATTAGAAATAACTAAAAATAATTTATTTATTTATGTATTTTATAAAATATATTTATGAAAACAGGTTTGGTACATGTGAGAAGGTACACAGTAGCATGGGATACGTATATAAAAATAGAAATTTAAAAATAAGCAAAACAAATTATAAAAATAGAATAGGAAAACAGAAATTTAAAAATAAGCAAAACAAACTATAAAAATGGAATGGAATGTGCACCGACAATCGCTGGATTTTCTCTTAAAAATGGATTGCAATTAAACCTACAACATTTTCGAATATTTCATAAAATGAGTTGGTGACATTATCGTCGTCTATACAAAACGCTGATTAAAAGCATTTCGCATATTGAAAAACGTAAATTTGAAGTGAAGTATTGATAAGCGATCGTCAAATAAAACCCGGACATAATCAGTCCACATCCCATCCCGCACAGCGTGCTCCATGAAGGATGTTTAACGAAAACCGCACATTGTTCTCAAGAGCGTTACGAATTCGCAAAGTCAATTTGCATCGTGCATTATTTCAAAGTTTTTTTATGTTCCTTCTTAATTATCGCCATGGGAAATCAGTTGTGGGAACCGGGCTGCAGCCGAGGCGGGGAGCGAGTCCCGCTGCAAGCTGCAAACTGCAACATTTTATCGCTCTTTTTGACGCCTTATCAAACTTCACTTTTACACCCGCAATCTGTTACGTCACGTCACACCATTACGGTGCTACTACTCCCCGGTATAAATAATCATTGCGTGCTCTCAGCGAATCCACGCTGTATCTGCGGATCTATTCTTAAATTAGATAAGACGTTTTAATGAGAAAGCTGTGTATGTAGGAAATGCGGGAGACTCACGTGGTTTCTGCACAAAAAATCTATTTATTTTAGTTGGAACTGAGGGTCAGGTCCTACAGGTTTTCTTGACCACTTCCGCTTCGCTTTTGCGGTTGCGACGTTTTGGCAATTTCTTTAGTTTCGGTTTTATTATTTTATAGCTTTAATATTTTATACGCGCTCGGGACAATTTCGAAAACATCGGGGACACGTTTTAATGTGGCGTCTTAAAAAGACGTACTGTACATTGAAAATTGCTCTTAATTCGGGTAATAATTAATACAAACTACATGTATTTTTATTTTACATTATTTGATTGTCGGGAACAATAGCTAGGTAAAGACATTGAACTCTTACAAACGTTGTGTGTGATTGATTTACGAAAATATTCCTATTTGGTAACACATTATATTTATTAAGAAGAACACATTCTTATTGTGAAGTTGTAATTATTCAGAACAGATGGTCTGTGATGTTTTAAATACAAATTAAATGTATTAATTAGAAAGATATACATTAAAATCAATTTTATCGAAAAATATTGGTTTTGCTACCGGGATTCGAACCTGGATCTCTTTCTAATTCGGGGAAGGTGTATTAACCAGTTAATGGTTAATATATAAGTTGTATCAATGTATCCAAAATTTAATAAAAATGAATTGTTAATTCTGGCGTCTCCTATTGGTTTACTCAAAGATATTTGAGATTCCGTAAAAACAAAGTAGATAGCTTTAAAATAATGGACCGATAGATGTATTAATTTGAAAAGTGTAACATATGGGTTCGAAAATTTGTCCTCAAAAGTACTGTCTGCTGTAGCATAGTTGGTTAATGTACCTTCTTCGGATTGGAAAGAGATCTAGGTTCGAATCCCGGTAACAACAGCAATATTTTTCGGTAAAATTGATTTTATATGTATATCTTTCTAATTAATACATTTAATTTGTATTTAAACATCATTAACTAAACTATTTTTTGAGATTTAACCTTGAGATTCAACCAGGTTCTGGAAGAGATTGGAGATGGTCTCAGCAAAGATAATCGCGATCTTAATTCTCTACCTAGTTAGTACTCTAGTTTAGCTGGGGTTGCTCCACTACTTTTATGCACAGTGGTCCGGTAATCAAACAAAAATATGCTTATGTCATTATTTTGAGATTTACCACTTTCGACTATTTTTATCATGTGGCTTTTAAATGTTTCTACAAATCGTTCCGCAGCACCATTAGTTGCCGGGAAATGTGGGGGTGTGAAAGTATGTTTTATACCTGTTACATTACAACATTCTTTGAACTCTGACCTAGTTAAATGATGTACCGTTATATGTAACTAAATGCACTGGAAAGCCATAGTGAACAAAGAGTTCTTTAAATTTGGAAATGGTTACGGCAGAGCCCATATTTGATATTTATTCTGAAATCCGAAGTTTATTAAATAGAAAGATAAAAGACTAACGCATGCGGAACTTGCAGGTAGCGCTCCAGATTTTATTATTATATTGTTATATTCTATTCAAACCTAATGCAAGTTTTGAAGAATTAGAAAAAGTTTTGTTCATCCATTTCTTCACACCGTTCTAATGACCATGTACCGCGAATTTATCCCTAATGCCAGAAAGAAACCATAATTTGTTGTCATTTATTTTCAAGGAATATTATCTAACGTGCGACATACGAAGTCACTTAAACGAATGTAGAAATACGTTTCATAACTCTTCAGTAATTTATCTTAATTCATCTTAGTAATGCTTAAGCCGACTTTTCTTTAGGTATTCTCACTTCCGTAACGAAGATCGTTACATTTTACCGTTGGATGTAATCTCTGTGGCTCGAGTTGGGTTCGGCATCTTGACATTAATCAATAAAGGCATCGGCAATCCAATATAATCAAGTCCTTGATATTGTCCTTGATATTTCAAAGCCAAAGATTATTCCTACAGGAAGTATCCCATCCGCTGTGGTCCAGGAATGCAACCGCTTACCATACTGGCGCCACCTAGCGTTGAGTTTCTCAGCGTTCGTGTAAAAGTACGACTTTACATTGACCCTGCAAATAGACGGAAGCTCAATCCTGACAACTCTTCCGCCGACTGTTCGACTTTACATGCCCGCCCTACACTCGCTGAAAACAGTTCGAGCTCATTCATCTAGACTGAGCTTTTTTGTTCCTCGACTGGCTGCCGAACCTGTCCAGTCGACGGAAAACCGCAAACAAAATGTAAAACTCTATCGAAAGCACTAAAGCATTCGTACGATGTCAATAAACAATAGGCGTGAGTAACGTGCATTGCAGTAGGGGTGCTATATTTCTTGGCAGCCGTCGGTGGATGGAACCGTTTACTCCCTTATTTTGGCGCTAAAAATACACCACATTTCGCGATCGTGTTCTACCACTGTCGTTTTTTTCACAACTTCGAGACAATTTTTGTTTGAATATTTATTACTGTCAAGATTTTCATTACGTGGAACAATTTCACCACTTGCAGAATATAAGTAGGTACCGCATTCATCGTCGCGCTTTCGGAAACTTGACAGCTAAATCACATGCTTTTCGACGGCGGAAAAAACAGCGTATTTATTGTGAAATTTTCCTTTCACTCCGATCTGATGATGTGCGCGGTTCCGAATGCGTATCGAAGGTCGTCATCGTAAACCGGATATTCAGACGACAAAGTATGGCAGTAAAGTGCAACGGTGGTGACCTCGTGAGCACGCACCGGAGACGGGCGCGTCCTGAATTAGCCGCGATGCAGTCGTGCCATGAATGCGTCCAGTATTCTCCGGGAATCTGGAATTCATCGTTTCAATCAAATTTTGTTTTCCGTTTATTTTTTTTTGGCAAATGCGATTACGCGCCATACGAACGACAGCTTTGTTGAAGAATTGGCATTACACGTTTAAATCATTTCGGTGTAACATGAGAACCGCGTTCGTACTGGAGTGCTCGCGGTATATGAGAGTTAATATCTAACTAACTAACTTACCATCGAGCCGTTTATATTCTCGCCCCATCCACCATTCATAACCTTCTCTTACAAGCTCGCCGATTATTGAGGCTTTTAACAGAACCATTCTGTGGTATCTGGTTTACCTGGTCGTGCCAAGTTTTCCGCGAACGTCTTCTATTACTGGTGTCATCAACACTTGCGTCATATATCTTTCTTAGCATTCTCTCCTCATTTAGCCGTTCCATATGACCAAACCACCTAAGTGATCCTTTCTTCATCTTACTTACTATACTAAGATCAGCTTTACATTATTTTCTTATTTCTTCTTTCTTAACTCTGTCATAAATGGATCTGCCGCAGCGTATACTTATGCCTAAACCATCTCATTTCAGTCTATTATCTTTCTTCTTCTGCCAGCACCAAGCCTCACTTCAATACATCAGTGTCGGTACTAGGACTTCATTGTGTTAACAAGTTCCCGTTAGATATAATTCCATTCAAAGCGCCGTTCAATTTATTCCCTGCAGTCGCACCCTCCTTTCGATATCTTTCTCAGCCTTTCTGTTTCAATCAAACATACTTCCCAAATACACAAACTCATCTACCGACGTGCATGGTGTAGAAACATTAAAATACATTTATGCATTAAATGCAAGATTATTTGGTTTGTTATATTTTTTCCGCATCACAACAGATAGAATGTAGTAAGCGCTGAAAAAATTGGATGGTTAAATTTTATCTTTCACCAGACAGCCTGTCTGGTTTAAGCGCGTCACCGAAACTGTACAATATTATATGCATCTGTAATGTAAATTTATTTTGAATATATACACTTCTAGGAAATATTTTCATGTGCCGCACTAAAACTCTGATTCCGAGAAGTGTCGTGGCTCACGTACGCTTCCTCCTCAGTGTCACGTTTTGAGGATGTATGTACGATTTTTTTTTATTGTAATTCGATCTGACGGACCGACACTGTATAGTGCCGTATTAATATTGTATGGATTTCAATTGAAAACATCCCGTGAATAATGACGGGAAATTATTTGACGCGATTATCGCATATTTTTTTCATGTGGTAGAATTGACAACGTGTCTTGTTTATTTTATATTCCCATGCGATACGGATAGTTGATAATATTTTTACATAATTGTTTTGTATTGCTATGCAACACGTGCAAAATTATATACAGAATGAATATAATGTTCCAGTCCGATTATGTTAGGCATTTTGGTTTAGCAGACATTTGCATGTTCGCATTTGGTAGTCGTAGAGAGCAGTTCTAAATGGTGATCGCTGTCGTCACGTGTCGGAATACTTATCGGTGGTCGAATTGAGTCAATTAGGCCTGCAACATGTGTGGTTTCAACATAACGGTACCACCTCACACATAGTCTGAGCTACGCTTGAAATTTTTCCCGACAGCATAATGTGAAAAAGTGGTGCTAGGTTAAATGTTATGTGGGGGTCTTGAGATGAAAGGTCCACGCCAATCCAATATACGTGATGAAATTATTGAAATAACACGAGAAGTGTGCGAGAATGTTATGAAAAATATGGTTAAAGGAGCATGCGTTGGGCGGCCCACTTGGCCCATGTCATATTCCATACACGATTGTAATAAACTAAATAATTGATAAATAAAAACCAAATTAAAAAATTATTTTTCATTTTATAGTTGTTCAAAAACAACATCGGCCTGGAACATAATATTCATGTGTAAAGGTGTTATATACCCATTGTCTCTATTTTGACTAATTTAGAAAAAAAACATTACTGCACCTTGCAACGAAAAAGAACTGACTATTTTAAATGGTATTTATTTCTTATAGATATGTAATTTGCTTATATATATTATTGCTATTGTAGTTCACATCTCGTGTAAAACACTGTAAAAAATTGTCTCCAATATTTTGTCTACGCTTTATGATCAACCAGGAGTAAAGATGGTCTCGAAAGGTATCATTTATTTTTTTTGCTAGTGCTCGAATTTTGACCCTGTTTCCGCATTACGAGTTTGATTTTTTTCATTTGCCCAGAATATACAACACGCGTTTTCTGCTCGTTTAATTTTCACGCTTTGGCTGAAAAACGTTGGGACGCGATTTTGGCAGTGAAACAGATGCTTACTTTATCGACGCACAGTCGCCATTGCCTCAAACTGAATATATTCAATCGCCGGCATTTGATAAGAGAATATTTTTTATCTTCGTGAAGTAAGAAACTTCTTTGAATTCTCCTTTATCAAAATTAACATTATCGTCTGTTGTTTGCAATTGATTCTCAGAGTCTGATGTTAATAAATACTTTAGCAGGCATTTTTTTGTTTTATGCAAAACTAATGTAACGAAAATAAGCGACGTTCGTAAACATTCAATCACTGTATCGTTCATAGAAATGATCGTTATCAGTTATGACATTTGTATTCAAAAATATTTCGCAAAAAAAATCTGTTTTAGTGGTATAGAAAATGTATGTACGTATTGTACGTAAAAAAAATGTTTATCTATTTACAAATTAATTTAATGTATAATATGTACATAAACATCCTGAACATCTTTGACGGAATCCCTTTTTGTGATGTGCTCAATAATGAATGTATATTATTGAAAACTCACCCTGATTTATCTTAGTAATTAATATTTTTTCAGTTTGTATTAGAGCACACCTATATTTCTATGATAACTTTATTAGCAAATCATTATATAATGCTTAAAGTACCATAATATTTATGTTTAAATTAGATTAAATTTTAAATCACACAATTATCAGACTAGAAATGTAAAACAAATAAAAAGGTCCTAAATAGGAATAGCGCAGGCACACATTTCGTCTAGACTATATTATAACAAACCGTTAAAAAAGAAAAGAAAAAAATAAACTTCCAAGATCATCGAAGTCTATTCGTATGAACAAAGTATGCAGAACTAGTCTTCAACGTTCCAATATGAATTACAGTGTGTCCCAAAAGTCTTTTTTATTTTGGTTCATTCGCTGCACCAACGCAATAGGCGGGTGAGGACCGAGGGTATGCCGATCGCTAGCCGCGTCCTTAATAATTCAGTCGTTATGGAGCGTGTCCTTACCAGTTGTTTGTGAAATCTTCCCTGGAAATTGATATCCCGACGAGGTGACATAAACTGACCTCCACGTAGCCCCGACTTGACACCAATGGAATTTTTCCTAAGTTTCAGGGACTGTACTTAAATGCAAAATAAACATTTTTTTATTTAACACATCCTTGTTTTAAAAAATATATAATTCTACTTAAATATTTGTTATCGATTTAAAAAAAATAATTGGAACTTGAAAAACAGGAACTGGTTATTGGGTGTTGGCAGAAAAGAAATTGAGCAAAAATTTACGGATTTGATTCGAACATTATTTCTTTATTTATAGTTTCTGTTTTTTTCTTTTCTACACACTTTTCTGTTATATGTTTCAATCATAGACAAACGAGAATATTTATGTTATATAGATAATTTTCTAGTATTGATATTTCTGGTTTTGTATTGTAATTGAGATTAAGTGTTCAGATTTCACTGTTAGATATAGCGGATAAATAATTACCTAAACATTCGCATTATTCTCGCTGGAGTCGCAAATGCACAGACTAGCGTCGCGGCGCTACCGCGTTCTGGCCGCCGGCCGTCGAGTGAAAGTCCTCTCGGCCCTCGGCGTGAATCAGCCCGCTATTTCGGTGTTACCCCCAGCGGACCGGCGCGCCCGCTCTCCGCGCGCCCGCTCCGCGCGCCGCCAGTACCGCGCCGCCGGTCTCCGCCGCACGCCGCCACAATACCGGGAAAACAAGTAAAACTCTTATATTGTCATACGCTTTTGTTTTTTTTTATTTTTCACTTTTTTATCATTCTGTTAAAGGGCCCGGCGTCGGGCGCGGCCTGACCGCCGCCGCTCGGAAATAGCCCGGCGTTCAAAACGAGCGCTATGATTTTTCGCTCGCGTACTTGCCATTTGTCTGGACTTGCGCGTGATAACACGCGGCTACGCGTGTCGTCAAGTAAGGGACACCGATACATTTCGTCAAGTAGATGTGTAAAATGTGAATTATGTGACCCAAATGTATTCCGATGAAATACAATTCTACAAAAAAAAAATTTTAATCCTATTATAATTGCCGATCCGTGTCTCTAGCCCTTTCTTTGTACGTAAATTAAAAAAAAAACTGATACATTACCTTAAAGTGTGAAGTGTCAATTTCCTTTGCAATACAAATTAGGTGAATATGTGACCCTTTTCTTCTGATGGTACATTTTTCAAATAGTAAAACGAAATTGTTTCTGGATTTTACAGCGTCATATTAGTATGATCTTTGTATCTACTGTTAACCGAACTTTTTATAAATAGGTAGAATAACGCTATCTGAGGCGCAAAATAACACCAGGCAAGCTGTTCGGCAAAATTGAAAGCAAGCAAAAAATGGAAGGCTTAAATTCAACACTGGATGTAGATCGGCAGAAGTAAAAGATTAAAAGAGAAAAAAATTTACCCATCAACATTCCTGATGTTATCTGAACATCGCGTCTTAGTACGAGTAAAAGTCTAAACATTAAATACAATAATACTGATCGTGTTATATCGCTAATTAGTTTGTAACATAAATAGAACATTAAGAGTATTTTTAAACATTCAAGGTTGAATATTTTTTAAATGCTTATTTACTACCTGTATATGTTTGGATATTTATGACAAAAACTATAATGAAAGTTAATTTATTACATATATATTTTGAATAATATTATTTCGGAAGCTCAAGAATGTTTTAGAATGTAAAAACGTGTATGAACGTGGAAGGTGTGAAAGATATTTGTCAAGATGTGTAACATTCTAAATATATGAATGTCTTTTGTGTTTTTTTTTATAATATATATTTTGTTGTAAATATAAAATCGGAATATGAATTGAAACATTATATTTCACGTGAATGTGATAAAATTAAGGTCTGAAATGTTTACCATGAATTTATCAAGAAAATATTTTGTCGATGTTCCTCAAAATAATCTTGACGATATGTTTTGTCTCGTAGGGACTGTGCAGAATATATATCGTATAACCCTTTCCATTAAAATGTAAATGTTGCGAATGTGTTTTGGTAGAATATTATAAACACACATCATGTTGGAAATATGATGAATAAACATTGGCAAATTTTATTTTTATACATGGCAAAAAGTTTGTATATATTGATAATATTTCGATTTTTTATTTCAACATCGTAAAAAATCATCCCTCAAAGGAATAAGATTGTGTAATTATCACTTTATATATACCTGATGCTAATCAACATATAAAAATGTGTAAAATATTTTCCTCAGCACACGGGCATGGCCCAGTAAGGCTGGCATTATGAATGCATCCATAGGTATAAGATAATTTTTGTGCAATTTGTTAAAAAATTTAGATCAAAAACTATTAATTGCATATGAGGTAATTCGTTTATTAATATTATGATATTTTTTATATTTTAATAATTACAGATAAAATGACATTATTTTTGTATCCGAATCTTATAGACAGTTGATACACCCGACGTTGCATTGGGTGCACCCCTCTCCCTCCAATAAGTACATTGAGAAGCCGTGAAAAGAACATGTAGTAAGCTGCACTCTTAGTTCATCTCAAACGTCTTAAAATATATATGTATATATATATAAGAAAAATGAATAATTACACGTATTTATAGGACACATCACTTAATTACCTATTTCATATACCTTTATTTTTTAATATCATTAATATCATTAAAGTCTGATATACAAATAAACATTCTTATTTATATTAGTTAGTACACAATCCATTTTAATTTGTTCATTAAAACTTACTTAGGTAGTCAAAACTAATATTAATTTTCGTCTTTAATATTTATCTCACTCGATTAAAATGTCTTATTATATCTATATGTTCTGGCAAAATCCCTGTATATACATATAGAACTGGCGTCTCTTCAAGGTTCGATGGCGTTCATTGTAGATGGTTTCCTTGGGGAAACCCAAGCCGACGTTTCAGCATCGTAACACGTGCCATTGTCAAGGCGTTGCCTCAAAAATATAAATCCGCCCCCTGAAACAGGGTTATTTTTTTTAATGCATTTTGCGGTGAAAAGAGCCCATTATATGTAATATTCTACAACATTATTTTCTAGCAATATCTTTGTGTAATTAATTATGTTCTGAGTTGTCTATATTTGTGAATCGATATAAGGAAATTAATTGTTACGAACTTAGGGCGGGTGTCATGATAAAATACCCATTCTTCTTTCAATTTATGAAATTTAATTTTAAATATTCTTTATAATTTCAACTACCCACTCTTATTCCGAATAGAGTTGTAAATTTCAAATATGAACTGCGAGTGAATAATAATGTGTTCTCTTTAATACAATATATATGTAATATATTCTTCGGAAAAAAAATAGAACAATGCAAATACACCCTTTTCAACGGATTCAAGGTACTTGATGATACATTTTCATTGACAATAATGAATGTTGAATAAAAGTGTAACGTGAAGAAGAATAGTGCCGCGGAGATGAGAATGTGTGCGTGTGGGTATTTGGCCAGAATCTCTCATCGTGTTATGTCTAGCCAGAGCTTTGGCTCGCGGCTATCAGTTTAATGTACCCGGCTGGGCTGTATTTCCTGAATATTGTTGTTTCATAAACATTCTCCGGAACGTAAACACACAGATTCGCCGTTTATATTCACGTCCAATCAATAGTACGCTTTGATTTAGAGCTTTATTAACTCCTCGCTGTCGGCAACGCAGAAACACCAAAAAACGCCTCCTTACGAAAATAATGTATATTAAAATTAGGTTGCAACTATTGCTTAAGATTAAGTTTGTCATCATTTTAGTCTTCAACTACCTTAAAAATAATGTACATTATAAATTAATTAAATATCGTCGATTATATTTTTTTAAATTTATGCCCACTAGTGTAAATCGTTTATTCTGACTGTAATGATTATTGATAACTGATTATTCGTGTATTTTTCTTCGAGCAATGATTGGTACACTTGAAAGTAAACTTCTAATAATTAAATCAAACATTATTAATAAACAAATTCTTTTTTTGCAAATAGTCAAATTTTAAATTTGTTTCCATATCAGTTCCTAATTAGTTACCCACCGCTTATATTTATAATAGTTTTGTTTTTGTCTATGCTTGCATTTTAAATTTTAGTGTACATCATTGTGTCCTGAAGAAGGGAACATTGGTCTTGAAACACGTTGATTTATCAATAAACAGTGGTATATGTTTTCTTATTATTAATTAAATCTTAGTTACCGACCATCATCACATTCACATAACACTTGACACATTAGAAGCAAATTTCAAATAAATAATTTAAAGCATAAATTTATAATTAATATTAAATAAATTCACTTTAGATACATTCCTACAAATGATATAAATAGATATCAATAGTTAATCGGCATATATGTTGTTGGGTGTACGTTTCGCTCTGCTGCGTAGACCACTGCACACACACTCCACGTATTATAAAATAACTAAAAAAAAAATTTAATACGCACACGTATTCTGACATTACTTGTCATTAAAAATGTATATAAAAGAACACATTCTTTTACAGAATTTTTACAGATATTTTTAATACAAATTAAATGTATTAATTAGAAAGATATACAATGAATTTATCGAAAAAATATTGTTATTGCTACCGGGATTCGAACCTGGATCTCTTCCTATCCTATTTTAATTTAAAGTTTCTACTACGCTTTTATTAATACATACAAATATATTTCTTATTGCTGCGTTTAATACTAAATACCCTTAAAACCGTTCTTAAAAAATACACCCTCTCCCTTGTAGCTCCAATAAAATGTTTAGAAATTTTCGAACGAGATATGTTTAAACCACATTTGTGACGCATTTAGCCAGGAAGCCACAGGAAAAACATATTTCTTGTTAAAAATGTTTTAATCTCCTGAACCATTCACTTGACGGTGAGCTAGTTTGAATTTTTAACTTGACCATACTCACGTCTTGACGCGTTGCCAGAGAGCTTTTGAATGATCGCGGACGTTTCGGGCTTTCTTGTGACGGTAGTTGATATTAGTGTCGAGGAGCCGGCAGCTCTTGCAGTGCTTAACTTCAAAGGGATCCGTGGCGGCGAGTTCAGCAATAATCTGCATTGTTGCTCATTACTATATCGATATTGGTTTTAACATGCTTTATTTTATTAATTTTCTCGAGGTTATGATTGGATATTTAATTCCGTTGTTCATAAAAGGTAATTGTAGTCTCGTGTGGACCGTGTGTAATCATGTATTTAAGTTAGTGACACACGATATGATCTTGTGATTCGTATGTATTTAATTTAATTATTAATGGTTATTTATAGTTTAGAATTTTATTTTAAAATAACTTATGTAAAAACAAAAAGCCGTTAGAGAGGTTTAAGTGATTACACATATGCCATATACAAAAGTATCCAAATTTCATCTACATACGTTTGCTATATAAGACATACAGGGTGTAACAGACCTTGTCCACAATATTTTGTTGATGGATACCTGATTAAATTACGAGTCAAAAATGTTCAAGGAATATGTGTAATGTCTGCACCGTTCCGGAAAATATTATTGTTTGAAATTTTTACAAAATCGTGTTAAGTTTTAAGTCTGCGTACTTCGAAATATATATCTTTGCTTCAGACCCTAAATTATCTAAGAAAAATGCCTGATGCACGTCGATTAATTGGTAAGTAAATATTTTCACAAGATTTCTTACGCTTTGTGGAAGTATTTGTGTACTCTTAATCTCGCTCAGTATTCCATCACAGATTTAGATTTTCAAGTGGTGACGGAGCTGCCAACTGATGTCATCCCTTTCTTTTTGTGCGTCTCGAATAGTCCGACGGTGCGTCTTGTCTCATTCCTGCAAAGTCTCGAGATGATACCCAATATTGTATTTTATTTTATTTTAGCGCGACTTTATGTGCATATTTCGGCGCGCAGATTGGAATTAAATATTATTTATCAAAAAAAAAATACTGAACTTATATAAATGTATTGAGTTTATTTTAATGTGTTGAAAATTTGAATAGTAACAATAACTGAAAAGTAGCAAAATAATAAATAAATGAAAACAGAAAAAACAAAACATTTTTTTTAAATGATGAAAATTGTATATATCAAATACGGTAATAATGATTACTTATCTATATGTATATAAAGAAGAGTGTATGTTGGTTTTTTTTATACAAATCTACAATTTTATTCCGAGCTTGATAAAAATATGCACCTTTTTTATCTTCAAAACAAGAGGAAGGTCACTGGTCTACATGAGATGCCGAAAAACCACCCCCATCCCCCTTTCCCATTTCGGTACTACTTGATGAACTTTTGCACACTTGACGTTCAAAATAATATGAAAATTACTGTCTACATCTGATTTCGAAATAAAAACTACTCCTAAATAAAGCATCTTCACTCTGCGTAAAGTCCGGGCAACGCCGGATACTTGAGCTTGTCATATAATAATGCTGTGATTGTGTATGTATAAAATATATATATCATATTGTCCAAATTAGGAATAAGACAGAGACATGCATCGTACATTGCTCCTAGACCATATAAAGTCAATTAAATTAACATGAAATATAAATGTGTACAAAAAATAATTTTTTAATTATGTATTCGACATCTACCTTATTCCCGTGTTCTAATTTGATCAATTTCTTAACATTTAAAAAAAAAAATATTGTTTCACATTTTATTTTTATAGATTTTGATTTTGTTTATATAAATGTCGATAGCCACCCCCATAATTCGCGATCTTTCTTATTTGGGGGTGCACAACTCTATTACGGTATTATGATGTTGAATGCATATAACTTATATTTGTATTCATATCAATAGTTGTTCTAAATAAAAAAATTACGTAACAATTAAATATTAACCTTTTAATGAGTAATATGAATGGGAAAACATGTATGCGCTAGCGTTTTATTAATTGTAAATATGTTATTTCCTTATGTCTGTCAGTTCTAGTCGTATAGCAGCATTAAACAAACATATTGACAACTTTTTGTGTAACATCAACAAATATCTGCTGTCAATTACATCACGTGAAAGTGTTAAGCAGTTATCGCGTCAAACAAAAAAATATATTTTAAAAGAATGTTATAAAAAATATTAATTTTCCATCATTGCCGATTCTAATCGAATAAACTTGCAATCATATTTTTATAATATTTGTTTTCATTGATGAATTACGTTACACCCATTAGATCAAAGAGATGATGGAATCGAAACGGTAGATGTGTGTGAATTAATTTAAATCTTCTTTCTCGTTCCGTTCGGCGTAAATCCGTCCATCCTTCCTAATATAATATGCACGCAGTGTACTTGAGGTGTTAATTTATTTTATCGGTCTGAGTTATTTTTGCGATGAAATTATCGCGGAAATCGGTCCGCGACGCGAGATTCAGTAGAGTCCCACATTTTCAAACGGGAAAATGTTTTCCTTGAACAACATACTCGTCGCTAATCTCCGATCGCGGGAATTTCGATAATCGATGAAGGGAATCATCTGTAATAAGTAGTCACCCGCCGGCTTTATTTATTTACATTTACATTCTTACATATTATACATTATAAACAATTCTTTAAGTATATAAAAATGGAGAACAATCTTCATGTGATGTTCGCTGTCTCCTTAACTAGACCGAAGTCTGTACTAAAGGAGACAGGTTCATCCGTTGTTAGTCATACAAATATGAAATTATTTTTTATTGTACTTTTGTCTTAGTAACCTGACATTGTTTTAATGTTTTCGGGTTTCGCCGGCCATACGCGCGCAACGGTATACCTGTTCAAGCTCAACTTTGGCCAACGTGTGACAATCTCTCAAATCAAATTTGTAATCGACAACATATTTCAATTAATCGAAATAATCACATAATTATGACTTTTTATGAAATGCTTATATCTCGACACGGTTGACATTAGTCGCATATTCCTTGAACATTTTCAATTCGTAATCGTAATCAGGTATCCACCCATACAATTTTTACATCGTGTGTATCTCGCCAAATAAAGCGGTTTGTGTCTTGGCTAAATGTATTAGAGTGAAAATAAATTTCGCAAAAAAAAAAAATCTTGACGCATTCAACTTCGGCCGGTATTGTGAGATAATAATTTAATAAAGTTTACCCTACCGTACGACGACACGCATTTCTGGGATAATATAATATAGATAGTAAACCACAACTAAATGTGCATCACCACAACTACGTTTAATACAATGGATTCTTCTGATCCAATTTTCAGCCACTTTTATACATACACGAATTATGTAGTTTTTTAATTGTTCCATTTTTGTTGGTCTCGCACTAGCTGAATCTTGTGGTCTTTACGCAAAATACGCCGTATTGTGCCGTAACTATAAACCTAAATGTTGTGAACGTTGAAGAATCGATAACTTTGGATCATCCCTTACACTTTCATTTACAGCGGCAATATTGGCTTCACACCGGGAATTTATTTGTGTCACCGGACCTTTTACAATTCGACGAATAGCTCGCTCAGATTGATGTTAATGTCGACAATAAAATTGACGAAGTGCACAGTTAGGTTAGCCGAGTCTGCCGAGTAAACTGATTTTGATAAGTTTTAATAACTTGTCAACATTGTTCCAATGTGAAGCGCTGCATGCTAAAATAGCCGATTGTAACACTAAATACAAATTAAAGATATAAGATCAATTTTATCGAAAAATATTGCTGTTGCGCCACCGGGATTCGAACCTGGATCTCTTCCGATCCGAGGAAAACGTGCATTATCCGATTATGATATAACCAAGACTCGTATGTAACACTTTTCAAATAATACATCTATGATTCTATATATATCTTTCTAATTAATACATTTAATTTGTATTTAAAATATCACAGACCTATGTTTAACTTCACAATAAGAATATGTCCTCCTTAATAAGATTGTAATATTGTATAAAAATAACAATTTTAATAAACATGGCTATTATTTTTATTTGAAATTCTATCACATTAATTAGATAAACCCTGTACGTACATTATTAAACTTTTAGTTTAATTCCATATAACGCGCTGGAAGATTTGTTTATTTATCGTTCCATCTAATTCCTGCAGATTAGTATCTGGAATTCCTTGCCCTTCTCGGCTTGTTTGGGCTCATTTGAATTCGCGCCGGAGCGCGATCGCGGCCCCCGCCGCTTCCTCTTTGCCCATGTCGGTACGCACCACGCGCGCTGTTAGCAATTTCAATTTTTGCGGGCGATTGATACTACAGCGTATGAATAATTGCCGGATGCAAAACTATAACCAGCATACCAGGCAACACCATTCATTTACTACGTATTTATATTTTATTAGCTTATTAATGGACATACGTATTTTTGCATGGCTGTCTGAATGTTTGTTCCTACACCGATAGACTGACTTAGTGTGTGCTAATTGTATATGATTATATCATATTTTCTGTTTTTTTAAATCCTATCCGACACTAGCCACAAGAGTCAGGCAGATGATGTGTGTGAAAAAAGTATATTTCATATTTATGGTCCCCTGTACCATCTAGCACTGGTCACAAGACAATCTGATGAATGGATAACATGTGCAAAAGGAAGAATATTTGTCGTTTTCTGGTGCAGTATTTTTGAATAAATTGCGTTAATCTATTAGAAATATTTCATTTTATTCCATTTTTGAACAGCCGCTATTTCGGTGTAATATGTTGCATCAGGCTGGCTAACGAATTTAGCTGAGATATTAATAAGGTTAATTTTTCAGAATAGTTTGATCGAAATTTGATAAGAACTACGGGAGTTATCATGCGAAATCCGTTATATTTCATGTGTGTATATTATATAGGTATTGTGATATCGACCGGCGCTTTAACAGATAAAAGACGCCGACCCGGTAGACAAAAAACAAAAGATAGCGACTGTATCAAAGAGATGTCTGAAAACTGGTGGATCAGTATTGATATTCGTTTTGTCAAGTGCGGTGTGTAGTGTGTATTTAGTTATTCTTCCTTGGTTTTCTGTTAAATTATCGATATTTGTTAACATGGTAAATTGGAGCAGTTTTACTTTATTACCGTTATTTGATATATACAGTAAAACCTCGATTATCCGGAATAATTGGGACCATGGATAGTACGGATAATATAACATACGAACACGGGAATTCTGAATTACCAAATGACCACATTGTATATGAAAGTGTTTTAGGGTAAAAATTGGTTATATAGCCGTGTATTATTTTACGATTAAAATATTATTTTTAAATGGAAAAATAATATTTTTTTATGCGCTGCTTATGTAAATGTCTTTGATAGCTGGTTCCCAGATTTCCGATTAACAATAAGCATACATATGATATATGAACTGCACTAACCTTTTTAATTTTGCTCTCTTTCTGGTCCAACATTTTTTTTTTTGCTGTCTTATCTTCTTTAGATTTCGACCGACCGAAGCGCGCACTGCTGGTTTATTTGGACCGCTGGACGCGTCGAAGCACGGGTTATAATAAAAATGAAGCCTGTCGATTATCGTCTTTTTAGCCTTCCGAAAAAAGGGCGGCAATATACACACACATGTACATTATTATAAACCAGGAAACCCATTGGTGCCAAGTAACAAGGTGCGTAAACAGGCATATATAATACGTATATATATAGATAAAAAAATAAAAATTTGCGAGTACTTATTTCGTGGTCTCCTGGTCATAATCGATACAAGTGCATTGCAATTTTCAGGAAGTTGTGTCATGAGACCTTTACAAATAAGTATGTATCTAACGAAATCTACGCTAGTAAAAGTATTTGCATCATTATAAAGGTATTTTTTTCATTCTCAATTTTCCTAAATACCGATTTTGATTTTCGAGTTTTGAAATATGTGTATCGTCGTGCATTACATTTTCCCATCATTCTGGTAGCTGTGTTCTTTAAATTAATCAATACAGGTACAGCAAAAGAAAAAAAAAAAAAATATATATATATTGTAATGGGTTCAATGTGTTATATTATATTCATCTCTCTCGATAATTATTATTATAAACGATTGTATCCTGTCTGGACTGACTCTTGAAGACACGTTTTTTTTGACAGTGTCTGTTGACAGGTTCATTGCTTAGCAACCGCTACGACTAACTTCACAAATGTACGTGTTTAGGGGTCTAGATTACGTCGCTGTATGTGTTTAATTGCAGTATGTTGTCTTTCACACATAAACTACGAGTAAAACAGCACAGCACACGTTCACAGCAAATGCAATATAAATTTTAAACGATTTTTTTTTTGCTATGATGGCAAACGTAACGATCCTATGTTTGTATAATTATATTTGAATTTGGAAACATCTTGTTATATATCTTAAAATAAAGTTGTTACTGTACTGATCCTCCGGTATGGAATTAATCTATTTTATAAATTGAAAAAATTGTCTCATCGCCATTTAGAAAACTAATTAAATATTAAAGACAGCAACATTTATTCATGGAAATAAATTGGTCTTCTCCTTTCCTCCATCATGTCAGTGTTGACATACGGTGGTCTCAATCAGATGAGATTCGACTTGTGATGCGTGTCCCTCCCGGTCCTGGATCGCTCTCACAGCTAATTCCAGGTTCTCTCCAACCAGATGCAATGTACCTATCCATCGTTGTGGCTCTTTTCCAGGTCTTCTTCGGCCCAAAGTTGTACACGGGATAATCTCCTTTTTTAGGCTATCATATTGACATATAATGTAGCTGAAGAATTGGAACAATCTTTTATTTACTGTTGTACAAGGCGCGTTTTTTAAGCAAGTACCGTTACCGGATATTCTCCCGGTGTAGCGCTGCGGTTGCGATGTTTTACGCATGCGCAATGGTTCTCTTCATTCGTTGACTCCACCACATGCAACGTTTGAGACATTCTCTCATCTTGTAGTGATTGGTTGAAATGTTCAATACAATAGATCAGCCCGCCAACTGTGAAATACGGTCCGTGGTTCGTCTCTTGAACGCACGAAACATGAAACCGGCTGACAATCGTCGCAAAGTGTGTCCTGATTTGGCGCCAAATGATTTTAATATTTTCCTTCATCTGACGCTGTTCTTTGGTGGCAAGCGTTTTGATGACGATTACGACAGACATGGTTTTCATCGCAGGCGGCGTCGTTCTATAAAATTGGCGCCCCGTTATGACAAGTGGCGACTCTGTTGACAAGTTGTTGAAGGTGTGCAGAGTCCGAAGACAATAATGTGTTGTAAAAATGATGTTGTGTTTCTTTAAAAAAAGGCATTCGTGTGTCGTTCTGTTCGCGGGATGCGTAACATCCTTCTCCAGCAATACATTTTGAAGGCATCTATTTTATGCTTGTCACTATTGCGATCATAATTTTTGTTAATTGCTGTACGTCACTGTTTTTCTATATTATCGTAATTTGGATCATAGCTAGTTATTTGCGATTTCTAATTTCATTCCCACTGGTCACCACTGTTCGTGATCAAAGCGTCCAAATCAATTTCCTAAGCTACCTCACTCATTATCGTGATGCATCAGCATGATCCACAACCAGTATTTTAGTTTTACACTGATTTATGATACTAATTTAAAAATAAAACAATTTATGCACATAATATTTTTCACTTTTGTTATTTTGCGATTGGTGCCTTTTCAGTATATTATTCAGATTTCTTCATAAAATTCAATATAACCTATTAACCAGGGGCGTGCACTCTATACAATCAAAAAAGCTGTGCATAACTATAATCATTGCAATATAAATGTAAATTAAATATTATATATTAAGTATGTGAATCTACGCAAAAATAATTCTGTTCTCTTGTTAACGTGTTAACTAAAACCGTATAACTAGTGGAAGAATTTAAAATTAACAAATAAAGCTGCGCATGTGTTTTGTCGCAATATCTGTCCCAGATGCGTGCGAACCAAACGCAAGTCTCGCACCGCGCGCGGTGGACGTGCACTTCGCTTTAACAGACGTGTTGCAAAACGCCACAAGTGTGTCTTTGAAGCGGACTTGACTGTATAAATTCTAATACACTTTAAACGTGGTTATATTTTGTATTATAATTTAGTTTAATACCATGAAAAACTTTCCAAGAAGAATAGTAATAATACATATTTTTATTTATTATCTTTGTTTTATGACTAAAATGAGTTTAAATACATCTACCGGTTTCGAAAAATACCATTTTCTTCTTCAGGATGTCATAACTAATTATGATATTTATAATTAAGTTAGTAATGACATCCTGAAGAAGAAAATGGTATTTTTCGAAACCGGTAGATGTATTTAAACTCATTTTAGTGGTTAATAAAACAAAGATAATAAATAAAAATATGAATCTTAACCACAAAGATAACATTGTTGATTTTAAAAGTAGTAATAATACACACTCAAACAGGTATACTGACACAAACGCATATTTCTGAAAAAGTGAATGATGAATACAACCTCTAATAATAATTTACACCATCGATATTAGCAGCACAACCTAAGTCCATGCCTAATGCACCCCGCTGCTATCAACCTAACCCAATAACCTAGTCGTATATTTTATAAATATTTATTATTGCTTACAAATATAATGATTACCTATCCGTGTGCCTCGTTTGCCGAGCTATTTCAAATTAATGGATCTTTACGACTACTGCTAGTTAAACTGTGACTTCACGTCCAACTAATGAGCCGCAGAGTCGCTGGCTCTCCGATATAACAAATGACTTGCAGGGTTTTGAATATTGGCGGACATTTTTTTGTAAATTTCATTTGTCGCTATAATGGGAATTGGCCGTGTTTATCGATTTCGTATTTCCACAACGGCCGGCACGCGATATGACAACTTTTTATAATGTAACGGATTCCGCGTAAAGTAGGCTTCAAATTATTCGTTACGTCGTTCAGTCGTTAGCTCTGCAGTCTTCCGTCGAAACAACATTTAATTATTACGTTAGAAATTATGTTGATTGTCTGATATTTACAAATATTTTTCTTCCTACTAAAATATTGGAAACGCTCGCGAATGATAGTGTGTTTATTTCTTGATTACTTAATTAGTCGAACGGGGAAATAAATTTGACTAAGTAGCGTTTAATTTGGATATTAAAATGCTTTACTGCGAAGTGTGGAATGTCAGGAATTCTTTTTATTAGAATTCAATTACCCCACGATGCATGTTACATTAATTTTAATTGTGCTGTATCGATTAAAATACATTCCTTGGACGCGTCCTCGCCTATTTGAGAATTCTGCTGAACAATTTTGTTTTGATGTACGTGTACATCGACTGTTTAGTGTTAACTGGGTGTAGCTGCAAAATACGATTTAAAAAAATGCCTATAAATTGAATGTTTATTTACTGTAATAACGATTTAATTCGTAGGCAATTGAGGTGCTAATCTTATTGGGTTTGCCTTGGTATTTTGTATTTTAATTACCAATTTTAAATAAAACCTCTAGTTAATAACATATTTATACAATTTAATTGGAGGTTGGATTTATTCAATCGAATTTTTATATATGATACATAAGTTAAGAGTTGCGGTGTGTGGTCAATATTTTGAAATTAACCGTATACTTTATTAAAATTACAGCGGAATTAATGGAAATTAAATATATGTCTTGTAATATTCTTATTGTATAGATCTGTGATATTTTAAATACTAATGCAATGTATTAATTAGAAAGATATACATATAAAATCAATTTTATCGGAAAATATTTTTGTTGCTACCGAGATTCGAACCTGGATCTCTTCCAATCCGGGGAATGTCCAATCGGTATAGTATAATCGGATAATGCAATCCACTGTGTGGATATTACATAATCGGATAATGCACGTACGTACGTAGACATATTTGAAATCAAAATAACTCATTTTGATTGTATGTTTTTTTTCAATTTCAATACTTTTGTATGTGTTTCTAGAATTTTTTTATCTTATTCTAATTAGTTTTTTGTTTTTGGAATCTCGCTCATTCTCCACCAAGATGGAACGTTCGGGAATTGTGAATAACGAACCGGATCCAATCTGACAAATTGTTCGATTGTTTTACCCGTTTATTTCCTTTTAATTAGTCTATGTGTTTTTTAGAATTCCCGCGTCTCGTTGTTTGTTAGATCACTAACGAAATGACTAAAAAATTAGACAATTCTCTTATGTTTTTAAATACCTCTCGTGTAAACTGCGTTGGAAATACATGTACTTAAAATGTTAATTATTGATTAGCATTTAAGAGCTAAAGAGCGTACGTATCCTATTTACTGATGGTATCATCTTATATACACGGTATATAACTACATGACTACTAGGTTAGACTACCGAATGCGATATAAGCTTTCTCTAATTCCCAGCATCATTCAAAAAACATCAAGTAATTAAGTCATTACCTAGTCTCGAGATGAATCCACAATCATGACGTTGCAAGTAATTGGATTATACGGTCCCAACATGAATCCACATCAGGACATTTCAAGAAATTGGATTACCCAATCCCAACATGAATCCATATCAAGACATTGCAAGTAATTGGATTTCCTAATCCCAATAAGAATCCTCAATTAGGATATTGCAAGTAATTGGATTACCCAGTCCCAACATGAATCCGCATCAGGACATTTCAAGTAATTGGATTACCCAATCCCAACATGAATCCATACCAAAACATTGCAAGTAATTGGATTACCTAATCCCAATATGAATCCACATCAGGATATTGCAAGTAATTGGTTTACCGAGAAGCAAGAATACAATTAAGAAAATAAAAACATACATATAATTTGTACTAAATTTTTTTCTAAATCAGATTTTTATAATCACCAATTTGATTATGTCCTATTCTTATTTTGCAAAATTAAGTAGAACTTACAATCAAATTGTGCAGATTGTAGCTGAACTCCCATTCAAAGAATCGACTTAGACTCTACCGAATCATTTTTAACTTACGATCAGATTACACAGAATCATGTTGAATTTAGAATCAGATTCTGTCGTTCTTCTCTTCTCGTATGAGTTAGCGTTTTGGCGATTGTTTTGTCAGAGCCCGTGAGAGAGTTTTCGATGCTCGAATTGCGTAGAACTTCGGTTGAACCTTTGTTCCCAGCGGACTCATTTGACGTGAGCTCTAATTGGTTACACTTTTCATAAATTACACGAACATCTTCTTCATTAATCCGCCAGATTGGTGTGTGAAGCGCTAACTGCGGGCTGCCCGCTGTGAGATTCACGTTTTAAAATAATTGTATAATCTTTTACCGCATTTTAATGGTTTTCGTATTGAGTATTCGGATTTTTATATACCTCTTCGGTAATTAACACGAAATCGTGCTTTATTTAATAATTACGCACTTAAGGGGGCAAAAGTAACACAAGATATGATGAATAATGAAATTCAAGCTCAAACAGCAAGTTCCAAACCACACAATTAAAAAACTCATATAAATACAAAACAAAAATTGTTTCATTTATTTATTTTTCACTTCACCTTGTTCACTTCATACACCTCATTTACACATCATAATTTCGGTCGCCGAGTATTTTAAACTTTTTATATTTTTTTCATCATCATTTTATATAGTCTACTGTATATAATACAGTAACATACTAGTGTAGCAGACAGGGCACCAAATAATATGTTTATTTTGCCAAAAATCTTAGCAACAATGCGCTACTGAAATTCATATTATGTAACGTAACATTTTTGTGTCAAAAATACTATAAACTAATATATATTATTATTACTTTTAAAATTAGCAATATTAACTTTGTGGTTAAAATTAATATTATTATCTTTGTTTTATTAACCACTTAATTGAGTTTAAATACAATTAAATAGAATTTGCTAATCATTTGATAGAAAATGGTCATGGTTTTGATAAAAAATTGGGATTGTCAATTTTGCATATAAACGGTGTTGGTCACAAATTAAATAATTTGGAATCGTTGGAGATAAATAAAGCGTGTAAAACTAATCAAAATATTATAAACAACCAACTAAATTTAACTACGAGTCCCATTCTAAATTTTTTTCCTAAAATTATTCGAGTAAATTTGTATTAAGTAACAATTTGAGTTAGGTTAGGTTAGGAACAATACTAGAAACTAGAAACAATAATATATGTTTTAGTTAGTTATGACACCCTGAAGAAGAAAATTGTATTTTTCGAAACCGGTCGATGTATTTAAACTCAATTAAGTGGTTAATAAAACAAAGATAATAAATAAAAATATATTATTATTATTTACTGTATGTTACTGGAATATTGGGTCATTCATTTTATATGTATGTATACGATGATAATGTTGGATTATTTATACTGTTAATAAATATATGTAAACTAACCGATGTTTTATATTATATAATTTATGCACATTGCACCATGATTATCATCATTGGTTCTACAATTGTGGTGTTATTTAATTAAAAAAACATAAAGATTCGGCCGAAATAAAAATAGAAAGAGAAAAAAAAATGTAGTGAGAGTGTTGTAGAACTAGTGAATTATTAGTGTAGGCACTGTAGAATGATTATGTTAGAATGTTGGATAGCCATGCTTCTGAATGATCTCTACCCGATTGGATCATATATTGGGTCCATATTTGTGTAATCTTATTGGAAGTGAACAATTTCCAGTTGGTGCTGAGTGTGTTGTACAGTTTCGGAGCTAAAAACATGTAGAATCTTTGATAAAATGTCGTTGTTGCTCTCGGAACTGGCGTGTAGATGTTCGTTGTTTGTCTTGTGTTGTGTCTATGATTTATTGCTTGCGGTGAGTTGTTGTTAACATGGAAATATTGGACGAGTCTCAATATGTACATTTGTCTTATGTCTAGGGCATTACACTCTTTAAATATAAGATCTGATGCATATCTAAAAGGACGACCATTTGTTACCTTAAGAATTGTCTTTTGTGCTCTTTTAGCCGAATCTAATATTGTTTTTGCTACTCCTCCCCAAACTATATACATTGCATTATATTACACTATTGTTGTATAAATGTATTTTTTATGGAAGTAAACCGTTGCTAAGTTTTATTATAAAAATTACAAATATTACGAGGTTTTTACCAAGTGCATTAAAACAGCAATCCTCGCAGGCTTCTCGATCTAAAATAAAACACTGCCTTCGTTCGCCTGCATATTTTTCATTGCGATTAAAATATAAAATGCGAAAGAAATAAAAAGGTTCGCTTTTTATCGTTTCGTTATGTTGGCGCCTGCACGTGACCATCGACAGTAAAGTAATTTTAGAAAGGGTGGTAAACCTCACGGTGTTGTAATGTTTCACGGTGACCGTGTGGAAGCTCGGCACGGCGCCTGTGCGCAGGTGACGGGCACAGCGCGCGCGGACTGCTGTCGGATGGCTCGAGCGATTCTGTCTCACCACTTTCTGCGGTTAAAATTACACCCATTTTAAATTTGATTGAGATCAGCGAGCCCCTTGTTAAATTAAGAAAAATTCAGTATACTCGGATCAAACCAGTACCGTTTTGTTGACATATGGGACCACCTCTGCAACAGCAATTTACATCTTCTTGGGCATCTGATGGCATAACAACCATATAAATTAAATAAACATTTCTAAGTGAGTTTTCCTACAACAACATTGTACATCATTCAAGATGACCGACAATTCATCAACATTTGTAAAAACCGATATACAGTGTTATTGCAGGGGATTCCATGGCCACATTACTCGTGTACACATGTGCGACTCTTAATTTAGTCAGGTATCCATCGACCCATAAAACATTGTTGACTAGTTCTGTTATACCCTGTATATATATTTCATTTCTCCACTCAATAGAGTACACCTGTACATAAAATGGTTAAATACGAGGGTGGTTTGATAAGTAACTTGATTTGATATTAAAGAAAACAATTCGAGTTTTGTAACATATTTTATTTTTCGACATAATCCCCTCGAAGTGCAACACACTTGCCCCAACGTTTCTCCAGGCGATTCCTTCGCAAAAATGTGTTCACTTCCTGTATGACCCCTTCATTTCACTCAAATGATCGTCTTGCCAGGAAATTTTTGAGTTTCGGGAGTAGATGGTAGTTGATGGTAGGGAGCTAGATCTGGTGAATAGGCAGGATACGCAAGCAGTTCAAATGCAGCTCGGCCAAATTTTTACTCAGCGACACGCCTTGAATACACCGGTGTGTTGTCACGGTGTAACACCTTTTTTTTGGCCATTCCCTGGCGTTTCTCTGCTATTGACGCCTTTAATCGGTACAAAAGTGATGCATAGTATTCTCCGGTAATGCTTTTCTCCTTTTCGAGGTAATCGACAAAGAAAAGAGTAAAATAAAATTATGTAGCATGCCATCTATTAGTATGCGAACCATACTGATAGATTTGGGTATGGGTGACACGTTGGAGCTTCTTAGGTAGGTAGACCGGCCTGCGTAGGTGGGATCTCCACCTACGCGCCTATCTCTCACTCTCCATACCTCGTGTTTTTAATGACTGGATCCCTGAGTGTCTGCTTTAAACTACTGCACCTTAAGTTTCTATGTATATGTAAAACTATGTATTCTATGGATTTATGTTATATTTTTTTATAAATAAAGACAGCACTAAATTTAAATTTAAATTTTACAAAAATTGCTAATAACTACATTGAATTTCTTTTATTTTTTCGTTTTATAAACTGCATAAACTTGAATATGTTATTGAATTAAAGTCGCGTTTATAGCTTTGATGAGTGGGACCGACAAGGAAGCCCTAGCTTCTAAACCGGTTCCGGGAAAGGGTGGGTCCCCCCTCTCTTCCAACTGTCTTTTATTAAGCATGCTAACCAAAATAGTTATCAAACCACCCTCGTATAACAACTATAAAGTCATTCTAGATATTAATAAAAATCGTTCGCACCTTTACGGTAATATTCTTCTGTTAATTTTTAATTCCGTAGAATTTGAATTCTTTTGAAATTTCGATTGTATAAACCGTTCCAATTGACTGAGTTTTCCTTCCTAGAAAACTAAACTTGTGCCGCGAAACAAGTCTATTGTTGAAACTAGTTCCGTATATTAACATATCCCACCTTAAGTGACACAACAATGGAGTTTGTGGGCGGCTCGATTTCCCGCCCTTTCTGCGCGATGGCGGTCGGCTTTTCCCGCGCAAACCAGGCAGAGACGTCGCCGGCTAGCAGGAGTCGAACCCTCCGCTAGATGGCCTACCCATTATTCGCCATTGTGTGTGTTGCGTAGAATTTGACTTTATTAATTCACGAAAAATCACTACAAATTTCGTCACGTTTCTTTTGTATCTTAGAATCGATGTATTGGAATATTTCATTACGAACTGTATCTATTTTATAAAGCGCACACTAATACAATTGTTCATTTAAAAATAACAATTGTATTAGTGTGAGTAATACACATGGTAACGGTGCATTGATGCCGCTCTGCGTTTTAATTGGTCAGCGTCGTTTGTACGGAATGTTAGAATTTGGTCAATTAGGAAAGTTTATATTCATGTTCATATCTGTTAATTTTTTCAATTTGTCAAGTTTCAAGTTTCTAATTTTCATGTTGTCTTTTTGTATTATTACCAACATTTATCTTAGTCGAATGCATTTGTTGTTTTTTCCATTTTTATATATATATATATATATATATAACTATGTACCTACACTAAAAAAACCATATATTTAAAATAAATATTCCTAAAAGCATTGTATGTAAATCTAATAAACCATTTTTTCTCTGTTCATAAATATACTTAACCCTTTTTCTATCACGTATACACGGCAATGGAAAACATAAAATATAATATATATCGTAAAAAAAAAGTTTTACACGAAAATTTGAGCTCTGCATGTGTTGTGTCTTCTATTTCCTACGAGTTTTTCGGCAAACCATGTATTTATTTAATATTTATAAAATTAATATTTAAAAAAAAAAAGGTATACATATTTTTGAAACGGCCTGTTACACACACTAATACAATTGTTCTTTCTAAATGAAAACTGGTCTACCAAAGAAATTTGATGGAAATATAATGCGTTCATAATGTAATAGTACTAGTTGCTAGATTCATACATATGTTAGTTGGCTGGTTCGTCAGTTGCAACGTTACCATTCAAACATTCATTGTTTTAAAACCATTTTTACGCTAGTTTTAATATTATACAAGGGCTGTATGATAAGTACTCGAATTTTCGTATATCATTGTTTAACTCCATCTTTCGAACGACGCCAGCCAAATCGGGAGTCATCGTCGCAACAGATGCCTATTTTGCTGTGTTCGATAAATCATATTTTTGGATGCCTTAAAAAGGTTGGAATATCGCTGGTTTAAGTGTATCGAGCTGAAAGGGGACTATGTTGAGAAATAAATAAAAAATAATAATTTAAAATGCGTTTTCTTCCCTAAAACGGGTTTTTTTCGTGGAAAATAAAATACGCTACCTTCTTTGTGATTAAACCAAAAACATCAATTGAATAAATATTTTTTCGTCACCGACACACAATTTGTTACGTCACAATATTGTTCTAAGCACAATTCCCAATTCTATTCACTAAAACCACAAACACCGAAATCTCGAAAATTATTGTAGCATTTTTTAATATCTACAAATCTTACATTCCCTTCTACGTCCATTTTCTAAGTTAAATTTTCTGTTCAAAAACAGGTAATGCCGTTCCGTTCCAAAGGTAAAAATGGAACCAAATAAATTTCATTACCTTAGTCAGGTTTGACAGGACTTGGATTCTACCCCCTAGTTGAGTCGGTGTACACTGTTGCCTATCTGAGTACATAAATTCTTGTTATCAGTAGTTGGCGAACTATTTCGGTACCAAATTTCCAAAAATAGCGACGAGCTTAATTATTTCTATTTAGGGATTTTAACACGATAAATTTACAGATTCGTATAGAAAAAATCTTCATTAATTCAGAATGAATGAATATGTATAATTGTGATTTTTTATCATATATATTTTTTTATTTTAAAAGTCAGTGACTAAATGTTGAATTAAGTTGTATCAAAATTTAATTCTGGACTTCTCCTAGAGTGTACTATTCAATCATAGGCAGACTCATCGCAACATAAACCTAAAACTAAATCGCTTTCAAAAATGGAATAATAGATTTATCAATTTTAAAAATATATAGAAAATTCCAAATTTGGCGTAAACGTAATCGGTTGATGTAGGGGAATGGCAACAAAATATTTTTTCGATAAATACATTTTTTCTGTATATCTTTCTAATTTAAGATATCATCTTAATTTATTTGTTACAATTGGATGTATCGTGTATCCAAAAATTCAACTACACCAAATATATTTTGTATTTGAATTAGATCGTTTCGGAATAAACTCTCATTCCTTCGACAATACTCTCCGCCCGCTTTGTATCACATCGTTAACTCGTATACAGAAAATGGTGATCGGCACTTTTCTCCTAGAACGTGAGGGATTTAGTATTTTGCCTCCATAAAATCTGGACATATGTGATTCGTCATGGTAGCCATTTCCTGTTTCCTCGGCGTTCTATACAGATGCACGTGTTTATCTTCGAGATGGAAACGATCGGTTTCGCGCAAGTCAGCAAATAATCTCCCCATTCTAAATTTATTGTATTTTCCGACATATTTAGCCACATGGAGTCCATTTTGGATTATCCATCAATTTTTGTAACTGATTGGTCAAAGTATTGATATTATTGTCACCTTTTCTTTTTTTTGTAAAGAACAGTATTTTTAAAGTAATCTCATTTAATAGATTAAAAAAAAAAACAATTTGCACTCATTAAAAGATGTATTACGTGGAATTTCCCATTCCATTATGTATCCAAATCAAGAGCAAAGCGTTGCAATACAATAGCAGGTCATGTTGTGCGTGTAGCGAGCGGATTGTTTATTTAGTTCTCATGATTCAATTGGGTACGCATTTTTTTTCCAGTAATTTATATATTTAAAACATACAAAAAAATATTTCATTAATGCAAAGGTATATTTAAAATATACAAAAAAATATTTGTGTAATATTTAAAACATCCAATTAATTTAAGTAGTTATTTATTTACAACATTTAAATATGTCCAAGAACACACACTTACTGGATTTTCACCTACAAAGGCAATGTTATTAAACAAATAATAGGCATCTCATAAAGACGAAGCTATTTTATATTAATTGAAAAATGTGGAAGTGTGGGTAATTACAGGGTTTACGACCTGTCTTCGGCTGGCATAAGTGATTACTTTACACCATTCACCATTCCAGCCAATCAACCTCCATATCTATCAATTTTTTTAAAGTTGTACATATGTTAATATGTCGAATCACTTCGAATACCACTACACTATCGCCATCTATGGACTAAATTTGATATTCATTTTCCCTGAAACAGCATATATGTCACAATGAGAATCTAATTATTTTTTGAAATTATTTAACGCAATATTCTTTATCTGTAAAATGTGTAAGTATGGGTAATTACAGGAGTTACGACCTGTCTTTCATGTTTTCCATTAATAAAAAAATAGCTTCGTCTCTATGAGATATCTATTATTTGTTTTGTAATTTATTTATTTAAGATATCCAATCTTCTGTGATCAGTTTTCAGAGCGAATCTGCCGCGTATATCTGCCCATTGCAGGGTCCATCATCAGGGGTGATGTCAGAGCCAGAAAGATCAGATATGCAAGGCACATTAGCCGAGAAAACTACACAAAAGATTCTTAACGGCCTTGAAAACCTAAGAACATTTTTAAGATATTCAGGGAAAATATTTTTAGGTATTTTTACAAGTAAATGCTAAATTTGTCATTTTTTAGGATTAGGCTAATCTAAATTTGGCGACTAAATGTATAGTTTTCCATGTCAGTGAATGCGAGTGTATGTGTAAACATCGATATATACGTCTGTGTGAATTAGGTAGGGGGAGTGTATCGATTCAATACTGAATTTTTATGCAAGAATGTTTGCCAGAAATTAATGGATAAAAAAATGCGAGTCATTCGAAAAATCCGCTATTTCTGACTACTGTAAGGCAAATACTCGCTCCAGTACTTCTTACATCGGATCGGTACAATAAAACTAAATGGCCTTGCCCGTCACGCCCGGTAAACATCTCAATTTTATTCAATTTCATGTCTCATGGTGCCTTCTGGCGCCAAACTCCGCTTCTATCGGATCCCAATCCCTGGACTCTGATTACGCCGGCTAAGTGTGCGGTGGATTATCGATATCATCATTCTTGAGACTCGGCGCTGTTTACGCTCGGAGCCTGGGCCGACCCTGCGACCGCTCGGATCATAGGCGTATCCGTCTTCTCTGAAATTACGACCCTAATTTATTTCTTATATAAATACTTGTTTCAGCTATTTATTATGGAGTATCTACTTTATACCCTTTGTGCTGAGAGTTAAGTGAAGTGTCAGCGCTTATAATCACGCCAAATTAAATATCGACTCTTTTTAGGTAAATTTTTTAATTAACTTTTTGATTCCGACTAGTTAGTTTCCTAGTTCCTTCGCAAGGGCGGAACAAAACTAAATAATTAATTCTGTAATTTAGATAGATTACGATAGAAATACTACTGGTGTATAAATTAAAGGTCTTATGATGTGAAAAATGTAAATGCTTATCAGATTTCGATCGACATTTCTGATAAATATCTCGGTTCGTTAGCCAGCTTCACTGCCATCTCCGTTTCATTTAAAAAAATGGTAACAAAAATAGCAAATATTCTTTTCTTTCCCACACATAAAACAAATCTTTTTGAATTTCTCAATTTATTCAATCTATGCACATGCTATTTATTATTTATCACAATAATATTAATAATATTAATAAATTTACAATCTTGTTCCAGGAATCTCTTGACTTTTAGATCGATTATACACATTAGTTTAATAAGATGACGTATTTCTTTAATAATGGTACAATACAGTACTGCGTATATAATTATCCATTTATTTTAATGTTGATTGTAAATTTGCAAATTAATGAACGGTAAAATAACATTAACCATTAAAAAGCGTATTTAAAGTTTTAGTGTTAATTAAAAGTTAAAATATTAAAAAGGTTAACGTTCCATTATGATATGAACGTTATTAATTTGTTATAATCATATTATCTTATTATATTGTCGTTGCCTCGAGTGATCCCGCCTACCGAGCTCATAAATTCTCTCACTGAAGACACGAAGCGACTAATTATTACTTCATATTGCCATGGTTAACTCGGCGTATAATTTGTATATATTTATTCTATGTTCAATATCCACAAGACATGCCATGAATGCACTGTAGTCTAACATCTAGCGATGATTCCTACTTTTGTTCTGTTAAGATTGAAGCAATAATATCACTGGATTTATTTCACTGTGACAGTAGTATTTTATCGCGGATCATTGTTATCTTCGGTCTCCCTCGGCTATCTGCCGTCTCATCTTTATAATCAGCGAGTGGACCCGGTGGCCGTGTGGGAAGGCCAACGTCGCGTGCGACGCTCCGGGGTTCGATACCCGACTGCTCCGTATAATAACTTGTCAACTTGGCAGAGGGCGGTTCAAGCCAATTGGCGTTAGCAAATATATTTATGAAATGTCATCTTGCTCCATTTTAACAGCTGTAAAGATTGTACTTTTGTCGAATATATTAAATTTTACGTTACCAGCCAACCGCTTCAGTCGACAAGAATTGGTAAAGCAACAATTTTTGCACACTTCATTTTAAGGTTTCCAATAACCAATAAAGTTACATGAACAATTTATTTTATTTGGTTTTATTTTATATATTAATGAATAATCAAAAAATATTATAATTTTATGAATGAAATTTTATTAAAATGATAATTATTAGTACTAGGGCATTTTAAAACTGTTGTAGAATTTATACCAAAACCGGAATCCTCGCGGTTTTGATAAAGCGACACCTGGACTATTTGCTAAGTGGACGCTCTACTGCTCAGGTTTCTTTCGCTGTTCTGCGATAATAATAATAATGGATAATTTATATAGCGCCTTTTTCGTAAAAACTTTCACCTCGAGGGCGCTTATTCAATGTTACAATAATTCGGCTTCAAGTATTCAAGCCAAACTGTCAAAAATGCGTTACACAAACAAATCCGCTTGCTTCGTAATATGTATGCTATTCTGTGCATTATATCCATACGCATTAAAGGAGTTTTTTGTACGTTGGCTGCTGTTAACTAATGCGTATACAATATTCGAATACCTTATGCGCGAAAGTCAAATACTTTCAAACATTATGGATACAGAATAAATGATAGAATACACTGTTGCTGATATCTGTGTATTTACGCAATTCGTAAATGTTCGAAAGTTGAGAATGTATATGTATTTAGACTCGCTCCGTACGCGCCCCGTGTTGTAGTGTGTGTTATGACTGGTCTCCAAAGGACGGGTCGAATTTATTTGTAACAGTGCTGTTTTCGGCTACAAACAAAAAGTCCAAAGCTTTTTGACTCTAAAACACAAAGAGGGATGCAGAGTATCCAAAGCGTATATGAAGCGATCGCGTCTGCTACCTACATGCATCTCTCTATTAGTATCATTTATCCTACAAAATCGTCACAAAAATTGACGATACGGCACCTAAAAGTATAGAAAGAATAGTCAGTCTTTGTTCTGTACGTAATAAGTGTACTTAAATATGGGTGTTAAAATCATTAATACATATTATTTTTGATAGATCGTAGTTTCTGGATCATATAATTTACAGATATGAGGGTCAAAATCTCCGAGATCCAATGTGATTATAATAACCGAAGCCTACTGTATGCATCGCCAACACCACATTTCCAGAGCGTGTATCCTCTTGCGCCCTCGTTCTTCTAGAGTCCATGGGATGATGAGAGTTCTAACCAGTCTTATTTTTATTATATAAATAAATATATATATATTTTTATTTTTTATCTTTGTTTTATTAACCACTAAAATGAGTTTAAATTTAAATTTTATACAAATAATAGTATAGGAAATTTACTCATAAATTCTAAAGACAAAGATGATAAATTTAACAATTCTGGTGTCTATAAACTTAGTTGCAAGGATTGTGCTGCATTTTATATTGGTAAAACGGGTAGAAATTTTAATATAAGAGTAAGGGAGCATTTGAGATGTTTGAACAATAGTGGGTTTTCAGAATTTGCTAATCATTTGATAGAAAATGGTCATGATTTTGATAAAAAATTGGGATTGTCAATTTTGCATATAAACGGTGTTGGTCACAAATTAAATAATTTGGAATCGTTGGAGATAAATAAAGCGTGTAAAACTAATCAAAAAATTATAAACAACCAACTAAATTTAACTACGAGTCCCATTCTAAAAATTTTTCCTAAAAATTATTCGAGTAAATTTGTATTAAGTAATGATTTGAGTTAGGTACTAAAAATAAAAAAAAATAAAAATTATTATTTTTTTTTTTTTAAAAATAGATTCTGTCAAAGAAACAATATATGTTTTAGTTAGTTATGACATCCTGAAGAAGAAAATGGTATTTTTCGAAACCGGTAGATGTATTTAAACTCATTTTAGTGGTTAATAAAACAAAGATAAAAAATAAAAATATGAATCTTAACCACAAAGATAACATTGCTGATTTTAAAAGTATAAATATATATATATGCTCATTGTTTCTGATGGCAACCATTTCATGACCAGTGAATATGTGTAACATTTTTCACATCATGGTTGTCGGTACTGATGATGTTACACAATAGGTGATGCTTTGTGTAGGTAATTTATTGTTTATCTGCGTGTAATAATAAATATCTATATATAGGTTGTGTGACGGATCTCCTTTATCGTTTTTATTTATTTATGAGATACATAGCCTACTGTATGCACATCCTCTTCAGTTGTTTTGAACCTCCCACTTCGTCAGTTCGCCACGACTGTTCCGTTACAAGTCCTGGTAAACAATCATCAGTGCTTTAATTGCCCTCATAATTATTGGTAGATTATTGTGGTGCGGCCAACATACTGTAATAAAGCTATTACAATATTGTGGAATGCAGTCCTGTCGCACGCCATCGGTAGTGAAATATCATCCCATGCGTCCCATAGATTGAGAAGCGGTAGATAGATCATCTTTATTATTACACCAGTATCTACGCGCTTCGTATCGATATCGTGCGAATAGCTTATTTAGACGTTTTTCGATACTAACGTATCTTCGTCAGGACGGGCGAGAGGTCAACCTCCAATAAGTTAGACAAACCGACCGACACAGTTGGCAAATAATCAAACAAGGCCCACGGTTGCCGAGTGGAGGCCAACAGTTCGTGCTGTGGAAGCAGAATGGAAGATCGCGATGCTCAGTCACGAGTACATCGACCGAGAGAGAGATACAAAATGATGATATTTCACCAGTTCAAAATTAAACTAGTTCATCTAAATCTAGTACAGTCTTGTTTGGATATAACGACATTACCTAACGGACGGCACTTTCATTCAAAATTCACCGTTTTTCATATTGTACAAGCAAATTGTTCTGTGATTATTTGGTCACTTATATTTTTGCTTGTAAAATGTGATTTTTATAATATTTTATCTAAGGTACCCCACAATTGTGATATATTCAGAGTTTTCGTGTTACGTCCGATATGAATCAGAAATTAAGGCTCTTGATTCCTATGTCTGTTCATATGAAACTAAACCTATTTCACACCACTATTCAATTTTTAAAATTATATTATTACATATTTGAACCCATTCTTCATTCCTAAATTCTCAAAAATTCTATAATTTTATTCCCAGTAAAATATCTAAAAATAAAAATTTCACAGCGAGACCAAAACTGACCACGAAAACCAGGTAAATTTTGTCTGTGCGTGAAAGGAAAGCCATTTTTTGATACCCCGTTAGGACCTACTTTTATTAACCGAGTTAGGATTTTTATTAATTTTTGATCAGCCACCATTTTTAAACAAGTTGACGGATCGGGCTGGCTAACGAGCTTAGCCGAGAAATTTTTCAGAAAAGTTTGATTGAAATCTGATGAGAACAATGAGACACAAAATCCGTTACATGTTTTAGATGTATACATGTTTTAGTCTATTTCTCTCCTCTACCTACAATGCTCAATTAATAGTGATGGTTATACTGTTATTTAAACCGTTATTGTGACTGTGATTATATTCAATTGTAACGATTATTGGTAACTGATTATTCGTAATTCTTCAAGCAATCGCTGGTACACTAGAAACTCAATCTCAACAGTCATGTATCATCAGGCTTAAATCTCAGTCACAATCATAGTCACGTTAACGGTTTAAATATAGTTTTACTTTTACATACGTTCAATTGTCTTAAAATGCTTCTACACTGTACCTTAATGTCACACTAGGACTATCCTAACGACCTGTTGATTATCTGTATGTCATAAAGAATTTTAAATAATACAAATTAAAAATTACAACTAGAAAATATCAATTTATTGAAAAAATATTTTAGTTACTAAATTTTCGAACTTGTATGCGGGCGGCTCTTTTAAATTGATACATCTGTTATTTCATATTTTTTCGATAAATTGATTTTTTCTGCATATCTTTCTACGTAATTAATTTAATTTGTATTAAATACTGCAGAACTATGTTCTGATAAAACTGCACCTTTTAAATAAATCAATAAATATTCTAATCAACTCTTTAACTGGTCGTGATCGAAGAAAGTTCGTCAAATTTTTTGGGATGTTTACTCTTGAGACATTCTGCAGCATAGGTAATACTATGTTTGTATCCACGTGTAGCTAAAAATCATGTTCGTAAGGTGTGTCCATTTCTTGGTTCCCTTTATTACACACATTTTTATAAAATTCTGTATTATTTGTTGATGTATGAAAGCGTTAACTTTGTGGTTATACATAATTTATAATTATATTTAACTTTGAACCACTGTGATGCGTACAGAGCATAGATGCCGAAAGAATGTCAGGACAGGAAGGAGTTTGGCACTCACCACAATCCGGATTCTGCCGGCATCTCCAAAGATGTGGACTGTATATTTAACTCACTATTTCGTCAAAGGTTCCGACACAATATTGACACGAAGTCTCGAATTAGTATAATATTGTAAACTTTACCGTACACGTATAACCGCACTGGTTCAAGGTCACCAATCAACTGGAGCCGGGTATGGCCGGGAGAGGAAGGGTAAGGTGGGAAGGTACAGTGCATTATTTTCGTATAATAATAAATATGTATTTATACAAATAAATATATATCCCAAACACACCGTGTTATTTTTACGTCATCCGGTTTCGATACTAACGTATCTTCGTCAGGACTGGAGCGTACAACTGAACTATTCCATAAAATTGAAACATCCTCTACGGGGTAGTCTTGTTAAGAGTGGGGAGGTGATTGTCAGGGGGGCATTGAAATAGGGAATATATTACACAGCGAGTTGTTTGTAAGGTTTAATTAGTTAATAATTATATTGGACTTGTTGATTTCTAAACTTTCTTAATTATCCAATCAAATGCCTTTATTATTAATGTGTAAAATTTAAATTCCGTTTTCATGTACGAAATTATTATTATTATTCAGTGTTATTTTGTTATTATAATATAAAAATGTTTTTAACGTTGAAATATGTTAACAATGGCGCAACTGTCCCACGGCTCGGCGCGCGGCGGGTTATGACGGCGATTTTGTAACGAAACGAAATGCAATTAAAACGTCCACGGTTCGACTCCCGCAAGAGTTTACGTTTCTCGTTCTATCCCGATCTCTTCTCCGACCACCGACCGTTCTCCGCGCCCAAGAGGTGTACAGATAAAACTGCATCTGATACAAACCAGTTTCCGGTCTTGATGAACCATTTTAACTAACAGATTGTGTTTACTATTGTGCTGAGATGTGTTTGTTTACTGAGCAAAATCATCGATCGTAATTCTGCATGCCCGCGGTGCAATCAAATAAACTCGTCACTTTTAGAATTTCACATCTAGTAACATAGTTTTATTATATTGTTTCCTTGAACATGCGATATTTTATTTATCTTCTTCATCTTCGTCTCACTCCCAATCCCAATAAGAGCTGTCGTGATCATGGAATTGCGGCTAATTTTAGATGACGGCAGAAATGATTTGTTGCCACTTATACTTGTTCACGGCATTTCTTGTGCGGATTAGGCTCAGCATCGTAATTTTAACCAGGTTACTTCCGCGAGATTTGATTCCTTCCATACTTTACCTTGGATCATTCATTTTTTTAGGTGTCTTCATGTCTGTAGACATACCCAAATCAATAACTATATATACATATCTAAGGATTCGGATAGACGCTGCTCGATGTTTAATTTCTCTATGATCGAGGCATTCGTTCTGCGGTATGATATGCATCGCTAACGCCACATTTCCAGCGCGTGTATCCTCTTGCGACCTCGTTCTTCTAGAGTCCATGTTTCAGGATAATAGAGAAAGATTGGGATGATGAGAGTTCTAACCAGTCTTATTTTTATTATATAAATAAATATATATATATATATATGCTCATTGTTTCTGATGGCAACCATTTCATGACCAGTGAATATGTGTAACATTTTTCACATCATGGTGTCGGTACTGATGATGTTACACAATAGGTGATGCTTTGTGTAGGTAATTTATTTTAAATATGAATTAAATATATTAATTATAAAGATATACATATAAAATCAATTCTATCGAAAAATATTGTTGTTGCGCCACCGGGATTCGAACCTGGATCTCTTTCCTAACCGGGGAAGGTGCTTTATCCAACTAAGCTACAGCGACAATTTTCGACCCTATATGTTACCTTTTTGATATTAATACATTTAATCGTTCCATCATTTGACAGAGCCATCTACCTTATTTTTACAGAATCTCAAATACCTTTGAACAGTTTACTCAAAGGTAATTTATTGTTTATCTGCGTGTAATAATAAATATCTACATATAGGTAGTGTGACGGATCTCCTTCATAGCTTTTATTTATTTATGAGATACATAATGTAAAAATAATACCAGTAAAGTTTCTTCTTAGCCGGATAAAGTAAAAATATTATACACGTCAGTAAACTAAAAAATAGTACATACTAATAAAAGTGATTTTACACTGTGGAGAGGGAATAGAAAAGGGATGTAATAAAAATATATAATTAGCTTATTAAGAAGAACACATTCTTATTGTGAAGTTGTAATTATTCATAATATAGGTCTGTGGTGTCTTTAATACATATTAAATGTATTAATTAGAAAGATATACATATAAAATCAATTTTATCGAAAAATATTGTTGTTGCTACCGGGATTCGAACCTGGATCTCTTCCAATCCGGGGAACGTGCATATTATCCGATTAGAATCTGAAGAGATCCAGGTTCGTTTCCCGATAGCAACAACAATATTTTTCGATAAAATTTATTTTATATGTATATCTTTCTAATTAATACATTTAATTTGTATTATATAATTTGCTTTTTGCATTAAAAAGTATATACTTATATACTTTTAAAATCAGGAAAAAATTTTAGAATGGGACTCGTAGTTAAATTTAGTTGGTTGTTTATAATTTTTTGATTAGTTTTACACGCTTTATTTATCTCCAACGATTCCAAATTATTTAATTTGTGACCAACACCGTTTATATGCAAAATTGACAATCCCAATTTTTTATCAAAATCATGTATTTAAACTCATTTTAGTGGTTAATAAAACAAAGATAATAAATAAAAATATATACTTATACTTATTTTATGGTAACAATCGTGATCAATTACTTTCCTGTAACATTTTGCACATCAGGGTTGTCAGCATTGATGATGTTACATAATAGGTAATTAATTGTAAAGGTAATTTCACCCTGTAATAATAAATAACTAAGATGTGTGACGGATCTTCTCCATGGATGGTTTTTCGGTTCCATTATCACGTTATCGGACGCCATCTCGGCTGCATGACCCTTAGACAATCCGCGCTCGGCGGCGCACAACTTGCATGTCTTTCATTTAATTACCGAGATGCAGTCAGCAGATAGGCTATGTATCTCATACTTCTTTCCTTTTTCCGACATCTTATCGGCATTACCTATCGACAGGCACTCTCTCACAAAGTGTGCAGGTTTCGTGTTTTTAACAATAAGTGTCGCTAATTGGATTAATTGGGGGGACGCCGCTGCTGTAGAATTATTATTATATAAGCCAACCGGCGATTGTTTTAGCATTTGGAAATGGGCGCGAAAGTGTGAAATTGGAATGGCTTTTTTTTTGCTGTTTTACGCAAGATTCATTGCGCGGCAATTAGTTTCAGTCGTTAAATGGTTACGGAAACATTTAAAAATGGAATCAATGAAAAATGAGTCTACCTGAAGTGTAGATTTAGTATAGATTACGTTTAGTGTGTGTGTGTGTGTGCGCGTGTGTGTGCGCGCGTGTGCGCGTGCGCAATGGGGTTCAAATCTCTTTTGACATTGTGAACAATTTTTCAATCGTAGGGGTCGCACGCGAAAGGGGCATCGGTCAATTTACCGCCATTTTATAAAGAAACACCATTCACGTTCCTTGCAATGTTGTGCCCAATTTGCATTCTCACGACACTTCAATGATTAGTTAATCAGTTTAAAAAATCAAAATTTAAGTATTTCGATGACTGGCAATAATTTTAAGTACAACAATACCTAATGAACGGTGACTTCTTACTGCGGGTAGTACACCCACATATACTTTACCTTAGTACATACATAAAATATCTTTATGCTTATGTTGTATTTTTAATAAATGTGCCACAGAATTTACTTTTGAAATATTTATTATACATACAGTTGACAGAATGTGTGTTTTTCTAGTTTGATTTCCAAAATATCAAATACACGTATATTAATTATACTCCACATTACAACTATAGACTCGCAAGTTTATAGTTCGCGACAAATGCAAGAGTTTTTATTTAATTATTTATATAAATTTATATATGAAAATGAAATTTATGGAAAAAACATAAATATGATGCCAGCATCAGTGACGTGAGCCCTGATGATGGAACCTGAATGGGATCTAAAACGTCGGAAGCACACGTTATATACCCTAGAAAACTCAATAACTCCTTTATGTTTATTAGATGTAGCAAGCACGTTTGGTTTAACCGTGTATAAAAATAACTGTTTCCAAACGCGCCAAAATTATGACTTTTAAATTATGCTCTGAACTACGTAGCTGAACCATTAAAATAAAAATTTATAAAATTGCAAAATTATGCCTCGACTTCCTATTATTTTTTCTCAACATTCAAATACGTAATTTCGTTGATATTTCGACATTTTTTCGTATAACTGTATACTTAAATATAATTGTTATTGTACATAAATGCACGTCTATAATATGTTACATTACTCTCTGAGTAGGTAGTTAATTACATTAAAGGCGATACATTTTCATTTCAGAGCTAACGCTCGTTTTATTACACAGAAAAGTGTTTACTTTTGCGGTAGGCACCCAGTACCCAGTACCCACGTGTATAATTTTCACACCAATAAAGTGACAAACACATTTCTGGCACGCAGACGATAAACGACTGAAGCCGACCCAATAGCCGTCGGAAAATTTCCCATCAACCTGTATAGAAAAAGGAGGCCGACGTGCGCTAATTTGTCGCCCCTCACATCCTTATCTCCGCATCTCGTGACGTCAGACCTGGGGGTGTGATAAACCCGACACTGGAAATAGAACAGTCCGGTAGGTGATTGTACAGATGTTAACAGCATATTTCTTCCATGTCGGCTAATTACATCATTGTTTGGTCAATGTTAGCCGTCACATTTACCTGAAAAATGCGCCAGTCCGTGGTGTGGGGGAAATTCTACGTTGATGATTTAAAAATTCATATTTATCAATGAATTCTTGCTTTTGGCGCTAATAGCTAGTGAAAAAATAATTCGATCGATTTATCGATGGTATCAAGTGATTGAAAATTTTGTTTTATATGAACGTCATAATACCAAAAAATGTGCATATTTTATTGTAAAGTTGCACTTTCAGAAAACAGTTCTGGGATATAAAACAGATTAAATTAGTCAATAATTAGAAATATATACAGAAAAAAATCTATTTATAAAAGAAAAAAAATGGTTACCGCCGGGATACGAATCAGGAACTTTTCCAATCATCCATTGCAATATTAAATTGATTACTTTATAAAATGCAATGTTAGATATATTTTTTATAAAAACTACATTATATTCCCAAATTTGTTGGAAACTTAAATAATGAACAAGGCAAAAGACTAACGCATTTTCCGGATAGGAAATGTTCCGGGTTCGTATCTCGGTGGTAACCAAATATTTTTTCTGTATATATTATGTAATTATTAGGAGAACACATTCTTATTGTGAAGTTGTAATTATTCAGAACATGGGTCTGTGATATTTTAAATATGAATTAAATATATTAAATTAGAAAGATAATAATATCAAATAAATGAAACGATTACATGTATTAAAAACAAAAAGGTAACATATAGTTTCGAAAATTTCGCTGTACTTAGTTGAAAATGCACTTCCCCGTTAGGCAAGAATCAGTTCGAATCCCGGTGGCGCAACAACAATATTTTTCGATAAAATTGATTTTATATGTATATCTTTCTAATTAATATATTTAATTCATATTTATTATGTAATTATTCTATTCAATAATTGTATTAAACCTTTTATTCGCGTAACAAGAATACTTTCTTCACTATATCCTAATTAAATAAAAATGTAATCAAAATATAGCAAAGACGAAGAAATGTAATTCTAATGCATATTTAGTTGGCAACATTTTCAGATAATCACTTAGGGCCGGTTGTGTGATTAGTAGTAATTTTTTACTTTGGTTAGAAAAGTTATTAAAGTAACATTTTTTGCGAAAACGGGTTGTGTGATCATTGGTAAAAAAATATTTACTCCTCAAAAGTACATCCCGTAGTAAACTCATTTTACTCTCCGATATTCGATAGTAAAAACGAGAATCGATACTTAAATATGGCGGACTCTTCACAACTGTTCCAAAAGTCATCTGACACATTGATACTTTGAAAGTTGCAGTATACGACAATTACTCATTCAATATCGCTATTTAAGTGATGAGAGTTCGGCCGATGATGATCTTGTTGTTTAATATGCATTAGCACATAATACGAAAAAAAAATATCCACCAAAGTGACAGATTTCGAACGCAGAGGCGAATAAATCCATAGATGAAACATAAAATAAATTTGACGTTCAAACAACCCGCAAACGATTTTAACCATGGACGTTAGTAAAAAGTTACTACTGATCACACAACTGGACCTTGGTGATTGTGACTACCTACCTCATCACCACTAGTAGTCCAATCATTTGGGAAATTAAAACTTCTTAAATGCAATTTTCGATATTTAGTTAACGAGTGAGGTGTAATACCTAACTATCGATGAGCGTGTAATTTTTCAAAAAGGCGAGCCAATTTATTTTACCCGTCAACGTACATTTTTAATTATGAAGAGTATATATAATTTATTAATAATCACATTGCCGTCGGTCCTTGTTTAGTAAAGTAACCAACGGAATATTGTGATTTTACAAAAAGAAAAAAATTGTGTGAATTTCGTATTTAGAACTTGGTCAAAAGAGTTTTTTAAGGCTTTCGCGTGTGATGGTAGTCTTGTTAATTTTTTGAATGAATAATTCATTTTCAACCCCACTAGATGGTATTAAGGTCTGTGAAATGGAATATTCACGTTTTATTATTATTATTATTATTATTATTGGTAATTATTACGTTTTATGATGGATTATTAAATAATATACTGTCACGTCGTTGACATCGGATTCTTTTAATCGGCCTGTCGGAGATATTAATCTGTGACGTAGTGTGGTAACTGTTAATACGGTGTTACATATAATTTGTATTATTATTGTTAACATTGTTATTGTTCGAAACAATGAAGGTGAGAACAAAAAGCGGTGTTCGGTGACGTTCTAGAACGCGTTTCCTCTTCTCTTTGGAGAGGAGTGATGCACGCTCCCGTGCGAGTGTGACCGTGACAGAAAATACAAACGAGGGGATTAATTACAGTCGCAACAAGGAAGTGTTAAGAAAGCGGAAAATTTTCCATTTTCAGCTAAATTTGAAAACGAAACCGGTTACTTTTTCAATTCTTCTGTTTTTGAAGTATTTTAAATAAAGAATACGTTTTATTGGAAGCTCCCTCCCAGAACGTTGAGAAAATAACGTTTCATAATTTTGAAACATTTTATACGAGGTTCGCGAGTGAATTGTAATATATAAGAACGTTGTTAAGAGTATTTAGTATCTTTATAGACATCAACGATGAAGAAAAAAAAAATTATATGTATGTATGGTATGATACATGTAACGCGTTTTTTTTCTTCTTTCTTACTGTTCAAACCTACGACACTATTTCTATGGACAGAATTTCCCTTGAAATTAAAAATGTATGTCACACGAATGCTATAGTCCTCTCAACACATCTATCTGAAAATTTACTGAAAATGTTAAGTCATTTGGCATATTTTTAATTCTGTGAAGAATAAAAACATTCAACGCTAAGAGTTGCAAAAGAATTGTAGCAAAAAATATATATTATATTTATAATACTGAAATTTGGAAACGCTTATTCCTAAAACTAAAATTAAATGCGATCTTTAATGTGTTGTCAAAATGAATAATTATTTTGGATTATTTCGAACATTAATTTTTTGATTATAAAATTTTTCCAAAAAGTAACTGTTGAGAAGAAGCAGCTCGGCCGCCCTGCCATACAGCACGCTGTATCTTTTCCCCGCGGAAGCGCGGGGACGCCGCGCGCATGCGCCGCCCGCGCGCGGTTTGTTCACCTCCGACCGATTATGACGATATAATTGCGCCGGTAGAAACGCGACTGCATGCATTAGTGACAGTCGGGTGATCTCGCCATCTTTCTCCCGGCCGTGGGCCGCGAGCCGCGAGCAGGGGGCGCCGCGGGCAGTGAAAGTCTCGGCTGCACCGCACCTGCTCTGGGACTAATTTCTTATTTTCATCGTATTATTCGTTCTGATTTTGCCCCTTTTTGTATAATTCGATAAAACAAATTAAAAGAATCAATTAGATAGACATACAGAAAAAATCTATTTTTCTTAAAATTATTCAGTAACGCATTTTCCCGGATAGGAAGAGTACCGGGTTCGTATCTCGATGGTAAACCAAATATATTTTTGATAGATTTTTTTTTTTATCTTTCTAATTGATTCATTTATTTTGTTTTAGTATCAGAACTATGGCAACCTCACAATGAAATGTGTTTTCATTAAAAATATATTTTTTTAAAATTATTATTATGCAATTATGTGAGGGCAACAGAAACAGAGAGCATCCACTAAAGACCTAGAATGATCAGATAAACCAGATATTGTATGACGGCCGTATTAAAATTACAATCGACGAGCGTGCATTAGAAGATATATTAAAGTAAACGAGTCAAGAGTGGTATGCCAGAATAGAAGCATGTGGCGTTCTATCCTATTTGTCTTCCCTTGAGGGGAAACAGCGTGAAGATAAATTAGTTATAAAGAAATATGAGCTGACTTGTTGAATTTTTCACACATTAAATTCGTTAGTCAACCATTGAAGAATTCTCCTCTTCACCTAATTAACTCCCTTAACGAGTATTGCATCGCAAGCTTGCTTGAAATCAAGCCATTACCACGCATGTCTAAATTATTTTATTATTTTAAGATATTTTTTCAGAAATCTTTATATATTTTTTAATCAACATAGTAATTCTGTTTAATAATTTATTTTTCATAATTATTAGATAAATATAGCGGCAAATAATATTATTTTACTTTCTGCGTAGATGCTTGTATATTTATTTTTGCAATATATACTTACATCAGACGTATACGTATAAAAATAAACAAACTTGATAAATTACCTGCTTAGAATGAAATACAGAAAAAATATTTACCTTCGAACCTGGAGTTGATTCGAACCTGAAGTTGTTGAACACCGTGTTTACTATTTTTTTGTAAATGTGAATGTGTAGAAAGCGTCTAATAATCAAAAACAAATAACTTATATTATTTTATTAGTAAAATATACGGTTAATCGTTAAAAACGAAAATCATAATGAAAGTGTAACAATAATTGAACCAATTACATGTTTTCTCTGAAATAATAGTATAGTACAGTAATAGCTTGTTAAGACTTTATATACTTATATAATCTACCATATATATCTAATAATCTAATAATATATAATCAACCATAAAACTTATAATAGCATGTAAATAATTATGAAGTATTCAGTTGCAAACTGTAAACCATACAAGGACATACCTAAGAGCAGTATCTCGATACATCTGTGCTCTTCTGTAGAAAACTACGCACGAAAAGACAGCGACGTACGTTTTAATGAATTATCCATTATTTTTTGTTTCTATTGCGGGCACTCGACCGTAGTAGGATCCTTCCCCTCCACAACGGTAAAGATCAGCAGTGGCCCGTCCACCCTAGAGGAACCTTTAACGGTCAACAGACTTACAATCCCGCTATTATTACATTGAAATCACACAACTCTGTGTTTCGTGTACCAAGTCACGCTTCTTGAACAGAACTAAACAATGATTGATTACAATAATTAACTTTGGCAAAGTAATGCTAGAATTTAAATGCATACAATATTGCTTAAAGATTTATCACTATGTGCATATTTTAATGTTGCTTTTGATAAAACACTAACAAACCGACCATCTAAAATGCCGTAAAATATGCATCACCAAACACTACGTTTACAATCAACCATAAAACTTATGGTTATTATTTATTGCACGTTAAAAACATACCTAGCGTAATTCTCATTGAACCGCTTACTGCGAGATAATCTAAATCATTATTTCAAATTGTTTTGACCCGAAGCACTTTTTACATCGTTCTCATTTTCTCATGGTCATGAATAGATTGAAACCTAATTGAAATCCGACAACTACTTATTACAATCCGCCGAAATTTACGAAAACATTTTCGTGTTTTTCCATTCTCGTAGATTTTCTCCCGATAAAAAGGCAGACATTCTCAAAACCTTTCACCGCCGTTGTGGGGGTGAGGGTGTTTTTTGATTTCATGGTTTTGAAATGCCGCGATCTTTTATTTTGACTGTCATTCCACTAGCTGCTCGCCGCGGCTATCTGGGCGGGCTATTAACGCCATTTCTTCTCGGGCCTGGGTGTGCTTTTGAAATTTTATCAAACTCATTTAGTTATTATTGATGTTGTAATAGCGCACCTCGTTGCCCCTAAATAAAAGCATTTGCAATATGAAAACGGTAATACAATTTCAACACAGCGGATATTCCATTTCATTATAGTACTTAATCATTTCGAGGTGGGTGCGGTCGGGCCACGGAGGTTCACACGCCGAAAATTAACTATTATTTCGCTAAAACGGCGCACCCGTACGTTATTATTTTGAACTTCTATAATTCGGCTTGACGAATTTGAGAACAAAGACCAGAATTTTGCCATATTTTAAAAATAAAACTAGAAATATCACACATCGAAATAGTAATTACCCAGAAAAGTAACAATGGCCGCGTATTGGTTATAGTGTCCTACAAAAGAAATGGTAATTTAACAATTAATCACATCACTTTCATTAACACCTAAAATGATATATTTTTTTAATTGCATGCCTTTAACAATTTACATTTCTCTGCGATACAATTGATTTATTCCTCGAATTCCGCCCATCGCGGTGCGACTTTCTCAGTTCAATTATTGTTCCTGCCGCATTGTTACGCTATGTAGACCGACGTACACTTCTCATGTTCTGAAATAGTATGCTCTAATGTTAACACAGTGTATACTTTATGATTTGATTATTAAACGCACGGCAACAACTTATTTTTATGCAGTGTAGAAAATTATAGACAGTTTTCATGTACGCTCCAAGTGACAGCTATCGAGAGTCCGAACAACGGAAATGAATAATTTGTGAGAAGTTTCCGAAGCGACCTTGTTCTTCTTTATCCTTAATCCCTGGACGAGCTGATCTGTGCGAGTTATTTTTATCATTCAATCATTCAATAAAACCAGTAAGGAAAATCTTGACGAGGCTTCTAGAGACAGTCCGACCCTAGTAGGAAAATTTAAAGCGAAATCACGTCTCGGTCTAAGTATGAAATTAGCATGTCAACGGATTTACAGCCGCGGTGTGACACCTGTTTCTAGCTTCACGGGTTTCTTCGGTCAATTGTCGGTCAAGACTCTCCAGTTGGTACGGTGGCCCCGCGTTGGCGCCAGGCTGACGTTAATACACGCGTTACCTACTTTCATTGTACCGCGGGAGCTTAGACTCTTCATGTTACCGTGCTCACACACATGAATATTTCATATGTTTTATTGCCCTTTGAAATGAAGCTCGGCTTGTGTGATGGTTTGTTTTAATATGATTAACGGAGAGATGTATTTATATTAATTCGTTTGTTTTAATGCGGTGCACACGCGCGTGCACGTGTGGCGGTGTGCATGGCGCTGCCCGCGTGGAGAACTATACATGTTATTGTTTTCTTTCACGCATTGTCGCATGCTTTCGAAAATACATACATTTTCCTTCTCGGCAAATGTAAGATTATAGAAGAACCGTATAATATTTCCGTGCGGAATTCAAAGTAATTCACTCGACAAGATAATAATATACACTTTGCAGTTCGTAAAGGATCCGCCTTCCACTTCGAGCTGCTGCTCTAACTGGGACTATCAAAAATTAAACGTTTACTATTTCAGCTTGTCATGTTTTTATGTACTGCTTGTTCCATCTCTTCATTTGCAATTTGATGTTATCCAAACATTATTTGATATTGTGATTCAAAGATGCCACAATCATATGTCTCCCACAACAATCGCCAATTAGGTTATTACGAGGCAAGACTGTTGTAGCCCTCATTGCCCTTATTATGCATATTCGCGACTGGTCCCTTTTGCATGGTCAGAATCAATAATAAAACTCATTTATTACTTTAATTATAAATAGCTCGAATTCTTTATTTCACTTCAGTAATGTTTCGATATACCAACCACACAGTACATTATAAAGAAACTTAAAATCGATAGAGACGTTTGTATTTACTTCTTCGCAAACGACAGTAATATCAAATGTTATTACGATCGTTCAGTGACCTCTGCATAGTTATCTAGGTTATTGTACAGATTAAACTTGTCCTAGTTTTCTGAAGTTTCGCAACCCGTTGTCGGGCCCATCATCAAATAACTTTTTCACTAGATTTATCCCCTGTTTATAAACCAGAGTTTTTAGCTTATCCAGTTTCCATCCTAAAATATATGATTTGATGGAAAAAATATACGTTTCACTGCATAGGTCGACATCGAATATTTCCGTTCTCTGATGCGATATTTTATCGAATACTTCCAAACTTCCATTTATCATTGGGAAAGTACTGACGCTGGCTCTCTGCCAATGCACTTCTAGTTGAAGAGAAAAAACTGTACAAAGACCTTTAGTTGAACTTTCCACCTGCTGAATCTTATTTATTCCCGCCCGACGCCAACAGTAAAACGTCCTCCAGACGGCCATATCCAGGAATCAAATAAAAGAAGTAGATTTAGGAAGTATTTGTACGGTTAATAGATATCCCAAAGCGCAGAGCAGTCAGCCTGGCGACATTTTGGTGGCATGCTATTTTTGATTATCTAGGTTTTATTTTTTCTTTTTATTTTCTTGTAAATGGTTTTTTGGTAAGAAATATATGGTAGAAAATAATATAAAGAAATTTTATTATTACGAGTATATTAACCCTTTCTACCAAGAAATATTAAATTTATGTACCTAGTAACTGTATATATTTTTTTTAATATTCTTCAAATAATATAAGCAAATTGTGATGGAAAATTTTTAAAAAATCTAGGTATATAAATATTATTTTTTATAATTTATGGTACCTTACATGACGTACACAAAAAAATTTATAGCTTATTATAGAACATAGGAAAGAAATATTTTAAAACATTAAAAGAATAGTTGAAAATTTAAGAAGAAACAAATTATGTCAAAATAACTATCAATAATCACAAGGAATACAAGCGCGTCAAACTTAACCTTGTAACAATACCCAACTGACATTTCACCTGCAAATAAATAACTAATGTTAGTAGTCTAAATAAATTGAGTAGACTATTTTTTATACCTTTAAAATCAGCAATGTTATCTTTGTGGTTAAGATTCATATTTTTATTTATTATCTTTGTTTTATTAACCACTAAAATGAGTTTAAATACATCTACCGGTTTCGAAAAATACCATTTTCTTCTTCAGGATGTCATAACTAATCGTCAGAAAATTGACACCACAGTAAGATATATGACTAGATAAAGTTGATAGTACTTTGAAGTACCGTCAAGTTTTAAGCCCTTTTCGATATTTTAATAATTAAACAATTACGTTCATATTTTTAGCGGCAATTTCTTATTTTTTTATGGTACAATTATTTATTACCTTTATTTTATTTGTAATATTTCGTTATTATACCCTATTTTTATTATACACGAGTATCGTTAGCGAATTAGATGGCAGTTATAATCTGTTTTTGTTTCGGAAACGGGAATGGCCCGTCATTGTTCATTTTTTTAGTCATCATTAATCTTCTTTTTTTTAATCTATTTATCATTTTTGGTTATGGGTCAAATAAAAAATATATTAACTAAACGTGACCTAATTTCTAGGAATACTATATTTATTTAAAATAAATTAGATAAGTTCAAAAATTATAATTTTTATTATTTTCTACTTTTTCTCTCCTTTCTTTTATTTTTACAGAATTTTTGGTTTTCCTGCAATATGAGAAAAAGTTCTCACATTCTATGCAGCGAAAATTCATTTCTTATTACTAAAATCTTAATAAGCTATTGTATCAATTTAATAAGTCTTATTCAAATTATTGTCTTACACAGTATCTAGTTTATTGTTAATTCAGAAAAATCATGTAATTGGTTCAATTTTTGTTACACTTTTATTATGATTTTATTTACATCGATTAACTGTTCTTTTTCTAAATAAAATAAAATAAAAATTAGATATATATATATATATATATATATATAGGACTCGAACCTAAAACTTTATATTGCCAGAAGAATGCTTTAACAAATTAAACTACGCCCACCATACCATTACTGCCAGATTTAATTATTGTATGATATTTTTATTTGTTTTAATTTTCAAAGAGCAATGCTGTGAATATTTCTCAAATAAAATTGTGATTTCATTTAAAAATATATATTTCTCAAATTCGTGAAAGTTGGCGTGGTCAGGGGGACTTACCCTACTCTCCATGATTCTTCGAATGGTCAGGCCACACAACGAAGGAAAGTAACGATTTCCGCAAAACGAATTATTGAATCGAAACAATTTTTCCATTTGAAAATGTGTGTAGTTTTTCGGGTCGTGATGGATAAGGCGACTTCGTGGCTAACTCGCATATGAAACTGCCCATTTTGCCGAATTTGGGAGAAGTTTTTGGGTGATTGTGCCCTTATCACGATTTTCGCTGCTCCGGTGATTTGTTTTCACTTTATTGTTTTCATGTAAAATTGCTACGACCAGTCATTGCGGTTGACAAATTATGATTTTTTATAAATCGTAATCTTGAAAGCACATCGGTCCTCTTCGGCACGGCGGGTTAATAAAACTCGACGGTGTCTTCAATGATGAATAATCTAACAGACTAACATAAATATATGAGTATCTGTATCTACTACGATTACGAATATCGTATTTTCAAGAATAACTAATAAGAATACTGTAATAATGTCCACATTTCATATTCTACTTTTGAAATTACAATTTCCTTATGGTTTCCTAATGTTAGTTTTCTTGATCCTCCAGATGAGCGGCAAGAGGTCCAGGAGCTTTAAATGCGCCGTCCACCACAGGGACAGGGAGGTGTGCTCCGAGAACGACTTCCATTTATTGCAGAGGGATCCCCCGCTCTTTGCAAGGTATTAATTATGGTCTCCTATTACTACATTTATTACTTCCTTATTTCGTTTGAATATTAAAAAAATATTAAACGTGATGATCAAATGCGCTTTAGAATTGTTTTTCAGTCTGAAATTGTTGTATTCTACTTTTTTTAATAAACTTAATTGACATAACATAATGCAATGCTAATATATTATTATTCAGGGAGAAACATACAAAATTATTTTAAAAAAAAAAAAATGCTAATTTAATAAAATCATATATGAATTAGAAAGATATATATATAAAATCACATTTTACATAATCTCAAATACCTTTAATCTAGTTATCTGATAGCAGACGCTAGAATTATCAATTCATAAAATAAGGTAGATGGCTCTTTCAAATAATGGAACGATTAAATGTATTAATATCAAAAAGGTAACATATAGGTTCGAAAATTTGTCGTTAAAAATATTGTCGCTGTAGCATCGTTGGATAATGCACCTTCCCCGGTTTGGAAAGAGATCCAGATTCGAATCCCGGTGGTGCAACAACAATATTTTTCGATGATATTGATTTTATATGTATATCTTTCTAATTAATACATTTAATTCATATTTAAAATATCACAGACTTATGTTCTGAATAATTACAACTTCACAATAAGTATGTGTTCTAATAAAATCATATAATTCAGGTTATGAGAATTTAGTTGTAAGGATAAATACACATTTATTCCAATTATAATTGATGGACGTAAAATGTATATATTATTTTTAGTTTTTTTGGCATGCAATGATGGATAGTGACAAATTTCTTCTTCCGCTGTAATAAGTAGTATTTTTTAAATATGTTTCAGTTTCAGTTTCACACATTGTATACCTAATAACTATTGAATAAACATTTGCTGAAATTCTGAATATCTTCATATTCAGGGTTAAAGAAATTAAACCAACCGTAAAATCCCAACGTCGTTTATTTTAAAATAACTTATTTGTTTTTCCCCAGTGAAATTATCTTTGCAATGTAAAATTTATATCCCTTCTAATGGCGTTTTTAAGTCCATAACTATTGGCCATTAATGTCTACATTGCTTGTTCTTTCCCCCAAATGATCATCATTTCGTTGTCTAGACAGAGAAAAATACCTCCATCGCTCTCCGAATAAATAAATGACTTATTTTTCTGTTTGTTAAAAACTTAAAAACCCAGGATATTTTTAGATTTTTTTGTTATTGCAAATTTTTCGAATCTATCTTAACGATACTTCCTTTACAAGTGTATTATTTTTATTTATACAAACACATTGAAGTTCTGTTTTCCGTCAATCTGTTTTATTTGAGATATAACCGTCAAATGGGCTCTTAATTGAACCTGTTATTTTATATTTGAAAAATAACTGTAAGTCACATTAAGGCGAATGCTCCATGGTTACATTGTCCCAGTCATTGTACCGAAACACGGATTTCAATGCCGTGTGAAAATCAAGTCTTCCAGCGGGTCATACTTCATTGTCAAAGCTCTCCTTTATTTCGGAGCGCTCGGCCGAGCTATTCGTTTCGTTTTCCGATTGCCATTACTGTATTAACTTTGTACAGCTCGCAGTATTTGGCTACGTAAAAAAATGATTTATATTCAACATTTTTTTAATATTTTCATATAAAGTTATTATACCTTTGCTATTAAATTTCATCGAGAACTTGCGCGGGAGTCCAGCATTTGTACATTTATTTTAACAATGCCGATTTACAGAAGTATTTTTTTATTATTTGGATCGACAATTTATTTATTTCTGCAATCATACGCGTATTGAATATGAATGTGTGTCCTCTTATGGAGTTTTATTATTAGTACACTGAATTCGGTGCCAAAAACTCAACCCACAGTTAGGTACATGGGTAGACGCGACCTCTAAAATACGAGTAGTATAGGCATCGTCTCCGGGCGCAAACTTTTTACAGACACTTCGTCTAGTCACATATCTAGAAGAGTACCAACGTTTCGGCCCAAAATCACATTTGCGAACAGCCTGTGTTCGGTAAGTATCTACTTATCCCTCTGTGGTACGGGTGGCGCCAGTGCAGACGCCGTCGCCTGCCCGATCCGCCATTTTTCGGATAGCGAATTTTCGCGCCGTTTTCTTCTTGCCGCCAATCGTCTAGACGTCCTCTTCCTTCCCGTCTCCCGTCATCCTGTCGGGACGGCGGTACGGACGGTCGCCGGGCGCGGAAATAGACATCCTAAAGCTTAAAGGGCGCTATGTGCAGATGCGCTTCCAAAGATTCTGCATTAGTATGACCTATATCGGCCATCGTGTTGCCTTTCTGACATTTTAATCGTTTTCAATGTTAATATTGTTATTGTTAAGGAGAACACATTCTTATTGTGAAGTTGTAACTATTCAGAACATAGGTCTGTGATATTTTAAATACTAATTAAATGTATTAATTAGAAAGATATACATATAAAATCAATTTTATCGAAAAAAAATTTGCTGCGCCACCGGGATTCGAACCTGGATCTCTTCCAATCCGGGGAACGTGCATTAATCGTTTATGCTACAGCACACAGTTAGATGTTAAATCGTGGATTGCCTCAAAAAAACTAATGCTTCTTCGCCCGCGGAATCTGCCGTCTTTGACATTGATTGACATTGATGGTGACTACACCCCCGAATGATAATTGTACATAAAATGTTTTTGGTTATGTTACAATATAATAATAATAATACTTATATAATTTATCTTACAATATAATTTTCAAGTTACTCAAATGTCGTTACATCAATATTCTTATTATTTTCAACTTGATAGCTTCCTGGAACGATGCTCGAACACCGGACCACTAGGTTACTTGGCGAGTATCGTAACCAAGCATCATTATCAGCCCTGCGTACTCCTTACTTTTTACTTTGCACTTTCGTTACCTCCGATGTGCGTCCATGATCAGCTGTTGCTGTTGATATTTAAGTGTATTTTATATTTTGCAGGATGGTTCACATAATAGCTATGGAGGTTCTCCCGGAGGAGCGGGACAGGAAGTACTACGCGGACAACTACACGTGCTGTCCGCCGCCATTATTCATCATCTTCATTACCTTAATAGAGGTGAGTCATCAGCGATCATCAATTATTGTTCCTTGACTATAATAATCTTTCTATCGACATAAATGATGCCAGTGAGGAAGACTTCCATATTCCATCCGTCCGCGGCTCCAACAAATGATGAAAAAGATCGCTGCCGACTTTTGACTGCTCATCAAGACTGACATATAAGAAAACAAATATACATACGGCTTATTTCAAATGTGATGAAGTGCTGCAAGAAGAAGTACGCGTTCTATAATTTCATATTTATTTATCTTGTTAACACTTCATTATTTCGGTGTTGGACCACCTAGCGCACCGCAGCGCGTCGTTCTCTGTCAAGTGTCACACTGCACGTTGTCAGTTTACATGATTCCGCTTATCTCGATTGGGTGCGAGCTGCGCTTCTCCACCTATCAATGCGCGCGCCACGTGCGGGAGCCAATCGGGGAACACCTCACGCGCATGTCTCCCACCATGTCGTGGAACACTACTAAAGATGATTTTACCTGTTTTTGATGTGTATTGATGTACTGTTTCTTTCCACAATACTGTGATACTTGTTCAGTAGTAATTTATTGTTTATTTCAATCGCGCCACGTCATTTGTCATCCCGATTTCTCGCACTTATCGATTCTCGGACATTTACATGGCATTTTAATTCCTTGATAGCACTAGTGTAGTGCCAGTAACTTACTTTTCAAATACATTTAAAAATATTTGTATACAAATTATTCTGCGTATAATTTTGTACATCAAATATCATGCAGCGGACAGGTATTACGATAATGCAAATACGACAAAATGTGAAAGTTACTACGAGAAAATTTCTAGTTTTCTTTGTTATCCGGCGGTATCCCGTTCTTTCAACCATTGACCACACGCACCTAGAGAACTCAACTTAAATAAACAGTCATCCCTAAATTTCCAGGTTTATAGCTCGATAGTTTTTTTGACATATGCGTGGTTTATCGTTAACAAATTAATTGCTGGCCAAAATCATTTCTTTTTAACCTTAAACATAAAAGCATTTGATTTTTATAATTATTTTTTTAAACACTCGAGTTACCAATATATATTTATTAATATACTGGCTCTTATTTATTTAGCACTACATCGCTGCTTGTCAGTATTCCTCCCCTTTGTCGTTTTCTTCTGTTTACAACCACTTCACAGAGTGCCTACCGCCACTTACAGTGGTGGGAGCAAGACAGCGAGGTATGTTCAACTGATTAAACTATGGCGTGATGTTCTTTGGCGGATATATCTTGTCAAAATATTGAAGTTACAGGAAGGATATTTTTAACATGTTTTTTTTTTGTATTTCTAATTGCTTCTCTTTAACGCGACAGGGCAGGCTGTTCAGTTTACGATACCCTCGATAGTTAAGAATAGAGGTAGTTTGATCGTCCATAATTTCTCCGCCTTATAATCATGCAGCATAATAAACGCTGTTAATGCTAGACATTTTATCTGCTGGCTTTTATTATACAGGAGAAAATCACAAAGCGGCCGGCGACTCGGCAAATGATTTAACAGTATATTTTTTATGTTTAAAACTATAATATTTTATTGAGCCGTTGAATACCACTATAAATGGCTGCGCGGGTTCCGTTTTGTCAAGAGTGAGCGCTCTGCTCGGCCCCGCGTTCGTCTCTACCGAGGTTCGCAAATTTTCCAAATCACCGATTCCTAAATTAATGGCTTTACTTTTCTCAATTTTCCTTCGCGAAGTGAAACGTTCGCCTCTCTATTTTGTCTGTTGCGACTTCATCCTATGTTTCCTTATACTTTTATCATCCTGATAAATTAATCAATTTTCATCATAAAATTTTTAATCTAATTCGTAATAATAAATACTTTATTTTATACGCATATAAATATGAAATGTCTCCTATTAAATTCTACGAAGAAATGTATATGATATATGTACCCTTTGTATTTACTCAATAAATCAGCTCTGGCGGCTCGTGACTAATGTACAACTGTCAGTAGCTTGTTTACTACGTATTACAAATTTTGGCTTCGGTAAAATATTGTTTTCACGTTGTACTACTTAGGACTGTCAAAACAGTTTCTTTCTGCTGTCTGCCTAGCTGTAGTCCGCTCAAAGTGCTGCTCCACTGAAATATTTATTTTAGATGACCGAATTAGGGTTACTCCGATAGTTATAGTGCCTGCACCGTGTCATTTGGATTTATTTTCGCTTCCACCCCCAAACCATTAGCCGATTCACCCTATCGGTCAGTCGACCCCCTGTCTGGGTTTCCTCTCGTACACTTGACAGATCGTTTACTGCAGCGGTGCATTACGCGTTGAAAAATGCCGCGCGATGATTTTGGAAACTTACTCATCGATTCCGTTAACTAATCTTATACATTTCCATCACACGGTCAATTAAAATATTTGTTTAAATTTGAGGTACAGTAATACCCCGACTTGCGCGAACTCAGTGTTACGCGGTTACGCAACACTGCCGCCCGGTATATCCAGTGTTTGTCTTACTGAGATGCGCATTGGATGTGTTTCACGAGCTGTTGGATTCCCTCGGTCAGGAGCTAACAATCGATGAGCTCATAGAGATGCGTAAGCAAAACGACAATGAAGACACTTCAGACCCAATTCCACCATGACAGAAGGTCTCAGCTTAATTAAAAATGGCTTAAACATAACAATAGAATAAAAAAATTATTTGCTTTCTACGAAGAAATACTGCCTGAAAAAAAGAAGGCATTGTGTCGTCAGAGGAATTTGTTAGATTTTATGAAGTTATTTACATCGAAATGACTTTTTTACGTAAAACGTTTATTTTTTAAATATTTTGTATTAACATGTATAAAGAACTGCAATTTTATTAAATCATTTTCTTCTAAACAAGTGTATTTGTTAGTCCTTGGTCCCAATTAAACAAAAATGTATGTATTTATGTGCAAAGTTGTACCCCGACTTACGCGAATTCGAGTAAAGCGATTTTCGTCGGTCCCACCTATCGCGTAACTTCGGGATATTACTGTATTTAAGTATTTTCCATTTCTAACTTTGGTGTACACCAGGATTCGAAATATAAATATAATAAACTAAAATGGTACATGGTTTTATGTGTTAAAGTTATGCACCTCTCGGGCTACACACTGCACTTTTCGACGGTCGACTCGGATTTTAGTTATGGAGTGAGTAGCTATGGACTAACTTATAAAACATATACTGATGAAATTAAACAGTTTCAAATAAGATTTTACTTACTTACTTACCATCACGCCGTTTCTCTGCGGGGGTAGGCAGAGAGGATAGAGCGCCACACTCGTCTGTCCTGACACACAATTCTCGCCTCATCCACATTCATACACCTTCTCATTGAAGATCGCCGATTGTTGAGGCTTCTAACAGAACCATCCTCTACTATCTGGTTTACCTGGTCGTGCCAAGTCTTTCGCGGACGTCCTCTATTTCTGGTGCCATCAACACTTGCGTCATATATCTTTCTTACCATTCTCTCCTCATTCATCCGTTCCATATGACCAAACCACCTAAGTGATCCTTTCTTAATCTTACTCACTATACTAACATCAGCTTTACATTCTTTACTTATTTCTTCATTCTTTACTCTGTCATAAATAGATTTGCTACAAATACCAAGGTACCAGGATTCCATTGTGGACCGCTAGTCTCGCCTCGGTTGACAAATTCCCGTTAGATATAATTCCATTCAAACACTTAAACAGATAACAGAACGAAGTATTTGTATAAAGATGATTATTATAAATTATTTACAAAATGCAAAATCTTACCAGTTGACAAAAAAGTAACAGATAGTATAATTATAGAAGAGGCGATAAATAATCTAAATATGAATACTGACCCTCACCATACCTATTCTACCAGATCATCGGTTAGAACCGTGAGAGTACCGACCGCGAACAGAGAACGAGAGAATGTGCCGTGCCACGAATGTTTGATAATATCAATAAACACTTATTAAACATCATAAAAAATAAAGAGACCCCACCCCAGTGACCACCCTAAAATTATAAAATAACGAACACATTCTCATCTAATTATTTGTTTTCTCTATATGTTTTTTTTTTTTTTAATTGTTGTAGAACAAACACTGTTAATTACTATGTGAAGGGTAATCCTTGGCATAAAACTTTTCTGCAGTTTGGCAAATATTGAAAATTGTAATATATATGTATTTAATAATGTTGAAATAAAAAATATATACTAATTAAATGTATTAATTATAAAGATATATATATATTGTTGCGCTACTGGGATTCGAACCTGGATCTCTTTTTCCAATCCGGGGAAGGTGCATTACCAACTATGCTACAGCGCTAGTAATTTTGACGATAAATTTTCGCACCTATGTGTTACACTTTTTCAAATTAATACTTCTGTCGTTCCATTATTTGAAAGCCATCTTATTATGATTTTATATGTATATTTTTATAATTAATACATTTAATTAGTATTTAAAACATCACAGACCTATGTTCTGAATAATTACAACTTCACAATGAGAATGTGTTCTCCTTAATAAAAAAAATATATAATATTCGAAATTATTCACTTATTATACTAGCAATATTTTAATTTAATCCAAAAATACAGACAGGAGCTGTAATTGAAATTCATAGGATATCACAAACTGAAGTTGTATTTGTGAGAATTCCGCGAACCTGTGTGGAGTTTCTGTATTCTTCCGAGCCCTGACATATACACGATATTAATTCATTTAAAAATATAGTTCAATTTTGCTTGAAGACTACTTTTGAGAATTGTTTTCGAATCGCAAGTATATTTGTTGTGAAATTAGATAGCTTGCCATTTGTTTCATCATCATCTGTTAATCCTCCATCATTAATATCCCCTGTTTACATAATGAAACCCTCCTGCCGACCGGCAGTGCGGCGATGGGGTAGGAAGGTCACCCCGGGGGATGAAATAATGGCAGCCATGCGGCTTCTGTAATTCAAGGCAGCTCTCGGTCACTGATTGCTTTGCTTATCTATGATTTATTATGCCATCATTTATTTATCGTCCAATTGAATCTATTTGTTCGCGGTTTAATGCGACTCGCTGAGCTTTTCACTTTTAATTATGCGGTATATTATATTTCAAATGGTTGTGTTTTGATGTTGAATTATTCAAATTTTCTCATGAGCCGTACAAACGACCGCATTCTTTGATCTACTTGTGATAAAATGTATATTTTTATTTTATTATTCTCGTCGTTCCACCAAGGATAAGGCCTTAACACTAAACTTCACCCGAGCGCCATTCCCTTAAGTGCAATTTCATTCCCCCCAATGTGTACTCAATTTTCCAACTTTTTCTTACACCTGAGTTACAATCCTCGGGAGAATGTATAATATATGATAAGGTATAAGTTATAAACAAATAATCTTATACAAATACGAGTACTATAACTGATTGAAATTTGTTAATAATCATCAATTTGCAGGCAATTTATAATATAATTTAAGTAAACGATTATTCATTTCTTGACAATTTCTTTATTCTTTTCTCATTTCATTTCTCTTTGTTGTATAGAGTTAGACTTTAATTTTACATACATAAATTATTTTTTTTGTAGCATAAATTGTACATTTGAAAAAATAAAGGTAATATACAATAGTTGCGAGACAAAAATGTGTAATGCACAAATGACAAATTAGATTCATTTTGATTTCTACCCACATCAAGCAACCACATTGTTATTTTTGGTTTGAAGTCGTTAATCACTTTAAATCCTTGGCAATTTGTTAAATATTCGCGGACCACAAAATAAGAAAGTTCGTTGAGCGAGTTTGGTATTTAATTTTGGCACTGAAAAGTATCCTAAGGTTTTGCTCCTAGTTTTCTTTTGATCGGATCGTGGAAGTAAAGTTAATTTTTTAAAAGTTTTAAGATTGCTCTGGTAAATAATTGTCTTATATCCAAAACTTGGAAGGATTTAAAGAGTTCTTTAGAGTTATGTCTAAATGGCCTCTTGTTTATTACTCTGATGGCCCATTTTTGAGCCTCAATTAGAGAATCCATTGAAGTAAGAGCTGCACCGCCCCACGCACATATTGCGTAACTGATAAGACTCTCGACAAAGTGAATAGTATGCCATTTAATAAATAATAGGAATCATTTATTATTTTTCGTTTTTATTTCAATCTATTATCCTTCGCATCCTATCCAGCATCTTTGTACATGTCTTAGCATGGCTAGTACATGTCTTAGCATGGCTAGTATGGCGCATATAAATACAAGAATCTATTAAATCGTAGGTGCAGTAGGTACTATAAAATAAATCCTTGTTACTACCCGGTAACTTATCATTTTCTACTTTCGTTTATTTTTGTACTTTGATAAATCCAAGTATTTAGTATCATAGATAATAAATTACAAACAGAATATACATTTAAATATACAGGGTGGCCAAAAAAAAGTGAGAACATTTCGTAAAATGTGATATAATTACATTAAAATTAGTTTAAATATATCAACAATAGCTTAAATAGTTTACTAATTTACTTACTTACCTATTTACCTATATTACGTTTTATTTCGACAATTTCCGGTCACCATCTTTGATCATTAATTTTCCCATTGTTTATATTTGGTTTTTTCAAATTGTTGCCCAGAATGACAAATCACTGCAGAAGACAGTATTCTAATCAAAAATTTGCGAATTGAAAAATGTTGGAGTGTTAGGAAAATCTTAGTTTCAAAGCAAAGTCTGTGGTATAGCTAGATATTACAGCATAACTGGACATTACAGAAGGACGGAGCTCCATCTCATAAAACCAGAAATACAATCTTCATCGTGAGAATGTTAATTTCTTCGAGCCAGGCATGTGCCCACCGAACAGCCGAGATTTAAACCCAGTAGATTATGCAATATGCGGTATTTTGATGATTTCTGATTAGCTAAACATTGTGCAAAAAAAAATTACATTAAGAATTACAATTAATTATATTATGTTTTGAAATAATCCACGTGTCACGATATGTTCTCGCTTTTTTTGGGTCACCCTATATATATACAGACCATGCCAAATTTAACCGATTGGTTTACATTTAAACATAAATCATTACTATAGGCATTCGGCGTTGCTTTTTAAAATTTTCCTACCACTGTCATTACTCCTATTTCCCTATTACTTATCCTTTCTTTTTTTCTTCATTTAAGAACAAACTTGATTTCAATAAGGCCCTGCCCATACGAAACAACAAAATGATCTTAAAATCAAAATTGTGCACATTTTTTGAATTTACAGCATCGTTTCATAGCTGCTTTCATTCGTTACTCATATTAAGAACGTACGAAAGTAATCTCGATCAGCAGCTAGAGATGGGGAGATGCACACTCGGGTAAGTGAGCGCCCATTACGACGGCGCGGTGTGCTTTACCTTTGTTTTTATTTACACTTCCCGTGTTGCACTCCCACTGGTTTTATTTTACTTTTTCACTTATTTATTTATGAATGGCATCCCGCACGTGCTCCCCCCTCCCCCGCGCCGCGCCCCCGCGCACTATCGTCACTACGCCACTGCACTGGCGAGGAGACATCATGAGAAAATTACGTGTCTCAGCGAGGGAGTAAATTTGGACCAATTCGTGTAAAGATCGGTTCATTTCATAGTATCACGAATTTCAGGCCTTTTTTTATAAAACATCCTTTCAGTACAGCTATTATTATTATGTTATTATAAAACTCTCTTAACTTATTAGGTAGGTAACAAATGAACAAGAATAAACCGGAACGCGCCACTTCGGTTCGTGGAATTCTCGCAATTATAGCTTTAATTCGTAATTTCCTCATTTTCGATTACAATTCTTATTTATTATTTTGGATTTAATGAAAATTATTAAAAGTCTAAAGGCTAATCGTTAATTGTATGTTTTACAAAATCGTTATTCAGAGTTAATTTATATTACTATTGAAGTCGTAAATCAATCATCTTCGAATGAAAAAAATATGTCCTTTGGCCGGCCAACCATATATGTGTATAATATATTGTAGTATTGTAATATAAGTGTATACTTTTATTTATCAAAAAAAAGAAAAAAATTTCGGATACCATCGACCGTTCCGGTTCGTTATATTTTCCTTTTTGAGGCCTATTTGTTTGCATGTCCGAAATAGGTTTAATACGAAATAGAAGTCTTTCTTTGATATTTCAATGTTGTTTAAGTTCGTTCAAACATCTTTCCCCCGACGAGATATTTGTTATCACACACGAACACTTGTTGCCCGCTTAAGATATTTATTATCTTACCAAACTACGAAACATATCCCTCAATTTATTTCCGGATACAGAGATACCTACGGACGTCTACACCTTTTCCCAATAATATACAAAACTCACATTCATGTTTTATTTACACATTAAAGGGTTGGTGTCGATTGACTGACGGTAATCGAAGCTGACCGCGTGTTATTAGCACCCTGGAACCGAACACCACTCCCTCCTCACGCGGTGTACAGTATCGCTTACGCCCGTCGCCCTTCCTTCCTTCCTTCCTTTCTAAGGCTTCTTCCTTCCTGTAATCAAGCATACAACAAACATTCTCTTTGTTATTCTCTTTTATTTACGAATGTGTTAGTTTATTGACGTTTTGGTGTTAATACCCTTCGTGGAGATGCAATATCAAACCCGTATTTTGTACTTATTCAAAATAAAACACTTTAATGCTATTAATTCAATTTTTTCAGCAATATAAATAATTTAAAACATTAATATACATATTATTTTATTTAAATTTTTTAAATATAATTTATAATATTCATATGTACAACTAACTAACTAAATTACCATCACGCCGTTTCTCCGCGGGTGTCAGCAGAGAGAATAAAGCGCCACACTCTTCTGTCCTGACACACAATTTTCGGCTCATCCGCATTTATACAAGCTCGTCGATTATTGATACTACTAACATGACCATCCTCCAGTATCTGGTTTACCTGATCATGCCAAGTTTTCCGTCTTCCGTCATATATCTTTCTTACCATTCTCTTCCGTTCCATATGACCAAACCACCTAAGTGATCACTTTTTAATCTTACTCACTATACTAAGATCAGCTTTACATTCATATGTACACATACATATATATATACAGGCGAGTGAAGTCAGTACATTGAAATAAGCTGTCCTTAATTATATATTTTGAAAAATAAAGCGAAATTAAATATTTATCTGACAGAATGCTACCCATATATTAAAACATGAATAGTATGAAAATAATTGTAATGGGAATATTAAGAATAGCACATTTTATTTAGATTTATTTCGCAGAAATTCTAGTCAAGTACAGCTTATTTTAATGCACTTATAACACATATACAGTAAGCTCTGAGTACATAACTACATAAAATCTGAGCTAGTTGAGTATATCACTTCGACTAAAATTACTGAAATAATACGAATGGTGGGCTACTAGTTGTGGGCTAGATGCTTCATTCGCAGTAGTATAAAGACCTTTTTGCGATATTACGTCACACAACATATAATTTGTGTAATATCTTTATATGGTTCTCTTATGCCTGCCGTCTTGTAATAACTTATCGGGCGAGTCTTAGGGGAAGCCATACGGGAAGATTAGTAGCTTACAGAAGGGGTCTCCTTACCCCTTCGCGGGCTAAACCCCCTCCTTGACCCGACAGAGATCCGTGCAAAGCCGACATTTCCGGTATTAAGGGAGGGATGCCGATTGACCCTTCGTGAATATTACAGATTTTACGATCAATATTCGTAGATTATCTTATTATACAATATATATTTATTTTACATAATGTATATATATATGAATGAACTTATTATGAATGTAATCATGAAAATATACACGATCTATTTAAATTCAGATTCACGATCTAATTAAATAAAATTCCAGCACTTAATACCGTGTCAAAAAATTGACTTCTCGATATACGTTACAGAAAAATATCACAGATCCGAGATTTCTATGTTAAAGTTGCTCTAACACGTTACCTCCAAGGGGCACACCTGATGCTCAAGATGGCAAACCTTCAAAGCTACAAAATTTGCGGATTCCTGTATGTCAAGACCGGGTGTGTGATCAGTAGTAACTTTTAATTTTAGTAAAAAAAGTTACTAAAGTGAATTTTTTTGCCAAAACGGGTTGTTTGATCATTGGTAAAAAAAAAAATATTTCTCAAAAGTGCATCCCGTAGTAAACTGATTTTACTCTCCGATATTCGATAGTATTAACGAGAATCGATAATTAAATATGGCGGACTTTTCACAGCTTTTTTCAAAAGTCATCTGTCACATTGATACTTCGAAAGTTGCAGTAAACGACAATTAATCATTCAATATCCCGCTATTTTAGTGATGAGAGTTTGTCCGATGATGACCTCGTTGTTTAATATACATTAGCACATAATGCGGAAAAATTTCGCCACCGAAGTGACAGGTCTCGAACGCAGGGGCGAATGAAGCCACAGATAAAGCAGAAAATAGAGCATATTTCATGGTTATTCGCCTTGCCATACTGAGAGGCGAGATTATCTTTGACATTAGTAAATTTGATATATCAACAACCCGCAAAGGATTTTTAATACGGGCCTTTACTATAGTAAAAAGTTACAGTGCTGAAAATTTCCTACTGATCACAACACTTCAACAATATAATTCATCATGCTAACGAGACGATACACCGTCACGCAGTGGCATACCAATGCAGTCCACTGGGGACCAAGTTAGAAAGGGGTCAAAAAAGTTTTCGCCCTTCAATCCATTTAAAATCGATACCTTTGCGGGTATCGCTATCTTTCCTAGCGTTAATAATAATCCTCAGCAAGAAATGTAATTATAAAATTGAAAAAATCGTTTGTTACCTATATTACGAAACGTTACCGGGTTATGGACCATAAAGCGTCTTTTTAAAAAGTCTTTTTAAAGTGCATATAAATGCATATAGAAGGAACATGATGATTATATATAAATAATAATAATTTTGACGAATTTTCCAATCACATTGTTTCGATAAAAATACAGGAGTCAATATGCTTAGATGACTTAAAGGCCCTAGAATTCAAGAAGTCCGTAAATAATAATGAATGCATAATTACTAACAAAAAATCTGACCTCCAGTCCTATCTTAAATATGTTTCTTACTTACCCATCACGCCAATTCCCCAATAGGCAGAGAAGATAGAGCGCCACACTCTTCTGTCCTGACACACAATTCTCGGCTCATCCACACTCATAAAAGCTCGTCGATCATTGATACTACTAACATGATCATCTTCCAGTATCTGGTTTACCTGATCGTGCCAAGTCTTCCGCGGACGTCTTTTATTTCTAGTCCCATCAACACTTCCGTCATATATCTTTATTACCATTCTGCCCTCATTCATCCGTTCCATATGACCAAATATGTTTCCTTTCACCATATCATCAATCAGTCTGTTTCCCTCCCTCCCAGTCACCCACCCACACTTTAACACCTGACAGTAATGTATGATTTCCCATATTCTGTAACACTATGTTAGTATCTTGTACACCCTGAAAAAGGATCGGTGGTTCCGAAACCGGTTGGTGGTAGCGAAAATGAAGTGGTGTTTAAACAAAGTGAATTGTTATGCATATTCCAAAATATGAATATTATTATATATGATACAAGAGACTGTATAATAGATAATCCAGATAATTCGTATATCTTATTTACAATACTTTTTAATGGACGATTTTTTACACTCTACATTGGGGCACAATTTTTGTAGTTACGTCGCTGTACGTAGATTCGTCAAATTCTCGAATATCCATGCCTGAAGCGAGAGACTAGGTACGACTCAAAAAAACAAGATCAAATATATTTTAATTCTTGCAGTCGGGCTGCTGCCATTCACACCTCATAATGAAACGTTGGGTAGCGACCCAGCTCCGAAATCAACTTCTTGAATACTCGGAGACCAGGGCAGCAGATGCACGAGAGGCGCGAGAGTTGCAGCCGACCGCCTAAATAGTTGCTTTATTTTCGGAGCACGTGCGAGACATTTCCTTCCCTCGCCTCGCGCAACTCCAGCTACATATTATACTCGGTACAATATCGAGATGGGAGATTAGACGACCAGTTGGTGATTATTAATTTAGAATTATTGAGCTTGTTAACAGTGCGTCCCGCTAGGAGCGGGCGTAGAGATTTCTAGGTAATTTTCCTTTCTGTTTTCCCAAGTAAAAAGAACACAATAAATATTAATGTTGTCTTGTAGAAATACGGCGACCGCCACTGATAACCTTTTCGAAAATATAACTTAAATCTTTTTAGACATAAATATGTCATTCAATCATAAAATGTTTCTAGTGTATTAAAGTTAATTATATTGTTTTTACTGTTTCCGCAGTAAGTTTGTAGAACTCCATTATTTTTTTATTCTTCTCGTTTAATTTACTTGAGACGCGTTTCGCCTTGTAATGTCATTATCAATCTAACAATTTAACTCTCAGCGCATCTCAAATAAATTAAACGAGTAGAATAAAAAAAACAAGTGTTTTATATTCACATATCGCACACCTAGATCAAAACTAAGACAACTAAAAAAAAACAAGAATTTGGAGTTATTATTGTATTCGGATTGTTATTTAGTTTTATAATTTTAGTAACAAAAAATAGAGGAAAATGTTTTTATTATTTAGTGTACTGAAAAATTACTTTTTGAGTTGTCTTAGTTTTGATCTAGGTGTGCGATATGTCAATTATATAGTTTAGGTATATATCGCCGTCCTTTGTGAATGTACTTACTAAATACACTAACTCCTTTACTTGTTTGATGACTGCGAGAAATAAATTGAGTGTAATTATTGCTAGTAGAAATTTATCACACGAAGCAAGACTAGCGGTGCATAATGGAGTTCAGGTGCCAACACTATTGTATGGAAGTGAATCATGGAATTAGCAAAAAAGGAACGAAAGTAGACTGAATGCGGTGGAAATGCGGTCGCTTACGCGCACTTATGGAATATCTATGTACGATAGAGTGAGAAATCTAGCATAACCAGATAAACCGACTACCGGGGGAAGCCTCTGTCAGAAGCTTCAATTACCAAAGACCGTGCACGAGAAGATGTATGAAAGAGGTTGTGCGTTTTAGTGACAAGTGTGAGATTCTATGTCCTTGTTCTATGTTCTATGCTGCATACACGATAATCTGAATAAATCCTCCTTAATCTCGACCGCCCACGCCAGGATTGCCAAAAGTAACACCGTAAACCGAATTGGCTCGCCAAGATCCGTCTTGCAACACCTTTTTTTCTCTGTCATCTGCTGAGCCGCACGATGATACCGACGAAAGGTGATACCGCATAAAGCGTGCTGCAGAGTGGCGACACATGTCCCGCGGGGCCACGTGGGGCCCCGGGGGCTAATGGCGGAATATATTAAGATGCCAAATGAGCGGGGAGGAAATATTGCGCACTCGGGCGCGGAAGATTGAAAATATGGTGAATGGAAACAAAAACATTTGCCGAAACGGGAGCCCACATTAAGGCGTGGTCTCTTGTACAGATGTTATTCTACTTTGAATTATTAGAAGATTAAAAAATCTACGTTCAATTTATCCCTTCGTTGATAAATTCCATTAAGATTCCATTTAATCTAAATAAATACAAATTAATTGGTATATACGTAGAAAACATCACTTTGTATAAAACCACGAATTTTATTAAACGCCAACCTGTTTTTCTTCATTATTCGTATTCGAAATAATGAGATTTTAATTTATTATATATAATGATTCGGTATATCTGATGTTTAATTTATTATATATAATGATTCGGTATACCTGATGTTTAATTTATTATATATAATGATTCGGTATACCGGATGTTTATTATAATTATTTAATATTACTATTGCAGTTCATTAATTTAGTATTTCCAGTATATTTTTAGTATCATTATATTATGTTATGTGTTGAGAATGTTTCATAATTCATTACGCGCCGTCTCGAGTCACCCCCGAAACACAGCACCCACCCTTCATAATGCGAGACACATTTAGACATCGCAATTATGTTTTGCTCGCAATTTGTCTTTCTCGACGCATACCTCATAAAGGTAGCTTTTATGCATCTGTTTCCGGATGTTGCCATGTAGACAAGGCATGATTTAGACCCTCGGGGAACCCTTATCGCGTCTTCAAGCAACCCGAATGGGAGTTGCGCTCGATTTAAATGTACCAAGCTACCGAGTGACATATTAAAAATATACTTATGTTAAATTTTAGGGGTAGACAGGAGAATGTTTTATTTTAGTTATTAAAAATACACTTTTGTTATTTGTGAAAACTGAACTTTATTTTGTAGGTACAGAAAAGTTATCAACTAGGTTTTGACAGCTCACGACGTCAACTTTGATAACACCCTTCTTCAAATCACTCAGCGTTCTGTTTTAATTGACGCGCCTGGTTAGACGTGTATCCGTCCTAATGAACTGAGCTTTCTTTCCGGTCATTCTACCGTGTATTAGAAAAAATAAACTGGTGTCGCCTGTGACCGGCCAAATGAAGTAACCGCAGTTAAAAAATCTTTTCTTCTTCTGGCATTTAATTAAGGAGTGAGGTACCTATAAATGAAATATTTAACTGATGATTTTATGAGAGGAGCTAATGTATTTTATGTTCTGGAACTTTTTGGGTGCCCTTCGATCCTTTTGATATCTTCCTGTAAACATTGAGTATTTATATTTAATAAAAATAATGCCTATATGATATTATTATGAAAGTGGTTTAAGGCGGTTGAGTCAAGAAATTTAAAAAAAATGTCTTTATCAATTGTTCGCGACACATTATTTTAAATTAATATAATATGATGCAAATTGTAACAATTGTGAAATATTCAGTGTATTGTTACAACGTTTCACGGTATTCTGCTGGTGTTTATTTTGATGATAGAGTAATTCATTTCAAACTTTAAAAAAAAAAAAATTATATGCTACATGCAAATATTATGTCGAAATAAATTTTGAAACATTTTAATCAATTCAAACGCTAACCTTTAAACATTTCGAAACGAAATAAACATGACTTGGACCACTTTCATAATAATGGGAACATATATCCTTTGAAGACAGTGCCACAGTAAACGCCAGCAAGATATTTATTATAATAGGTACATCTGCAGTAGTTTTGTTCGACCAAATACCAAAATTAATCTTGATTATTAGGTATCGTGTACTCGCGAGTACCTACATATTATTTGTACGCGAAAATAAAGCGAACCTGAAGCTAATTCTTGGGGAGGTGTTTCACACATCAATCATCCCTGACTGAGGGTAATAATTACACATGCAATATAATTCACAATGGCAGCTGTTATTTTTTTTGCTAAATCCTGATTGCAATTTTATGACCAATTATGTACATTACACCCTTTGAACATTTCCACTTAAAAAGCCGTTTTTACGTCAAATTTAATTTTCCCTCATATTATTATTATTATTATTTATAATAATATTTCCAAATTTTCGTGATTAACTTTGTGGAATTCCATTGTAATTAACTTTTAACAATATTAACTTTTTTTAAAAATTAATTAAATATTAAAATAAAACACACCGTTGTTTACTTCACACTACACTTTAATTGTAATATTAAAACGTTTTCGACGCTTACTGCGTCGTCTTCAGTAATAAACTAAATCTTAAAACTAGAAGATAGATCATCGACTACATGGGGGGTGGCGGTATGAGAACGGTATGCGGGAAAGGGGGAGTTTTGGTGAAAAGGGAAAGTGGTTGTGGGCGGGGCTAATATGGATAAGAGAGGAGATTTAATAGGGCGTATTTGTATTAATATTAACCCCCCTCTCCCCAATATCGTTTTTATACTTCCCCCTCCATGTAGTCAATAGTTTATATTCTAGTTTCAAGATTTAGTTTATTACTGAAGATTACGCAGTAAGCGTCGAAAACGTTTTAATTTTTAATTAAAGTATAGTGAGAAGTAAACAACATTGTTTTATTTTAATAAAAATAAAGATTGTTTGATTTCACAATTATATGGAAGTTTACACCTTAGCTAAAGCTTTTCGGGAGGTTTTATTTTAATTTGCATATTACAAAGGTGGGGGTTGGACCACTACGAGATGCAGATGATCTCGGGGCATGGGCACTTCATGAGTAAACTCTTCGACTTGCCCGTGAACTGTGGTGTGTCTGCGCTCAGGTGAGGCAGACGCCGGAGCACATCCTCTGGAATTGTGTGATTATGACTAATGCACGTGAGACACGATTGCGGGATTAGAAGGAATAGGTCATCTGATCCCCCAGAACGATGACCTATTAAGAAATTAAAGAAATCACTGACATTTCCGGGATTTATTAGGGTGTGGGTCTCCCGCTGGGGATTGATGGGATGGACGATACCGGGACGAGCGATGTCTAAAGAGACCTAACAGAGCATTCTACTGGCTCTCTCTCGCACCTCTTGCGACCTGGACAGGGTGAATGTCTGCCGAACTGTGACCGAGTTCTGCGACTGCAACACATAAATGTGACATCTATCCTCCCCTTTTGTGGGTGTATGATTTCTATAACTTCTCTCGAATTTAATGTGATAACGAGTCTCACGTCAAATTGTGCAAATATGGCTCTGGTACGATGATACCGGAACCAAACTATGATGTTTATAATTGAATGTAATAAGATAAAAATTTAATATTGACGAATCGAAACGAGAGTAAACAACTCTCAAAACGATTCGTGATAGGGTGGTATATAAATAAAAATAAAATATTTTATTTACAAATTGTCTCGCTTGTTTTTTATTTTTGAGTTTGCATTTTATTCAGCAAATAGTATTTAAAATCCATCCGAGGACGGGCCACGAACGGCGTACATAGGTCATCATTTAAATAATTACCTATCTACAATACAAAGTTTCGGATTTCTGACAAAATCAACAAAAACTTGTTTATTTTCTGTTTAAAAAAATGCACGCGCCCACCTAATCCGAATGCATCAAAGGAAATTGACACTTCACTCAAATATAATGTATCACTTTCCTTTTAAATTTCCCTTCACGCGTGGCACACAGAAATACGTCGGAATATTATTTATAAGAAAAAAAGATATATACATTTTGAACCAAAATACCGTTTAACACGCAACGGCGCGGGAACTTTTGTTACATTTTTATTTCTTGAAAGCTTTTGCGGTGCGCAAAAAAATTGATTGATTCGCGCTGATATTAATAATTATTATAGTTACCACCCATAGTCGCTCTTCTTATCAGTCGAACCAAGTAATGTATGGTAACGTGTTTTGGGCAATTGTTTCCCCTAAATTTTCACAATTTTATTGTTATTTTATACAAATTTGCGTGTAATTAGACGTGACGTAGCGTGTAAATCGTTACAGCGGTACCTGCCGGTATTCGCGAGCATTTTTTTTTAAATGACCCAATATACTGCCTCATGTTTCGCGTCCATACTGTTTATAAAAATGGTTTGTTCTCGTGCTGTCGCTCTCCGCAACAATAAATATTATTTAATATATTATTACAGGGTCCGCGTGCCTCGAATAATATATTAAATTAGGTATTAAATGTGATATTATGAAACTCTTTACATTGTAATAATTCCCTACTGAGTAATATTGCTATTCAGGGTATCCCAGATACAGTAGTTTAAACGGAGCTTATGAACCCATTGATTCCAAATAAGGTTATCCGAAATTCAACTGTTTAGAAGTTATTCTAATTTAATTCCAGGTTTCTGTGCCGTATATCTGGTAATTTGTAGACGAACTTTGGTTTTATTCGATGTACAGGTGGACTTTAAAAAAATTTGAAAACTAAAATAGCATTTTCATCATCATTTCATTACTGATTTTGTTTTTGTCTTTGACCATAGATACTGGAAACACAATCACTCCGACACTTACGCTATTACGACCAGCTGTTATAATTATTTTTTATTTCGCTTTCATCGGCAATTCTTATAAAATACGTATGTAATTTAAATGTTTGAAAAAGATTGTGAATACAACTTTAATTAATTAACTAGAAAGATATAGGTATAGAAAAAATCTAACTATCGAAAAAATATTAAGTTGCTACCGGGATTCGAACCTGGACTCTACCTATCCGTGGAAGCGCGTTCACCATTTTCGTTTATAGCAATCGATACATTTTCGACAAATTTTTAACTTATGTTCTATAATCTTCCCAATTGATATATCTATTATTCCACGTTTAAAAGCAATCAACTTTACTAATCAAATTGCATTTTCCGAGTCTTCTCGTAGGTACATTGTCTCTCACACAATTGCACTTTTATTTGTCATACGAATTCTTTTATAATATGAGCAGTTAGCGTAGTGGGGATGAGCTTTCCTGGGGTAGATTAGCTTTCTGCCTATTGTTATATTATATTACACAAAACTGTGTAAAATAAAACCAACCACACGAATTTACTTAACTTTTTTTTTCCAAATTTCCCTTATTTCGCATAATAATACTAATACAGAATTCATATTCATAAAATACTAAAATTTCGTCATTTCCTATCTGAAAAAATCTCCACAATTTTCCGTGGAAATATAATTTCCGTTCAAATTCTCAATCCAATTCCGCTCCGCTGAATGCCCCGCAAATATAATGATACGATAACTTTGATTGATGTCTCAATGTGCCGTCTACTTTTATATAATATTAAACGGAATACAGCCTTACCCACCCCTTGCTCCCTACACTTCGTTACAGAGCCTCATTTCTCTTACGCATGATGGTGCAAATCCACATCAACCTGAAACAAAATGTATTCGATTATTTATTACTCGCAGTTGAGTGTTATATTTGATCGCATCTCCGCGATTATTGTTGGAATTAAGTTTATTTAATTCCCGCATTCTTACTACACGGTAACTGATACCTTGAGAACCATCGAAAATTTTCACGAAACTACTTCTAGAACCATTCACCGTGGAAAAATAATCATTTACTACGCCCTTAGAACATTGCATCTTTCTAAACATCGTATACATACACATATACCGATATTCTAAAATAAATGCATCCATAATATTATTTGCGCTTTCCCATCTTTTGGACTGTATTGCATTCGGACTGTAGTGTCATTGCCAGTTGACGACTGGCGAGTATATTAACCATCTGTCATCTTCTTTTCTTATCTATGCCGTCATCTCTCTTATTTATGGTCATCTCGCGTCATACACATAAAAGTTATGATATTATACTAAAAATTATGTTTGCAACATAACTAAAAATTTTGTTTGGTTTGTCAAAATCTGTGCGGTAATAATTTATCATGACCAAAAAATTTATGTATTCTAGGTTGAGTGAGAAAACCTTTCATCCGATTCCGTTTTAACTCAAATGCACATCATACTGATAAAATAGCATTTTTGTATTTATTATTGTCTATCCGCAATTCTTAACATCGTCATCTAGATGTTATTTTTGTTCGTTTTGACAGCTCACAGAGTACAGCTCACTTATAAAGGTTAAATATTTATTAGAAATTTAAATCATGCTTTTTATATATTCGTGTTCCGAATGGAACCCCTTACAAAATCGCACGATCGATCTAAAACACGTACGAATAGCAGATGTATATTTATATAATCAAATTCAGTTGCAACAGTTGCAGACACGCAACGAAATTGATAGGAATATTATCATTTTATAATTCAATAATTCAAAAATATGTCTAAGAGCGATCATACATATAGAATTTTGGAAACAAAATGAGTATGTGAAGTAGGAAATATTTGACTATATAATGTTAAACGAATATAACGCTGCGTTTTAATGTACCACCCCCGTACGTAATCAGTCAGTGTGCGGGGTATAAAATATCGAGTCGGTACTTCTTGTAAAGTTCAACAACCCGCCTCTGAAGCGGTTTTCCGTTCTGAGCTTTCTCTCCCTCGCTTCAGAAACGTTTGATTTCCATCGGCCTATAAAATTTCCCTTAATTTACGACCGCCCCCGATAATACAGTTTTCTATACTGCTATTACGGTTATTTTATTTTTGAGCCTTACCGCGAGCCACCTCACCCGACAGCGTGCGCTACAGAATTGGTTTTGTTGTATGATTTATTCGTGCACAGGCTCTGATAGCACCATAAATGATTTAATTATATGGGACTTTTAGCTCGGATTACGTGTTATTATAACGTTATTTGTTGTACATTTCTGTTATTATTTTACGTGCGATACGATCGCCTTTTTGTTTTTTGCTTAAATTAATCAATACAAGTCATCTGGCTTTTCTATCTCAGCCATATTAAATATACACCTAAGATTGCATCAAATAGATAAAATAGGCAAACGGGGATTTTCTTATATTAGCAAATATATCGCACAATCCTTAATAATTATATTCTTATAATTGAACATAAATTTATGTAACCGTTTGTCTGACACACAACTTCAAATCCACATTCAGGTTTCTGACAAAATCGGAATGTACTTTTTTCCCATACTTTTCATATTATTTTCTTCTCGCTCGTTCCTTTTAAACGACCAACCATCCAAACGATGATTCTTTCTTAATCTAACCTCATTTCCATGGTGTTTTCTTTCGTCGTTTGCCGGTTCCACGCTTCACCTCAGATAATTTATAAGCTTAACCCTAGATTAGTATCGTTAAAAAATACGACGTGGTTGCTATCGATACGTAAAATTTACGTGTCTGGATATAAATATATTTGGTGCTTGGTCATAAATAATAAACAGATTAGAATTAGTTTAGGAACATTTTTAATATATATTTTTTAATTAAAAATAATAATAATTATGAAAATACGTTTAAAAAACAATTATTACATAGTTTGTACAATCTGGGCAAATTTTCGTTTGGTCCATTCCATAGATGGCTTTCCACACTTGCAGTGAGTGGTCATTTTTTTCATTGCAAATGAACAAACTCCGCAATATTTCCGAAGACATTGTGATTGCACTTGTGATCCTGGAGCCGGGGAGTATCTTGCTCACCGATAACTTTAATTGGCAAGTGAGCGGAACAAATGCTTTTGTTTGAACAACACGTAAAATTTACGTACGATATTAATTTTGGGTTAATTAATGAAAACTAACAAATAGCTAGCTACACGTTGAGTATAGTGAAATGAAATTTAGATCGAAATTCTGCTGAAGAAATGTGAAGAATAAATTTTGATTAAAATGGTGATATTTCTTGAAACTGATAAACGATTTCCCACCCGCTCGGCGTATTTCCGAGTTCCGGTCTAGATTGCTTCAGCAGACTGGGACTATGAAGTGGTCTCGGGTCGCTATGAATTATAAACAGACTCGAGGGGTGGCGCTCAAGTAAATCGTACATTTCAAGAAAAACAAACCCCCTCTTAGCTAACCTCTCCGTAAAGTAAATATTCAAAAAGGGTTAGTAGACCTTCTCTTCGTTTCAATATTTATAGATTGTTCTACCTTGGAACTACCTTCTGTTACACTTTCATAAATATCCTACTTACACTTTTATCGCAGCGGGCTAATAATCAATTTGATCTGAACTATGAATTTATTGCCGTGTTTCTAAATACAATATATCATGACCACATACACACACATACACAAACACAATTAAAATCTCGCGTGCGTGATTGTGTGTTTTGAGAGAAAAATTTTATTAAAAGAAATTGCTCATAAACATGACAATGTATTATTAAAATGTGCAGGGTTGACACTCGAACAATTATCTGATTATATTCAATTATTTTATAGATGAAAGTATAGCGAGATTCGTGAAGCTGTTTTAAGTTATAAGTGTCATTGAAATTAAATATTCATAAAAATCGTTAATAAAATTTCCGAGACTGCACCTGGAATTTTCCCGAAGCTTTCAACACACCCATTATTTATGCAAGAAGCAGTCGAAGAACTGAAATATAGCGCATTAAACTTATATAACTCTTTCGTTTTCTAGATGTCTTGTCCGGTTATTACGTGTAGTACGTAATGTACTATTTCTAGATTCAATTGAAGGGTTTATTTTATTAAATTATTTATATATTTCTTAACTCTTTCATAAGGTACCTTTGTCCATGAAAATACCTATATTATTTTATTCTGCCCGCTTATGATAACCAACTTAACTTTGTGTGTATGATACAGTGTAACTAACTTACCATCACGCTGTTCTCGGGAGTAGACAGAGACGATGGAACACCACAATCTTCTGTTTGTTTGTTTAAGAATTTGTCTAAAAATAAATTGCTATGGTCACTTTTCCTTTTTTCACAAATCTTTTTTTTTAATAATGTAAAATAATAATAATAAAATAGATATGAATTTAGTCCAGGCTTTAGTTTAGACGCGCCACACACACGTATAACTCTCGCCATATTCACATTCGTAATCTTCTGCTGCAAACTCGTCGATTGTTGAGGCTCTTCCAGCATCTGGTTTACCTGGTCTCGCCAAGTCTTCCGCTGACGTCCTCTACTTCCGGTGCCATCGACACTCGCGTCATATATATATATATATATTTCTTATCTAAAACTATCTAAGCTAATATTTTCTAATCCTATTTATCACGCTAAAATTACCTTAAAATTCTTCAAATACGTCATCAGATACAATGTAGTAATGTAGTATTGCAATACACACATTCACAAATTTTTCTCGCCTACTAACAGTTGAGAAATAAGTTTTCTGTATATTATGATGTTGCTAAAAGAATGTAAATGAATGCTATTTGAAATGATGTAAAAATGTATGCAATTCTATTGGCGCAGTCCGTTGTGTCGGCCACAATATGCCACCGTACTTCCGTCCGTAACGCCGAGAGTCCGGGTTCTAGTCCAATCTAACTAGCCCATCGCCCTCGACCGTTTCGTGTTCCACTGCGGCGAATGATTACCTTTTTAATTCATTTAATAATAAACATTCACGGTCGTTGGACATTTTTCGCGAATAAACATAATGTAATATAATATACCAACGATTCTGGCAGTAGACCGTGTGTTTTTCGAACCAAAATTTAAACGGCAATTCGCACAGAAACTGCGATGAATTTCTATGTTTTGTGTTACAGTTCAGTGCCATAGAACATATGGCGAAATTTCGCATTCCGCCACAGATTAGAAAATGTTTTGTTTCAACTCGCGCATTGTTGCATTCCTCGCATTTTTGCTCGACTCGCCTAGATATCATCTGTATACAGGTACACACCCGTTACCTGCCACATAATTGCAACGTTAATTGCGGATTATATCTCTGCTTAAAGTAAGGTTATAAATGATGCGGTAAATTACCACCTGCTGGAAGTTTGGCTAGATTCATTTGCTCATTGTTGGTGCTACCGTGGGAGAGAATATCCGGAAACGCGCTTCAAGCTCGGGCCTGGATAGTCCGCTCCGGTGGTACTTTCGACAGATATTTAAAAAATGTATACTTCTTATTTTTCTTCAAGATTCATTTATCTCTCGTGTACAATGCTGTCCTTTCACAGTATCATCCATCCATCTAGCCCGAGGTCTTTCCCGATTTATTCTACCCGTCTTCTCGTCACACAACATGTTTTTAGTTTGGTCTCCTTTAGAGCAATATCGGAATTATATTAAATAAAATACAATCGATTTCGCTTATCTCAAGCTTCGTCAGGACGTATGTAAAACTAACCATAAATACAAAAGAGTGCACTTATATATACATAAAGAGGAAGATTATGTGACACGTGAAATTACATTTTTGTATTTATGGTTAGTTTTAAATGCATCCTGACGAAGCTTGAGATAAACGAAACCGGTTGACGTATAATAAATGATTGCTTTCTACGAAAATATAATATCGGAATTAATGAATAGGGAACATGTTGGATGCGTGGTGCGTATCCCATGGACCGCAACGCGTGTTAATTGATTATATGTTACCTACTGTTATGGGGCATAGCGCCGCGTCTCTAATTCTGAATTCCTCTCAGTATGCTCCATGACCTCTGAGATTGCTCCCGCGGATGAAGTGTGCCCCCGCGAGGGCGATGCAGGTGGCGTGCCGCTGCCCAGTGCATGTAGAACGGCCATGCAAATCGAACAATGCGGGTTTTAAATGAATTAATTTCACTTGCCGCAATGCCGACCGTCCGCTGCACGAGTCGTTTCAAAAGACTGCGCCATTGTAGCGTCACTTTCTAGTTGCAGAAGTAACATTGCGCAGGTATACAGAACACACATTCAATCAGATTGGCGTTGCATGTTGTGCGGTGTGAAAAAGATAGATTGTTTAAAGAAAAGGTTATCTCGTGATATGGTATTACTTAATTTAATTAATTAAAGCCATTAAACGCATTTATGTAAATACTATTTCTATTATTCGATTAATTTACTGTCAAGACTATAGCGTAGCATCAACCAGCAGACCTTCAATATTTATGCGATATGCTGTAATGTCTTTGGGTACTGTTTTTACGAAGATATGACTTATTTTCTTTGATCTCAGATTTTCACTGACATTCAATATCTTTTTACTAGAGTTTTCTGGCTTATTCGTGTATATCCTACCTCTCGGGCTGACTTTTCAGATCAGGGACACGTTTTTTTTTCTCCAATTCCTTAGAGTCTACGATACTCTGATTACTCTACATGCGGCTAGACCGCCTAATCTACTACTACAAGTGCATCAGCGCTAATCACTTTGACACTTTTTCTAACTACCTTATTATAATAAACATCATATGTGTTTTATATTAATACATGAATTGGAAGGGTAAAAAAATACTGATAATCAGGGACACGGTATTCCAAGTCAGTACTTAAACAATAACACACCCTGCTTACGACACGGTATTGCGTGCCAATACAACACTCACATGTTGCATCATGGACGTCGGTCCTGATGATGAATCCCGCAATGGTATGCCCTACTTGAAGATTTTTTCTTTAATATATTATCTTGTTTTCTAAATGATTGTTTATTTGTCCGCAGTTGGGATTCTTCACTTACTACACGGTGACGACAGGTCATGCAGCCCTCGCGGGTCCAGTCCCTATAGATTCGGTGTTCATCTACAGGCCGGACAAGAAAGCAGAGGTGTGGAGGTTCTTCACATACATGTTCCTACACGCGGGGTTAGTACGAAATTTATATTTATTTCTAACTATATAATATAATGTAAAAAATTTTGTGGGTGCCACCAAAATGAAAATTTTGCAGCAAGAAATTTGCATGTCTATTTATTTGGCGGTCTGTGGTTCGACACAAAGCTGAACTTCTATTTACATTCGATTATACCGAGTTTTATTAACTTATACATAAATACCTACATAAATAGTTCAACCAATTTCATCTTCCATCATTCATCATCACTTTCCGTAAACATTTGAATTAATATAGTGGTTTGAATTAATATTCGTCATCACTTTCCGAAAATATTTTAATTAATATAGTGGTTTGAATTAATATTCGTTATCACACAATTTATTTTTTAAAAATAATGAAATAACGCATCGCCAATCTGTGAGAATGCGAGCGATCAATCGGTCTCCTGGTCCTACTTTCGTATCTGCCAGCTTTGACGCAACACTGTCATTAATGCACGTGCATTTGTCAGTTTGCCACTTGGTATATTTCAGCATTAAGCTGGTTGAATATAGGCTGCACGGTGAACCGTGTTGTGGTAGAGTGGCAGTCTACAGCCATTAATATCCCCCCAGTATCCGAGCTGACCCGCCGCCATTTGCCTGCCCGATGCCCGTTCGGCTGATCTGCCCGTTAACGAGCCTGATGTGGTGTTTCATATTGTTTTACTTTATGCCGCAGACGACATTGTTCATTCAATATTTCTTCAAAATATAATGGATCAACCTTTCTTCTCTAACTCCAAAACATCTGAAATGGAAATACATATCGGCAGATAAATGGTGTGTACAAAAAAAAAACCTCTATCGGTACTACGGCCGAAGGTAGATTTCGTCTGTATGTGAAAGAAGAGGATATTTCCTGTTTTATATCACTGTAGATACTCTACCATTTTTTTCTCTAGGACCAATATGTACAGCCGTTTTGAAATAAAATAGCGGATCAAACTGGCCCATCAAGTTTTTATCAAAATCGGGAATTATCGTGTCTACAAAAAACATGATATCCCTTATACACTCAGAAAAACTTTTTAACGGAGCCGTAGACTCGAGGTCTCCTAATTATAATAGAATAAATTGTATTTAAATTTTCCGGAAGTTTGTATCGTGTGACCTTCTGTCTTAAATAGTATTTCTATCAAAATTTGCCTAAAAGCTGCATTAAATTCTTTGGTAAATACGCGTATATATTAAATTTTTTATTGTACATGAATGTTATAGACTCAACAACCACACCGGTGGAGGGACCTGACCGACGACCTCCGGTTCTGTAGGCTTGTTTACCCACTCACTCAGCGAGCCAATACACTTGTTAGTACTATTTAGTATTTATTGCTTGTGGGCTGGGCTGGTACTCGTAGAAGAATTTTGGAGTAAATCCAACGTAAAGAGTGGAATAATTGCTCTTCAAGTCTTTTTGTTTTCATCGCCACTCCACCGTGACGTCATAACTCACTTCCCCTGCACAAATAGCATTTTAATGTATTCTTAATTTTTCCTTCTTTTTATTCTCCGAAGATTTATTGACTCGCTAACTGCGTTTGTTGTCGTTTTTACTTTGTTGTTTTATAATACTCCGAGTGTCATATTTTGCAGCGATATGTACAACACGTACTTGTGAATTTTTTTTGACAAATGCTCTTGAAGACTGCAGATTGATTGCTGGGCCCATGTTTTCGGTATTTTTATTATTACGCGATTCCTTTGTTTCACTACATCTAACCTAACGTAACATATTCCACTTCGTTTCTATCCGTGTCTTCGTTTTATTTCCAAACAAATTGCCATAATTTAGTAGATTCCGGCCGTTTCCATTTGTTTCTATTTCGTGGACTAGTGACATCTTTTGTTTTTTCAATGACTCTTTAACGTCTCCGGGCCGATGGTACCGGGCCGGAATTTTAGGCACTTCCTCAATAATCATTTGTTCAATGCGACCGTATCTCTGGCGTGGAATGTCCTCCTCTAATGAGATAAATAACTGCTGCCCAAACGCCGACGCTTCACTTCCGACGTCAAATCTGGCTTTAGTAGGAAATATTTAATGGTTTAGTCTTGCAGTGATCTTGGGTGCTTTTTCTTCCTCGACCGGTGTAGGAAATATTCTGCTGTTGTTCACGTGCGCTACTTTCTCCATTCGGAAAGTCAAAATGTCGGTTTTGATAAATAGTTTATCATCACTTAATTTATTATAATTTTTGCCGTCATTCAAATATGATGTGGCGCTCGAAAGAATTTCGTTAAATGTAATAACAGTTCCCTTATTGGCAAAAATGTTTTAGCGAGCGGACTCACGCGATGTTTTAGCCACTGATTGTATTTATTCACCATCGATAACTCAGTTTCTTTTGCCTTGTGCCAGTTAAAGGTTTCATGCCTCGCGAGAGAAATACGAAAATACAAAATACCGTTCATTTTGCTAACATATAATGTATTAATATTCAGTAGGTTTCCCAGTTAAATGTGTTACAAAAACCGCGTTAGAATATTTCGTAACATTTTTAATCTCACTTTTATTTTCAGTGTCGTACCTAACACGTGCTGAGTCAGTGCTCTATCATCTTGGCTACTCCTCCAGTAGACGGTGGTGTCAAATTGTCATATAAATATATAATGCTGATTTTTGTGTTAGAATTTAATTCGTCGATTTATACTTTTGATATAATTTTTTTATTACCTTACTAAGGTTGCCCCTGTTGAGCTTGGTAATATGCCAATATGTATTAATATAGCTGATAATTAGGTTAGTATGTCACGCGGAAAACTGAGATTCGGTTCTCCCCGCCAAAGAAATTATTGTATTATTTATTTTATTGAATTTATTAATGTCCTTTTGAACACAGATGATGCATGTATCTAACGCATTTTTTCTATGGGTCTGTGATTTCTTGCACAAATACTCTCACCGCTGACAACGGCTCATTTTTATTACACCCGTAATCTTCTCTTTGTTCGACTCTTTTGCCGACAATACTATCCATTCTTCCATCCTTTCATGTTATCTACATCCAGATAGGCTTCCCGGCGTGTAACTGCTCCCGGGACGGAAGCGGGGTGACATTAAAACAACGCGGCATGTGAAATGAGTATGTTATTGGTGGGAGACATCTGTAAATAGATCACAAGAACTTAAAAAAATACCTCGATCGAGTACTTGCATGTTTGTATTTTTCATTTCATTATTTTCTTCCTCGAGTATGGCGAGTTTTGCGAACAATCATTATGAAATACTTGAACAGCTGATTTGACCAATGTGCAGGCAAAATCAGACAGTCAATAAAATCTTGTTTGAAAGCTAATACCTCTTTTGCGTAAATCGTAAAATCCGTTGTCGCTTACCGAATGAAGTTTGTTTGTGTTTTTAAATACCACATTTAGCAGCATAGGTACCGACAAGTATAATTAAGAACGCGTATTGAGGGGTCGTTTTACTCGCCCTCTTTAAGGGTGTTTTTTTTTTAATTCTTTTAATGCAGTTTAATGTACAAAAAACTGGCACCAGGAAGCTCCTTTCACATTTTTTGCTAACATTTTTAAAAATACTTTTTGAGCGTATTTATTACCAACACAATTTTGACACGGTTTTTTTGCGATTGCTACGTTGGTAATATGCGGGCATAATTTTAAAAAAATAATGTACTCGTGTACGTATCTTTTTCACTGTTTCTTTTTTTAAATTTATTTGTGAAGAATTATTTGTGAAGATATTATTGGTTTTTATTCTGATAATAGTATTATATACCATAAATACATATATAGCGCCTAATTCCAAAACCCCCTAAAACAGATTTCGGATAATTTATGTTAAATATGCAGTTTTTTAGATATTTTTGTCAGCTACATGCAGAACACATTGTTTCTCGCAAAAGCCACTTAAATCCATTGATATTGCATGTTCAAAATCAGGGATAGTTCCAAAATACCCCAAAGCAGACGGTATAATTTGCTATTCCCCCTAAAATGAAATCAGCCAATCACAACGCTTGTTGACGATCACGTGATCTAAAATCCAGTATGGTTGCCAGAACGATATATACAGAAAAAAAAATACATTACGGAATCGTCTCTGCTGATGTAAAAACAAACATTGTATACATTTTCTTTCAAAATATAAGTTTTCATCCATATCACAAAAACACAAAGTCGTTTTAGGGGGTTTTGGAATTAGGCGCTACATACGTAAATTCTGTATTCTTCAAAATCGATTGATGTATCTTCTCTTATTTCTTTTATAAATTTTGTTTCATGTTTCATAACATTTTTGTATCCGACATTGTGACTGATGTACGACCCGAACAAATAAAACGACTTGCCCCTAGCCTTGACTCATTTTTACTTGTTAATTTCTTAGCGGGACTTTTTCCGTGTCTCGCGGCGCTTTGTCATATTTTTCAATCTTGACAAAGTTTCGCTGTTAACCTCCGCCCCTCTTCACCCCACCTTCGGGGCAATAAATCATTCGTCATTTATCATATTAAAAAGTGTATCGGTACATCGCGCTGCCGAGGAAGAATGGAAGTAAATCTCCACTGGTTTAGTGAAGCAAGGTAATGACATGACTGCTTCATCACGATTTCATCTTTGCGAAGTCTTTTCTCGAACAAGCTGACGTGTTAATTAAGCAGGTACTTCTTGGTGACTTTTTTAGTTAGCTTTTTTTTTAACATGCGTATTCAGTTATTCACTTATTATTATTATTATGTTGCCTGCTGTTTGTCTGTTTATCTGTTTACGTACCTACTTTTATTCTACAGAAATTAACAAACACTAGTGATGAGCTCAAAATCACGAACCGTGAGTCAATCACTGATATCTTCGAGTCACACTCACTATCAGTGATTGAATATCTAGGAATATCGTGATTCGTGAATCAATTTTTTTTTTGTTAAAAACTATTGATTTTCTGACGCCTCCGTTTAAATAGATTATCACTGGAATCAGCGCCATCAACCGGATTTTTCGTAATTTGATTAGAACCATCTATTGGAATCTGTTTTTTTGGTCATATTTATGCTAGCTTGTTGGTAACTTAATTTTGTTCGTTTTTTTTACATTTTGTAATTATTTGTATGTATGTATGTGTAATAATTTTCTACTAATTATTTACGCTAGAATATGTTTTATACGCAAATTAAGTATTAATAATGTAAATAAATACGCTCAAAATTATGTTTTTATTTATTTATTTGGTGTATTGTGATATCAGAAACTGTGATGCCAGTTTTCAATCACTGATATTATCGAATACCAATCACAATCACACCAGTGAGTCGAGAGTATCATTTTTTCTCATCACTAATAAACACTACGGGAAACAACATATACACAGTCAAAAGTTTTTTAAATTTATTTTCTTCACGCTGTCAAATGACATCTTGATTTGTTCTAGACTTTTCGATTTTCCCGCGCATCGTGCTCTGTTTGAGTTTTAAATTATTGAACTCCGCTATCTTCGCGCTTATTTGTTAGCAATAACGCTGTGGGGTCGGGTCGTTAACCTTCGATAGAGTCAAATTATCTTTTAAAACGATTCACGGCACTAAATCCTTTTTAAATTGGCGGCCTTTTTGAGATATGATAGCTTTTATTTGTATTCTGACCTTGCGTGAACTTCCTGGAAAATTGGTTCATGAATTCACACCTTTGTACGATACCTAAATTGCATTAATGAACTTTTAATAACCTCATTGAGACGTAATTATAATTATAATTGTAATTAACATATATTTAAAATCTTTCACGTGTATAATCTATTGCACTAAAATTTATATGTATGTGCGGTGTCTTTGGAAGTACCACCAGATTCCCTTGGGGTTCTATCCTCTCTTTGTACTCTCCAGTTGCTTTGGAGTCAAACTCGGCAGATTCGTGTAACAATATTAATTTATTACAACAACGTATTTACAGTAATGAACCATTATATTACTCAGATATAGACTAATAACTAGTGCGAAGTGGCGATGGAAAAGAGACCCGTTCCCCCAGAGACGGCCTCTCATAAGTCACCACTTATCTACACACTCTCGTGCCATACACGCATACACACAAATCCAAAGTGACAGTTCTCACAGTATGTCTGTTGACACTTTCATTACAAATACGGTAATATCCACACACCTCGCGTCAGCATCCGTGGCAGGGCGGTTAAGACGTCTGAAATAAGATTCCCCTGACAGCTAACGAACCCCACCGGCCGCGCGTTTTTTAAATTTATTTTTATTATTTTCATCCGATCGTTTTTAATTTTATTTTGCGTAATAAATTGATAAATTACGCTACGCCAGCTGCATATGTATATTTAGCTGGCGGCGAGACCGGCTCATTCATGACACTACCGACTTTCAAAACGACCGATTGTTCGAAACATGTACCGGTACATCCCGAAATAACAGGTCCGCTAAAAACAATTTCCTCTTCACGCTAATGTGGTATTCGGGGTGGAAAAGTTGACAACATTTTAATCATGTGTCGGCTATGATTAATTCATTTGTAATGTGACATTTTTGTCGCGGGGAAATTGAGCGCTGTAAAAACTCGCACTCGAAGGTTTAACCCTGTTCCGTAAAAGGGTTGCGCGCTCTGACATCGCGAGTCGTTAGAAATTTAAATCCAACCGTGATAATTTCGTGAGCTCTACTACCGCATCTGCATATTTTTTTCGTTAGGTTTGCACTCTTTTTTACTCCAATCTAACAATTCTTATTAATAATACACTATTTGATTGAGTTTTTTAAACATAATATGTTATTGTTTTTGTAATATTATTACTGTCTCTTGACATTTACACAAATCATTGTAATTATCTTATCCTAGGAAAGATTACAAAGGGTAAGTTTAGAAGTATTCAATAAAGTCGATAGCTATGTCTACAGGTAAAAGTAGATAAATATACAAAATGGTCGCATATCTTATTAATTGTCATGGCTCAATGGATGAGCCAATAGAAAGGAAAAAAAAATTGCGTTTGATCTAATTATAATTACGTGTATAATTCCCTTATGCCCATCCGTCTGTCCCAACATAAACCAAATTAGATCTGCTGTAATTTATATCGCGTTAAATCGTGCTGTTATCACGTCAAACAAAGTTAATTATATAAAATATTAGTTTCCTGTCATTATTGGCGGATTATTTCTAGTATCTAGATATTTTCTGTGTGGTTTCATACAAAGTGATTGTTTTTTTATTTAATATATGTCAAACTACAAAAATACGAAAATACAATAATGTGTCTTGACTTTCTATATTTACGTATATTTTGTGTACATCGCGGGTACCTAAACCGGGAAACATTTTCTATAAACATAGCATAAACTAATTAGCCATTCTGCCCTTCCAGATGGTTGCATCTCGGCTTCAACCTGTCCGTGCAGACAGCCGTAGGACTGCCCCTGGAGATGGTGCACGGGGGCTCCCGAGCCGCGGCCGTGTACCTCGCGGGAGTGGCGGCAGGCTCGCTGGGCACCAGCGTGTGCGACCCCACCGTGTGCCTCGCGGGGGCCTCGGGGGGCGTGTACGCCCTGCTGGCCGCGCACCTCTCCAACGTGCTCCTCAACTACCACACCATGCAGTGGGGCGCCTTCAGACTGCTGGCGGTTTTCGTCTTCGGTAGGTCATCTGCCGTGTGATTTGACTATTCGTCTTGTAACAGATCTAGTCCACAATATTTTATGGACCTAATTACGAGTCGAAATGTTTAAGGAGTATGTATAAATTTTGTACCTTTATGGAAAATCTTATTGTATGAGATTTTTACAAATGTTTAAGTACGTACATCAAAAAAAATATTTGCCCTTCAGGCCTTTAAACCATTTAACAAAAATTCGATGACCATTAATTTTTTATATTAATAATCACATAATTACGACTTTTTTAAATGTTTGTATCTCGGACGTGCAGTTTGAACATTTTTGACTCATATTTTTAATACCTTAAAATATTGTGTACTATTTGTGTTACAGCCAGTATATACATATCTGTCGCAGTGATTGTAATCTTATGTATCCAATACAATAATCACCTTTAAATAAATCATATGCCCAACAGTAGTACCTTGTGTGTGTCTTAGAACATTCTATTTTGAAGTGTGAGTCCATGTAATGAAAATAAAACCTTACCTCTTTTTTCCTATCCAAACCAATATTAAAGTTAAGCTGATATTTGTAGACATGATGGTCATAGATATACATAACTGTAATATCTTCATTTACTTTTAGGCATATTACTTAAAAACAAAATAGATGGCTCTTTCAAATAATGAAACGATAAAAATGTATTCGTGTAAAAATGTAGGTTCGAAAATTTGTCGTCATAAAATATGTCGCTGTAGCATAGTTGGATACATGCACTTTCCCTGGCTTGGAAAGACATCCAGGTTCGAATCCCGGTGGCGCAACAATATTTTTTTCGATATAATCGATTTTATATGTATATCTTTCTAATTAATTCATTTAATTAATATTTATACATGTATCATAAAAAAATATAGTTGTAATTTAACAATACTCTAAATATTATATGTATTCTTTCAGCTTCATGCGACGTCGGCTTCGCGATATACTCTCGCTACGCCGCAGAAGGGGGCGCCGGTCCTCCAGTGTCCTACGTAGCCCACCTCACAGGGGCCCTTGCGGGGCTCACCATAGGCCTGCTGGTCTTAAAGAACTTCGAGCAGAGGTTACACGAGAGACTACTCTGGTGGGCGGCGCTAGGGGTGTACGCCGCTTGCACCCTGTTTGCCATTCTCTACAATCTCATGGGTGCCAATAGCACCATCCCCGCTCCGCTGCCGCCCTTACATCCTCCCGGTACGCAGACGCAAGACTTCCAAGGGTTCGGGTTTTGATAATTGACCCCGTGAATAGGTTTTTAATTTTTTATATCAATGTTGTACTTTCCGGGGAATTGACTTCCGTCGGAACGAGTGCCCTTTCCGGGTGGACGTGGATAAAATGCTCAAGTAATTTATAGTTTCTACTTGAAATTATAGAATCCACTGCTTTCAGTTGACAATTGAACACATCTGACCGAGGTGAACAAGCAAAGTGAAGCATTTACATGGATTAAAGGGAAATTACATTAGACACGTAATAATCTGAAATCTCGGAAATGGCACTGGTGCGAGAGCTGTTATTTATATATATACCTATGCAATCTAACACAAATGAATTGTGCGTTTTGTTGTGATTAAACAATAATAAGAATGATTTCTGGGTAGCACTAACTATTTGTTACTGGGCCGGTTTCTTGAAAAATCACAAATGTTCAATGCCACAAGAGTGACGTGAAACCCAAAAAGAGTGTGTTGTATAGTGTATATTTTCCATGCTTGTGTATCTGTAAGTTTATTGTTTTGAGATGAATCCTAAGTGGGTTGAGTAATGTATATAACTCGTGTCTCTAGATTTGATGTGATAAACTGCATCACCTTGAAATCTGAGCTACAAACGTGAATTTGGAAACAGCTTTTCAGGATACGTGTCAACAAATTGTTCCGGAATCCATTTGATAGTGCGAGGACATCTCGTATTACGCTGTCCTCGTATTGAGAAGTCGTAATTAATACTAGGCCCGATGATATTGTGTATATTTGATTTGTTTATATATTATAGTAAGTTGCACTAAAGTTCCTCATATACTCTTAATTTATAGTTAGTGTAAATTTATCAAGGAACAGAGTCAACGTGGCTTAAGCCAAATAGTAAATACCAAACCCCCTTGAATTTCCCATGGGACGGTGTAAGAAGACTGTAGACAATACATGATGATAGGTTGATCGTGTGCGCAACATTCCGTCTCAACTTTTATATCGTACAAGTGATATTTTTCAAATACAAGGTTCGCAATGATAATGTACTCTTCAATTGGAAACATCTACATTCACCTAGTTAACTGTGTTTTTTTTTTTGTTACGCACTTTGCTCAATTCATTATTTTTACAGCGTGAAAATACATCATTAAACATTGAAATTTAGGATGTGATGGGATGTCAATATATGTTTTTGTTTTGACATCTTGGGCGGACTTGATATTTTAAAACACAACATAAAATAAAATCATTGCATCCTTGTGTTAATTATCATATTTTGAATGAAATACGATATTTATTTGCATATTTTGGGTAGCAGTTTTTAGTTGGTTGTAGTTAAGAAAACTGAAATAATATTATATAAATACATTGTTATGTTAAAGCACCTCCTGACTTCCCGGTAATTCGACTACACGAACGAACAACACTCCGAACAATCGAACATTATATAATTAATCTAATTTACATTGCAATTACACAGATTGTCTTACGATTTATACGTCCATCAAAAAATGTATATATTTAATCTTTTTTAATATATTTCATTTACGGGGGATTCCATTCAATCAATTTTACAAATAGGCAGCATCCATTTCTGTAAGAAAAGTTATATTGTTATAAAGTTAGATGATACTCAAAAAAAAAAATATGGTCAGTGTTCATTTTTCAAATGTCTTAGTTTTAAAAAGTATATTGTGTATATTCTTTATACATTTATGAAATCATTTTGTGTGTATAGGAACACCAAAAAAATATAAATATGTGAAAATAATGTGCAACCGATTTTTATTTTAGCGACATCTCTACTTTTCCTCAATCTTAACTAATTATGAGTTGTTTAATTGTGTCTATTAAAGTAATCGTGATAAAAATTTCCACAGCTTTCTAATAATAATAATGAATATGTATTGTAGGTTTTTTCTACGCAAATAAATCATTTGAATGTAATTCTGTGCAGAGGTTTCATATTATTTTGTAACATTTAAGAACAAGTCTTGCTCAAGCTTATTTTTTTAGAAACTGGCAATAATTATTAACCGGACACTGATTAACTTTTGAAATAAATATATATGAATGAATTAAATCATTATTTGCCTTATCCTATAATAACATGAAATATTTTAATATTGCTTCGAATTAATTGAATGTACAGTGAACTGATTATTTTTACAAAAGCTTTTGTTTGTACTAGAATAATTCCGATTATGATTTTGTTATTTTTCTTTACATGTCCATCAGTTTTCATGAATTTATCAGATTCCACAATATATTTTCTACACATGATTCAGTGAATCTTCGAGGTTGCATTTCATACAAAATAATTATTTGTTTACATTTATTATTATTATGGTACTGCAGATGTGTTAATTTTTTTATAGCAAATCTTTGCTCAAGTCTTCTAGCCTTTCAGATTTAGCTCGTTGGGTCGGTGAATTACATTCCAATTGTTTAAATTTATTATGATTTTTTTTCATTTAAAAACTATAATTTTCATAAATTAATTGATGTTTTTTTTTAAGTAATATGGCATAAAAAAGTAATATTCTGAATATTTAATATTTTTAGGAATGAGCATAAAAATGAAAATAAAAAGCAAACAATTGTATTTGTTCAGCGTGAAATTTGTAGAGTGAAACCAAAGACTGAAGAGAGATATACAATGTATGTCATCTGAGTATATACTATTAAAGTATAGTTAATAAAGAGCTGAAGCCCCTTTAGTTTCGGGATTCTGCCCGCATTAGTTTTATATAAATCAATGATTTCTCTCTACTCACTCTATTTGTAATTTATCTATTGTATTTAGTCAATTATATTTAAGTTTACAATAAGTTAACAACGAACCGAAGCAATCGTGCGAGTCATTAAATATCCTCATGTATTCCTAACATATTCAGACATTACTCTCTTCAAATTACATCCCAAACAACCCACGACTATCGCTGCCTGCGGCGAGTTGGATGGAGCAGTAAGAGTACAGGACAGAGTACAGACAGAGGGAACACATGGGTGATGCGATCATGCTAGTCAATTAATTCATATTTTTAGATTGAAGAAAAATAAATATATTCCAAAATGGTACATTTCATTTGTGTGATTATTTTCTGTATTATATTGTGTAGGTATCCTTCAAAAGTGGCATTTTTTTTGTCTTCCCCAATTATAAAAATATGAATGCATTTCTAACAAAGTGGGATTTTATTTGATTATCCTTTAACTACCTCTTGTGTTTAATTTGTTAAATGTTGCTTCATAAAAATATGAATCAATGTGAATTATGTATGTTGAATCAGTTGATATTGCTGTCAATTTGAAATATAGAGATTAAAATTTGTTTTTTTTTTCTATGTAATGCCTCTATTTAAGTATGTAATAGTTTGTTCAATGTAATTCACACCAAAGAAAGTATCTAATTTTTTTTTTCATTATTTCACCGTGTGCTCGCGTTTGGTCAGAAAATTTGTATTAAATATCAATTTACAATTTTTTGTTTGTTTCCATAGCTAATTTATTATTTGTGCCCGGTCAAATATATTATGTATTTCATTTTATACAATAATTTCATAAATTGATTTAATACACGTGTTCACACATCACACTTCCACACACATCACATTGTGTTTCAAATTATGTAAAATAAAAAAATTACAAACTTGATAACCAATTTTATACACAATATTTATACTAATTTAAATATAGTTTCTCCCAAAGGAACTATTATGAACATATTGTAAAGAAATTAATGAAATTTTTTATGTTATTTATTAATTTAAACCCATAAGTTGAACGTGAAAATAAGTTGATTTGTGTAATTATCTGTCTAATGAGTAATGATTATTTATAAACAAAAGTAATTTTATAATAAAAATGTTTATTAAGATTTTTTGTGTTTTCTTTTCATAAATTTGCATTATTTATAAATTCATTTTCTATGGAGAAGATTAAGATGGCCCAGATGTTAAAAAAATAAGAATATTGATAATAATAGTCAGCCTCAGTTGGTTGATTTTATGAAAACTGGCAGCTTATTGACTGACGACAACCTGAAAACCTTTGCGCGAATGTTTCATAACAGAATTAAAAATATCCAAGCGACTACACTGCACTGAACGACTTCACGACTTCAGAAATAGTCGGCAGACAATCTTACATAAATTTTATCTTTTGAATTTCTGTTTATAGTCAAAACTATATAAAGTGTTAAAAAAAATAATGATAAATGCTAATAATAAAATAAATATCAATGGTGTACAAGATTCTTGATATTGACCGAATATGCATTTTTCAATATGAAGACAAAAATATTGGTTAAATTAAACTGTTTCATAGATTATAAAATCTGGATTGACTAGCTTTATAATGGAGTAGCCAAGTTTCTCTTAGAGCGGAGAATCTTTACATCCCATTTCTTTATTCACCGATCATACCACGATACGAACAGTACCACCCAAATGATGGTTAATGCTGGGAAATAGCCAAACATTAAAAAGCTTTGTTAAGAATTATTTTAATCAATCTGACTACATTGTGAATATTATGTTCCTGGCGAAGTTGTTTTTGAATAACTAGGAAATGAATCACAATTTTTTAATTTGGTTTTTATTTATTGATTATTTGTTTAATTAAAATTATGTATGGAATATGACATCGGCCAAATGGCCGCCTCTGGCAGCGGCACAAATGCATGCTCTTTTAACAATGTTTTTCATAACATTCTCACACACCTTGCGCGTTATTTCGGCAATTTCATTTAGAATATTGTCCTATAGCATCGGAATTGTCGGCTTATCGGCATAGACCTTTCCTTTCAAGTACCGCCACAGAAAATAGTTGGGAGCTGTCCAAACCAGGTGATCGAGGAGGCCAGTCGATATTACTACTTTTTAACATTATGCGGCCGGGAAAAATTTCTCACAAAATTTCAAGCGTAGCTCAGGCTGTGTGTGAAGTGGCACTGTCCTGTTAAAAATGTTTTCCAACATGTAACGATAGCGATCACCATTAATGGTTACAGCGTCAATATTGAGCTGCTAAACATTTGATACGTTAGTTGCTCCATAATAAATTGTCTACGACTACCAAATGCGAACTGACAAATGTCTGCCAAACCAAAATAAATGGCAGCCTAACAAAGTCGACCTGGAACATAATATTCACCTTGTACATACAATGATGTTGGTGTAGATCACAGACCAGTTAGTAAATAGACATGAAATAAAGTGTATATATTCAGGAGAGGGGTTTGAAACATTATTTGTGGGACGAGGGGTATTCTACACATTCATTGATGGAAATATAAATCTCATAGATTGACATATTTATGTAAAGGTAAAAGTATTTACTCTTCGAAAATTAAATCTTTGTGTAAACAAGACACATTTTTTACATTATAATGCATGTATTGTCACCGTTTGAATTTTCGTTCCAATCGAGTCATATTTTGACTTGCAAGTTAAGTTACCAAAAACACAATTAATAATTACTCTGTGGACATTATTTGAATACGAGTATATTATTACCAAACAAATGGTTTTTTCGCTTTCACAATCTATCAGTGTTGGACCTATTAAATATGATCCTTAATAATGTTTGTATTATTTAAAAAATAGTTGGTACAGAACTTGTAAAAAAATATATACCAATTTCAGTGCATAGCAGATTCAAATATTATAACATGAATTGTCAAATCTAAAAAAAAAACGAATTGTGAATTTTCTGACGGCGAAAATGATGTTGTTTGTTTTTCTATTTGAATGAAATATCTTGTTATGCATAAACTTTGTGTGTGCAGTTACTCGAAACTTGTTTAATTTAAAATATATTTATTTACTTTCACGTATCATAATATTTAAAATATATATATATAATATGGAGTTCACGTAACAGTTCGTATCGGAATTAGTATTTTGTTAGTTGGTGACTGCTCATTTGTTTCATCAAAATATTCAACATTTTCATATATTTCAGTGTCTGCCGTAACCATCAGTATCTTCCCGATGTGATATTAATTCCCTAAACTACCGATAAATAATTTAAAACCGAAATATTTTCTAATAGAATATAATTACCTGTAGTGGTTTGCTTTTTTTTGTAAATATACATAAATTGATTATTAAAACTTCTGGCAGACCTAACATTACAAAAAAAAATTCCAAATGATCTTGTGAGCATTTACATAAATGTGTATAATTTAATAATTGGCATTTCTTCATTAGCTGATGGATGTACGAAGGTTATTTTTAAGGTTTCTAGCTAACACCCAACTATCTTAGTAATTGAAATGTTTGTAGGACATCGATTGATATTGTATCCATCGAACATCATGGATACAATATCACTTTTTCAGCTTCTACTAAACACTATAGTACAATATCAGCCATTTGCTGGCCAGACATTATCCACAAGACAGTAGCCACTTTCCATTTGGTGTTTATGGCAACAATTATAAATAGCAATGCCTACTTTGCAACAGATTTACAATTTACGTTAATTTAATAAGCTTTCATTTGTTATTTTTTGTTCACAAAATTTGGATTTAGTATATGTGGTTTCTGGAGTAAGAATAGGTGTAGAAAAATCACCGACCTCTTTCTCCTCACAACACGCAATCATTGGTTCGCTTGTAATAGTGCTGAATGGAACGAGTGTGCAAGCAACAAGAGCGACAGCACGAGCCCCTAATGTTGTTAATACCAGCCGCAGCCACAGAAAGGCATATAAATAGTTTTTTTAGACGACGACAAATTAAGTAGATTTTGCTATAGGTGACAAAGAGATAGATGGAATTGCACCGAGAGATAAGTAAATATTTATCCTGTTTGCTTTTTAAAAACTATATATTTTTTAAATGTGCTGAACAAATACGAAGGTTGCATGTTTGCGTCAGCACAGTTTGTTCAGTAAAAAGCAACCATATTAAATTACAGTTCAATGTTCAATATTTATCATTTTATACAATATAATATTATAAAACCTAACAAAATAAATAATTAATAATTATGTATAAAGAATTCATTTGTATTTTAAGTGCGTTAGGGCGTAGCCCTGTTCCTTTGTTAATATTGGTATATTTATAGTATTCCGATTACGTTCCAACTATTTTCTTTTGATTGTATTGGTGACACGAATCAGCTGTCAAATTTGATATTTAATCATTAAAATACTAAATGTAATGTATGTCTACTTAAAATGTGATGTGCCATAATTGTTATCTTTTCCCTTTCGACTTATACTTTTATAAACTTTAAATGTACTAAATACTATAATAACTTCATAATCTCTTAAAATGTTCCGACAGGTTTTTTTTGAAAAGACCCCGGAGCTCTTAGAATCATGTGGGTGACACCAATTTTATCACGTGGGTGACACCAAAATGAAAATCTTGGGACAAGAAATTTGCATTTGTTCATGTCTATTTATTTTGATGGTCTGTGGTGTAGATTTAATTTTTGTTATGTATTATAATACATATATAGAATTAGCTTAATTGTAGAGATAAATAAAGTGAGAAGATCAATGTTAGAATGTACATTTTTTTATTTTAAATTTTTTAAAACGATTAGTCGTAACATGGGGTTTTAAAAGTCACCTACTATAGAAGTACCATCAATAATAACAAATTCACACATTTAATGACATTTTTAACAAAATAATTTTTTTTTAGGTGTAAATCAATAGTTCCAAGGAGAAGTGGTTGATTATATCACATTTAAAAGAAAACTAATTTGAATGTGGTTTTATTCCTGCTATCAGATATTAAATATAGGTATTACAGATAAAAAAAAAATTTCAAAACCATATTCAAAAAGAATTTTCTGTAAAATGACCAGAATTACACATACTGGGATCATCAAAATGAATATAAAAAATATAACATGCCAATTTTTAATAAAAATACTGTAATAAATTATTATTAATATTTAACAATTTTCAATACAAGTTTGTATGAAATAACAAATCCTAAAAACTAACCAAAAATAAACCCTAGGCTTAGTTCGATCGACTTAATACCAAATAAAAACATAAATAATAAGAGTATCCAAAATGAATATTGTTTTTTTGATGGTTGGGTGAGTTTAGCTCGTTGATACCTGACAACGTATTTTGTTAAATTTGTGTGCACAACTGGGCGCTACATTCCTATATTTAAAAAAATATTTTGCCCCAAATTTATCATGGCAGAATTTATACCGAGTGAATAATTCATATGAAATTGCATGTTATACGAGTTTCTTTAAAAGAATCAGCAACTACCACTAAAGACATTTGTGAACTGGTAGATGATACGCTAGACATCCATAATATCAAAGATAGTTCAAAAATATTTGAACGGGAAATTATGACATCAAGAATAGTCTTGGATGTGGAAGACAAACAAAGGTAGATGATGTCCTGGCTGCTGAAATGGAAGCAAATCCTACAAGAACTTTTCATCAACTAGCCAAAACATTAAACTACTCCTATACAACAGTGCAAAGATACATAAAGAAGATTGAGATGACCTAAAATAAAATAAAATCAAGGAACTTGACTGGAAGGTTTTATCTCATCCACCTTATTCTCCAGACCTTGCTCTTTCTGACTACCATCTATTTTGATTGATGAAATACTTTCTAAATGGAAAAAAATTCAAAATACAGATGTTGTAAAAAAAGGATTATTCAAATATTTTGAATCAAATCCTATAACATTTTATAATGAGATTAAAAAATTGATACAGAGGTGGGAAAAGGTTATATCCTTAGATAGAAATTATATTTTGTATCTTTAAAATAAAAATAAACATCTCAAAATATATATTTTTTGTTTCATAAAAAACAACATTAATTTCGGATACACCTAATATACACATATAGCATATGTACAATACTTTAAAGATAAGTACTAATTTTTTAAAACTGACAATATTTTGTAAAAAATACATCAAATGTAATAGCTACATTTTTAAACACAATTTGTAAAATACAGATATATAAAAAAACAATAATTTTATTTAATCAATATTCACACACGGTTTTATACAATGTTCATCTTTCCATTATCTAAATTAACACAACCTTAATAGCTCATTTCCTGCACATTAGTGCAAGTTTGATACAATCATTGCAATTATGATATCAATTTGGAAATCTTGCGTGCAACTTGTTTTTGTAGCATAATTAATATTTTGTACCAGCGTATGAGTCATTTCAATTATAACACACTCTAGTGGAGCAGCACAGGTCACATATAATCTCTCGAGGTTCTGATAAGAATACCAATGTAAACATTATACAGTGCTAGAGTAATTCTCGCCTATGCTGGAGATGAGTAAAGTGATTGCCAAGCAAATAAATACCAATGAGAATCAGGAATTAATTTTAAGAATGTGTATCAACAACATAACTGAAGGTATGTGCACGCGGCACCAAAGCTATTTAATAATGCAGTGGAATCAAACTTTCTGGCGACTGAACTAGGTGGAATGGAGGTGTGGTATCTTGAGTAGTTTTTAATTTGAATAAATATAGTCATCCTGCTCAACTACATATTTGAAACGCTTAAAACAACAATGTTTTAGACAAATACTGTAATGTAAAACAAGCATTATTTGTGTGGAGCCTCAGTTATTTGGTGTCATTTGAAAATCATCTAATATTTCACGACCCTAATTATTAATTTCTTAATAAAGTCATTTGTTAATTCTAAAACCTCGGTAAAAAATTCATAATTCGAAATAATCCTGAACACCTTACATTATATATTAATACATTTTTAGATTACATAACTAATTCGAAAATTATGAGAAGCAATCGAAATCGACATTAAAAATATTGAAATTTACAAAACCAAGCTATTCCTCTACTCTACTATTACTATTACTCTATTCTAGATGAAAAATTAGTAATGCATTTTGCAAACAATGTAGCACGGCCATGAATGGAGAACATCACGCTACAATCTTATGCGAATTCTAGTATCCCTCCCTAATCCAAATAAATCCCCTCGATGCCCTTCTAGAAGCATTATTTTATAGAAAGAGAAAATTGTTGCAGTTACATATTACTCATTCTTAGTGCATTTCCGATCATTTGCTATCTTCCTTGGTGAATTTTTCATAATTTGTGATTATTTTTCTATGCCCTGATTTTTTGACGTGTTTTTTTGCTTGATTTTTATGTTTCGAAAGTTATTTGGACGTTTACTTTTGAACCTCACGTTTCCTAAATTATTTTTCGCTATTTCTTGTTTGAACACAAATTCATATTTTGTTATTTACTATAAAAGTTTTACAATCATGGTGTGAAAATTAAACCATTTCCTTCGTCAACATAAAGTAATGAATATTGTTGATACTGTTCTGATTTGAACATTTCTATAATGAAGTTATTTTATGGTACCTTTACTGTTTGATTTCAGCATTGCCAACATCAAATTATGAACATAATAAAGAATAAGATCGAAGAATGGTGTAAAATTGCTATTTTTGTACATAGAAAGTTCATAAAATGCATCTTGTTTTACGTATTTCGCAGGTAATTTTAGTATTGAGCAAATTTTGACATGTATTACAGGAAAACATAAAATCCGAGTTCCACTATATAATACAAGATAGATAACTATTAATTATAATAAGATAATATTAAATTTTTTAAATTGCTAAATCGTACAGAGATAAACATTAATTTTGAAATGTTATAATTACATATATACATAGAGTTTAGAGAATGTGATGATGCTCAATATACGTTCAAAATCCTGAAGCCTCTCGCTCTCCAGCTGGACCTACTATTTATAGTGGTAGACAAGCCGACAGTAGAAGATGGTCAGGGGAGAACTATCTCTAAGATGATAAGGGGTAGAAAACACAAAAATAATATAAAAATAATGTACTAAAAAAGAGAATCAGGTAAATGTCATAATATTTAAAAAACCATGCATTAAGTACAGAGTGTAAAAGACACAATATCACCCGACAAATCAGCACTCAATATTTTTTTGGCGGTTAAGATATTTGTCCAAATTTTATTTTATATTATGAAAAGTTTTGAAGGTGCGTGACATCCAAGGTAGAATTTTAGATTTAAGTACTCTGTTACATTAATTTTATATTTAAGATGATTATCCAAAACTAATCTAAGTAAAATACAACATAAATAAATTGTGTCATATATGTAGTTATTTGTATTGTTTATTTTAATTTTTCTGATAAATTATAAGGTAATAATATGTAAAACACAAGAAATTAAACATTACTCACTAAATTTAAATACAAAATAATGTAGAGACTTTGGATTGTATTAATATATTTCACAGTTTGGTTTATCCCAAATAAAGATTTTCAAACTGGGTTATTATATTATAAAAGTCTGCCGATAAAATATTATGGACTAGAAACCATGACACTAGACTGTTAATTGTCCACAAAGAGTGCTCTGTGTGTAACACTAATGGACCAGAGTATGCGTGACACGGAGGCTTTACACATTGGAAACTTATATAAAAATAAATAAAACCATTCAATGAAAACATGAACATGGAATTTTAAGAGGAAATGTTAAACTGACAAGTATAAATAAATATACAATAACTTGCCTGGGACAGGAATATATTGCTCTCTCTGCCCACCCTTATGGAAATGTGACCTGATATTACGTGTGTGTATTAATTTTAGAGGATTTTTTGCTTGAAACTGTTAATCATATTTATTTACCAGCATATATTGTAAATATTTTCCTACTTAATATAATATGTAGTTACAAAATATTAACACATTCCAATTCATATTAACAGTTTGTATTATATTAGTGATAAATATTGTCTTACCGACCGAAAAGGAAAAGTCATTTCGCAATATCCTACAAGTTTCGTGGTCCTACTCTATCCTACCTGATATATCAACATAGCATTTAGTGTCAAAAATAATAAACTATATCTAAAGTAGTGCACATTTTCAAAAACCCAAATCCAATGTACTAAAATACTGTGTGCAATATATTTTCAAATAGGTGTATTTTCCTGTGTCAATTAATAAACACTTTCACTGCCACTGGCGATAATGTGCATCAGCTGTTAGATGCAGCATTGCGCTTTTACTCTTTGAGACGTCAAGGGCATTTTTCACTAGAAGTTTTATGAATCACGAAAAATAAATTATTTATTTGATTAACTACTAATCTACGATAATTTACTAGATTAACCGATAATATTTTTATTTAATTATTAAAAATAATTTCTAAATATCCCAACAGTCATATGAACCCAAGCTGGAATCTTCCGGTCAAACAAGTCATCCGGTCTCTTAGCTTCTTTGTGAAGGGTCTCACATTCATCGTGGAGTCTCTTCCTCAGATCGGTGTTGGAGGTGATGATGGCCACTTGGGTTTCCAGATCTCGATTTACAGAACGTTCGCCAAAGTTGGGAGACCCTACCAGTGTGAGGGAGGGTAGCTTTTCACCAGGGGGATAGTACCTGCAACAATATTAAAATATTCTATCATAAATGCATTATGATAAATTATATACCCGTAGGTTTAATACCCACAGGTGCAGCGAGTTAGTGGCGTACTATGGTGTACATTTTTATTGGCATGCATGATGCAAGATCAACTGAATGTTGGGCAGTTGGAGACAACATATAAGTTTAAAACGTGAATTTACAAAATATGAAAAAAACGTGGCACATGGAAAAAAACATGGCGGTCGACACATAAATCTGGAATAAGTCAGTTGAAGATAAATTATATCCAACTACAAACAAGTTTTATTCATATAATACCAGATTTTGATCTTGATTTTACGTAAAAATCTTTAAACTCTGTTATTTTTAAATAATAAAGACAAGATTTTGTTTTTGTTGTATTTTAATGGGAAATCGTTTATCGCACAATGTAATAATATATTTGTTAGAATTATTAAAAATTCCACAAATAAAAAATGTAACCTTTCTAACCGTTACTCCATTTCACGCAGGGATTGGCAGAGGATAGGACACTACATACAGGGAGGCAAGATCTGGCTGGCCTCTTTCAATATCATTGTGCTTTTTATTATTGTAAAATGGTAACCAATTTTCAAATGAAATACATACATATAAAATTTAAAAGCCAGATGAAAATATTGTAATGATTAACAATGATAAATGTAGACAATTTTTACCATAAACCCTTCCCATGATAAGTCCAGCCTGCTCTCTCGTACTCCAGCAGTTTTATCCTGTTGAGTTGTCCACTGGCCTCCACGAACTGGGAAAATCTGCAAATACAAAGTGAATCTATAAGGACTACATTTACCCATTTCAAATAACAGGAATACATTATATATCTCTACTTATTTAAATACCAGCCTGGCATTCTGTGTGTGATACACAATTGTTACATTTGAACTGGCATAATCTGAATGTAAATCTATAAATAACAAAATAATAAAGAATTAAAATCAACTGTGGCAGAAATTCAAATGAATTCATATTGTAAGTTTATTTGGGCAACACTAAATAGTTATTCATTTTCAAATTTTCTTCAATATATTATTTTATTGCTATTTAGTGAAAATCAACCTCAAGAGTACATTGCGCACTTCTATCTGATTGTTGTGTGATTTTCAATATAGAAATATCAAAGTTTAGGACTTGCTCAAACTTAGCTGTTTCCACAATGCTTATTAATAGAAGCAATTCATTCCATACCATTGGACCGGTAACAATATGCATAGTAGAATTACAGTATATTCTAGAAGGGAAGATTAGTCAGCGCTCCATGCATTACCGTCTGGGTCTCGAGTCCTCACTTGTTCAGCTACAAGGTTATTACTTTTTATTTTAAATAAAGATGAGTACACAGAATATGTGGCATGTCAATATTCTTACTATTTTCAAAGTAAGCTAAACCTAAACGCTTGTGCTATGAAAATAGGACTAACTTGATGGCATCCTGGAACGAGGCCGTGAATGAAATCGTACAAATTTTTATTCTTATCTATGGTTGCACTGTCAAATGCGACACTGACAGATTGTAATATTTATGTGTGTTTAATAATCATTTATGTAAACATGATCTCAGTATTCTCAAGAATGTTTTTAAATGGAATAAGTTGATATGTAAGAACACCGTTTGTACAATTAATTCCAGGTAGGATAATACAGATTGCACTAGCAGAAAAGCTAACGCTGGCAATAAAAAAAAGCTACACGGCCAGGGCTTCCGTAGAATCTGTATTTCATCTAAAGCAATATAATAAGAATACACAATGCACTATTATCAAATCAATATAATAAGGGATTTTTGCATTGAAATATATTATATGGAAGCCCTGCGGCCATAATAGCCCCCCGCAGCACCTAGCAGCCAGCTAGTAAAATATAATTATGCCATTATCATCTCCAAGTAAATTATGTCCGCTGACCACTTACTTTCTTGCAAGCAATGAGTAGGCATCGGGTACTCCGCCAGCGGGGCCCCTCGCCCCTTTAAATCCATTAGCCTGAAATTGAAATAATAAGAATATTTTATTATTTATAGTAATAATAGTTAATTATGAAAACGAAATAAAAATTTATATAGATATGTAAATATTTTCTGCATTACTTAATACAAACCAATCCTGTTACAAAAGCAGGTAAACTTAAATAATACATAACTTGATAAGGTATTACCTTGTTACAAAAGTATTCTATGCATATTTTATTCTACTTCAGATGATTGATACAAATAGATGGTCTTTGAACAATATCAATCAAATTTGAAAAAGTTTTATTTTTTATGCAAATTTTTAGAAAGAGACAAAAATAAAATTGATGATTTTCTCACATTCGAAACAAGCTATAAATTAATTTATTATCATATTTATGACGACTATGGGCCGGTTGTGTGATCAGTAGAAACTTTTAACTATAGTAAAAAAAGTTACTAAAGTAAAAAATTTACTCTGCGATATCCGATAGTAAAAAACGAGAATCGATAGTTAAATATGGCGGACTTTTCACAGCTATTGCAGTATACAACAATTAATCATTCAATATCCCGCTATTTTAATGATGAGAGTTCGTCCGATGATGATCTCGTTGTTTAATATACATTATTACACATAATACGAAAAACTTTCATCACCAAAGTGACAGATATCGAACGCCTAGGTGAAAAAATCCATAGATAATGCATATTTCATGATTATTTGTCACACCTATAGACATCTCCACCTATGCTTTGACAGTAAATTTGATGTATTAACAACCCACCCCGCAAAGGATTTTTACTACAGGCATTAGTAAAAAGTTACTACTGATCACACAACCGGCCCTATGTGGAACATAATAAAACATAAGTTCCATAAGAATTTATAAATTGAAAATTATATAATTGGCTAATGTATTTAATATGTTTTAATTTTAGTTTTGATGTGGTACATTTCTGAAAGAAAAATATTTAAAATAAAATATACTTTTCTCTTAATAAGGTTGACATATAAACAAATTAATCTTGTGATATAATGTACATACATATACTTTTTAAAGTAAAGAAATGGTTTTTTATAAAAAAAATCACACAAATGTAATACATAATGATTTTGGAGACAAATTACACAACATAATAGAAAAATTGCATTTAAAAAAATAATTAATATAAGAATCTTCAAAAGATAATAAAATTGTAATTATAATTTAGCTCTATTATAACTACAGCTTAATATATAAAGTTACACAGCTGAATAAATAAAATAGTATATCATAAATGTCAATAAAATAATGCAGTTTTCCTCCTACTAATTGTATAAAAATATTAATACAATACAATTTCCTACCTTTTCAATTTGAAAACACAAATAAATGTGAAACTACATGTAAGCACTGTACGAGGGCTGTATGATAAATACCTGGGTTTAACGACTGATGCCAATACTGATGCAAAATCCCTATACCATAAAATCTCTATACCACTAAATCCCTATATTATAAAACGCCATCTTTCGAACGACGGCTGTCAAGATTTATCAAGAAGTTTTGTTTTAATAGCTGTTGAAAGTGGTCAAGTTTGTGTTTGTTTGCAACCATGGAATAAGAGCAATATCAGTCAGTGATTTGATTCATTTCTTTGGATGGGAAAACGTGTGAATAAATCAAATTGAAGTTGCATGCTGTTTATATGGACTGCTTGATCACATATGATCTGGTCTGAATCCATTTATGAAGGACAGATATTTCTTCCTTTGTCTACAGAATTAATAAATAATTATTCATAATTAAGGAAATTAATAAGAGATGTATCTCCTGTCAAAGTTTTATTGCTTCTGAATCATATACACATACATAGGGCGACAGAAGTCGCCTTTTATAATTTAAATATATACTTGTCGCCCTAACGAGGATCATGCACCCTCGATAACTACCATCAGATATTGGTTTAATGAATTCAAGCGTGGCCGAACATCCGTTTTTGATGAAGAGAGCCCAGGCCGTCCGATTGAATTAATAATAATTGTGTATGCATACAAAAAAATGGGCATGAGAAAGTCATCCGCAAGATGTGTGTCGCGTTTGCTCATAGTGAAACAAAAACGGAATCGCATGACAATTTCGGAGTACTGTTTGAACATAGTTTAAGGGCAGTTTCAAGAGTGTCTGCGGGGTTTTGTAACTGTTGACGAAATATGGATCCATCACTACAGGCCAGAAATGAAAGAACAGTCAAAACAGTGGACTTCACCTGGCAAACCTACTCCAAAGGCGTAAACGGTTCCGTCGGCCAAAAAGGTCATGATCACCATTTTTTGAGTTTCGCAAGGCATCATCTTCACATTTGGAGAAGGGAAGAACAACCATGAGGCAGTACTATGCTGATTTATTGGACCGATTCAACGCTGAATTGATGAAAAAAGGCCCCATTTCATGAAGAAAAAAGTGCTCTCTCACCATGACAATCCACTAGCTCACTCGTCCGTAAACACCATAGCAAATCTGGTCAAATTACACTACGAATTGCCGCCTCATCCACCCTATTCTCCAGATTTGGCCCCATGCGATTTATTTTTGTTTCCAAACATGAAAAAATGGCTCGGTGGAGAGAGGTTCAGTCAAACGAGGAAGTCATCACCAAAACAGGCCTATTTGATGAGTTCAACAAATCATATTTTTTGAATGACTTAAAAAAGTTGGATTATCGCTGGACTAAGTGTATCGAGCTGAAAGGAGACTATGTTGAGAAATAAATAAAATTAATAATTAGAATGAGTTTCCTTCCCAAACACGGGTACTCATCATACAGCCCTCACATTATAATTGAGAAGCGGCTTTGCATGACTATTCTCTTAATAAAATTGATGTTTCAAATTAATAAACTAAATAACACTCGTTACTTGCATTAGTATAATAATGTATAAAAGCAGCGGAGTGTATAATCTAATTGGAAGTGCGTACATTAGGATGAGCCATGAGCAGTGAGCAGTCTGCCTCGCACTCCTTGACCAGAGCTTTAGCGTATTCCTCAGTCAGGTTGAAATAGCCTGTGGCCAATCTGACCCTAGCAGCAGCAGGAGCCGTGCTAAGGAGCCTGCGAGTCACTTCACTGTCACAGCGAATGTTCAACCCACCAGCCTGGACAAGGGGGGCCACCCAGGTGTCACTGCTGTCTGAAATCACACAGCCTGCTCAATTTTCACTCTCACATAACCCAATCTAATAGGCCTAATATTTCATACATACATCTGTGCACTTATTGTAAGTGACTGACCAAAAAAGTGATTACCTAATTAGATCGTCTTGCCTTTCACGTAACTTGTGATTTCTGGCTATTTTCAAAATGAAAAGCTCTATTGAAAGGATGAAGATTTTCTAATATAACCGATATCCAACAGAATGTGAGACAAGTACTTAACAGAATTCTGGAAAATGAGTTACAGGCCTGTTTTCGGAAATGGAAATGCCATCTAAGTCAGTGTGTAGATGCATAAGGGAGTACTAGCCATAAGTACATATTCCACACGTAAATTTTTTAAAAGAGCAATCGAGAATTAAACTGTCACACAATCAATCAAAAATGACAAAAAAATATATATTGTGATTGGAATGAGGGAACTTTTTAATTGTATTACTGATCATTATTTTCAACTTATTTCTCAGTAAATGTAGTTAAGTAGAGTTCATACATTTTAATGTATGAACTTGCTGCTGCCCGAAAAATATGTACCCACATAAAACATGAAACGCTTTCAAAACAAAAATAATTTTGTGCAAAATAATTATAAAATCATACAGGCAACATCTTGACTCTGCAAGTTAGTTTCCTGCGGTGGATTGGAATGCAAGGATTGAGTTGTTGATATTAAAAATGGTATAAATATTTACCAAAGTGTTTTTGCCCCTTATCCCACTGTATTTCCAAGCACTCTTGGTAAAACTGTTCAATCTTTGACCTGGCGTAACCAATAAACACATTTCTGTTATCCTTATCAGGAGATGGTGATCCACTCACTAATGAGACACTTCCATTATGTTGCAACTGTAAACTGAACCCCTGAACCACTGACACCAAGTCAGAATAGAAGTCCGCTAGTTCCTTGTCCTCAATCACCACGTATCGATCTTGTCTGTTTGTGAAATAATCATTTGACAGATTAGCACCACTTATTATTACAGTATTGTCTATTAAATACACCTTCATATGTTGCAGTTCTATTATTTCGTTCCAACGTTGAGGTATCATTTTCTTGTAGATTCCTCTCAAATATGGAGTATGATATAAAGATATGTGAACGGATCGTTTATAATTTTCCAATAATGGTAACAGCATACTTTTGGAATTTATTCTACCTCTAGAGCCTCTATGGAAATCTAATAAAACATTTAACTTAAGATTTCCATGAGATCTCTTTAAATTATCATTTATCACAGAAACTAGATTCTTTTCCATCTTCCCAGTTCCAAGGTACAGGCTTGCAAAAGTTATTCTTTCTTCTGCATTTTCACATTTCTTTATGAGTGTATCGTAGAACTCTCTAGGTTCACTTATTATCGATATATTACTCGCTTTTACAGGATAACACGGAGCCATGGAAAATAGCCAATTAAATGATTCTAGCTCCGTCTTGCGAAACGAAAATCCATGTAAGGCATTCTTATTGGATAACATTTCTGGAAATATCTGGTGTTGAGGCTGTATTTCAACCAAGGTACTAGAGAATCGCCTCCACATGTCTTGTTAATATAAAAAGTAAAATACGAACAAAACATACAACAGGTTCACTTTTAATGCAATGTCAAAAACCCGATGAATATTTAAAAAAATGATGTAATTTCAAATTTATGCGACCGATCTAAAATCCTGTGTTTCATGTTCCAAATTTAAAATAGAACAATTTTGTAAATATTTAACTATTTTATTATTCAAACGTCAGAAAATATCGAAATAAACCATAAACAAACTTCACTTCTAAATAGTGTTGCCATTTGAAATTCTCAAAGGGATCAAGTTCCTAAAGTGGGCCGAGAGTATTTATTTTTTGTACCAGAAATTTTCAACGATTGAAGAAGTTCTCCGGTTTCAATTGATTCGTTTTTATATTTAAAACATATATTTCAACAACAAAGATCATTTCTTTGATTAATTTAATGATTAATTATTCATCTAAATCTGGACTAACAAAATAAAATCGAAATGTCTAAACATGGGAATCCATTTCATTTTATTAATCAGTAGGCATCCTTATTTTTTAAATGTTAGTTGTTTTCGTTATTTTCATAAATTATTATAAGTTTCTTGTCATTTTCTTATCAATAAACTTACGAATATCTCTTCAATACTTTATATTTCGTTGTGTTTTTATTCTATTGTATTTCACGCATTTTAATAATTCCTTCACATTCTTCTTTAGTTAGACTTATTCACATTTTTAAAATTGTTTATCGTTTGCATTATTTTCCACATGTATTTCGTGATTCTGTTGTATATATTGTAGTAATAATTAAATACTTGAGTATTGCATTTATCATATTAATGTTACCGAGCAATTTTTAATTTTAATTGAGGGGTGGAGTGACTTGACTCCTTGAAAACTCTTAATTATATCTGGAAGTTAGTCAAATGCTGTTTTCTGTCAATTCTTATATCTACAATTCTTTAATTTATTTTATAATATTTTTATTATGCGTGCGTAATTAAAAAAAACATTGTTTTTAACCATCACTGATACTAACATGCCTTGAAACCATAAGCCACAGAAAGAATTTAAGATTTAAATTTGAATATTTTCTTTTTCTGGAGGAATTAACCCCAATTCCTTAACAAATCTAGATCTTTACTTCGTAAGCGCAATCCTACTGCCATGTTTGAAAATAGGAAACTTCGCAATATCCTGTACAATTGTATTTGTAAACCTAGTGTCATTTATTTCTCTAGGTACGTGGATACACCATCCGAATCAGCATCTGTGGGGAGAATTCCCATTACAACTTTTTTAACAATAGCGGCAAAGGCCCGGGATGTTGGCATGGTCAAACGTAATGCGGGATTATATATAGGATACTCGGCGTTAAGCAACCCAACTCAAGAATTCCAAAGGGAATTTTAAAAATCTTTTATTAGGAGAAATGTATAAAAAGCATTACACTGATTTATATTGAGAAAAAATATACGCAGCTGGATATATTTGTAAGGATCTATATTTTATAAAAATATGAACTAGACATGCTTAATGGTGTTTTTTTGTTTAAAAAAAAAAAAAATAGTGTAAGTACTTAGATTGTAGGTGATGTGATCAAGATAGCAGTTCAATAATATTACATATATAATAGCTCTCCCCAAACATTTTCGTCAAAGTCAGATGGCAGTTCGGGATTACCATGATGGGGCACATACAGGAGAAAATCTTTAGATGCAAAGGCGAGATATAATCCGAAGTGCAGCCTTACAAGAATGAAATTAAAAAAGCTATACTCTCTTTTAAACTAAGATCTTCAGGAAATCTCCAGCTAACCTCTCTAACTTAAGGATCTTTTGTTCCATATCTGGTTGTTATTGAGACTGGTGTCTCACTTCAGATCTTCAACTAGCCTCTGTCTCTAGGTTTTTCAACTCGATCAATTGTTTTTCATTAATAATTATACAAAATACTTTGTTTAAACCATCATTTATTAATTATTCTACATATTTTGATACCTATGGTATCTTCTTCAGGAAACAATGTATACTGAAACTAAAAAATTAAAGCGTAGATAAAAACAAAACTATAAAATGGTGAATAAGTAAGAATTAATATGAAAACAAATTTAAAAGGTGACTATTTGCAAAGAGGATTTGGTTATTTATAATATTAAACTTGCTATTAACACTTTTTCTTATTTCTAAAATTTCAAATATATCTAACTGTAAACTCCTAGTATTTGTATGTATAATTTCTAAACCCTTGTTAATATCAAAGAAATGGTTTGTTTCCAAAAGGTGATTGGAAAATTCTGAATAGTTATTGCAAATAGACACCTTTTAAATTTGTTTTTATATTAGTTCTTACTAATTCACCATTTTATAGTTTTGTTTTTATCTATGCTTGTATTTTTTAATTTCAGTATACATTGCTTCCTGAAGAAGATACCATAGGTATCGAAACATGTAGAATAATGAATAAATAGTGGTTTAAACGAAGTATTTTGTATAATTATTAATATAAAATGAGGACACAAAATAATTTTGCAAATATTGAAGAATTGTTTTTTAGTTCATCAGTAATCTAGTAAGCAGAGGGTAATTCTTTTTCAATAGAGTACTTAGTATTTAGGTAGATACCTTATATAGGGCACAAAGTTGTACAGAAATCAAAAAGATGCATTAATATATGAAATCTCCCTTGGAACACACTGTAAATTGATTTTTACAAATGTTGATTATTTGACAAAGCATTGACCATCTTGGATGATATACTGTGTTGTTGCAGGGAAGCTCACTTAGAAATTATGTTTGCTAGTATTTTATATGATTGTTCAATATACCCTTCAATGCCTGATATATGCAATCGATATTTAAGACGTTTGATATTTAAGCTCCTTATTTGGACATCTATATGGAACCTATTTTAAAATATGTGTTTTTTGTGTTAAAAAACTTCTTTATTGTTGTTAATTTGTGAACTACATGGGCATGAAAAAAAGTCAAAAAGTTTATTTTATTTTCGTATATATTTTTAAATAATACAAATGAAATAATGATATAGTAAAACAATCTTACGCTTGCCGTATTCTGATATGCATCTCTTTAGAGATAGATAGAACTTGACAGTTTTATTCCATTTCATATGTATTCATTATTAATGTGATGTCATCTTGTTTTATATTCATCTTATCTTTTGAAAATTTGTAAATGTACATTTTAAATTTGTATTTTTATTAAAATGGCAATATTAATGTTGCACACAATACTGTATATTGTAGAAATATTTACCTACCTTGTAAAACTTTTAATATGATGGCAGTGTGCATCTAGAAAATATACATTTACATTTTTTTTATAAAATTCATGGAAAAAATGGCCGTCGCTTACAATTGGGATAAAATAAATGTCAACCAAAGGCACCATTGTTAATTTTATTTCAAAAAGCTAACATTAACCTACTGAAACATATTGTAAAAAGCTTTTGAATCCAACAGGCGAACAATAATAAATAAATTTAATATTTTACAAATGACAGACATCACTTACTACACTAATGTACAGTCATATTTACATAACAAGCGGGAAACATCTCGATAATATAAAAATGTTTAATAAATGTAATTATTTACAATACATTATAATTGTTCTAAAATTAAATTAAATATTGTGGAAATTAAATTGGATAAACAAGTTGTGTAAAACCTGTAAATGAATTCAGAGTTCAAACAAAAAAAAACTTAAAGAATTAATAAATTGGGATAAACTATTTGTAAAATCAAAACTCACAACTGATATTAACTAATTATTTGGCAAAGACTATTTAATAATTTTCAAATTATTTTTTGTAATAAAAAAATTGCATAAACACTATCATCGCCACACACACACATGTGCAAAATAAGAACCATTGTTTGTATTAGGTTTGACTGTAGGATGGAAATAACATTAACTTCATTAGAAAATAGACTAAATAAGTGGTATTTTTTGGCATTAAAAATACAAATAAAATTAACATTCACAAAAATGAGTCAATGAGTTTTGATGGAACAAATTAGAAATGAGAAATACACAAATAAAAAATATACTATATATTTACAAATTTAAGTGTCACAAAAAATATTGTGAAAATTATATAAGTCAAAATATTCCATAAAAATAAAATCATTGGATTCTGTTATTGATGTTAAATATTAAAAATTATAATAGATATTTTGAAAAAAATACTATTAAAATGAAAAAGGAAAAATGTGTACATAATTAAGAGGCAGGTACTATTTATGAATTATTATTACAAGCAGAAGCAACATATATATATATATATCTGCAATATGAGTCCAAGATTGAAATAAATTGTGGTTTATAAATATGTACATATGCCCAATATCCATATTTCTACAATATTGTTTTGTTAGTGTTTGTCTAGCTTGTCTTGGCAGGCCAAGATTCGTTTTACATTAATTTAGATCATGGCCAACATTTTTAAAATAAATAAAACAGGGCAAAAAATGAGTACTAAACATTAACATTTCTTTATATGTATATATTTTAAATATTAAATCTGTTATTACAAATCAGTTCCTCGTGGACAGGTCATAATATCTTACAAATTGTATTTATAGTGCAGACATCTTGGCAGCACTGAGTGATACAACTTCACTGCACTGTTCACCTGGTGAATAAGTTTTATTTTAATTTACACAACAAAACTTTGTATTACACACATGTTGAGTTATTTATCACTGCTAGTTTCGAGAGGTGCAGTCCATCTCATCATCAGGTGATAACTAAACTAAATACTACTATAAACTACAGAATGCCTATTCGGGCAATGGGGCGGGTTTGAGAAGAGAGGGAGGTTTCAGTCGTTAACGGGAATATGGACAGAAAGGCAAGTATTAGGGAATGTTATGTAGTTTATTAGTGTTTTCTCCGAATATTAATTATTTTGTATTTCAACAGTTTCTAAATTGTTAATTATTAATCCTTTATAAGGTACCGAGTAGAGATGTTTTAGTCTATGACTATCAAAAGAGTGGTTTGTTTCAACTATATGGTTTGAAAATTCCGAGAAGTTGTTATTTTTTTAGGCACCATCGTTGTACCTTTATTTATTTAGATTTCTCACAGTTTGACCTATATAGTTTTAATCGCAATCTCCACAAGTTATTTAATATATTTCGCTTTTTTCTAATATATTAAGTTTTGTTTTTGAATCGAGTAGAATTCTGCCGATGTTGTTATTGGTGTGAAACGCCGGTTTTACATGCAAAGAGAAATTATTAGTAATTTTATAGGAAATTGTACCAATATACAATATTGTGTGTAAAACAAAGTTTATTTGTGAAAATTAAAATTATCATGTTACACAACAAAGTAACCGCCACGTCAATTAATGATATTGGTGAATAAGTGTTCAAGATGTATCAAAATAGAATTAGGAAAGTCAAATAAAATGATCTACTTCTAATCTTAGTGTAATAGTACATATATATACATACAAATGTAATGAAGAATAAATAGTTATGATACTCGCCTAACGATCCAGTGGTCATGTTGTTTATTTTCGTAGCGCAAGCGTTTAGCTTAATTTGAAAATAGTAAGAATTTTGATGTGCTATGTATCCCACGTACGCATATCTATTTTATTTTTTATTAAAAAAAAAATTAAAGAATTGCAATTTAATACAGGTAAGAACTGTTCCCTCTTTGTTTAGATCACAGTGTGCACATAAAAAATCTTTTGTACAATTTTAAGGACTATTAAGAGCTATTATTTGGGCGCTGCAAAAGAAAATAAAAAAAACATTATCTTACCAGTACAGTAAAACCTCGTTATTGCGAAATCCAAGGGATCAAAAAATAAAAATTCGTAAAAACGAATTCCCACATATAACAATTTTTATTTTTTTCCAAATATATGAATATTACGCGCGCGCCATAGAAATAAATGTAGTGCGGCTTTAAAAAAGTTTGTAAGTTCTGCAAACAAGACACCCATTGTTATTTAATTGGGATATAACATAATAAGGCATTCTGCAAACAAAGGAGGATTTTCTGTATAAAGAAAACTCTGAATAATCTAATTAGTTTTGTTGTTTCAACAGATAAGCAAATGGATAATAATTAAAAAATTTAATTAAAAACATTTTACAAAATAATAAGATAACCTTAAATTCGGTGAAATTTTTGGAAATTCCAAAATGTTATGAAAATATAAAACAATATTATATTTTAACTATGTTTTTGTAGAGCCGCTACAAGCATTGAGAGTTTCGCATCGGTCAATCGATCTTCCTATTTCTTTAAATTGAATAGAGACGAATTCGGAAACATAGTTTTTCGCCGAAGATTAAAATTTTGCAGGAATTATCATGACCTGAAGCTATTTTAGAGTTCCACAAAATATTAAAAAATGTACTTTAATTAATAAATTACGGAAGGCTAGTACATATAAATATTGGTAAACAAACACACGAAAACAATTGTCAAATCAACACATTAACGAAAATGTCGTACGCAATATTACCGTTCATTGGAATCGAAGCAAATATTCAGTTATAATGTAAAAAGTGACATAAGTTGACGATGATAATGAAGATAAAAAGTGAAGATTGAAGATAGTAATGTGCAGAATTGTAGGCATCTCGAGCTTTTCAGGTGATACCATACACAAAGCTGACGCGCGCGTGCCCTAAAGTGTGATGTGCTAATTACAACTTTGGGGTTTTTTATTTTTTCCAGCTGGTCTAGATAAGACTCATTTTTAGAGGCGCGAACAAATGTACACTTCAGAGCGTGGGAAGGGTGCCATTCTAACCTATTTAGACAATCGGCAATAAATCCAACCTTGGACAACGTGGAGATTATGCCAAATGGCTTTATAAGGGCCTATTATGATCCCAAAGAGAAGTTTTACAAGGGCGCAGCGGGCCGCCCACGCCGACCGGCCCGCTGCGTCAAGGCAATAAAATAATTGACAAACAGAACCTAAACGAACGAAATATAAATTTTCGTTATAAAAAATAATAATTTTCTTATATATTTACGTAAATCAGTATTTTTCATATGGGACAAAAAAAATTTCATTACACATATTAACGAAATTTCGTTATATAAATTAATTTTTGCATGAAAAATTGATTGTAAGGAATTTATTTTGAAAAAAACTTCGATATATGTCATTTTTTAATATAGCGGGGATCGTTTTAACGAGGTTTTACTGTATAAAGTTACTGGGAGGGCCTGAGTTGACCACATTACTAATGAAGATGTATTAATATGCATAAATAAATCAAGAGAACTAGTAACTATCAAGGAAAGCTGTATACTTCGGACACATTCTCCACAATGAAAAATATGATATTTTACAACTCATTTTGCAGGGGAAGATAGAAGGTAGCAAGGTAGCAAGAAGATCTTGGTTGTGTAAACTCAGAAAGTGTTTCAATGTCCAATATATTAATGATCTTATATAGGATAAATCAACATACAGCAACATGGTCGCCAAACTTTGACAGAATGTGGCACATGAAGAAGTCTTGTTAAAAATTGTGTGCGCTATGATGCCAAATAATGCACGCGTGCACACCCGCACACCTTAGAGGGAACATCGCAGGAAAATATATTTATTTATACCACTGACATAATGATCGTAATGTACGTATATAGATGAGACATTGACTTCTCGTCTTGGGGATTTGGTGGGATTACATTTGTCATTCTAAAATGTTCGTTCCATAGACAAACGACAGACAACGCACATTCCGCACTTACTGCCCTTTACTTGACTATCGAGACAAGTCTTTATTCAATTTGAGTACATACCATAAAAAACTCTGTTTTGATTCTGTATTTAAAATTATACTGCATGTAAATAAATAAATTAAGAACATTTATTATAGTCATATGAAAGCAAATAATATACAATCACATCACAGTCTAGATCTTATACATAGTACTTTCTGCAATAATGTTGGTGATATCAAGTATCTCACATAAAGTCAGTATTGCATCAGCTAAAAACAAATGTCGAAATTTCTTCTTGCTTTGGTTCCTTATGTTGCCTACTCTGAAGCGGGTATATATCGTAACAACTTAAGATATAATACTAAGTATTAAATTTTGATTATAGAACAAAACATATTTGCAGGCTGTTGAGAAAATACTGTTTTTGAGTTGCCTTAGTGTTGAACTAACCCAACAGTTTGAATTTTAATAATATAATTTTACAGGCCATTATGGCATACATCATGATGAAGGAGCAAGGAGTCCAGCTGACCCGGTACTCCGTAAGACATGAAATCCAAGTCCAAGTCCAAGGTTTGAATTTATTTTTTCTCACACCCACTACTATATATTGTCTAGTTACAAACTAAATAAATGTCGCTCAATAGCTGAAAATTAATAAATAAAGTCCGTAAACTCTTGTAAACGTTTAGGCTTACAAAAAACATGTGTTTAATCTCGATAGTTGCTGATGCTTCATGAATTATAATTATGATTATAATTGAGAAAGTGTCTCGAATGTTATCAAACCACTCTTATTATAGTACTGTTATTATAATCATAGAGAAGCATATAAATATATTTAATATATATACAATATTTTCAGTTAATTGAACTGAAAACGTAAACTTTAAATATGTAAGTTTTAATATTAGTTCAAATAAAAGTGCCTAAATGTATAAAAGATTTTGTCTACTTATCTATTCTCAATGAATCCAACAAAAACAATTATATTACACAAGTGAATTGAATACAATAATGAGTGTCTCAATAAAAGACAATCCTTGACCGGCTAACCAATTTACAATAAAATAAATAAAAGTCTATATCTTGTATAATGTGATGTTGGCGTGATAAAACGTAAGTTATTTGTCTTGATTAATCACTAAATTTGATCAACAACAATTGCTTCACAACATAAAATGTACACTGCACTAACGTACACAATAATTGTCTATCTTACTAATGGAAATAACTAAGTTGTGCCGGAGCACGAAGGCAACATGATTGGCCGCGCACTCCGAGGGATATTTACACTTATGGAGCGCCCACAAGACTCAGCACGCTTTCTGACGCACGGCTCGTCTGATGTCTGGAATCAACTCGGAGAAGTGGAAGTGACGAATCAACTACCGGACGTGAACTGGTAGAAAACAGCATTCACTCTATAGATCAGTGCTGCACCGAGTGTGCGGCTGCGATGACGCCCGCGTGCTGCGCTTTCTTCTTTCGATTGGCCAACATATCGTAAAAAGGGTGGTGGCTGATAGAACCTTGGAGGCGGGATATCCACTCGTCTCTTTCTTCCTGCGTCGCTGCTGACATTCTGCAAAAGATGTACATTTTAAAAATCAAAACATCAATGAATGAAGAAATAAGGAAAGAATGTAAAGTTGGATCTTAGTATAGTAAGTAAGATTAAGAAAGAATGACTTAGGTGGTTTGGTCATATGGAACGGATGAATGTGGAGTGAATGGTAAGAAAGATATAGGACGCAAGTGTTGATGGCATCAGAAATAGAGGACATCCGCGAAAGACTTGTTAAACCAGGTAAGTTAGTTAGAAGAATAAATTAACATGGCACAACTTTTTATAAAAAAAAGGATAATTTTAATTACCGGTATACTGTGTGTTTCCCCTCTACAACCTTTCCTTCGGAATCTGTCTTACAAGCTTTGATTAAATCGCCCCCACAATTAGCGTACAATTCCAAACAGTGCGGTCGCTGTCTATCACAAGTTGCTCGGACCTACAAAACAAAATATCACATTTAATAATACATTCAGATTAAGATGTAATTATATTGTAGTCTCTCGCAAACAGCCAAAATGCTGATGTGAAAATGCAAAACAAGTTTTTAATGCAAGATCAATATTTTGTGGAATCCTAAATTGACTTCAGATCGTGACAATTCCCACAAAATTTTAATCCTCGACAAAAAACTATAATTCTGAATTTGTCTCTCTTCGATTTAAAGAAATATGAAGATCAATTGACCGATGCGAAACTCTCAATGCATGTAGCGGCTCTACAATTAAACACAGTTGAAATTGAATGTTGTTTTATATTTGCATGACATTTTGGCATTTTGAAAAATATCCCTGAATTTTATATTTATCTTATATTGTTTCGTAAAATATTTTTTAATTAATTTCTTAATTATTATCCATTTGCTTATCTGTTGAAACAACAAAACTAAATATATTATTCAGAGTTTTCTTTGTACAGAAAATCCTCCTTTGTTTGCAGAATGCCTTATTTTGTAATATCCCATATTAAACTGGCAATGGTTGTCTTGTTTGCGAAACTTACAAACTTTTTGAAAGCTGTGATACATTTATTTCTACGGCGCGTGCAGAATATTCATATATTACGAATTTTATTTTGTTATATGTGGAAATACGTTATTATGAATTTTTATTTTTTGGTCCCTTGGATTTCGCAATAACGAGGTTTTAATGTACATAGCATTAACAGCTGAACAACTTCAAAAATTGTTGGAACGGTTGAAACCTTGTCAGAGCATGTTGTGGAAGTTGATCCCAATATTAAACGTAGCCTTACAATTCGCAATTCGTTGCTAAAAAGAAATGTATGAAGAGAAAAGGCAAAAGAAGAAAAATACGCAAACATCAATATTGCAATTTTTAGAGAATAAAAAATAAATTATGAAAAACATACATTTTTTTCAAATTACATTAAACAAAGTGTTTTTTTCTAATAAAGACATTTGAATTTATTTTATTTATTGAAAAACAGATAATTATTTTTTTAAACCAATGTGGTAGTTGAGTATGTCAGAAATGAGCTTTTGTTGTATGTTAAAAAAAAAATCCAGATTACCATGCTTTTTGAATTTTGTTTTTCAAAATGTGCAATACTATCGGAGATATTGGTGTTTAAAGTTGGGCTTGTTGAAAAACACTTGGAATATCAATATTCACCGTGTGACATCAATAGTCAGCCAGTACTGACAATATTAGTACTAGAGTGTCGAGTACCGATTTGTCAACTCGGAATATGTGACGTCAGATCTCTCGATTGGTATAAACAGATCATTTTTAAAACACGCAATATTAAACATCTGTAATGCAATATTTCAAGATATTGAAAAAATTCTTTCAGTTTTGTAAATGAGATTTTTTGAAGAATTTTTTTAAAAAATAAAATAAATGAACCCACTACCACATAATCATTTTTTGTATGCATTTAGTTCCTAAATTAGTCGGGTTTCAAGCAGTCCAGGATATTGGCGGAACCGATAACCTGGACTATGCGAGATATTACAGTATTATCATAATTCCAGCATAGTGAATTATATTAATTGAGAAAAATCATCTGATGAACGACTTGCTTGTTAGTCTAATGATTAAGACACTTGCCTAGTGATCCAGTGGTCGAGAGTTCGATACTCATTTCAGGTGACCAGCACGTTAGTCCTATTTTTATAGCACAAGTATTTAACAGTTTGAAAATAGTAAAAATATTAATGTATGTACGTGTTTCGTGTACATATCTCTAAAAAAAAAAAGACTTACGGATATATTTTCCAACGGTATAATTCCTCTGGGCTCCTTATCAGTTGTGTATTCAAAATAGTACAAACAATTGTCATTCAGTATGAACCATCTTCTCTTCCACGATTTATATCTGAAAACAATGAAATTATTTATATTACATTAAAACACCTCAACCTGTGTCTAAACCAGTTCTCGAAGCAAAATCTCTACACAATAATATTTACAATATTTGAAATTCATACAAAATTATACAGAATAAAAATATTCATCGTAACATTTCAAATAATTGTTTAAATAGACCACAAGACCACAATTCAAACTTATTTAACTTGGGTAGGTGCATAAGAACAAAAATTACTACATTATAAATTTCAATATAACATAAAACTCAATTAGAGTATGAAATTTTACCATTTAGATAGTTATAAAGAAAAACAAGTTGTACCTTCCACCCTGTTTCCATAACCAGCCCTCTTTATCTGGATTGAAAAATGTGTGCATCAAGTCATTGCCGTCGTCTTCCGGTATCTTGAAAGGCTCAGTCTTGATTGAGTCGTACAGAGACTGAAATTAAGACATGTCAAATGTAAAAAACTGAAATAATAATTAACAAATGAAAAAAGTTAGTCAGAATATGACGATTCGTAGACAAAGAATGATCACAGTTATTCTAATATAAACTTTAATATCAAAGTTTATCCAAATTTAATAAAAATTGATTCATTTAATTCTAATTGGTCCTATTTTCGATGCTGGACGGATGTTGCGGTGTTTATTGTGGCAATCACCAACTAGCAGTGGGATATCTGAAGCTGGCTCGTAATCTGAATTTTAGCCTCTCAACTCAAAGGAAAAATTCAGTCGAGTGAAGGCTCGTATCTTGAAACACTTGTAAGTCAAGGTACCCTTCTTTTTCTTCTTGTGCCCTATCTGTTCAACGGATGTTGGCATTATCATGACTTTATTTACTGCGGCCCGGTGCGGTTCTATAGTAGACTGGCCAAACCATTACCTCAGGTTCTTCAGCCGTGATGTTCTCCTTCTTCCAGCAATCTTTCCCTGCATTATGAGATGCAAGATCTCATACTTCTCTGGATTTTTATTGTTTTAATTACTTATTTTTCCATCATAACATCTTCAAGGTACCACTTTATAATAAACTAGATTTTAGACATATAATTTTGCAATGTCACAATAAAATCAAAGTTAATTGAAAAACATATCATGAATGTAAGCATTTTATAAATTAAATAACAAATATAAATACCTGCCACTTTATAGTTTAAAATATTGCTTTACATAGTACTAATTAATATAGTGGTGATATTTTTTTAATGTCCCTTAAATGATGATAGCAGTTGATATGGTTGTGTATTGAGTATTACAAATACCATAATGTAATAATAAATGTAGTGCAAGTGGTAGATGAATCTAATAAATTAATTATTTGTATAAAACCCTCTAATTTATTTATGATATATGTACCATTGAATGAATTTTGGGTAAATTAAAAAAAAAAAAAAGAGTAGTCACCTGTAGAAGTTCTTGTGGCAGGTCTCCTCCATTATTGATGCCCCTGTTCATGTTGATGAATTGTTCCGGTGTCGGCTTGTCCTTTACACTGGGGTTGTGCAGCGATGTGTTCAGCATGATGATGGCAAAGCTCAGTACGTAGCAGGTGTCCGTGTTGGTAAATATATCCGTGTTCAGGTGGCAGTAACGCTGAGCAAAACACTCCATCATTCGGTCTATCTTTTGGGCTTCACCAGGTAGACGAAAACTCCATAAGAATTGTCTGGAAATTTTAATAAACATTACAGAAGTGTGTAAAACAGAGTGGCATTTAAAAAAAAAAGTTAATATTTTAACGTATTTACTCTAGATAACATTTTAATATATTACAGGGATCTATGGTTTACTAAAACCAAGCCATAGAATGATTATTAAAGATTTCAGTGCAAATTTCCAATTTAAAAAACCTCAGTGCATGCAATAGATACACTACAAAAACTGCCCTAAAACCTCTGGTTCAGCACAAAAAATATTACTTAAACAAATAATAGATATCTCATAGAGACAAAGCTATTTTTTATTAATGGCAAAATATGGAAGTATGGGTAATTACTGGGCTTGCGACCTGTCTTCGGCTGGCTTAAGTGATCACTTTACACAATGTAACGTTCAACATTCCACCCAATCAATGGAATTACCCTTACTTCAATATTTTTCCATTAATAAAAAATAACTTCATCTCTATGAGATAGCTCTAGGCAGCAGATTTTTACTTCCTATGTAGAATGTTTAATAAAAAAGTATTAATTTTTGTAAAAAAACTTACCTTAAAGCCTGTACCAGTATGAGATCTGTGAAGTCATGAAGGTCTACGAATGCCTTGAGAACTGCCTCATTGAAGTCGTTTCTTTCCCCAAGATAATCTCCGATGGCCGTCTTGTTCAGTCCTTCACCCTTGTGAAGAAATTGTGCTACGTCTTCTGGGTTCCGTTGAAGCAGGCCATTCTCGTATAGATATTCTATGCCTAAAAAAATAAATTATAATACGTGATTAAATAAGTTATCATAAGTTTATTTACAGTGTGCTTTTTTAAATATCACACAGTAAATTATTATAAATATACAATGGATCCGTATTATGGTGGGGTACACATCACCCAGGGGTAGGTTGTATGAGAAAACGGGAAAGAAGCTGTTATAAAAAGAAGGTAGATCCAGATCTAAGAGACCTAGATTGTAAGGAGAAAACACAGGAAATGTCAACTCACTCCACAATCGTGACATGCTCCCATGCGGCTGATGGGTGCTGAGTATATGGGTGCTAAGCACATATTCAATGCATTTCCCGTGTAATTTTGCCACTAAATGCTAGATTATCCGTTTGGCAAGTTCCAAATAGCAACCGAAAATTGCATCTTTTAATATCCACAATTGATCTGATATTTTCATAATATGCTTTAAAAATAAAATCGTTGCTAAACCATGTAGCGCTCAATTTTTCAATGGAATACTCTCTACATGATATCTGTCAAGTATTAACTTCCAAAAAACGAAGCTAGAAAAATAGCGGTAATTTGAAATCAGCTACCTCTTATTGGAACACTTTGTATGTAGTAAGATTTCAGAAGTTGATAAGATAAATAAAAAAGATAGAAATTGCATACAACGTGTCAGAATTGTTAAAAAATATTCAATATAAATCTGATAAATGATAAATCTGTTGATAATTTATCATATTTATTTTTTACTTTTGAAAGGATCGATATTCAAAGCAATGACCCGCTACACCAGAAATAGGTAAAGCGTCATCAGCGGTGAACATTTGTTGCACTCAAGGTTCAGAACGCCATAAATATAAGATGTTATAATAATAACTAATATCGAGGCAATACGTCCTAACAATGTCGCCGGATTAACAACAACTATAAGAAACCTCGAAAATCAAAGAAATACTAACTGATTAGTGAATCAGTTATGTACACAAGCCTAATTCACATTGACATAATAATAAATGGAACAAAATCATTAATTGACGTAGTGGTTACTTTGTGGTGTAACATTATTTTAATTTTCACAATAAAACTTTGTACTACACATATGTTATTTTATTATTATCTTCTCAAGCCCCGTCCCATTGCCCGAATAGACTACAATTCTGTATTCAGTTTAGTTATCACCTGATGATGAGAGGGACTACCTACACCTCTCGAAAACTAGTATTGAAAATAACCCAACGTGTGTGTAGTACAAAGTTTTATTGTGAAAATTAAAAGGAATAGTTTACATAACACTGATAATTTAAACTGCTTTATGAAGATTTACAATAATTAACAGCAGTAATTTGTTAATATTATGCGTCTTGGTGATTTCCAAAATTTGTATTGCATCCTTCGTGGCAAAAAGGTTGGCGATCCCTGCGCTACACCGAGTGTGAAGGCCGCAAAATTACACATTAATATTAATGAAATAAAAAAAAAACAGCCTTATTATAAAAATTAGGGACCAGCATTCCCGGGAACACCGACGGACGGGATTCGCGAAAACCGGAAACGGAAAAACTCGTTATTTTTTGTCACAGAGAAAAAAGCGAAGCCTCGTTTGGCCCGTCACCTTCGCACCGCACAACCCTTTGTGACCGCGCTCCTCCCGGCCCCGCGAGAGGCGAACAAAGCCCTAACGACAGCTCCGATAAAACCGCTTCCCCGAAACTTGAAGGTTCCGAGGCGCTAACGATCGCCATCTGCAGCAAACGACCGATTGTCCGAAAATTCCGGTTCATTTTCCGATATAACACGACTAAATCTTATTTTAACTTTAATATCGATTTTTACCCAATCGCAGTACGTGAAAGTGAAGATGGGGTCCGTAGATTGTGGCGTTTTCAAGCTCAAGTTTATAGTACAGAAAATATTCTGCATGATACTTATATGAGTATGTACGCAATTCTCAAAATGTCCATATATAAACAATCTAAAGATATAAGTCATAAAATATAGTTATCCGAAGTTTGACGTCTACAAGATGATTTTTTATTCTCTTAAATGTAACCATTATTATGAAAGTGGTCTAAGTCAAGAAATTGAAAAAATCGAGTCTATCAATTATTTCGCGTCGCGTTAATATAATATGATGAAAATTGTAACAATTGCGAAAAATTTGAAGCGTTATATTCAGTGTATTGTTACGACGTTCGACGGTATTCCGTTAGTGTTTATTTTGATAATAGAGTAAGTCATTTCAACCTTAAATTTTTTATTTCATATTTTATAAGCTATATACAACACTTATATGTAGAAATAAATTATAAACCCAGTAGACTAAATAAATTTTGAAACATTGTGTATAAAAATATTTTTTAATCAATTCACACGCAAACCTTTAAATATCTCGAAACGTGACTTAGATCACTTTCATAATAATGGGCTCAAATTCAAAAAGATAAATAAATATATGGAATTCGAGAATGATTTAAAATCGGTAATTTATAACTGTGTAAGTCTTCCCTTTCTATACACTGTCAATTACTACACTCTAATACAGTTATCAGCATTACTATGCAGTGTCCCAACCACTAAGTCAACGACGTTACAGATTTCTACACCTCAAGATTCAGCAAGGATAATAAAACGATTATGCTCATTTTGTCGTTTAATAATTATGCAACAAATTGGAGATTGTTTCACACAAGACAACGTGCGTATATAATAAGAAGTCCATAACAACATCGCTAATAAATCCTGGCACTAAGGATTTCAAACTATTACTAAATTTGCCAATATATTTTTTTTCTCCTTTTGAAAAGTAAATTGGGCAATTGGGTATTACTTATTTTTATCTATCTTTTACTTACTTACTGCTATTTTATTCATATAAATAAACGATTAAACACATTAAAATAATATTGTTCTGGCGTGTTATTCCTAAAATTAAATGTATGTAGTCTGTAGTGTACCTAGTAGGGCGTACATGGGTTTCCGCGAGCACTAGTATATGCAACTGGCGTCTCTTCTGGGTTAGATCGCGCTCTTTGTGTATGGTTTCCTTGGGGAAGCCTAGGCCGACGTTTCGGCACGGTAACACGTACTATTGTCAAGACGTTGCCTCAAACAATCACGGTACAACCGTACTTTTTTAGCAGAAGATATAAATCTCCCACAGTTGAGTTAATTTTAGTTTATATTATACAATTATGGAAATGGATCTGTCGAACTCACGAATAAGAAAAGTTTGCCGACAATATAAAACATATTAATAATACACTAGCTAAATTATAATTTTATTACGGTTTACTGCTAGCACCTAAAAGTTAAAATTCTCGTATCGCATGCATGCATGCATTCCTGCTCGGGTTCGAAACCTGCAATACATCTGTTAATCAGCCCATTCTCGGGCGGTCTGGTGGTCGAATTTGGTGCGTCTGGATATAAAACACATTCACTAAACAAATGGTTAAAAATAAATAACATCGTTATTATACCTAAAAGCCTAATATAAATGCTGAACAATTTTGAGAGTATTCGATTAATGTCAAAGAGGCGAAGAGAAAGAAAATTCCACAGTAAAAAACTGAAGTTGTAAATTTACGAATAAAAACAGCGACGAGTTGTCTGACACGATTTGTTACCATTAGAAGGCTCATCTTCTTTCACGGGACCGTTTCTATAGGTCAACAAAAGCGAAAAAAGTTCTTACTCTCGATTGACGCCAGCGTCGGGTCGCTCGCAGCTCTTCACTTCGGCCAATCGGCGCGAGTTTTTCATTCACACGAAACAAAAGTAACATTATAACAAGTAACGGGACACACACCTCGCAAAACGGAATAGGAAAAGAAATGTATAATTGTTGTATAAAGGTTATCTTTAAAAATAAAAGTAATCAACAGTTTGAAAAAAAAATGGAAGAAAGTAAGGCTAAATAAAAAGTATGAAGAAATAATATACATCGCGATTAATGTTCAATTAAGGTGGGAGAGTCTCGGCAATCACAATCGCTTCTTTTTGTAAACTTTAATTTAAATAGTTCCAGAGGAAGTGGTTTTTTACCGTGAAAATGAAATTTAAATACAACACGAATGACATGGGAAAGTGTTTTAACTTTTTTTCTGTACACTTCAAATGATTATTAGAGATTACAGTGAGATATCATCTGTGGAATGGAATCTAAAAGCTTCGGAATCTGGAAGAGTCGTTTTGAATTTGTAACGATAAAATGAATCTGCGCGAGATGTAACGAACCGAACAACAGCTGTCATTTAATTATAATATTATAAATAAAACTATTGTACAATCTTCTTGTATTCGTCACAAATGAAAATTGTATAAGAATTTCATACATTTCATCGAAGGGAAGTGTCAAATTTCACAAATTTCAAAGTATGTAACCATCAGCCCCCCGACAATCGGGCGCAGACGGCTGCGCGCGAGGCTCAAAAGCAAGCAGTACAACCCCGACAACAGCGCGCAGGCAAATGCGCGCTGATGATAAGGCGCAGAACAAAACTACAAAATTAAAAATTTGGAAAGCGACTTTTGAACCCTAGAATTAATATAAATGAGGACATTTATTGGTATGTATTGTATTTTATATCCAATAAAAATGAAAACATACTTATAATATGAAAAAAATCATGAATTATATAAACCAAAAATTTATACGAAAAAATTAAAACAAACTCGATAGACAGATTAAATTTCACTAATCTAGCCTAACACAAAGAGCGCATATTTTTTTAAATTACATTAACTTTTTTAGTTAAATCTGAACGATCTTTTATTCTGATTTTTTTAATGTAATGAGTATGCTTTAGATTTAAAATGAAATACGTGGGAATAAATGTCCTCATTTACTTTTGTATTGCGCGTTATTGTCGACGCGCAATTTTCGTGACACCATAATGTCCGGTGGTACAGTTTTTTTCAAAATAAAACAAAGAAATATACAAATAATAGATATCTCATAGAGACGAAGCTATTTTTTTTATATTTAATGGAAAATATATGGAAGTATGGGTAATTACAGGGCTTACGACCTGTCTTTGGCTGGTACTTCCATATATTTTCCATTAAATATTTTAAAAAATAGCTTCGTCTCTATGGGTTATCTATTATTTGTTTAATAACAGTGCCTTTGTAGGCGAAAATCCAGTAATTATGTGTTCTTGGACATATTCAAATATTGTTAAAGAAATAACCTGTCAAAAAAAAAAAAGTAACTTTGCAATGCTGTTTATAAGATGATTGAAATTGTATGTAGGTACCTCCTGGGTAATAATTATAATTATTTAATTTTCTTGACGTTAGATATTAACAAAATTGTTGGTGTTTAGTTTGTGGTGTTTCATTAATATGAAAGGCGATCGATCCAATTCAGACAAAGAAAACAGCAAAAATGACAAACTTATAAAGTAATGACGAAAATGCCGATAGAATTAAAATCGTTTTTGGCGCCCATCCTAAGACGGGGTTTAAACACAAATAATATAAAAGTTCTAGATGTGTTCAAATTTCGAGTACCCAAAATCACACTAAAATAAATTCACATATAAATTGGACATAATTAAATGTTGGGAAAAACGACATGAAAAAGACAGGTGACAACATTCCGCGAAAGATAGTCAAAAAAAGAGTAATATTTTAGGGGAATACGTATCAACAAGGTGATGAGAACTGAAATATGTATGTGTTGTACACCTAGGTAGAAAAAAGAACAAGAAAATGCAGAGCGTGTCAAGTCATCCATCGATCCGGCATAAAGGGAGCGTGACTGGAATAAGGAAATATACAAATTCTGAGTTGGGAGGAATAATCCGCGTGGAGGGAGCAGCATCTAGATAAACTACCCAGAAACGTTTACCGGAGGACGTGGTCGGGGTGCAAACTAGATTACGATAGAGTGGCGGCTGATTACGTGATAATTAAACTCCTCATTGAGGGTGTATCGAAATAGGGGGGAGCCTGCTCAAGCCCGATACACGACAGGAGCATGAACATCGTCCTAAGATGAAGGACATAATACGCAACACTACCGCTCGGTGTAATAATTCATGAATACGCAAATTGAAGGGGACATTTTATAACTAGGTTGTTAACCAATACAGCCTTCACACGTAGCGGGTACAGAAAAAAATCTGTTTCAAATTAACACTCATTTCATTATTACAATTAGCGTTGTAGTGAATGTGATCCAGACCGTGTAGGTGGGATTACGTCTAACAAATGCATTCATTCAAACATATATTTCCTCTCTATAGTTGTGATTTATGTATTAAAAAGACAAACATCATCATCATTTCCCTCCCTCTTGAGTTGCTAAGAAGATACATCTTGCTAGCTGCTTCTCTATTATTCGCAAGGCGTATCCAAGGCGCCTTAATTGAGATTTTTCTACAAATACAAATAATGAAAATCATATTCTTGAGACACAAAGGGTGTCAACCAGGGTTGTATAATAAAGAACTGGAATGTATGAATGTAGGAGCGAAAATGGGCGATTTGATTGTAATACTTGTAGGTAATGAATGTTTGGAACAAGTAGATGAGTTTGTGTATTTGGGAAGTATGTTTGATAGAAACGGAAAGGCTGAGAATGATAACGAAAGGAGGATGATTGCACGGTTTACTATCACTAGAACTATGCATTTTGGGAAATAAGCAAAATTAAATATTTATCTGACAGAATATTACGAGATATTATTTCGATTTATTTCACAGAAATTCAAAGTTAAATACAACCATTTCAAAGTACTGACTGCATACCACTGTCAAATACAATACATACACACATCATTTACTCGATCGCTAGGTATGTATTTACGCAAGGTGAAACGGGGTAAGTGCGACAAATAAATCAGGCAGCCAGTATGACGTCATCCACTTCCAGGGCTATTTTTTAAATCTAAATTTCCCGATCTAAATTTCGTGAACCATCATTGACACTTGTGAACATCCAAAACATCGTCCAGTACATCACAAATATTTTTAGTGGCACTTGTTGCTGTCTTTTTCTTCAAGAAATAATATTACATCAAATTTCGAATAAATTCTTCGTTTGGTACAAATTGGTTCATTGTAAATATGGTTGTTAAATTTCACTTTTATAAATTACAATTCACTCTTGGTATTTATAGACATCAGAATAACACAGAACACGTCATTTTTTTTTGGTGTACCCATTATAAGACTAATGAAAAAAATATAAATGCAAAACGCTTTAAAAATGTATGATAATTAAATAACTTTTAAAAATTGCCAAAACATGTAATGCGACCAGTTTAGCAGCATGCTCTAAAGGCAGGAATTATCTCAACTATAGGGTGGTTACAAGAGGAGTGAGCGACAGTGAGCGACGGACGCGGAAGGGGGTAGTGGGTAATGGATTTCTAGATCTGTACAGGACACAGATTATTCCGCGCTCGGGTTTATCTTCATTTAGGATGCTCGCAGCAACATGCGAGATTAATTAGTTACTACCTCAAACCGTTACATTATTATTATGTAATAAAAAATAAAAATAAATTAAATATTAGCTTACAAAACGAAATGTTTATCTGGAGACGTGCTTGTTTGGCAACGCGGCGAGACGCGCGCCTAGCGATTAAGTGGTCGGGTGTTCGTGCCCCTAGCCGGGAGACCGCCGAGTTAGTTCTATTTTATAGCACAAATGCTCGGCATAGTTTGAAATATAGTAAAAATGTTGGTGTAATGAGCCCACATCGCTATTTAAAAAGAAGAAGAAAAGAGGATTTATTAAAAATACTAAACACTATTGTTAATAAAGAACAACAGCATACATAGACAACCGCTCATAAAGAAATATAATATTAAGTAGATTAATAATTCCTAACGATAGCTTATATTCCTTTAAGACAGGGTGCGTAAAGTTAGGTTAGGTTATTTAATACAAAGTCACGACAGTAGAGAAATAAGCTGACAATGTGTAGTTGTCTATATGTACACATGTGTGCAGTTGTCATGGAATCGTAGACTATGATGGTGGCAACGATCAAAGATTTCAATAATACTTCACTTTCAAAATTTAACTGTTTTTAAATCTTTGTAAATTTAAATAGAATAATATTAGCAATATTTGAATATGTCCAAGAATACACAATTACTGGATTTTTACCTACAAAGGCACTGTTATTAAACAAATATTAAATATCCCATACAGACAAAGCTATTTTGTATTATATTTAATGGAAAATACATGGACGTATGGGGTAATTACAGGGCTTATGACCTGTCTTCGGCTGGCTGCTTAAGTGATTATAGATAAAGAATATTGCTTAAAAATAATTTTAAAAAAAATCAGATTCTCATAGTGATAACATATATGATGTTTAAAAAATTGTGGAGATTGAGAGGTGTTAATTGGTGAACGTAGACAGGTCGTAAGGCCTGTAATTACCCCATACTTCCATATATTTTCCATAAAATATATTTAAAAAAAAAAAAAACTTTATCAGATTATTAATCATCGTTAATCTTGTTTAGGTATCCACATACAAATTGTATCTAAAACTCGAACTGTCTGGTATTAATGACCTTTAATTTAATATTCATAAAACAAACAATAAAAGAAAAGTGGGATCACAACTTTTGAACGGTAGTACCACAGATTGCAGTCCTAATTCGTTGATATTTTCTACTCAATTATAAATTTCCAAGAGCATATTTCTAAAGACTAATTTAAAGCTTTAAAAAAAAAAAAAACAATCGCACCGAGGTGAAAGTGTAGCTCGGTGGGTAAAAATTCAATCTATCAAATTTATTTCGCCATCAAGTATTGTTTTGGTAACGCTGGAAATCTGTGCCGGTTCCCAGACGCGTTATGTAGAAGAAATTGGGAAAAAACTAACAACATAAATCTCATCGGATAGAACAATAAAAAAAAAATTTCAATAACGAGTTCAGTTTTTATAATATACATAAATAAAAAATATTATTATGATAGGTATGTACTAGAAACGTAAAACGCTAATTGCGGTTACAACAGAGCGAATGTAGAACTCCGTCAGCTAATTTTTTTATTATTTTTATTATTTATCTAATAAATCATAGTAAAAAAAAAATAAAAACAAAATTTCATTTCTAAATGATGTATTGAAAAAAATATTTTGATAAAAATATATCATAAGCTATATTATAAATTTCTTTAATATTTGCAGAATTACTATGTGGTCCCGTTTTATATTAATAAAAATACAAAATACTTTGTTTAAACCACTACTTATTTTTACACTACAAATTAAAAACTTATATATTAAATAACAAGATAAGGACGATATTTAAAAAAAATCGGGGGTCAAAAATTAATTTATAATGATTGCAAAGATTGCAATTATTTTTATATAGGTAAAACTTGCAGAAATTTTGATATTAGAATTAAGGAGCATTTGAGATGCCTAAATAACAATAACTATTCAGAATATCCAATCACCTTTTGGAAACAAACCATTCCTTTGATATTAATAAAGGTTTAGAAAATTTACATACAAATACTAGGGGTTTACAGTTCGATAAATTTGAAATTTTAGAAAAAAAGAAAAAATGTTAATATCAAATAATCACATTTTAAATTTGTTTTCATATTAGTTCTAACTTATTCTCCATTTTATTGTTTTGTTTTTGTCTATGCTTGTATTTTTTAATTTCAGTATACATACATTGTTTCATGAAGAAGATACCATAGGTATCGAAACGTGTAGAATAATGAATAAATAGCGGTTTAAACAAAGTATTTTGTATAATTATTAATATATTATAAATCGCGAAGTATTCATGTTAACATTTTTCTTAGCAATACGTCCGTCGAAAACAAATCGCTAGCGCGAGAGTTGTACAGATCGCAAACACAAATAAAAAAATACTATTTATAAATATTACATCTAAACAGACTGATTTTGCACATAAGATCACGAAACCATGGAAACGACAATAAAAGATTTTATTTATTATTGTACTTTTAATGTTTTCGAAAACTGTATTGATATTATACATATAAACAATTTAAAAATTCCCCATTTCAATATCGTTATCTATTACCCCACTCCCATCACGATTGAGGCCCCGCCCCCGCCCGACAATTCATTTCTTTGCATATTTATTTTACGGATCAGTCAGCGTGCGTCCGTCCTGACGAAGATACAGTTGTGCCGAAACCGGTCGACGTCAAATTAATGAAAGTGGTTTAACATTAGTTTTTTTTTTTAAATAATAAAAAAAAAATTCAGTCACATTAAATAAAATCTTAATGTCAAACATAACACATAAAGGTGGGCCAACTTGGCTGACTGTTTTTAAAAGTGTATAACTTTGGTAGAGTTTATTTTTAATTATATATTTTTTAGCAGATAATAAAGAATTTATGAAAGTTTATAATGGCTACTTACCCAGTGCAAGAGCGCGTTAAAATTATTGAATTTTATTATGTTTCGCGACGTTTTCGGTGACCGATTAATTTAAAAAAATGCAGTTTGCTTGGCCTCCCCATTACCCAGATTTGACGGCGCCTGATTTCTTTTTGTGGGGTTACTTAAAAGGCCGAGTTTACATGAACAAACCGGCAACAATTCAGGAGCTTAAACAAAATATTCGTGCAGAAATAACAAATTTGGACACAGAAACGTTGCGTAATGTAATGCAAAATACTTTAGAAAGAGCAATTATTTGTTAACAAGAAATTGGAGGTCATTTAAATGGTGTTATTTTCCACATATAGATTATAAAAAAGTTATCAAAGTACAATTTCATGTAATAATATTTTTTTAAATAAATATTAAAATTACAAAAGTTATATGCATTTTATATCAGTCCGTCTAAGTTGGCCCACTCTGTATAACAGAAATTTTTTAACATCTCAGTTCAGATATTTTCAGCTCGTATGTAGTCACCGTGTAAAGGTGTCGTGTATAGGGTGGTTGTTATATTGCACTCGGTCCACTTCAGAGTGCTCCTATTTTACATTTCAATCATTTCCACTTAGAGTGGCTTCAGAGGACCTTTGAGACGCTTCCCAGGTCGCGGCACTAAGGAAAATGTTTTCTTTCCCAGTGCATCATCACCTCCGGCATCCTAATTGCCCCGCGGGAAAGTGAACCTTACGACCGGCGGGCGTGGGAGCGTTTCGGCGCGCCCGGACGGGGGGGAGCAGTTAGGCGGTAACTGAAAGAAGTGTTGACCTAGTAAACGTGTCGAGTCAGCAGCGCGCAGGTAGACAAAAGGCCTTCCGGGTGAAAGGAAACTGGTGCAGAGATTTTCAAAGAAACCTCTCGGCCTGTGACGTCACTCGCGACGAGTATTTGTGCAGCGTGACGAATATCAAGTTATGTAAAGTAACGGTGTAGATGACATCTCTGTGAAATTAAACAGTCAAAATGAAATTCTGTCGTAACGTATGTTTATCAGAGGGTCCCCCAGAAAATTAAATTGTGAGAAAATTTCGTAACATTTTAAAGGAGGAACGCTGGTGGAGGATATACTATAATATATAAGAATGTTGTTAAGAGTATTTAGTAGTGATGGGACGATTAATCCGGAAATAACTTTTTTGGGTATCGGAATCGACACATCGGAACGGAGATTTTTTAACCTAATTTCCGATAACGATTTTTTGGTACTTTCACATTAGCTGCCCACAAATTATTTTGACAGTTAAATTGTTGCCAGCGCGAAAAAAGATCGGCGTCTATGTGGATTGAAGACGCGCATGGCTAGCGGTGTCGATGTTAGTGTTCGGTCTACATTCGTTAATGAGAACGCAATTATGTGGGCTCGGTTCAAATTTTACACAAAGGACAGATAACCGCTTGGCGACCAATCTTCCATTTCTGTTTTTGGTACTGATTCGAGTTAACTCGGGCTGAAGAGCCGATGTTAGCCGAGCGAGGGAGGGACGATTAGAGTGCGGGAGAAAGTTTTTAGTGCGGAAACACTTACACACCACTACAAGGTCACGACTGTCTGACTATCCGGCATTTTATATAGGAAAAACGGCACGGAATTTTAATACTAGAATAAAAGAAAAGAACGCTTAAGGTGCCTGGTGGGATAAGATCCCGTGGACTGTGTCGATTATGATATTGATCAGTTGACACAACCCGAATTGGATTTATGAAGGAAAATAATGGCAGATGGATCTGGTCTACCTCGCTCTAAAGTCCTGGGTTGGACGTCGTTTTCACCTCCAATTGACTAGCACGTTTGTTGTGAAGAACCGATAGATCATTGCACTTCCGGAACTGTTGAGAACACAGCTTCTTCTTGGTGCGAGCGTTACGCACAGCGCTGCTGTCGGACAGCAGAAAAAAGGGACAAAATCTTGACAGTTCGGTGTCAAAAGGCAATCTGTTCCCCCGTCGACGAAAACCCTAAGTCATTGGTTGGAAAGAGCGTGACAGGTATATTGAGGTTTAATGGAAGAATAAATTCACAGGGAGTGGGTACTCTACTTGCGTCAACAGTGCCTTCTCAGAATTTTCCAACAACCTTTTCGAGACAGGTCACAATTTTGTAAACGAAAACGGCATTAAAATATTACTCATCAATAATAAAGGCTATATATTGGATAATTTAGAAAGTCTAGAAATCAGAAAATCACTTAACTAAGTCCAATATAATTAACAACCAATTAAACCTTACAAACAACCCGCTATTTAATATATTCCCTATTTCAATGCCCTCCTGTCAATCACCTCCCAAGACTCCGCCTACACCCCGTAATGGATGACGTTTAAATTTTATGGAATAATTCAGTTGTACGCCAGTCCTGAAGAAGATACGTCAGTATCGAAACCGGTTGATGTAAAAACAACACAGTGGTTTAAACAAACTTAAATATAAATAACCACAAAGTTAACGCTACAAACATCAATAATATCTAATAATTTTAGTTACGCCACTTATATCTTGCCTCCTCGCTTCTTACACAGTTGCGCTGAGGAAGGCGCGCGGCAAATAATAATTTTTCACTTTCGTTATTGAGGCATTATGGAAAACATAGTTTAGAGAATCACCTCCGTACAAAAAGGAAGGAAATAAATTGTATGTACATAAATTCTAAGCTCGCGAAACGGGTTCGCGGCCGTAAAAGCGAAACCATCCATTAATAATAGTGCCTGTGTGAAAGTATTTAAAAAAAGTTGTGTGAAAAATTGAATTCACATTGTCGACGAGAAAATGCACGCATTAATTAATCGATCGTCTATATGAAGTGGGAAGGTCGTCTCTCTGATAAAGTTCCTTCAGAAATTTGAAGAATTTACTACTTCCCAGAAGACAGTGATTAAATAAAAGCGATTGTACGATTCGGGAATATGAAATGGGAATTCCTTTCAGACTCCAAGTAGAAGAATTAGTTTTACTGGGACAACTTTTTTAATATGAATAGCGAGCACAAATAGGGGACGAATTTGAAAACGCGTAGGATGTAGGTAAAGTGGTTTTCATCTAGATGCGAATATATATAAAAAAAAATTCAAAATAAAAGCGGTGGGGACAAAATGTTTGTAAAATTATTGTGAAAATATTATGTGTCATTCTGAAAACAATATAAATCTTAAAAAGAAACTGTTAAACAAAAAAAAAATTCATCCAATTATGTGAAGTCTTTTTTAGATAGATTTTGATAGAAATACTACCGATTACAGTAGGTGACACGACGATGAAACTCTTTGAAAAATTAACTGCCTGATTCGCCATATTGTTTCACAATGGGGGGGTTGTTCAAAAATTTAAAAAAAAATCGTAACTACGTTATATTGGTAAACAAAAAATTAACAACACACATACGAAATCTACCTGATTTTTGAGGCCAGTGCAGCAAAATATACATTTTTTTAATAAAGATTCATCCGTGACTCACGTTAAACTAAGCGCTTGTGCTATGAAAAATAAGTAAACTCTCAACTCTGAAACTCTTAACCACTGTCACAATATGAAAATTCACCCATTAATATTTTTTTCATTTGTCAAACTTTAATCAGATTATTGTAGTTAATTCGCCCCAAATTCCTTACGCACGTGTGCATCGCGCCGCGTGTGAAATTTATAATCAAGGAAGAATGTAAGGAGTATTTATTTTGTAAGGAGCCATAAAAAACTTAAATAGACCCCGGGCAAACAGTATCGACAGGAAGGGTCAATTATTCCAAAAAAAAAAGTTCACTGGAAGGCATAAATGGATTCTCCGGGGGCGTATTTACATACAAAGCATTTTAGGGTGATGGCTTTTAAAAGCGGGGGAAGGTAAAAATAGTTGCACTCAAAATACAACGCGCTTGATGTTTGATTATTTTAAAATTTTATGTTCATAATTTTTGTCGTAAAAATCTAAAATTGCATTTACTTTTCATACGAATGAGTGAATAATAATTTAACCTTTTTAAGGAGAACACATTCTTATTGTGAAGTTGTAATTTTTCAGAACAGACGGCCTGTGATATTTTTAATACAAATTAAATGTATTTATTAGAAAGATATACATATAAAATCAATTTATCGAAAAAATATTGTCGTCGTTACAGGGATTCGATTATGGCGTCTCCAATCGGATTTTACTCAAAGGTGTTTGAAATTCCGTAAAATATAAAGAAGATGGCTTTCAAATAATGGAACGACAGATGTATCGATTTGAAAGTGCAACATATCAGTTCGAAAATTTGTGTTGGTGAAGCATAATCGGTTAATGCACCCCGGAAGATATTCAGGTTCGAATCCCGGTAGCAACAACAATATTTTTTCGATAAATTGATTTTATATGTGTATCTTTCTAATTATTATATTTAACTTGTATTCACAATTTAATCAAGTATCTCAGTTGACCATGAAATTGGCATCACATAAATCAATATACTTAGATAATAGTATCGACATTCAACATTTAGATGCCTCCCTAGGCGGCCCACGTAATATAAAACATATGATACAGATAAAGAAATACAACATAACTTTAAAAAGGTAAAATTTATATTTTCACATCAGATGGCAGGTTGTAACAAACGATTGTCAGATTATAACAAAATATGATTTAATAAACTAAGCAGACAGACGTCACAGAATCCTATAACAAAGGATTACATACAATTACACATACGACCACAATAGCCGCCCGGAGGGCCTAGCAGTAAGCAATTTTTAATCCAAGCAGAGGGAGCGTGAGATATCCGGGGGGTTAAGACGAAGTACACATTTACATATTGAAAAGTAGGTGGGGGGTTTGGTGTTGCCTAAGTTTTACATAGGGTTCTAAGGAGTACTTACTTACTATCACGCCGTTTCCCCGCGGGGGTAGGCAGAGAGGATAGAGTGCCACACTCCTCTGTCCTGACACACATTTCTCGCCTCGTTCACATTCATACATCTTTTTGAGGCTTCTAACAGAACCATACTCCATTATCTAGTTTACCTGGTCGTGCCAAGTCTTCTGCGGACGTCCTCTATTTCTGGTACCATCAACACTTGCGTCATATATCTTTCTTACCATTCTCTCCTCATTCATCCGTTCCATATGACCAAACCACCTAAGTGATCCTTTATTAATCTTACTAATTATTTTTCATTATTTACACTGTAATAAATAGATTTGCCACATATACGCCTAAGTGATCTCATTTCCACTGCAACAGTCTACTTTCGTTCGTCTTCTGCCAGTTCCAGGCCTCACTTCCATACATCAGCATCGGTACCAGGACTCCATTGTGCACCGCTAGTCTTGCCTCGGTTGACAAATTCCCGTTAGGTATAATTCCATTTAAAGCGACGTTCACTTTATTCCCTGCAGTCACCCTCCTTTCGATATCATTCAGCCTTTCCGTTTCTATCATACATACTTTCCATATACACAAACTCATCTACATGTTCCAAACATTCATTACCTACAAGTATTTTGCACGGTGTCTTGCTTTCCTTCTTCTCGAATATCACTTTCGGCCTGTTAACATTCACAATAAGGTCGCTTTCCTTGCATACATCGTACATTCTACTCACTATCTTCTGCAGTTCTTGTTCAATATTCGCCATTTATACCGCATACTAAAGAGTAACATTGCAAAATTTGTATAGAGAACAGAAGACAGATATACATTCGATTTTTCTTTTTCTGTAATACTTGTTTAGCTTTTTTGTCTTCTACGCCCACTTCCAAAATTACTCGCAAAATTCAATTGATTCCGTAACTAAATTAAGAGATCTCGCGAGTTGTAAGTAAATCTCCGAAACGGGTACTGCTCTTTGTTAAGAGTTACGACTAAGGTGCTCGAGAAAATGAATGAAGATCAAAGGTAATGTGAAATAAAATATCGGGAGGCTGCTGGAAATTCGAAACAATAATTTATTCCAAGGGAAAGCTTTAACCGAAATATAATACTTCTCATTACAGTCATTTTTAGATTATAGAACGAATGACGAGACAGAAGTTCAAGAACACATTTCATTGTGACTAGCGAATCGAATCCCGGGATATGAAAATGCTATTTGCACATTTATAAAAAAGGTGTAAGTAAGGAAGGAACAAAGAACTAACGCAAATAATAATACACGTCGTATCTAATTTTAGTACCCAAACAACTCGCTGCTCAGCCTCCGCGCTTCTTGGAGGTATTGTACTCGTATATACTCGTATACCAGATTCTATATTGTCGGAAGAACTGAAGTGAAGGAGAGATGGTCTCCACGCGACAAGTGCGGATGCACCGGACATTTCAAAGTTAGCCTCGTTTTTGTTTACATACACATCTCGGAATTTTCGGGATTAGACGTTCTAATCTCAGGATTCATAAATATTGTAAAACTGGACTGTGATTGGATTGCCTAATTGTGACAAAATCAAAATTAGTTACCAAAATATAGACCTCGATATACAGAGTATGAACGGTTGACATCAAGACAGATTCTATTTTAAGAGATTTATTTGTTAATTTCTACACTTATTGAGCCAAGTTAACCAATTTTACAAGTTATCATAGAGTATGTCGTTTCGTGGGCCATTAAAAAAAAGTTTAGAGATGCTGTAATATATAAGAACGTTGTTATAGGTATTCAGTACCTTGTAGACACTAACGAGTAAGAAATATTTTCACCAAATAAAGAATACCATCAAGACTTAAACAAAAATTCAGACGATGTTTGAGCAGACCAAAACAGAATAATTAAAAGAAGTCTGATTCGATGTTTCATAAAAGCAATAGTATCGACAGGAGAAGACCAGGAAGACCATGATCAAGATGAACAGCCTCAGTCAGTCGCAAATTTAAAGATTTAAACAGAATCAATGATGTAACAGAACAAAGTGGAGCGGAATGATTAGAGTAGCCTCAGATGAACGGGATAAGGCGAGGATAAATAAGAAGTTTGAAGAGACCAAAACAAAATATGTATAATGGTCTGCATACTATTTGGAGCGGGACGAACCAGAACGATATGCAGGGGTGGTATGATACGTGCGTCTGAGGCATGTAACACGTTCTATTTTTTTTGTACAAATTTAATTAAATCTAAATTAAAATTGTATCGCAAATGGTATTTTGTCGTTTTATCTTATCACATTGTGAAATTTGATGACAATTTAAGTCTATAATGAAAAGTAGCGTGTAACTAATTATTTATCAATTAACAACAACACATTATTATTGTGAAGTTACAGTTTTTTTACAGAATATAGTTCTGTGGTATTTTACAGATATACAGGAAAATTCAATTCACCGAAAAAATATTTTTGTTGCTACCCCCCGGATACGAATCTGGAGAAATATGTTAACCGATTACATCACATCAGCAGAGTAAATTGACGGCTTAGGCTGCAGTTCTTTCAACGTTTGATACATCTAGTATTCCAAATTTCATCCCGGTAGCAATAAAAATATTTTTTCAATAAATTGAATTGTTCTGGTATATCTTTCCAATTGATACATTTTAATTTGTATAAAAATTATTTATCGATAAACACGCTATAAAAAGACGCTCGCTCCCAACAGAACCCCAGAAAATGACATTTAAAAATAGACCGACAAACAGACGGTCTGACAGCCCGCATCAAACGACCGGTGTGGTGTTGCTTAAGAAGACAAACGTAGCAGCTGAATTAATGAATATTCTTACAAAATTAGTAATTAGCTTTGTCTCGAGATTATCCAAGTGGGGCCCCGTGTTTAAACCTCCTTTGAAGGGCGCGAAGATCTAGATTGAGACACTGCTGGGCCCGCGCGGAACTGGGTTATTAATCATTCTACCGGATTTAATCGGATGCCGCAGGCGTCATATCAAAACCAGCACTCCGGGAGTGGGGCGGGCCGATGGAAGGACGAGGGTGAAAATATCCGAGACGACGGTGTTCTTCAGCGGGAAATTAATATTGTGACGTAGCGCGGGAGTTGCAGGTTCAATTTGTCCCGAGGGCGAAGCAGGTAGAGCATTGAACACCCTCTAAAAATGTAGGTAGCTAAAACACTGTTTAACATTTAAGCCAGAGACCGTACACTAATTTCTTATGATTGGCCTTAATAATTTCCAATTGAACGAGTTATCGCGTAGATCGTGCGTCAATCTCACAATATCGGGTGCGTCAAAATTGAGTTAATTCGATTAATTATATGGCAGAAGCGATCAATAATTGTTATTAAGGAATCCATTATGAAATTACTCGTATTAATAATTTCAACGGAGATGTGAATTTAGGATATTCCGAATGTAGATTAAAGTTTGGGGGTTATGGGATTGAAACTTCGTCCTGCATTAATTATGCTATTAAACTACAATATAAACACTGCAACAGTTCGTTAAGACTGTTCGGTTAACCGACGTCTCCGGAAAACTAATCAAATATTACTTACAAGTTAAATTCAACGAATTTAACGTAGGATTAACTTGTCTGGAAACTTGTCGACGATTAAATATACCATCAAGTTTTATGGAGTATTTTAAACATTCTTTCGGTTTTAATTTTTTTTGACACTTTTATATTGTACGATAGTTTCACACTTATCGGAATTCTAATCTTACAAAAATGATCGAGGAGTTATTTTATACCATCTCAACGAATAGACAATTTCTCACCTTTGATCAATATACTAATTACGATATCAAATAGTAGCATGTTTACCTAGATAAATTTGACTAATAATTCAATCCTCACCTTGCGAGACAAGCAATTTAGACGATTTTTCAGATTAATTTGAAAAAATGTAAAAACGTTTTATTGGATAATTAATAACATATTAAATTGATGAATTAGAAAGATGTACAGAAAAAAATCTATCAAAAAATATTTGCCTACCACCGGAGGATACGAATACGGATTTTTTTCTGTCCGAGAAAATGCGTCGGCATTTGTTTGAATATTACAGAGCCTATAATGCTTAAATTGCAACATCATAATGAAATATGTTTTCATTAAAATTAAAATATTTACGATTATACATGATACGTAACGAACTACATGTAATTATTTAATTTAATAGAATTGATCCAAAGTAATTCTACTTTATTCATTAAAATAAATGTTCGAATCGAAATTTGCAAACCTAAAAACCCCTTTTCGCAAAAAAACAACGGTCCAGTTTGATTAGAAAGAAAACAAAGCTTCCGAGCAAATCCCATGCAAATTTAATCAATTCCCAATATAAACCCTGCCAATTCAGTCGAGTCGGGAGAAAGCGTATTCATGGCTGGCTTAATGCGACAGAATGTCATGATTAGTCCGACGAAAGTGACGGTGCCGACCCGGGTGAATAGGTCAGCGCGTCTACCCACGCCGATCAGCGGCCCGGTTCGGTACACCCATTACAGGGAGCCGTCGCCGAAGGGTCATCAGGACTAGTGACGTATGCCGTATGCCGTGTGCGGACCGGACGGGAACGTTGGCCGAATACCGCGCACTTCGGGGTTACCGCGATCGTCTTGTGACATTCATGAAATCGGTTGTTCTGTTCGGTGGTCGAATGGTTAATATCTACGCTAAGAGCGTGCACTGCATGATATCGAAGAAAACGATTAGACTGCTGTTTCTTGGGAGAAATAATATCAATTTTAAATGTATTTTTCATTTTGTAATGTTTTTTAGCATCATATATTAGTGATGAAAAAAAATGAAAAAATGCTACTCTCGTCTCACTAGTGTGATTGTGATTGACATTCGATAATATCAGTGATTTAAAACTGTGACTGTGATCACAGTTTCATTATTAATACGCATGCGCCACGCGATATCACTATACGCTAAATAAATAAATAAAACATTTTTAGCGTATTTCCTTATATTATTCAAACTTCATTTGCATAAAAAACATATTCTAGCATAATTATATCCATTACCATAACTTTAAAAAAATGTGTTCATTTTTCGGGTCAAATTCTCTGCATTTCGGGGTCAAATGCGTAAAACTTTTTGGCAGAATCTACTAGATGGCGCTTATCACGAATAATAACGTCATTCCTTCATGAATATTTTCGTTTCATAAGCACATGCACCGAATCACGGTTCACAACCAAATATAAATAAATTTTTATAAATGAATCACGATATTCCCAGATATTCAATCACTGATAGTGAGAGTGACTCAAAGATATCAGTGATTGTCTCACGGTTCGTGATTTTAAGGACATTTTAGTATGTGTTATTATAATTATTTATTTATATTTGCTGTCAATACTATAAGTTTTTATTTAAATTTATACAAACTATGTTTATATATTTAGATTTTTACTGTACTGGAAGATGATCCTGTTAGAAGCCTCAATAATCGACGAGAAGATGTATGAATGTGGATGAGGCGAGAATTGTGTCAGAACAGATAAGCGTGGCGCTCTATCCTCTCTGCCTACCCCCGCGGTGAAACAGCGTGATGGTGAATTAGTTAGTTAGTTAGTTCTAAACCGCAGAAGATATTATAAAATGTGAGGCGGTTTCCTTAGATCAGGGAAATTGCTTCAATATCCTCTAAAAAATTCACGTGCACAAAAAATAACCCCTAAAACAACAGTAAAAATATAGATGCTAAAAATATTCTAACTCCTTTTCATTATTTTAATATATTTTTATTATAGAATGTTTTTATAGTGGTATAATTACGCGAGAGAACCTCACCGATCTATGAACGTATTGATTACTTTTTCGACGACTCACCTTTCTTAGGGTCCATGTTGAACTTCTTCCTGCCAATAGTGAGCTGCTTGTCCTTGTTCTTCTGCTTGCCCTCCTCCGACCCCTCCAGGGTCTCCATCTCCGTATTGATCTCTCCCAGCTCATCTTTCAATTGCTGGAAAGGAAAAGTTAAAAAATTAGTTATGCATTTTTAATATTTGATGGAGTAATAACTTTGCAGCTGGCCATTGGTTAAATTTAGATTTAAACTGCCATGACAGAGAAATTGACGGTGTTCCGTAACCGGTTGGCGTTAAACAATAGAACAAAGCTATTTTATATTAATAATAAGATAAAACACTTTCTTTAAACCAGTATTTATTGATAAATCAACATGTGTCGATACCTATGGTATCTTCTTCAGGAAATAATGTATGCTAAAATTAAAAATACAATCATAGATAAAAACAAAAGTATAAAAATATAAGTAGAAACTACTATGAAAACAAATTTAAAATGTGATTATTTGCATAAAGGATTTTGTTATTATAATATTTAGCTTGTTATTAACACATTTTCTTACTTTATATTAATTTGGATAACTTACACAGGAAAACAATTCTGCGAATTATACAGAATTTTACAGATACACATACAAAAGCCAACGTTCCCATCTAATCGAATATACATTCCTACTTTATGAAATGTTCGGTCGACACGACGAAGTTGGCAAAATTATTCTCTTACAAACTAGCATACTAAAATCAGGGAAAAACAATCAACGGGTAAAACGACCATCAGGAATGACGTGAAAAGTCGTGTTGTATATATGTAGGTCAATTATATTTCAACAAATAAATTGTACAAATCAGACACGTACAACATATAACCGCTTTAAAATCTAAAAACGGGTATACGACACACATTATATTGTAATATAATTTTGGCTAGTAAAGCAAATGGATTTATCATTTGATATATTATACATACTTGAGTTACGGATTTGATTAATAAGGGTTAAGATAGAAGAAGCTCAATAAGCAATCAATTACAAATCTCAACTCAGCAGGGGGTAAACGTTCTGGCCACGTTTGCTAAACATTTTTTCAATTATCTACCTAATTTCTAATTGCATTAATATGTTGTAAGCACACTTACTGAGAAATTACTAAATTATTATCGTGGGTTTTAAGATTTCATCTCTTCTCTCTGTGCGACTTGTCGTTAAGATAGATATTTAATATGACATTGATTTAAAAGCTATTAATAAACGCATATTGTAGATAAATGTACGTTTATCGTTAATTGAAAGCAGTAAATATAGACACTACAGTTATATTATCAGGACACGATAAAGAGGGTCTATAAAGTCAGACACGACCCCTGGTCCGAGGCTCCGAATTTTACGCCTCATATTTCATCGAAAATCGAAACAGAAAGGCGGTAATCAGAGGAGACGCGATAAAAATACGAACGGCTCCGGGTGGACCATTCGGCGAGATTGCATCCCCATTGTGGGACTTTATATAGGCCTTTGTTACGTCCCAGGATCTAGGGGAATTTCTCGCCCGAGGCTTGCACTAAAAATAATACCACATCGTACTGAAGATAGAAAGAACGCCGTGCTGAATCGGTGTCGTGATTTCATTTTTAATACAAACCCTGGCTACATATTTTATCTCGCCACGTTATGCCACAAAGCCAAAGGAATGTGAATATGTAGCGTGGTTTAGGCGTGCGAAGACTTATACATTTGCACATATTCATTTTCATCATATGACACATATAAATTTTAGGTAGATTTCGATAGAAAAACTATTTCATACTCGTGACACAAATTCTGGAAATAACAATTCAATTTTTTCGATCAGTACCAGGAGACTCCTGTCCACCCCTCAGAAAACACCCTTCGTTGAAAGGTTTATCAACGTATATATGGATACAACGAATTTTGTGGACGCGAAATTTCTTCTTATTTCAAAATAGCAGCTGATCAATAATTTTTTAAAATTTATAACTTATTTATAGTATTGAAACTTATTATGTACCATTCTAGTATACTCTCTCGGTTATATACAGACGGTTGAATCCATCTGATTCTTGAGGCCAACGCCGGAAGGGATTTTTTACAGTAGGGTTTATTTTATTAAAAACAAGTGACAAACTGCCTGAAAGCAGGAATAATTTAAAACATACGTTTTTGGTAATGCTTTAAAGAATAATTTTGTTATATTCAAATTTACGAAGCTTTCGCTGTTTGTGTTCTCGTTTTAATGCAGCCTGCACAGAGGCGGTGATTAATTACTTACGCTGTAATTGGATAAAACATGCAAGCAAAGCATGACTCGCGAGATCAGCTCACAGCAGCGGGGCAGAATTCATGGTGATTTATGAAAATCTTCAACTTTACTTTATGAAGCCCCGCCAAAATCTCGCGAGTAGCGCCGTGCGGTGCTGTGCGGTGCGGAGCGGGGCGGGGCGGATGACACGTGGCGTTACGAGGAAGGCGGATTTGAACGGTCGTAATGTGGGGCACTCCCGAGACGGATATTGGTAATTCGAGAAATAAATCGACACAAATTCTCAATCATCAAACTACAAGCTTTTTGACTCGAGATAATCTCAAAGATTTTGCTTCCATGAGATTCTTGACCTTCGTAGTCCCACCCGATACATTGCGTCGGAGTGACGTGTCGGTTTCCTTTGAAATATAAGATTTAATAAAATAAACATTTTGTTTTGAAGGTATCGTTAGAAATTTGAAAACTGGACCACTGTGGTAGTTGGGTAAATATTAAAATTAGGTATTACATTTTTTCACAGAAACCGTCCTACTTACGTTTTTCTTGTACTAGTTAATTGTATGTACTAGATTATAATAGAATTACAAATCAATTAGATTCTAAAATATAGATACTTCCTAAATAGGTAACACCTAATTTATAATGTTTGTGAATAAGTGACACTAGCCACACACGAACGTGAATAGAATTAATAAAATAAAAATTTAAATTTAAATATGAAATAATTATACCTATTCACTTAAATATTAATTATTACGATTGTAAATAATATTAGTATTATTAGAAGTCTGTAAACACCTCTCAAACCGAGCAACACGCGGATGTGGTGTTACAATATATTACTTTGAGCTTATCGTACGTTATACATATGAGACGCGCAGTCATGCTCTCGTTTGTACATTTCCTGGTACCATTTGATTTTCCGCAATTAAATACCGAACAACGAGCGAGGTCTGCCGTCTCCAATGGCCAATGGCCGATGGCGATCCTCCGACCGCCGCAGCTCAATGGATGGCCGAGACGTGCGGCGTATTGAAATTGTGCCGGACCGGGTGACGGACCCGAGCTGACGGGGCACGAGTCTTTAGCGGCGACATCACGTTGCCAGACAATTATGCAAATTGCGAAATGACTGGGGAGGCATCGCGCCCAATGATGGCATTCTCTCAATTCTGCAAAATAAACCTGTTCTGTTGTCGTTAAGACGTGATTTGTATTCGGTTCGCATCGATTCGAATTAAATAAATTGATCATTATACTTTTTTATTATTATGGAATCGCCCACAGTATTACACAGTTATGTATGCGAGAGTTTTCAATGCGACATCTTTTATTGTCCAAGGCGCGTTTGCGCGCATACTTCTCGTATACCACCAAGAACTACAACGCGTTAATGCGTATTCACTCTTTCTAATGCAACTGTATGTATAAATATAATTCTTGCCGGTTGCACGTTACACGAGTATAAGCTGTATTGCACGTATATTTCGAATAAAATAAATTTATAAATGATTGGCATTTTGTCACTTGACTGGATATGAAAAAATACTGCTCTCTGTATGGTTCCACTTTTAAAATATATTAATCAATTTTCACAATCAGTTTTCACCAATTATTTTTGTATATATTTGACATCACCAAGTATGTATAAACTTAATTGTAATGTATATAATATAGCGATTGTATGACGCGCGTATGTTGGCAAGAATGTTTGCTAACTGAGATATAACGATTTTATCATCACTAATTAGAATCCAATGTTGACAATTAGTATAATTTGCCATGTTAAAGAATGTATATAATGTATAATATATAAATATGATAAATATAATATGACGTACTATGCAATCTGTCAATCAATCACAGAGCATGGTATAATTGCTTGGGGTGGAGCGACTATGTCTGCAATTAATCCAATAATAGCAGCTCAGAAAATTATTTTAAAATTATCCTCAAAACCCCAATCACACCGAGCACTGACGAAATTTTTAATAAATTTGATGTTTTTGATATACTACTTTCACTAATACTACTCTTAACTACATATATAAACACAGACACATTTTAAAACAACTCAAAATATAATTACCACACGGACAAATACACATAACCTACAAGCCCCAAGAGCACATACAGCATATGGCCAAAGGAACTACAAATATTTTGAGCCTAAACTATTTAATAGAAATGCTGAAAGATTTAACCCAATTGAATTGTCCCAATAATATGAAACTAAAAATAAAAACTTGGATTCTTAATATGGGTAGAGCCAGTATTGGTGCACTCACCCAAACAAATTGATTCAAACCTTTAATAATCGTTATCACAAATTTCCTCAAAATAATTTATTTGCAAGTCCACTTTGTAATATTTTTTTTATACTTGTAATATTAATTTTTTTGTACAATTGCTTGTAAACTATGCCCGTCTCAACGCAGAATTTCTCCAGTGAGACGGGCACAGTCCAACCCCAATTCGACTTATGTATTGTATTATATAAGTACTAATAAATAAATAAATAAATAAACTTGGAAATGTATTTATACTGTTTGTTTATTATAAATACAAATCTTAAGCCTGTGAGTTCATTACTATCCGTGGTACTTACTACAGGGCGCTTTAAAACATAGAAAATTATGTTTATTAACATCACGATCTTTTATTGAATGTGTTTTCAATAAACAATAAATAATACCAGTTTTTGTGTGCACCTGTAAAACATTAAAATGACATTGAAAGGGTGAAAGCAGATTGAACGCGGCGGAAACGCTATCATTAAGAAAATCTATTGTACGGGTGAGACGTCCGCTTGTATAGACTATTCGGGGATGACATAATATAATAGATGAAAAGACCGCCAAATCGATTAACAACACGAGCTTTGGTAGTACGAAGAGTCGAGATTGACTACGAAAGACCTGACATTGCCAAATAGAACAATCTCTGACGGATGGTAAAGCCATATAAGCGTTTATGAAAGAAGCGAAATACGTGTCAGAATATGAATTTGTAGCGTTCTATTTCATCTATCGAGTATGGCGCGTTGTTTTATGTAAAACGGCAAAATTGCGAAAATAATTTTTAGTATCGAGAATTTCATCAACGAATTAAGAAAAATATGAAGAAAAAAAAATAGACGTAACCCATCAACAAAGATGGGAACATAATAGATTTTATAACGATAATTTATTTAAAAAAATCAAAAAAATACAATAGAAAAATATTTTAATTGATATACTCACTCGTTTAACAATTTCTCTCTAAATTGCACGTTGTTTCCGTTTATTAATTTTGGTAGTTAAAAAATATACAAGTACCTACTCATCGGTGTTTCACATTTCAAATGAACGTGAATGATTCGAAGACTGCCATTGTTTAAAATTATTTATTGAAATATTATTATAGACGTACAGAAGAGAACGCGTGCGGACGCTGAAGCGTGAAAGCGGAAAGGGTATGGACATAATGTAACTGATGAAAAGTAATTATCGTGTAGGATAATTATTAGTGTATTATTTATTCGGTTATAATGTAATTATCGTGTAGGATAATTATTAGTGTATAATTTATTCTGTTATAATGTAATTATCGTGTAGGATAATTATTAGTGTATTATTTATTCGGCTATAATGTAATTATCGTGTAGGATAATTATTAGTGTATTATTTATTCGGCTATAATGTAATATGTAGGATAACATTTTCACATCATCGCATTGTTGTTGCTCACGGGATGCCGGCGGGCTCCAGTCTCCGTTTGGTTGGACAATTACGAGAGGTAAATGTTGTGGAAAACGTTGATAATGTGAAATGCACCGAATCCCGAATATAAAAATAAGAGGAAATATAAAAACGATTATTGTATACGGCGGTTACAGGAGTGTTTGGATCACCGCCCACCGAAATAAACCGCGATAAGCCAACGTTCACGATCGGGTACCGATGTGAGAATAATGAGTTTGAATATATCAAATATAACGTAATATAAAATCTGATCTCCCGACAGTAAATTATGCCATAAATAAAATATTTAATTGATAATTAATTAATTATTATAATTGTGAAGGTGCAGTTTTTGAGAACATGGTACCGTGCTATTTTAATACAAATTAAATGTATCAATTTGAAAGAACTACAACATACAAGTTCGTAAATTTGTCGTCAACTTACTCTGTTGGTGTGGTGTAATAGGTTAACGCATTTCCCTGACATTTCGAATCCCGGTAGCAACAAAAATATTTTTTACTAAAATTGAATTTTCCTGCATATCTTTCTAATTAATACATTTAATTTGTTTATTCACTATTCAATCATAAAAAAATAATAAATATTATAACAATATCCCATAGTAATGACTAAGTAACGCGAGATTAATTAATCAAATAATAAATTAAACTTAATAACTCTAACTCTTACATATATATATATATATTTTATACACTGAACATTGGACTTACTTTGGGTTTTACGTTGTAATTATATGTTATTAAATTGCATCTAGCTTTACTCTTTACATATATATTATATCTTATACATTGAACAATGCATTTACATGCATTCAAGTGTTATAAAGTATGTATCTAATCTAATGACATCTTGTTTATCTGTTTATATATATATTTTTTTTTTTTTGTATATTGATTGTAATTTACACTTTGCTTACAGCTATACCCAAGGAACACAGTCTGCTATAATACAGTAAATTACTAGGTGTAGCAGGCAGGGTACCCAAATATATGTCTTACTTCCTTACTGATATGCTGTATTTACATTGCCAAATTTTATATGCATACCTCGGTACATTTGTCTGATATTTAAAATATCACGCAACACTCATAGTAATGAACTAGATGAAAATGTATAATTAATGAATATTAATTTGGAAGAGTAATACGTCAGACCGTTAGACATTATTTATCAATGTAAGTACATAATACATTTATTTATTTATTAATTTATTAACGCTCATATGGGCTTTTACAAAAATAAGTTTGGTATAAAACATAATAAAAAATAAGTACAAATATAAATTAAAAAATAAGCCAAACAAACTATAAAAAATAAAGGTTCAAGACAGAAAAAATAATAAATTTTAGGTTTGACACAAAATGGCCGAGTATCAAAATCAGTTGTATCTTTGACTCAGAACAGCATCAAAAACATCACTCTTATATTTAAACATAGAATATCGGAATATATCTACAAGATCAAAATCGTTTAACAGCCAGTGAAGTCTTTGTGTGGGTGCATTCCTATAAAAATTAAAAATGTAAAAAGTAAACCTAATAAATGTATAATTATTATTAATAATAATATTCTGAGTTTGTTTTAAGACACAATATGTACTTTGCGTTATGTAGGTGTACCTACGTATAGTAGTAAAATTTTGCTATATACCTATTTAAATTCAGTTTTTATTTATAATTCTAACAAAGCAAGCAACATAATTGTTTATAAAAAAAAAAATAGGTAAGTAGGTTTCGTTTTATCGTTAGGTTGTGTGTCCACCCACGTGACGAAATGTTTGGCCATAAATCTCGCGCAGTGTCGCGGTAATGGTGGCAGAACAGAATTAGTGATAAGTTATTTGATGTTTATTGTATTTTGTAATTGAGAGCTGACTGACATAACTGATATATACTGACTTTTACTTCTAAATTCTCCCAGTCTTAATGGCAAAATACCGTCTGTGTACACACACCATTATAGTTAACCAGACTGACAATTTAATTAGAAAATTCAAGACTGTAACATAGAGGACAGAGACGTGCATTATACAATACATTTCTCCTTGGCTATACTCGTACAACCAACTGCCAAAAAAATAAAAATTAGAAGCAAATATGAATGTGTGTAAAAGAAGATGTCACAAAACGACCGAAATATCTTGAAAATAAGTAAATAATGTATTGCATGACTTTCTTTATTCTATGTTCTAATTTGACCAACTTCACTTTCTATTTCTATTGTTTTGTTATTAAATTTCCCCACAATTCAAAATGATTAATATTCAGATATGTGTGACAGCAGTATTGCTTAAATTTTTTATTTTATATGGTACCTACTTATTAAAATAAAATATTAACCTATCTAATCACAATATATAGAAATTTACAATATAAATAAATAAACGCAATGAAGAATGTCTACCAATGTAAATATATATATATATATATGTATATTTGGCCGTTATAGGGCAGATTTCGTATTTTATTTCAAGCAAGATATAAATATTACGAAGTCTGATGTCATTCCGAGACGCCACGTCACGCCGGTAGATTCGATATGATCATCAGCAAATGCCATCATGCATTTAAAACGTTTAATAAACATAACGCATTATCGGTCACTGAGGCCGGCAAGGTGATGGGACGGTGAATCATAACAAGAGGTCAAGATACTAGAAAATTTTTAATAACGCGACTGGAGGAAAAGGTTCTATGTAAAAATAAAAGTGAAAAAAGTTCATTTTTAGTCTGAACTGTATTATTTTCAATGTTTTACACTATATTTTTAGTGCCCCCTGTGTTGTTTTCAATGTTTTGTAAGCAGGGGCGTGCAGTGCATAAAAGCAAAAAAGCTGTGCATTACCGAAAATTCTGTGAAACATATATAAATTAAATAATTCATAACATGGATTAACGTGTACGGATATATTACAGTTAGTGTCATCCTCACCACTGTAGCCGTTGCGCTGTTGCCGACCGATGCGGAGATTGTAGCTATTCAAATTACTGTCTTCTATTTTTAAGCTAGTGTACTACTCGTGTCATATGTTAACCTTTAATGAAAATAATTATTTCCTTTAATTATTACGTGAAGGATTTTCAAACAATAAAAGAATCATTTTCAGTCATAAAAAGTGTTCTTAAAAACGTTCATACATTTTTTATATTGATTTTTAAATTGGTAAGAGGGTATTATTTTACTATAAAACTTAAACTTTAAAAACACTATTAATAACAGCACTCTAAAATTACAAATAAATACATGGTAGGGTCGTATAAACGACGGATTCATTATGTCTAAAGACGTTAGTTAAACGAAAGTTCATAATCCTATGTATAACATATATTGCAGTACATATATTATATATGATTATATAATATCATTGGTAACAGCATAACCTAAATCTATACCTACTGCACGCCATTGTTTGTAAGTATTTAATGTTCATGGCGAGAATTCATACATAAATAAATCCTGTCAATCCCATACCAACTACCAACCACCCCCAAGTGATAAATACTAAAAATAAATAGAACGAAAATTCTAAATATGCTTTCATTGAGGGTAATCACCCGCATGGAACAAAAATTACGGCGGTGTCTGAAAATATAATACAAAGCTGCCACGTGGACTAGAATAATCGCACGTTACACGTGTGTGTACGTACTTACCTGCATACACCAGAAAATGGCTTCCAGTGAGAACTGTCAACATTATTTGGTAACCAACACCCACCCATCGGTGTCACACGATCGATATTTTTATACATTCAGGCATTTTTTCCTGAAACAATATGAAATCATTTCCTTTTAGACGTGTGCTTCCACACTTTTAAGAATAATAGAGTAAATACTAATTAAATGCATTAATTAGAAAGATATACATATAAAATCAATTTTTTCAAAAAATATTGTTCTTGCACTACCGAGATTCGAACCTGGATCTCTTTCCAAATCGGGGAAGGTGCATTATCCAACTATGCTACAGCGACAGTACTTTTGACGACAAATTTTCAAACCTATATGATACACTTTTCAAATTAATACATCTATCGTTCCATTATTTGAAACCCATCTGCTTTGTTTTTACCGAATCTCAAATACCTTTGAGTATACTGATAGCAGACGCCAAAATTAACAATTCATTTTTATTAAATTTTGGACACATTGATACAACTTGTATATTATTAAGGAGAACAGATTCTATTTGTGAAGTTGTAATTATTCAGAACAATATTACAACTTCACAATAAGAATGCGTTCTTCTTAATAACAATAGAGTAGTTGGGCCTGTGATGAAAATCATGAAAAATATATTTAATTTGTATAATTAGTATCATCCTAATAATCATCATGTATTCATTTATAATTTTAAATATCAAAATGATATCTACTCTCAAAAAAGGAAAGCACCACGCCATTCGTAAACGCGCTTGACCAATTGAATCTCGCGAACGTTAAAATTTTTTCGCTACACGCGTCATTTATGCTTCCAAAATCATCATTTTTAACTTATTTTGAAACATTAAGGTATTTACGTCATTTCCTGGGTCATAAGAAAAATATGACCCGAAAAATGACATCTTTATGAAAACTTAAAAATAATTGTGATTAATCTTTAGTGCAAGTACTCCAAGAATTCAGTACGACAACTCATATAGAATACTGTTTGGATTGGCGCGTTATTGTAGCGCATCCACAATGTTTGCCGAAGGCCGTATACATAGATTTGTTCCGCTTATGAGACATCGAGTTGCGGCTGGAGCTCAGCACCAGCTCTCTAGTGCAAGCGGCGTTCTCATGGAAAGCTGGTTCCCCTTGAATGGCAACGACTGCAGAATAGCTACAGATACAATAATGGCCGTGACTGAAATGTAGTATTTATATATATGTGTAAACTTTTTATTTATATTTTTTTACTTTTCTTTTCATAACATAAAGAATATTTTGTAACTTAAATGTATTATATAATACGTATTATCTTTATGGCGAACTATGGGTTCAAAAAAAAACCAATCACGCTGGAATAAACGCATTATTATTATTATTATTATAATCTAAAATAATTTTTAAAAATTAAAAAATTCTCTACACTTAATTTTTCGAATAATTCAGTTAAATCGATTTTTTTCGTTCGCTATAAATATCAATTAATTGTGGAAAATTAGATATAAGGAAAAAAGTAAGATAAGTATCTGTGGGACACCAAATGAGTGAAAACTTAGAATATTCAAATCGTGTATTATCCTGTATTATATAAATATAATGTACTGAAGCAGAGAAATTGATAAATAGTTACTGTAAATATTAAATTTGCTTTTCTGAAGACTGTCTTCATAAAAGGATTCAAACCCTAAATATAATAAATAAGATTTCATGAATACTTTCACATATCCAACATTATACATTCGTTTGTCACACAAATTAAAGTTTTAAAAACCATTTCATTATTAGTAAAAAATTAAAAACCTGATTTTTAATTATTAGACATAAAAAAAATGGTGGCAATGTAACGTTGCAGTTTTCATCAAAAATTATTATTTACAAAAATCCAATTACTGAAGTGATCGATATGCATTTTCATTATTGCTTCCCAATTACGGAAGCCAATTAAAATAACTAGGCAATTTTCCAGTAATTTAAAATGAAACAACTTACGCGTAGAAAATCCATAAATATACGATATAATATCTACACAAGGAGGTAGTAAGTTACACAAAGAGAATATTTTAATTTTATAATGTTATGTTACGTTCAAATTCAAACGCATGCAATTTATGGGATAGGCTATATGTACTCTCTGAAGACTACATCACACACGACGTCATTTCCGCTCAGGGTTTTTAGAGTATCTTTTAAAGGACGCACCAAACTAAAGCGGGTTCGTTATACTCTTTTGAAAGATTGCGAAACGAAATTTGGACACCCACTGGAAAGACGAACAACTCGAAACTCGCATGATTCAACTTTCGACTAATAATCCCATTCATGCAACAACTGCACCGAGATGAAGAATTTCATATTCCGTACGACAAATTTCACCTCTCAAATATACTTTTACCTTTGTTCAAATATTGGGGTTGGTTTTTTTTCCAATACCAACCTCAATATTTGAATTAGGACGGTACACGGGCGCGTGCGATTAGAGGAGAATAAGGCATAAAGTTTGGATTAAGAAGTAAAACAGGCATAATTTAGAACAACTCAAGGATAACGCAACTGTATGTAATATGTTTGCGCGCATGTAGTATAGCCCAGCCTTGAAAACTACACGAAATCTATAGTTGATGAAATTTTTCACTCAGATTTAGGATTACGCGTATTAATACATTAAATTAAATGTGCGGAAATAAAATTACAACCGTGTAAATTTTACATTTTATTACCTATTACGAGTTTAATACGGCCTCGTGTCGTTTGTCATAGAGAAATATCAAGAATAAAAATTCACGTAGAAGACAAGGAGACGCTTAGAAAGGTCGAGTTTGGTTAATTTAAATAAAACCACGAGCAAAACTATATTTTATTTAAATATCAATTAAATTAATTAATTAATTAATATATAGAAAATAATCTATCTGTCGAAAAAATGTTTAGTTGCTAGCGATTTTTTTCTGTACATCTTTCTAGTTGATTCGTTTAATTTGTATTAAAATACCACAGAACTATGTTCTGAAAATACAACTTTTTATTTAATTAAAAAAAAAAATTACCCTTTCGATTCCGCTGGCGGTGGACAGCATTAAATGACATTCGTGTATTATTACATATTAAAAAAAATATATATAATATTTTCCACAAGCGTTAAAGCCGTCCGTTTAATTATCGCGAAATATGATGGCGTACCTGCCCGTGTAATTAACTATAATAGTATAATTATTCAGTGCACGTAATTACACACATAGTATTATACTGTATTTATCACTGGTGTGCCATACCAGAGAAAATCAGGTTATTGTGTAAATACAAAATTAGGACATTATTATTATTTGTTAATGTCAAGTATAGGTGGTACATGTAAACGATTTTATTTTCAATCACCTTTTTTCAAATAACGATAGTTGAAAATAATAAATGTATGAAATGTTAAATAACAAGAAAAGGCCAAGATACACGCACTTGCGTATCTTGTGATTTTAATCAGAATAATCTCCTTTATCAAAATATGGCATACTGAGTATCCACTTAGTATATAAGACACACTCCCCAGTCGCAAATAAATTTACAAGAATCATATTGACACGCACACGCTCACATACATTATGATAATAATATGTAATATTACTTTTGAGGTCGTATCAACACGGTATTCCATCGTATTGTATGGTAATTGTGCGTTGTGAGAACTTAATCAAGAGTCGATTCCGTGATATCTCTCGCCGGCAGATTTCCCATTACAAAAAGGCGACGCTTGCATAAAAATTAGTTGCATTTCTAATGTTTCGCAATTATTTCCCAAGGAATGCCCGCCTGCGCCGCAGGATCGACTGAAACTGGGAAAAGTGCACCGACAATAATTACCGAGTTGTGCTGTTGATGCAATCGGTCGTGCGTGCGCAATCCTGCAACTGACCAAAATAAAACCGTATCGCTGAATGCGTGTGCGATTGGACTTCCTCATTTCAAAGATCGCGAAGCAACGAGAGTGTTAAACAAATGTTTGCACTCACTTTTACGAAAACATCCACCCGATCGTAGCTCGATTACTGACTAGAGAGTCGCGATTCATTTCCAATTCATAATAACTAGATAAAATCTTTTTAATTAAAAACGAGTGTTCCGTACAAACGAATTTCTAGAGCGGTCGGCGCGGTACTCGGATTGAAAAAGTGTACGATCTACCGACTCGGGAATTAAATTGCCTCGAGCAATCTAAATAAATATCTGGTATCATATTATACGTATAAATAATATTTGTCCGCTTGACTACTAAATCGATTTCAAATAAATTGACTTTTAAAAAGGTGTTTAGGGCGTAGAATTTTATTTTTTAATAAATTCAATCCTCACGAAGGGGTAGGTATTTTAAGTGTGTATATATGTAACGCACTGACATCTGAAGTAATTAATATATCTTAGGGGCCAAGACATATATAATGTCATGCTATTTTTTGCACTTTTTGACCACCCCTCTACAATTGCTCCACTGTTTCAAAATCTGCCGGACCTACCGTTGAAAATTCCAAGTCACCATATACTCGGTGTAAATTTATAAGTATTAAATATTGTAATTAAAACCACAACAACATTGATTCAACTTCAGCTTTCGAGTGTTTTTATATTTCGCTGATCCGACATAGCAATAGTGATTATTGTTTTCTCCAAAAACAAGTTAAACTTGCCCGACTTCGTCGCAGGGGGGGCTCAGCTGGATTATGTCGGTACCACAGACTAGTAAATGAATAAACATGACATGTAGTGTATATATAGGACAGGGATTTGGAACATTATTTGCGGGGCGAGGGGCATTCTACACACATATATCCAACGAAACATAAATCCGATAGATTATGATACATTTATGCAATAGTAAGAATATTTACTGTTCGAAAATTATTTTTTTGTGTAAACAAGACATATTTTTTTACATTAATGCATATTATATTGTTAACGTTTAAATTTTCGATCCAATCGAGACATATTTTTTAAAAAAGTCGCGGAGCTCATTGATTGCATGAGTGGGACCAATGTGATTACATGGGTGCCACCAAAATGAAACTTTAGGGACAAGGAATTTGCGATAGTTCATGTCTATTTATTTGGTGGTCTGTAGTTGATACTATTTACTTAATTTTGTATACAAAAGATAATTACAGCCCATGTTGCAGAAAATTATAAAGCGCATCTGCACAGATTTGGGGGCACAAAGAGATTTAACATCTTCCCGGTTACTATATAGCAGCACACAATGATATTTTACAACCGACTATACCTCCTCCTAAATTCCTACAGTACACTATCCCTACAAAACAAATTACTCTTGTACAAAGCAATCATCTATCCTATACTCACATACGCGAGCTCCATCAAGGGTTCAAGTAACACAAAAATTTTAGAATCTAAACAAAACTACATCCTTAGGAGAATCACAAACTCACCCTGGTTTGTCAGAAACAATCATTCACAGAGACTCAAACATACCATCACTCAAACGACACATACACGATTTATCGTCTAAATTTTATTCTAAATTAATTTCCACCCCAAACCCTACCATAAACCCCCTCGGCCTCCCTGAGTGATGATCCCTCATCCGATCCCCGTCATCTTCGTCCTATTTCATTTCTTTACCCCGTTCTTGACCCTATTGAACAAAATTTATAAAAACTAAAATAGAAAAAATTGTAAAAAAATTCAAAAAAAATTAAACAAAAAAAGAATTAACAAAATAAAAAATATATTATATAAAAAAACTACTACTACTTTATACAATTATATACAAAGTTAAAATTACCTGATATCTTACGCCAGTGTTGTTACCTCATATGTCGGAGGCAAGAGGGCTCAGCCCTTATCCCTCCCCTCTTTAACAATCGAATCAGAGACATAATGATCATAATCAATTTACTATCACAATTAAATTGAAACACTTTTGTTTGATCACCACCAATGGAAAAATATTACAAATTTTAGATTTTAATTTCGAAACAAGAGAAATATTCCGGTACTCACAGTGCCTACACACGTATATAAAAACGATAATAAATTATTGTTCTGGAAATAAGAATGACGAATCTTTGATTCATCGATAAATGTAACAAGCATTATAAATTCGTACAGCTTATCGTCAAACAATGTTTTTGTAAAGCGAAACAGGTGCACTAGACAAAGGCGACAATACATCAAAATAACTACATATAATATAATTTATAGAATTAACAAAGAGTCGTTGAGATGGTTCTGGCACGTGGAACGTACTACGGAATAGAGGATGGTATAGAAAATATACGCGGCGAGTATTGAAGGCAACAGGAACGCAAGACAACCGTGAAAGACCTGGCACGGCCAGGCTAGATGTTGCATGGCGGCCCTGTTAGAAGCTTCAACAGTCGACGAGGGTATATGAGAAGTTGTATGAAAGTGAACGAGGTAAGAAGAGTACGGCGCTCTGTTTGGCTTTCTGCCAGAGAAACAGCGAGATGATAATAAGATAAATAAATATACAACCCCCTTTAGTGAATTTACACACTGAGGATGTACCACATGCATCAACGCAGCCATCATTAGAAATAATAAATAATAATATATAAGATAAGATAATAAGTCTCATCAGACTGTGCACTTAATAAAAATCCATAATTATATAATTAATCTATATTTCCATATATTTCTATTAAATATAATAAAAAATAGCTTCGTCTCTATGAGATATCTATTATTTGTTTATTAACAGTGCGTTTGTAGGTAAAAATCCAGTAATTGTGTGATCTTGAATAAACTGGTCAAAATAAGAAAATACATTAAATTAAAAAATATTGCCTTTTCAGGCGTATTATAGTATAATGTGTTAAAAACATTTTACAGATAAAGAATATTGCTTTAAATAATTTCAAAAAGATAATTAGTTTTTCATTGTGACAAATATGCTGTTTCAGGGAAATGAATTATCAAATTTAGCCCATAGATGGCGATAGTGTAGTGGTATTCGAAGTGTTTCCATATATTAATATATATACAACTTTCAAAAATTTGACAGATGTGGAGATTGATTAATGGGTGAGAATGGTGAACGTTATGTTTATATAAAGTGATCACTTGAGCCAGCAGAAGGCAGGTCGTAAATCCTGTAATTACCCATACTTCCATATATTTCCATTAAATATAATAAAAATATTTATTTAAAATCCATATGATCATTTCTGTATGAATTTTCATTGTCATGCGTGAACTGGTATCTCGCTGACGGTTACTACAATACATAACAGAGTCAACGTGAAAGTTCGAAATCTGCACCCACAGTTCGAATGGTTTTATCGTACAGATACGTCGCAATCCAGATGTCAGAATAGAGACATCCCCGAATTCTTAAAAAAAAGGGTAGTTGTACATAAACTAGTCTGACTTAGTCATCATAAAAAAAGCGCAATCAAAATATTTTCAATTAAAAACATGATATGATGTTATTAAATATGTGCCATTTAGATCCCTTTGCTGCGTGGAAATGGGAGAATGGAATGTCCTCGGAGAACCTTTCTAGTATTTATGAGCCACTCCGCGCGATGTTGCGAGCGTGAGACGAACGGAATATTGTTGTCCGGACGTACATTGTCAACGGTGTTTACTGAACAAATAAGAATAATGCAACAATTTTTCGTCGTCAGCGACAATTATTAACGAGGGTCAATAAATAATTAATCAACAAGACCCACAACCGAGACCCAATTAAATAATAAAAAGGGTAAGCGTCCGCGTTTTCCGCTTCAACCGACCGAGTAGGAAGACCCCACCGATGACGATGAATGATTCATCAAATCAAGCAAAATTGCAATCGAAAACAATGTTCACCGTATGTGATTCAATGGACTGCGGTCATTCAAGAGAGGTTACAATTGCAAAATCACACTGAAGACCGTTTCTCGACGATCACCGGCAGTTTTTTTTTTTTTTTACCGTGAACACCGATTTTTAGCGAGAGCGAAGTGTTGCAAATCGGCCCTCGGAAGTCAAGTGTAACAACATGTCAGTCAGTGGTCAAGTTCAAATATGAAGACGGGGGAGAACGCTAATAATAGACTCACCCGGGTTCCGGGAAGGCTACCGAAAATCGTCCGCTGCGTGGAGAGCGAATGAAATAAAATCATTAAGTAAAAAAGAACATTCCATTTAAACTTCCTAAAACGTGATGCATAGAAAGAAAATGATATTTTATAACGTGACCAAACGGTAGTGGTTTACTGCAGGGAGAAATGCGGATTGGAGGAAAAAAATGTCTCGTTGAACGGACATCAAGAAATTCCTGGAATAGGTCTGGGCTTGTCCATTGGAACTGAATTATAAAACCGTTCTCAGGACCGCTCTCCCAGTTCTTTTGTCCGAGTTTCTAGTTCCGAGCACGCCTGTTTTAATGCCGAGTTCGTTTTAAAATTTGCCCTAGCTTCTAGGCGACCGCGCACTCGGTTGAAAGTACAAAGTAAATGCATAGTTGTATATAATTGTAACGAAGTATAGAGAAACTACTTTTTTGCAAGCGTTCGTCTCACATTCCATTACGATGATATTATTAAGAGTGCTTCGTGTCAACATGCAAATATTGAATTTTACGATTAAATTGAGTAAATAATTAACAGTGTATAACTATTATTTCCGCTAGATTTCACGTAATAGAACGTAGGTATAGTACATGTATTATAATGACGATATTTAAACAAAATACTAAGAATAAAACAATAAATAAAGGTATTTATGATGAGTCTAGCAGAAGCATCGATGACGTTCACAATCCTTTCACATAAACAATTAGTACATTCTTATAAATCAATAGTAACACACTTGTCTGCACAACAGTAATAATAATAATAATAACATGCATATACGAGTATCTTTAATTGTGATGTCATTGAGATTGAATATATGTGTGTGTGTCAGAGCGACCGCACCGCCGGGGCGAGATATGTATGTTGTGAGCGGGAATAAAAGGGTGACGCGCGCGAGGCGCGGTCTCTTTTGCGTTACCGTTTGGCTCCGAGACTAGTTATATACCTTGTACCTTAACTGAATTATTCGTGTAATAAAGATGATAATTGTCACCTAAGAGTTTCTCTTGGACCACCGACAATCTACTACGAGGTGTACTACTTACGCCAGTACGTAATATTAATCTTCTAGCATCATCATCTAATAATTAACATCGCGACGCTGCATTCCCGACAGGTCTTCCAAGTTGCGGATTCTGCCGACAAAGGAGTCAATACCAATCGAGTAATTCCTAAAATATTCTGCATGATGATAGCTGTATTCAAATAATGCACAGAAAAACTAGAAGATCCGATCACATACATAGATGTCGTTGTTATTAAAATCTCACTGCAGTCATGCAATCCTATTGATCACTAATGAGGTGAATCACTTAGAAAGATACACAGAATAAAATTATCTGTCTAAAAAGTATACAGTTACCACCAGAAGTCGAACCCGGAACATTATATTGCCGGTGGAATGCATTACCCGATTACGCCACAGTAACTAAGCATTACTTATCAAAATTTAAAAAAAAAGCACCTTTTCTGAGAAAATTTATTTAAAAAATGATTGGGTTGCAAATGTATAATTAAAAGTTGTTAAATTTTTAGTTTCTAAAATTTTGACGACGCGGTTATTTAAAAAGCAAAAATCCGAAATTCAAAAATTCATCGCGACCTGAAAAATAAATCATTGCAAATCATTTTCTTGATTTTTAGGAATCCGGGCACTCAATTTTACCTTGCGAAAATCCGAGAAGTTACTGTATTCGCCAATTTAGCCTAACTTGATACAGTCGCGTCAAATTCTTTCTATATTATGTATAAATTCAATTTAAATTTTTTGTGACATTCATTAATAATTATTAAATAGATTATTTATTTGTGTATTAAATCGAAAGATTAGATTGTCACTAAACGATACATTACGATAAAACAAATTCAAACGTATAAAGCGATTGAAAAAAATATATATAATTCCCTTCAATGCCAAATTTGTGCGAGTCATCAGTCAACTGCGATAAGGGTTATGCGAAAATATATCGGAGAATTTATCGGTTACCTAGTACCTTACCGACCGAACCGACCGCGGTTTCGGGACCGACTTTCATTAATAAATGAGAAAATATTGCGCAATCAATCTGGGTGGGTGGGGAGGGGAGATTAAATAATAAGTACAGACACATTCGCAGTTGGTGCGGCTGGGGGTGAGCGTGCGGACAAATTAAACGAAAATCTAACCGCCGGCACAGCTAACAACTAGAATTTTTGATCACTAAATACTGGAAAAGTCAAAAAGTATATCAAACCCCCAAAGACTTTTTTTATTACTTATCTATGATAATTTCTTTGACATACCTCAGAATTTATTAAACTTGTTATTATTCTGTCTACATATTTTTATGTAGACAAATATCTATCAAAGGAGAAAGGAAATTTTGGTTTGAGATCTATCTCTAGTAACAAAACACTAAAATGATATAATACGTATATTTTAACTCAATACTGATCTTTCACTTGAAGTATTATTCTCCTTTTGACATCTAGACTTTAACCCTTCCTGCAATAAAATTCCCGTGAAGATGGGACTTTTATAAAACGAAAGCTGAGAATTAAGGTTGAAATTTCACACTGGCAATGCACGTAGGTGAAAATGTGTATAAAGAATCTTAAAGCGTTTCTTTCTGAACAAATTGCTTTTAACCCCCATGTTGATAGGTCAAATAGGAGCTGAGATATTTCAGTTTCCGCAAACCATTTAACATTGGAAAATATGCTATACGCTCCGTAAAACAAATATGGCCACCACGCAAAAGCTAAATTCAATAAAATTAAAATAATGGTCATTTTGAAATACCAACAAATTAGTTAAAACATGATTGCACAAAGGAACATGAGATTTAAAAAAAATGGTGAAGCAACTATTTATTTTAGGTATTTTTCCGGAATATATTTATGTATTGGATAAAATAATCAATTAGACGTGTCCCATATCCCGGTAGCGACAACAATATTTTTCGATAAAATTGATTTCATATATATATATATATCTTTCTAATTAATACATTTAATTTGAATTAAAAACATCACAGATCCATGTTCTGAATAACTATAAATTCAAAATAAAAATGTTTTCTCATTAATAATTCATGGTTTTCTCATTTTTAGCACTTTTATACAATAATTGATGTGCATTGTGTAATAAATGTTAAATATTCATATTCATCAGACTTAAAAATCGCTAAGTCTACATGTACACTGAGTTTACAGCACCGGAATGCGCGTTTTCATTTTAACACCGTAAAGGAAAGGTTAAAGTAACGAGAAAATATACTAAATAATGTGCAAGTTTTGAGTATATCTTTTATATCGTTGTACACACAATAGCGATTGAGCGCAGACAGGAAAACCATTAATGTATACTTGTATGATATTTACCCAAACCGCAATGCGAGTGACTTATATAAGTGCCTACATAACATTTAACGGATAATGGGGTTCGATTATCGAAAGCATCGCGCGATCCGTATGTCCGCCCTCTGCACAGGAGGGCATTGTACTACAGTAAAACGAAAGCTTTCAGAGTAATCACTGGCGGCCGTATTTGTCGGCAGAGAGCAAGAGGGCGGAGCGGGGGCGGTCGTACAGGGGATGTCCCGGCGGGCGGGCGCACAGGTGGCTAGCTTCAAACGAAGATAAGTTCGCCGGTATGGTATGTTAATTACGTGCAAATTTCAAGACAACGCGAATACATTGATTAATGAAATGACAAGCGCTCGTGAAGTGTGCACGATGGTCGCCCACTGCTACGACTGCGGTTTAGACAGTGCGTCCATTAACGTAACGTCGCTTCATAACATCATATTTTTAAACCAAAATATTTAAAAAAAATATACGTCACCGAAATAATGCAAAACCTAACCTACTTGCTTTCTTACCATTAAGCCGTTTCCCAGCGGGGGTAGGCAGAGGATAGAGCGCCACACTCTTCTGTCCTGACACAATTCTCGCCTCATCCACATTCATACACCTTCTCATACAAGCTCGACGATTATTGAGGATTCTAATAGGATCATCCTCCAGTATCTGGTTTACCTGGTAGTTCCAAGTCTTCCGCGGACGTCCTCTACTTCTGGTGCCATCAACATTCGCGTTATATATCTTTCTTACTATTCTCTCCTCATTCATCCGTTCCATATGACCAATCCACCTAAGTGATCCTTTCTTAGTCTTACTCACTACACTAAGATCAACTTTACATTATTTCCTTATTTCTTAATTCTTTATTATGTTATAAATGGATCTGCCACGTATACGCCTAAGTGATCTCATTTCCAGTGCATTCAGTCTACTTTCATTCCTCTTCTGCCAGCTCCATACATCAACGTACGATAATTAAACATAATAGACGTTTCAAAAAATCTAAATCGCTTTTCTTTTGCATTTATGAATATCCAAAAACTATCTAGACACTCGGCCAAGTCGCCCACTCCACTGTCAATTTTCAAGAATTCCAACGTTCCACGTTCAATACATACTATTATATAAGCAACGGCGAATGAGAAAAAATATTGCAACATCGAAATTGCACGAAGATATATTTCTTCCTTCTGAAACGGACTAAGAATGGAAGATATACAAAACAGTAAACCGCGTGGAAGAAGCCTCAGCAATCGACAAGAGCGCGAAAGAAGCAAAATGGGTAGTTTATCGGGGCTGAAAAGCGGTTGGGTTGATGTGCCCTATTTGCCAACCCCGCGGGAAGAAACGACGAAATGGCGAGTAGTGCATTTGAAAAGAATCTGTTCAATAACAAAAATGCTGTATAAAGAAAATAAGACATTTCCATTCTCAGAATACACGTGCACAGATGGGACTGCTCTTAACCTCTGATGTTTGGCGGTAAAGGTCGATATGCATCAATTGGTTATTCCGCTATAGGTATACTTGTTAACCTTTACCATACCATGATATAAAATACTCGAACGCAGCCATGCTGTCAACTCGTGTTACCGTAAATGACAGTTAGAAAAAACGTTTTTATTAGCTTAAATGGCTTTAATGCAACGAATTTACTCTTAAATATTGAGCATTCAATTTTGAAAAAAATGATTAATTACGTAATTTAGAGCATTCATTAAGTCCTACATAATGTATCCTTCCTTCCTGTCTCTCTTCAATTAATGAGTGAGAAAGAGTCAATTATATTTGTATGTTTGTTGTCTTTTTCACTGTGAAAATAATGTGTGATCTCTGTCTTTCATATGACAAATGGTATTTTTACCAACGTATTAATTTTACAACGGATTGAATGAAAAAAATAATTGTTTTTGTACGATTGTCTTTTCATAATTAGTTTTTCACTAGTTATTCCTAAGCGCTAATATTTTCATTAGGATTATCTAAAATATGAATTTTATGTTGCATGTATTTACTGAAATATTACAGGTTTAATTATGATGGTAGACCTGTGTTACTACTGCATGGTTTGGGAAGGGTTAAACACAAAAGTGAGCTATTCTGTACAATACATTACCCGAGTTTCGAGACGAGTTTCATGTCTGTACTCGCAGCATCGTAACCTTCAAAGAAAGTCGTGGTTTTATTATGATTTCTAAAATACTTCAAATGTTCCGTGTCCAGAAAGATTAATGTCGCAAGATCGCAAAGGTGTGAATAAACATAAAGCAGCAATAAACTCAATAAATGTAGATATACAATGTAAGTAAATATTCTAAAAACGGCAAAGTTCGCACCACAAAGTAATCATTTTTAAAAACATGTATAATATGTATTGCCTTGAATTTTCTAGCGTAGATATGTATTGATCGACATCGGTCACCGTAACCACGTACAAATATATTATAAGTTATCAAACACTTCGATCGGACAACAATAATACAAATATTTTATCACTAATCCAATCCGATCGAAAGGAATTTACCTAACGAGGAAACGATTATTTTCTTTAATAAGCAAATAACTCATAGAGAATGATTTATAATCCAATAAAGAGTCGCTGGGGCTGGGAACGGGAATGACAGAAGCAGCGAACTAAGTCATTCATCCTCCGCCCTTCGGTGATGACAGATTAAAGATCATTATCCACAAAACGGATAAGGGAACATTATCCATTCCAGAATCCGTTCACCAAACCGAGATAAATCGTTGGGATTTCCGACTCGTCGATTAATGAAAGTGAGTTAAATTCCAAGTACAGTCAGTGCAGGAGATACATATCTGTTTTTTTAAAATACATAATATATAGAAATTAACAAACAAATATCGTATAACGTTTTAGTATCGACAGAAATGAAACCGTAGAACCTCAATATATTCAAATACGCCTCCGCCGTCTGCGTCCTTGACTCGTTTTGAATATTTTGAAGACAAACAAAAATAAGTCAGTTCCCAACATGTGTGTTTTGCCTAGTATCAAAAAAGAAAGTCAAACTAATATATGGTAAACAGCATTACGATATTTACTTTCAAGAACAGCTGTGCGATTTTGAATCCAAATGTCACGAGTAACAAATGATTTTGTTCTGTTCTCTTTCGAAACTAAAATATGAATTTTTATGAAGAACAATAGTAATAATTTTTAAGGCCATGTCCAAACAATTGTATCATACACGAATCCAAGTTATTTTTGGTTTCTCCGATGTCGTTCTACGAGGTATATTTTGTAGCACAACAGGTAAAACGTGTACCTTTTCATATTTCGGATGGCAGTACCTAGCTTCATAAAAACAAAAGTGAAACAGTAAGAAAACTCGCGTCTATATGCCACGAAGGCTTTTCGTATTTCCGAGTTGTCACATCTGTTGGTCGTTTTCAGGAGCGGTAATAATACACGCAAGGATGGGGGTGGAATGATGGGGTTTTTACAGCCGCACGAGGGACCCCCATAAACCCTCGGAAGCCGCCGAGGTCTGCAGGCGAAGGACGTGATGAGCGTAGGGCCCTCCCCCTAGCTTAGAGGATGAGAAGCGGGTAAACTTGCAAAGTAACGCAGTAAAAACAGAGTATGTTCAAAACGCATTTTATTTGACAGTGAAATATTTAGGATTTTGCGTAATATCCGTACAGGGCGACATCGCCATCGCGGTGTTTGCGCGGAAATATTCTGTAGACGACGACCTCACCGTTTGGAGAATGAAAAATCACACCAATTTGTCACATTATAAGATGACAAATTATTCAAACGTTAAGCCTGTCAAGAGTCTTATTATTGTATATTTAATTAGTCAAGGGGTTTTAGTTTTAATGAGACAAGTAAAGTACTAGAGAACGACAGAAGAGTTATCACATTTTGAGTAATCAGTAAAGAAATTTTTTATTTCTTTAAAAAAAACCTTAAACTTATTTCTTCACGTGAAGCAAAAATTTAAGCATAAAATGTTAACAGTTTGTAGGTTTATTGACAGGATTTACTGTTATGGAAGTTGGAGCACATTCACATTATTATATAAATTGTTCGTAATTCTGTATATTTGTATTCTCTTATAATCTAATTCAGTTAATAATGTGAAAATAATATAAAAACGCGGGTAGGAAAAATGTTGAAAATATTGAGCGTAGTAGAAATATGTATTTTATATCCTTGTTTGCTATTCGCCGTCATCTACCGTATAACATAAATATCTACTTGGAATATAATATTTACTCCGAGGGTAGGATAACATCCATCATTTTATAATGATTATATTGATTTGGGTAAAATGTAAGAAAAATTCTAAGCGTGGGGTGGTTGAGCCTAAAAATATGTGGCTATATCCACCAATCCATCACCGCCAATCCGAGAAACAGGGGAGGGAGTTTTACGTCATATTTGAAAACATCACTCTATTGAAATTGTATTATTCCTGCATGAAGTAGTGTTATGTGAATACGGTCGTTATTCCTTTGCGACCAGAGACGTAACCTTTTAAACCTTAAGGGAAAATTGAAAAAAAAAACACTATCGATTGCGATGTACTTAAATTGATATATCTAATAGTATGTTTGCACACGAGGTAGAAAATGATATTATCATTAAAAAAAACAATACTGAGGACATTTACATATTGAAAAATAAATTACATTATTATAAATATTTTGACAGCAGTCAGTTATTTTCATTCAGTACCTATAGTCAGCAATTTTGGAATATTTCACATTGGATCAATGTTTACCAGGCATTAAAACTTATTATCAAAATCAGTCTTCGATTCGACAACCTCAACGTGCACTTCGCGAATTTTATGGTCGATTTAATCACTTCCAGAAATTGACTTTTCAATTGGCCGCCTAGATCTTTCCGTTAGACTATTTTCTGTAAAGTCACTTGTTTACGCCGATAATAATAATAATAATAATAATAATAATAATGCGTTTATTCCAACGTGATCGGGTTTTTCTTTATGAAGATCCGATTCGCCATAAAGATAATACACATTATATAATACATTAAAGTTACGAAATATTATTTATGTTATGAAAGGAAAATATAAATAAATAAAAAGTTCACACGTATATAAAGATATAAACAAAATATAAATACTTCAGGCACGGCCATTATTGTATCTGTACCTATTCTGTAGTCATTGCTATTCTCTGGTCCATGAGAGCGCCGCCTGCACCAGAGAGTTGGTGCTAAGCTCCAGCCGCAGCTTTACGCCCGCAACTCAATGTCTCAGAAGCGGAACGAATCCGTATATACGATACGGCTTTCAGCAAACATTGTAGTTGCGTTACAATAACGCGCCAATCCGAACAGTATTCTGACGGTTGTACGTCACTTGCTTGTATTTCAACAAGAGCTCGCAGGTATACATGCTGGTGAAGAACGATTTAAACATGATCCTCTTCACCTCCTTACTGCATAGGTAGAAACGCCGTGACAGCATATTTGAGCAAACGCTCAACTGTCTCTTCTGCCGTTCTATGTCATCATTGTCGTGTCCATCTTCATTGAATATATGGCCAAGGTATTTGACCTTATTTTGAACGCTCGATTTCATCTCGTCCAGCCACACGGGAGGGATATTATCTGGCTCTTTTTCATATTTGAACGCCATTATGACCGATTTGCTGGCATTGTATAGAATATTATGTTCAACAACAATTAAATATTTTTATTTGTTATCTTTGTTTTATTAACCACTTAATTGAGTTTAATACATCTACCGGTTTCGAAAAATACCATTTTCTTCTTCAGAATGTCATAACTAACTAAAACATATATTATTGTTTCTTTACCAGAATCTATTTTTAAAAAAACTATCTTAAAACAAAAAAATTTTTTTTTTTAGTACTTAACTCAAATTGTTACTTAATACACATTTACTCGAATAATTTTTAGGAAAAAAATTTAGAATGGGACTCGTAGTTAAATTTAGTTGGTTGTTAATAATATTTTGATTAGTATAAAATAAAGATAATAAATAAAAATATGAATTTTAACCACAAAGTTAATATTGCTAATTTTAAAAGTACAATTAAATAATTAAAAAAACAACATAACTCGTGTTATTGGTGAAATTGCACCAGATTTATGTAAAAGAGTGGCTGAAAATTAGATACGAAGAATGCATTGTATCAAACGTAGTCGTGAATTTGTGTTTCATTGTTAATGGTATCGAATGAAGTTTCAAATAAATGAAAATCATTGAAATCATACTAGGTTATTTTAAATTTAATACCATTTTGAAGTTCCATCACGCTTGTTGGATATGGATAACCCTGTATAATCTACAGAAAAAATGTTTTTTTTTGGTTTTACCAGTTTGATTTTATATTCAATCTGAATTATGAAAATCTACATTTTATTTCAATACCGAAACATTTGATTAAAAGATCAATTTCAAAACATTAGCAAGATGTATTTATATTTATTTATTTATTCATGTGAGCTCCGCACTGGAGACAGATTCGAGTAGACCTAATTCACTCGCCAGGCAGACGTGCGCGAAAGGATTGTGGAAGAAAGGGGATTTATTAATCCGTGTCTCGAAAACTAAATGCGACCGAGAAGAAAGTACTAACAATATAATTTTTATTTAATAAATAGTTATATGCAGTTAATAAAAGGTTGGGAAGACCAAAGCTAAAATGGAGCGACAATGTTTTCAAAGTCATATCTGTCTTAGAAATCCAGAACCGGAGAGAAAAGGTTCGTAATAAGGATCAATGAAGATAAATTCTTGAGGAGGCTAAGGTCCACCAGAGGGTCGCAGAGCCAATGGTGATGATGACGATACAATACGATATATATGTATTAAAATAATACGTACTTTAAACTTATATAATAATATTAACTTATTTTAAAGTAACCAATAAATAATAAAAGCTTTTAAATTTAGAATAAAACATGTACAACAATTTGAACGAACTAAAGCATATAAGTTCGAAACTTTGTCATCAACTAACCACGTTGGTGTAGAGCAGTCGGTTAACGCGTTTCCCCGGATAGGAAAGGATCCAGGTTCGAATCCCGGTAGCAACAAACATATCTTTCTAATGGTTACATTTAATTTGTACTAGCAGATAAGCAATCAGCTGCACGGCCATTGGTAACTTGTACATCCTTATTATAACGCTTTAGATGAAATATAGATTCTACGGAACGAATGGGCTACCACGGGCCGCGTTTCTGTACTTGGAATTATACAAATGGTGTTTTAACGTATTAACTTTGAAATATATGTATCCACTCAACAACATTCTTGAAAAATACCAACAAAACATTGATGACCACGAGACGTCGATGAGATGACAGGATGACAGATGCTAAATATATTTGCCAGCCGTAATACGATTTCGCGGATATACATTTACGTACTGTTATTGAATATGTAAAAGAAAAAACATTTAACTCATCTTAACCTTACATAAAAAACACGATCTTTTTTGCACTGCTGGCGTCTCACAGACCTGGTCGCTTAATCAAACATTATATATAGCCATAATGAAACAACATCCGACACCTGCAAGACGTCCAGAAAGTCATAGAAATAGATGAAAATAGATATGAGATACGTAATATTATTATAGTGTAATTTAAATTTAAAAATTCAAAATAAAATCATTGATTCGCTCCTCGACCGCAAATCGAATTCTAGCTTTAAACATTGCAAGACTGTATCAAATCAATTTACAGAGTACGCACTATAATTTCATTAACATTTAAAACCGTATAAAGCGTGTTAATGTTTCTCTACAATTCTAAATAGAAATACACGGGACCAACTTCAGTTCAGTCGAACACATTCCACTGTTGGAAGTATATGTTAACATACTCGTAAACACTAATTATTTTCTCCTGTTGCCACTTTCGAATAGATTATCATCTTACATAATATATATTTTGAGAAAACTCTCAATTCCTCTGCGGGCAAAGTTTTCACCGGAAAACGATCGATTCTCGGAAAATTTTACCCGTGCAAATGTTGACGTACTCCGAAGCCTGTTCACAACTCTGTTGATGTGCGAAAACATTACCGATAAAATTTAAATATTTCTACACAGTGATTCGAGCATCGTTACTCGGCAAATATCGGAAAAAATTTAGGGAACAAATCCGACAGGATTGTTTGAATAGTATTTTTCACAATACATGGAGCTAGCGGGCGGAGGTAGACATAATAGGTCGGGTTAAGCTCACGTACAATATAGTGGATCACCTTTGGGGGCGCTCTCTAGCTTAACACATCCCATTTTCGTGCAGAAATTACATACTTAAGGTTTTAATTTTCTAATCTAACATTAAAAAATGAGTAGTTTATTAAACACTAAAAAAAAAATAAACAATGCCGCTTATTTGCGTACATTTAAGTTATTAATATATTTTATTATAAAAACGTACATACAGAATCATAAGAATCACCTAAAATTTTCCTAACACCATTGCATAATTGAAAAAAAAAAATATTGTATTGGTTAAAAGAAAAAAACTTTGGATGTTTCGTGTATCTTTATATGTATCATTCTACCCCTACATAATTTCGGTTAAATAAGTCTAATTAAAAACATAGTGAAAATTTAAAAAAAAAAAAACTACTCGCGTGAAACTACCTACACTACAGACAAATAAATATACACTATAGGTGAAAATATCAGTTTACAAATATATTAAACTCTTTATTTAATACAGGCTTGTTACAAAATTCACCAGGGTTATCTTTTTTTTAAACAAAATTAAATATTAGTATAAAAAATTGATGTTAAAAATGTAAAAATAATGATGTAATTTAATTATTTCTAACACAAAAAATCAGAATTACATTTGACAATTTGACACGGCGTCCAACTGAATGCATAGCAAAGATGGTAGAACGCTCACATAGTGTGTGAGAGGTGAGAGGATTTATTGATACCCGGCGTCTGAAAAATATTTTTGAAATTAAAATACATGACAAAAGTGAGGGAAAAAAATTACGAAATTTTCTAACACAGTTTTCGTGACAAGTTTTAGTTGTAAAACATATTCTATATTAAAAACCACGAATTTTTATATGATGTGATATGCACTTAAGAATGATAATAATTTTCAATTATTATTATTTTATTATTTCTTCTCGGGCAGTAAGTTTCGGAGAAAAAAACGTCACGCAACACATTCTGGCCCCACTGAAAATTAAATTAATTATATATTGTAATACTTGAACACGCGAAGCAATCAGTAAATGCAACAATCAACCCTCTTTTCTTATGAAAAAAAAATATATATATATATAAGCGTGCAAGGCACGGCGCAACAGTTATTTCAGAAAGAAGGAAAAAGTATTATTATAAAATTAATGCATGAATAATTGTAAAAATAATCATAATTAATTATCAGCTGCGTCAGTTCGACAGTGTTATAAATTATCCAGGTGAACGTTTCACATATCAATCTGATTCGATTGTTAAAGGGGGGAGGATAAGGGCTGAGCCCTCTTGTCTCCGACATATGAGGTAACAACAATGGCGTAAGATATCAGGTAGTTTTAACTTTGTATAAAGTAGTAGTAGTTTTTTTATATAATACATTTTTTATTATTTTATATTTTGTTTGATTTTGTTGAATTTTTTATATTTTTAGTGGAGGTTTTTATAAAATTTGTTTAATAGGGTCAAAAACAGGGTAAATAATTGAAATGGGACGAAGATGACGGGAATCGAATGAGGAATCATACAGTTTATGGAAGGATTTGGGATGGAAATTTATTTAGAATAAAATTTAGACGATAAGTCGTGTATATGTCGTTTGACCGAGGGTATGTTTGAGTCTCTGTGAATGATTGTGTTTCTGACAAACCAGGGTGAGTTTGGATTCTCCTAAGGATGTAGTTTTGTTTGGATTTTAAAAATTTTGTGTTACTTGAACTCCAGATGGGGATCGCGTATGTGGGTGTAGGACGGATGATTACTTTGCACAAGAGTAATATGCTTTGTAGGGATAGTGAACTATAATAGTTTAGAAGGGGGTATAGTCGGTTGTATGTTGTTGTTCAAAATCAGAGTTACATCCATAATATCCCAAAGCAGTATAAATTGCTATTCCCCCTAAAATGAAATCAGCCAATACCAATCACCATGATCACGTGATCCAGTATGTCTGCCAGAACGATATACACAGAAAAAAAATTACATTACAGAATTGTATCTTTAAAAAATGCTGATGTAAAAACAAACTTTTTTCTTTCAAAATATTTTCATCCATAATTCAAAAACACACAAAGTCGTTTTAGGTGGGGTTTTGGAATTAGGGGCTACAAATGTGTTTTATCGTGCATCCATCCGTCTATGTTCAAATTACCGCCGGCCAGAAAATAATAACATTGTTAGCGCAACAAAAACATTACGTGTAGTTTCGGAATTCCGAAGTATCATAGTTGGGCAAGCCTTGGGCTCATCGGAATTCTTGTACAATGTTATACATATACATAATTAAATACAAATAAAAATTGGACGCTGGAGTTATCAGAAATCCTAGAGATGTACAATTTATATATTCTAAAAATTTCCAAGGATGAAAAAACAAATTGCACGTAATTTCTTTCGTCTGGTAGGCAATTTGAGGCCGTTACCCTTATGGATAGGCGGGGGGAGAATCCCACGGGAAGTCTGTAATAAAGGTTTTCAAGAATATCTAATGGGAACCAAGAATGAAGGGAATATAGTAAAAAGGAATGAAGCGGATTACAGTAAAACGTTCACGATCAGGCGAGCTAAGTATTTTAATAAAATCTAGGAACATAAGACGGGGACGGATTCGATTAAAAAAGAATATCATTTTCGAATATAAGACGCCAGAATGGAATGAAAAGTAAATAAAAAATATGCATGGATGTGCACAAAACTGTAAAAACTGCAACGTAAGCATGTTTTGATTGAAGTGAAGGTGGGAATGGAGTATTCCTTTGGAACAGATTTTTTTATGGGAAAACTTCAGGATGGATGGAAAAGTAAAAGAACAAAAGGGTTTATATATAGGAAAAGGACAGAAATAAGAATTTGGTATTTTAATTAATAATATGTCACAATAAAATAAATACAAATACAAATAATGTGAAGATATTTTAAAGAGAACACATTATTATTTGTGAAGTTGTAATTATTTTCAAAACATAGTTGTTTTGTGATATTTAATACAAATTAAATGCATCAATTAGAAAGATAAACATACAGATAAACTCAATTTATCGAAGAAATATTTTAGCGTTTGATTATTTACTATACTAACGTAGTGTAATTGGATAATTTTTATTTTATTTTATTCGGCAAACATACAGTTTATCAGTAAATACGAAAATCATAATAAAAGCTAAACATTAATTAAACCACTTACATGTTTTCTCAGAATACACTTTATACGGTGAGTACAATTTAAAATTTAAAAAGAATTGTAATGCGGAAAAATGTGAGCGAAAAAGTTGAGAATAAAAATATAAACAGAGAGAAAAAAGATATAAAAAATAAAATATTCGAGGGGAACGGGATAATGCACTTCCCCAGATAGGAAAAGATTATGGTTCAAATCCCGATGGCGGCTAAAATATTTTTTCGGTAAATTGAGTTATCTGTATGTATAGCTTTCTTATTGATGCATTTAATTAAACAAAGTGAATGTCCTCTCATGGGTCGACAAGTATCACAATCATATGAACCTCTAATTTATAAAGTAGGTAAATACTAAAAAAAAAAAATATTTGTGCTATAAAGTTTCAAATTTAAAGGAATTCTCCGTTCTCCCTATCAAAAACTCGTAGAGTATACAAATGAATGTCATAAATGACCCCCCCACGCTACAATCAACCCTTTTAGTCCGTGTTGACGCACAGGTGTTGCACCGCCACCCCTATTTACGGTCGAACAATGCACGCAGCTAATACGGTGGCCAAACACGGCGCTACGGCTGAGGACGCGGGGGTGGGCCGGGACCCAGGAAGGGGACGGCGGTAAAGTTCGAAGACTGTCTGGCGCGGCGGGCGGGTGGCCGACGGGCCCGCCCCCCCGGACGCCGGAGAGTGGAGAAACGGAATCGAGTTTTCTCTCGGTCCTTCTGAGAGCGCACACGCAAAAAAACTTTCACTCTTCTTTCTCGGCCGGGCACGGTTTAATCAAAGGGGATCCGGGGGAGCCAGACCGTGAAGTGTTAAAGAAAGCAAAAAGAGGTCGATCAATAATTCGCGGATGTAATATCCTGAAGTACAATATTTTGTTATAATGCTCTCTATTCGCAGGAAGAAGATCGTATCAAAAGTTTTGTTGTTACGATAACATTTAAAAAATCAGAACAATGGTAAGCTGAGAATAATAATGCGGATTCAGATTCAGAAAAAAGAATTAATTTCAACGATAATATTTATATTATATTAATAGTGATAGGGTAATTCTTAATAATTAACTAAATTTATCCATTAGCCCTATATTAGGTATGTTTCCTTTAAAATCAATTTAATATCCATCAACACTGTACTTTCCCCTCCCTTAATGTTCCGTCTAACTGTATATGTATTCTGTCTCTCTCTTTAACATGTAATTTTATATTCTTAGTTTTATTATTATTTATTCTTAGTTTTAAAAATGCCCTGACGAACCTTGAGCTAAGCGAATCCGGTTGGCGCGTAATAAAATTCGTGGTTAAGAAAAGTGTAACAAAGTGATTGTGTTTTATTTAATATTAAAAAAAAGATAATATTTAATTTTAACACATTTATGTTGTGAAGTTGCAAATTTTATGGTATTTTTAATACAAATTAAATTAAGACATACAGAAAATATCACTTTGAAATCGATATATCATAATTTAATAAAAAGTTTAAAAGACATTTAATATGAGAATTACAAGTGTATTAGAATATATTATTATTTTATTCATTGATAAAACTGATAAATTATAAAAAAATAAGTAGTCAGAACACAAGGACAACTTTATTTTAAAGCGTTCCACAATTGTGGATTAACGATGCAAAATCTGCCAAGTTGTATTCCCAAATGTGGAGTCTCGTTGAATATTTTGTTATGTAGTAGTAAAAATAATGTGTTATTTATTATATCAGAATATTGTTTTGAATTATGGAATTAAATATTACATTTTTGACAGACAGCAGTTTTATCGTAAACAAAGCCATTAATTAACATTGCTTAGACTCCAACAGAAAAAACGGGATAAGAACACGGATAATGTTCGATTGAAGTAGACACAAAACTGTCCTTTGAACATGTTAAATAATACACGTCCATCGATACAATTGTTGAGGTAACTAACACGTTAATTGTCCCAAGCGTGTTGCTTCATTAATCCGATCAATTGAGAAATGCTGTAATTGCTCTCACGGTAGGAGATTCACGTCTGAAGCGCTCCGCGGCTTTCTTCGTGCCGGCTCGTCCCCGGTCCCCAGTCACCAGCCAGCCACCGCGCGCTGGCCCCACCAGTCTCGGTGAAGTCTCTTTTCATCCCACGGTATTCATTACACGTACAGAGAGAGAACGCGGACACAGGGTGACACAGAATCTGAGTATGTTGCAGACGCGAAATCCATACAGAATTTTACCATTAGTTAGTTGTAAAACCAAACATTGGAAATCAGTTTATAGCTGTATCAAGTTAAACCATAATTTGAATAAATAATATTTAGTATTGATTAATTGTTTTCCTTGTACATTTTTATTCTAAAACAATATAACATTCTCATCAAAAAAACAATTCTCGCGTTAATTACTTCAATATTTTCACTAACTTAATTAAATAAGGAAGTCATTTTTATAATTAAGGCAGTTATAATCATTTATTTTGAAAAATCTATTAAGAACTTTGTTTACTGCCGCCTTCTGTTGTTTTAATGTTAGTATTAGTAGTTAGCCCACAAATTGTGGTCGCAGAAAAGTAAATTCGACACAACTTATATTGTTATGTAAAATATATATTTTTTTTAAATATTTTTTACTGAGCGTCATTATAATACAAAAGAGAAAGAAACAGCAACTCTATTCGAGAATTGATAGAATAAAAATATTGCAGTGTATGAACAAAACGTGAATTTATAATAGATTTATAATCGAGTCTCGAATTCTGCTATAGTCACCATGACATTAAACCTAGCTTAAAGATACATACAATATATTTATTAATGAAGTTAAAATTAAATAATATTATCACCCTGTTAACGAAGTACAAATGACACATGACCCGTAGTACCTTTAGTGGTGTCGCTTAATGAGCATTCCATATTCCTAATTCTGCGGTTTTCTCGTCACAGCCGACGACATCTAGATCCAGAATCCCACCACAAGAAGATGGAAATTATCCAATAAATAAAAAAAACTAAAAAAATGTAAATTTGTGAGGGACGAGGCTCAAACCTCCGACCACTCGGTCACTAGGCGAGTGTCTTACCGATAGACAAAACAAGTACGTCAAGTGGAAAAACAATATCAATTAAATACCAAGGTTGCCAGGCATGTAATTTAAGGGGTAAATAAATTTAATATTACGGACCGATATAAAGCGAATGGTTGCCCTGAGGTGTTCACAACAAGACATTTCAAAAACTGGTTCTGCCTATATATTACGGCAATAAGATGATCGATACAAATGAAGCGCTAATAAATAAAGCGACAAGCGCACGATTTAAATAATAAATGGCATTTTAGCCATATATGGCACGCATCCACAAAGACAACTCGTGAGTATTTTGTTCGAGATATTTTTCTGCCACGATTATTGTGAGAGCTTAATTGTACACATGTGGAATGAGAGGGTGTAGTGGAAGGATGATGTAAGATTATGCGGGGGATGTTTTGAATGATGAGACTGCTTAATATGTGAATAGTAGATGCTCCAATATTCACCCATCATTCTCGTCGTGTCCGTTTGACAAGTCTCCAAATTGTGGCAGGCTGCAGGTTGTATGAAGAAATAAACTATTAACATAATTTATTGTTACGCACAGATTACAACATAGATAAATATTACCGTACAATAAAGCTACTACGCGCGAATAGTTTGTGTTGGGGAGGCGGCGAGAAGAGTGAGGTTCGAGAGACGGCCTTCTCGACGGTTGCTGGCTGCTAGGCGTTTGATTTCACGCACCGGTATCTGCAGGGCGGGTTCAGCAGCGTCGGGCGGTGATGACCTCGAGTGGAGGCGATAAACCTCACATTTTATTTGACGTCTGTAGTTTTACTACAACACAGTCGTGAAACTTCACTGTTAATCATCTAAGTTACGTTTGCATTATCCTTAATGCAGCCTCCGCACTACGCTTTGATAAAAAAAAAAAAATCTTCCAGCAGGAGAGACACAATCACCAGCCAACCATCTACAGACCCGAAGCGAGCGACTCGGCAATGGGCATGAATAGGCCAGAGCAATTCGCATAATGAACAAGTCCTCTCGTTCTCCGCCCTTTTCTACCGACTGCTCCACACACGCTCTCATGGTACAGAGTAATAAACGCTTCGCAAGAGTAAAAAAAAAAAAAATAATGCCACGGAATAGAAAAAACATCATTCCCTAACAGAGCTGAGCGCAATGTTTGCCTTTTAGCAAGGACCGCGTTCGCCGTGTGATTTGTCTCGATTTTTGGAATTCATTAGTCGGCCGTGTGCGCGCTCATTGTTTTTGTTTCGTACGCGTTTTCGCACACCAGGATTAATATTCAAAAAGGCGGGGAACATAAAACGAGAGCGGGAAACACTGAAATGTTCTCGAACGAGAATGGGAGATCAAAGATGGGGAGGAAAACATCGCAAATGTATGAAAAATTTCACAACTCGAGCAGTCTCATACAAATTTCCACAAAGGATAAAAATGTTGTGTTAAAATTGATTATAATTCAAATTTAATATTAAACAACGGTCTGAAAACCTACGCCGACCGTCCGTATTGTCCGACTGGTAAATGAATGCAAAACGATTTAAGCCGGACACTGTGGTAACGATGAATGAAATATTTCAACCATGCAAAATATTTCAAGTAATTAATATGTCCACTCGTTAGCGGATGTTGTTTTTAATACAAACATCTACTCGGCAGACACTTTGATGAGAAATACTTAAAATTAAAGTACCTAAATCGTGCGAACATGATAAATGTTTTTCCGGAATCCGAGAATGGAAGTATTTTAAAATATTACATTTAGAATACTTCAAAAGATATATTCAGCTTGTTCCTGAACCACACATGGACTAACGCAAAATTTCTTCTACCAATATTTTCATTTTGGTGTCACCCGCGTGATCACTTTGGTACCACTTACGCAATCAAATAGCTCGGCGAATTTTTTAAAAAATATGACTCGATCGGAACGAAAATTTAAACGCTGACAATATAATATGCATTAATGTAAAAAATACATTTTTAAAATTTAATTTGCATAAATGTGTCAAACTATCGGATTTATGTTTCCACCAAGAATGTGTGTAGAATGCCCCTCGTCCCGCAACTGATGTTCCAAACCCCTCTCCTATATGTACACTTTATTTCATGTTTATTCATTTACTGGTCTGTGTCCTGAACCCATAAAGTTTACTAATCACATTCTGTTAGTCGATGTAATTTTTCTCTACGCCTTTTTCCACACGACATAAGTAGTTATAATATGGAGATGGAGAACCCACTGCAGATAAATTATATACGTATAAATAAAAAAATGTCTAATCTGCACATATACAAAAAGCGACGTCACTTTAAAATGCGATAAAACGGATAAAACGATTTTGATGTTGTTTGGACATTTCTCCGGAAAGGTTTTAAGATATGTTACTAAAATCGCCAAAAATCGTGCACACGACGCATTCAATCCATAACACGAGACTTTTAGGAATTAATAGTTCTACAAAAAAGCTAAAGCATATATCCCAGAGAACAATACACAACTCACAATTCAATTTTTACATGTTTTGTAATATTTATGTTAGTGTTACTATAGGTGTGTTTTGTAAGTGTCGATAATAATGGTAAGTATTTGCTAATATGTAAGCATAAATTACATTTGGAATGTATAAAAGTACGAACATATTTTTCAAAACAGACAATAGATAAAAAATGTACAGATAGAAAAACAATTTTCAAGAAATTTACACAAATGACAACACGACAATGAAAAGGTGAATTAATATTCAGGTCACATCGCGTACAGATAGCATGGTAAAAAAATTCACCACAGACAATGGACTTGCGAAAACTAAATAGTAAGAAAAAAGGTAATATCGTCAATTTTATCTGAGAAAATCCAGGATATTTGATGTGTTTTATTATTATTCTTCAAATATAAAATGGAATGGCGTATTTTGGATACGAAATCTAATAAATAAGTTGCTCATGCAAATTGGACGTCGCAGACAATTGGTTATGATGATTATGTGCTCGTGAACCGCAAATGTTAAAATACGAACGCGCCACCGTGGCGCAAGGAACACAACGGCACACTTTACGGTATAATCGCTACTCGATGCCGGCAACTTGGCGGATTGCAGGAATGTCTGCTGCAGCATTAATAACTAAGCAATAATGGGACAGCCTTGGTGCACCGGCAGAACAAAAAAAAATCCAAGAGAGAGAGAGAGGGGAACAATCGCAGGCGTACCGTGCACAAACTGCGAGTGAACGGGACACTAAACGATAAACGGAAAGTGACTTACAAACCGCCCGCGGACATCCGCATATTCGATCTTGACATAATAATAAATTATAATGTATCGACTAAACAGGTGGGAACAAAGTACGATCGTGTAATGCGTCATTTATTTCCGACAGGGATCATACAAAAGAATCAGATCGATCCAAATTTTCCTGGGGCAAAAGCCTGAAGTGCAGCCGCACTGCTATGCCAAAGATATTGATTGAGATCGCGCTACGGGGAAGGGTACATTTTTGGTGCAATTTCTCAGTAAGCAAGTCTGTAGGCGAAATTTGTGTCTCAATTATTGTGTAATATGTGTAATATGTATGATGTAATGAAATAGAATCAGAAAGACATAAAAATATATGTTTAAAAAACGCGTAACACGTCAAAGAATAATGTCTTATTAAGGGAACATATTCTTATTGTGAAAATTATTCAGAACAGACAGTCTGTGGTGATTTGTCGTTACTTCTATTTATTACTGTTATTGATTTTATATGTATATCTTTCTAATACATTTAAAATATCACAGACCTATGTTCTGAATAATTGCAACTTCACAATAAGAATGTGTTCTCCTTAATAATGTATAAGTTGTATCAATGTGTCCAAAATTTAATAATAAATAATGATTAATTCTGGTGTATCCTGTCGGATTACTCGAAAGTATTTGAGATTCCGTAAAAATAAAGAGATGGCTTTCAATTAATGGAACGATAGATGTATTCATTTGACAAGTGTAACATATACGTTCGAAAATTTGTTGTCAATTCATTGTGGTGCTATAGCATAATCGGTTAATGCTCGTTCCCCGGATTGGAAGAGATCCAGGTTTGAATCCCGATAGCAACAACAATATTTTTCGATAAAATTGATTTTATATGTATATCTTTCTAATAAATATATTTAATTTGTATTTAAATAAAAAATCTTACTGGCGAACAACCAAATCTCGGTCTCCCGAATGACAGAGAATTCTAACCACTAATAGCAGTTTACATACAAATATATTAAGCTCTTATTGACACCGGTTTTTTACAAACTCAACAGGGGTTTAAGTAAAAATATTATATTAATATTAAAAATGTGATATAATAATAATGCATTTCAAAAATATTAATAAATGCATTAAATTCTGTCACAAAAATCAGCATAACAATTTAACATCGACGTCTGTCAGGGGAGTAGCTAAGATGGTAGAGCATTGGTTTACCATATGAGAGGTACAGGATTCCGGTGCAAGTAAGAGTGTATAAAAATGTTACAAAATGTTGTAACATGCTATTTCTAACACAGTTTTCGTGACTAATTTTACTGGGGGACTCTCTGAATAAACATATTAAGATAATACAAATCTTTTTAACAAAATATATAAATACATATTTGATGTTTGGTCAAATTATATAAGTAAAGAATTGTAATTTCTTAAATTTAATTTTGTGTGATTTATGCAAAGCGATTACAGAGATATCGGTATGTATAAACATTACATATTTCTACTAAGTCATCTGAAACGTACTGAACCCAACTGACGAGCTATGGACGGTATAGTATGGACGGCACGGTGAGTAGTTGAGAAAACATACTATTTATAGAGACGCTGGAAATCTCATCTGTGTCCGAGCGGCCTTGCATTCCTTGCTTCACAAATACACCTTTCTACAATAAACAACCATATAAATACGAAGCTAACTAAAAAATAAGTATATGTCACGAATTAAAAATGTATATAAGAAAACGTAACCAATAAATAATAAGTGGTGTTTTGGAAACATTTACAGCGCTAACCCCTATTATAATATATAATATGTACATGTTAACTACGTTACATTAGATTTATAGATTTTCTAGAAAATTAAATTATCTCACAGCTTCCGCCATGGGAAATTTGCTCAAAGTATGAGCTGGCTTATCCCCTAGTGAAGTTTCCCGCTGACAACCTTATCCAATAAAGCTCGGGTCTAGTAGTACGTCCATATCATCCAGTGGCGTGCACTTGACGTGGACTTAGGTTATGCTGCTGTAAAGCGATGGATATTGTCATTATTCTTCGGAAATTCTTCGAGTTATTAAGGACCTAAAATATTTTAAAATACAAAATTATACCACTTTTAAGGTGTATTGGAATGCATACAGTTAAAGTCCACTTCAAAGACACGCTTGCGGCGTTTTGCCACACGCCTGTTCAAGGAGAGACTTGTATTCAGAACACCGCGCGGTACTAGAGTTGCGTTTAATTCGTACACGTTTGAGACAGATTTTGCGAAAAAACAGATGCATATCTATCATATCTAAATTCTTCCGCCAGCTATATGGTTCTAGTTAACACGTCAAAATAAGACCTGAATTATTTTTGCGTTGATCTACATACATCAAATGAATTTTATTTTATTTTTCAGAAATTATAGTCATGCACAGCTTTTTTGATTGTATACAGTGCACGCCCCTGATATCATTTGATACATAAAATAAACATTGAGGGTTGTCGATAATTCGACACCCACGAATAACTGAGCTCGATAATTTATTATTACACATTAGCTTAATATAAAACATAACTAACTAACTTACCATCACACCGTTTATCGCCACATTCTTCTGTGGCGATAAACGCACATTTCATTCCACATTTATACATCTTCTCATACAAGCTCACCGATTATTGAAGCTTCTAACAGGACCATTCACCAGTATCTAGTTTCCCTGGTCGTGCCAAGTCTTCCGCGGACGTTCTCTACTTCTGGTGCCATCAACACTTGCGTCATATATGTATTTCTTACCATTCTCTCCTCATTCATCCTTTCCATATGACCAAACCACCTAAGTGATCATTTCGTAATCCTACTCACTATACTAAGATCAGCTTTACATTATTTCCTTATTTCTTCATTCTTTACTCTTTCAAATGGATCTGCCACGTGTACATACACCTAAGTGATCTCATTTCCAGTGCATTCAGTCTACTATCATTCCTCTTCTGCCAGTACCATACATCCAACGGAAGTTTAAAACCCTTAATGTTAAGGAAAACGAAAGACTAGAAGTACGAATAAGTAGACATTAATATATTACGTATGTAGTTTTTGCGACCGTGGCGTTCTCGAGTAAGGATGTGAGTACCGATAGTAGAATTCACGAACAACGCTTCATATAACCTTTAAGCCTTTGTGTAAAAGTTTGTGCGAAGAATAATTCACCCACGTAGTAAATGCGCGTATAAGAAAAGCAACCTTCACGCGTAAACGTGAAGAATGGATAGACCTATATCATAATGTGACATTAAACCGTCACATTACACTATAATATTCGTTGGTGTATTATTACGTGTCAAATACTGGGGATGTTCAAATGTGGCAAATAAATTTGGTACAAATCTAAAAAAATTATCAGTAGCTATAGATCTTGTGATAAATAAACTATATTAAAAATTGTATGTTAATCGAATAACACTACTTATAACTATTTCAATTGTCGTGTGGGACTATGTATAGCCTAAAGTGATTTGTGTGCACCATCCAAGTTGAGAAATTTTTACAAAAATTGTACAATGTAAATTATCTAATTATATTACTAGCAGAATATGCACGACCATTGATTTTGCTAGGCAGAGGCTGCTGTGCGCCCAAGGTCGGCGTTTCCGTGAAATCAATTTTTCAATGTTGAAAATATAATGTAATTATATTTTTAATAAAAGGTAAGTAGTCAGTCTCCACAGTATAACCTAACTTAACCAATTAATACAAATAAATACCAATCATCATACCTATTCTTAAAATGATTGAAATAATAAAGTAATTTACCAACGTGCAGGTACTCGTGCCACCTGGCGACAGATTATATTACTAGTGTGAAAACTAACTGTCATTTAGAGAACACGTCTCGACACAGAAAAATATATAATTTGATTTGGTAGTGCTCCGGAATCAGCATCAAATGACATTATAAATGGGTCATATTTTGATTAATAAATTTGGAATTTTATAAAAAATCCCCAACTAAATCAGTCATTTCATGTATGAAATAGATATTCAAGCATAACTCTAACTAAAAATCCATTGAAAACAATTACTACGACAGGTAAATCCAGTACACGTAATTTATTTAACATTAACACTACAAAGTGACGAATGTAAATGTATTATTTTCTCAGACTATTATAAATCGATCTAGATTATATGTCGATAATACATATATTACATAAAAAAATAAGTCAGAAAAATACGATGTAGAAACTCTGTTAATGGAATAAATAGAGATTAAACAGATTAAATTGTTGGATTCCTGATCGGAATTCCATCCGTTACAAATAAATAATATAAAATAAAAATCAACTACAGTAATATTAAAATTTACTAAAGTCATATAATTCAAAGGTGATAGAATGAATTAATATTTTTTGTGTATTATGTGGGCCGTAAAACTCGGATCGATGGATGCATGCGCATGCTGCACTTCCTTCATCCTTCGGACAGAACTATTCTTAACGTAATCTTTACTTTTCGATGATAATTCGTCCGAGAAAACTGGTCAAAGATACCGGACCCCCATGAATAAGTCCACATAACATAAGTTGTCTTCGACCCGGTATAACAAAACTTTCAGGGAGCTGAAAAAGAAACAGTTCTTAAAAAGTGGCGTTAGTAGACTTGCCTCGTTACTTATACGAAAATAAAATAAATAAAAGTCCAGGCGAACTTGAACACCCGTAGTAAATTGGCACGCCAATCCCTTGCGGCTCGCGGCCTGCGGCCACCACAAATAGAAGCCGCCTTCTTCATTGTTTGATCAGACTCTTTTGACGTCAACACCCGCGTATTAAGTATTCGCAAGGTCGGACCCGCCGCTACTTCAGCTGAAAAATTCAACGTTACACGAACAGAGAGCCAAATCAACATTGCGAGGAGGGGACATCATCATTTGTCCTAAAAAGAAACGAACACTGAATGGCAACTCGGTTTAGCAGTAGAGGTTACTTTTTGAACTTGTCAAAATTGGAAGAATCAATAAACGTTATACTGCGGAGCACGTTTAACATGAAAAATCGGTTAACGTGAAAACACACTATGTGATTTCATATTAATATGAAAAGATTTCACGTTTTATAACACCGGCCGCCAAATGCTCAAAAAATGTGTGAGCGACCGCGACGTTACCAAATGTACGATTCTATAATATTTTCTCGTGAAAATGGTGATATCCGATAATAAACAGTCAATACTCGCCTCCATAACGACCTTACAATTTTATACAATACAGTCCGAACTTGTCATCATAGAACTGCGTAATATCTATGCTTTTATGGCTCAACTTTTATTGACTAGGGCAGTAGGCCGCCAACATCAGATAATTAGAATTATTTGCCATTATAAACATTACCCGAATTTACCCACCGACCGCGTCAACACCAAATTGTTTATTGTTTTCGATTTTATTTATATTGATTTGGCGAACTTGCCGCATACTACCTTAATCATTTTAAACAAATGAGATTACCCATTGTCGAACTAAACATTTCATTAGCCTTTCCTCTCCAACTATGTAAAGTGAGTTAACATTGCCTCTAAATATGTGAATATCTCTGTAAATATACTAAATACAGAGTTCATATTTTAGGTATTCCTCCGTAATATATTTATTTATTGGATAAAATAATTACAATATTAATATTTACTATACGCAACAATAAAAAATGTTTTCTTGAATAACACGACGTGAATTTGTCTATGCGTGTATGTGTATGAGCGGATTGGTGCGGACGGCGCAGTGCGCGGGATGACGGATGCCGATCGTCACTCAGTGGCAGAGCGTGCGCCGGCCGAGTTAGACGTGTCTTATGCTGTCGTTCGTGATGATCAATTTTTTCTCATTTTTAGCACTTTTACACAATAATTGATGTATGTGTCAACTATTATTTTAATGATTGATATAAGTAATAAATGTAAAATATTCATATTTATCCGACTTAAAAATCGCAAAAGTCTACACGTACACTGAGTTTACAGCACCGTAACGTGCGTTTTTATTTTAGCACTGAAAAGAAAGGAAAGGTAAACGGTCTATGTGAATATAATTGCTGTCCCTGTCCTCCATTGTATTCCTAAACTTTTAGAATGAGGGATGCAGCTAACAGCAGAGATTAACGTAAGAACGAATTAAATAATAAATATTGAAAAGTAAGAAGTAAAACAAATAAGTGGTGTGACTTAGGAATCAGATGGAAAAGAAGAGACGGCAAATTGCCACCACGCGTCGTCGTCATTGTGTCGATTCACCGAATGCTCCAATTGCTGCTGCCGTGACATCCGTTTTACGAGCAGGTCGATTGGCAATTGCAGGCAATTTCAAGACGGGTGCAAGCGGTCATCGTAAAGGAAAACGATACAACACACATATAGGCAGTAAGCATAAGTGTACCTAACGATAATTGCCTGAACGGCAGGAATATAATAAATTATAGCCGATAGCGTGCAATAAATACCGTACGACCTTGAGTCATGCGTCATAATCGAAAAACAATTAACTGAATCGAACTCAAATAATTGGTTGTCAAAACCATTATGATGTTTATTAAGGAGAGCACATTCTTATTGTGAAGTTGTAATTATTCAGAACGGGTCTGTGAATAATAAAATAATGTAGATGGCTTTCAAAAATAATGGAACGACAGATGTATTAATTTGAACAAGTGTAACATATAGGTTCGAAAATTTGCCATGAAAAATACTGGCGTTATAACACAATCGGTAGTGCACTTTCCCGGATTGGAAATAGAGATCCAGGTTCGAATCCCGGTAGCGCAAAAACAATATTTTTCGACAAAATTGATCTTATATGTATATATTTATAATTAATACATTAAATTAGCATTATGATGTTGTTTTAAGAACATTGAAATTTATACAAAATTAAAAACAAAAAAATGTATACAACTTTTACAAGTGAGATTTATTCAAGGCGGCTCGGCTCGACTCGGAGCAATACTATATTGAAAGTTATTTTGTACCATTTGCGTACGGGCGGCGCGCATTTAGAATCGGTCGCACCCATAAATCACAACGATTATTCGTAGAATACACGGGATGTGATCACTTTATTTGCAATCGACAATGCAGCCGTCTGTGCCGCTGAATAGAGGCGGTTGTCATAGGACCGAAATAGCGAGGCACAATATATTACACTAGTTGCGTGACTCATGATCGAGTCCTTGCTAAGCCTCGTGCTCAAAAAAATAATTAAAAATGGTGCAAATAGGCGAGAAGATAGATATAAATTTCGAGTGATTTCAATTTTTACTTGACTTTTTATATTTTAACACGAGCGGTTTTGGTCATGACAATGTCATCTACGAATACGAAAGAAGAAAATGAGCACTCACTACCACCGACTGCTTATCGAAGATGGTGCCGTCGATGACAACTTTGACTCGTTAACGATGATGAAAGGAGAAATAAAGAAAACTAGCGAAATTGTTTTATTTCTGAATTTCTTTTCGTATTTCGACGGTACGAATACAGTTTAATTTATCCAAATCGGAGCACAAATAGCGATGTTATTGATAATGCAACGTTGGCCGTTACACTCGCAGTCCGTCGGACGAACGTGCGATCGGCGCGAGCGATAAACGTGTATACCTGTACCGTGGATGCAGTATGTACTGTATAGCGCGATCGTTGAGAGTTGTGATGTCACATCATAACAATATTTTATTTCATTCCCCTATAATTCAAGGTCTTTCTTATTTAGGGTTGCATAAGTCTATTGTTGTATTATGTTGCTGAATATATATTTATATAAAACTCATACATTATATTTGTATTCAAATCAACAGTTGCCGTTCTAAATACATAAATAAATAAATAAAATGTCGGTTTACGATAATTAATTTTACCTGAATGTTTCACATAAAAAAATTATTGAAATTTGTACATAGGAAAATAGCAGAAACACGTCATGTTGACACTAAAAGTAGCTTAAAAAAGATAGTCTACTTAAAGTGGCGTTATCTTATTCGATTCAAGCTGAACCTCGCCTCTGAACGAATGGCTCTTCGGATTGGTATCGTTTGCACATCGGCTGTATTTAACTCTAAATTTAATTGTATTAACTTGTAGTACTTTTATAACCGGAATAACCTTTTTCGTTTGACTGAAACGGTGTTACTTTCCGTTATTACCCAAGTAGGACGCCTTAAATTAACGGAGCACCCTATTACCATCAGCAGTTCGCCGGAGCGAGACTGCCTCGCACATTACTCGCACACTTCTCGGGAGATAACCCGACCCTCTCGCGGAAGAAGTGTCGGCGATAAATCACGGCCGAGATTCGGATTCCGGCGGCTGGAGATCTGTATCTGTCGGTGGCTCTACACCCCGTACACATGCACAAGCGAGATAAATGACACAAGTTTTATCAGGAGCCGGTACTTCACGCGGCGATCATCATACATTATGCACACTTGCGAGGTGAGACACAATGAGAACAGTAAACTAACAACGTTCGTTCTAGAAAGTTGGAAACCTAAATAGGTGGTACCTAAACATAATAATACCTGGTGTGAAGATATGTACGCGCAATTATAAATAATTAATTAATTTAATTTCGAAATTCTATTAAAACATTTTCTCATCACATAATGCAATAGACCTGTTCACAATATTTTATTGGTGGATACCTGACTAAATTACGAGTAGAAAATGCTCAAGCGATATGTGGCTAATCTCAATCATGCCAGAGATATAAATATTTCAAAAAAATTGTAATTGCGATTATTTCGATTAATTGAAATATTTTATTGATTTACAATTATATATGGAATTCAAAAAATTAAAGGTCATTTAATATCGAACTGCTAGACCTTTTTTTTTTAGATGATTTAGAGCCTGAAACAAAGGTATAGTATAGATTAATAAAGAACCAATCTCGCAAATATTTATTTCGAAGTACGTAAACTTCAAGCATAACACGATTTTATAAAAATTTCAAACAATAATATTTTCCGTAACAGTGCAGAATTATCACATATTTCTTGAACATTTTCGACTCGTAATTTAGTCAGGTATCCACCCATAAAGTATTATAGACTAGGTCTGTTATATCCTGTATATTTAAAAAAATACCCTTTTTGATAAAAAAAAAACAGAATATAAATTTATTAGATTAGATAATTTAAAAATTAACTAATACCTTAATAATAAATAATTATCGGTCCACTCACACTCATTACGACTGCGGTCAATTCCCCAGTCCGAAAATTTATTTCAAATCATATTATATTTTAAAAATTAGTTCTGACGAAAATGCAGTAGTTTAGAAACCGGTCGACGTAAAGTTAATCAAATGTGTTTATATTTTTATAAATTAATAACAAAATGGTATTTACAAAATTAAGTTTTGACATTCCATTGCGTAGGTACACGAAATTAAAATATCACAAATAAATACCTTTCATTTGCCGGGCGCTTTTTTGTACGAGAGAACATATTCTGCATTTTTTCAACTCACCTGCAAATAAAAGAAAAAAAAACATGAATAAAACCTGTTTACGCATACCTGAACGTTGAACATTGTAATAACCTGATGTCATTCGTACTAAGCAATTACTGTATTATATCGCACGATCGATCAGTGCGTTGTTCAACATACAACTGATTAATGAAACTTCTAATAAAAAATGAAAAAACAAAACAAAAAAAAAATACTATCCTTTAAGGACCTTAAATAAAGAACAAGATGATGTAACGTTATATTAATTCAAATAATATCTTTTTCTTTTGGTCTTTTTAGAGTAAAGTGAGTTAATTAATTGTACTCGTATGTTCGCTATTTTTATTTTAATGAAATATATATAATTCAGATTTATCAACAGGTCCCTTAATGACCCTTATAGATATTCCCACAAAAACATGGAAGTAAAATGTAAAAGTAGAAAAAATAATAATATTAAGGTCTAGCTATTGGCATAAAAAAACAAAGCTGGGGTAAAACATAAAAAGTACTCAAAACCAATTAAAAACATATTGTTACATTATATTATGATTGATATTTAAGAAAAGAACATAGAATATCTTAAAAATAACTATAACAATACATGGGGAATGGCTTCCATGGGCAATGGTGTTGAATTATATATATGGATGAGTAAGTATTTATACAAGATTTACCAGACCGAAAAATCCTAAACACAATTTGAAAACAACGAAAATATAATTATGTACAACGAAAAACCCACGCCCAACATAGAAAAAAAATCAGTAAAAATATATACGAGATTAATTGATTTATTTGCATATTAAGGCTAGTCACAATGGCACTTTTAACGACTGCTGATGATGCATTCTACCAAGAATAATTGTTATTCGATCATTATACTACATAGATTGTAGATTCAAAGACCTATATTTAACGGGCAAATTCTATGTAGGCAATGATATTCAATCTGTATTTAAATGAAATTGAATGAATTGAAAATTAGAGTAACCAAAATTTAGTTTTGAAAAATATTTATTTAAGTTATACAAGTATATGTAATAAGTCAATACATCAAATAAATCAATCAATAGACCATGTTGTCACACAACGTAAGGTGCAATAGCTAAAAAAAAACCCACCCCCGCCCTCTGTAAGAGTTTTCCTTGACATTGTTAATTTAACGGACATTGTAAAATTCGGTTTAGAATTGAGATATTTTTTTCTAAAATACCCATACAGTTGTGCCAACAGCATATTTGTATATATAATCGGACAAAATATATCGTAATCTGAAATTATACTTTTTTAGCTCAAATTTTAAAAATACAATAGTACCTATATAACATACTCTTAATACTAAATACCTACATATAATCTAAAATCTAGAATATTTATGAAAACCCTTTGTCAAATAATAATTATTTTTCTAATTGCTTGCGCTATAAAAATACTTCTAACTTAGTTGGCTTCGAGCCACGACGAACCTTAATTTCGTTTTCGAAAGCAAGCATTCTAACCCCCACACAATAGAAAAAAAGTATCTTTATTTAGAAATTAATATATAATCGAAAAAAATTAATATTTATGAAAACCATTTGTCAACGCCAAATTATTTTTTTAATCAATCTCGCATCAAATATTAAACGTGCTATAAAAATACCACTAAACCGCAACGAACTATAATTTTGTTTTCCGCCCCTTCGCCACACGACAGGAAAAAAATATTTATTTATGTACAATATGTTTGTTTTTATTTCCCGTACATAGAGTAAGCAATGCAAATGATGGTTAACTGGACATTAATAATTGTACTGTGGTATGTAATTTCTTGTTTGATAACAATAATAAAATGATTTTTTAATGATATGTCAGTTTTGTTCAGAAACTGTAAATTTTAATTGATGCGATTCTATGTCCCGATTGACAGTGATCGTGTCGTTATTGATCGACCATAGCTACCAGCATCATTTAATTTTGAAAGTATCAGCCTTTTATAAAAGAGCACTCGCAGCTATTAGCGGAGTAACGGATATGGGCTAGTAATCTCAAATCAAATTATTGCAGCGCAAATAGCGAAATCTAGAACGAGGCCTCGTGAAGAACTAAACTACTATCGATACGTTTACCATTGTTATAAAAATAACAACCTTCTCAAATCAGGTTGGCGCCTATTTCATTTGTTAAGATGCTATTATAATACAATGCTAAATATGTGTGCCAGTATATATATTTAATTTAATTAATAGTCACAGAGAAAGAAAGAAAACTAACATTTTGCGTGAAGGCGTGATTTATCCCGTAGAGCAACAACAGGTAAAAAATCTGCAAAATTTTAAATAATGCTTATTGTAAATTATATCCTACTTATCAATAAATAAACATTTTAACTGCAACTATCTGTTACATAATTTTTTTTTAACTTAACATTCGTTTATCTGTGTATGTTTAGGTGAAATCTCGTAGGCATTTAATGTGAACATGTTGAAGTGAAAATTTAAAAAATCAAAAATATTCCAATTTGAACTGTAGAATAATTTTTTAAAGAATTTCCTAATCTACTTATTTTAAATGTGAAAAAGAGGAGTTGTCAATTGTAGTATTCTTGACTATTGATCGGTATTTGGGTACCAAGATGTTTACGTTAACAATACAATCCAAGTCAACATCGTAATGCGTCTATACCATAAAAATGAAAAAAGATAATAATGGTTGATATTTCAATATAATGAAAGCTCACTTACACAGCGGCCGTTCAGAGTTTTCAGATACAATTCACTGATACAGAACACTTCATACAAACGAATGCAATCGACGTTACCGTACGCGAGAGAATAGAAAAATAGCACAACAATAATTATTTACGAATCCGATAACATCAGACGTATTGCGAATGTGGGATGTGCATTGCGGGCACAGTAATGAAGCGTTCTCGTTATCCAAGTCCATTGAGTAATAAAACAACGCAACGTTCATAAATTCACACTACAAAACATGTTCTTCGATTTATCAAATTGAAATACGGCTGCACTTAGACTGTCGACGCACAATCTTGAAGTGGGTCGTGATAGTACAGGCGATTTCTATATTTTTATGTTTTTTTAATACATTTATTTATTATCCGTTACTGCATTTCGTCGGATCATTAAATGATATCAATCCAGATCGAGTACTTACCCATTAGTCTCCAAAAAGTTGGGATATTGAGCAGAGCCTGCAGACCCGATATAATTCGAGCACTGCTGGCTACATAAAGATCGCAAGCTATCAAGTTTGACTATCGTATCTGGACTGTATATCTTGAAATAACTGCTTAAATCTAGAGTATGTGGCATTTCAGTGACAAATGCAATGATAAACTCGCGTCATTGGTCTCTCACACATTGAGGGTTCGTTTCCTCCTTCCCACTGTAACACTTGAATTAAACTATCATTCTGAACAGCCTCTTTCTTATCCTTCAGTTTCATTTTGTAATATAATATAAACAGTGATATTAAGGGAATAGATTACGAATCAGCATTCAAAATAAATATTGCAGAACGTATCAACCTTGAAATATGACCAATGTGTATGATAGATGCATAATTTAATCTGCCGCATTACAGGTTGGACCTCAAACAGCCTCATACATATGCTGTGGAAATAAATCCTGTTATTGCGTAACTTCTAATTCAACATTGTACAAATAGCACGATCCGTGTTTACAGTATAGAATCATATTCTAATTTGAGTTAATACATGCCACGTGACTTAAAATATTAATAACGCATCCTTATTTGTATATACCAATAATACAAAATAAAAACATTATGTAAACTTTATTATAACAGACAAAGTCATACAATCACTATTAAAAGAATTTAAAAATAGGTATATTATTTATGTACTATATCACCCATCAGAGTCTGAAATTTCTTCAGATTCAGTATCCAATTTTTATGAATCACTTTTCGACATTCATCACGAGTGCGTAATTTGACAGCGATTGTAAGACTCCATCGATTGTAAGACGCGCCCCGAATTCAGAGACACCAAAATAGGAAAAAACATGCGTCTTATAATCGAGGAAATACGGTATTTTATTGTCAATACATACTTTTTAACAATCGATACCAAATGTGACATTCATTATTAGGGGTCATTTAATTTTTATTTTATTTGATGAAAATCACTCACTTAAGTCAGAGATTTTAAAACAGTTAAATATTTAATTAAACATAATGTGCGGTGGTTAAGTAAAGTGCTAAATAGGTTTTTGCGGCAATCTCAGAACAGATGTGTAATGTGTTTCGATTCCATCAAATTCTTGTTTTATTCAATGGTCGGCTTGACTCACCACCTCTCGCGCCAAATTAACTTCTACCGATGGGATCTTACAAAGCATCAGATTAAACTATTATTTTTAAGTATAACATAAAAATATTTATATTACAATTATTAATTTAAAATACACACAATATATTTGTTCACTAACATTATTCATTTGTTTTAATAATTGAAATATCCAGTATGGTCAGCAACCAGTAATAGATAATAAAACCAGTTAAATAAATATATTTTTTTAATATTTATTTTTAGATGAAAATTCATTTGAAAATACCACAGTCACATATATTTAATAAAGAGTCCACAACCCCGGTGCGGAATTGAGCACGCATGCTGCAGCAGGCAGCGGTGGAATTAATATAAATTAAAGTAAAATAATTGTTTCAAATTACCGAACCGTGAAACTCGCCTTATTCAATTTCAGGAGCGAGCTGCTGATAAAAACACATAAATAACAAATTAATTATTTTCCAATACGAAAACACATCAGATCAATAAATTGACTACTTTCATAATAAATCTAGTCGTCTCGAATACGCTTGGGGATAGAACTTCCGAATATCGTATCGAAATCACGTGGAGATAATGGTTTAAGTTTGTGCGGTTCGGCGATCGTCACTCCCGCATTCAACGCCTAAAGACTGTGGAATCGGCTGGAGGTAAAGTAACATTGTACATATTTATATCGGTCCTTCGTCCTGAAAGCCTTTGATATTGTCGAAACGAAATCTATTTCATCTGTAAAAACAAATTAGATAAATCACTCACTGGTCTCCCCCACAACTGTTCTTCACCGACTCCTATCCCTGACCATTCTTCTCCAGGACCTTCCCAATCTTCTCATCCCCTTCCGTACAGTGAACCCATTTCTTCCTTAGCCTCACAGCATTTCCGCTGGGGTAATAATTTGATCATGATCTTTGGACTTCTATCATCTGGCATTCTTTCAACATGACCAGCCCAACGCAGTCGTCTTTGGGATCAACAGAATATTACAATTGTTTCTTTCTTATTTAAATTTCTAGTCTCATGGTTCATTTTTATTATGTAAATTCTATTTTCTAGTAGATATAGATACATCAAATTTTCTTAGTATTTTGCGATAAAAAACCGTTAATTTATTTTATTATTTTTGGTTTGGGCACCACGTTTTACAACCATAAGCCACCATTGGTCTTATTATTGTCTTGTATATGACCAGTTTGCTTCATTGACTCAGTATTTTCAGAGACACACATTCATCTCATACCCGCTAGAAAAGACATACGAAAAAAATATACTTATCGAAAAAATATAGACACCACCGGGACTCGAACCAGGAACTTTGTGTTACCGATAGGCAGCTTTATAATTAGGCTGTAATCTATAATGACTAGATTGTCGTCAGATTGCATCTATGTGTGTTTTTTTTATTATTGAGACATCTATTTTTTCCCGTTAGAAGCGAACATCTTATTAATTAAAATATTTCTTAACAATCTGTATATACAACATTTTAGGTGGAGTCAGAACTTGGCGGTGCTAATGTACGAGTATACTATATTTGACTTCTAATATAATAATGTAATTTAATTAATTATTTATAAAAAATACCCGTACTAAAATTATGAGCAGTTGAAGGAGGAATGAGCATTCGTGAGAGAAAACAAATATACGTAGTAGGGAAATATCAGAAATATGAGTAGGAAATTTCTCAGATCAAACATCTTGTACACGATATCCCATAAACGATAGTCTCTTGAACCAATTAAAATTATAATGCGTTCACACAATACATAATACGAATAAGTGGGTTAATTGTGTGACTATCTTCTCAAAACTCCATCCGAGATGTAATTATTCAATTAGCGAGTAAAGGAAATTAATAAGGCAATTAAGAAAACAAAGTGAAGATATTTCACACCAATGATAAATTTTAAAATGTAACCTAGAAAAAACAAACTTCACTCACAAACAAAACAGTTCATCGTGATCAATAATTGTCGGTAGATATAAACTATTTATTATTGGAAAGCGAAATAAATTAAACACGTCAGATATGCGTGAGCCCGGGTTGAATGACCTCCTTGCAAAATATGGTGACCTTGCTCGCCCTTGAATGACCTTGCGATACCGATGCACGGGCAGAAAATAAAACCGGATAGGACTCACGGGCCCGAAGCTGTTTCGATTCGTTACTCGCCTATGAAAAGAAATATGAATTGATAATCTCCCCAGTTGTATCAAGTTGCATATGAAAACATTATAATTCATTCAAATATATTTATGTACGAGGAAATAATTTCAACCGAAACAAAAGTATTTATTAATGTCAAAATATTTTCAGTAAAATAAAACATACTCATAATATGAAAGTAAAACTTGATTACAAAAGGAAATTCAATTTTGCGTTTCATTTAAACGGTGACAAAATCCCCGAAGGCGCGACTAAAATGAAAATTATCAACGAATAAAAAATATTTGTTTCTGCGATTTCATTCAAAGTATAAATATTCATGTAACAAACACTATTATTATTGAATTATTTTTTAAAGTTATCGTTTTCTTACCGAAATGATTACAATCTTGAATCTCATTTACTTTTAAAATTAGCAAAATTAACTTTCTGGTTAAAACACATTATTTTTATTTGTTAAGCTTGTTTCATTAATTACTTATCGAGTTTAAATACATCTCATTTCATTAGAAATTCGCTCTGTACGCTGGTGGTACCGTTTCAGTTAAGATCGTCTATCTTCAACTTATCTGTAAGATAAACTCTTGCCCGCTTTTCATAGTCCTCCCGGCTTGTACCAGGACGCCATTACGGATCGCTAGTTGTCATTCCCTCGAAAGCTTCCATGTTTCCCATAACGGTGTGCACCATTAACCCTGTTTCGAGAGTTACTCTTCTCCCAGTATCATCTTCCGTCCTCCCTTTCCGAGTAACTTCATACTCTTCCACTTGATTTGTTCCGAATATTCGTTACAATTTTATCCTCTTCGCCTTATATTTAAACATTTTTGTTTCAATGTATTTTATTATTCGGAGGCCAATTTATTGCAATACCTACTTTCGTTTCGCGGATGAACCGCGGATCCCTGACGAAACAGTTTTGAGATTTATTTTTATCAAGACAATTTTCGTAAATACGGCGGAAATTATAAGAAAACAAACCGTTTTCTGTTACAACAAGACAACGGAATTTCGGATAGGAATAGTGCGAAGAAGCTTCCATTATCTATCTATGTATGATAAATTATTGTTTCATTTCGAAAAGTAATACAATGGAATACATCAACAGTGGCGTACGTTACATGAAGAAACCAACAAAAAATACACAAACAAAACAGTATTTTGGTATACCATAAATTAAATTCAAAATTAAAATAATAAAGTTTATAATTTGAAATTATGTATTATAAAAACTGTACACGAATTATTAGCTATGGAGATAATAACAGCAACGTCACGAAACACATTAAGATGTGTTTCAATAATACACATTTTGAAATGCGATTTGTTAGACACACCCGTACGGCGGGCGTATACGACGAATGTCAGAAAACGGTGTAGGCATTATATCTTCAAGTATAGTAGGTCAACGTGTTAATACTCGGAATCAATTAGCATAAACACATTCAGACGACCTCAAAGCAAATCTATCAGTTAGCAAGATGTCACCGCTATTTCTCATATCGCAGCGCAGGCAACGCGACTCGTTCAATCGTGGGATTTCTGGAGATATTGAATAAACGCAACACTAAAACAAAATGATGACATGTTTCTATGTAATCCAAGGATTTGTGAATATTGTCACATAAAAAAAAGAAGGAAAATCAATGCATAAATAATATAGAAACATGTAATCAAGGAAACTGTATTCACTTATAAATAAATTATACTTTATTAAGTTCCTACGTATGCTTTGTACGTTTTTCAAAGCAGCCTCCATACGTGGAATTTAACTTCACGGCCTCTGAACTAAATGCATTAAAAATAATAAGAAATTTTAAACAAAAAAAAACACAACGGGAGACATGCAATCGCCGGGAGTCGAACCAGACAAACCTGTTTCTGCAGTTGGCAAATCGTAATTCAACGAGCAACCTCGGGACGGTGTTCTACGAAGGCTCGTGACACAAGACTAATTAATCAAATAAGTACAACCTGGCACTTACGTGAGTATTGAAGTATGCAAGGTCGTTCTACTGCTCTCTGCAGAGATTCACAATATGTACTTGAATATGGAATATTATAAATGTATTTATTTTATTACAAACGAACTATGATGACGTCAATCAAGAACTGATGGAATTTTTCCAACTAGTAGAGAATCACGCAAGAATCGAGGATAGCTAAGACGGTTTGGATATGTATGGTATATGGTATGGTAACATGGGGCCATCCACCTGAAAAATACCTGGCAAGAATAGTTAAACCAAATACTGGAGGGTGGGGCTACTAACAGCTTTAACAATCGACGAGGATGTACGAAAAGATGCATGAGTGAAGGAGGCAAGAGTGGTTGTGCCAGGACATATCTATCCCTGCGACGAAACGACGTAATAGTAAATCAGTTAGTTCTTAGTGCTTCTACGCTTAACAAACGTTAGCGATCATCCATAATAATATTACGCTTCCCCGTCTATATCTATGACTTTCTGGATGTGGCGGCTTCGGTAGTATCATTTGCCTCGGTAAGCTATAAAGCACTTGTAAAAGCATCCTGCCATCTCCTTATTTAATATATTTCATTATCTATGTCACTGTCAAATGTGACATTAATGTTTTGTTCGTATTTTTCACGTTCAATACAATACAGAATACACTAACAGAAAAGCAATCGGCGCCTGACCGCGCAGTAAATCCGATCGCTCACCTGCTAGCGTTATCATAATTTCCCGAACCATTGCCAGCCAGGATGTTCTCCGTCTTCCAGGGCCTCTTCCGCTAGCAATTCTGTCTTGAATGACGAGATGCAAAATCTGATATTTTTCTAGATACCTCATGGATGTGGCCAACTTGTTCGTGTTTTAAGGATTTCAATTTTTCTTTCGTATCCGAAACAATCATCGTCATCAGTGCCCCCCTAGCAAACCAGCTTATTTCTAGAAATCATCTATATATAGATCCACATCTCAAATGCTTCGTGTAACTTTAGCATTGTGTCCGCTTTATTCCATATAAGAGTATGCCGTACAGAGAATCAATATAAGTAGATGAACGAATATTATCGAGAGAGAAAAAAAAAAATGGCAATTGCAAATATTTACGTACAGCTACGTGCAAAGATCGTGCGAGTCTCGATACTGTCGGATCGGAAATAACAAGTCGTAAACAAGGCGAACAATACATGTTTCAATACGAGCGGTGCGCATTCCGCTGCTGTGCGAACACTAATTGGTACGGTATGAAAGCAAATTTATCGTTAAAAAGTCACACTTGCATTTTCCGAACGAGAACTTTCCTAGTCACACGTTCGATAAAAGTTCACAAACATATTTTATTATTAGATGCAATTACGAAACTAGAAAGATTTCGAATGGAAAACTAATTAAATAACATATAGTAGAGATCAATTTATAGCTAGTCAAAAATATTTATGCAAGAATATATTCTTGAACTTTTTTTTTTGACGAAATTGACACGTGTGTACATATTTTACACTCCAAAAATGTTTGTATTAGATTAATCTCAAAAAAATATGCGACGAAAAACTGATTGCATAGTTTATTCAGTAGGTACAATAATAACATTAAACTTTTTAGAAATTCATGTACACATTCACATCCTGGGTAGATAAATAACTAATTTGTGTATTGTGTGTTGATGGTTTTATAACAAATTAAATTTTATTTTAAGTGTTAGGTCGCCGACATAATTATTTCCTCTAATATCAGACAAGTTGTACATAAACGCAGCAGCTTCGTGAACGCATTCTCAAGCTTGCAACGGCAAGGTCAACAGAGTGCTAAAACATTGTGTAGTTAGGTTAGTCGGGATCGGCCGACCAGTGACCGAACGTGTGCGTGAGAACCGCGAGTACCTGCTGACTTTACGCCATGTTTATAGTTGAGCAAAGGTTTTAGAGTACCCGGTCAATATTGAAGAAGATGTTTCGTATTGACAAGATAAATAAGTCGCGGGGTGCGAAGACAAGCTGTACAAAATAAAACAAGAACATTTTAAACCTCGTGTACTGTCACCGAAATAATTATTTGACACAAAGCTGAAAAATCAGTTCGCACGTATTAAGCATGTCTTCAATTTTATTCATAGTCACTGTGAGAAATAGAAAACTAAAAATTTGCAAGGCGTAAGCTATCCCGGAGAAATCTACGTAAAAAACATGCAAATACTAAATTAGATAGATCAGATATGCGAGAGTGTACTTCTTTAGAACCAAGGCTTCAGGATTGGAAAATGCATTTAAAGTAATATCTGAAATATTTAACAAAAATCCAAATGTTATTGTTATTTACTCAAAGGTATTTGAGATTCCGTAAAAACAAAGTAGACGGCTTTCAAATAATGGAACGATAGATGTTTTCATTTGAAAAGTGTAACATATAGGTTCCAAAATTTGTCGTCAGTCCACTGTGTTGGTATAGCATAATCGGATAATGCACGTTACCCGGATTGGAAGAGATCCAGGTTCGAATCCCTGTATCAACAACAATATTTTTCGATAAAATTGATTTTATTTTATCTTTCTAATTAATACATTTAATTAGTATTTAAAATATTACAGATCTATGTTCTGAATAATTACAACTTTACAATAAGAATGTGTTCTCCTTAATAATAAATTATACTGACGAAATGAGGAAAATGAACTAATAACAATGAAATAACAAATAACGATTGCGACCTTTAATGCAATATCGCTCGCCGCTAGCGTAATAAATGTTGCGAGCATATGACCAATATAAGCTTTAAGATTTAGGGGTGTGCGCGCACATAGTGCATATAAAAAAATATACCGCGCACACAATTTTTGACAAAACTTCTTCATGTGCCACCCTTTATCGAGGGTTGGCCACCATGTTGCAGTATGTTGATGTATCCTGCATAAGGTCGCCAACATATTGGACACTGAAGACCTTTCTGAGGTTACACAGCCAAGATAATCTCTTTCTACATACAACTACGCTGCGTTCTATCTTCCCCATCATATTTCCATTGCGGAAAATGTGTCCGAAGTTTGCAAAACTTTCCTTGATAGTTGTTATCAGTTCTCTTGACTTAATACACCTTCATTAGTACTGAGGATAACCCAAGTCCCAGCAGTAGCCTTATAACTGTTATGGTACCAAATGCTTTTCTTATTTTCTGCATAAGCATACAAGTCCTAAAAATTGCATAAAATTATTTTTATGTGCACACGGCGATCCAAAATTCGAGGGAACAGTGTTTGTGACCTGCGCGTGCGAAATGGCGACAGGGTTGCGATGTCGTTTCTTCGGCACAAGTTTAGAATATTTCAATATTAAAAACATTAATTGTTGTGAATTTTTTGAACGAAAACAGTATTCCTGTAGAATATTTTAAAATGCATTTTTACACACATTTTCGTTTCAAATCCGTGTGACGATGACCTGTGACCTTTTGAATTTATTATACCGTGGCTGAAGAAATTTTACTTTATAAAGTTTCGATTTAAACTTTATTTTTAAACATTTATAAATTATTAAGAACACATTCTTATTGTGAAATTGTAATTATTCAGAACATAGGTCTGTGATATTTTAAATACTAATTAAATATATTCATTAGAAAGGTATACGTATAAAATTAATTTTAACGAAAAATATTGTTGTTGTGCTACCGGGATTCTAATTTCTAATTAATACATTAAATTAGTATTTAAAATATCACAGACCTATGTTCTGAATAATTATAATTTCACAATAAAAATGTGTTCTCCTTAATAAGTTGTATCAATGTGTCCAAAATTTAATAAAAATGAATTGTTAATTCTGGCATCCCCTATCGGATTATTCAAAGATTCTGTAAAAATAAAGTAGATGGCTTTCAAATAATGGAACGATAGATGTATATCAATTTGAAAAGTGTAACATATAGGTTCCAAAATTTGTCGTCAATCCACTGTGTTGGTATAGCATAATCGGATAATGCACGTTACCCGGATTGGAAGAGATCCAGGTTCGAATCCCTGTAGCAACAACAATATTTTTCGATAAAATTGATTTTATATGTATATCTTTCTATTTAATTAGTATTTATAAATTCTCTATATTATTATTGTTATTGTTATTAATACTGTGTTATCTTAAAATTGTGTTTTATAATAATAACAGTGTATCGTAACATACAGATAAGAAAATACAATCGCTACAATATAAACGTATCGTTTACGATAATTCATTAATATTCAGGTAATAAATCTGTTAAGATATAGACAGGATAGATTAAATCGAGATGATATAAGAATTAAACATAAGTGTTAATTACAATAGATTAATTAATCTGTGGTGTAGAAATTTTGCTAAACTCTTCGCCTTCACTAGCTCAGATAGCCTGAGAGTCGACCAGTATGTTTAATTAATATTGCGATGTATGAGATGGCTCCGTTGTATACACATATGCGATCGCTGTACAGATGTAGAATAATTATTAACGAAAGGCATTGTACATTAACGTATGCAGGGATGTTTGCCAAGAAGCCAGAACACAGAACTCGACGCTAACAGCCAGGCCGGACCTGCTGCACGAGTCTGTCTACCTACCCTCCGGAACACAAAATGAACAGAGCGTGACTGAATTAAAAAGATTTATAAATGATATCATTATTCGAATTTCCATTTAGATTTGAAAGTGCCAAGAAAGGTAAAGAAACGCCGTAGTCACAAAATTAATCGAGCTATAATAAAATCAATAAAATAAAAAAGGTATTATTTCATCACAGCCACTGCCACTTGTCCAAGATTGTTCAAATTTAAAAATAAGTCAGCTGCTGTTACTTTTAGAAAGTATTTCGTCTTACGCAGCGTTCACTTTCTTGTAAAAATTCTCGACCGGCAAGGCTGAGCAGCAAATACCATTTTTGAAGTGAATCGCCAATGAGACATTTCATAGTGCGTATCAGAAATGTGTTTTATCAGCATATTATTGCAAAGACCACTCGAGTGAGCGAGTTAAGCTGAAGATAGAGAGAATACAGTTTAATGCGACAACAGTGTGTCCCATGAGAACATTATATATTTATCACATCGATAAAACTTAATGGTGATAAATGAAAAAATGCGGACGTAAATAAATTTTCGGTTATATTACAAAATGGACATTGATTATATAGAATTCTGATTGTACGATGTAATAAAAAGTACGCCAATAGTATACCTATACACTAAAAAAAAAAAACCATTTTATTTATTAAACAGACATTTATATTATATTTTAACCTTTCCTGTCCGATTGATGTAAACTAAGTTGACATTGCCTCTAATATCTCTGTAAATATACTAAATACAGAGTTCATATTTTAGGTATTCCTCCGTAATATATTTATGTATAGGATAAAATAATTACAATATATAAGTATTTACCATACACAACAATAAAAAATGATTTCTCGAAGAACCTGACGTGAATTTGTCAATACATACATGTACGTGTCATATGGTGCTGAGGAGAAGGTGTAGTGCGCGGGGCGCCGATCGTTATTTTAGTTAGTGGCAAATCGTACGCTGGCCGAGTTAGATGTGTCTTGTGTTAATTCTCATTCTTAGAACTTTTTCATAATAATTTATATATATATATCTATTATTTTAATGATTAATATAAGTAATAAATTTAAAATATTCAAATTTATCAGAATATTTAAAAATCACATAAGTTTCCATGTACACTGAGTTTACAGCACCGCAGCGCGCGCGGTATTATTTTAGCACCGTATGGGAAAGGTTAAGGCGTGTCGTTGTTTAAGTATTAGTTTACAAAACCGTGTCGAAAATATGTCGAGCATACGATGGGACCCGAAACATCGGCCAGAGAAGTCGCATATACACGGTAGAATAACCCAGAAAACTCTATACAGAACAGTCAGATATTCATCAGTGTTCGGTAAACATTAATGTTATTTATTTACAGACTATTTACTAAAATAATAGATAAAAAGCTGAGACTTGAAGAAAGATAAAATAGTTAAGTTATGTCAGTATTCATCCCGCTAAGGGTGCAAATTTACTGAAACACATTCTCAAGATGGCAACCTCTGGCAAGTGAGAAGGCTCCGTCGTGTTTCCTGTCACGCCACCGCTGATACGCCAGGAGCATGCAGGCGAAAAGGCAAAGTTTCACGATTCCCCTACAAAATCTTTAAGTGTGCTGATAAAAAATTCAAGTGAGCATGAAATACGTAACTGGTCTCGCTCAAGTGTCAAGAGCCCACAAAAAGATGGGTATTTCTCAAAGCGACAGTCGGGCGAAATTATATGCGCATAACAAAAGGCGCTTCGCCGGCTTCGTATTCGAAAAGCTCAAAACAGAAACGATAAAATAAATGAACGTGTACGATGTTAAAAAACAAGTAAACAAATCAAACATAAAAAAAATATTATCACTTACATATTTACTGATAATGGAAGAAGTGTGAAATAGAAATTTATTTTCTAATTAAAATGGTAATTTGGTTGTAAGTAATGTAGGTGTATCCGAAATGAATATCGTCTTGATAATGTGAGCTCAGCTCGTTGATACCTGACTTCTCTTGTTGAATTTGTGTTGGTGCACAACTGGGCGCTACATTCCTATATTTAAAAAAATATATTTTGCCCAAATTTATCATGGCTGAATTTATACCGAGTGAATAATTCATACGAAATTGCATGTTATATGAGTTTCATTAAAAAAAAAAATCGGCAACTACAGCCACTGAAGACATTTGTGAAGGTGACATTTGGTAGGTGAGCGTTCAAAAAATTTCGAACGCATGTGAAAGACGAACAAAGGAAGACGATGAAGTCCCGGCTGCTGAAATGGAAGCAAATCCTATAAGAACTATTCATCAGCTAGCCGAAAAACTAAACTATTTCTATACAACAGTGTAAAGACACTTAACCATTTCTCTCCGGTGATGTAAACTGAGTTGACATTGCCTGTAATTATGTGAATATCTCTGTAAATATACTAAATAGAGAGTACATATTTTAAGTATTCCTCCGTAATATATTTATGTATATGATAAAATAATTACAATATATTGGTATTTACCACACGCAATAACAAAAAATGTTTTCTCGAAGAACCTGACGTGATTTGTACGTGTTGTGGATGTTGTGCGCGGGGCGCCGGATGCCGATCGTCACTTTAGTTATGCAGCAGTCCACTCTAGCCGAGGCACTGCAAGAGGAGCCGAGCACGAGAATGTACTGCAGCTGTCGGTTTGCATAGCCTATTCTCGTGTCGACACGGGTCTACGCACCGTTCCGGTCGGAGCGCGCCGATGTTGGGCGAAGTGAGGAGCCTCGGAGAGAGTGGACTGCTGGCATTAGTGGCAGAGCGAGAGCGTACGCTGGCCAAGTTAGACGTGTCTTATGTGTCTTTGTGCTGTCGTTCCGTACGACCAATGTATTTTCACTTGTATATATATCAACTATTATTTTAATGATTAATATAAGTAATAAATGTAAAATATTCATATTTATCCGACTTAAAAATCGCAAAACTCTCCATGTACACAGAGTTTACAGCACCGGAGCGCGTGTTATTATTTTAGCACCGAACGGGAAAGATTAAGAAGATTGGGAAGACCTGGAGACAAGGTGTATGGGTTCTACGCGAATTGAACGAATAAAACAAATCCTTACGTGGCATAATTGATTCTGGATAAAATCGAGGAATATGGCTGGAAGGTTTTATCTCATCCACCTTATTTCCAGACCTTGCTCCTTCCGACTACCATATATCGATCGATGCGACACTTTCTACATGAAAAAAAATTTTAAAATGCAAACGATGTGAAAAAAGAACTATCCGAATATTTTGAATCGAAGCCAACGACATTTTATAATAATGGGATTAAAAAATTGACACAGAAGTGGGAAATTGATGGAAATTAGACATTTAAATATATTGAATTGATGGAAATTAGATATTTAAAATAAAAATAAACATCTCAAAATATTTTTTTTGGTTTCATTAAAAAAAACTCGAAACTCATCAAATGAATCATTCTATCGTCGGGATCATGAAAAAAAAAAACTGTACTTATTTTAAAACAACGGATTGAATCAATGAACTACGTAAATAGATTGAAACACAAGAGGGAAATCCAATCAATTTGCGGTCACGTTCGAGTCAGAAAAACCGCTCAGAGATGCAATAACAGTCGGTACGGATACGATAAGGTATCCAATCGAAAGATTGCGCACATTTAAAAAAAAATTAATTAGCTCATTGTACAATAGCACGAGTTAAAGCCGGTAATTAAACTGAAGCTCAACACGGTGCACGAGTGAATGCTAATTGAACGCGCAGCCGTCCTCTGGCCGGTGCCATCTGCAGCGTGAGGCTGCGGAACCACCTGCCAACGTCAAATGTCAGAGGAACATACGGAGTGCGCGGCTTAGTGGTTCCGAAAATAATTACAGGCTACTTTAAATGTCACTCGCTGGTCATCGGGGCGGCACCACGTGGGGTGCAGGATACGAAAACACATATAGATACAATCATATTTTATCCAGGACTTGATATTCCCAGCAAGATTAAATTAATAACAGTTATTAGGTCATAATGAAGATTTATCGGATTTCCATGACGCTCTTCTATTCAACGAAATACAAAAACAAACTCAAATAAATTAGCACAATCTGAACGAGATTGCGCTAAATAAAACGAAAAACTGACTAATTAAATGACACTATTTTGCATACGTCTTTATCGCGTTTTAGTTACTGAAACAGAGTAGCAAATATTATTTAATTTCTGTCCGTATCAAAATGTTAAACATATTTGAATAAAATAAAACAAACATACAAAGTTAATAATATCTAAACAAATAGTTACCGTTTCAAACACGGTCGAACTCGGTTATAACGAGTACGAAAGGAGCAGCTAAATTACAATTATTACCTTATTACAAAAAATATTTAATATCCAATGAAATTAAAAGCAAGTCAAAATACATACGAAAAATTAATTTGAAATTTGTAATTGTATGAACAAAAACATTTTAAAGTAAATTACTACATTCAATCACAATATTTCTTAAGAAAATTCAAAATATTGCTCGGTTTTAAAGTTTAAAACTCACTACGCACACAAAATAAACACCCATTATTTTTTTCTAGGAATTCACAAACCTGAAAGGAATCGTAAACAATAAGGAACCTCATCGGCAGACGCTGCTTTCGATTTTATGACTTCTCAAGAATTAGGGTTCTCGGACTGTGTAGTGTATTTTGTTCACTTGTTAACAATATTATTGTACGTTATATCAGTGAAGAGTTGTATGTAATCAGGCCTGAAGTATTTCCTCATTATAACTGATCTCACCATAACCGAGTTCGACTGTATTATAAAATAGATAATTTCAATTTAAACAATCACGCAGACAAGAAGATACTTTAAAGAAAAAAGGCTAAATTTAATTTGAGTTTTGTGAATCTGGATTAGTTAGTATCTGGGTGAAGGGAGGTCACACACACATAAAAAACATTAAAAATACAACTGTCATCAGACGAATATAAAACGAATCACCATCTTACCCTGCTGTCAATGGCGTTAAACGCGACCGACACGGAGGTCAGGTCCCACGCGGACCTCGCCTTGTTGGTAGCGTGATGGGGAGGCTTCTTCCGCCCCAAGGACCCGTACATGGGCAGCGCGGGCGGGGGCGCCGCGGAGTCCTTCCGCCGGCCGCGCGCGCCCCGCCGCAGGGAGTTGAACCACCCCGACACCGACGGGCGGCGCTCCGCCTCGCGCTCCTGTTGCGACTTGATGAACATCCCGCCGCCGCAACGGGCCGACACGACCAGCGCGGAAATCTTGGTGGCCTGGCGGCGCAGCAGTTCTAGACACCGAGACACTTTGGGCGTGTCTCGGGGCACTCGAATGTGTCCAACGCGTCTACCGCGCCGAGAGAATCGACAGTTGCAATTCGGGTATCACCAACATCACCATACACTAGCAATATTTACGATGATTATTGAAATCACCTTATTTAGTCAAGAGCTTTTAAATCACAATTACGTTTGCAAAAAACACTATACAACCAACAAACTACGCCACCCTTCTTTCAGAACTTTTATCAAAAAGTAGATAAGATTTAGGGACGCGAAATGATTTGGCTCCAACCGATCTCTCACTTCACGAAAAATCACAAGTATTGTAGTATCAAATTCCAGGATAGCGAAGAAATATTCTACAATTATTATTAACCTTTATGGACAATTAATAATGAGTACTTCTGGTATTTTTTTAAATGTTGTATTTGTTTAAGAATATCACTAGAAAATCACAGTTTGAAATCATCCGAAATTATAAAAAGTTTAACCTACCGCAATCTTGGCTCAAAGCTTAGAAACGTCAATATACCGTCGACAAATGAATGCAATCGAATATATAAAAATAATTAGAATCCTCACAACAAATAAGAACGTACTTCAAAGCGTCTATTATGTAAGAATCAGCGTAATATCACCCACTTGAAATTCTGTCCCAACATTTATTTCTGTTCGCCTTTCTTGACGAAATACAGTCGGTATTCTGTTTGTTATAAAATAAACAATGCATTAATCAAATATTTGCTAAGAAAAACAAACGCCAAACGAAACCCGAGAGTTCCACTTCTCCGTTTTCGCAAAGGGCGGGAATATTTAATTGCGCCGAGGACGGCAGTCGACGGCCTTCCGAAACCGAAAAAAAATCATTTATTCTTTAGCCGAAAAATGTCGGCTCTACTCGGTACCGCAGACTCGGGAAATATTAAGTCTACGCTCGGCACAGATTTTAATTCAAATAACGAGGCATTCAGAAAGTTTTCAAAATGTTCGATGCGTATCGCGTTCGTTTATTTCCCTCGCTGGCTTCGGCTCATTGTTGCGAAACGTCAAAAATTGATTCACACTGTGTAGTACGTTTTTTACACGGCCATTTATATCCAAGGTGACAACCTACCATTGCCGATTGCACTCTTCATTTCAACTGAGATTCCGCTGCACATTTATCCATTTAATATTTCACTTTGTTACGCGCACGAAGACGCGAGCACCGAACCGAGCTCCACTCCGCTCCACGGCAAGCGGACGACTGACTGGTGACTCGGTGACTGGTCACTGATATCAAATGCGGGAGATTGTGATTCAATCGGCACCTGAACATACATACATACATACGTGCGTGCGTACGCTGAGCCAGTTGAGAGTCTGGAAACAATTTTCATAGGAAAATATTAATGTTTTCCAGTTAACGGGATTCTGAGTAACGTTCATGACGCATAAAAACAAGAAGTGTAAAGTACATACTATAGTATGTTTTGGATGGATTGGGAGATAACAAAATATACTCAAAACAACAACTATGACAGTTTTTAAATAATATTAATACTAATACGATGTAACTTATTTTAAGATGATACGTGTCTAAGACTTTGCAATAATTCAACGCCAACAATAACTTATAAATGAGCCGCGAGTCGATTATTTGAAATCTTTTTATTTCTCTTTGCAATGTACACTAAGCAAATGAATACGGATATTTTCGCCATGGGAGTGTAACCGATATTGCCAACAACAACTACCTGGCGCCGCACAGTCTTGTACACATCGAATTTCGGGAACTTTCCGAAGAAGAAAATAGTTATAAATCAAACATTTTGCTTTTATCTTCTCAAAATGGCTTCGCATTGTTTGTTGGCAATCGGGAAAGAAAACGTTACATGAAACGAGGTGAAAAGCTGAGACTATCCGTCAATAAACGACACAAAGAAAACGTTTTTCTTTTGATGATAAATAATTCGAACAAAACTAAGCGTTAATTTCCTATCAACAGAAATTGAGGATTATCCCTAAATAATCACATAATCGTACAAATAATATTAATAAGCTTTTGAACAACCTTGAACCCTTGAATATATTTTCTTCTTTCTATACCTTGTAAATTAGGAAAAGGCGTTCTCAGACACATTATAGGTATAATATACGCATATTCGACCACCAACAATAATAATTGACAAAGATTTGTAAAGACCCTTTCAATTGCCGTATTTTGTGGACTTAACAAATTAAACGTTCCAAAATGAGGCCGAGGATCCGGAATCTTTTACAACATTTTCCCAACTGCAACTGAAGTGTCCCGCGGGCGGATCGAAAAGGGCCCAAGTGACCGGCGCGGGTGTAACGAACGTATTATCTACGCAGTACACGCGGAGGGTTGACAACGCCGTACCTCCGAGTGCGGGCGTAGGCTCTCCTCCGCGTCGGTTAATTCAATTGGACATACTCGAGGGACACTTGATCCGTTATTTATCACCGGGGCTGTTGGCCCCTAGCCAGCCTGTCGGCCAGCCTGCCGGCCAGCCCGTTTGGAGGGATTTCCTAACGTTACGGAAAACACGACCGGATAAATATTTTCAGACTTTTTTTCTCACACAGAACGCAGAGGGCGTAGCTGAGCGATGAATCAGCTGGCGCAACACGACACGGGAAATGTGTTTCGGCCGAGACAGGTGTGATAAGCAAATAAAACCGGTCGTTATTCCTACTTAATTAGTTTTGTGATGATTTGTGTAGTTCTGAAACTGCTGGACGAATTTTAAAATTTAAATTATTCTCGAGATAAATGTGAAAAGTTTGGCGGTGTAATTTAAACAACGCGTCTAAATATTTATTATATGCCTTTTTATATTTTTAATTAAATATTTTCAAAAAGCATAAATTGTTTCATGATAACATACGTCAAACAATATTGCCAATAAAATTAGAACTGAATAAACTTTATAAAATATCAGAATTTTTAGTATTCGACTATTTGTATGTGAGCAGCATAAATCTTTAGAATTGAAAACAGTCACCCGTGTAAGCGACATTTAAAACAATAACAGACGACAAAAATTTGACTCATCGTCAATGAATGACGTCACCGTTCGACGAGCAGCAAAATGCAAGACAAACGTCCGTTATTAATTTGAATGGATGCGTTTTGTAATCTCAGAAAAATATATGACGTATAAAGAGACCAATCAAATACGTCATACTCGTTGCCATGGTGAAGACACATTTTATTCAGTAGGTACCCATTTTGCGTTTAGACATTTTTTAACGACATTAAACGTTTTCTTTCACGTTCCGATAGGTAGCTGAAGAACTTCGAGAAGAATGTTGAGATTTCAATACCTACACGGTACGTACCTAAAAATATGAATTAAAAAAAATAATACATACGGGACAGAGCAACCGTTGCCTAACAAATGAAATATTAAAATATAAAAAATAAATGTAATAAATTTTCATTCCTCCCTTCATTCCCAATATACACACACAGTGGTAATTGTACTCACTCGACTTTTTTTGTATCCATATCGACCGTGTTGAAAAATCAGCAAGGTCAAAACAGAGACCACAAAACGGATCAAAAGACAAAGAAAAGATTCCACTGCGTGTAACGTTGCAATTTCAACGAAACCACATAACAGATTGACACGGATTATTATTTAATTTCGAGTGCAGGTACCTACTCTAAAGAAGTAAAGAGATTATTTACACAGGCACAAAATGCATTTTTCAGCTCCGAACCGAATACTGGAATGCGGACGCCCTTCGGTGTATGTGTGTCAATGGATTTGCGGCTAAAAGGTCCCGGAGATCACCTGCCAAATATAAATCAGCGGGATTTCTGGAACACCGGGACATTATGGATCGAGCGCGTCCATCAATCGCTTTAAAATATTTAATAATAAACTCATTAAAAAATTTTTTTTTGTTCAATCGTTTAACAATCCAACAATTTTAAAATTTCTTACACAAAAAAATAAATACTAATTAAATGTATTAATTAGAAAGATATACATATAAAATCAATTTTATCGAAAAATATTGTTGTTACGCCACCGGTATATAATATATCTTTCTAATTAATACATTTAATTAGTATTTTAAATGTCACAGACCTATGTTCTGAACTTCAACTTCAACTGAACAACTTCACAATAAGAATGTGTTCTCCTGATAACAAATAAATTAGCCTCGTAAAATGAATGAATACTGTATACACCATCGAGACACATTTACGGCTTCCTCGACCGACTCAACCGAGTTAACAATGTTTTCCAGAATAATTCACAAGAGAAGATATTAAAAAATATATGTTAAAAATAACATTGGGAGATCAGAATATCGAATTAACCCTCCAGTTAAGCGTGCGCAATTAGTCGGAAACACGTGTGTTGCAGTTGTGGCAATGCAGCGGCCACACCCCACATGGCGTAATACACACGGGTTCTGCTAATGTGGTTAGGTTGGAGAATGCAACGTGGATTAAGAATTTGAAGCGTTTAATCGATAAATACGTGTTTACTAATAGTCAGTAAATGTGCCAAAGCTGTTAACATATTGTTTTGTAAACCTTTTTTAGTGCGATGAAGAATTTTTGATGATAAAAATATACAAATGGGTCAAGAAATATATTATTGTACACAGAAATATTCAGAGATTGCCCCAAATCATGAAATTTTGTTGTAAAAATAAATAACATTTATATAGTGAATAATTACAAAATAATTTTGACAAATTTGTGTACGATTTAGCCGCAAAGTTTTCCAGTGAATTTAAAAGGAAGCAGAATTCATTTAATTAACAGTAAGAGAAATGACGTCCCAGGAACAAACTTAGAATTCAAACGAACTTAAATCTCGACGGCTCAAAACTTTGAGAATTAAATTAATTCCGGTGTGCCGTAGAGATAAGCCAAATGCGAGGGTTGAAGTGGGTGTCTCAAGATCTGCGAAATATCCAGACAACACGCACATGAAGGCACGCACGTTAACCTATTAAAAATTACTAAATTTACAGTAATAAGTGTGAATAATATTTGAAAGTTTGCAATTTCATCGCAAAGACCTTGCGGTACTTGTACATTATTACCACATCCGAGTGGCAATTACTAAATGGTAAAAATCAAAGCAATCTATAAGAATTTATAAACTTCGTTTGTGGTAAGAAACAGCAGAGTATAAATAATATGATGGCGCATTTAGAAACATACGTACAACGCGAATAATCCGTCTAAAACTACAAAAGATTTGAAACAAAATACACAATAAAAAAACGAACTGTCGAGGAGAATAACAAAGACGAGATGCTACGAGGATACCAGACCTAACCTTTGTAGATTTTGAAAGTCTAAATCGGACGCTGGCAGTTGTTCAAAATGCCACCGAGCGATTACGTGTCTCGGTGAACCCCTCTATCGGCGACTTTAAAGCGAGACAAACACTGAAACGAAATGTTTTTAAACGTCACTCATTTAATAACAATAAGTAACAAATTAAGAATTTCTATCATTCCATGAGACAAACATATATGATGTGAAATATATATTAAGTATTTTCACCTATATAATAACAACTGATTAAATTTAAAGAAGTTATAATGAATTGTACTTTAGAATACAACAAAAACAATTCTAATATTACTCTTGAACGAATGAACAATTTGAATATAACATGAATTTCATAAAATGTTTTAAAATAAAAAAAAATTCAATCTTAAACAATCGCTTTTGTTATTACCGAGTTTCATATTTTATTGAATAATTAATAAATCTCGCATTAAAGAGAAACATGTCTAGGATAAGATTATTTTTTGTAAAAATTTCTGGAAAGTCGTGGAATGCGCAATAATACGAACTAAACTCATAATAAATTCAAAGACACAAGTAATAAGCTGTTGGAAAGATTTGGCAAATGTCTGGAAGAAATTGGTTCCACGCGCGGAATAATATCAAAGACTCAAAGATAATGTTTCAACTGACAGAGCAAATAAACAAATAGGTCGTACGTATTATAGATAAAATAATTTTAATGAAATTTAACATGTAATATTACACATTTAAATATAATGTCAAATAAAATCTTGATAATACTTTACGACACAACGTTTAAAATTGGTTAAGAAATACATAGTGAGTAATGAACGTAAAGGGAATGTTGTCTGAAATATTGTTCGCTGCCACAATTGTTCCCGGCTACAGTTGTTCGCGGCCACAATTCTTCACCGAATATATTGCATTTATCAAAAAATTTGATAAATGCGCCTGATTTCGTTAATAATGGCACTTTGGTTTTTTGGCTGATTACTTTAGAATGGATTGTTTAATATTAAAATAATATAAAAACGTGCCATGATCGGGTAAATCAGAAATTTAATAATGGACTTGTTAGAAAAAACGATTAGCGTGTTTGCGAAGATGTATCGGCTGTATGTACCTATATACTACTACGATGAAATGGTGTGATATATAAATGTTATTTACATGAAAAAAATGCTAATTGCTAATATTTTATTTTTATTCTACATCCAGTAACTTATATATTCAGTGTGCAAAATGTAAACATGTACCCATTAGACTTTAAAGTAAACAAAACACATGGAGTTAAAACTTAGTTAATTACAAACAAAGTTACAACACATACAATATCAAACTACGAATAGTTCCGAAGGTAAAAAAGTTAGTAGTTAGTAGCTGCATCGATAAGTGCTTTTGTTTATAAATAATCAACTTGAAGAGAAAATATATCATTATAAATTGGCGGTTGTGTACTTGAACTGTAGTTGGGCTCGCTCCTTGTAAAAAATTTCACGTCAGCATTCCCCGATGTAGGTACTTCAAGGAAGTCTATACAAAGGATTGAATTAATTAACAAATTAGCTGTGTCAGGGCGCTCTACATAACAGAATGCTGTATACCGTTGGATTAGACTTAAAATGGTTTCCCGGCACAAAAAGTTGGTGGTAATCCAAGATCATTAGTGGCCAACTAGTTGTCGCTGTAATAAATTAGATATAACGCGGTTTTTCACCATAAATCATCATTTTTCTGAAAGCTCATTCAGTTATTATTTGAAAAAAGAACGCGATGAAATGTATTTTAAATTCGAAGAACGCACATTTTATTATTCTACTTGAAATAATTATTATATCATACAGCGATCGATCACTGATTACTAAGCAGAAAGCTAATACAAACAAGACCAAATCAGTTTAATTAATAACCGTTAACCTATACATGTAATACCTTCAATATACAGTAACTAGTCCCTGTCATAGCGGCCATTGGTGACCGCTATGCGGTCAGCATCTTAATAGAATCTATATTTCAATGATAGAGCTTTCAACAAAACAAACCACACGTAAATAAATTACCGATGTAATTACAATTATTCCACCTTTGTAAGTTAGCTATCAAAACGAACAAAAAATGACATATAAGAATCGTGAATAGATCATTTCTATGGTAAGATTTCTCCCTTACCATAGACAGAAGAAAAGATGACGATGTCAATATACGATTTCGCTAAAATATTAACCTAGAGATATTATAAACACGTTCGTGTTTCACTAAACAACCATAATGACACAACCGAAGCCGAAGCCGGCATCCAGAAAGTCACAGATGCAAACGGGGAAACGTAATATTATTATGGATACTTATAGTATAAGATGTAGTTTGTGTATATTATTGTCCGATATAACGTCTATAAAACGTCAAATTTGCAGGTGAAATCGAAATTAAAAAAACTAAATAGAGTTGCGGATCTAGCAATGTGGACACGGAGTTGAGGAGATTTAATTACGATTGTGTAATTCTATCGTAATGTCGCGAGCCCAGGTTGCCAGCCCACGAGTACCGGGCTTCCTCCCAAATGTTATCCCTGTAGTGTTGAATATACATTAAAGTTGTTCCCTCGCCCCAGACGGGAGAACGGGGCGTTAGCCTGCACAAATAAACAAGCGCAAACACAATGCGAGTGTCGCGTGTTTTTGGTGGGGTTTTTTTTTTTTTTTCGCCACATGAAGGCGCAGTTCATAGGCCGGCAAAATATACATCTTATAATATGAAACGTGCGGTGCGAAGTTTATTCAACCGAGCCGGGCTCATTATCTTTACGGTGAACATAAAATCATCAAAAGTTGTGAAAGATTTATGACAATACACGCGGAGTTATTGCACGCTTCTTGAAATAATTCTAATTGACAATTCTTGTTCCTTGGTACTCAGCCAAATGAATTCAATAACACTAAACGGAAATACATATAATAAGTGATACGGGGGAATCTATTCAATACTAACAAAAAGAAATAAACATTTGTAAATTAAATATTTATACAATTCCATCGAAATGTTCTTTGGTACATTCGTGTTATTTACGCCCACGGCGAAGGTGAAGTTTAAGAACTCTCATAATATTGTGATATAAATTTAATAATATTTTTTTTTTTGATAGCATCGTTTTCTCCTCAAATACCAAGGTGATGCCAAATTTATTCAGGAAAAGACGTGAAATCATTGTATTTTTACGTTGATTTTATTTGTGTTCATCCGATATGGTCATGATTCGAAAAGGATGCCAATAAACTTCATGATATAAACGGATGGAAGTCCATAAATAGTCGTAAATTAGTATATTCACCTCTGCGCGAGTGAAAATGGTCGTCCGAATGGACAAAAATATAGATATTAAAAAATATTGTTTATTAATTTTCAAATATAATGCAGAATAGAAAAAAAAGTATGGACTTACTTACTCACTACACATTCATACATCTTCTCATACAAACTCGACGATTATTGAGGCTTCTAACAGGACCATCCTCCAGTATCTGGTTTGTCTGGGCGTGCCAAGTCTACCGCGGACGTCTTCTACTTCTGGTGCCATCAACACTTGCGTCACATATCTTTCTTACCATTCTCTCCTCATTCATCCGTTCCATATGACTAAACCACCTAAGTGATCCTTTCTTAATCTTTTATACTCACTATACTGAAATCAGCTTTACATTCTTTCCTTATTTCTTCATTCTTTACTCTGTTATAAATTAATGTGCCACATATACGCCTAAGTGATCTCATTTCCACCGCATTCAGTCTACTTTCGTTCTTCTTTTGTCAGCTCCAGGCCTCACTTTCATATATCAGTGTCGGAACCAGGACTCCATTGTGAACCGCTAGTCTTGCCTCAGTTGACCTTGCCTCAATTCCATTCAAAGCGCCGTTCACTTTATTCCCTGCAGTCACCCTCCTTTCGATATCTTTCTCTGTCTTTCCGTTTCTATCGAACATACTTCCCAAATACACGAAGTATGGACGATGATACGATATGCAAATAATTACGCAATGGAAGAGCACACATTTCTGATTGTGTAGAAAAGTGATAATAAATATAAATGGATCGATCAAATTATTTTAATTATAATTACCTAATTTTAATGAAAATATATGTTTATTGTGAAGTTGTAAATTCAGAACATGTTCTTAATACAAATTAAATGAATCAACTAAACAACTAACAGGATAGCAACCGAATGATCTTTAGATACATAGAATCTTTCTTGTAATCTTTCCAATTGATTCATTTAATTTGTATTATAATTAATTGACTATCACGAAAAGAAAAGCCGGCTTTAAGTTATTCTCACATATTTTTACGACCGTTGGCAATTTTTTTGTAAAATTTTCTGGTACATTACGCCGCTTGGAACTGACCTATTTGGCAAAAAAAAAACATACATAATATAATAAGCTCGTAAAATTCAATGCTGAAGAGAAATGGTAGTATTTTCATTACCACGGGAAGTGATTCATTGTTTTTACATTATAATGTATAAAAATATACAAATTATAATCTCTCGTGAAAACCGTTTAGAGATTAGGCGCTGATTTACGTGTTTCTCACTTTTATTATTTTTTCAGATTTTCGTGCAAGCTGTTGTTATAATTTATGTAAACGGTGCCGCAGAATTGTACTAAATGTGATCATTTGTTTATTACTATACTGGAAAGGCGCTGTATGCTACAATACAGTAAAATACTAGTGTAGCAGGCAGGGTACCGAAAAATATGTCTTACTTTGCTGCAATGTCATCTGATTATAACAATATAATAACACACTATGTACTGTTCTATGAATTAAAAATAAAAAAATATTACTATATCATTATTATTATTTAAAATAGCATTAAAAAAAACATTTTTTATAATATTATAGGAGCCGCTAAACATGTTTATAAATCCTTTTTTTTCTTTCACTTATCCAACAAACATTACACAACTAAAATATACTTGTTTAGCAGTGGCGTGCAGTAGGTATAGATTTAGGTGATGCTGTTACCAATGATATTATACAATCATATATAATAGATGTAATACAATATATGTACTCTCGTTTAACCAATGTCTTTAATAAATACAAAAAAAATCCGTCGTTTATACGACCCATATCATGTATTTATTAAATTTTTTTGAGTAATGTTAATAGTGTTTTTAAAGTTTAAGTTTTAACGTAAAATAATATTTTCTTACCTGTATAAAAAACGTATGGACGTTTTTAAGAACACTTTATATGACTGAACATGATTCATTTATTGTTTAAAATTACTTCACGTAATAACTTAAGGAAATGATTATTTTTATTAAAAGTTAACGTAGGAAATAGTTTGGCAATTGCTTTTTGTTTTTTCTTAAATATAAAACCAATCCATGCACCAAATTTAAAGAACAATCATGAAATCAACACGTTAAAAACAGTAAGATAGTCAAATTCGCGAATTAGTAAAAGAGGAAGTAGACACTTCAATGATTTGCACGCAGTTGTAACCCTTTCTAATGTTATTCTATTAATAAACAGAATAGGTAACGACTATATACAAAACGGATCAACCGAAAGGAATTTTAAATTCAGTAAATAGCCATTTATATGACTTGAGTAATTCACTAGCGTAAAGACAGAACTGAGTAACGAAAATAGTACGATGCGACGAATAAAAAAAGAGCGCCATGAGTACAGCGGTGAGTTTTTAGAACTAAGCAATTAAAGTCTCTACTGGTACACAGATGGCACTAATTGCAAAATAATATTGTCGTTAATGTTAAACCATTTTTTAAATTTATATTTGTTTCCCAGAATTTTTAGTTATGCACATCTTTTTCGCTTGTATGCACTGCACGCCCCTGTTGTTTAGATATTATGATAACACACACACAAAGAAGAGTAATAAACGTATCATCATATCATTTCGCCAATAGGGGTAGACAGAAAGGATGTAAAGCCACACTCTTCTGTCCTGACAATATTATTTCTTCGTTTACATTCATTCATCATCTCATATACGTTCGTCGATTGTTGAACCTAACAAGGTCGTCCTCCAATATCTGGTTGGGCAAGGTAACTTCTGTTCCCGTAGCCTTCATCTTCACTCATACAATCAGACGCACAAACTATCTCAATAAAAGCTACAAACACATCTTCATTCGCTCCCAATTTTATCATACATAGATATTCCACGCATACCTGTCAGTCCACTTTCATTCTTATTTTGCTTATTCCAAAAAAAGTAAATTTAAGTACTGAATAAAGATAAATAAAGTAAATGTAAATTTTTTTAAATACGCCCCAGGTTAAACCAGTTAAACCTTAATATAATAGCCTTCATTTTAAACACGAAAATTAATGTATATATAATGAAAAGATGGGTGTTCGTTAAAATACCTGAATGGAAATGAAATAAATGTTAACCGTTTTGAATAAAATTTAAAATTAATGTATAACGAAAATAAATAAATATTATAATAGTTGACGCACGTACTTTCTTAGTGACGTGGTAAGAATAGTTCAACGGGCTAATTGAAATCATTTGTATAGCATTTGAGAAATTAATTGAATACCTTGATCGATGTCAATTCCCGCGCGATTGTTAAAGAGCGACCGCTGAGCCGCAAAGTAAACGAAATATTTCAAATAAATGTAGAGAATTTTATTTCCTATTTGTCGTTATACCCCACCACCAGGCGGTCCCGGCAGAGAGGAACTTGATTTTCACATGACGGGCCTCCCTCCGCGGGCTCGTGTCTATATCGCTGTTCCCCCTCGAGCCCATTCACGCTTAAACCTTTCAGAACTGGCCGACACGTTTCCGTGGGTGGATGGATATAAATGAATATACGAATTTCCGACCGTCGTACTTACATATATATATAAACTCAAGCGTTAGTAGACACGCGACTAAAGAAATATATATTTTATTATTATTTATCGACTTTCGAAAAGCAATAAAACAACTAAAACCTGTCAATTTTTTTATTTATTAAATCTGTGTTCTTACCTCTCAGAAGACTAATAAACTTCACTGATAATAAATTAGAATGTATTATTTACAACGTGCTTGCATCTAATGAATAACTGTTTCTTCAAAAACTATAAATAAGCTAGATATTTTAATATTTTGAATACATTTTATATACAGGTATTTTGATTCAATTGGATATGAAACAAACATCTAATAAATTGTAAACAATTTGTTCACTAAATAAATTAATAAATAAACTAGACTAAATTATTTTTATTATATTTAATGGAAAATATGTAGAAGTATGGGGTAATTACAAGGCTTACGACCAGTCTTCGGCTAGCAGAAATGATCAATTTATATGAATACGTTCACTATTCTCACCCCATCAATCTTCACATTTATCAAATTTGTTGAAAGTTGTATATATGTTCATATAATAATATTTCTATATATTTGAGATATCTGATATTTATTTAATAACAGTGCCTTTGTAGGTAAAAATCCAGTAATTGTGTGTTCTTGGACATATTAAAATATTGCTAAAACTTGTTTACTAGCTGATATATATTTTTAATAATTATTTGTTTTTTTTATATCTGACTTATAAAATAGCATGCACGTGATAATAAAAATAATAAAATCAAAGTAATAAAAAATAAAAAATCTGTATAAATTGAATATGCATGTCTGTCTGTTCTTTGTACAATCAATCAATTGCATAGTTATTTTTTAAGACCCGTAAAACATACTCCCTCCCTACCCTTTCCTCACGATATAAATGTGCATTATGAAAAATGCTATCCGTTCTAAATTTCGCTCAGTTGCACTCTAGGACCCTGTGGTAAATATAATTCTCACTCGCTCACCTCCCTCGCACCTGTTTTTAGTTTATTAACGGATACAGACATAGAGTAACGAAATCATCGATTAAACAATTTAATAATTAACATTTTAACATATTTACAAAGGCAAGTGTAAATGTGATCAAAATGACTGACTCGTCATGTTAAATGTGTTTTTCACACACTCGGTTGTTGACACCCGACACAAAATTACCCAACGTCACAGCTAAAAATAGTACGGCCCAATTCATTCATGTACATATTCATGTTGCAAAAATAAATATATCAAACACAATGGCGGTCGAAATCCCACAGGAACCGACCGTTATTTTATAGTCTCGGTCCTGACATATTGCGCTGACCCAACTCCGGACACGTGTTCGATAAAATAACGTGCCAAAAAAAAAATTGCGGTATGGATTTATTAATACACGTTACGCGCCTAATATCCTGCCAATAAAAATTAACTGTCAACAAATTATTATTTTGGCAACTGCCGTAATGCATTGTGTAGGACCGGGTCAGCTAAAATGCCTATTTTAAAAATCATGTGTAAAGAGAAAACACGAAGCTTCTTTTTCAAATTGAAAGATAATACGAAAATAAGAGATACACACAAAGTATAACAGAATAGTAATAAGTTTCATAAAAAAGGTCTGTGTCGAAAGGTCGAAAGATATTTTTTGTTATGCAAAGTACATTTTTAATATTTTTTTTATGAACAATGTTAAAACGGTAGTTGTTTTCGGTCATATCATCCGGAGTAACCGACACATTCGTAACCTAAGTGATCGGTGGTGTAGTGGGGTCGGAACGTCGTTCCGGTACTTTTTTCCACGACCGGAACACGTTCCGGTAAGATTTCTTAAAAAAAACCGTTCCAGTACAATTGTTTGTGGAGTGATTTATGTGAAAGAAATTCTAGTGTATTCATTAATATATGTAAAAATATCTAACATTATTTTCATTTAGTAAGGGTATAGCGTTCCGGTACTTCTTTTTTTAGTACTACACCACTGATAGTGAAAGTGAAAGAAAGATGAAAAACATGGCCGAGAAAAACATTCATGAGCCAGTTGCTGGCGTGGAGCAGATGCAGAAGCTATCGAGATACGAAAGGCCTGGCGCAGAATATTATCGACGGAGAGAGCTATAGAGAGAGGAGAGAATATCCCTCAAGAGGAAGAAGCAGTGGTGTAGTGCTAAATAAAGAAGTATATTTATAAACAATTTTTAGACATTCTAATATATTACTTGTTATTTAACCAATAATAATTTAGGTTTTGTAAACGTTAAAACCATTGCGTATATCAAAAAAAAAAACTATCGATCTATAATATGTAAATTTAGGGATAGATGATTTATCTGAGTTGAGTTCACATATAAATAGAACAATACAATCAAATAGAAAAATATAACGCCGAGCAAAAATCGTCTGTCGCGAATGAGCAGCAGCAAACTGTAAATACGTAATACGTACATGTACATGTAAAAACGATAAGATTTTTTTTAAACTCAATACAAAGTTGTTTAATCAGATCGCCATGCGCAGTGCACAGGATGTGGAATAAGCTAACTAAACAAATAGCATTTGACGCACATTCGAGCTGAATCCTTTCAAGCCGAAGATAACCGCTCCTTCCAACCGCGCCTATCATTGTTGTCTACATCCGAGAAACGAGGATCAGAGGTCCGCTTGGTCTTTGAACTTCCGAGAAACTAAAAAGGTATTTTGATGAAAAAAAACTTCACAGTTAAACTTGAATGAAAGCTGTTATTCTATTTTTGGGCATTTAATGGAGACTTAACTTACAGAAGAAAAAAAATCATTACAAACACGTAACAATTTAGAAACTCGAACATACTAAAAACGCTATAATATACCTATGTAAGAATACATTTTTGTTACATAATACCTATCTTTTGACCCAATACATATGTCAATATTCAAAATATTTTAAAACTAAGCTATGCGCTTGTGGTTTAAATGCTGGACTGACTTGGTCGTCTCCTTTCAAACCGTAGGTCTCTAGGCGAGTGTCTTACTTAGGTACACTAAACAAGCGCATTTGTATTACTGACATAGCATCACGCCGTTTCGCCGCAGGATTAGACGGAGAGGATAGAACGCCGCACACTTTTGTCCTTGCAAACCACTCTTGTCTTGTCCACTTTTATACATCTCCCCGTGCACGCTCTTCGGTTGAAGAAGCTTTATAGAATACATGTTAATTTATAAAGCGCTGACCGATGTTCATACAAAGATCGCGAGTTCTATTCTATTAAAAAAATAATCATATAAATTGCCTCGGGCAGGTAGCAAGCTGTCGACCTAAATTCCTTCAGATATGTATTATTTTAAATACATTCATCACAAATTTATATTTAAAAAATCAAAGAGATATTCGAAGAAAATTTTTACCTTCTTTGCGTACCTTATTGAGAAAAAAAAATACGATAAAATCATCGAACCGGCTTATTAAACTCCACACAGAGTTATTTATCAAGAACAGGTTTTTAGATTGGTTTCGATATAACATACGATCGCGCATGGTAACGTGGTCATGTTACCGAAAAACATTCTAAAAAATATTTTGTTACAGCCAAAAGCAACCCTACAAAGCGACGCATTCAAACTTGCCGCCGTGATCGCTTTACATTTTCATTTCAGCAGTTGCACGAAATTTGGAAAGTTATAAACTTAATATCGCGGAAACCAGTTTAATAATTTTTCTAATTATCTGCAGATGGGCGACTTTTATATGCATGTCATTCTAGTAAAATTTCTTCTTCTTGTCCATTCAAATTAATAACGTAATACCACCTGTTTAGGTTTCTAGTCATTTGTCGTTAAATAAATTCAATGTTCACAAACGGAAGATTATTCCAACGGACCACACATGACGAGAAAGGGACGCGTAGAAGTAGAGCAAGGATTCCTCCGAGCAATTACGGGAAACAAGTTTTAGGCGCAGGAGTAAGTTATTTTTAGAGATAATTGTTTAGGGGAACCTTCTCGGGATAACATAATACATAATGGTAGTGGAACGTGGAATCTGATGATATTATCTGGGGGATAAGATGCTCAAAGACCTGCGACCAATAAGAATAAAGAGGAGAGCTAAGCATTGTTAACAAAAAAGAGAAAAAATACTTCACAAAAATCAATCAAATTATACAGCATGCGCGGTCGCTACATATATGCTTTGAATGTTCCGCATTCCTTGTGTTCTAGAGTCAAAAAGCTTTGGACATTTTGTTTCTAATCAAAAACAGCACTGCTGCAAATAAATTCGTCCTATATAGATCAGTCATCATAACACACACTACGACACGGCGCGCGCACGGAGCGAGTCGAAATACATATAGATACATTCTCAACTTACGAAACGCGTAAACACAGATACCAGCAACAGTGGATTCTATCATTCGTTCCATATCCACAAAGTTTGAAAGTATTCGACATTCAGTTCCACCAGTCAAGATCTTCGAATACTGTACACGCATTCGTTAACAGTATCCAACGTACAAAAAAACGACTTCAATGATTATGGGTATAAATGCACCAAATAGAATACATATTACGAAGCGAGCGGATCGTTTTGAGGAATTTGTTATTATTAAAACATTGAATATCCTTCGATTGTATGTTATATTAGTACATTTGATAGTATGTAAGTATAAATTTGTTATCCAGCCATCCCTTCTACAAAAAGTCGCCGACCGCCACCGCTATACAGTATACGGTTAAACGCTAATAAATTTAATAAAATATAAATTATACGCTTCCACTATACAATTGTCGGGCGAAAATAAAATTGAACATGTAGACGACAAAACTGCGCAGGCCGACGGAATGTATCGATACATTAAAATATCATCAGTATTTGCGCATTCGAGTGACTAATCAGAAACACCGTTCCTCCGTTTAAACTTGACATCGTTGACCGGGGAAGGTGCATTATCTAACTGTGCTACAGCGACATTATTTTTGACGACAAATTTTCGAACCTATATGTAACACTTTTTTAAAATAATACATCTATCGTTTCATTATTTGGATAATGCACCTTCCCCGGTTTGGAAATAGATCCAGGTTCGAATCCCGGTGGCGTAACAACAATACTTTTCGATAAAATTGATTTTATATGTATACCTTTCTAATTAATACATTTAATGTATTAATTACTATGTTCTGAATAATTACAACTTCACGATAAGAATGTGTTCTACTAATAATAAAAAATATATATTTATTGTTAATATAATTTTCAATTGAACAAACGTAAACATTACCATCTGTCATCTCAATATTTGACAGTGCGATTATAGATAAGAAAAGTGCGACGCGCACGCGAAATGATAGATGGTTAATATACTTATCAGTCGTAAAAATCATACGATTTCGCTAATGTATATTCTTTCTTACTCGTAGTAAAGACAATGTACACTTCATTTCAAATTGAATATATATTTACGTACTGTTATTGAATATATAAAAGAGAAAATATTTAAGTACTCTTAACCTAGAAATATATAGCCAAAGTAACGAACAAGTCGAATATTTTCTTACTGGGAATGACACTAACATGTGCGGATCCAAATATCCAAATAAAACATGAGGAAGCACAATATTATTATGGTTATTAAAAAGGTTTATTATTAATTAATTTCATTACTCCGGGATTATATATTATTGTATATCTACAACATATTAGTGTAGTTTAATAAATAAATACGCCAACTTTAACATTGAGCAGAACGAAACAAATGGAATCACCACATGCTTCCTATTTCAATTTTAATGACGCCAGAAATATTATCCTGCGTCCGGTCCTGTCGCCGAACCCTTGGCAGAGGTCAGCGGCGCCACGCCACAGACCGGACAGATAAATGTACGTAATTAGTAATAAATAATGCACTTTTTTGATACTATAATCGCGAGTGCACGCGGACCGCACTTGACTCACGCAGTTGACGTCTCGAGTGGACGGAAGGTGGTGTTACCGTGCCAACATACACAAAAATATTAATGAATAATTAGTAAGTTTTCGACAAAAATAAAATCGCAATATATATTTTAAACAATTGTAATATTATCTGTCCATGAAGACCGCCTGACTATATCATTGCGTCTGCTCTTCGAGTTATAAAACTGTTTTTAATCTTTCCATAGTACCTACTGCAGATAAAAATTAATGATTACTATTATTAGACTTAACTTAACTTCTTCTTCATTTAAATAGGCAATCCACCCTTCAAGAGTGATTTGTGCCATTAATCAAGTTAAAACTTTATTTTATAGAAAAAAGTACAATAATATTATAGAATAAGAAATATTACCATTGTCGTTAAAAAATTCGCTATTATATAAATTAAATGTGGCGAGTTAAGGGAAAGAAGATGACACAAGTTAACCGGGAGTTGAAAATTACCATTGACGAGATTATTGTAAAAAAAAAACCTGTGATCCGTAATGAACAGGCAAAAAAGATATGGTAAAGGGTTTCCTCTTCGGCACCACACTCACACATTAGGGAATCTATTAAGTTCAATTTGAATAAATGTGGGGCTACCCAATTCTCATTTGATATTGTTCTTTTGGAGACTTTCTTTTGGGAGAACCAGAGGGTGCGGAGAATAGATCTTTGAATTATTTTAAGCCGATTGTGCAGTCCAGATAGAATTCGTACATACATCGGGATATGGAATTGATGGGGGAAAACTCCGGAAAGAGTGGCCTCCTTGGCCAGTTTTTTCAGTACATTAGTTTCCATGAATTCCCTTATGTGCAGGAATCCAAACGAATGACACCTGTTTATTGTTGCTGTCCAAATTAAATAGACATCTTCTGATGCAACAGATTATCTCATTGTCTAGCCAAACTTTCATATTAGCAGAGAGGGATTCAAGAGCTGATTGCGAGTCGGAGAATATAGCACCCCTATCGCCGTTCCGGAGTGCGCAAAAGTCCTAAGCATCTTTAATTGAGCGGCAAGTTCATAATAATAAAAAATTTAGAGGATATAAAATGATATTCCAGACTAATTAAATTAAATGGCAGGCATTTCAAAAGTTTTTCACGAAAATGCACTATGCATAATATTAGTATTACCGTGCGGCTGACCGCAACAGCATTTCTAATGAATAATTTAAAATGTTCCACAGATGCAGCAATTCCGGTACAGTTGATGATTTTTCTTTTATGCCTGAGCGCGTAGGTAGGTACCGAACTCCGACGCGAACTGATCGAAAACATCATAATTGACGATAGTGTATCGACTTGAGAATATTGATTATAATATAATATGCATTGAAAGTCACATATCTAAGGTCACAGCTAAGTAGTGCATACAATAAATGTCAAGGTACGACTGTATTCATTTTCGTTTAACCTCCGGCGTCAAGTCAATGAAATATTTTTAAAATATGATAAATCGACATATTGGCTTGACAACCGCTGCATGCCATCAAGTGGGTATTGAAAAAATGCAAACGAAACAATGCCACCACCGCCATGTCATATTTTGACATTATGAACATTATGAACTGTAGGCGTAGGGTAATTAAAATAAATTCTAAGTAATCATGTCTTTCAAAATCTAATATTAAATGTAAGATCTGATTATATATAACAAATGATGCCTGTTAAAGGTGACTTTAATTAAATTTCAATCTCGAATAGTGGTTCAGATCAAAAATTACATAAATAATCGATTTTTTCGTAGGAATTGTGAAAAGATTTTTTTCACGTGTCTACATTTTTTATACAAAATAATCATAAATTTCAATTCAATAATTTTAATTTGTTTTATTTAATATTTTAGATAACCTAATAAATAATAACATTTCTGATAATTATAAAATATAGGTAAATAAAGCTAGATGAAATATAGAAATATATAATAATATCCAGATCAATAGATTTGTTAAGATTCAATAAATAAAACTCAATACGAAAGTTACAATATAAGCAGCATCTTGTATATAATTTTCTGGGCTATTCCGCCGCACGTCTCCAACATGTCTAGCCGACGTATCGGATCCCATTGCAAGTTCTAATATCAGGTATGATGTCGCTGGTTATAATGCAAATATGTTAAATTTTAAAAACCCATAAAAGTATGTTAACATAGTCGAACTCGGTTATAATGAGGAAATACTTATTATTATTTTGATTCAGGCCTCTTTCATACAACAATTCACTGTTATAGTGAGCTCGCTTCACTGATATAACGTAAAATAATATTGTTAACAAGTGAACAAAATACACTACACGGTCTAAAAACCCTAATTCTTGAACAGTCATAAAATCGAAAGCAGCGTCTGCCGACGATGTTTCTTATTGTTTACGATTCCTTTCAGGTTTGTGAATTCTTAGAAAAAAACAATAGGTGTTTATTTTGTGTGCGAAGTAAGTTTTAAACATTAAAACAGAAGAGTATTTTGAATTTTGTTAAGAAATAATGTAATTGAATGTATTAATTTACTTTAAAATGTTTTTGTTCATACTTTATTATTATTGGATATTAAATATTTTTTGTAATAACGAGAAACGGTTATTTATAATAAGCAAATTTATCTGCTCTGTTATAACCGAGTTCGACTGTATTTAATATGTATTATATAAAAGTCGACCATTCAATTCGTACCGTTACAAATCACGGGTGACAAATTGAACGCAAAAAATATCCAGCAGCCCGGCTGTGGTGGATCGATGCGGTCAACGAGAAGCACGCGCTGGCGGCGTTAATATATGCTATTGTTCCAGTCGCCGGCTCGCGGGGGGGACGCAGAGCGCAATTGGTATTCGGTACAGGGGCTCTGGCTCTGTACCGGGTGGCTACTGTGCCGGGTGCCGGATACCTACCTTGTCTGTGATCGATGCGTCTGCCGCGGACGCCGCTGAAACGGTACTCGGATGACGGCCGGCTAAAACCAGTGCGATGCGTATGTCCGGCGGTGCCGACACCACTCGAGCAGCTTTTTTCTTATTCATTTAAGATATCATTTTCGGGATAATACCTACGTCCTAAAGATTTCACAAATTTTGTGGATTTAATGAACAAATAAATTAAATAAATGTGTTGAAATGTAATTATAACATTTTTCACAATAATAAAAAGAACATTATTTTTATAATATAACCCTACTGTGATACGTGATAAAAAAAATCATAAACACATATATTGCAAATACTAATTAAATGTATTGATTAGAAAGATATAATTACAAAATCGATTTTATCGAAAAATATTGTTGTTGCTACCGGGATTCGAACCTGGATCTCTTTCCAATCCGGGAAAGATGCATTAACCAACTATGCTACAGCAGACAGTACTTTTGACGACAAATTTTCGAACCCATATGTTACAATTTTCAAATTAATACATCTATCGTTCCATTATTTGAAAGCCATCTACTTTGTTTTTACGGAATCTCAAATACTTTTGAGTAAACCAATAATAGCAGACGCCAGAATTAACAATTCATTTTTATTAAATTTTTGGACACATTGATAAACATATATTTCAAGTAGATAAAAAGCATTCTAATTTTTATTTCTGTATTCTGTCTGACTAACTAACTAACTTACCATCCCGCGGGGGTAGGCAGAAAGGATAGAGCGCCACACTCTTCTGTCCTAACACACAATTCTCGCCTCATACACATTCATAAAAGCTCGCCGATTATTGAGACATCTAACAGGACCATCCTCCAGTATCTGGTTTATCTGGTCGTGCCGAGTCTTCCGCAAACGTCTTCTGGTGCCATCAACACTTGCATTCTTACCATTATCTACTCATTCATCCGTTCCACATGACCAAACCACCTAAGTGATACTTTCTTAATCTTACTCACTATATTAAGATCAGTTTTACATTATTTCTGCATTCTTTACTCTGTCATAAATAGATCTACCACATATACGTGTGTAAAAAATATCAGTGGTATTTCGAATATATTAATTTAAAATATGGAAATAGTTTGTTGAGACGTTGGATACAATTGTTGATATAATAACTGCATAATTTCGAAGTAAATTCCATTTAGCAGTCGTCATTTGAAATTTAAACCACAAAGAGACATGTCTTCCATGTAAAAAAAAAAAAATGGTTACTGTGAAATTATTTTGCAATTAATTTTCACAGTTACTAGATAAGCAATCTAATAAAGCAGCTGTTCGGCGTAAAACGATTGTAACATAAAAATATTAAAAATACACCGATACACGGCTAATTATCTGCATTACGTGTGTGGCGCGTCACGCCCGCCAATTAAGAAATTAAAATATAATTGGCAATCTCCACCGAGTGTCGTACCGCCGCGAAACATGCGATAGAAATTATTATCGCAAAGACCTTGGATCGCGGAGTTAGCCGAGTGCGCCACTCGGCTCAATTGAAAACTACCTGACTTGAGCGTATAGCGGTAGATTGATATGGACGTAATATTTGGAATGGAACGGCTAAACGGGCAGACAATTGACCGACATAATTAGCGCTTACGACACGGAGTCTAAACAATGAACGGTCCGAGGCGTACTGCGAATCGATGAAGGGGTGAGAGCACGACGCTATTTCGATGTCAAACAGTACGCGTTCGGTGTGTGACTTATTACATTTTCGTGAAACGAAACACCTGGCGTAAGCGACATTTCGGCAACCGAGCGACGCACGCCGAGAGCGCGATATCGTTGAACAGGTAATCGAGAACACATCTGCTGATCTGTCTGACGGATTTTGTTGGAGCATTCGCACCGTGTTAGCCACGGTAATGAAGTTAATAATACACTGTTAGTGCAATAATATAATACAATATATAAGGGCGTTTCAGACCACTTGTGCATTATTTTATTTTAATTTTAAAAAGATAAGATTGTCAACCAGATCGATAATGAACCAAATAGATAGTACCTCCAAAAAAGCATATTTAAAGTATAATGTAAAGATAGAAATGTTACAATTGATAATAAAGAAATAAAAACATATTAATACAATGATATGTTACAGATTAAACTTTTGTAATTTAATAATAAAGAAACACAGTTAAAATATGATATTTATAAGGAGAACACATTATTATTGTAAAGTTGCAGTATTTTCAGAACATAGAACGTCTCCTAGCGTATATTACTCAAGGTACTGTAAAGATGATTTTTTTTAAATAGAATAATAGATCTATCAATTTGAAAGAGCTGCAGCATATAAGTTCGAAAATTTGTCGTCAACTTAACGGTCGGCGTTGCGTAACTGGTAACGCATTTCCCCCTATAGCAAGAAATCCAGGTTCCAATACATGTAGCCACTAAAATATTTTTTTCAATAAATTGATTTTTTCTGTACATATATCTTTCTAATTAATTAATACTTAATTTGTACTAAAATATGATACGTTAACATTTGACAACTGAGGAGAATTAACAACATGTTTTAAAACAATCGTACAGGTACAAAGTTCATGGCTTTTAAGTGTAACGATGTCAAATATTAAAAGACCTCCAGTATCAATAATTTAATTACATAATACTAATTAAATGTATTAATTATAAAGATATACATATAAAATCCATTTTATCGAAAAATATTGTTGTTGCGCCACCGGGATTCGAACCTGGATCTCTTTTCCAATCCGGGGAAGGTGTATTACCAACTATGCTACAGCGACAGTATTTTTGACGACAAACTTTCGAATCTATACAACAATATTTTTCGATAAAATTGATTTTGTATGTATGTATGTATATCTTTGTAATTAATACATTTAATTAGTATTTATAATATCACAGACCGTCTGTTCTGAATAATTACAACTTCACAATAAGAATGTGTTCTCCTTAATAATTTAATTACACATTAAAACCACATTAACTATAGAATATACAAGCGAGGAGATGATGGTCAAGAAAATATATAAGGAGAGTGTTGAAGCTAACAGGAATAGAGGGACCTGTCGTAATTAGATAAACCAGACATTGGATAACAACCCTGCTAAAAGCATTAACAACCGAAGACCACGCATAAGATGTAAGAAAGCGGACAAGGCAAGGGTGGTGCTTGATCTTTATAACTTATTTATGGATCACGACATACGTAGGTCGGTGGTTCTTGTCTATTACCTATCCTCTACCCCCCTTCCCTTATAACTAGAACACGATCTTTTCTATGGTATGTTCTCAATAGTTTTGGTCATTTGAAGTTGCACCTTCGAATTGAAAGTAGCGTTTACCATTTTGGGTGCGTCGACTGCCGTCAAATTCGTCCTACCGTGTGGGAGCGAATTGTTGGCTTAAAATATCGTCCTGCTGTATGGGTCTCACATTGTACTGTGTGTATGTGTATCGGTTTCTCGCTACCGTGCGAACCAATTAGTTATGTACATGTGCACGGTGCTTATTTGATATTTCGCGCTACCCCCACGGTATATATCTAAGTTTACTTCGTGCTGAACAACATTTTACGTATCCTGGAGCTAGAAGATCTGTGAATCCAATGGAAGAAGTTTCACAGGTGGGTCGTGTTTTCTGGTTCTGGGTGGTCCTTCAGACGCTCCCTTGTCCTCTATTTCTGTCCCTTTTCCGAATTCCTTCTACTCTTCCTGCATCCAATATTTCACCACCCCTCGTGCAGACAGGTGGTATGCTAGGACAGAAGAGTGCGGCTACCTATCCTCTATGTATATCCCTGCGGAAACGGCGTAATGGTTAAGTTAGATAGTTATTTGATTGTAACTCGTAGCAGAAAAAAACTGTATTATAAAAAAAGCACCAGCCTACATGAACGGTAAAAACTTTAAGAACATGGTAGAAAGACGAATATTTAGCGCTTCACAAACCCTCACCGAACGTTTTATCAAGATACAATTTAGTTTGAAAGATGAATCAAAACAAATTAGCAGCGCAAAAAATAAAAGGAAAATTAAATTACTTACTGATCGATTTGATTATTTGAACCTACGTTATTTTATTGCGAATTACAATAATTAATCTAACTGTAAACATTATCCGTTTGTAATTAAGTTCAATTAACAATTCTGCAATTGTCAGCAGATAAAATAATGACTATCTGAAAGCGTGCCGAAATATCGTTAATATGCAATGCCTTGAAAATCCCAAATGGCTGGAACATCCACGGTGAAAACGCGTCTAACGTGTTTAAATTAATGAACCAATATAAACGTCCACTTAGCAGGAGCGAGGAATTGATTTATCTCTCCATCGCCGTACAATTATTACGAGGGAAAACTTTACTCATAGGAAAAGTAATCAATCGGATGTGCGGTTACCGATGAAAATTAAACGTGAAACAAACTAATTACGTTCGGTATATTTTATAGTTTTTTTAACACACTAGTTGACAGAAACCACGACACGCCAACGAAAAAGTACATCCTATTTCATCTTGTTTTATTTTAAATTTATAATACACGCGGACGGAACAAAAATAAAATAAAACATTTGGATGTGGATACAAACCGACTAATCACACTCTAAATTCCACAAGATTAATAAAAAAAAATATGTATATCCGGCATGCTGTTTCGGTATCATTATAAATTTATAATGTTTAAAAATAATATAATATCATAATTTAACGTCATGTTAATCACTGAGAACTAATATACGCGACAGTACGTCATGTGCCTGTCCAAATTAAGGTATTTCGGACCGGAGACGCTAAACATTCCCGAAATAAACACCCCACAAAGTTGTAAATCTTTTATGGCAAGGCGGCTTTTGAATTATTACCCCCGTAAGAAAAGTTTTGTAAACTTTTTCGTTTTAATTACGGCTTTAGGCCTTAAGTACACCGAGCACTGACAGGAGAGCCGTTTTATAATATCACCATCCAGGGACGTGTGCGCCGTCCGCTTGTTGTTTCACACTTAAAACACGCGTAATAAAACGGAACGTAATGTGAATGTTGTATACACCAGTAATAGATAAATAATGATTCAAGTTCTAATAAAGCTAAACGATCGCTGTTAAGTTCGTGGAATTTTACCAATAGCAAGCAAGACAACTATCGATCGTTTCTGAGCCAAGAATAGAAACAAAATATATACATACATTTTTTTATTTATTTGAAAGACAGAATAAAACAAAATATCATTGATCTTTTATTGTGTTTGAAAGATAATCGAGGAAGTATCTGAAAAAGTTTTTCTGTCTGTCATAAAATACATCCATTATTGGTAGATCATATCGACAGACGTGATTGTGACGATTGATTATCAATAAAAAAGTTTAAAAAAAATAGTAAGCATACCAATATAATAATATACTAGTAATAACAATTTTTGTTTTTTGTTTTTATTCTTGAGTAAAAATTTTGCGGCACAATTTTGAAGGTATTAATTAATAGGTACATTGTACTGAAAGCAAACATGGTTTCTTTTTCGATTTTTGCAAAATTGCTTTGTGGCCTCATTTTATATTAATAATTAGACAAAATACTTTGTTTAAACCACTATTTATTGATTATTCTACATGTTTCGATACCTACGGTATCCTCTTTAGGAAACAATGTGTGTATACTGAAATTAAAACTACAAGCATAGATAAAAACAATAATGGTTTCACCTTTTAATATTTTCGATATAATAACTCACGTTTTTTTCTTTTTTTTGTTCGTATTGGTTAGTTACGTGGCTTTATTATTTTTTATATCCATCCAACTTGTTTCTATTCCTTTTCTACTTCTTTTTTCGTTTGTTCTAATGTAAAATATATTTACATATACTGAAATACAACATTACGTAATAGGTTAATATTTTTTCGAATTAATAATACATTTCCATAATGCCTATATTATTAATACACACATTAAAATTTGTGCATTTGGGAAGTACGAAACTGAAAGGCTGAGATTGATATCAAAAAGAGAGTGATGCTGATGTTAGTATAGTGAGTAAAATTAAAAAAAGGATCACATAGATGGTTTGGTCATATGGAACGGATGAATGAGGAGAGAATGGTAAGAAAGATATATGACGCAAGTGTTGATGGCACCAGAAATAGAGGACGTCCGCGGAAGACTTGGCACAACCAGATAAACCAGATGATGAAGGATGGTTCTGTTAGAAGCCTCAACAATCGGTGAGCTTGTATGAGAAGATGTATGAATGTGTATGAGACGAAAATTGTGTGTCAGGAATGAGTGTGGCGTTCTATCCTCTCTGCCTACCCCCGCGGGGAAACGGCGTGATGGTAAGTTAGTTAGTTAGTTAACACATAAAAATATTTCAATTGACGAAAAACATCAAATAATTATGAATGAATGTGATGAAATTTGTAAGTTTAATATCACAAATATAATTGTAAGTCCTATTGTTTTCATTACATGTAATACTATATAATAAAAATTAGTTGTCGCACTTTATGCAGGTAAGGAAGCAGTTCAACACGAAAACAAATCGGAAATTTATTATCCAAGACCGAAGCAAATAGTTTTGGCACAGTCGCTATTGTCACTTAGTGGGATAGTTCGCAAAGTGAAAGGGAATACCGAGTAATGTTAATGTTGACAGTGTACGGCATGTTGCGGAACGAAAGTAGACAGTGGAATGTTCAGGTCAAGACCTTCACTAATAGGCAGTGAGTGACGTTACAGGGCATGGACTACAACCACTGCCTACCAGCGGCCCGCTGACATCTTGGTGAATTCTATATTAATTGCGCTTCGTATCGGGTGTATCCATTGTTAGTGCCATTGCCAGTAATCCATTTTCTTTAGAAATTCGCTAGATGACTGTACAGATTAGAAAATAAATATATTAATTTACAATCAATCCGCATTGTGCAATACATGTCACAGATTAAGATCTCCAGTAAGTGTCGCTGTTCAAAGCAGACACATAAATTACGTCGCGTTGGATTAATACGTCGTTGGCTGTGGTGGAATATTTGTCAAAAACTGCTTGGATATGATTACTCAATCAATTTAGCATTGCAGTTTGAAACGGTTTTACACAAAAATATTAAAATATTTTTTTTTTACTAGCCCATATTATTTAATTTCTTTCAAGTTCACTATATCCTTCAGGTTAATAACATTCTGGCGATAACCATATCAATTTAAGATAGCTCTAGGTGTATATATAGCATGTATCATTTTACTGATATTTAGTTTTTTCTTACTGGAAATAAAGACATGGTGCATTGCAAGTAATACAATATGGGAAACCCCGACCGCGTAGCGGCCACTATCGACCGGAAAGTGGCTGCAATAATCGCCCGCAAGGTCAACAAATACGAGACAATATACTATTCAACTATCTAGAATATTAAAAATGTAACAACACGTGTTTTACAGATTTTAAAGTAAGAAAAGCAACAAATGAACGCGTGAGCATTTGTCAAAATACACATTAATATATTCGTTATTTGTCCGGAAGCTTAAACAGCCGAGGTATATTGTTTACGTCAATTATGAAATAATTGTAACAGCATACAAAATACCTCAATTTATCGTAACAAGACAATTAAAATGAAATGAACAAGAGAAGAACCGGTTTCCCTGGTTGGTAATAATTCAATGTGGACATACAATAGAATGTATCGGAGGCGGAAGGTATTTCAACATTTATATAAACGCAGAACACACTTTACAACATATAAATTAAAATGACGGCAATAAATCACGATGAAAATGGAATAGCGGAAAAATGATGCCAAGATCAACAGTTGATCAAAGGCGTGTCAAAGAAATGAGACAGGTGAGCTGTACGGGTGATGTGTTTTCGACATTACTAATGGAACGGGGAACATTGGCTTTCCAATTATTTGGACAGATTGTGACAACCAATTATTTGGCCCGCGATGTTCCCGCGTCGTGTCAATCTATTGATCACAAGAAAGTGAAAAAGAGTCATTCCAATAAAAATACAAACTCGTCTAAAGCTTTTAGAGGAATTATTAGAATTATTAGGAGAGAACACATTCTTATTGTGAAATTGTAATTATTCAGAAATTCAGAAATCAATTTTATCGAAAAATATTATTTTCACAATAAGAATGCGTTCTCCTAATAATATATACGTTGTATCAATGTGTCCAAAATTTAATAAAAATGAATTGCTAATTCAGGCGTCCGCTATCGGATTACTCAAAGGTATTTGAGATTCCGTAAAAACAAAGTAGATGGCCCTTTCAAATAATGGAACGATAAATGTATTAATTTGAAAAAGGTAACATATAGCTTCGAAAATTTGTCGTCAAAAATAATGTCGCCATCCAGGTGGCGCAACAACAATATTTTTCGAAAAAATTGATTTTATATGTATATCTTTCTAATTAATACATTTAATTAATATTTGAATTATTAGAAAATCATATTTATGATTCATACTTTGTAAGGTGAAATTCATTGCATGTGTTGGGTTTTGATATATGAACTCAGTACCTACCCGCAAGAAATTTAAATGAGTTTACAATATCTACATTTAATGAATCGACAATATCTGTATTTAATGAGTTTTACATCTCAGACAAAAAAAACATTCGTTTACTTTGAAAGTAATATAAATGGAGAGTGTTTACGCGCCTAGTTACTTCGATTGGCACCACTGGGTTTTCTGGTTTATAATAAGATGCATGTGTGTATTGCCGCCCTTTTTTTCGGAAACCTAAGAAGACGGTAACCGACAGGCGTCTTATTACATCTCGTGCTTCGACCAGTCCAGCGGTCCTTATAAACCACCAGTGCGCGCTTCGGCCGATCGAAATCTAAAGAAGACAACCCAGCTAAAAGAACAACAAGTGCAGTCATAAGTGTGCTTATTGTTAATCGGAATCCTAGGAACCAGCTATCGAAGGCATTTACATAAACAGAGAGAATTCTATAAAACGGTTACAAGTTAGGTAAAATAAATCCACCTCGGAATTTTAAATATTTTTTTCCGAGAAATATTTACAAACACGGCGGCCACACAGTATATTTGTAAGAACACGTATCTTTGAAAACATTAACATTGCTCTCGCTACGGTGCTTGTTCATAGAAAAAATGTGGAAACAATGATTTTTATTATCAATACGAAAGAGATACTAACGCGGCTGCGTTAAGGTGGATCATTAAAAACATCAACACGTACTAGAAGCGTCATCAAACAAAGTGAAAAAATATAATAACTGTAATGACATGTGGAGACTGTTATAAACGTTTCCGCGCGGGGGCCACTTGACTCTCGGGACTTGACTGAGAAACTTGAAGATGTTGAAAGATTAAAAAGGGTGGATACCTACCTACCTACCTATGTACTTGGAATATTTTGAATACAGTGGGTAAATTAATTAATTAATACAAGAAGCGACTCCGAAGCTCTAAAAGAGACTAAACTGCTCGAACGTTTGTACAACTAAGACCTAAATAATCCCAGTAAGAATATTGAATTATTATATATTATAATATGAAAACGTTTTCAAGACAGCTGTGAATCATTTTCCTTCAGTGCCAGACTTTAATTTTACATCATCAACCGAGTCAGTTTATCGTCCATATTCTGTATTGTTTAGGTGAAATTTTAGGAAGAAATTTCGTCATATATAACGAAGTATATAAATAATTAATAAAATTTCGATTTTCTCGTTCCAAATATTAACTGAAAAAAGTAATAATAAATTATTATGTAAACGATTATATTATTATGTGAATTACATGAATATGATCATCTGCATTTATTTATTAATTTACGCCTCCCCTATGGGCTTTTACAATATTGGTTAGGTATAAAAAAAAACATAAGCAGCTACACAAATAGCATGGAATATATATATATAAAAATATAAATTGAAAAATATGCAAAACAAAGTATAAAAATTAAGATTCAAGACAGAAAAACATTAAAAATGTAGGTATAACACAGAATGGCCGAGTATCAAAATCAATTGTATCTTTGACTCAAAACGGCATCAAAGATATCACTCTTATATTTAAACATTGAACATCGGAATATATCTACAAGACCAAAATCGTTCCCAAGCCGGTGAAGTATTTGAATCTCTGGATGGAAGTCTGTGAATGATTGTAGATATAAAAATAATTTTATTTCTCCTGTCAATTGCACAGTAAGACCATCTTCAAAAAGGCGACGGAGTTGTGTGAAGGAATGTCATGAAGTCGTCGAGTATTCAATCTGATAAAATGTGTTCACACGTGACTAGATTTTTTTATAACGTATATGTGTGAGTAATACAAATATGCTAGATGATGCACACACTAATCAATTTTATTAAAATGAATTTAGTGCGGTTTTTTAAGCCATTGTTGTACAGGAAAAAAAGCTTGTAAACTAATGTTTTAATAACGATAAAGAACACCTGTGCGAAATGACAATGTACTAAAGTTAAAAATTCAGAATGCAGTTTCGTACAACTCTTGAAATACCACACGTTCATGGTGCAATTCTGAATCATGTCTAGTTCGCAGAGTTCATGCATATTTAATGAACAAAGATCTGATGCTATATAAACAAAGCCCCTGTATATTCCTTAACCTCCCCCCCCCCCACCTGTTTAGCATTTAAATGGAATTGCAAAATCATCGCTGTCGGCTGAAATAATATTCCATTGGATATCAAAATAGGCAAAGGGCTAAATATTCAAATTCATTACGTGAACATTTAATGACTTGCGAGCATTTTGAAAAATAGTTTTAATTATTATTAAAAACGCCGTCAATATGAAATAATTCATTTAAGAATTACAAACACGAATAATTTCAGATGATAAAATAAAAAATAGTTTAATGTACTCCTAGATTTAAGAATGACAATGTTATTTTTCACATATGAACATTGTTGATAGGTAACAAGTACGTATCTATGTATATATATTGCCGATGTATGAAATATAACATTACCTAAATAGAAAAAAAAAATTCTAACATATTTGTTTATAACTGGCAGATGTAACTAATTTGAGAAATTTTGCAAGGCATTTTAATATTTTAATATAACGTAAGGCAAATTCATTTATAAATATTTATTTATGTTACTTTATATAATCAAAGACGATTGTTGTTTTTCTCTTTTATTTTTAAAAATTTACACACGAGTTCCTAACTACTTATATGTATAGTTTTGTTTTTATATATGCTTGCATTTTTAATTTTAGTATACATTGTATTCTGAAGGGATCATTGGTCTTGTAACACGTTGATTTATACTTTTGAAATTAGCAATATTATCTTTGTGGTTAAAATTCATATTTTTATTTATTATCTTTGTTTTATTAACCACTAAATTGAGTTTAAATACATCTACCGGTTTCGAAAAATACCATATTCTTCTTCAGGATCTCATAACTAACTAAAACATATATTATTGTTTCTTTGCCAGAACCTATTTTTTTTTTTTTGTTTAGTACCTAACTCAAATCATTACATAATACAAATTTATTCGAATAATTTTTAGGAAAAATTTTTAGAATGTGACTCGTAGTTAAATTTAGTCGGTTGTTTATAATTTTTTGATTAGTTTTACACGCTTTATTTATCTCCTACGATTACAAATTATTTCATTTGTGACCAACACCGTTTATATGCAAAATTGACAATCCCAATATTTTATCAAAACCAATCTTTAAATATCTATATATTTTGTATCTATCTTTAAATAGTGATAGATACAAACAAAATGTTTTCTTATTATCAATATAATAGGTTGCCGCAAAGTAGTTAGGCAATTATTAAAAAATACATTTATTTGAAGGAAACGCAGCCAACGTAAAAGGGATGTACCTATAAATGATGTTCCCTAACTTGAATTATAATCAAAACATAAATACACGAGTATGTATTTACAGATGCTTTCAGGATGTCGTAGGTTTGGATGTATGGCGGGCGGGTCGCCATCGCGATGAATCTATCCTGCGCGGTAGGTAAATACCACTCTCATCGTGACACCGCCATTCAACCTTTTCGAGTACTTAGTCCCGAATAATATGTACACAACAAAATCAAATCAGGGATGTCCAAACTTTAGGAGAATCCAACTTTAATTCAATTGCCGGAATAATATGTTACACAATTCGGGAAAACATGTGGGTGGAGAATCTCATCTCGAGGGATCCGTCATTGTGCTAGCAACATAATACCAAACATACAAGTTCGTACATAAATTATGTGTGTTGAAGCTGTGTCAAGATGGAAGAGAGTTTTCAAAATAAACATGAATATTTTTTTAATGGATGTCATTATCGATATTAAACTTACAAATTTCATCAGATCCATTCATAATGATTTGATGTTTTTCATCAATTGAAATATTTTTATATGTTAACTAACTAACTAACTAACTAACTTACCGTCACGCCGTTTCCCCGCGGGGGTAGGCAGAGAGGAAAGAGCGTCACACTCTTCAGTCCTGACACACAATTCTCGCCTCATCCGTATTTATACATATTCTAATACAAGCTCGATATCATAATATTGTATATAAACCATCAAAAGCACGATAAAGAAGGATCTGCACGAGGTCTATACATTTAACAGCTGATTTAAGATTTTTTTCTCTTTTTCCTTTTGGGCACACACATTTAATTTAAAATTAATTCACAACACAACCAAGTATAACCACACATATAAGTGACGGGCATTTGCTACGGTAGGCTCAAAAGCGTGGAACACGGAAAATCAAATAATGTATATAATATTCTAAACCGTACATTCCAGAATAATTTCTGTCGCCGTGCGGTCAGTCACGCAGTCGGATTTTGGCCATGGAAAGTCAGCACGCGTGCTGTGTTAGCACTGGAACGGTACATTACATACATGTCCCATTGGGTATTTGTTTGCGTTAGTTGGTTAAGTTAGGTTGTACTGTGATAGACCTCATCTCATTTCAGATAATACACTACGTTATAAATTTTGAAAAGTAGATTTTACGGAATCGTTGGCCGTGGATGCGCAGGGGTCACTGTAACCGCCCGCAGGCGAAAGCCATTTGATTTCTGGCAGCCGTATCATATCACGTATCACTGAGAAAATAAAAGAGGTATTTTGAAGTGCTTTCGTCAGCGTGATAACACATAATGCCCCACGAATAAATACATCTGAAAACCGATTATACAATACAATATAATAATACAGGCCTGAATCTAATAAAATGACAATGGTCAAGTGATTTTATTTGCGTTGTTTTAAATAAATAAATATATTTACAAATAACGTTTTAATCATTTATCTGCTAAATAATAAATACACTGTAAATTAGAAGCATTTCAATTTTTAAACGAACAATATTGAGCCGAGATTACGTGAATTTTCGATATCCGACAAAATAATATATATATATACTTGTACATGAAATCCACAAAAGGGTGGGTATTGGTTTTGTAAGGTCGAGGGTCGCAACGCACCCCTAAATGGGAATTTAAAATAGACGAAATAACAAAAGAGAATGCTAGCCCGCTCATGGCAAAATACAATTAAACGAAATATCAAAATAACAACATCAATATATTTTAATTGGTAATACGAAATGTAACAATTCCAAAGGAATACAATTGTCGAATAGGAAACTGATTCACTTCCGGTACAATATTTTTCATAAACCTCGTCATCCGAAGCAGAACTAGTCGTACATAAATTCTGGTGCCAGCATTAATGTATGGACGGGAAGCCTGGAATTTACAAAAAAAAAAAAAAATGAAAGTAGACTGAATGCAATGAAATAGATGTCACTCAGGCGCACGTGATAAAAAGAGGAATTAATAAATCAGGAGCGAATGTAGATATGTTTGCAATTAAGAAATTCAACCATGTGAACCGGATGAGTCGAGGAGGACATGGTAAAGAAAGTATCGAAGGCAACATTAACAAAAGGCGTCCGCGAAAGACCTGCACGATCAGACGTATTAAATGCCACCTGCACCGCCATCCTTTCAAGAAGCTGATCATCCATCTCAAGTTAATGTACTGACCACTGTTACACAATGCTATTCTTTAAGACCACACGACTGATCTTTATTGTACTGTTCTATCCTTTGTAAACGGACTTGTATTGAAACTTCACTTGGCATTTTGCTACTTAAATTCATTGCGTGGGAACGGTCTAACATTCCCATATTTTTAGTTAGCACCTGGTTCGGCATCCATCGATATAAGCAATAGCCAGGGTTGTTTTCAATTAGATCGTGTTTGACGTTACGAGGGAGAACCGAAAGTCTGCTCGTTTCGATACATCTAAATCTTAATCTTAAAATCTTCCTTGATGGTACATAACATATTAAATAGATGTTGGGACGACGACCCTGGTAGAAGCTTCAACAATTAAAGATGCCACCCGAAAAACGATGTACGCCACATTTTGGGCTGTGTTGACTCAAGTATGCAACACTGTTGTACGCCAAATTACGCACATTTTGGTTTAGTCAGTGGTTCGAAATTCTACTACTTGACGGAGTTACGGCATGTTGAAATATGCCCTGTGGTAGAATGCTATAAAGCACCCAACATGGCGGACTTGTCAGATGTGGTTCTTTCACCGAGTTATATTCCGGTATTAAATAAATAAAGAAGAAAAAAAGATTAGCAAGTCAAACTGGAGAGATATCAAGAGAAAAAAGATGAAAGATGCGGGTCAACCGCGTATTTCGAAGAGAGGAGTAACAGTTGCTACAAAAAAGACTCCAACTGATGTGAGTAGAACAACACTGTACAGCACATTTCATTCATTGAACTCTGTCAAACATCATTTTGAAAGTAAGTAATTATTATATTGTTCTTACATTTTTTGTTTTATAAAAATCTACCAAGCGAGTGATATGTATTCTCGCAGTGCACAAGCTAATATGTATTAAAAGTGAACGATGCACGAATGGTTTGCCATGACAGAAGAGTGCGGCGTTCCCTCCTCTCTGCCTACCGTGTGGGTAAACGGCGTGATGATATGTTAGTTCAGATTTATAGTTAAAACGCACAAGCTTTTAAGATAAACTGATCCATTTATTTAGTTACACTAATGGATTAGGTAGGTACCTCAGGTTGAAACGATTGATACATTTTTACTTTCTAGAAGTCATTAGTTATTAGTACAGATGGATAGCTAGAATTTGGTGTTACACTAAATCAGCGTGATTTATTATCCGAAGACTGTAAAGTCCACATGGCCGTGTCGGCCGTGTCGCCCGTGTCGACCCAACACGGAGAGCACAGAGGCGGCCGCAAGCCTGATGACAAGTGTCGTGCTTTGACGCTTTGTGACAGAAAAAGGATGACCCAACGTTAATGGTCAGTCCTTTGAAGCTGAACACACGACACATTATTAATACAAATTAAATGTTATCAATTAGAAAGATATACAGAAAAAATGTTATTTATTGAAAAAATATTTTTGTTGATACCGGGATTCGAACTTAGATCTTTTCCTATCCAGTTACACCACGCCAACATTGTATTAAACACTAGTGATGAGAAAGAATGCTACTCTAGACTCAGAGGTGTGATTGTGATTGATATTAAATAATATCAGTGATTGAAAACTGTGACTGTGATCACAGTTTCATTACTAATACGCGTGCGCCGCACAATATCACAATACACGAAATAAATAAATAAAACATAATTTTGAACGTATTTATCATTCTAGCGTATGTAATTAATATATATCTAATTTAATATCATCACAAAGAGAATGAAAACGCTTTAAAAAATGTGAGTTTATTTTTCGGGTCAAATTCTCAGCATTTCGGGTTAAATGCGTATAACGTTTTCAACTAACTTTTAACTAACGTTTAACTTATCACGAATTATAACGCCATTCCTTCGTGAATATTTTCGTTTCATATGCGCATGCACCGAATCACGGTTAACGACCAAATATAAATTAAATAAAAAAATAATCACGAATCATGATATTCCTAGATATTCAATCATAGATAGTGAGTGTGACTCAAAGATACTAGTGAACGACTCACGGTTCGTGATTATGAGCTCATCACTATTAAATAACACAAAACTATGTTCCGAAAAAACCGCAACATTACAATAATAATGTGTATAATAATACTCCTTAACATTATTAATAATTTTAACAAGAAGACAATATAGATATTACAATAATTATTAGGAATTTTTAAAATGGTAAATGTAAACATTTATTTATCATAAATTAACAAAATTCATTTATAATGATAAAATTTACAAAATCAGTGTTCTCTCCATGTTGTGCGTGAGAGCGTCCCCGCCCACTTGTCAAAATACTTGAGCCCACATATTTTAAACCAGCGCCGAGTTTAATAAAAAAAATGTTAAAATCATTTATTTATTTCACTTTTTTATTGATATAACAAACGTCACACAAAAGATAAGCCATCGCGCTGCACCATTTGAAATACTATATATAATATAATAAGGTAGTCAGTGTAACTCAGTGGTAAATATAAAATTACCGTTACTGCTTAATTTTATTATATTTTGTGTAAGTACGAATCGAACATTGTTTCGGGACAGAACTAGCGTGCTAAACCATTCATTGTGTATTATATTCTCCTCCAACTGATGCATACCGACCATTACCGACGATGATCAGAGACTCGAGGAGAAATACTCGGTTCCTTTCATTAATTTAAGAATTGTGTTATTGACAGTGCAAATCTCTTGGATACCATCCAAAAGTTGGCGTTCCGCTCGGTCTTCTTCTTTCAACTATATTTCTGAGGTATGCATTCAATCTCATGCAGTGCTTTTTTTGTCATGTAACACGGTGGAACGGCGTTTCGGCACCCTTTTTTTTTACAGTATTTTTAATATTTCAAAGGCAATTAGATGAAACAATGTTCGCATATACATAATTACAATCTATATTAATATAATTCGCACAAATGTTAAAATATTATGTTTTTATGAACCAGTTGAAATTTTTTTAGTTCCGACACTTTTTTAAATTTTTTTTTACAAAAACCGCACTGGGTCTAATGTATCATGTCCATTTGATTTTCGATGAATCCTTAGTTATTATAAATAAATACATATTCACATTCACAAAAAAAAAAAAACTTTATACATAGAACATAAAACTTACAACCACGTTGTGTATGAGAGATGTAGATCAAATGAGAAATAATTATTTTTCGAAAAAGTATATTCAATTAGAATTCACGCGGTGATTACATTAGATATCGTATTGAGAAAACGTACTACTTTACAGGAACACGAATATGAAAGTTACAAGGGTATCGTTCGGCTTTTGGGTAGGCCGATCACGTAGAAGAACGTAGATCTCCATGACGCATATGAGACGTGAACATATAAATAGGAATGGAAAAGAATATTATGATGGATGAAGGAACAATGGGGAAATGATTAAAACGTGTCCTCGTGTACGCGAGCGACTTATACGAAAGAAGATATAACAACATTACCGAGATAAAAAAAGATAAAAAGCATGTCATCAAAACCTGCGATAGGAAAATGTTGTTCCACCATCATTTTCCTATTTGTAAAAATAGAATGGATACATTGTAGTCTAAACGGGCATATAAATTAAATAATCCCATAAGTAAAATTAAAAATTGGGTCAGACCGTCGTAAATTCACGGTCGCAAACAGAAACAGCTAAAATTTTACATGGAAGGAGGTGATTTACCCCCGGGAAGAACATGTCTGATCCAACCTTTCTTTTCCCTATAATGGGGAAGAAGAGGGACGACGCGATCAGTAGCCTATACCGGTAAATTATCGAATTTATTAATAATATGAAAAAGGATTGAGAAGTAATTATGGCAATGTACGTGAATATTATATATAACAACTAATGATGATTAAACCGTTATTGTGTTCGATTGTAAAGATGATTGGTAACGGATTAAATAAATATGAGGGGTAATTAATTACAGGGCTTACGACCTGTCTTCTAACTTTTGTAACTGATTGTTCATAATTCTTCGAGCCATCACCGGTACACTAAAAACTAAACCTCCAACAGTTACAATCGAGCACAATAACGGTTTACCATCACTAATGGCAACCCTTTGCAATGTTACAATCTATTTATAAATTTTTGCCTCCTACAAATTATCTTGCATATATAATTTTTAATTCTCGATAAAATAAAGGAACACTTTCTCATTATTTCTTGTATATTCAATAGCTTATTAAACAAAATTGAAAAAAAAAATTGTCGCTCGACTGATCGTGGGGTTAAAGGTTATCATCTAAGGGTGACGGAAGGCTGTGGCTGATATTGACATTGATTGATCCATAAATTATACAAATTACAGGAAGTTCACCTCAAACGATCTGACTGAACAAATTGCCCCGCCAGAGAGAGCGATTAGGATGGACTTCCCTCCTACCGTACCTTAATCCCAAAAAGGGGAAAAAGGTCTAAAAGAGTACACGAATTCCACATTCATATTAGATGGCAGCTGAATAATTAATTTCCAATGAAACATTATAAAACAGATTATACAAACGTTGCTGACTGGTTATCAATTACAATAATATGCTTTAAAAAAACTACCTTGTTTTTCTTCTTTTAAATAGGCAATTCACCCTTCAAGAGTGATTTGTGCTATTAATCAAGTTAAAACTTTATTTTATAGAAAAAAGTACAATAATATATTACATGTCAATACCATTTTCGATTCAATTTTTTTGTTATTATATAGATTAAATGTGGCGAGTTAAGGGAAAAAATATGATGCAAGTTAACCGGCAGTTGAAAATTACCAGTAACTGGTGAAATTACTGCAAAAAAACCTGTGATCTGCAATGGACAGGCAAAAAGATATGGTCAAGGGTTTCTTCCTCGGCACCACACTCACACATTGGGGAATCTAATAAGTTCAATCTGAATAAATGTGAAGCTACCTGGCAATGCCCAATTCTTATTCTAGATATTTGATATTGTTCTTTTGAAGACTTTTTTTTTTGGAGAACCAGAGAGTGCGAGGAATAGATCTTTAAATTATTTTAAGCCGATTACCCTTATTATTATTTGGATCCATCCACTGTGCAGTCCAGATATAATTCGTACGTTTCTTTTTACCATATTAAGTCTGTCACACATCGGGATATGGAATTGATATGGGAAAACTGCGGAAAGAGTGGCCTTCTTGGCCAGTTTATCAGCACATTCATTTCCATGAATTCCCTTATGTGCAGGAATCCAAACGAATGACACCTGTTTATTGTTGCTGTCCAAATTAAATCTAATTGTCTAGCCAAACTTTAAAAAAAAAAAACTACCTAATTATACAAAAATAATCTTCACAAGGCTTTAGTGCGATTTAATGTAGTTTCCGGTATATCTACATACATGAAAAAGGGCATAATTTTAATAGTATTAAAATATAATATCTTTTTAAGTGTCACGCTTAGGAAAATTGAAAGGAAACTGATCAGAGAGAAATTTAAATTGGAATGAAGTATCAATTTTCTTTGAAATATGATTTGATATAAATCCTTCTAAAATAGCAAACAACCGAGTCAACTTCTATTGTTAGAAATTTTAAAACTGGAAAACTGTAAGGCTGCTATACTGTAGACAGGTAATCGTAGGAGGGTCGAGGGTTTAAAGACTCGATAAAACGTTTCCATCTTCCTGTCTTGTGTCGCTTCGGTACTAGTTGCCCAATCACGGACTAATCTATCTTCATAAAACCTTTCCCGTTTATCCCATCGGCCACCTTCCCTCCGAAGTTGCCAAGAAGTTGTTCCTCTGGAATGCGCAAGACGAGTCCAAACCACCTTAATTGCGGTGTTTATATGTGTAGAAGAAGAGCCCCCCCATGCAGTTTCCCTTATGTCAATACTTCTCAGTCCAATAAAATATAACTCCTTAATTTCTCCGTTAAAATCCAAATTTGGTGATCGTGTATTAAAGTGGGCCCACGCACAGCTTCAAAAACAGTAATCTCAATAGGTAAATAATTATTTCAAATATAAATTATGTCTTAAGTATGTCACATATGTATTATACTAGTATTTAAAATAAGTAGTACATACAATCATCCAACATGTTCGTCTAGGTGTATAATTAAAAATAACGAATTAGCGTGAGTTATAAAAATAATAAATTGCCAGGTAGCCCCTATTTAGGTGTGTGTGTTAATGTTCGGAGTTGCCGTTGACACACGAGAAAATATGGTGCGCGAGTAGTGCGGGCAAGGTCGCCGGTCGCGGAAGTTAGATGCGCGGGGAGTGCGCGCGCACTGCCGACAAAAAGGAAAACAGCGAGTATTGTGTAACGGGACGTTGGTGACGGGTATCCGAGACACTATTCTATAAGTTGATCCACGTATGAAAATTCCATTCTAATATAATCGGGGTCAGGAACAAACATAATGTAATAATAAATGTCAAGTTAAGGCTAAATAAATTACCGCTAACGATGTGTATGTATTATTATCCTAGCGCGGGCTGATCTATTATCAAAATTTGAAATCATTTAATAACAGCTGTGCATTCATTCATTACATCAATTCACAAAAGCGGGTCGGGTAAATTAGCCTGTCCGCCGATCTAAACACGTTGCCTATAGTAATGAGCTCAAAATCACGAACCGTGAGCCAATCGCTGATATCTTTGAGTCACACTCACTGTCAGTGATTGAATATCTGGGAATATCGTGATTCGTGATTCATTTTTTTATTTAATTTATATTTGATTGCGAACCGTGATTCGGCGCATGTGCGTATGAAGCGAAAATATTCATGAAGGAATGACGTTATAATTCACGCTTCATATTTTACGCATTTAACATGAAATGCTGAGAATTTGAGCCGAAAAATAAACTCACATTTTTTTAAGGGTTTTCATTATCTTTATGATGATATTAAATTAGATATATATTAATTATATACGCTAGAATGTTTTTACGCAAATAAAGATTGAATAATATAAGAAAATACACTCAAAACTATGTTTTATTTATTTATTTCGTGTATTGTGATATTGTCGGCGCACGCGCATTAGTAATAAAACTGTGACCAGTCACAGTTTTCAATTACTGATATTATCGAACATCAATCACAATCACACTAGTGAGTCAAGAGTAGCATTTTTCGTCATCACTAGTTGCCTACCACACTGATGATGAAAATTCGAGAAAAAAACTTGTAAAACGGAAAGAAGGGTCGCCAAGAGGCAAAGAGATTAAATTATGGAATCTCCTCGGTAATGTATGTCCCAGAGAGGATCGAGATGAATGGATAAGGTGGGTTGAGTACGCACAAAGGCAGGGTGGCCACGATCGTCAGTAACGAGGGACCGAACTAGGGATATTAACTTCTGAAGGAGATGAGAGAATAAAGAAAACGGAAAGTACGGCATAGTTACGCATGGTTTTCAGTCATAAATCCTACATAATAATGCATGTTGAGTAGTTTTATGTTTCACATTGCACGAATTATATTTAAGATATGTTCATTGGTGGCAAAGAGCTCTAAACCGTTAACCAGATAAACACGTTTTCCTAGACCTATTATTTATGACTCCCATTTTTGTTTGCACATACACATAGCTCAAAAAACAGGTGCTGTACTTCATCCTCGAACATATCTCTTATTGTTTCAACTCTCATCCGACCAGATCACGCGTCCAGCATTTGGAATCCTTATTATAATGTATACGTTTATAAATTGTAAATAGTACAAAAGAGGTTCACACGAACTCTTAACTACAGATTATAATCAGCCCGACATCACTGAAATTCATTGAAAAAAATAACTTGAATTTAAAAAACGCGAACAGCACTCGATAACTCAGATTTATACAAAAACTGTCGAAACCGGTTTAATTTTTAATTAAAAGGGGTTCACCCCTTCTATCGCTAATAAATTTCCAAGTCCCATTCGTTACGAGTATCACGACCACACTACCATCTTTTCAGTATTCAAAGTCGAACCAATTCCGGATTACGCTCTCTTATAGTGAGAATCGCAATGTATCATAGCTCGTTCCGCGCTCAACTCTGTACTGTCCTTTACACGATTTCGAGATATGTTTTATGTAAATGTTTTACCACAAACTGGCGCTTTTACGCCAGTGGCTTCATCTTCATATTAACTTTTTATTTGTTCTTTGTACATTATTATATATTTACGAGACTACCCTAGAAACAGAGTCATTGTAGAAATAAACCATTTGTAAGAAAACTGGGAATACAGACACAGTATGCATGTACTATCAAGCAACAAAATAATTCGCTGCCTTCCTAAACTGCGCCTAAAATATTGATATACGTTATTCCAGAGAAAAACGCAAACTGCCGCGAGGCGCCATGTTAATATTCGCAAAACGGCATTACAGCAGCACGCCACGGCTGCATGGCAGGGCAGGCAATCGTAAATATGCAAACACAATATTTATTCAAACAATGTTTGCTGGTGCAATACTTGTGTGTTAATTCACGGGGCTATTCTCCGCTCGGCAAACTTCCACCGAGATAAATAATGTTACCGAGACGCGTGGCGTGCAAATGGCCCGTCCGGACAACAACCCAGATAATATATGTACTCCGAATTATTGCAAGGAATCATTTCTGATTTCCCAATGGTCAGTCGTATATGGTATAGTTCACTTATTTGTATTGGAATTGGGTCAACTCAATCTGACAGCACTAATAGGCGTCTTGTTTACATTGAACTCGGATTGCTTTTTTTCACCGAAGTGAGACATGTACAAGGGATGAAACGTGTTATTTCAAGTTCAACGTGGTGAACGGTTCCAAAAACCAACAAATTTGACGTTATAAATAAGTACCTATCAGGCGGGTGCATCGAAATAAATTTCGAGAATTAAAACAAAATTAAATATTTAATTGGCAGAATATTGCGATATGTTAAAATCTGAATAATATGATAATAATACAAATTAAATTAATCGACTAGAAAGATATACAGAAAAAATATATTTATCAAAAGAATAATTAGTTGCTACCGGGATAAAAATGCAACTACACAACAAAAATGTGTTCTCCTTAAAAATATGATAATAATTCAGTTCAGTTCAGTGCCGACAAATCGGCGTTTATTGGCCAAATAACTTTTTTTAGAGCATGCATCTATATATATATATATACTTTTACATAACTAATATATCAGCAAATACAATAAGTGAAAATATTATTTGTATGCAATCTTATTAGCCACTACCTGCCTAGGTGCATACAAAATACCTGTTCTGTAGGTAGGTAGCCATTAATGGATCCATTAGCCATTTATTATTGTTTTTAATATCTTTAAATACTGATATGTATATAAGTAGTAAACAGTAAGAACTAATTAAAAACAAGGCAAAAGGCAATAATGATATTAAGTAAACGCAACGGAGTAAAAAATTAAATACAAACTAAAGACATATAAGATGAGTAAATTGTGCTACGATTATGATTATTACAAGATATATATATATATATATATATCTTATGTCGATTTATTTTGCAGAAATTCTATTATATTAATGTACTGACTGCAAGCCGCTAGCACCTGTGTTATCTTCATGGGTGCAATGATTCCAATTAAATACAATTTGTGCTATATCTTTTAAAACTTTATATTTCAACGAAAGTAGACTAAGTGTGGAGAAGATGATATCAATTAGGGGTATTTGTGGAAAAATCAATTTACGATACAGTGAAAAATTAACAAATTAAGAATGAATGTAAAGCTGACCTTCGTATAGTGACTAGAATTAAAATGAATCGCTTAGGTTTGGTCACGTTAAACGAATAAATAATAAGGAGAGAATGGTGAGAAATATATATGACGCGAGTGTTGACGAAGATTCGATACTGGAAGATGGTCCTGTTAGAAGCCTCAACAATCGGCGAGCTTGCATGAACAAATGTATGAAAGTGGCTGAGACGAGAGTTGTGTGTGTCACGACTCTTGACAGCAGAGTGTGGCGCTCTATGTTTAGTTAAATACCACGGTAGAGGTGACCTTTAAGAGTGTTGACCTAAGCTGGAAACTGTTGTCCACAAACGGCAGATTGATTTTAAAAATAGTGTTGAATCCCAGCAAGGTTAACCTTTCCTCCTATCCAGTGATGTAAACTAAGTTGACATTGACACTGCCAGCAGTCCAGTCCACTCTCCTCGAGGCTTCTCACCTCGCTCCGCCGCGTCCGCGCTCCGACCGGAACGGAGCGTGGACAGAGCGAGGCGAGGCGTACGAGGCGAAGCGAGATAGCACGAGACGATCGTGTCGACACGAGAATAGGCACAAGCCGAGAGCTGCGGTACATTCTCGTGATCGGCTTCTCTCGCCGTGCCGACTCCTGGCATTCCGTTCGGAGCACGGACGAGGCGGGGGGAGGTGAGGAGCCTCGGTGAGAGTGGACAGCTAACATTAGTGGCAGAGCGAGAGCGTACACTGGTTGAGTTAGACGTGTCTTATGCGTCGTTTGTGCTGTCGTTCCGTATGATATTTTTTCTCATTCTTAGTAGTTTTTCACAATAATTGATATACATATATATTCACTTATATATACATCAACTATTATTTAATGATTAATATAAGTAATAAATGTAAAATATTCATATTTATCCGACTTAAAATTGCAAAAATCTCCATGTGCACTGAGTGTACAGCACCGGAGCGCGCGTTATTATTTTAGCACCGTATGGGAAAGGTTAAAAAAAAAATGTAATCACACTTATCGCAGTGTCATGCAAAATTTGGCATGTTAACTCGCTCACTGCATTTAAAAGGTTAATTTTCAGCAACGATACACGGCACGCCGTAAATAAGTGTGTTATTAAAATAAATGCCCTACAATCGACAACCGCCCGACATTCAGGATTTGTACGGAAGAATTAACACTAAAAAGAGAACAAAAATTAAAATGTGTAGATGAAATCTATTTAGTATATAATATAATTCGCGCGGTGATGTCACACGTGATGATGATACATGAAATAAAATCTTGTCACTTTATTAGCTACCCACGCAATAATAATGTTAAGTTCTCTTTTATTGAGACACAGAAAAAAAATCATTTTAAATGTGAGTCGTCATTTCAATACTTACTATACCTTATTACTGCTCATTTACCATCAAATTATTTTATTTAGTCAATACAAATAGTAAATACAAATCGACACACAGTCGATAACTCTTAACACATAAATAATGAAATATTGTCTAAATTGTCTCCAAAATTGAATTTGAAACAAATCTATCAACTGCACGGCCAATCAAATACAACTGGGAACATAATAACAAAATAAAGTGATTACGTCACATAACAATGTACCACCATATAAAATACGCAATCAATAAATAATGGATGGATGCGTCTGACATTGAATCATTGCCAACACTATCAACCACTATGTTCTGTTCATTTGTACATTTCAAATGATAAAACCAATATAACAAATGAAATAATATTAGCTTTTCTTCGCCGCAGAATGTCGCCCCACGCCGCACGACACACAAAAGGCGAAATGAATTGAATTCGCGCGAACAAAATTACAAAGAACCGGTGGTTTAGATAAGCGAAATATTATCATCTATTTCAGACAGCTTCCGCAAAAGTTAGATATTAAACGTGCGTGCTTAAATAATACTTATTATTACAATTTGTTTTGCAAATACGCAAAAAGACGAAATGTCAAATAGACAAGGTCGACAAATTATTTTTTCCATATTCAAATACTGACGTAATAATCAACAACCAGTGAAAAAAAAAATTACGATTCAACATCACAACACTGGTCACACGTGAAGACGTCACAGGCGCGTAAGCGGGGTATATCAATATGTTAATCAGATCCGAAATGTGGCGTTTCACATTCAAAATCGATGCGAACGTCCCTTAATGGTCGTGAATCCGCCCGTTCGCGAGCTCAAAGCACGCCGTACACATAGATGAATTCATGTCGGAAATTTAAGCAAATATATAAAGTGCGGAAAATTCGGTTTGCTAATAAAAATGCGGAAAGGAAACGAAGATTAATTATTTGTATTGGGATTAAAACGGTACTCTGGCAGCCCTTATTAATAAAAGATATAAAATCGAGAGAGAACAATTATTAATTATTATTATTATTATTAGGAGAACACATTCTTCTTGTGAAATTGTAATTATTCAGAACATACGGTCTGTGATATTTTAAACACTAATTAAATGTATTAATTAGAAAGATTTACACATAAAATTAATTTTATCGAAAAATATTGTTGTTGCTCTACCGGGATTCGAACCTGGATCTCTTTCCAAACAAGGGAAGGTGCATTATCCAACTATGCTACAGCGACAGTACTTTATCACATATCACAGACCTACATCCCGAATAATTACAACACCATAATATGAATGTGTTCTCCTAATAATATATAAATTGTATCAATGTGTCCAAAATTTAATAAAAATAAATTGTTAATTCTGACGTCTACTATCGGTTCACTCAAAGGTATTTGAGATTCCGTAAAAACAAAGTAGATGGTTTTCAAATAATGGAACGATAGATGTATTAATTTGAAAAAGTGTAACATATAGGTTCGAAAATATGTCGTCAAAAGTATTGTCGCCGTAGCATAGTTGGATAATGCACCTACCCCGGTTTGGAAAGAGATCCGGGTTCGAATTCCGGTAGCGCAACAACAATATGTTTCGATAAAATTTATTTTATATGTATATCTATCTAATTAATACATTTAATTACAATTTAAATTATTATCAATTAGGCTACTAAATATGTGATATTTTTTAGAACACTCACGCGGGAGGGCGGCGGGGGAGGGGGTGTCAACTAAGATTTGCACATCAATAAAAACAATGTAATTAATTAAATGTATACAAACATAATTAAATGGAATAGTTTTGGCGTTACGAGGCTTCCGTCTGATAACGAGCGTCGTAAATGTACAAACATTCATAACAAAACGTAATTTCCCGCTGTAATTGAATTGTTACTTTGTGTCCGAAAATTTAAAAATAATACGAATTTCAGCACACAAAAACAATTCAAAAACTCGGGTATCTAATTATAATAATTTCGGCGTAAAATGTTTCCAGGGGGCTTGAACCTGAAGCGCGAAGGAAGTGGCGGTCGACGAGGAGTGAATAAAGAATCCAACACATCCCGCGGCATCGCACCAGAGACAGCGGGATAAACGGGGAACAAAAACTACGGGCGCGAAACAACGCCGAGTGTCACGGGGAACATCTGAGGCTCGTAGGGATGCGCATGAATGAATGATTCAAAATCGTCTGATCGATCTTTTCCAAGTAATATCCATTCCATTCGTAATATCTTTCGACTTTAATGAATCATTGAGTCATCAATTACTTTATAACTAACTTGAGTTCGGTTTGACCTTATTTTATTATGAAATGTCCGTTCAATCTTTAAGCATTTCCTTAAAAAAGAATGTCTAAATATATTGTAAGTATCACCAACAAAATATAATGACGGAACTCTATTTAATCTTTTTGGCAATAGAATTTTCTTTGGTGTATCGAATCTCCAAATATTTCCATATAAAGACAAATATAACCATACATTTTGTTCATAAATTGATTGTAAAAGGTTTAAACAGAAAATTGTATTTTTCACAAATTAATATTTTTGCTTTGTTTCTTAAATGTGACGACACATGTCGGACGAGTCCAGAAATTGGGGGTTCGATACCTCGTTAGCTCAGTCAAAACAATGCATGTATCAATTTGACATGAGACTCGTTATCATATTAAATTCTGAAGGCAGCCAGAAAGGAACTATAGAAGTCATGCACCCCTAAAAGGGGATGGTAAGCGTCACATGTATGTGTTAAAGTTGCAAATTTCACAGTCACAGTCCGACAGAAATACACCCTGTCCAGGTTCGCAAGAGGGTGCGAGGGAGCGCCAGTGAAATGCTCAGTTAGGTCTCCCTATCCACCGCTCTTCCCGGCATCGTCCATCCCAGCGACCCCCAGCGGAAGACCCGCATCCTAATAAATTCCGAAAAAGTCCGAGAATTCTTTCGTTTCTTAATAGGTAATCGTTCCGGGGATCCGATGACCTGTTAAAAAGTAATAAATAATAATAAAGAAATGGCAAAAAGCATCACCATTCAGGTGCGGTCACACAACACGATCCGGCGATCTTCAGTCTTGCACTACACACGGCAACGATTATTTAATATTTTCGGCCGACCGAGTGACGACCTAGCGGCGAGATACTTATCATCAGAAATGTTGGCAAGCCTACAACCACGAAATGAAACCTTTGAGTGTATTTTTAAGACCAATGATCGTTTCGCTATTTGTATGATAGCGCATCTCTGGCGCCGGACGCCGAGGTAGCCGCGAGGTCACTTGGAGGACAATATTTTTTTATCGCTTCGATTGTTGGAAATATTTTAACGGGACGCAGGGTATTATCGACTTTAGACAAAATAAACAGGTGGACAAAAATACATTTCTCTCGATAAGGCGACTCGATACGGTCCGACTTCAACATTATCGATCACTTGTTTTCAAATTATTATTATATTTCAATTGCGAGCTCAGAGAAAAGAGTGAAAAAAGGCTCAGAATTCGATAAAATAGAAATTTCCCTAGCATTTTTACATCGAAATGTAAATGTAAATACGTCAAAATAAATAACGATAATAATAAGCGAAAAATTCATACTTAGAATAACATTGTTTTCAGGGATAAATAGAGAATACAAATTAGAAAGATATACGTATAAAATCAATTTATCGAAAAACATTTATGTTGATTTTATTTTAAGTCGACGGATATACTGTTGTATCTTCGTCAGGATGAAATCAGTTTCCGACGTTAAATAAATGGTTTATACAAAGTATGTTATTTTTAAAAAATAATTTATATCCAACCGCAAAGTTATCGCTATAAATCAATTATAATAGTTTATTTATTTAAAAATATATATATATATAGAACCAGCTGTGAAATGCCTGGTTTACAAATGTTTCCAAAAAAACAAATAAACGTTTGGCACCCGAGAGTACACATTTATCTCGAAAACTGGAAACCACACATTTAAATGATGTATTTGAATAATAACATGTGTAAGTAAGTGTACAGGCCCGCCGGGAGTGGACGGAAACTTTGCTTGATAAAAGGCGAGGATGCGTGCGCGCTATTTACGATACACTTGTACGGTTTACACGACTGACGGCCGTTCGCACCAAATCGCACCAACGCGGATAAAAATGTGTTATCGCGTAACGCGCTACGCTTCCGGGAAACGATGGCAGTGGCGACCAAACAGATTCGACCGAAAATTTCGTCGTCGAGCGAATCGATCTGATAAGTGTTAGCCCTGTGTTAGCTCTCAACCCTTATCAGAAATGAGAATATATCCACTTTTTAGTTTCTAGAAGAACTTCCAGTTAGGCTGAACTGTGCGGGTGGGAAAACTCAACTGAGCGCCTACCCCTCTCTCTCCATACCTCATGTTTTGCAACTGCGTTAATTTGTTTGTGTAAGTGTGACTAAAAACATGTTATGTTTCATCCACTGTCTTCTGGGAGTGTTTTGATGACTCGATCCCTGAGTATCTGCTTTGAACTATTGTACCTTCATTTACCATCTACGTGTTTGTTTGAATCTTATGTAATGACATATATTTATTTAGACATATAACATTTGTGCAGTTGTAAAAAAAAAGACAGTTTGTAACATATATTTCACACACATTTTAAATGCATTGCACAACTAGGCAAGCCTGTTTTAAGGCAAATTGGTAAACAAATATATTTTACAAAACCAAAACTCATTGAAGGCAACACAATAAGATCGAAAACATAACATACAAGGCAAGTAAACGTGAAAATATTTTTAAAAATATAAAAAAATACCAATGTGCAATACAATGTAAGCACATATTATAAAGTAGATGGAAATATGTAAGACCAAAACACACAAAAGTAAAAACAGCCAATTTGAAACATCCCTTTTAAAAGCCTTAATGTCAGTTAAAGTTCTAATTTTATTTTCAATTTGTTTGTTATATTCTGGGAGTTTGAAAGGTGAATAATCTTTCACCAAAAGTAGTTTTCGTTCTTGGAACTATTTTAAGCTTATTTGCTCTTATTGTAGGATAATATCATTTAGTCCTCACAGATGGGGCGCTTATTTTCCTATGAAAGCTAGTTAGTGTTTTCAGCACATATACTATGCATATTTTCTATTTTTTTCTCTTCTCCTTGGTTTTAAGTAATATGATATTTATGTTTTTTTTTATTTATTTTTCATGTCACCAATACAAGTATGTTTTTATATGGATTTATATTTATATTTTTATTATTTATCTTTGTTTAATTAACCACTAAAATGAGTTTAAATACATCTACCGGTTTCGAAAAATACCATTTTCTTCTTCAGGATGTCATAACTAACTAAAACATATATCTTTTCTTTGACAGAATCTATTTTTAAAAATCTATTTTTAAAAGAAATATTTTTATTTTATTTTTTTTATTTTTAGTACCTAACTCAAATCATTACTTAATACAAATTTACTCGAATAATTTTTAGGAAAAAATTTTAGAATGGGACTCGTAGTTAAATTTAGTTGGTTGTTTATAATTTTTATATTTTATACAAATAATAGTATAGGAAATTTACTCATAAATTCTAAAGACAAAGATGATAAATTTAACAATTCTGGTGTCTATAAACTTAGTTGCAAGGATTGTGCTGCATTTTACATTGGTAAAACGGGTAGAAATTTTAATATAAGAGTAAGGGAGCATTTGAGATGTTTGAACAATAGTGGATTTTCAGAATTTTCTAATCATTTGATAGAAAATGGTCATGATTTTGATAAAAAATTGGGATTGTCAATTTTGCATATAAACGGTGTTGGTCACAAATTAAATAATTTGGAATCGTTGGAGATAAATAAAGCGTGTAAAACTAATCAAAAAATTATAAACAACCAACTAAATTTAACTACGAGTCCCATTCTAAAAAATTTTTTCCTAAAAATTATTCGAGTAAATTTGTATTAAGTAATGATTTGAGTTAGGTACTAAAAATAAAAAAAAAATAAAATAAAAATATTTCTTTTAAAAATAGATTTTTAAAAATAGATTCTGTCAAAGAAAAGATATATGTTTTAGTTAGTTATGACATCCTGAAGAAGAAAATGGTATTTTTCGAAACCGGTAGATGTATTTAAACTCATTTTAGTGGTTAATTAAACAAAGATAAATAATAAAAATATGAATCTTAACCACAAAGATAACTTTGCTTATTTTAAATGGATTTATATTTATACAAATAAAGATAGGACTTAAGGGAGGCTTAATTGCTAATAATCCCATTAAATTAATTTTGTTTTTCCTATACTGAACAATGTATTGCATTAAAGTCGCGTAGCTTTGAAGAGTGGAACCGACAAGGGAGGCGGAAGGTCCCCCCCGCTTCCAGCTGTCCTCTTTAACATCCTAGAAAAACGATTTTTTTTTAAATTATTCATTCTAAATGGTGCAGTAAACAACGCACACAAACGGCAAACATTTTAAAAATTCCATCCGGAACTGGCCTCAAAGATCAAGCAGCTGTGTGTTTTGTAAAAAAGATGTGCGTTCTTTGATTGCTATCCTTGGTACTCTTGTTTTTACTCTGTGGATTGAGCGCCACTTAACTTGAACAGACATTGTCCAGCCGCCGGCGGAATCGGTCCGCTATCAAAAAAGTATTAGGGGGGACCCGAAAGTATTCGCGTATTTTTGAGACCATATGTTTACCTCAGTTCGTGTCTGGACACGGTGACGGCAACATCTGTGTAAGTTTTTTTTTTTGTAGAACTATGGTTTAACATTATTTTCGTGCATAAATTTTTTTTTTATTGTTAAGGGTAAGATGTTTAGACCCGAAACCAGCGAAGTTCACATCCGGCATTGTATGCTGGTTTTTTTTGATTTGGGTTGGAATGCCACAAAAACTACTAAAACGCTCAAAGATCTTTATGGTGAAGTGGTTACAGCTCGCAGATGTCAATATTGGTTTCAAAAATTTAAATCGGGCAACAGAAGTTTAATTGACGAGCCGAGATGCGGAAGGCCTTCAAATTTTGACAATGAGGCGCTGAAATCTCTAATCGAGTCGGATCCACGACAAACAATCGAGGAATTGTCGCTGAGACTCAGATCCCCATGGACTACTGTACAAACACATTTAAAACTCATCGGTAAAATGTTTTATAATTTACTTGTAAATTTGAAGTTTTTAAAAAAAATACGCGAATACTTTCGGGTCCACCTAATATATTCAGCGCATGCGAGGAATTTGTGGAAACCGACTAGGAACGTGCAACATCGGAATTCATTACAAATCAGCAGAGGAGGGAGGTTAATGGTGATCTGTCTTATTATCAATAGAAAACCCATCGAAAAATCTATCTAAAGGAAATTAATTCGAACATGTGTGTTTTGAAAAAAATAACGCGGATCAGGCTGGCTAACGAACATAGCCGGGATATTTACAAAGTCAATTTTTCAAAAAAGTTTGATTGAAATCTGATAAGAACTACGGGAGTTATCATGTCAACAAAATCCGTTACATCCCATTTATTTAAGAGGGTAGTTTCGAGGTCTCCTGGTCATGATCGAAGAAAGTACAATTTATTATTTATTTAAATAATAATTATAACAACATTGCATACTTTTAATAGCGCCATTTTCGTAAAAAAAATCAACTCAAGAGCGCTTTACACAAACTATTTATAGTCCTACGCTATCTTTGTATTTAATTTTTTTTAATTATTTGTACTTATGGAAACAATTTTTTTTTTAAAGGTACGTTTTTAGTATCTTTTTGAATAAAGTCTGATGCACTGTTTCTCATGACTGAGGGCAAAGAGTTCCACGCTTTTAGGCCTGCCACCGCAAATACCCACTCACTAAACTTGACTTCTGTCAAATTTTTAATTAAATACAAAAATAATGTAGGACTATAAACCTTTTATGTGTAAAGCTCCCCTGAGGTGAATTTTTTTATGAAAATAGCGCTATAAAAATAATGCAATATTATTATTATTAACGGCTGGTCGGTTCTACAACCCTTCCTGCGGCTGAAGTAGAGGCTGACCTGAAGAGACAAAATATGGAAAGACCGCGGTATTTCCAAGACAACTAAGGTCAGACTTGTACAGTCTCTGGTGCATTTTATATTTTTATATGGTGCGGAATCATGGACCTTGAGGACTAGGGGAAAATACGCATTGATGCCTTTGAGATGTGGTGCTGAAGACACATGTTGCGCATACGTGGATGTCGAGATGCACGAATATCTCAATTCTGCAGGAGCTGAATATCAAGGATAGACTCTCAACCATTTATTTGCCTGAGACGGATCCTTCAATTTTCTGGGCATCTTGCTAGCAGGGAAGATAACTTGGAGAAGCTTGTTGGGGTGAGCCACATCGAAGGACGAAGAGGAAGATCCTCAGGAAACCACGATGATCCTCAGTCACGAGGGACCGACGTGGATGATGATGAATATATATGCACATTTACACAAAAAAATAATCAAATTTTTCAGTTTTTATAACACATTTTTGATAAGTTAATTTTTCTCATTTTACTGAATTTAATATAGTTATTAATGAAGTACAGCATATAGACATATACACAATGTATAATACTAACCAACAATAAAATGAAAATCAGGAAGTTGTGTCACGAGACTTTCTCTGCAATAGGTAATATTTCTATATACCCAAAGTCAATTACTAACTGATGAGTTTCCGCCCTTAAGTTCGAAAATAACAATTTGACAAACGAAAATGTAACAGAGATCATCTGATTGGCTTACTACGTAATTTGTTCTTACGCATTACTACTCATAATGACATAAAATAAACCAATCAAATACGTGAGCTGTGTTTTTGATGGACAGATTCTAATGAAGAGATCGTTTCACAAAGTTTCCGGCCGGCATAACAAGTCAACTTTATACTTGTAATCTTGGGTAATATTATATTTACACCGATTTCAAAAATATCTTAATATATAAAGTTTCATATTTTTCGTAAAGTATGTGTATTCCGACAAAAAAATCTTCTTTCGATTTAAATTACACGCTCAAGAAATTTAAAATCAAAAATTAATTTTATAAATCTAGGATATAAGGAGTTTTAATTATATATAATAATATGATGTTTAATATATTTAATCGTTCAAAAATATGTCGAAAAATATGAAAATGCAATAACATTTTGGAAATAAATTCGTAGAGCATGATATTTTATTATTTCGCTATTCGTGCCAACGAATAACTTCAGTATCTCGAGATTTGATATTATTTTATTTAAAAAAATGTAACTTTTTATTACATAATCATGAATTAGCTTTATAATTTATATACATGTGTTTTAGATTTAAACACTATTGCAACTATCCCATTCCAAAGTCAACTTGGTAAACTTTTCGCCGACATATGAATTAAATGAACAGCTTTGGCTTATAAAAAAATATTATACCATTTGAAACGACCACACTGAGCTCTCTAAGAGAATAAAATGAAGAAGTTTCTTTGAAGGCATAAAAATTGTTTAATATTTTTCTATCATATTTTTATTCAGTAGTTTAGGACTTTTTATAAAATGCGTAGTTAACGGTAATGGCACAGCCAAATAAAGCATGATTTGAGACAAGAGTCCAACATTAATAAAAATATTTATCAATGCGGGAAACGGGCATTGCGAGATGTGATTTTAAGGAACAAAATGCATTACTGGGGGGGAGAAAACAAATAATAATTTTTGTAACGGTTCACGGTTCACCGGGACCGGGAGGAAGACCGAATGCAACGGTCATGGACGAAGTCACGGGACGGATATGAAAAAAAAAATGGGAACTAACTAGCAGAACTTCGAAATAAAAATGTTTTCGTGTTTACCACGAATGGAAGTGAAGAGTACAAATCATCATCCCAAAGGAATGTACTAAATTTCCTATTCATTTTATTTATGTTATAAATCTATGTTGCAGCTGCCAGCGTGTATTAGAAATCTATGATACTTTCAGGGTATCAAAGAAAATGTTTGTTTATTAAATCTTATAATAAATTTAACTGCACGAGATGTGCCGAAATTGGATCGCCTAAATAAGAACGGTGCTTATGTGAGCAGGCTCTTATGGAACAAAGTGTGGGCCATAGATTGGTACTAAAAAAAAAGGATATGAGATGCACCAGTGATATTCTTCAGACTTCTAACAATAGACGCATCCTTCCGAGACCTTGCGATGTGTCTTGCCAGGGGCAGTAAGCCGTGAAAAGAAGACAAAATAAGGGGCAGAAAAAACCTTGCGAGTAGAATAAGGGTAGGTAGGTAGGTAGTCGAGGGTTCATTTACAACCGAGTCGAACAATTTAAAAACAGATGTACGGTAGAACCGAGATAATATTTATGTAAGCTTTGTAAACTTACATAATACACAATATGGTTATATATTGTAATAATAGAAAAAACACGACGATTGAATTATGATATCGTTGAGAATAAAGCTTCTGTTAAATGATAAAACAAAATGAAAAATGCTAAAATCATATTCGGACGCTGGGACAGTTACGACGACAAAGCCGGCACACTAAAAAAAAAATCTCCACAAAAGTATGATCGCAAAATATCTTAATGGTTTCTTTTTTGTATAATTTACCGGCTCAGGGACGAAGAATTTCGGTTTTACTCTTTTTAAATATAACTTTTAACGAGAGCTTTTTGTATACACGATTGTTATTTTCCGAGACATAAATCGCAAAATCAGCTAATAAAATCGCCTTAGAAGATAAATCGACCTAGATAATAAAAAAAGATTTAAATTCAGTATAACCTCATTTCAACTAACAAATAAAAACATAATAGACTATAAATTAAAAGATTGGATTTGGTACCGACGAATTTGACAGGTTTAAGTTTTAAATTACATCAACTTTTCTGGAAAGGGAAATTCAACCGCGGGATGTAAATTCTCTGCCATTCGATTTTTTCCTGCTGCAGACGCGAGGGACGAAAGGCTGTGCAGAGTACCGAGAATGAGTGACAGCACAATGGAGGAAGAAGTGAAGTAATGGAAAGCCTCATTACCCAGAATAGGAAATAGCCAATCAGGAATCAGGATGGCTACATATTCAAAGTATCCGCAAATGGCGTCAAAATTCGGGATTAGACATCAACTGGTGTGGCTCTGAATGTCAATAAACAATTTATAGTTCTACAATTATCTATTTTTTAAATTAAAAATTGTTATTTTCACTTATGGAAGACTTTTTGAAAAGGTGCGTTTTTAGTTTCTTCATAAATAAAGTCTCCGATGCACTGTTTCTTATGTCGGAGGGCAAAGGGTTCCACGCTTTTCCCCGTTCACTAAATTTACACTTCTACAACCCTTCCTGCAGCTGAAGTAGATAGGCTGACCCGAGAGTTTGACGTCTACCATTCAAATTGTCCGGGATACAATGTTCTTGAAGATACAGAGGCGCCATGTTGTGTGTAGCCTTGTACATCAACCGGCACAATTTAGCTGATGTAAATGGGATGTTATGCGTAGAACTTCAAAAAAACAATACGACATTTGCATTTATCTAAGACTAGAAATCATACGTATTGTCAAAATTCGCAAATCTGCGACGTTGCAGTAAAAATAATATATTCTGAAATTACAACTTCACAAGAAAAATTATTTGATTTATTATATTATTTGAAATTTATTATTTAAATTAAATTCTCTTTACTTTTTAATTTCTTTATAATTGTTCTAAAAATGGTTAACGAATCTTGCCTTATATCAAATAGTCAGTTAGCATCCGTCAAAAAATTATAATGTTGGTTAATAAAAACAATGTTACTTTTAATGTTGGCAAAAATATTTAAACACAAAGTTATATTAAAAACAACATAGCGCCAATCAAAACTTCCTTTTAGTTTTCACCCGAAAATGAACTGAATATTGTGTGTTTAATTTCAGTTAAAATTGAAAACCATGTCTGAAACCGAACCTTGGTGAATGTATAGTACATAATTTAAAAAAAAAATACAATATGCATGAAGATACTTTAGAAACATACTTTACGAAATTTTACTTTAATACAATTATGTACATGATGAAAATAAATAAACATTCAAAAAATATTAATTCTAAATCTACTTATTACACATGTAAAAATTGCATATTTCTAAAAATGTAATATAAAAAATACATATCTCACTTTTACACCCCTGCCCATTGCAGAATTCTAGCAAAACCGAAATGTGTCAAATATAGCTTATCAATCGGACTGTTGATTCGATCGATTGGACATACGACAGTGGAACAAATGCGACCCAAGGCGAGGAGCGCGCGTGCCAATTTCCGTAAAATTTTCCAAACCATATACCTATGTGAATATTATAAAATGACAAAAATAAACTGGATGACGGCGCCTTGTGTTTGCTACGAGTAAAGATGTGAAATACGTTATCAAATATGTAAACAGAAACAATTATTGTGCGTCAACATGTCTTATCTTCCGGCTCCGTTTGCCGATCGTCGCGCCAGCGGGATTATTGCGCTTCCAGGGGTCAGTATTATCCAGCAGCCAGGGGCGGGATCGGCGACCCGAGACCGGCCCTGGAAATTTCCGAGACAATCGGTGGAAAAACTGATATTAAAGTGGATACATTATATCACTGAAAAATCGCCAGTCCTCAATTAATAGATTTTTTTATTATCTAATGATAACACATATTTTTTATATTTTTATTGTGAACACAGTTCTATGGTATTTTTAATATATATATATCATTGATTAGACTTTATTGACATACATGTTTTTGTTGTATCAGAGGTATATTATAATATAACATAATATACAATTATAATATATTGCAATTAAGTATAATAATCGTAGTACACAATAGTGTTGGATGGAGTAGACTCCACCTCTGTTCGACTCTCGGTAGCGATCAAATATTTTATCGATAAATAGTTTATTATGTGTATCTTTCTAATTGATTAATTTAATTTGTATCGGTTATTATCGTCTCGTCATTATCAATCTCATTCAATATGTGTCGCTCTGTTGACATTAATATAAAAGTTCATAGTCTACAGTCGCTAATATAATACTTACACCGCAACTCCACCACGTAGGGCCGGTAAACTCTGCACGTACAAATATTTTAAAGAAATAAATGGTTTATTATCGCGGGATACAATAAAAGCTAGTGCTTATTCGGAATCCTTCTTTAATTGCCTACTAGTTCATGGTGAATTTAACGGATTTTAGAATGAACAGGGCAAAAATCAATTATTTCGATTTTTGCCCTGTTCATTGATATAAAATGAAAAATAAGCAGAAATTCCGGCCCGCCGGATTTCTCCCAGTGTTTCACTCGGCATATCTGTCTCTGCCAGTAGCCGTAATTCAATTTTATTTCCATAATACAGGATAAAAAATATGAACTATATCCGTATGTATAGAACTATATGTATTATACACTAATGTGAGATTATTCTTAAACACATAAATCGAGTAATATTAAAAATTGAAAACAAACATTTTAGCATCCACATTAGGACACGTAAATCAACAGTAATTTTTCACTATTACGTATGGGAAATATTTTATTAAATTTTTGTACGATAAATAGTGGAACATATTTATTAAAAGACTGTTCATTATCTACCTTTCATCTAGTAAAAATATATTAGTTAGTAATACCTGAGATTTAATATACAAATATTAACACAAATAAATACGTTTAAGGTATGATAATAAATTGCCAATTCAGTTGCAGTAGGTAGGTACGTCGAGGATAGAAGGATCACCATTAACACAGATCCTTCAAATGGAAAACATGTATAGTATGTACATTGAAATTATAAAGTTTTTACGACTAAATAAACATCGAAGATGTTCACTTTCACGGCGTCGAATCACAGGGAAAACCGTCCAAAAATTAAAAGGAATTCGACGAAACCCCGTTCACTCGACAATAACAGGATATCACAGAACCGGATCGACATCGCTGTATACCGCATTTAGTGCAACAAAATTACCACTGATGACGGGACCAAACAGTACGCGCGTAAACAAGACGCGGTCGTAGAACGGGACGAGAGACGCACGACCGACCGCAACAGAGATCTGGCGGCAACTGCCCGTCTCGGTTGAGATAAAGGCCGCGAGGCACGGCTAGCGCCGCACCGCGGGAAAAGCTCGTACCAATTTTGAAAACAACATGTCGTAGTATTACAACACAGAGGGGCGGGAGAATAATGTTTTCCGACGCCGATCTGTGGAGCGCCGCCACGGCGAAATAAATAATCTCAAAATTGTTTTAAAGCGAGCCTTTCAAATTGTTAAAATATTTTTTTTTTTTAAATACAAATAATTAACGACAGAATCATTGCACTACAGACACCGTCCAAACTATGTACTTAAAAATAAAAATACAAAATAAATAAATAATTTAATCACGGTAGAGTCGATATGATATAAAATAAAAGTGGCAAAGTAGATTCAAGTAAATACCATACAAGAGAAATAATAAAAGATATGTATATTTTGAACTCGGCAGCATACCTCAGCTGTGATAAAAATTGAAAAAAAAAAACGAAAATTATTTCGCTAAAATCAATACAATTGCTTTTCCGTGGAATGACTAAAAAAAAACAGGTTTCGCTCAAGGCTTAATCGGAGGAACATTGCTCGTTTTCTACTGGAAAAAATAGATGCATCATTAAATTAAGACACACAGAGCAAATCTGACGAGATCAACGAGACTGGTATAGCCCAGCCGGCAATAGAAAGGTACCGGGTTCAAGTACCGGCGGCAGACGTTTTTTTACGAAAGGAAGATTTCAGTGACGCATTTACCGTTAGAAGCGTCAATAATCGGCGAGCTTGTACGAGAAGATGTATGAACGCGGATGAGGCGAGAATTGTGTCAGGACGGAAGAGTGTGGTGCTCTATCCTCTGTGCCTACCCCCGCGGTGAAACGGCGTGATGGTAAGTTAGTTAAAAAACAAACAATCATAACCGTTATTATTTGCGAATCGGTAGTTTACCTGTCTATGAGTATCCATTAGGTAGTTAGAGAAGGTACCTAATATTCGAGATTACGATAGCACATCGTAATCAAAATATTTTCAAAAAAATTACGTTCCTTATCACCATCGCATGGATTCTAAAAAAATTCACTGCATTATATGATTATAATGTTATTACGGAGAACACATTCTCATTGTGAAGTTGTAATTATTCAGAACAGACGGTCTGTGATATTTTAAATACCAATTAAATGTATTAATTAGAAAGATATACATATAAAATCAATTTTATCGAAAGATATTGTTGTTGCGCTACCGGGATTCGAACCTGGATCTCTTTCCAATCCGGGGAAAGTGCATTATCCAACTATCAGAGATATTTTTCGATAAAATTGATTGATATCTTTCTAATTAATATTTGAATTATTAGAAAATCATTTTTAAGGTGAAATTCATTGTATGTGTTGGGTTTTGATATATGAACTCAGTACCTACCCGCAAGAAATTTAAACGAGTTTACAATATCTACACTTAATGAGTCGACAATATCTGCACTTAATGAGTTTTACATCTCAGACAAAAAAAAACATTCGTTTACTCTGAACGTAATATAAATGGAGAGTGTTTACGCACCTAGTTACTTCGATTGGCACCACTGGGTTTTCTGGTTTATAATAAGCTTCACGTGTGTATTGATGAACCCATCATTTACAAACAACATATGATAGAGCAAAAATTTATTTTTAAAAAGTTGTAACGGTCTTTATCCACTGCAGTGCGCGTAAAAATTGCAAAACGTTTACAGTTCAACACATTAAGTAAATGAGCCTGCATCTTGATGAGCATAATATCGAGTGGTGAAAGTTATATTGCCGCAAACGAAACATTTGATGAGGGACAAAAAAAAAATTAATTAATTTCAGCGAATCTCTCCGCGCAAACGTGCTAAAAATTGTAATACGAGCCAACGTTAAAGTTACACACTCCGTTAAAATGTTATGGTGCGCGTACACCGAATGAGAGACACAATGATACGAGTTTCAGAGATTTGGTCGAGAAATAAATCTCAGTAGCGCGCCGCACGCGTATTGAGAATTTGATCGATTTGGCGAGATAAAAATCAAACCCGTGTACACGGCGATCGATTTAACGATATTTAAAACCGTCGATACTTGCGACTATTTATTTTGAAAAGGTTAGTAAAGTACGAATTCCATTTTAACTACTGTAGGGAAGATTGTTTTTACATTTAAATCAACCCAACATACGAATAGAACATCAACGGATTGACGAACTCACAAATAGCGTGAGGTGCGATACAAAAAATAAATAAATACAAAACCCTCTACATAGACGGCTAATGGAGGTGTGCTCAAATCTGAGACTTAGTGTTTACGGTGGACTAAATAAAAAGAGAGTGGCCTCCAAATTTCACGGGAGCATAAATCCCTGTCTCGAGGCAAAAATCTCATCCGTGAACAAGAACCATTTTAAACACCCACTTTAACAGTCTACAAGAATAAATTGATAGTTTGGCGGATACAGTAAAGTGTGTATTGTGATATACAATAAACCCATTATATTCACTGCTATATAAAAATATTGGTTACAACAATTTAACTTTCATCCCTTAATATAATAATCTATCGTAATTTATATTTCTATGACGATACGTCACATACGCAGCTAGGTTCGTTCATAATATGTATATGTGTTAAGTACGAACGTGTAAAATATATTCCAATACGGTTATAACTTTTCTGACGAGTTTGTTTTTTACAAACGAACTACACGTATTTGCGAACATGCCATCGAGGATGTTGTAAAATGTAATTTTACAATTATTGAAGCATTAAGCAAAGATGATATGATGCATGATAAACCACTTTCTGCAAGTATTGTTAACAAAACGAATGGTGTATAAATATTATATACTAGCTGGAAAGCTCGTCCGAGGACACGGGAAATCGTATAACTAAATACTTGAATAAAGGATTGTTTATTATCAGTGGCGTGCAGTAGGTGTAGACTTAGGTTATGCTGTTACCATGATATTACACAATACAATATACTACATGCTACATAGGATTATGAATTTTCGTTAAACCGACGTCTTTAAGCAAAATGAATCCATCATAATATAATAAAATGCATTATCCTCGAACGCAAAAAAAATCATGAAAACAACACGTTTAGTAAGAAAGTCAGCTCTAAGCCAAGTTCAAGACCTTTCAAATGGCATTCTGTTAGGAAACAGCATATGTAAGGACTCCGTACAACATGGATCGGCTGATTCATTTCTGACTCTGCCGAGCGGAATTTTCAATTCTGTTGGAAACAATTGTATGGCTTGAATAAAACAATAGATTAAAAGAGTGGCTAGCAATGGCAGTAGTAATAAACGAAGAACAATCCAGTAGAGGACTACAGCGCTGCGGTGGCGTCGCGCGGTAGCATCCAGAACTACGCAACTAATGATTCTATTGATACACGGTGGGCGCTAGCGTAATTATAACATATGGATCATTTAATTTATATCCCAGAATTTTAAGTAATGCACAGCTTTTTTGCTTGTATGCACTGCACGCTCCTGTTTATTATTCATCTCAATAAAGAACTATTCAACAATTTAAGTTATTTTAATAATAAAAGTATGATGTGAATAGATAGGTTTCCTACCTGCTTCCTGCCGAGTTTTCACTTTGACAGCATAATGTATTTCAAAATTAATACACTGCTCATTTTTTTCTTCATTTCGGCATTATTATCACATTACATTCAACCCTTTAACTGTCAACTCTATTTGAAATGAAAGACACCACATAGGGTAAGACTGGCAAGATGGGGTCTTAATCCATCAAAAGCTGAGACCTGTCGTCCACAGATGGCAAAATAATTTTAAAATGTGAATTTAATCCCTGCAAGTTTCAAAAGTGCGTGTTAACCCGCTTATAGCTTGAAGTAACATACAAAGTTTGGCGTGTTAACGCGCTCATGGCATTTAAAAGGTTAACACTATTATTTATGCTGAAATGAGCAAAGCGTACATACGTTTAATTTGTAGATTTTGATGTATTATTTATTGTGCAACGTCATTCACGTACGATTTTCAGATTCATTCAAGGTTCGCCACCGAAACTAAAGTCGCCCACAAAATACTGAAGGAAGTGCTATAACAAGTCGTAATAATCAAATAACCCGAGAACTTAACAAGGAACATAAGGAACGGATATATGAACCAGAAATCATCTCCGTCGAGGCTTCTAACAGGACCATCTTCCAGTTTTTGCTTTGCCTGGATATAACAGGACTTTCGCAGCACAAAATAGTAGTAAGAGAATATTAATCGATGTATTTCATCGATTAAACTATCTTACAGACTCATTTTACGTAATTTATTTCAATGTACCTAAACGCTGTAAAATAAAATGAGTATTTTGTTTCTTGGTTCACAGGAGTCTCAATTATCAATTTCAAATAACGAGACGAATTTGTAAGGAGACGTTCAAATCAAAGTATTGATTCGTTAATTTGTTAATATTTTTGATACTTGGAAAATTATTACCATTAGCTGCGCATCTTGGGTAGCGAGTTGATTGTATGTATAATCCTTGAAATACGTGAATTGTATTGAACTTGTAGGAATCGATCATACATACACCATGTCCCCTTATGGTATCGGTTCCTACAATTTTGATACAATTCACATATTGAAAGAACCATTTACAATGCATCCGATTAATTATTATTTCGATGTCATTCTTAATATCTATATATATGTATATATATTGCACTGCGTATCCATCGTATCCCATGTTGCATCCTATATTAGTGTTTTCTTAAGAAATCCACTCGATGGCAGTACAGATTTGCAAAAAATAATAATGAATATCAATTCATTTAAAATCTTTCCGCAATGTGCAATAGGTGTCACTGGAAAGTTTTTGCGACGGACGGCGCTGGGCCGAAGAGGGGTTGTTTTTTTTAGCATTGCAATTCAAAACGGTTTTACACATATCGTATTCACTCGAGATTTGAAGTTTTTTTTTTTACCTGTCTATATATATTATTTAATTTCTTTGAGTTCACTATATTTATAAATTTATGATAGCTCTAGGTGTACATATATATTTATATAACATATTTTCTTACTTGAAATAAAGACAGGTACACTACATAGTGTGCTGTTAAAGCAATGTAATAAGGGATTTCCGCATCGAAATATAGTTCGATACCTGTATATACGAAGAAGAAATACTATATTTATTAAATGAAATTTAATTTTTAGGATATTAATTATATTAACATATAATTTTGTAAATAAATATATGATACATTTGACGAAATGGACTTAATTAGTTGTTTATTAGTCATATTACGCCTACAGTTTTATAAGTAGGCACGCACGGTCAGAGCGAAATGCTGCCCACAGTTGCGGTTTTATCAGATACACCCATCCCGTGCGTTACACGACAAACTGGTATTCATCTGTCCCAAGGTCGGCGTCTTTCCTAGAACCCCTCTGAACCTTCACCATCACGATTGCAAATCCTCTTGAAAATCGAAACATTTTTGGTCAGAATTTGACAACTGAACAGAACTTGACTGAACATCATTTGGTCGGAATTTCTTTGTAAACCGTTCGTCTTTGAAAAATATTTCGTCATGAAGTTATTACAGACTTGAGACATTAAAAATAAATAAGAGTAAGAACAAAAATTAATTGACTCTTTAAATATAAAAATTATTAGTATTTAATCATTTTATATCAGAACATCGCTGGATCAAAAAGGACGCTCTTCGAAAGCTAATGTAAAAACAATTATTGCTTTGAAAAAATGTGATTCTTGTATGCAGAACTACCCAATATTGTTGTAGACTCGTCCATGACAAGGACATGTTTTTCCTAGGATAAATCGATTAGCAACATTTTAAATAATTATTAAAGAAATTATAGGTACTCAATTTAAAAAAAAAAAAAAAATTTTAATACAAACATGCAGATATTGTTTATTCATACAATGGGAGATATTATTTATTACTTATTTTTTAAAATCTGAAACCCACCTTCAAAATCCAAAATACCATAGCTAGCAAAGGTTGAATAGGGATAAAATAACAGCTATAAAAATCCAAAAAAAACTACTATCAATTCAAAACTTTAAGATTTTCTGTTTAAACATATACTTATTGTATAATAGGTTCCGCACCAAAAATTGCCTCAGTCATTCACCAAATATTACATTTTTGGTTGACTAGTTAGGTATGACAAGATTAACGCCAAACGGAGTTATGAAATAATCCTATAGATTATTAGGTTGTCTACAATGTTCCCTCTAAAGTGTGTGGGTGTGCGCACGCACACATAATTTTTAACATTTATCATCAAAGGTTGGTGACCATGTTGATTTATATAAAATCACCGACTCTTTGGCCATTGAACCACTTTCTGAAGTTACATAGCTAAGATAATCTCTTTCTACCAATGCCTCTCCTACCTTCAATCTTCCCCTGCATAATGAGTTTTAAATGATCATATTTTTCAGTGAGGATAATGTGTTCTCAGTATGCAACTTTCCTCGATAGTTGTTATTAATTCTCTTGATTTATTTATGTGTCTTAATACTCCTTCATTAGTACTATGGGTAAGCCGGATCCTACCAGTAGCCTTATACTGGTAACGTTTTTCTAATTTTCTCCCCCAGCACACAAATAATACCATTGGTCCTTAAAATTGCACGAAATAATTTTTATACACACACCGTGATCCAAACATAGAAGGAACTTTGGTTGTCTACTTTCTTCCTACCTTCATACCTGCACAGCGGAAAAATCTTTTTAAGCATATCCACGTCTGCATAAATGAAAACTTGGAAGGAAATGAAATTATACAGTCATACCTCGCATTAATGTACACAATTGGTCCACAGAGAGTATGTATACTGAAAATATAGTGAATCCCAACTTTTTTTACATTTTTCAATCATTATACACATGTTATAAGGGACAAAAATAACACATATCTTATAAACGTAGGCTTTATTTTAAACTGAATATTTTAACCTGAATTCAGTCAGGCAGTGGCATCGTAAGATTATATTAAATATCCACTCTTCCGAGGCTAACATCCACAATATTGGGAATAAGGTCTGTAAAGACGTAAGTTGACTTTAAGTATGCAGTCAATATGTACACCGCTAAACTGACTAATTAAATTACCATCGTAACGTTTATTTGCAGGGAGAGAGGATAGCATGTCATATCACCACTCTTGCCTTGTCCATCTTTCATGCACGCTTTTCATTAATAATGGAGGAAACTTAGGAAATTTACATTTTCCCGAGAGGCTTATTGTGTAATGGAATGTTTAAAGAATCCATAAGTAAAGAGTGAGTATAATAATTTAGAAGCACTGAGATATATTTTATGTATAATACATTATACGGTTCAGCACTGTCATCTCTAATTAATTCATGATAAAATTTAAAATATTTGCTTACGATCAACATCGATAATTGGCCATTTTTACCAACAACTAAATCCACTTAGAAGACAGTTTAGGAAAAAAATATCTTGTAATTGAATTGAGATAAAGATGATTTGATTAATATGCAATTACTAGGGCTTACTTTACCTGTTTACCATTTTGGTTAATTTACCGGTAAATTAACCAAAACGTACCATAGGTAATTACCGTAAATTATTTTACCGCTAATCAAAGATGGATACAGGTATATCATAATGAAATATTATTGTAATTTTTTTTAAATTTTTACATATGCATAATACACCATATAAAAATAAAATAAAATAAATATAGATACAATATATATATATAATATATATACAATATACATATATAATATATATACAATATATCAATATATATACAATATATCAATAAAAACATTCAGTTGTAATATTATTTTATTTTAATTACGAATTTATATTAGATGTATATAAAGTATGTATTCATACACCTAATGTATGTTTTACATACATTAATAAGTTAATAATATGAACTCCTCACAGACAGGTAAACCAAATATTATATAGTCGTAATTCAAATTAACCAAGCTCGACGTGGCATATACACAAGTAATTATCTGATCTCCCATTACCACATCTCAGTAAAAACAAAAAGGACATCATATACATATGTATGTATTTATATGACATTTTTACCTGAAAAATATTTGAAATTATTTAGGTTTTAATCTAGGATACCGTTTTTAGTAAAGGTAACCACATGCAGTTATACTTCATCAATCATCTAATCAACGTCTATTTATTTTCATTTAAATAACCGGTAAACTGGTAATGGGAAGAATTATTTACCGTTTGCCAGTAAATGCAATTTGACATTAAATTGCAAGTTCTAGTGATTACCAAGATAAGATAGAAAAAAATTAACTATTATTACTGTAAGTTTTCCTGATGTCAATATTCCTTCAAAATAATATATGGATATTTGCGTAATACAAAAAAAAAAATTTTCAAATGTAAATCAAATGCATTAAAATAATCCAAAATGGCACATTAAAAACAATTTCAACTCTAACTTGTATTGTAGTGGAAAGGTGAAGAATGTGAAAAATTGTTCATGGTCCATACTTGACATTTATTTTCTCTGCGTGGAAAGACCAAGCCATAATAATATTGATATATTGATATCATTGTTTCATTCATAATTTTAATTGTTCATAGATATTTAGAATTAAATGGACACATACCATATGTATTCAAATAAGCTGTGCCCAGAATATTTGGAAAATAAATCAAAATAAAATATTCCAGGCGCAAATATATATATTTTTTTTTGAAATTAGCAAAATTAACTTTGTGGTTAAATTTCATAATTTTTATTTGTTAACTTAATTTTATTAACCACTTATTGAGTTTAAATACATCTACTGGTTTCGAAAAATACAATTTTCTTCTTTTCATTTTCTGAAGAAGAAAATGGTATTTTTCAAAACCGGTAGATGTATAACTCAATAAGTGGTTAATAAAACAAAGTTAACAAATAAAAATAGCAAATATTATTTATGCTTTATCAAAATATTCTATCAAACAAATATTTTATTTATATTTATTAAAAAAAAACGATATGATTACACAAAGCTTATTAGAATGTGCTGGCTGCACACACGCCTGGCAGATTTAGTTATGTTGTTTCTGTAATGCCCGACTCAAATATAACCTTCATCGATCATTTTTTACATTTGTTACTGTTACTACAAATATATCATATTCATGTGCCGCACCCTACATAATGAAGTCAATAAAAATTAAATTTTATCCGTTTCAATTGAAATTGAAGAACTCATACCTGTATTTCCAGAAGCAGTTCTGTTTTCCTTCTTCTTATATCAATGAGCATTTTCTGTTGCTCTGGAGTTAAATCTGTAAAATACAAAGATTTCATGACACATCTACAATAACGCGATGACCCATTTCAATTAAAATGTCAGTTCCTTTTATGAGAATTAATGTTAAAATACCCGATGAATCATATGTATGACCTAATAACATGGATGTATTCACCCATTATCTAGCAAATTAAATGATAAGCATTTTCTACACTAAAATAGTTAAAAATTAGTGTGAAATAGCATTTACCTCTGTTATGTAATAATGATAATATCTCCAGGAATGTTTTATTTACTCGAAATTTTTAACAGTTTTAAGAGCAAATTGATGCATTAATCTCAGATAATATACATTATAACAAAATTGTGACAACAGCCATAAATGTTAGATATAAATAACAGTATCATGTCAATCTTCCCAAACAATTGACATATCAAAAATTTAAAACAAAAAATGCTATCCTATTTTGCTTGCTTTATACCTAATGTTACTGCATAGTTAAAGCCTTTTAAAATCTTAAGAATAATATACCGAATTGGAAGAAACATCTACATAACAAAAAATACGTACCAATATATCTGGGCGAATAACTCATTAAAAACGAATAGAAAATAAATAAATCATCAATGTGCATAGACATAATATGATATACTATATTTAGGAATATTTTTTAAGAAATTCACTTAATCTCACGATTCTATTTGTTAACTTTTAATAAAACTAGATCACGAAACGGTGACAGTTGGTCGTAAACAAACATGTTGTAATAGAAAATACACCATAACTAACTGACCTGACTGTGCAAACATTCCAGCATGACAACCCGATATCCCTGCAGCACAAAAAGACACATTCTCAAAATCACTTAACATCGCGAATATTGACAAAAAAAATCATTTATCAAAAAAACTCCACGCACAAACGATCATCCGCCGTGGCCATGTTGATGAATTTATACCTGTTCCTTTATGGCACTAGTAATAGCATAATTAGACTGTTCGTGTATGTATGATAAAATATATTGGTTGACTATAAATCAATGTGTGGGTCCTTTTATTATAATAATCTGTATAATGCAGCGTGATCGGATATTTTATGCAAGACCCGATTCTTATTAAAAGAATTCATTAAAGTAACAAAATAATATTTATTTTATGAAAGAAAATTAAAAAAAATATTAGGAAATTCACACATATTTAAAAATAAAATATAAATACTAAATTTCAATCAAGGATATTATTGTATTTGTAGTCGATGTCATTCTCTGGTCAGAGAGCCAGCCTTTCATGAGAGCGCCGCTTGCACTACAGAGTTGGTGCTGAGCTCAAGCCGCAGCTTTATACCAGCAACTCGATGTCTCAGAAGCGGAACGAATCCATGCCTTCGGCAAACATTGTAAATGTTCTACAATAACGCGCCAAAGTGAACAGTATTCTGTATGAGTTGCTGTACTGAATTTGTGGATGGTTGTACGTCATTTGCTTGTATTTTGACCAGAGCTCACAGGTGAATATGCTAGTGAAGAACGATTTAAACAGGATCTTCTTCACCTCCTTACTACATTAGTAGGAACGTCGTGACAGCATATTCGCACAAAAGTTTAACTGTCTTCTCTGTCTTTTGATTCATCATCGTCTTGTCCAGCGTTATTGAAGATATGGCTAAGGTATTTTATCTGTTTTTGGACACTTAATTTCGTCTCGTCCAGTCACACGGGAGGGATATAATTTGGCCCTTTTCCATATTTGAACGCCATTATGACCGATTTGCTGGCATTATTTAAAATATTGTGTTCATTGGCAGTGCCGACGTATATCTCTTATCTATGATGCCGACCATAGTTTTTGTGGCACCACCGGGTGAATTTTTTCTGAGCGCCACGACTATGTCATAGATAAGAATTAATATACAACTAAATAAATTCCGCCCCATACATTCTAGTGCATCTCAAACTTTGAATTCCAGACACTTATAAATGACCAAAATATGTCATTTCGGTATAAACATAATATGAAAGAAAAGGACGTCAAGTGAGTTGGTGTGCTTATTGAGTCCAGGGAATAAAATAAGTTAATTTTATATAAACATGAAGTTATCTTAGCAAATTAGGGCACTTTCAGCACAGAGTGAATTGGTGCGCGTTCGGTGTCCAGCGAATAAAATTGTTTAATTTAATAATATTTCAAAAATGTGCGCATAATAAGTTGGGGGACTTGTTGTTAATAAGTAAGAGGGACTTGTATTGGCCGGCGCGCGGCCCGCACAGCAATATTTGAATAAAACTAAACATTCATTTAAAATTTACGCAGAATATAATATTCGTAATATGTGAACGTCACGCGTGAGATGCGACCGTAACATTAAAATATTTTTAAAAATGCACCGAGCAAGTCCAGGTGCCCCTCGGGTGGGGCCCAAGCACACCCCACCCCATTTTGGACCTATTAATTGGCATGTGTTTCGTAAATCTGTAAAAGCTTTCTTATCACTTTTTATAGATGCCGTCAGTATATCATCGGCTTAACTAATATGGTTCATATTTATCCCGCCCATGTGGCAGCCAATTTTGCATTGGTTAATCGCCTGCTCAGTTCGTCCATGTACATCAATAAAAAATAAAATGCACATACATAATTAGGGTCTGGATTTTATGCATAGATAAATAATGATCAGTTACGTAATGTGAATGTATGTATCGTATATTGTCTATGAACCTTTTTATGACACTTGACATCATAGAATTGAGATAAATGACACTCTCTTGTCTATGGGTATGGCGTTTAATCGGATAACTGCTGATCTTTATTTTATTATTATTTAATGAAATATTAATAGTGATAAAATTTCAAAAGTCAATAAAAATATATTTTAATGAAAAGATTATGTTAATAATGATAATTTTAGATGCCAAGAACATCCTATAAACTAGAGGTTACACCACGATAGAATTTTCAAAAATGTTTTTTCAATGTAAGTATACTCGCATGGAAATATTCCAAAAATTGTTCTAGATATAAAGGATCAAAGACGGCACGGCAGGTGTTCGGCCGCGCGCCGTCTCTAATTTCTAATCCTAATCTATTCCCTCATTCTCTGTGACTGTTACGCAGGTAAACAGATTCATAGATCTAGTATTTGACGTGAGACCATTTGTGTCCAGTGAAAGTGTACAGAATGATATATGGTAAAGGATCCATAGTTGTCATTTTCGTGCAGTTTTATTTCAGTATTTCTCAGGAATTAGTCATCAGTAAAGTATAACTGTTAACATATTTAACTGTTTTCAAAATGTCAAACCATTTATACCTTGATCAAAAGGGAAACAAGAAGAGTATGCGTCGTCCTGGTGAGAGTAGGAAAAAGAGACATTATCCGGTCAATCGTTTTTCGATGGAAAAAGAAGATGAGACTGTAAGCGCGTCGGCAAAAAAATTAAAAGCAAGCAAGGAGTATGACGTAGAAACCGAAGCTTCGTTCGGCAACCGAATTATAAACTTTTTATCGGTTTTCTCAGCAATTAGTGCAGAACGTGCAATGGTAATGTGACTTTCACTGAGTTATCTAGTCGAGGACTTGGATTTAAAATAAAGATGTCGTGTGATGCATGTAAACCTGTGACTGAATTCTTGTCCTCTTATCGATCATAGGGCATATGACGTGAATAGACGAATTGTTTTTGCATTCAGACTGCTCGGAATCGGTTTTGCGGGAATCGAAAAATTCTGTGGAATAATGGACATACCCAAACCGATTTTCCAGTCATTTTATGATAAAGTTGTTGATAATGTTTATACCGCCGCAAAGAGCGTGAACGAGTTATCAATGAGAAAAGCAATTCAAGAGGAGAAGACAATAAATGAAGAAAAAGGAAACCCGGAAGGACTGACCGTTTCAGGAGACGGAACATGGAGGAAACGAAGCTTTTCTTCTCTCGTTGGAGTTGCAACACTTATTGGATATTACACAGGAAAAGTGATCGATGTTTTAGTAAAATGTCATTATTGTAAAGCGTGTGAGTTTTGGAAAAACTTTGAGGGAACTCAGGAGTATGAAGAATGGAAATCAACGCACAATGATAATTGTTCTGCAAATCACGAAGCATCAGCTGGGAAGATGGAGATGGATGCAATTACAGAAATGTTTGCGAGATCAGAAGAAGAATATCAATTGCAATACAGGAATTACATTGGCGATGATGACAGCAAGACATATAAAGCCATTGTGGATTCAAAACCATATGGCGATAATGTAATTGGAAAAAAGGAGTGCATTGGGCACGTTCAAAAGAGAATGGGTATGCAGTTACGTTGTGTAAAAAATGAGAATAAAGGATTTGGCGGCAGGGGAAAATTGACATCGAAACTCATTGACGAATTGACTATATACTATGGGCTTGCCATCAGAAGAAATTCACATTCCTTGGAAAAAATGAAAAATGCAATTTGGGCAATGTTTTATCATAAAATATCAACTGATAAGAAACTTCAGCATCACCTATGCCCGACTGGGAATGAATCTTGGTGTACGTGGCAAAAAGCAGAGGCTACGGGCACTCTGAAAAATTATGAGCATTCATCTCCTCTTCACGAAGATGTTGTGAATGCTATTCGACCAGTGTATGAAAGACTGAGTGCTGTTGAACTATTAGAGCGATGTTTAGATGGTTTCACACAGAATAATAACGAGGGTGTGAATGCCATTATTTGGACCATGGCCCCAAAAGTTACATCCAGCGGGGCAAAAATCGTTGAAATCGCAACCTACATCGCTGCTAGCATTTTCAACGATGGATACATCAACGTACTCCGCATGATGCAACTTCTAGGCTTGAAAATCGGGCCCAATGCGATGCGTGCCTGCGAGGACTTGGATACACAGCGCATCAGCATATCAAAGATGAGAGCACAGGAAGCGACAAAAGAAGCCTGGAAATTGAAGAGAGCTGTTCAAAAGGAAATGGAAGACATTGCCGCTACTGCAGAAAGTGCGTTGTATGGACCAGGCATTGCTGATTAAAGGTATCATTTAATTTACCATCATTGTCACAAATTAAAGTCACGTTTTTTATTCTATTATTTTATTCTGGCCTGCAACTTTGTTGCTACAATTTAATACCTATTGACTTGAGATATTTTAGATAACATTATCTATTTTTTTTTCATATTGCTTCCAATTTTACAAAAAACAGTTTTTCCAAATCGTATAAACTACATTTTAGATATTTAACTTCTGAATAAGTACATGACCTTCTTTTCTGTTTCAGACAAACATGCACCGGGAAAAGTTGCAGAACGTGCCGTCACCGTGCGTCGTGCGGCGGTACCGAATTGTTTTTTTGGAACAATTTTTCTGCAAGATTCCTTTTTTCAAACCCACAGGTACACACGAAAGTTAGCCTTGACCTATCAGTTATTATTTGGGTACCCCAGAGAACGGTTATCTGTCATTTTAGCGAAATTATTATTTTTACCAGAAACTAAATACGCTAGTACATCGCTCGTTCTGCACATAATTTTTCAAATTCGGATGTTTTCAAGTTTTATTATAATTTAATATTTTGTTTGTTTACTTATCGTGAGAAGTGTTTTTAGACTCAATATTACTCATATAGTGGCATTTTGGTGGTGTTCAAATGACTATTTTTGTGAAGTTATGACAATTGTGCTTTTTGTTTTAATTATTTTGTGTTTGTTTTTATACCGTTCAAACTTATTTTTTTATGGGCATATAGTATTTTTGGTGGGGATTTAGTACAAGAACCGTATTTTATTGTTTTTTTGTGAATCTACTTGTATTTCTAGTCTGAATTTATTTCCCAAAAATAAATGGAATCGGATATCATGAATCGACATACATCAAAACGATCCAGAATCGAAAACAAAATATTTTGAGCAACATGACAGTGACAGTGGATATGAAGAAAGTGGAGCCGAAATTGAACACATTGTCGTGGAGCATCCTATACCGGGTCCAAATCTGATATCTTCTCAAATAGTGGACGAAAATTTAATGCCAAACATTTATTATCCTTCAAAACATCTCATAATAGATTAATCGCTCATTCTTTGGAAGGGAGACTTATAATAAAACAGTATATTAAAGGAAAAAATCAAAGTATGGAATAAAATTTGATATGCTTGGGGAACCCAATGGATTGAAGTTAAAAATAATTGTGTATGGTGGTGCAGCAGATCCCATTGTAGGATCATTTGATGGAGGGGAAAACAAATTCCAGACATTCATTACACAGGTGTCGTGGACAATTATTACAAGAGTGTCAACATGGTTATACTTATGTTACCGGAATGCTCAGAAGTAATCGGAAAAACAATCCATCCGAAGTTGTAAAAAGAAAATAAGACTATTTCCCATTTACCTCACAGGATATATGTGTCACAAAATGGAAAGATAGGCGAGAAGAAGAGATCTTCTGAATTTGACGGTAATATGACTCAAACAACTTCTCGATATAGCTTGCTTAAAAATAAACCGAAAATGATTATTAAATACAATAAGTATATGGGCAGAGTAGATATACATGACCAGATGCTATCGTACTATCCATGTGAATATAAAACACTAAGATGGTATAAAAAAGTGCAAATTCACATGTTCCAAACCATCCTCGTCAATTCCTTTTATTTATATATGCAGTGGCATTAAAATGTCCCTGTATGATTTTCGATCGGCTGTAATTGATAATCTTTTGGGACCACCACAAAGGCCTCAACGCCCAGTATTGATATTCCATTTACCGGAATTTGGTCCCAAAGATAGGAATGGTAAAACAAAAAGACTTGATTCCTTCAATAAAAGAACCTATTCAATATATTATTGTCCTCAATGTGATGATGAACCTGGATTATGTTTGAGACCTTGTTTTAGGTTGTGCCACGATAAAGTGCAGGAGAATATATACAAGAATAATACGAAATTGTGGGAAATAAGCTCACCTAATGCATTTTAGTAGTCTACTTTGTATTGATGCATGTAGGGAAATCCATTCCTAAATTCGACTCTTGGAATTCACATGATTATAAGTCAGGTATAAACCCCAACAATCAAGTACCGCAAGGGTTCGAAACAGCTAATTGAAATTATGAAGACTTGTAATAACTGTTCCGATCAAACATATAAGTTTAAGTCTAAGGCTACTCGGTTTTACCAATCCAACAAAAATATTATTGGCAATCAAGTTCTTTGCGGTTTTGTTTGTTTGTTAGAAGAAACCTTTTTGTTTTGTGCAGCGATACCCTGGACAACAGATGTTTATCCCCACCAGTCATTTTGGTATGTTTCTAATTTCTTTATTATTGTAATGTAATAAATAAATAATAAATATACAAATGAAACAAAAATGAATTTAAAAAAAAAACAAGTAAAATTTGAAACAGAATAGTTGATATGAACGCACCTTTGTGATGAGACGCAAAATTAAAATGTAGTTTTACACAATTTTCTTAAAAAAAATTGATGTAATATATTGAACATCGCTTCCTATGCGTGAGTAGCATATTTTTTTTTCCAAAATATATATGTTTTTAGACTTACATTTTTTTGACTATATCGATTTATTTACTGGCACCGTGCATAATACATTGATTTTAATATGTGGCAGTGAAAAGGATAGACAACATTGATGGCTGGAAAATAATTTGTGAATAACCCTTGCAGACTTACTTACACATTGACTCCCAACGTAATAACATCAGACGAGGTGGAAATTGATGAAATAGTGGATGATGCCATGAGACATATTGAAGACCTCAAAGCATATTTTATTAGTATTAGTAATGTGTCACCAGAAACCTTTAATTTTATTTATATTGTTGAAAGATCTATTTCAAAACGTTTGATTTTTTTAAATAAAAAAATAATTTTATCTGTTTTTTTAATACCCCCAATTTACTTCTTTTTTTTGTTGGTCCCTTCAAAAACTTAAAATCGGGACTCCACTGTATGTACTATAAACAGTAATAATTTCAAAAGAATTAAAGAATATATTTATTTTATCCAATATTCCTGAGGTTAGATTGCTGTAGTTCTTTATAAGGAAATTAATCATTTATAAAAAAAATAATCCTTTGAAACAATGGGCCACAATTCCCCCACAAAGAAAACATGTATGTGGAAGAAACAATTTGCATTGAAAAATCAATCGTTGAGATCTGAAACTTGTTACTGATTCGTCTCTGCGTGTCCTGTCTACTGCAAGCATCTTTCTCAAGAAAAGTAGAGCGTCATACTTAACCTTTTTGCATCATCCCATTCCTGAAGTTCCAAGTTTTTTAATTTTCTTCATTTTTGGGTACGTTGTCAGTGTTGTCACGTATTGGGCTGTAAATCTTGCACAAGTCTTTATTTTCGAAGACCAGCAAACTGCTTTCCCATGCCACAGTAAGAGTCCACGCTTCAAACTCATATAAAACATTGGATGCATCAACATTGTATACAGACATTTTTTGATTATGTGACAACAATCTTGATGACAGCAGTTTGTGTAGGGCAAAGTAACAATCACTGTCTGGTTTTATTTTATTGATTGATTCATTGCACTGAAAGTTTTTGTAATTTATAAATATTGAGATTCATCATTCATCGTAAGTGGGAATTATATGGGATGCTAAAAATCTTAATTTCTATCATATTAATATATCGATTGACACTTTTGTTAGGATGCTGTGTAATTCCAATTAAATTTTTACGGAGGAAAGGAACATATGGTAGGTATAAAATAAAGTGCTAACTTTTTTTTTTCAAGTTGCCTTCACGATGCCTTCAACAGAAAAACCTCAAAATGCTAAAATACTAATAATGCACATTATAATTCCTCTACACATATACGTTGCTCTGTGTGTATCTAATATAGAGAAACAAAAAAGAATGCTTTCGGTGACGAGATTGAAGATACAATAAACTTGGTTATCGCAAGGTGTGCGCGCGGTGGGTCCCACACATGCTTTCAGAAACCCACAAAGACAATCGTGTCAAGTGTGCCGAGGGGTTTCTTCGAGAATGCGCCGAGAATACCGAAGAATTCTTGGACTCCATTATTACGGGAGATGAAACGTGGTGTCACTACGTCACTCCAGAAACAAAAGAACAGTCCAAACAATGGCGCCATCCTGAATCGCCTAGGCCGAAAAAGTTTAAGCAGACGCTTTCCGCAGGGAAAGTGATGGCTACGGTGTTTTGGGACCGAAAAGGCGTCTTGCTGACCGAGTTTATGCCTAAAGGGACCACCATCAATTCGGACAGGTACTGCGAGACATTGACAAAACTCAAAAGAGCCATCCAAAATCGCCGGAGAGGAAGGCTGACCAAGGGCGTTAGGCTGCACCACGACAACGCTCGCCCGCATGTCTCTCGACAGACCACCGCCCTACTGGACAAATTCGGCTGGAAATTGCTTGACCCATTTAAAAAAAAAAATACTTTTACATATTGATAAACATAATTAATGGAAATCATTAAATATTTTTAGTGTAACACATAAAAAAAAAAAAAATTCTTGGGACCCTTAAATTAAGTTACATTTTTCCAGGGGGAAGGCAACTTCACATTTTGTCCTCTTTCATACTCCATAAACGAGTGTTAATTAAATATTTTTTGTTTTAATGAGCATATTTTTTGTATTTTTGCAAATTCTTATATGTATCCGTTTAATCGTTGGCAAATATATGTATTTATATGTTGGTTTCGATACTCCATTTTGGTTTCAGAGTGTAGTGAGAATTTAATTTCGCACAAGATATTAGTTTCGCTGGCGAAAAGTTCTCTAATTTTTTTTTTTTTATACCTTTAATTTTATCTCACAGAACAACAGAGTTCTGCATAACACCATTTGGGGAACCAAGGTTACTCAGTTTAGTTTAATATCAAGATTATATTGTTGAATATCGTATTTATTTAGATGAAAATAAAATGAAAATACACAAATTAGCACATTAATTTATTGTACATTGAAAATTACAAACAGCATTTTAAACAATAAAAAAAAAAAAACATTAAATATTATAACAATAGTCTCGTCTAGCTTTAAAAAATTACCACTGTAGCTTGAATATAAGGTTTTTGTTTTCTTCCTAGAAAGAGAAAGAGGCCTTATTTTCGAAGTATCGCTAATAAAATTTTAAAAGGTCAGATCTGATAATAAATTTGACTGCCAGCACCAGTGGCGTAACTACGTCAATGCAGCCAATGCGATGCATTACAGCTCATGTTACATAGGTGCCGAAAAGTTCGTCCACGCCCTAAAATACTTTTTGTATTGATCTTTTCCCAGTGTGAATACGGACTAATAATTTTTTAAATACAGTCGCACTAGGTTATAACGAGCTCAGGTATAGCGAGTTCGCGGCTACAGTAAGCAAAAACTCTTTGATATTTTAATTCACGCAAGTTTTCATACAAAAATGAAAGTGAACTGTTGTAACGAGCTCGCTTCTCGGTTATACCAAACAAATAATACGGCCAACACATGAATATTTATGTGTTTGTTGGGATAAAAAAAAAGCAATTCTCAAAAATTTAAAGCAATTAAAGTAAAAGAAGTGGCAGACACGCTGACCGTTACCGACCATTGGGTTGTATAATTTATGACACTACCTAAGATTTCCGGCTGCTAAAACTTTGACCATGTTGACGCTTACAACCTATTACTGAGCATCAAATTAAAAACAGCGATCGGAAAATGCAATTTTACAATCACGTACCCTTTTTACATTTTATTTTGTCTCTGAATTTAAATTTATTATGAAATTGTCTAAAGTAATGTTTGTATGCATCGGCAATGTTGTATTAACAATTTGACATTGACTTTTCAGTAAAAAAGTGGCCATTGATTTACAAACATCTCTACTAACAAAAGAAAATCAAAATCATTTGTGAATTAGAACACAGCGTGAAAAATGTTTAAGTGTGTAAAATTTAAAAATTAGGATGTTTACTTGTTGACATTTGAAAACAACATCACGGAAACAAAAAAAAGTAGAAAATGCGATCTTAATGATGTTAATGCAGCATTATTAAAATGGTTTAGCACCCAAAGAAGCGCCGCGCTATATTTGATATTAACGGGCCAATTTTGAGGAAAAATTTGCAAAACAGTTTAGGAAAAATGATTTTACATGTAGCAATGGTCGGTTAGATATAATGAGAAATGCGTATGACGAGCAAATTTAGTCAGTCTCCTAATACTCGTTAAAACCAAGTTCAACTAACCTACTTAAAATAATAACATTTAAAAATCATTTCTTAAATGCATTAGGAATATACATGAAAATGTGATGTTTGGTAATGATTTTTTTCAGTTACAAGTGCATATAATGCTAATTACACATTTTTGTTTTTTTCAAGAAAGGTGATTGATTTTAAAGGAGGAGTCCAATTTATTCCACTATTAGTACCACGTGGTTTCATATTTCTTATGTGCGATACATGTATTGGGGGGCCTTTATTTTCATCTTTTTGCATTGGGGCCCAATTTTTATAGTTCTGCCACTGGCTAGCACACTGATTGTGTCTGATCTGATCTAGCAGATCATTCCTTGGTCATTTGGGTAATATTTCTCAATAATTGCTACTATACATCATATTATTGTCCTATATTTATGGTCAAAATTGTATATTAAACTTATGGTGATTTTGGCAAAAATTTGTTAAATTGAAATTTACCAATTGTACCAGTTTAAAAAAATCCTGAATTAATTTTGTGAGACCGATACCAATGTCTGGAAGTTTGTAAAGATATCCATTTGTGAACCTTGGGAGGACTGATGCGATACATGTGCGGGATCAAGATATGGCTTTACTATCAATAATGTGTCAGCACTGAAAGAACCCAAACTAATAAATTTAAAATGTGTTTCGATATCTGACATGACCAGCATCTGCATTATATTTATATTTGGAGACCACCTTATATTCAGGCTTATAATAATACAATGTTGACTCTAATCAGGCAAACAAAGAAAGTCTTTACATAAATAATATCTAGATATTTTCTAATTTTGGTATGTGGTAACATTTGTACTTTTGTTGTAAAGCATATCTCAAAATATTACACTAGCTTTAAATTACTATTAAGCAAATACGCTGAACATTTCTGTAGTAATATTTTAACGAGGAAAAAAATGTATCGATGTAAATGTACCGATTTGATGAAAATATAATAAGAAATCACATGTAACAATTTTCTAACATAAATAAACAAATTAAAGTTGCTAATACTAATGGCGTAACCTAATGGCATGTTGTTCCTATCTGCGGTATATATACTAATTGTTTGGTTTCCCATGCATTCTGTTTCAATTATCAAGGAAAAATCATAACTTCGCAAATGAAATATGATTTCATTCAAAATTAACATCATTCTAGTTAAATAGTATTTCACTATTAAACAGTTTATTATAAGCAGTACCTAGTTTTAGAACAATAATGTAATCTAGTATAAAGTGTACTTACATATCTAAATAATTGTTTTTGAATAAACTTTTCAGTATTACTGCCGCAAAAATATTCTGCGTACAATTTTTTAGGCTGTTATACAACACACTTACTGGCCTTCATCCCACCATTTTAGATCTCTGTAATGAAGTCTGAAACAATAGCCTAAAAAAATTTACACAGGCTTTCAAAAGTAGTATTACTAATTGTGGTGATTATTTTTAGAATTATTAATTCTTAAACCCTGAAAAGAAAGTAAATCTGCAGAAATTATCCCTATTAGCAGGAAAATTAAAATTCAATTACAAATTATCAATATGTTGGAAGAAAATACAGACATACGCACGTTAAAAATGCTAATTTACACAATACATGCAATACTAAATATACATTGTTTATTTGTAATTAAAAAAATATAAAAATCTTACGGGATTCACCATCGTTTAAAGGGCACATTATATTTTTGACATTATATTTCATAACATATTTTGCTTGTGATGGGATCCTTTCATCCTTATTCTATATTATATTCTTTAATTACTCAACAAATGCCTTTGGCAAGTAATCTGTTACATCAAAAATGATCTTTTTTAGTCTTACAGTGAAGCATAAATTCTTAAAAAAATATTTTTAATATGATATATATGTATCATAATAGTAATCATTTACTTTAAAGTGAAATTCTCCTCTTAGCAAAGCTTCAACATATTTTTGGAAGGCATTGACAATTTTGATGTGTGCAAATCCTGATGTTAAGTTTGATAAATGATTAGATGGAGCAGTTTTTAATTTTTCAAGTGGAATAACAATGCTTTGTACGTTTTCATACTTTTCTGCAAGGTTGTATTATGCAATGGCAAGGTTTTTTTTAAACATTCTTAATTTTATCTGCTTTACGTGTAAAACAAGCTCCGGTGATCAAAAAATCTTTAATGTGGTCATTCGTATTACAAAATATAGTAAATGACCCAAGTTCATTTTTTTAATATCAAAGATATGAATAATAAAAGTAAAGATGAACATTACAACCATTTGTCGATGACAGGCGTGGATGAGCGATAGTGTTTTAGAATGTGTTATTAATTATATTATTTCTTATTAATTATTAGTGACATACATTCTGCAGAATAGTTTTCAATTCCTCGCTATTTAAAGAAACATGAATTTTCATAGTTTACACCAAATACACTTAACAAAGCTTATAATATTAAAATGTTTCTCCGCTTGCCTTATAAACATTTGGACAAAATTTTCTAGCTATATACCCATAAGCAACGTCACGTCCTCTAGTAAATATAGTGGTATCAAAACTGAATTTGTTCCAAACATGTATAGCATAGGAATAACGAACTTGCTTTAGAGCTAAATTTATTCTTTTTGCGTCAAAGTATAATCTCCATATTTTCCAATGAATTGGATAAAATGCTGATGGAGGAAGCACATTAAACCCTGAAATAAAAATAAAATTACATTTTCAAATATGATATAATCAACTTTATTTGTAACAAATTTAATATACCACGCTTTTTGTTAAAATAAAATATTACTACCGAGATTTAAAAAGTCGGAACTGCAAGTCTACAGTCAGCTTTTGCAACTAACTTTTTATATTTGCCATGGGATCAATCACACATTTAGTCAGTGATATTTGAATGGTAACTTTAATGGATAAAGCAACCCAATTGGATATTGTCTATTTATTGAATCCAGTATTGGATTGACTGGATTCCAGTCCATGATTAATTTAAAATGACAAATTCAATTGTAAAAATTGATCAATAAACAGTACTTTATTAAATCATTACATTTTATATTAATATTTCATAATATAATTTTTTTAATAAAAATAATATTTCTAATATGAATAATTAAATTTCTTCTTTTTTTAGTTATCAAAAGTTTAGTTTCAATCATTATTTTATTGGCTTGAAATACTGTGGACTTCCTGAACCGTTGCCTTAGATTCTTTACCCAGGATGTCCTCTATCTTCAAGGACCTTTTCTGATACCAATATCTCTTACTATTTTCAATTTAGGTCCAAGTATCTACTATCATTGTAGAAAAATGTGTGAACCATTAATTGCATTCCCTATTTAGTGTGGATCCAGAGAATGAACCGTAATAATAAAAAAAAAATATATGAATAATTTTGGAAAATATACAGTATAGATTGCACTTTAAAATTTTACAAATAATCTTTGAAAATGGATATAGTTTTTGCATGGCTTAAATGCCATCCACAAACAGTTTAAATAATGTTAACAATTAGTCATTTAGTATCTGGTAAATTAAGTGTTTACCTTTTTGAAGTAAAATGTTTCTAAGGGCAAATAAAAGGCAACGAGTACCAATCGAGTGATTGAAGTGAGTGTATTGAATGATGTGAGATTTTTGCAAGAGTATATTACCTGTGTATATTTTAGATTCAAATTAAAAAATCTAAGGAGACAAATCCTGTCTCCTTAATTTTGATTGAAGCGTGCAACTGACAGAGCAGTTTGTGACTGAAGATCAACTGATTTGAAAAGTCATAAGCGGGACCAAACCATTCTCAGTTGTGTAACTGAAAAATCTCTAATACATAAGCAAATCCTATATTAAAATTCATGTTAATTTACTATACTTAAAAGTCTGTTACCTTTACAGCGATCTGGAGACATGTTCTCCGTTCTCGTGGTTTTACAAAACTCTTTTAATACTCTTGTGATAACACCTGGTCCATTGTAACCCCAGTCATCTCCTTTAAAGTTCAACCCTATTTCTCTGCAAACAAATAAATTTATTTATTTATTATAAAGCACCCATTGAGGTAGGTATTCTTGATGCGAGTTCAGTCATACACATTTAATTCAAGTCAAAAGTGATATAATACTACCTTATGCACAATTCGGCTAATTGGTGACCAACATTTTCGTGATCAAAATTTAATACACCGGCGGCAACATTCTCTTGCGATTCGGCTCCTGCAAAATTTGGTTTCTCATCCTGTAATGATCTCATCAGGACTATGTCTAGGTCCATGTAAGTTCCACCATATCTCCAGAGAGAGAGATATCGCAACACGTCACTGGTATGAGAGTTTACATATGAAGATCTATTGAGTTGTCCAGTTTGGAACCAATCTTCTAATGGAGTATTTTGTATGTATCTTTTTAAATCCACTCTTCTTATCTTAATGTTCTTATATTTCAACAATTCTTGTAAAACACTATATTTTTTAGAAGAAAACATAGATACATTAGGATACCTAATAGGTGAGGTATACAATAGGTAAACTGTCGAATCCGGGTTAAGGTTTGCCGCAGATTCTACGGCACAGGCTTGCCTAGCATTCAATTGAATTATCAAACCTTCAGCCGTGTTGCAGGATGTTTCATGGAAGAATATTGATTTTCCTTTAGGTGGTGGTTTTTCAACGTCATCGAGGATGTCTGGTATGCCATCCAATATATTTTTACTAAAACACGCTATACCATCTGTCGAAAATCTTCCATAGACAATGGTATGGTAAATAAACAACGTGAGAATGACTGTAAAACATGTCAAAATTTTTAATCCTTTTATTTTCACTGCTCTTAAGTGGGTGCAACACCAATTAAATTTTTTAAATATCATTTTACTGATGATTTTGAAACATCACGGTACTGCATTATTATTTTTACTTAACTTATTTCCTTTGCTCAGGATTTAAATCCATACAACAGTCATTACATCTCATCAGCCTTTTGAATAATCCTGCAAATCACAAAAAGTATTTAAAACAAAAAAATATTGGAGTACAGAGATGGTGGGACCAATACAAAAACACTTCAGGTAACCAAACAATGATCCAGACCAAATATTAGACCCAGCAGAGAAAAACTTCTTGTCATGCATACATATTTTTAACTTCTTTGTTTATTTTATATGTTTGATTTTGGAATAATATTCTTTTTTTGCCAAACAAATTAGTTAATTATGCAAATTTTGGTAATATTTTTGGAGCTTTAACAATAAACCATTATAGAGAAATAAGAAAGTAAATAAAAGCTTGGTGAAGATAGTGAAAATATATTTCTATCTATTAATAGTAATAAAATAAGTAGTAATAAAGAATTTAAAAATAAACAGTGAAATTATTCATAAAGTGAACTTAATTTTTAATATGTAACAAAGCGAGCAACATAGTAATGAACAATAAAAATATTACAGAAAGAATTATAAAATTAGTCAAGATATAATAAATTATAAAATATACATTCGTTAAAATAATTAACTATTATTAGGAAATTACTGAATTCACTGCGAAATTGTTTTCTAAAAACTGACAGCGTTTTACATATAAAAATATACATTTAAGTAAAATTTGTTGAAATGTCTCTACAAATTACATATTCTACATTCATCACCTAATTCAGGATGCAGACGAATTAATTACATATAAAAATATGCATTTTAGTAAAATTTGTTGAAATGTCTCTACAAATTACAAATTCTACATTCATCACCTAATTCAGGATGCAGACGAATTAATTACATATAAAAATATGCATTTTAGTAAAATTTGTTGAAATGTCTCTACAAATTACAAATTCTACATTCATCACCTAATTCAGGATGCAGACGAATTAATTACATATAAAAATATGCATTTTAGTAAAATTTGTTGAAATGTCTCTACAAATTACAAATTCTACATTCATCACCTAATTCAGGATGCAGACGAATTAATCATACAAAATGTAGCAACATCACTCATTCAAATCAAAAAGGTTCATATTTACACAACCACCCACACCGGAATAGTGAATCAAATATAAAAATCAAATCCAAATCTGAAAACACGAAAGTAATTTTACAAAACTATACATTTTATTTTACGCGATTTTTACAACAAAAAAAATAACATAATTTTACTTGTGCGATCCATTTTTTTTGTAGCCTGCGACCGAAATTCTTATATTTCTAAAAATATTGTCGACATGTTTGAGATAACGAAATTTAAAAAAACTTGATGAGTAAAGTTGAAATACGTACACGCTAGATATGCGGCACTAAATATATTGCGATAGAGCGTTAAAAAATCTAATGTAAGACTGTGTTTAAATTTTTGACACGCGTCTCGCAAGAGAAATTCGATCATTTTAATAAAAAGAATAGCACGTTTGAAGAATTGGGAAGATGCAGGTATGCACTATATTTAATTAAACATAAATATGCAATTTTTAATTCAATAACTATAAATAATTTTACTAAAATTTAATACTTTTTTTTTGACTGCGATTGACAAAGACTTCGAAATTATCTTCAAAGCACCGATGTTTATACAATATAAATAAACGGTACCTTTACATATCAAAAGTATTTTTTATATAAAAAGCTAGGATTTAGTTAGTTCAATATTAGTACTTACGCAATTTGAAAAAAAAACTAACAATATCTGAATTAAATCGGAAAATCTGTCACGGTGAGTGCTGTTAAGTAAGTCAAATCGAATTAGTTCCCTAAATTTAAACTATTGATAAAATATATCGTTTTCGAACAATAAATATATTTATATTGTATATATACTTAATATTTACACAATGGCCGACAGCAAGTCCACAGGGAAAATTAACATTTGAGTAAAGTTACCTACGCCGTTCTAATTAATGTCATGGATAACATACTAACTTACCACGACAAAATATAGGAAATTCTTAATTAAAGAAAACAATTCGTTATTTGAAATGCAATACACACAGATGTCTACTAATAGTATTTGCAAGGTACTCACATGTTTTTATATATATTTATATTAATCTTTAATTTATTTATATTCACAAATGTCTGAAACCAGCGACAAGTATTTTCTTTTTCATAGTAGAGGTATCATGTTTATGAATTATAATTTGCGCATAAATTATGAAGCAAATTAATTTAAAAAAAAAAACAAAATGTTTTATTACGAATAAAAATCCCCAAAAAGGGGCCTGCAAAAATTTGATTTACGATTGACATTTTCTATTTTAATAAAAATTAAAGACACTGAGTTTGAACAATGCATGGACACGACAAATTTCATTATAATTTGATTACATCTAAATATTAATGTTCCCTCCACAAAACATCGGTAAAGATCCGAAATTCTGATAAAATTGATATAAAATGATTAAAAGTCATTAGTTGTACAATTGACCGTTAAGCGCTACACTTAACATTAATAATTTACTGTAACCGATCGATGGTATTTTGTTCGTTGTTCGGGGTAGCACACCTAAACATGGGCATTGGATTCTGGATAAGGATATTCTGGATGGGAGTTAAGTCACAATATCAAAAACGTCCCGTGGGCGCAGGCAGATAAGGCGGTGCGCCTAAGGGGCATATTAGATCTAATATAAATATTAAAATTACTGTCTCGTACAAAAAAAAACCTCGAAAAGTAATTTAAATGGCACTTTTAAAGTACATTTCTCAGAATTGTGCGAAAACAATCCGATATGTACATTCAACGTAAGTTGCATATGTTTATAAAATATCAAAATGGGCCAAAGACCATAAAATTGTGCTGCTAAAAAATTTGCCCCGAAAGGAAATTTTCCGGGTCATAAAATAATAAAATTTCAAAGGACACCATGCGTAAAAAAACACAGATGACCGAAGAAAGGTTAAATGTGCTTTCAAATAACTTCTATTGAAGCTGAAAGGCGTATTATCTCGGTTTCAAAGAAATCGTTAGTGATTTTGTGGCTAAAAATCAATAAATATATAATTTTATACAGCGGTGTTTCGTGTGCATCTTTAAGCTAAATAAAAATCTATAATACATTGTATCGCACAGAATTACTCGCCGAGAAAGCGCCATACAATTGATATGATAAGACACGTGTCAATAATTTAAAGGTGTAATCAATCGTATAGGGATAGATTTAAAGAAAATAAAGACGTCTTAGTAAAACGTTATGCCGGCGGCCTATCGCCGTGTAGGTACTCGCAAATATGACTATTGTATTTTTTGTATGTATTGTTATGAATCTGAATAAAAACAGAGTATTCTGCAGGCGGGGATCCATTCTCGGTTGTGTCGTGTCGCCGTAGTGTACCCATATTGAACATCTTTTGTGTTTCATTTCTTTCGAGGTCATAATTATCATCATCGTCGCCGGTTGAGAGAAGCTGAGATCGGCGTACCACCCTTGTCTACATTCTTGTTTCCTGTACGGAACATATATGATATATAGATTGTATTGCATATTTCAATCATTTGTCATGAGAAATTTTAATCAAATATCTCGATCGTACAATCTGTGACGACATAATCACTTCAATCTTATTACTATGGCGATTTAGTAGATATTGAGATTGAGTTCTGTACCCCGACGGCAAATAGAGGTCGTACTTATTTTTAAGTTTAATTTAATTTACTATAAAGTCTAGTGTAAAATAAATATTAATGATATTAATTATATAGTGTAAAATAATGTTGATTGATCAGTACATCGAGAGTAATAATAAAATTTATATTGCAGGCACTAGTTTTTAGCACAGATTTAGATGCATTTAGTGTATTTTGTTCAATTGTTGATTCTTTAATGTTTTATATATATTATAGTCAACATCGACTACGATGTATCTAACCCATTTTTATTACGTTAATACAATTTTAGATCGTTACATATCAAATACAGCCACGACCACAAGTCTTGAAAATAGTTAAATATTATACGTATATTATCTATGAATTTGCTAAACAATCTAGATTTTATTTAATTGACATGAAAAGTTTCTTTTGCGAGTGTGTTTGTGGTCATTTATCTCATAATGTGATTCCTTGGACAAATGATATTTGAAAAGATTTTTTTAAATATTATCATACATTTAAACAAAAAAGTACATTTGTATGATCGATACCACATTTTTGTGTGTGGTTGGCCACCATGTCTGTAGAGTTGTAGTAGTTGATTTACGGTATTTTAAGCGGAGTCGATGTCTGAATCGTCAGACATTGGCTGACTCCGACTACTTAAAAAATATATAACTAACTAACTTACCATCACGCCGTTTCCCCGCGGGGGTAGGCAGAGAGGATAGAGCGCCACACTCTTCTGTCCTGACACGCAATTCTCGCCTCATCCGCATTCATACATCTTCTCATACGAGCTCGCCGATTGTTGAGGCTTCTAACAGAACCACCCTTCAGTCGTGCCAAAAGTTTTCCGCGAACTTCTTCCATTTCTGATGCCATCAACACTTGTCACTTGTCACATATCGTTCTTACCATTCTCTCCTCATTCATCCGTTCTACATGACCAAACCACCTAAGTGATTCTTTCTTAATCTTACTAATTTTACTAACATCAGCTTTAGATTATTTCTGTCATAAATAGATTTGCCACATATACGCCTAAGTGATCTCTTTAGGACGGATTCTATTTTATCCATAATGTATGGCTACTTTATAAAGTAACGGATGCGTATACTTCAGAAGTCTGGGGCGAGAGAGAATCATCAATACCGCAATAAAGACGCGTGTAATAATGACTTATAATTAAACGTGAGCAGATTGAAATTAAGTATTTATTTGCGTGATACATAATTTTGTGACGTCACATGTGTGATTATATTACAAAGTTTTTCTGAATGTACGAATTTTTACGGCGTACAATTCCTTAAACAAATATCAGATATCTCACAGAGACAAAACTATCTTTTATTATATTTATTGGGATGAGATATCTGATATTTTTTAAATAACAATGCCTCTGTAGGTAAAAATCCAGTAATTGTGTGTTCTTGGACGTATTCAAATATTGCTAATATAATTCTTTATTTGAATAAACATATAAGTACACATAAGTATTTATACGTATTATCATCATTTAATATCCCGCCCAAACCATCTTCCTACACACTCCATCACTTGCCGACACAAATAGTCAGGTCCGGATTACGGCCCAAGCATCTCCTAGGCACGTTTGAAACAATATAATAAGTTTATTTTAGTTCTACAACTTCTCTAAAAAGCATGTGCTTGTGCAGAGAAGGGGATTACATATTATTAATTATTGTTTACAGTAACTAGTTTATAATAAAATACATAATAATATAAAATAAAATATAATAAATTACAAGCAACGTTATAAAAATATGATATATTTCGGGGTACATGTTTATCTATAAAGTATTTTTTGATAGCATTTATTATATCTTTGTCATCATTTAGCTTCCCGATTTTCGGGTAAGATGTTCAAATTATTCTTTCCCATGTGCGTATAGTGGCGTTGAGCAAATGATGTGTTTGAGTATGAAAATACAAATTCAAACCTAGTTTTAAAATGTAAGAAAATCCCTCCCCCGAAACACCGCTCCTTGTTAGATTAAATGTTAGGTTAGAACTTTAGACAGACTTCGACAGATCATCCATGGTACAGATCACGGCTGCGAGAGTAAGACAGACAGATATAATAACCACCAAACCAAACCAAACAGACAGATATAATAACCGTACCACCAAACTGCACTCATGAATATCTCTCTGAATTCCAAACCATAACTGAAAATGAGATTAAAAAAATCATAGATAACTTAAAAAATGATATAACTCCTGACTACGACCAAATCACAACAAAAATACTTAAAGAAAATATATTAACTCTTACCAAACCCATAACCCATATTATAAATACTAGTCTTCAAAGTGGAGTATTCCCATCTAACTACAAACAAAGTTTTATAACACCAATATTTAAAACAGGAAATAAAAAAGACTTCAAAAATTACCGCCCCATATCAATAATCTCCAACATAGCCAAAATATACGAAAAAATTGTTAAAAAACAGCTCATAGCATATATCCGCAATAATAACATCATAAATGAGAACCAATTTGGATTCATGGAAAAAATTAGCACACAAGATGCTATCGCAAAAATAATTTCAATAATTAATAAACACGTAGATGACAGTGACAAATGCATTTGGCATATTCAAAGCCTTTGATAGCATATCACACAAGAAACTACATAATAAACTTAAAAACATTGGCTTTGATGGCAATGTTTTATCATGGCTAATAAGTTATCTAACACACCGAAAACAAAATGTAAAAATAAATGGACATAATAGTAAACCTGAAACCACTGACTTTGGCATACCACAAGGTACAGTACTTGGACCATTGTTATTTATTATATACTCTAATGATATATTTAAACTCAAATTACATGGTAAAATAATATCTTATGCAGACGATACAGTATTAATAATTAACGAAAAAACTTGGACTGACGCTAATATATCGGCAAATGAGGATATTAATACCATAAAAAGTGGACGGATGATAACTTACTATCAATTAATACCGATAAAACATACTTTCTACGATTTGCTATTCAACAGATCACCGAAATTCATATTAAAATTCACACCAAGGCCTGTACTCGAGAAAACACTTGTGACCAATGTTCATCAATTGAAGAAAAAGACTGTATCAAGTACCTTGGAATCATAATAGATAACAATCTCAAATGGAAAGAACATATTACTAATCTCACAAACAAAATACGGAAAACTGTACATATTTTTTATCTTATCACTAATATACATATCTGAAAATAATATATTACGCGTTTGTACAGTTACATTTGCAAGATGGTATTATTGGATGAGGAGGTGCATATAAAACTTCAATGTCACAATTAGAAATCACTCAAAAAATGATAATAAAAATTATTCTAAAAAAAAAAAGATTATCCAAGTATACAACTTTTCACAGATTTTAAAGTACCAAAAATAGTAGACATATTCAAAAAAATTCAATAATTCAAATTTTCAAAATTGAAAATCAATTAAATTTTAAAAGCGAATTCCGATCTACAAGAATCAAGAGATTAAATTGATATCCCAAAACTAAAATATACCGCAACTCAAAATCAATATATTTATCAAGGTATCAAATTTTTTAACAATCTCCCCATCACAATTAGAAAAATTACGGACTATCATAAATTTGTAACTGAAGTAAAAAAAATATGTACATAGACTAACTGAAACATAAATTAACTCGAATATACTCCTTCTCTATACACGAGTCTTACTCTCATAGAGAAGAAACAAATGTTAAAATATATATATTATTGAAATTGTATTATATTTTAAATATTAATAAAAAAATAAAGATGATAAGATAACAACCAAAATATTATCATTTCGAGGGCCCGGATTTTTAAAAGTCTTGCCATGGAACAAAATTCTCTTAATCTGAACCTGCCGACTGTAATGGAGAAAAAAACGATAAATTCCCATTTTATGACACTCTCCTTGCACATAGGTAGTAATAATTGGACAATTTGGTTAATTAGTTGACCTTTGAACCTTTTATGTATACATGACTTCCCTGCTGGATAATCTATGTATGCATATGCAGGCGTTGGGCGCAGGCAGATATATCCTCTCTCCGTATCACGGGACTTTGACGAGTGCATCCCGCGGAGGAATTTGTCGGTTAGGGAGAATCTCTAAAGCATTGATTGATGTTGTTGCATGTGCAGTTTAGATCATTATATTATATATGACTTGGAAGCGTTTCGAAAGAATGACACAAGTTTTAATTTTCATACAGATTATTTAACTTTGTTTTTTTAACCACTTAATAATTAAAAATAAATAATAATTATTTAAAAATAAATTTAGCGCCTGACTTAAATTGTTACGATGATGAAAGATGTGTAAATTGACTTAATGATACAAACATATTTTAGTTAATTTTACGCGCTTTATTTATTTCTAATGATTCTAAATTATTCAATTTAAGACCGACATTATTTATTTACATGTAAAATAGACAATCCCGAATTTTTATCAAAACTATCATCATTTTCTAATAAATGATTGGAAAATTCTGAAAAACCATTACTATTTGAACATCTTAAATACTTTGACCTGTTATGCCAATATAGAAAGCGATGCAATCTTTACAGCTATGTTTAAAAACATCGGAATTATTAAATTTTGTCATCTTTATCATTGGAATTTATGAGTAAATTTTCCTATAAAGTATAAAATGCCGATCTAATATTTTGCGGTAGGTGTTTCGATATTTGATTTGAAAATTTATTTATTATCTGTAAATGAACATTAATCCACAAAGTTGAATTTGAAAATATTAAAAATAGTTATAATTTATTCGGAAGTTTCGAATATAATAAACTACTTGAATTATTTCGTACTGAGCGTCATCAAAATAAATTATAAAATATATTTGGCATATTTATAACAAATATTATATTCAGTAACAGACGGTTCGGCGACAGGTTTTCAATTTTAACAATCAGTTCTCGATAACCGGTGCGAACCCATAAGGGATATCACCGATTATATTTCAAATAAATGTAACACGTATTAAAAAATCACAATAACGACAACTCCATTTGATGATTAACCGAAACATCTAGCACTAGTGTACAATAATACAACTTTTTACAATGCATAATTTTTTACAATACAGGGGATGTAATTTTCAAAAGTGGTCAACTCCAAATTTGTTTTTATTGGTAATTTTATTAGATCACTCTCTTGAGGGTGCTTGACATTGTGTGATTTTTAAATCGTTTAAAAAACCGCCTTAAAATAGAACAACGTAATTTTCAGCAGCGAACAAATCTAGTCTGGACAAAGCTATCAAAGCTAAGACAAATCAGTTATTGGTAATTTTATTAGATCACTCTCTTGAGGGTGCTTGACATTGTGTGATTTTTAAATCGTTTAAAAAACCGTCTTAAAATAGAACAACGTAATTTTCAGCAGCGAACAAATCTAGTCTAGACAAAGCTATCAAAGCTAAGACAAATCAGTTATTGGTAATTTTATTAGATCACTCTCTTGAGGGTGCTTGACATTGTGTGATTTTTAAATCGTTTAAAAAACCGTCTTAAAATAGAACAACGTAATTTTCAGCAGCGAACAAATCTAGTCTAGACAAAGCTATCAAAGCTAAGACAAATCACGCCATCTTTCTGAATCCCATACATTGTGAATATGATCAGAGAATCCAATCCACATGTTCGTTTTTTTCTGTTAAAAAGAATATAAATAGCTTTGTCAAAAACTGGATGGGGCCAAAATTTAAAAATTACCTCCTATACCATAATAATGTACTTCGTGTTCGCGTTTTTGTAAGATTTTCCACTCGAGATAATCTCTGAAATACGAATTTTGCTCCTATGAGATTCTTTGGAAACAATACTCGGCTTTCATATACCCCGTGTACAGGTGGTCTCAAGCCATACTTTATGCTCGTCGCGTACGTCAAATGTCATTGTCGTTCGTCAATTAAAACTGAATAAATGTTTATAATTTAACGCCTTATATTAATGTCAACGTTGAATGTCTTATGCCAGCATGGTACACGGTATTGAGATGTATCTTTGAGATTCTCTCGTCGTGTCTCATCCCGTAGACGTGGACTTTAATACAAAATATGATCGTAATTATACAATATCATTTCACGTGCGTAACAGTCAATCAAGGTATGAGGCATGCCGTGATTAGCTTCGAATAAAATACGCATATTTAATACAATGGATTTAATTCTAGATTACACATAATCATGGACTAGTGATTTTTATATCTCGAGAGGTATTTTAAAATAAATATTAGCATCCATTTCTGTCGGCGCATTTTATCGGTAACTTTTGATAATGTCGTCGGAAGCAATTACTCGCAGATATCGCCCTTACCGAAGTTTACTCACAGATTAATAATAAATTGGATCGTGTTGACACGACCTTACCATTGTGATCGACCGTAAATAATGAGGTTGTCCATTTAAAATGTTATTTAATAATTATGTTACATTTCCATAAATATTATTTTAATAAAATAATTATGCTTTCAAAGCCACTTTTAAATATCGTGTGATGGATTTTTTAATATTTCGAATTCACACACAAACTTCTAACATCTGCTTGACTTCTGGCTGTCGGCGCTGGATTATTTTTAGATATACATACTAGTGATGAGCTCAAAATCACGAACCTGTGATCTGTGATTGAATATCTGGAAATATCGTGATTCATTTATTTTATTATTTATATTTGGTTGTGAATCGTGATTTAGCGCATGCGTGTATACAACGAAAATATTCATGAAGGAATGACGTTATAATTCGTGATAAGCGTCATCTAGTAGATGCTGCCAAAACGTTTTGCGCATTTGCGAAATGCTGAAAAATAAACTCATATTTATTTTAATGTTTTCGTTCTCTTTGTAATGTTATTAAATTGGATTAGATATATATTAATTATATAAGCTAGAATATGTTTTATACGCAAATAAAGTTTGAATAATATATTTTTATTTATTTATTTCGTGTTTTGTGGTATGTAATGAAACTGCGATCACAGTCACACTTTTCAATCACTGATATTATCGAATACCAATCACAATCACACCAGTGAGTCGAGAGTGGCATTTTTTCTCATCACTAATACATATCTAATACCTCTCACCTATGTTTCTACATTCTTTTGCACACACTTGTCTGTAGTTGATGTTTATATCAAGTCCCTTTTCATTGTGGTTGTACTGTAAATGTTTTTTTATTATTGCTTTCAATGTGTTTTATATAAATTTAGCCGTAAATTAAATAATTATATAAAATAACGTATAGATAAGGACGAGGTGGGGGAAATATATTGCTCGCAATGTTTTTTCATCTAGTAATTTTTGGTGTGATTAAATATTCTTATAAGTATAAGATATAAAATATATCTGGAAAGATAACTGAATAGCTAATGCTAATTCGGTATAGGAATGCCTACCTATGTTTATATGATTAGATTATTTATTATTAATGAATTATTTGGAATTACATAACCCCGTAAATGAGATAAATTTAGATTATAGCTGATGACTAATATTTTTTTTATTTTGGCGCGTCTAACGTAGCACGAAGCGCACCAAACGGTATATTTTAAATTTAGATTATTGTTCCCAAAAATGTCTAGGACATCATAAATCATTCCGTATCCACGGAAGAGATTTTTATGAGATTTTCGACTCGAGACAATCTGTGAGATACGGATTTTACTCTCATGAGATTCTTTAGACAACAACTTTATGTACACATCACGTCTCAAAAATTACCGTCTCGCGCCTCACTTCATTCACCCACTTATGTTCCGCACCTCAGTTGGGTGAATTTGAATTTCCCCAACAACAGCTAAAATGTAATAAATGTTCGTAATTTAATGCCTCTATTTGTCTAATTTTCAGAATAAATAATTGTCGCAACGTTTGTGCACATGTCAAGTCACTTTGTCAAATCGAACGTCGTGTACACGGGTTTGAGTTTTTGTCTCATTCTATTAATTTTAATATGAGATTTATCTCATCGTGTGTCATGCCGTGGACACGGCCATACAAGCGATTGAATATCAAAAGGATGGCATATTTAAGGAAAACCGCAAAGTGCGATAATTCTATTGTTTGACTCAACTTTCGGCAATTTTGAAATGATTGTGTCATTGTGTTGGAACAGAAAATCGGCCACTGTATGGAACCATTGAAATGTGCCACGAAATATTGGCTACTACAAAAACACTTCTACTGCAGAAGAACTACACGGCTACTAGAAACTGTAAAAATAATACGTTCCCCGAGTCATGTAATTACGTGACATTTTTTTAAAAATTTTCTTAATTTCTTCATTCTCATTCTTAAATTTAATTTTTTTAATTGGAATGAATGCTGAGTTAACGATATGAGTAATAATACATACGATAGGGAACCACTGCATTGTTTTATTCATCTATGTTTTCACAGGACCGATATTAAACAGAGGCCTTCTTCTGTATATCTAACATCACGTCGTATTCCGCGGAGTCGGCAGAGGATAGAACCAGTGGCGTAACTACGCCGATGCAACCAATGCAGCGCATTGAAGCCCATGTTAGGTAGGGGCCCAAAATTTATATTACATTTTGTATCCCATCGCTAATACCGACAAGAAATAATAAACTTTAAAAAATAATTACTCGTGTGCATTAGAAAACCACCTGAAAAGTGTATCGATGTATATAGTACTACCCCGCTAATATATATAAATGCAAAATGACGCAAAATGAAAATCTCGGTAAAACGAAGCAGGGATTTCATGCTGTTGCAAGTGCCTATAAACACACTTTAAAAAAAAGGGTGAAAATTGTAGAACTCAAAAAGTCAAATTATAAACCACTATTATTACCACGTAGTATTTGATACTCTAATATCTTACATACAATACATATAATTTTTTTTTTCATTTTATTAGTTATACCAATTTTTATAGTTATACCACTGGATATAACCCCAAGCTCTTCTATCTGTCATACCACTCATGTATTACGGACGCCCCCGGTACAATGACACACTGGTGCTGTGGTCCGGGGTCCCAGAGGCAGACCGGGCGTGTCAGGGTGTTGCAGCGTTGCTCTCGAAAAGAACGTATGAGAGAATATGAGTTTGTCAGATCCGGTTTAAAATTGGAATAATAAGAGTATTTTTAGTCGTGGGTTATGCCCCCGTAAACTCAGAAAACGATGAAGTGAAATATGAATTTTGGACAAATGTAAGGAATGTAGTTAGAATTGTAGGCGATTTAATTGGACGGGTGGGAACTCGGAGAGATGGCTTCGAGTCAACCATCGGTGTGTACGATGACAAAAAGATGAATGGGAATGGAAATAGTCTGCTCGAGGTATGCGTAGAATGGAACCTTTTTGTTTCAAACACCTTTTTTGATCACAAAGAAATCCATCAGTACACATGGGAGAGAGGGAATGAAAGGTTGGTGATTGATTTTGTGATAGTTGACTCTAGATCTAGAGATCCGCTACTGTTGATACTCGGGTGTTTCGGGGAGTCGAGGTGGAAACTGACCATTTCCTTGATGTCTCAAGAATACATTTATTTCAAGGATGGTGGTCCATTAAAAAAAGAGTATCGTTGCCGTCTAGAATCAAAATTGAGAATCTGCAAGAGGATGTTAGAGAAAAATTTGAAAGGAAAGTGTGTGAAAGGCTGAGTGAGAAAAGGGCGAATGGTCTGAATATAGACGATGCATGGGAACATATTAAGGTTACTCTATGCGAATCAGAGAAGGAAACCTATGGCATAGCTACCCAAGGAAGGAAGAAATGTGGGATGCATGGTGGGACGATGGCATAAAGAAATTTGTGAAAGAAAAAAAGAATCCGTGGCTTTATCTTTCGATAGTAAATGGAGATGAATACTCGAGAGCAAAAGATCTGCACAATACTTGTAAGAAAAAAGGCAAAGCTGGTGTGAAAGAAAGGAAAGAGCGGCTGAAAAGAGAGGAAGGGGTGAAAATGACTGATAATTTCCAGGATAATATAAAATTCTTCTGGAAGGCGGTCAAAAAATCCCGATGTGGTGCTGAAAGCAGTAGTGTGAAAGGTATTATGAGGTCGAAATAAAAGATAGATGGATGCAATATTTCCAGGAAACGTATGAGAGTGTAGAGAATGCAAATGAGGAACCCCTCGAGAGGTTCTCTGGGTTAAGTGTGAATGACGAAAACGATATGAATATGGAATAAGTATGGAAGAAATAAAGTGTACAAAAAGAATATGAAGAATGGTAAGGCTGTGGGGTATGATAACATTGATTCCGAGTATATCAAGTCTGGTGGCCCATTAGTTGTCTCGTAGCTTCATGCGCTCTTCAATCAGTGTTTAAAGGAGAGCCACATTCCGTTAGATTGGAGGAGAGCAGTTATTATGCCTCTCTACAAAGGTAAATGGTCGCGTATGGAATGCAGTAACTATAGGGCAATTAGCTCAGTGGACAAACTATACGGAAGAATTTTAATAGAAAGAGTAAGAACGGCGACGAAAAAAATAGTATGGGACGTGCAAGGAGGCTTTGTGGGTGGAAGAGGATGCATGGATCAGATCTTTTCTCTACGAGTAATGACGGAAAAGTTTTTAGCGAAAAACCAATAACTTTTTTGTGCCTTTGTAGATCTACAAAAAGCGTATGATAGAGTTATAAGAGAAAGGTTGTGGAAGGTACTCTCTGATTAAAGGGTGAATAGCAGACTTATACACGCAATCGCATCCCTATATGAAAAAAGTTCTGCATGTATAAGAATCAATGGATCATTCACACCATGGTTTGACATTACAAAGGGTGCCAAGCAGGTTTGTGTAATGTCTGCAAGGCTGTTCAACTCGTCTATGGATAATTGTGTGAAAGAACTGGAATATATTAATGTAGATGCGAAAATGGGCGATTTGATTGTATGTTGTTTATTGTACGCCGATGATGCAATATTAATGGCGAATGATGAACAAGAATTACAGAGGCTAGTGAGTAGAATGTACGATGTATGCAAATAAAGCGACCTGATTATGAATGTCAAAAGTGATGGTATTCGAGAAGGAGGAAAGCAAGACACCGTGCTAAATACTTGTAGGTAACGAATGTTTGGAACAAGTAGATGAGTTTGTGTATTTGGGAAGTATGTTCAATAGAAACGGAAAGACAGAGAAATATTTCGAAATGAGAGTGACTGCAGGAAATATAGGAATTATAACTAATGGGCACTTGTCAACTGAGGCAAGACTAGCGATTCACAATGGAGTCCTGGTACCGACTATGATGTATGGAAGTGAGCCCTAGAGCTGGCAGAAGAGGAACGAAAGTAGACTGAATGCAGTGGAAATGAGATCACTTAGGCGTATGTATAGCAGATCCACTTATGACAGCGTAAAGAATAAAGAAACAAGGAAAACATGTAAAGCTGATCTTAGTATAGTGAGTAAGATTAAGAAAGGATAACTTAGGTGATTTGATCATATGGAACGGATGAATGAGGAGAGAATGGTAAGAAAGATATATGACGCAAGTATTGATGGGACCAGAAGTAGAGAACGTCCGCGGAAGACTTGGCACGACTAGGTAAACCAGATACTGGAGGATGGTCCTGTTAGAGGCCTCAATAATCGTCGAACTTTTATGAGAATATGTATGAATGTGGATGAAGCGAGAATTGTGTGTCAGGACAGAAGAGTGTGGCGCTCTATCCTCTCTGCCTACCCCCCCGCGGTGAAACGGCGTGATGGTAAGTAAGTATTTTACTTTTTGTAATATTAAACCATAATTTAATTTAAGATTGTATTTCCAAGAATGTAGATAATAGCGTCTCGTTCATTCTTAGATAATGTTTGCCAGGATATTATATTTTTTCATTTACAACAAAGAAATTGAACACACAAACAAACAATAGAGGATCGCTGAGATTCGATTGTTTATGAATGAACAGTCTAACTGCAGCTAATAACTGGACATTCAATTTTGGTTATGTACAATAATATAATAGATAATAATGATATAAAATGATTATCTGTTACATACTGGTTTACACGAGAGTGTAATGTAAATACATGCTTACGCTTTTATATTATACTCTTTATTGTAATTAAAATTTTACATTATTCTACGTTGCATACTTTTAATATTATTTCATTTATAGATGTCAATTATTGTTTCGTTTTAGATATTTGTAAAAAAAAACTAGATGGACGACTGCCCCATGTATAAAATGATTACTGTTGAACTAGATACATATCGAATTCTAATAATAATTTCTAAACAACGTAAGAGTCAAAACAGCACATGGCATTTCAAAAATGTCTGTTTAAATAACTACTGAATGTTTTAGTTAACGTAAATGTAAATAAATATTAAATCACAATGAGTAATCGTATCTTCAAAAACAAGATAATTAAATCACTATTAACAGTTTTGAAATTATCATAATCTTTACAGTTATTACCTAATTTTGGATAGTATGTATGGAAACGGAATTTTAAATTACTATTTTGAAATGGCAAAATGATTGTCGATATCATTGTACATTAACGTTAAAAACTTCCGTTAATAAATATATCGCTGGAGAATCACTTACCTAAACATATCACCGAAAAGCGATAAACGTCAAGCAGCCGAAATCAACATAGCATCCAGCTATTGTTGTGTATATTTTATGCTTTTTCTAACATAACCTGAAACACTTTCGCGAAATGGCTCACGATAAACACTAGAAGCACTCAGTGACGTAAATAAGCGTCCACAGAAGACGGGCGCCGGACAGCCCGCGGGAACCTTGGGAAATAACTGAATTAGCCGACCATCGAAGTGAAAAATCTCAGGCAATGATCGTTGTAAAAAATCGCGGAACGTATGGCGCGCATCCATTTTGCCCGCGCATGCGCTTCGGCGCCACAAATCTGGGAGAAGGGGAGAAAAACACCCCTGGGTGCATGTCACAGGTCGCAGCCACCCCTCTCTTATTGCGATCGTGCATTGTATAACATGCGGGAGACTTTACATTTGTAATTCCATGTCACGCGAGCCTAAGAAAGAACACATTCCTATCGATCGCAAAACATCACGAATCAGCCTTGTTATCTTTAACATCTTAATATTTCTCACTCTGTTCTTAATTTACTTCCTCATGTAAACTTAAAATTAAAAGATATTAACATTCAGACGATGTTTGAAGTAACCAAAAAAATAATTCAGTACCTACTTATTTTTTAATTGTTAAATCTTTGTGCAATACAAAATTACAAGAATCATTTTCATACGACTTATATTATTTCTCAGTACCTATTTGAATTCATCATTAAATTTAAAAAAAATGTATAAGGTAAATATTTATTTTCAGTATGCCTACATATTACAAATAAATTCATAGTAACATATTATATAATATGTATGCATTATAACATCTTAAACATTTCATAAAGCTCCCACACGGGTGGGAATCAAAATCAATAAAATAAAATTCGGAAGCATGTTGAAGGATGTCAGATTTTTTTTATCATTTTCCCTAATTTTTTCGACCTTAAAATTAAATGAGATAAATTAATGAGATTATTATTTTCAAGAGTTAGTGTTAGTAGTTAGAATAAGTGACTTATAAATAGTCACTGAGGAAATGTTTCAAATGGAAAAGTGCCCTCCGGCGCTACCGGATATTTTATTTAAATTCCGCCATCCAAAATTCTTCCAAAGTTTCTAAAAGTGTGCAAAGAAAGTCAATGCGAAATTAAAAAAAAAAATAGTGTTTATAAATGTATTATAATTATTCATTTTATAAGTATGTATTACAATACACAAGTAGAATTATTATGTAAATATATCGAATGAGTAATATTATTAGTATTCTAACGGTTCTATATAAATGTTGCGCGCTCCTGTGTGTGTGTCAGTGCATGTGCGCGCGTATATGCGCATATTGTATGCAATTCACTGATAAGGAAGGAAGTAATGATATTGTATTACATTTTTTTTTGATATTTTCATTTATTAGTAAACGGTTGCTTAGCATTGTACTTTGTTTAGATAGCTACTAGGTATGTAGTTAGGGAAGTTTTCGAACGAGTGTAATTGCTTGTTGCTTATCGAACAATATTTCTAAAATAATGTATCGGTAGGTGTCCATAAATAATAAGTTTTACATTCGTGAATACCTACTGAATAAATTACGTAGTCACCATGGTACCGAGTACGACGTATTTGTATGGTCACTTTTTCGTCACATACTTTAACATTATTCTAGTATTGTTATTCCTGCTAGAAAATAAAATGATTTATTATCGAACAAAGTGCATATTATGGAAAATAAAACAATCTATGTAAGTAATAAATGTTTTTATAAACTCAAGTGTAGGTCACCACCAGTCTGACCACATATTATTATTATCATTAAAGACATTTCACTAACTTAGCGCATCCACCATGTTTTACGAGAGCATTAACTAAATATAGATAATAATTTAATTCGCATTCATAGGAAGACAGATAGAGAGCTAAAATTTAGCGATTACCCGCGTGCGCCGGATATATTATACAATGGATGGTCTTTGCGATTCACCCACACCCTTTTCCCTGGGGCGCCGCCATATTCTCATAATTGGATGACTTAAAATATGTAAACTTTACGGCACGGAAGCTTGGGGCCTGAATAGTGGCTTATGAAAAAGATTAAAGCCTTGGAAATGTGGATGTACAGGTAGATGCTCACTCTCCTGGACTAACCGAGTGACTAATAAAGCTACTTTATAACGGATGTATAAAAGCCGAGAAATTTTATTCACAATAAAGTGAAGAACATTGTAAATTCCCGGTCATGTTATGAAACAATCAACTTGTTGTTTGTAAATCAAGCAACTGAAATTTTTCCTGGGTAAAAATCTGTGGAAAAAGAAGTCAGGGCAGAACATGGATGGCTATAAAATTTAAGTGACTAATTTGGATGCAGTTCCGTTGAATTATTAAGTGTTTTAATCACCATTCGGAAAGAGACTAACGAAAGGGGCAGGTCTGCAGAAATAATAGTAGTAGTATCTACTTACATGAGTTACTCAATGTTTAGTGTATTTTTCACGGAGAGTAGACCGACCATACCATACTAACGCCAAGTAAGGTAAGTAATATAAAAACAATAATAATAAAAAATACTACCGAATATACTTTTTGTTGTAAAAAATTGGAAACACTGTTAAAAAATGTTGTATGTTTCAAATTGACAATTGAGAAAAAATTCAAACTACCGCGCGATGTCAAAACACGTGATGCGCAACAGTTCTCGGCGCTTGATAGCGAATAGTGCCAGTCCAGCTGAAGGGTAAGCATGTATTACACGTTCGAACGACTATTAATTAGGTATAATACATCTGTGTCGTGAACAATATTAAATATTAATTCATATTAATGGAGACTTCATCGTCGAATTTATCAATGTTTTAAACATGTTGTTTAAATTTTTTTTAAATACAATCAATACTTATTATATATATTTATGTATTTATTTATTTATTAGACTTTATTGACATACATGTTTCTGTTGTAACAGAGGTGAATATATTATAACATAACATGATAAACGTAAGATACAATTATTTTTTTTGTAGCTGAATTTTTCATATAAAATGTATCATATTTACATATTTACACACATTTAAATACATTGCCCAACTAGGCAAGCCTGTTTTAGGGCAAATTGATAAACTAATATATTTTATAAAACCAAAACACATAGAAGGCAAAACACAGTAAGATCGAATACATACATGGCATATAATGTGAAAATATTTAAGGAGAGAGAAAAAAATAATGTATATATATAAAATATAAAAAAGTGAATAAAAAAGAGAGAAGAGAAAAAAATAAAATAATAATACCAATAATGTAAGCAGATATAAGGTAGATGTAAATATACAAGACCAAAACGCATAAAAGGAGTTATACAATTATTTCATTATATAAAGAGTTTACTTCAATTTGATTCTATATTCTGGGAGCTTGAAAGGTAAATAATCTTTGCCCAAAACTAGTTTTCATTCTTGGAACTATTTTAGGCTTGTTTGGTCTTGTGGGATAATATCTTTCAGTCCTCACAGATGGAGCGCTTATTTTCCTATGAAAGCTAGTTAATATATTCTGCACATATAATTGTCTTATATCCAAAACCTGAAATTCCCTAAAAAGTGGCTCTGAATATATATATTTTAAACAATATTCATCGTAAGTACAACCACCATGACATTTTGTATTATTTCTTAGGACCGGTTGTGTGATCACGCCCGTAGTAAAAATCGTTTGCGGGTTGTTGACACATCAAATTTACTACTGTCAAAGCATAGATGGAGATGTATATAAGCGTGACAAATAATCATGAAATACGCTTTATTCTATGGATTTTTTCGCCTAGGCATTCGATATCTGTCACTTTTAAATTTTTTCGTATTATGTATTTAACAACGAGATCATCATCGGACAAACTGTCATCACTAAAATAGCGGGATATTGAATGATTAATTGTCGTGTACTGCAACTTTCAAAGAATCAATGTGTCAGATGACTTTTGGAACAGCTGTGAAAAGTCCGCCATGTTTAACTATCGATTCTCGTTTTTACTATCGGATATAGAGTGAGTCAATGAGTTCACTAAGGGATGTACTTTCGAGAAGTAAATATTTTTTTTATTAACGATCTAACAATCCATTTTCCCCAAAATTTTTACTTTAGTAACTTTTTTATTATAGTAAAATGTTACTCAACCGTTACACCAAAGTTGCCCTTAGCTGAACGCCCCTTGAGCAAAACATTGGCGTGTCCCTCGCTTGGCCTAGTAGGCGTGGCGTGACAGACAGGTCGAAAAAGTATCGATTTCTGAGATTGCACAAAAGATGTTCAAAGACAATACCAGAATAGTTTTACCTAGCGTCCAGAAAATTTATAAAATCACAAACAACGTTTAATACGCTTATAGTACTTGTATTAGTAGTGTTTTGTCTGTACCATAGGGCTTCTTTGTTTTACGTATGTATCCAGTGATAGTATAATTATTGACACAATTATTTTTAGCTCAAACGCTAAGGCTGTACCAATTTTGAAAAATAATTAATAATCTGTATCGCGGTATACTCTGTACCTATAGGGGTCAGGGCCATTTCTACCATTAGGTAAAACTAGGCGGCCGCCTGGGGTGTCAAAAGGGAGTAAATTTAAAAAAAAAATCTAACTGTGAAAAAATTTAGTATATTAAGAGAAACAACTTGTAACATATCACAGATTATTATTTCAAATCATTTACTCTTGAGAAAACAGTAAATGAGCTTAAAAATACTGAGGAGTGGCATGGAGTTTGAGAGTTTTGGTTGATGCTCCAGAGTCAGCTGAGGAATCTATTTATTTTATTTAACAAATTATAATTAATAATTTTATTTTTCAGCCAGGGATACGGAGGAAAAGGAAATTGTTCGCTTACGAATTAGAAGATGAACCGATGGCTGACCCCGAAGAGAAGTTCAGAGTAAATTATTATTTTGCAATATTGGACACTGCAATTAGTTATGTAAAATAACAATTCACACAGTTGAATGTAACTGCAAGATTATTTGGTTTCCTTTACAATACAAGTGATCGCAAGATGAAAACTCTCAAAGAATTCATGGATTTATCCATCAAATTGTATACAACCCTAACCTCACGTAGCCCTGGAGAAACCCCATCTTTTCTAAGGGACATTGACGCGGCAGCTCTCTACTCTGAACTTTCGGGAAAAAGTCATGGGAAATAAACAAATGCGAAACCCGAATATGTGCTGAACTATATGTGCCAAAACAAGTTAGAAAATGGTTTTCCTCATTTGTTCGTAGCTCTTCGTATCATTTTGACTTTACCGATATGAACGGAAAGCGCGGAGAGGATTTTCTCAAAATTGAAATGAATTAAAACCTATCTGCGCAGTTCAATGAGCTAAGAGAGACTCGAGGGACTAGCCTCAATTTCAGTAAAAATGATATGGCTTACCTGCTTGGCATTAGATATCTTATTAAAGATTTTGATAAAATAAAGGCAAGGAAGGTACCATTGGATTAAAAGGTAGAACCTAAAACACAATGAAAGTTAGAAGAGAGAAATTTAAAAACAAAATAAATTAACTATTTAATGTTTGATGTGTTTTATTGTTTAATTTTGTATACAAGTCCTTTTATATGTAATGCTTTACTTCTTCTATCCTGGATGATGATAGGGGGAGAGAGTGATGGTAGTAAAAGGTAGAGGGCGGCATTTTTCAATTCTCGCCTAGGGCGGCAAAACACAGAAACGGCCCTGATAGTAATGTACACTTACCCAAGACCCCGAATATAATCTGTATTCAGCAGGCGACATAATGTCGCGTCATCGCCGGAACGGTAAATTATGGCATTTAAATCATTTGAAGAATATATCTAATTGAGTATTTGTTTGCGTACTGTGTTAGATCACCTTTTCGATCAATTATAATTACAACGTTGAAAAATAGGTTTTATAGAAAAACTGATCGCGCAACAAATACCACTGGCTGCGAAGCGACAACTATTTAGCAAAAGCCAATTATGTCGTGCTTGTTGGTCCAGTAGTTAAGACATTCGTTTAGTGATTCAGTGGTCAGGGATTCGAGCCTCGTTACAGGAGACCAGCAAGTTAACGCTATTTTCACAGCACAAACATTTAGCTTAGTTTTAAAATAGTAAGAATATTTATGTCAAAAAAAAATAATCGGCGAAGCCAGTTAGTCACTCGCGTTTTTGGAACAATCAAGTGTACAGATTCTGGTGATACAATCAAAAGATATAATACTGATTACTAATAATAGAGGAAATTGGTTCAAATCCCACTACTGGTCAAATTAGGACTAAAATATTCAACATTCAATTGAATATTATACAACTTAAAGTTGCAAGTAAAAAATTAAGAAAGTGAATAAAGAATCTGGAGTCAAAATGCGTGCAAGTGTTTACTAAATTATTGAATATTCGTTTGTTATTAGCTCATACAGGCCTTTACAACGACTACTAGGTACTAGAGTAACGGAATGCCACATTCGAAATTAAGACTAATTAAGTATTTAATAAACACTTAATTCGCCGAGTTGGATCTCTTCAATTTAACATCTCGCAATTCTCTTAGATATATTGAGACAATTGCAAATGCATTTAGTTTTCTAATTGGTAATTATGATACAAAATTGCAACATCTTTTCATTTTATTTATTTATATAACGTAAATATGACAGCTGACAATAAGCCGATTTCTCTAGGTGGTATGCAACTATATTATACACATTTACACGTACTAGGTGTGCGCGCAACAATACAAGTAAAGTACCCGTTGACTACGAACATCACGCATGCGACTAACAATAATTTCTAAATGCGATATATTTTGCGTGTCCGTATATCCAGGTCACGCTTTGTGGCATGAGGAGATTAATAAATAATATAGAAATGTTATAATATTAATGACAATTGAAAATATAATACAAAACATTAATGACATTTTTTATTTAATTTTTTATTAATTCATTTCCGTTCCCACGTGTGACAATAGTATTGCGCGCAGGTAGGTATAGGTAGGATTTTGGTCTCGTGAGATTCTTTAGAGACAACTCTCTCAAGTATTTGTAGTCCCCGTGTGCACACCATGTCTCAAAGATTTGCCGTCTCGCGTCTTACTTTACGCTCGTTACGTATGTCAAACGTCAAACCGTTGAACCGGCGAGCCGGTGATCCGTTGATCCAGTGATCCGTTGAACTGATTCAACGCAAAAATCCGGCTCAGTGAGCCGGTTCGTTCGCGAACGACGCACCTCTAGTATCAATACCAGTAAAAGTATAGATACTGGTGTTGCGCGAACTTTTCCGACGTAGGCCCCAATCCACCGCATATTAGCTGCACTGGCCTAGTTACAGATGTGTGAATACGCAAATATAATAATTCTAATCATTTGTACGTCACACTTTTAATAATGACCTTCGGGTGTAGGCCAATATTAGTAATATTTGAATATGTCCAAGAACACACAATTACTGAATTTTTACCTACAAAGGCACTGTTATCAAATAAATATCAGATATCTCATAGAGACGAAGCTATTTTTATTATATTTAATGGAAAATATTATATATAGAAACATGTGGTTGTAATTACAGGGCTTAAGACCTGTCTTCGGCTGGCTTAAGTGATCACTTTATATAAATATAACGTTCACCATTCTCACCCCCATCAATCTCCACATCTATCAAATTTTTAAAAGTTGTATATTTTTTATTTATTTTAATATTAGAAAATATAATACATTTTTAGAATAATCAGTAGGATATATATATATTTCTTTTAACATTTATTTCTTCTCTATGAGAGTAAGGCTCGTGTATAGGGAAGGAGTATATACGAGAGTTTATGTTTCAGTTAGTCTGTGTACATATTTTTATTACTTCAGATACAAATTTATAGTAGTCTTGTCATTTTTTTAATTGTGATGGGGAGATTGTTAAAAAAATTGATGTCTTGATAAATATAGTGATTTTGGGTTGTGGTATATTTTAGTTTTGGAATATCAATTTGGTCTCTAAATCTTATAGATCAGAATTCGGTACTTTTCAATTTGTGAAAAGTTGTATACTAGGAGTCTTTTTTTTTAGAATAATTTTTATTATCATTTTTTGAGTGATTTCTAATTGTGACATAGAAGTTTTATATGTTCCTCCTCATCCAATAATACCGTATTGACAGTGTGACTGTACAAACGCGTAATACATTATTTACAGATTTGTAAGTGATAAGATATTTCTACATCTTAAAGATATGTAGGTAAATATATGTTAATATCGCCATCTATGGACCAAATTTAATAATTCATTTTTTTTGAAACAGCATACATATAGCTTCGTCTCTATGAGATATCTGATATTTATTGATTGTTAGTAGGTTGTGGAACTCTCTCCTCACTCTCATGTCGTTCCAATGTTCATGTATGCCACGGAGACTTGGACAGTCCGCAATATCAACAACCAATAAATAAACGCTGGAGAAGGATGTTACGTATCCCACGGGCTGCACGGCGCCCGAATGCCTTAATCCTGCAACAAATTCAATCACAGAAAGCCTCATCTGCAGCAGTGAACAAAAGGTTTTTCCAATTCTTCGGCCAAATTATGCGTCAAAATGACAGCCTAGAAATGGAGATTATCCTGGGCACAACTTTGGACCGAAGAAGACCTGGAAGAATGCCAAAGCGATGGATAGATGCGTTGCATCTGGCTGGAGAGACTCTTCTACTCATTTTTGGGGGCGAACTAGGAACAGGACTTGAGGTATATTACGGACCGATTTTCATCATGTCAATACTGACATATAGGAAGAAAGAAAGAAGAAAGAAGAGAAGAAGAAGAAGAAAGAAGAATAAATAGCACTCAGTCACATGATTGAATATGAAGAAATATTATTCTCTGGAATTCCCGTTTTTCAAAGTAAATTAATTTTTTCGCATCCAACCAAGTACCTATTCCTAGGTATCTACCAATTATTCTGTGTAGTTTTTTTTTCTTAACATTATTTGAATATTAGAGCTTTCATGTCGGGATTCTCTTTTTTTAAATACTAATTAAATGTATCAATTAGAAAGATATGCATATACATATAATCAATTTTATCTAAAAATATATTGTTGTTGCTATCGGGATTCAAATCTGGATCTATTTCCGATCCGGGGAAGGTGCATTATTCAACTATGCTACAGCAGACAATACCTTTGTCGACAAATTTTCGAACCCATATGTTACATTTTTCAAATTAATACATCTACCGGATTGGAGAGAGATCCAGGTTCGAATACCTGTAGCAAAAACAATATATTTTTCGATAAATTGATTATATATGTATATCTTTCTAATTAATACATTAAATTAGTATTTAAAATATCACAGACGTATGTTCTGAATAATTACAACTTTACAATAAGAATGTGTTCTCCTTAATAACATTTTGTAGTATTATCAGTATTTTAATTTTTTTAAATCATTTTTTTCACCCAAGTTGCATTTCACGTTATAAAAAATCTTAATCATATAAATTACATTAAAAAATATGTAAATAATAATTATTAATTTGTAAAAATATGGAAACCATTTTTTAATTTTTTTAACTGCATCGCAATGCAAATCTCTCGCATGTGGTCTGGAACGAATTATTTTATTACATAGCGCGAACGTTCTTAGACAGGCGCCGTGCGTCATTTTTTTGAGATTTGTTCTAATTGTATCCATGATCTAATTATTCTACGACGGTATAATAAAAGCAAGCGTACGAAACAACAAACAATTTAAGTTGTAGGTACTTACTATTAATTCCCTTTTTAGAAAATGTCGTATTTGTTTTTCGGCGTTCCATTCGGAGAGAGTCGGCATCCCAAACTACTATTTAATTTGTTGATTACTCACATCAAATAATAGCCGGGGTGTTAGAAGATAAAACTGTATTTACTCTCGATTATCTACTTACTTATTACAGACTGTTGACATTGTGACAAATACTCGTTGACAGATATCCGATATTTTTACATGACACGTGGAAGCAGTCTGTTTAAAAAAATATTATAGCATCATCTCGGTAGCTAGAAGTATATTTATTATGAAAGTGGTCCAAGTCACGTTTCTATCATTTATTGAGAGGCATTTAAAGGTTTGCGTTTGAATTGATTTAAAAATATATTTTTATATTACACAACAAAATGTTTCAAAAATTATTTATTCTACTAGATTTATAATTCATTCGACCTGTATGCAGTTGTATGCAGTTTTATAAGAAAATAAAAAATGTTAAGGTTGAAATGACTTACTCTATTAACAAAATAAACACTAGCGGAATACCGTTGAACGTCGTAACAATACACTTGAATATAACGCTACAAAATTTTTCCATTGTAAATTGTTACAGTTTGCATCATAATCAGGCCTATTCTCAAAATTGCAATATTGAAATGAAGGTGATTGTTACACCAACCCTCAAAAATAGTGTTATATTTGAATGAGAGAGAGAGGGAGAGAGAGTGAGGAAGTGAGGGAGATAAACGTACCATAATCTGTCAAAACTATTTGTCTATTTTTGAGGGTTGGTGTAACAATCACCTTCATTTCAATATTGCAATTTTGAGAATAGGCCTGATTATATTAATTTTATGTTCATATTATTATATTATACTTTCATGTATTTTGCATTGGAATTTGTAACATATGTATACTGTAACATGTCATTTTAATATATATTATACATGTTTCATTGTCAATGCACAATAGGCTGCAGTGGGTAAGTAACATTATAGTAAACGTATGTGATACTATGTATACTAAACTATGTATCATAAATTTGTTAATGCTCTGCATATAATGTAATAAAATATATTTTTAAATAACGGGACGTGCCGAACACGCACTTCTGTCAAACAACGGGCAAATATCTACGAGTGAGATACAATGAGATTAATCCTAGTACCTGCCATGTACACGTGTTGAGATTTAGACCTGAAGATTAACTCAACTTGAGATTAGTAGAAAGAGATAAAAACTCGAGAAATTAAATTACACGCATCTATTCCATTTTAACTATAACTAGGGAGATTCAAATTCACCCGACTGACGAACGGAGCATCAATGTACTGACATTTATAGAACGGGACGCGAGACTGCGAATCTCTGAGATTTGGTGATTACATGGTGAGCTATGAAAGCCGAGAGTTGTCTCCAAACAATTTCATAAGAGCAAAATCTCATCTGTGGATACGGGTTGTAAGCTTTTTTGTTTTAATTTTTATTATGATTATCGTATCGAGCGTTGATTTTTATTGAATGGAAAAGTATTGAGTAGGTACTTACGAGTAGATATTTATTATTGAAAGTAAAAAAACGCCCATTGAATTTTTAACGTTGGTTCACTGGAACCCGAGTTACGGCGCAGTCGCTACCGCCCGGAACAAGCACCTGACACGAACTGAGAACAGAACTAACGGATGTGAGTAATATAATAACTTTCGTGACGCATTTACATCTCCGTGAATTTTATGAATCAAGTACCTATCATTTAAAAAATATTACTGAACGAAGATATCTTCTGAATCTCTACTCTGAACGCGCAAATTTAAGTAAAACAATTATGTCGTCAAATATTACCTAACTAGCATTAATAATTTGGATGGAGCCGAACTATAAATGCATTTGTGGTGTCACGTGTGGACAACATCTATGCTGTAACAGCATCTATGCTGGCTTGCCAATGTTTCAACTGGATAGATTACAATCTATTCTAATATACGGAGTTTCCAAATTCTTTCATACAATATCCGTTTGACATCTGCTACATTGGTTCCGATTCCCTGAAAGAGTTGAATTTAAATTGTGCTGGTTGATGTACAAGGCGACACACAACATGGCGCTTCTGTATCTTCAATAACTTTGTATCCCAGACAATTATAATGGTAGACGTCAAACTCTCAGGTCGGCTGCAGGAAGAGTTGTAGAACCAATCAAAAGTCTAAATTTAGTGAACGGGCATTTGCGGTGGCAGGCCCAAAAGCGTGGAACTCTTTGCCCTCCGTCATAAGAAACAGTGCATCAGAGACTTTATTTAAGAAGAAACTAAAAACGCACCTTTTCAAAAAGTCATTTCCATAAGTGAAAATAACAATTTTTAATTTTAAAAACAAAGCTAATTGTAGAACTATAAACAGTTTAAACAAACTTGAGGTGAAAGTTTTTAAGAAAATGGCGCTATACAAATTATCCATTATTATATAAACGCTACTAATTTCCATATTTTGGTCTACGGTTCACATGGAGCTGTACATACGTATGAGACTTATATCGAAACTCGTGTGAGTTAACACGGTGCTGGCTATCATTCGTTACATATTGTATTTTGTACGAAGAGCAGAATGACCAATTGATGGCCCTCGATCATGGATCGCAGTTTCCCAGTATTCAGGGTATATACCACATCTACTCAGATTCGCCTTCGGGGTGTATTTGAATCTTTTCCTCGGATCACCCTGTCTTCTTTTGCTTGAAAACATTAACTTATTTGGAAAACCGTGTATCATCAATACATTAATGACACATTGACCTGTCCATGGTAATTGGTGCTTCAGGAGCATAGGAGTCATTGGAAATGTTTGCTCTTCCATAACTAAATAGTACTGTAATAAAAACATTGAAACGCAATGATATTTTAGCTACCTATAGATTATTAAAAATATATTCCAGAAAATATGAACATCAATTTGCTGGAAAAAAATTAGTACAAGGTGTCCAACGGAAATTTTTCGATTTTGAATTAAAATAAAAACAAAAAAAAATAAGTTTATTATATTTATTTTAGTTTTAACTGGCAATAGAGGTCTGCGGATTTCACTTTTTAAAGATTATTTTGTTTAAGTGACGTCCACTTTTTGCAATTAACTCTTTTAACCGAACCGAGAAAAAAATGGTGGGTTGATGGTGACGATTTCACGACGGATGTTTTCTTGTAGGGCCTGTATTGTTCGAGTATTATTACTATACTATACACTTTAGATTTCGCTTTCGCTCCGCGTCACTCTCCGAATATAGATCTAAGATAATTTGTAATATTGACAGTCGGGAAAGTAAAAATCAGAAAGTAATGAAAAGATAAGTATCCCCATAAGAAAAAAATCACAAGACGTTAAATCTGGCAACCGGGGTGGCCAGGGTATGTCTCCGTACTTGTTTATTAATTTTCTTGGGAAAATTTCCCTCAGCTTCTCAATCGAGACCCTAGCAGTATATGGAGTTGCCCCGTCTTGTTGAAACTGTGTGCTGTTGTTGTATCCGGGAAACATTCGCAATTGCGGCACCAATCAACCATAGGAACCTCAGAAGTGACAGTTTATCTCTAAATAGTAAAAAATCCCACTGGACACCTTTGTATTCATGCATATACTTTTGAGATGAGAGCTCAAGCTTGTCATGGCCGGCTTGCGTGCCTTGTATATAGCATTGTCCTTATAAATGATCGATATTATCGCTGGCCTCAAGAAGCTGTCGCTTGATGAGTGATGAATAATCGGAAACCTCGGCTATTTATTTTGTTACCGTAATATAAATACCGATAAGAATTTATCAGAAAATGCCGATTGTACTTTGATCTCGTTTTACAGTTCAAAGATTTTCTGTTTACAATTTTAGCACTACTCTAGTGTTAATCGCTCATCTTTTGTGTTCTACTCTTTCTTGTACGAGGTGTTAAATTCGCTTGGAAAAACGATACTACAACAGTGTAAAAATAGTAAAACAGTAATTTTTTTTTTTTTACCTTTGTAATTTGACGTAAAACTGTGATTTTTATAATAATAATAATAATAGTGAAGCATTGGCGGTGTCTCGTTTTTATAGTTATCATAAATGTGTTTGGTGGCAATAATAATCGTGTTAGATGGCTGTTGTAATCGAGTTTGATGGTTATAATTTATAATAATCATGTTTGGTGGCAATTATAATCGTGTTAGATGGCTGTTATAATCGAGTTTGATGGTTATAATTTATAATAATCATGTTTGATGGCAATAATAATCGTGTTAGATGGCTGTTATAATCGAGTTTGATGGTTATAATTTATAATAATCATGTTTGATGGCAATTATAATCGCGTTTTGATAGCTATTATAAAATATCGAACGTTCCGTCATTATTTTGAACCGGATATTGTAAATTATCGTTTCATTTTTGCAATAATTCTCTGTCTGTCTTTTTTTAATGACCAATAATAATTATTACTTTATATCGATTATATCTGTGGTTGTACTGCAAAGGGACCTACCGAAAAAAAAAAAGTAGTATTTACTTCTTACTTTACTTTAACGAATGAAAATGGAATAATAGATTAATCATTTATAAAAAACTGCAGAATATAAGTTCAAAATTTGTCGAAAACGTAATTGTTTAATATAGCGAAATTGTCCAGGATCGAATTTCAGTAGAGAGAGACAAGAGAGACATTACCAAAAATGTCTCTCTTGTCTTACTTAGAATACTTAGAATAATTAGAAGCATTCGAAATGTATGGAAATCCTCAGAATTACAATGAATAATGTTGTCCATTATTATCTCATGCAAATAAAATTGTATACCTGTCCCCCATTATAGTTATAAATACAAGTTGTTGCGTTAAATTGTTAGATTGATAATGCCCTCACAAGGCGAAACGTATCTTAAGTAAATTATACGAGTAGAATCAAAAATCAAATGTTTTATTTTCACATATATGATTATGGAGTTGTATAAAATTACCTCGGAAACAGTAAATATTGTATTGTACATCTACAAATTTCATTTGTATTAGAAATACCACAGAACTATGTTCTTATAATACAATTTCAAAACAGAGATGTGGTGTCATTAAAAAAAAGATCAGCTTTATCGTAATGAATGAATCATAATTAAATACAATGTTTCGAACCAAAAAAAAACAACATTTTTTTAGATAGATTCCTTTGCCACACAACCGCTGATATATAAAATACATTAACCAATGATACATCACGAAATTTAATTACAATTGTTGATAATTTTTTATCGTGCAAAATATTAGCTATCTCATAATAGTTATTCGGTCATTTGTTTATTTTAAAATAAAATATCAGTATCTTATTTGTTCCAACCCCGGATCCATTTTCGTCTGCTGTGATTAAATGGTATCGCACTGATGAGTGGATGTAAACAAACTGTAATAATGACACGACTCAGGTCAAAGAACAAGTAATTGCAACAGACTCAGGTCACGAATCACGCACCAAACTATTTAGACGTAGTTGGCTCTGTACAGCGAAAATCAAATGTCTGAAACGGTTTTAGTTTTCTTTCGATTTCCGTAGCTTCGGTGTATTTCGACAAAACATAATTGAAACACAAGTTGTTTTGTGTTTGTGAAGTGTCATTGAGGTTTATGTTTTTTTTTATGTAAGTATGTATTTTTTATAAATTCCTATATCTCATTTCCTCGAAAGATTGACGTTTCGAATGGCATTGCGATAGGGTTGAGGTATTTGTTTCTGTCGATGGTGTTTTGATCGCGAGCGCGATATTATCGGATGCAGACGTGTATTGGATACCGTGTGTTTATACAGTCGAACTCGGTTGTAATGAGGAAATACTTATTACTATTTTAATTCAGCCCTGTTTTCATACAACTCTTCACTGTCATAGTGAGCTCGCTTCGCTGATATAACGTACAAAAATAACAAAATACACTACACGGTCTAAAAACCCTAATTCTTGAGAAGTCATAAAATCGATAGCAGCGTCTGCCGACGAGGTTTCTTATTATTTACGATTCCTTTCAGGTTTGTGAATTCTTAGAAAAAAACAATCGGTGTTTATTTTGTGCGCGTAGTTGTAAGTAGTAGTTAGTTTTAAGCTTTAAAACAGAGCGGTATTTTAAACTTTGTTAAGAAATAATGTAATAGTAATTTACTTTAAAATGTTTTTGTTCATACTACTCGTATTATAGATTTTTCGTATGTATTTGACTTGCTTTTAATTTTATTGGATATTAAATATTTTTTTGTAATAACGAGTAACGGTTATAATGAGCAAATTGAGCTGCTCCCTTCGCACTCATATAACCGAGTTCGACTGTATTTTGTTTAAAAATCTGTAGCTTTGACTAGCGCCCGTCACAGACCTGTTCAAGAGTGGGAAAATAGACAGCGGTGGATGTGGATAACGTAATAAATTCAACGACACTTTTCATCTCCCTGAATAATTAGTCTGCAGGTGTCGAAACACAAGTTTCACTTCACTCAAGAGAGTATTATATGCTTCTTGTTTTAAGAATTACTTCACTGCCATCGATGTGAGCATAAAAATTACTGCCATCGTTGCTGCTAAGATTTCCCGTTTTTTTTTTAGTTTCACTCGTTTAATTCCGCGAGACGCATTTTGCCTTACGAGGGCATCATCAATCTAACCATTTTAAATTCAACAACTTGTATTTTTATGAAGTCTATCAAAAAGGGAACTTTATATTTTGGCACGATTCTAAGAAACAATTCTGTTTAAACACTAATGATATTTTAATGAAAGGTAATATATGAAAGGGGATATCTGTACAATTTTATGTAAATAAGTTATTTTATATCTGAAACGCGTCTCGCGAAGTTAATCAAGTAGAACTAAAAAAACAAGTGTTTTTATTAAACAATAAACATTTAAAAACGACATGTAGTCGAACGTATTACATTTTAATCAAGCTGTCGGAAATCTAAACAACCATATCATCAACATTCAAATGATTCTCACCGAGTGTACGTCAGTCACACTTTAAAAAACGTAATCAGTATGTGTGCATATTTAATTATTAAATCTATTAGGAGAACACATTCTTATTGTGAAGTTGTAATTAATTAGAACGATATACATATAAAATCAATTTTATCGAAAAATATTGATGTTGCGCCACCGGGATTCGAACCTGGATCTCTTTTCAAACCGGGGAAGGTGCATTATCCAACTATGCTACAGCGACGATATTTTTAGCGACAAATTTTCGAACCTGTTACCTTTTTGATATTAATACATTTAACCGTTCCATTATTTGAAAGAGCCATCTATCTTATTTTAAACCTTTGAGTAATCTGATAGCAGACGCCAGAATTCAGGATTCCGGTTTGAATCCCGGTGAATAAAAAAAATAATTGTTTTTGTACGATTCCCTTTTCATAATTGGTTTTTCACTAGTCATTCCTAAGCGCTAATATTTTCTTTAGGATTATCTAAAATATAAATTTTATGTTGCATGTATTTACCGAAATATTACGGGTTTAATTATGATGGTAGACCTGTGTTACTGCATGGTTTGGGAAGGGTTAAAAATAAAGGGATTTTAGTTTTTTTGTGTGATGTGAATGTTTAATTTATATTTTAAAAGTTTATTGAAATTAACTCCTTTTACCGAGAATTACCAAAGGGAATAATTAATACGTTCATTAAAGCCTTATTTATGCAATAAAATAATAAAAAATTAGCGATATTAGGTTAGGTATTTTTCATTGAACAAAGTACTTATTTCACTGCATATATATCTTAAAATAATTCCTAGTTGATTCGCATCCATTACCAAAAAAACCATATAAATAAATAAAAATCTCGTATGGTAAATAATATTGCGCTTCTTCATTTTACCGAAAAATTATATTTGCTAATTACATGTTACTTTCATGGTTTTTATAGTTGACTTTATTCAGCAAAATGTTCACATTATACACATATTTGTTCATCGATTCGTATAAATGAAGATTATTTACGGAGACCAGGAGTATATATTATTTTTTGATTTACGATTAAATCGGATAAAGTTGTGAAAACGAATAAGTAATAACTAAATAGTTAACAAATGTCCGTGATTTTTTTTTTCAGTTGTTTATGCATGCTATTTTGTATCGTAATTATGAATCAATTAATTAATTATGACAGACAATTAAACTTTGTAATTTCTTGAGCGCACTCCTTACCCGTTGAATTTAAAAAATAACCGCAAACGCATTAAGTATTTGGGGGTTAGGACGGTGGTTAAATTAAATAAATGTTGTTTGGCGTGTTGAAGGTTTATTGTCTGCATGATAATAACAAGGAAGACATAGAATGAATGAAGATGTAGAAGGTGCATTTGTCTTATGAAGTGAAATGAATTGGCGGTCTTGCTCGGCGAGCGCGAGCCGGCAAGACCGCCGTCGTGAAACGTTGGAACTGGAGAGACTTCTTGGCGGTGAATGCTTGAGTAATGACAAGTAGCGGAAACACGATTCGCACAAAACTGATTTCCAACTTTCGACTCGCGCGTAGGATCGTTCATGGTGTTTATGAAACATCGAACATATGGTGGTATGTTTTAAAATGAAAGCCACCACTAATGCAGAAAAGTCAGGGCCGCATCAATGTGTTTTGATGATACTTCACCGATAGTGGAATGATTGATTTAAAATCGTAAGCAATAATTATTAAAGTAGTCGAATGTTACTTAATAGTTGAAAAATGTACTCACCTACCTTAGATTGCAAGAGTGGAGAGTTCCAAGATTGACGCAGAAACAGGTACTATTTCTTTCGCTCCGATTCCATGTTTCGAAACAGAACACTGGATTGAAACTGAAGTTGGTACAGAGTAATAAATATTAGGAACTGTCCTTCCCAAAACTGTGCACAACTATGGTAAAGTATACAAGTTGTACACGTGTGAAGTATGAGGGATAATCGTTCAAAGCATCGTTCACAAAAATGTTGCGTTGAACATCTAAGAACATCTGGAAACAACATCGGCATTTTTAAGCATTGTTAGGCTATAGACTAAAAACCGATTAGGTCTCTTTTATTATGCATCCGAAATAATATATTTACGAGAAATTTCAAAAAGTAACAAAGCTTTATTTCATAATACATTTAAACCATCTACATAAATTCCAGTTAAGTATTGATTTGATCTGTGAAGATTGTTTTTTCTCAATTTCGCGCGAGCCCCTCCAAGCCCCCTTCAGTCCACCCTCGTCTCTCGGTAATCCTTAACTCTTGGTGTAAAGAGACATCAGTGCGCCTCGCGGTCCGGCACTACATATCGAAAGCATCCATCAGTCAAAAGTTCAACTCACCTTCTTCTTCAATCGGTTCCCTCATTACTGTGGCCCGCGTCTACGGAATGAGACATGACGAGATATAGTTGAGACAAACCTCGGTACCGTATACACGTGTTGAGATTTTGATCTGTAAATACAAATGGTGATCTCACTACACCGTAGATACCATTGAGATTTATTGGATCGACCGACGTTCGATTCGAACACGAAATTTGACATGTGCACGCAGATAAATAAAACCGGTTTGAACTGCTACATTGATTCAAAATTACCCAATGGTCAACGGACTGACATTTTACTTTTGGCGTATAATAGTGTGTCGCACAGCATTACCGATCACACTCCATTCCAATGCCGAAAAAATTACACTTTTATGTGAGAATAGAGTGTGCCACTGGTGGCGGCAGCGAGTTAGCAGTGGTGTGAAGACTTAACATATCAACACATTATAATTAAAAATAGGCGACCCAGGAGGTCCTTCAATGAGATGAATATGTAAAATTATAAATTGCCAAAAGCCAACATTACACGTAGCAAGTTCATCGATTGTTAGATTTTTTTGGTGTACTTTTTAGCTCAGATGTGCGTCGTTACCGTATGAAGCATAATTAATAAATAAACTGAAACGCTGAATAAAACGACTATACACGCGGCGGGATGCATAGAAAACGGGGACTGTAAAAAAATTGTCGAATCAATAGATAAATGTTTTCAAACGATCAACCCTGCCCAAACCATGCAGTGACACAGGTCTACCATCATAATTAAACCTGTAATATTTCGGTTAATACGTGTTTGGGGGTTAGGACGGTGGTTAAATGAAATAAATGTGATTGATGTGTCTGTTGAGGTTTATTATGACAATGAAAACAGATAGAAATGAATGAAGATATGATGTAGAAGGTGCATGTGTGCGTGAAATGGAATGAATTGGCGATCTTGCTCGGCAAGCGCGAGCCGGCAAGACCGCCGTTGTGAAACGCTGATACTGGAGAGACTGCTTGGCGGTGAATTGAGCCAGACTTGTAGCAGCAGCCGGCAACGCTGTCGCTAGCGTCGATGCCGACTGAGATGGCGGTGGATTTGAATTATGATCGCTACACGTGCAACATAAAATTCACATTTTAAATAATCCTAAAGAAAATATTAGCGCTTAGGAATGACCAGTGAAAAACCAATTATGAAAAGGGAATCGTACAAAAACAATTATTTTTTCCGTTCACTCCGTTGTAAAATTAATACGTTGGTAAAAATACCATTTGTGATATGAAAGACAGAGAACACATACAAATATAATTATCTCTTTCTCACTAATTAAATGAAGAGAGATAAGAAGGAAGGACACATTGTATAGGACTTTATGAATGCTCTAAATAATGTAATTAATCAGTTTTTCAAAACTGAGTGCTCAATGTTTAAAGTAAATTCGAGCCATTTAAGCTAATAAAAACATTTTTTCTAACTGTTGTTTACGGTAACACGAGTTGACAGCGTGGCTGCGTTCGGGTATTTTATATCATGGTATGGTAAAGGTTAAAGTATTCATAAAAATATGCGAAAGCGAAAAACGATTATTTAATCATGTTTTGTATTTATTTCATTTTTATTTCGTATTATTATTATTTAATTATTTTCGAAACTTAAAGTTAAAAAAACTCGTAAATATGTTGAGTAAGTAATTGTCTGTGTACCTAATAATTTAACGACACCGAGTATTTATTTTGTAAATTTAATTCCAATGGAATAACATGTTTTCAGTCAATCTAAAAATAATAAAATGTAGGTAGATAATGAGTCAGGCAATCGATAAATATTTATTTCGATATTCTAAGTACCTGCTGTCTTTCGATTTAATCATAGTGAGTTGTCTATCACACAAAATAATCATAAAGTATAACGGCTCCGCTGATTGTATTTTACAAGAATATTATTAATAATTAAGTTTGATCAATACATAGGGGCCCAATAATTATTAAATTAACAAATAAATAACACAGATTCAGACAGTGATTATCCACTAAAAAAATAACCAGTTTATTAAAACAATTTTCATAACAGCTCCCTGCATATATCATTCTCGGTCATATTAAGTGTATAATTTATCCCTAAAAGCGATTTTGAAAGAATTTATAATTTTTTCAGAAGCAATTGTCTGGATTATTTTGAACAATAGGCCAGTGGCCGCGGCCGGTGCTTCTTTAAAATCTATTTTTCAATGATAAATAATAATTATTATCTATCAAAAAAAGATAATGGTTTACCAGTTTAGGTTTAGTACAATTTAACGCGACACACATTGCTAACTCTAATGCAGATTATATTCAGGATCTCGCTAAATAAAGCGGCTTGCAGCTTGGCTAAATACATATACAGAATGAAATTAAAATTCAACACTAAGATAATGAGATATGGTAAAATCTAAAGTCACACTCGCCACAACCCGTTCTGAGAGATGCGTTGATATTACTGTAATATAAATGTATAAACATACACCATCATACGACGAAAGGTGGTGATGGTATTGTGATATAATGAAACATATCACAATACTCGATATTATTTTAAGTTCGGCAAGAGGTTTCCAATTGTAACAATCGATTTGTATGAATCCTAAGGGAGACATCACTGGATTAAGAACACAAATGCATCAGTGGCTACAACATTATTATATTGTTATATCATTTTTTATATTATTAAACTAGTTTATTCTCATGTTGAAATGGTGACCACATTTAAATTAAATTCAGAGAACATTGGAGGAAAAATCAGTCTTTTAAGCGCAGTTGTTGAACTGTATGGAATAATTTTGATAGTGTAGGGTAGATAACAACAAAAAGAATCGGCCCAGAATGTGCGAAGATTATTTTATTGGTGTAATAGTAGAAGTGTAACTAAAATAATTGGGCCCCAATGCAAAATGCAAAATGGGACCTGCTGTACATCTTCATAAGATATATTGTAGAATATTAAGTACTACGCTATTTTATTAATAATAAAAAAACATTTTATTAATTAATAAGAACAAAATTGGTATTATATCTCATTTAATATTCACACATTTTTGAAACATTTTCCAAGGGGAACCGGAAGGGTGAAGAGGAAGAATGAAGAAGGAAAATGAGATAGGGAATAAATCTGTATAATGAATGCCAATAAGGATTATATACAGTGGAACCCTGATTTCAAATTTTTGAGGGGACAAACAAAAAATGTAAACAGAGGGAAATTGTAAATTAGGGGTATTAAAATCAGATTAAAAATATATTTAAAAAAAAATCTAACAATGTTTTTTTTTAATATTACTATATTCAATATTACAAAATAAATTAAAGGTTTTTGGCGGTACATTACTAATGTTAGTGAATTATACTTTGAGGCCTTCAATATACCTCATCGTTCTTTATAGGAAGTGGGTTTGTAGGATGAGCAGACACTTCTCCATCGTAGAAAGGTTCTTCTTCTGTCAAGTTTTCGTTTATACGACTATCCACTATTTTATCAATTTCCACTACGTCCAATGATATTATGTTGGAGTCAACATCTAAGTCTGCAAGGGTTATTCATAAATTTTTTCCCAGCCATCAATGTTGTCTATACTATCTTCAACGCAATTTTATCGATGATTCCAGCTTGTAAAAAACAATTAAAAAACAAAGGTATGAGAATGAAAAATTTGTATAAATGACGGGCAAACGGCCACCACACTCTTGGCTCTATGGCAAAATTATGAATGAATTTCAATAAATTTTAGACATAAATCACGGGAAAGTCAAATGTAAAATAAGGTTTTTATGTACTAAAATGACACGGGACTGCAAAAATAACATGCAAATGGAGGGATAACGTGAATTCTGGGCATATAAAATCGAAGTTCCACTGCACTGTATTTTGATTTAATTGAGGTAACTGAAAATGTCTAATTCATTTAAGTGTGAGTTGTAATAAAGGGAGGCTAGGTAAAAAAATGAGTTCGGTAAAACGTTGGTGTTATAATGTGAAAAACTGAAAGTGAGATTAGTTCTAATTGACCTAGATGGCACTCAAATGAATATGCATCTGAGTAAATCAAGACATTTTGTGTAGGAAAATGACATTGGCCATTGTAGTGATGAAATTTTGAAAATAATAGATGAATAAGCAGTGCTGTTTGAGGTTCGATAACTACGAAAGTTGAGATATTTCAAGAAGCTATTCTGTAATTTTTTTGATTCTATTGATACATATGTTATATCTTGGATTCCAAACTTGGTAGGCATATTCTTTGATACTTCAAACATATGAGAAGTATATTGTTTTCATAGCGGTGATATTATTAAATTGTTTGCATATCCGAAGGACGAAACCTATCATTTTAGCTCTGGAGGTAATATGGCCAATTGATTGCAATATATATCGAGGCATTTTGAATCACTTTGAAGTTTATAGCAATCATCGATAATATTAATGGCACTAATATTTAGAATATCTTATATATTATAGGGGTTGTATTGGGGTTCATTTGTTATTTTTATCGGTTATCTCAGATATTAAGATAGTAAGTTTCATTGTGTGCATTTGATGTATTTTTGTATCATGGTGCAATCATCAAAATTATTCAATGGAATCATGTAATTTACTACCAGAGTAAAGTAAAGTAAAGATATTTTTGCGAGTATCGATATCTTTCCCTGCTTTAATAATAATCCATTCCTAGAAATGTAATTATAAAATGTATAAAATGGTTTCTCACGTGAGCATGTGAAAACATTATCGACGTACCTATACAGTAGCAGTAACCCGCCACAATGTCGGGTTAGAAACCAGAAAATTACATTAAAGCGAAGCAAGTATTTTTTAATTGTGTTCATAAATATCTAAGAACACATATGTTTTTTTCATGAAAGTGTGAGTATTATATGAGACAAGATTGATGAATTTTGGAAAACCATGTAGTTATAATATTTGTATGTCTTATATACAATACTTATATAGGAGGCTCTTTTTTCTATTCTGCATTGGAGGCCCAAATTTTGTAGTTACACTACTGCCTACACCTCTACTGCCTTCTAACTTCCCCTATATAATAGTGGTAAAAGGTCACATTTTGAACTGTGGAGAATGTAACCAGAGTATGCAATTTTCCTTTATACTTGTTATTAGTTCTCTTGACTTATTTATCTTCATCCCCAGTGCACAAATAATGGTATTGGTCCTTATTAGAGGAAATATTGTTCGCTAAAATCTAAAATCCTGTGAAGTTTCTGAGAATTTCTGAAAAAATGATTGTTAACATTACAAAAAAAAAAGAATATACAGTTAATAAATTGCCTGGGGATGAAAAATTTATTATATTTTTAATTTTAGTTCAACATATTATAGAAGACCTACAACGGGAAAAAGTGAAAATGGTTCAGAATCATGGCTACCTTGCACACACACTTACCATAGCTGCATTTGTATGCGGTGCTTGTGCATTTCCAATTCTAGTTGGATGTTATATTGGTAAGTTAGTTTTATTAAAATTTTCTCAGAATGACTAGTTTACATTGTTTAGGGATTGTGCGTCTGTTTCGTTAGCCTAAATGTATTATTAGGAGAACATATTCTTATTGTGAAGTTGTAATTATTCAGAACATGGTCTGTGATATTTTAAATATTAATTAAATATATTAATTAGAAAGATATACATATAAAATCAATTAAGGGGAAGGTGCATTATCCCGGTTAGGGAAGAGATCCAGGTTCGAATCCCGGTGGCGCAACAACAATATTTTTTGATAAAATTGATTTTATGTGTATATCTTTCTAATTAATATATTTAATTCATATTTAAATGTATTATAATTTTAATCAAATTATTATATTAAAAGTATTAAGTATTAGGTTATTATAACCAGGATTTAACCCAATTTTTTGAAATTCAATAGTCCCAGGTATATAGAGATAAATAAAACTAAACTGTCTATGACTATCTAGTATACAGGGTGGCCCAAAAAAAGTGAGAACATTTTGTGTGATATAATTACATCAAAATTAGTTTAACTATATCAACAATAGCTTAAATAGTTTACTAATTTACTTACTTACCTATTTACCTATATTTCGACAATTTTCAGTCGCCATCTTTGATTATTAATTTTCCCATTGTTTATATTTGGTTTTTTAAAATTATTGTCCAGAATGACAAAAATCACTGCAGAAGACCGTATTCTGATTAAAAATTTGCGAATTGAAAAATGTTGGGGTGCTAGGAAAATGATCAAAGAGTTTCAAACCAAAGCCTGGAGTATTGCTAGACATTACAGCATAACTGGACATTACAGTATGATGGAACTCCATCTTACACAGCCAGAAATACAATCTACTTTCTTCATCGTGAGAATGTTAATTTCATCGAGCCAGACATGTGGCCAACGAACAGCCCAGATTTAAATACAGTAGATTATGCAATTTAGGATGTTTTGATGATTTTTGATTAGCTAAATATTGTGCAAAAAAATTACATTAAGAATTATAATTAATTATATTATGTTTTGAAATAATTCACGTGTTACGAGATGTTTTCACTTTTTTTGGGCCGCCCTGTATGTGTTAATGAATGAAATAAATAAAATATCAAAATATTTCTACTAAATTGTTAATTAAAAATAATGAAGAAACTCTTTAATTTTGTTGATGGTGAATGGTACTTTAAATAATAAACCAAATTAATATATTGACTGTCGATCACACCGATTATCGATCGTTACATTATCTTGCTAGGTGCCGCAAATGCCCAAGGGCGGACGGTTTCTATACATGTTTATTCACATAAATATGGCGCCGGCATAGACTGCGACCTATTGTTTTTGTGGCGAATGTGTGCTTAAGCAATAATATATAATCGGCATTTGTTAATGTTCCAAAAAAGAGCTGGCAGTCAATGGTTAACTGATTAAAAGAGTTTGTTAAATATTTATTTTTTTCGCCGGATATTAATTTCGAATTAACAGGATTTTATTGTAATTTCAAGTAAAACAAATTTTCTCACATGAAGAGTCTAAAACTCAATTTTGACACCAGTCTATTCTCAGATTTTTACAAAAAACTTTAAAGTGTAATAACTTTTTAAATATTTGTGACCCAATTAATTAAATTTTTCTATTATTTTTGAAATTAGGGTACTGAGCTATATTCACTAATTTAGCCCAGTGTGACAGTACAAAATAAAAGCAATAAAAATCAAATGAAATAATTTGTAAATACACAAAATGTGGGTGATATAATGAGTTTTTTCTATGTTGATATTTAGGAGTAAGAATATCTAAGAGGCTTTGGATGAGATTGCTGGCCAGTAAATTTCCAGAATTGACTTTTGTCGAATCAGATTCCATTAGGACACTACTAGATACCTACAGGAACCACGGTATTATCAATGCACTCATGGTAATAAAAGGTAAGAAAAAGTATTCAAAATTTTTATTTTTGTCACAGCTGATATACTTAAGAGGAGTTTAAAAAAATGTGTGTACAGCTAAGCTGAAATTGTATATATTTAATATAGGTAACTGAAAATCCAAATACAAATTTAAAAAAAATATATATATATACAGCGTGCAGTGTGCTAATTTAGCAAAATAAGTGTAATATATTTCGATAAACTCCATCAAAGATCGAAAATGTTTTTTTGTAGATTCTTTTTGGTATCTTAATAATATAAAAAGCTATATATAATAATGTATGTATGAAGCATGTAGATTATTTCAAAATAAACAGTCCAACAATCTTAGTTCAAAGATAAAAAATTAAAACATCACCTGAAAAATCATTGTGTTTTACTTTTAGTGTATTTAAAATTGAAAATACCATTTATGTTATGTTAACATTTTCCTTTTTGCTTTCATTAGTTAAAAATCAATCTTTAATTTTGAAAAATACATGTGTTCCTCTCTCTTGAAAAATTGACAATAGCTTTTTGAGTTATTAAGCCATCGCATTATAAACACAGTTCCAGATGAAACAGACATTGGCTAAAACATTATTATTTGATGATGAGTAAACATCATTCGTAGATTTATTATAAACACAACGATTTTGACATGACACATGAAACAGTATTTTGACTGGTATAAGTATTGTCAAATAATTCAAGATTTTATAAATGGATAACCTGAAATAAAATTTAGTTTGTATTTTTTCCTTATATGATAATAAGATATTTTTTTATGTCAAAATGTACATTTGTTTTTTATATTAGATGCCCCCAAAATCCCTCAGAAAATCTCATGCAGCATTATTTGTATTATACATAAGATCATAGTTAAGTATTTTTAATTAAATACTTTCTAATCATTAAATAAACTGGCGATACTTATTTATTTCAGGTACTTGTCAGCCATCACTCATTCAACAATCTTTATTGGAACACGTGATCGAAAAGAGGGACAGGTTTGGAAATTTACGTTTTCCAAAATTACGCGCACTTCTAATTTCGTGTTGGGGAAGCTATGCTTGGAGTACATCATCCCAGTTTAAATTGGAAGACCACATCATTCAAGGGAATAATAAGTTTAGAGGACGTCCAATTAACGAACAGACTAATCTCCAGGTCACAAATCTATTCTAAAACATTTATCGGAAATTTGACATCATCAATTCAAAAAATCATCCAATATATATCTCTTTTGTTTTCAGGATTATGTCAGTGATATTGTTTCAAAATACCTTCCAAGAAATGCACCTCCTTGGCAGATAGTCATCATACCGAAGATTGAGTCGAATGAACCCACGTACGGCTTAATAATAAGGGTACACCATTTACTATTGGATGAACAAGAAGTTTTAAATATTGGCGATTTTTTGCTGTTGAAACCAGAAGAACAACTTTTGTCATCGCATGGCTCCCAGAATAATGAAGACACGACTAATAAAAAAAAAACCTCGAATAATCCTTTGACTGATATTTTACAAACCCCAAAAGCTATTCCTTCATTATACTTCAGATTATGTGACAGCTTCTCCAATAGATGGAATGAATTCATTTTAGAATATGACCCCATAGAGTCTCCAAAAGTATTACAAAATCGTCCAGGAGTCTTTCACTGTGCAGCAATATTTTTAATCACATTTGCTTTCACATGTAAAGAATTAGGGAAACACGTTTCTCGCAATAGCGGTAATTCCGTTAATTACGTTACTGAATTCATTTCAACGTTTCACAGCGAAGCTTTAAGAAGAAGTCTCACTCCTACCAATATATTTTTTTCTGTTTTTGTTACGTTTAATCCCATTTCAATAACTTCCAAAACATTGAATTTATTTTTGTGGATGAACTTTACAATTTTAATAAAAATACCCATTAGGGTTCATAATGAGTATATGGCTTTATATTCCTGTATGAAACATCAATACTGCGTATACCCAGATACGTGTGTGGCATTACTCCACAACTACTTACCGCTTTTATATTCAGCGGTAAAAGAATTATTTTATATCGGAAAGTTAATTTACATGGCGCCAATGACCTTGATGTATGAAATATTTTATAGAGATAAAAATTCTGAAGAACATCAATTACAAACAATGTCGACATGTGGAAGAAAAGTTATTGCATGGTCAGAGCCTGTTCCGAGAAAATGGATTGAAGATATTTCTCGCCTTGAAAATGTTTCAGAAACAGAAGTACTGCTCGCTATGACAACGTGTTGCTTGAAAGAATACTTTCATCAAGCTGCCTTCCACATCCCTAATGTTGTTTTAGCGACAGCGAGAACAGTAATGTGTGATACACTATTATCATCTGTAGAAAACAATGGAAGTTGTAATCATAAAAGGTCGGAGATGGTTTATTTAGGTCTGCCCGTGGGTGACAGTTGTAAGGGACGCGGAGCTGATGAGTTATTAGCTATAGGGAAGGAAATAACAAGAGTTCGTGAAAAACAAGGGGCTCTATATGCTCTTAGCGGATTGCGATCTTATATAATACAAGCTGTCCCATCCGTTCTGTCAAGAGTGGCATTAAACTATGCTTCCCGAAAATATTCAGTTGCCTTGACCGAGGTTGCAGAAGGAAGGTACAATAATGGAGGATTATTACGAGAAACACGCTGGGGACACTCTGTATCATCGCTGATTTGCTGGAGGCCTCCACAGGGAAATATAAGTAAGTTGATAACATTTATTTCATCAAATTCTCTCAAATGTTCCACTTATATATTAGTGAACTTTATGAATGTTCAATAAGAAAACATTATTGAATTCCATTTCATTTCCTTTATAATAATGGAAGTTTGCTGTGAAACAAAATTATTTAGAAATTTTGTTATCAGAAACTTCATCAACATCAGGCGTGATGATATCCACTGCTGGATGAAGGCCACCCCAAATGTCTCCCACTGAGCGATATCACCTGCCCATTGTCATTTCATTTTCTTGGCATATTCTATTATATTGACTTAAAAAGAAACTTACTAGTATTACTTATGTGCCAATAAAAAATATTTGAATTTATCTATACCGAAGGATTTAGTTATTGATAAGATTATTTTTAAAAAAAAGTGTTGTTTAAACAATATATTTGTTGATAGATTGTAATATATACATAATTAAATGAAAAATAGAAAGACATCCTTGTTTGGCCTAGCGATAAGACACTCACCTAGTGATCAATTGATCGGGGGTACGTACACATAGCCTAGTCTTATTCTACTTTCCTAGCATAAGGGCTTAGCTTAGTTTGAAAATAGTAAGAATATTGATATGGCATGTATTTAATATACTCATCTTTATTTCTTTAGAAATTGTATAATATAACAATGTTTTAAATATCGCTTTTAAATATATATTAATGTACATATTTAAAAAATATATACATTATGTATTGCAAAACTATCACTTTATGGCAACACTTAAACATTTTCTCTTGAAGTCATCTTCGATACTTACACCCTTCAGAATTCTAAATTCAACTTATAAACAAAGAAACTACCTTTAAAACCGGCTAAATTATGTCTGCATCCCTTTCTATTTCTAATTAATCTGAGTCTTTCGGTATGTGACCAAAATAACTCAAGTAAATATCCGTATTTCATGATAATCATTTACAAATGTAATTTTATATTGAGGTCCACTCATAAAGTATAAAATTATCAGAAGTAACTTTGTCCAAAAATATGTGGATTTGTTATGTGTACGGATTTAGAATGTTTGTTTGAAATTTCACTGAATGGAAGTTTATTGGTATTATGTTAAGTTTGTCAGTTCGATTTATATTTTTAAAAAATTTAACATTTAATTGCCACTAATTGTTTAATATTTTTCTGATAATCTTTATATAAGGAAAATGTTATTGAGCAGGGCCATTCCCGTAGTTAAATTATTATATAATGATGATTTTATTAAATATAAATATATTAAATATGCAGGTGTCTCATAATAATATCCCACCAAGTTCCAGGCAACTATTGTTAAGTGAAAAGTCCACTACACAGAGGAATTTTACTTAAGGATGTGTTATATACTGCAGTGCAACCATCATAAATGGGCACAATTTATGAAAATAAGCAAACTTGTTAAACTAATTAAAATAAATACTGTAAACCTCATTTTATGAAAAATGATAAATAGTGATTTCCAGACAAATTACAAATAATCAAAAAAAAAAATGCATGCAATTTCTTACTATATGCACATGAAATAAAATAAAATTCTTATTTCATAATTGATGTTGGTCAGTTTAATACCAAACAAAACTATCCAGTATTTTCATGGGAATGTTATACCTTCTCAAACGTGTATTTGTGTGTAAATTTCACATCATCCGACAGTATTTCAATTAAAATAATTACTCAATAGTTGTTCATTGTGTGGTAGTAATAATTTTAATCAGACAAAAAAGTTTTGAAACTTTGATACCTGACTACTTTGTGTAGATACAAATGGTGTTTTCCACATTAAAGTTGTGCAGTGTTATTACATCATTAGCCAATAAATTATTTTTTTCACATTGAAAAAAAACTTTTAATGAAATACCGCCTGTGGCCATACAACAACCACCATTGTGCATTAGCAAAAACAATCGAGTTTGTATTATTATTAAATTACTTTATATTTTAATTGTCACAAAAAATAGTTTAATAATTTTTACAGGTTTTAACATTCAGTTCACGTAATCACAGCCGTAGTAGTGTATAGAGGGACCATAATGGTAGAACTTGGTAATGGTAATATAAAGGGATCTACTATAATTACTTATTATTAACCGAGTTGTCGTTATTCGAGGCTCTACTAAAAAATAATAATTACTATTGTGAATAAAGTTAAATGGCAAATAACTTTCATTTTTATTTACTTATATTATATAGATAAGAAGAGTGCACTTTAAATAGATCAAAAAATGTATTCTTTGAAGGAGAAATTTATTTACCAGTATCTATAATTACATATATATGTTTTTTTTCTTTCTCGTTTTGGTCAAATAAACTTTTTCAGTGTGCTCTAAAAATGTTTTGTTTAATTATTCAAGGTATGTCTCTAACCATCCAGAGTTATGCAGGAGCGGTGACACTTGGAGTGATGACCGATGCCCTCATGTCCCCACAGCACCAAGCGCCAGCGCGTTACTGGCCATCAGCGGCAAGACGGTTTCACACAAACCTTCTTACGGAATAATGAAAATTATTGTTATAAGTAAAGAACTGATTTGAATGCTTTAATAATACCATTATTTAAAAAATTGGTTTAATGTTAATAGTTAGGATTTTGTACAAATCATGTAAAAACAGCTCCTTAATTACACTCTTCTAACAATATCTTGTCAAAAATATATTGTACAAGATAAAAAATTAAATGGATTTCAAATAAAAATATTATTTATTTTGCCTACATAATATGTAACAGAAAATAAAATAAGTGAAATTACGAACACTTCATTGACTGGGATTTACGGTCTATGATGTGTTCGTAAATTATTATTCGGGGGCACTTCGATTTAGTTATTTATATTTGATACAGCGGGTGATTCACTTTACATTATAAATTTAAATTACATGTGTATAGAAGTTGATTTCTTATTGACTAATTAATTTTTTATAGGTACTCATGTTTCATATCCTGAATTTTATATTTTCGTATCACGTAGCTATGCACTAGTTTTATGTGACTTTTTAATATTCTTTGGTGAGTTTACGAGTCATGGTGTTAATTTCCCTTCAGTTTGTGTTTTTGTATCTCGTAATAGGTCCACTAATTTAATCTTTTTATTTTTATCCTCAGTAACCATGTCTAAATATAAACAAATTCTTATTATTATAGAATTATTAAAACACATTATAGAAACTTGAAAGAATTTCATAAAAAAAAAATTTGGCAGACCTTTTCTTTATCAAGGTCAATTTTTATCCTGCCATGGACAATCAGAGTCTACATATTAAAAGTACATATTTTTATGTTTAACTGAAGACAGCATAGATGGTAAAATAAATTAATATCACAATTTATCAACCCTCGAAGAACAGGATAAGATTACTTCTTACTACCTCATTCATTCATTCATTTTATTATGCTGTAATGTTTGAATCAATTGTGCCTCATATAAATATAAGTACACTTTCAATATTCAAATTTGTAAAACTGAAACCATTTTCTCAACTCTTCTCGGGAGAGGAAAATAATTTTCAGAAAGACTTTCTTTTTGAAAACATAAAACAGGAGAACTATCACATGTATGACATTGAGATTGTTAAATATATCTTACTGTTATATGTTTTAATAATCATCTTAGAATTCCATATTCAATAATAAATTGATTTCCCGCAGTGTATTATTGTGCCCGTTATTTAATCCTCAATCAGTTCAATGTTCAGTCCAATTAAGACATTCTAGGTAATTCTTCAGGATTTAATCCAAGATTTCAACACATTCTACACTCAGACTAGACTTAATAAATTTATTCTACATTCAGACTTCAATATACATACATGATTTATTAATTCCTATGCAATTTTTTTATGTGGTGAAGTTTATTTTGTTGTTCATTGTTAGATACATTTTTAATCTACAGTATTACTTGTCTTCTGAAAAAAAATGCTCATGAATTTACTCCTATCACTATATTTATAAGATAGAATATATCTATTTTCCATCAAGTTACATAATTCGGTAATAGAAATGTCATGTTCTAAAATACTTCCTTATCCATAGTTATTAATCGGTTAAAATAATTTAAAAGTTACTTATTCCAACCTGTGTTTGCTTAGTTATGTACCTAATAATATTATGTATCTATTATTATCTTATAACAATTCAATCTACCACCGTAATTCCGCAATATACCAGTTTTTTCAATTTTTAAACCCAAGTATATGAGAAGTTGTATCAAAATTGTTGAAAATATAGAAAAAAAAAAATTTTAGATATGAACTTGCCAAAATATATTGTTTTGATTCTTTTGATAATCTTGGAGCAAACCTTCATGAATTTTAATTACTAGAATCCATTCAATCTTGTGACATTTTTTAGACAATTTAGTAATAGTAATCATTGCAAGGATGGAAAAGCTATATTTACTGTATTTTTGTTTTATTCAAATATATTGTAAATTCTGAGATTTATTAAAAGGAAGAGTTTCCAATGTAGTATCTATTAAATCTTTCTTTTCAATATGTTTTTTTAATATATTATAATTATGAGTATGTAATAAAGTAGAAGATTTACATAATTATATAATAATAAAATATTATTAATATAAATATTTTCTGATTAATAAAATTATTTGTTTTTATCTGTTATTTTTGCGTTTTCAGTAAAGCCTTTTAAAAATAACTATAAATATAAAATATATTTTTTAGCATTTAATTCATGTGAGCGCCACCAGGATTATCTTTTCATTTCTATTTTAATTACAAATTTTGTTACTTTCGCGAGCATATATCGCTTGAAACTCGAACAATGAAAGAACTGAACTCGGTTAAATAGGTTAAAATTATATTTATTGTTTCTGGTTATGGAATTGTCTTTGGTATGAATGTCTGTATATTTCCCACCCTGCTTGTTTAGGACTAATCTTTAACAAACATTAATCTTAATATTGAACGGTAAAATTAAAACATCTAGTCAAAAATTTTTATTACTTTAGTCATGGTTCTAACCATAGAAAGAATATGAAGAATTTGCTTGCTAGGTGTCTTTTTACTTGAATATTTCCATGCGGCATTGTTGAAGCTGCTTTTCGTATGTTGCTAGCTTCGTTGTCAATTTTATTTCGCTTCTCTTCTTCGCAGGCATGTTCCGAGTTCATCTTATTACATTATTTTAAATATTAAACTATTGCAAGCCTGGTGAGTGTTTTGAAAGCAGAGTGTCATAAGGGGCTTTATCATTTTGCCGCTGAATTTAAAGAGGCGACTAATGTAAGTATATTATTTCATTTTAATGCACGTTCACAAATCTTGAATAATGGACATGCCTTTTTTTCGCTGAGGTATTTCAACATCTCGCGAACTGTTACCATAGGTCAATTGACATATTTTACAACCGTCTGACGGAAATGTTTTGCCTTAGTACATATTTGTATTATTTTTATTATGAATTAGGCGGAATGTTATGCATTTATAATTTCGCTGTATCGAAGCTATTTATAAACTTAGCCTCCATGGTTGATGAATGACTTTCCTAAAATATAATTTCTATTTATTACTTTAAAAATACCACTACAGTTTTATTGAAATAATTTCGGCCTTATTATAAAATGTCCGCGGAAATCAGTATTTTAATTATTCGTATTAATTGATTTTATGAATTAAAACAGTCTACCTACCTTGCATACTGGTACATTATAAATACAATATATAATTTTCTTTCATTTTATTGTATTGATTTTAGATATAAAGTGACTATATAGATGTAAATACTAGGCGATTTATTAGCCCGTCGTAATATTATATCTCAGAACAAATTAAGTACATATGTATAAATTAGTATAGCAATGATTTTCCATTATTTTCAGATAAAAGGATTGCAAAAAAATATATATTTACAGAATTTAAATCAAATTTTTACAGAACATCAGAAAATGAAGGCGATAGTTTATATCACAAACTTTATGATTAGGTTAGGTAATTGATTTAAAAAAAACTTTGTATAAACCTTGTGTGATAGTGTCCGTCCGTCCTGGTGAAGATACAGTAGTATCGAAATCGGCTGACGTGATATGATTCATAGTGGTTTATACAAAATTTGTTGTTTTTTTAAAAATTAAGAATATTAATCCGTCTCTGAGAAGATCTTTAGCAGGTACCTACATATAGAAGGCTGATTTTGATAAAATCACCGAAGTTGTTTAAAATATTTAGGATAGAGACAATGCACAGGGTGGGGCCATAAGCTTTTGCACTTTTTAAATCGCTTTTGCGTGGGAACCGTGCGAAGGAGGGGCACGCGGGTGACAGCGCGCGGGAGCTTGGTCCTTGTAAATTTAGTCGCAATGGATCGTAAAACAATTTTACAAAAACAACGATTCTCATGTGATTGTTCGACAGAGGTGGAACAGGTGCGTCCTTCAATCCATTTATTCTCTAATTAAATGAATAATAAATTATTGCTTCAATAATCAAAATGGTTGGAAGCTAAAAAACGATAACGAAGGTCGGAGATTCAGTCCCCCGATTGCAGCTGCCAATGCCACTAGATGTAAATAACATTTATAAAAAGTGTGTACATACATGTTTTCATCTCCACACCTTAAATAATAAATTATATGTAGAGTAATGAGATAATATATATATATAGGGTAATTTAAGCCCTCATGCTGAAACTACAGAGCCCCGTAAACCGCCCTACAATTTTATCTTTGCAATAAATTTGTTTTATAACCTGAAGAAGTACCAAGGCAGCATAGTACTAACGAAAAATGGTTTACATTTTATTTACAATCTCGTTGTTTCTTTATAGCCTTTTTCGGACTAATTTATCAGTGTTGGATTTAAGTCACATGTTCAAGCAATTTGGGCTGATACTAAACTACGGCAAATGCGAAATACACCAAAATGTAATACAAATTAAATAAATCGACTAGAAAGGTATACAGAAAAAATATGTTAGTTGCTATCCGGGGAAATGCGTTAACCAGTTTCACCACACCAATCGAGTAAGTTGACGACAAATTTTCGAACTTGTGCTGCAGCTCTTACAAATTGATAAATCTTTGGGGGTTAGGTCGGTGGTTAAATGAAAGAGTGGTGATTGGTGTGATGTTTATTGTGACAGTATGATCGAACATCGAAGACAGATAGAATGAAAGAAATGAAGAGATGGGGAAGGTGCGTGTGTATTATGAAATGAAGCGAGTCGGCGGTCTCGCTCGGCGCGCGTGGGCCGGCAAGACCGCCGTTGCGAAGCGATGAAACAGGAGAAAGCTCGACGGTGAAGTAATCGGGCCAGACCTGTAGCGGCAACCGGCAGCGATATGTCGCTAGCATCGATGCCGGCTGAGATGGCGGTGAATTTGAAATCTGACCCCTGCACATCTGTTAATTGTACGAGTATTCAACACAACATTCATTATATATACTTATTTTATCATAAATTTATTTTACTTTATCCACATTCAATTTCTATGGATTTATGGTTTCGTTAATTTTTTCTTGTTTTGTTCAACCTGAAATGTTTATACGCCAATTTCAATGGCTTAACTACCCTAATAGCTGCTTGGCTGCGTGGAGCGTTGGGTCCCCACGTTTACATTTACATACATTTAGTATCGATACTTATCTCTGCGCTAATATAGACAATTATTTTTTTAAATCAAGAAATGGAAATATGAAATTTGCAATATCATTTATCACGTGTATTACAAAAGCACATGAAAACATCGATGTATATATACAGTGAAACCGAACCGTGAATCGTTTTTGAAGGATCCTATTGAAATAAACTATAAATGCGGGAATATAGAAAAAAGTAACATTTTTCGTACTTAAATGTTTAATACAATAAAAAGGTACATATTTCACACGTAAATGAATGTGTTTAAATAAAAATAAAATTAGAAAACTGCACAGAAACAAAAAAAAATCTTTGTATTGTTTAATGTCAAGCGGCAGTTAGCAGCAGCGTTCTCTCTCTTTCTCGAATGTTCTGCTCATTGTTTACGAGTACCGTTAATAGAAAGCATCGTTAAGCATTTAGCTACGAAGTATGCTGCGTAATTTAAACGATCAATGAGATAAAATGATGCATATAGGAACGATCCATGCGACCTATTTTTGGGTGTTTTGTGCCCATCTTCAGACTGGTACATTTTTCTCTCAAGCTAGGATATTTATACAATTCAATACAGGGGTGTTTTTCAGTGGGTCTATATAATTTGAAAGTTGGTGCTAATTTCAATAAATCGTCAAAATGGATTCACCATGAATTATCAGTATCAACATTAGATTGAATTTATATGATTTGATCTGAGAATATCAATTTCAAGATGTCCTTAAAAAAATGTTGCAGCGCTGAGAATCGTTTTGTGATTCTGGCGTGTTGTAATTCAGCCGTTTGTATAATATACCAGTCGTCTAGAATCCAGACATTGGCGTATGTATGTCTGCTTAGAGCATGAAACTAACGGCTAACGACCTTTAGTTAAGTTATGCCTCTGCCTTACTGTTCGCGAAGCAGACTCTTATTGGCACGTTGTGTGAAGCAATAATTAATGATTTATATAATACTTTTACCACGCTGTGTAGATACTACGAAAGTTTTCAAATCAACTCGTAGTTCTAATTTTATTTTGAAACACTAAAATATATTATTCACCAATAGAAACCTGTCTTGTAATGTTGGTGGTATGCTGGTCTCGCATTGATGAATGAAAGTGAAAAAAATAATGAAAGTAGTCCACTAAAAATGCAGTGCAAATGCAATCTTTGAGGTGTATATTTGATAAAGTAGGAAGTAAATCGAGTAAAGATCCGATAGCAGCGTTATTAACAAAATGAGGTTTCACTTCGATTATTGAGAGGAATTGTGTTCAAATGACAATTTGACTAAGGTGTGCGAGATTGTGAGAACCGGGTAGGAATAGTACACAGAATAGTACAGAAGCATGTTTTATTATACTACTCAATTAGAAGTTCTACTTGTATGTCATATTATGCCATACACACGACCATCCAATTTTTTTTTACTATGAGTTGTCAAATGTGGTTTATCATAGTGTTATCTTTTGTCGTCTGCAATAATTGCACATGTTGTCAGTGTTGAGACTCGCGGAGTTTAGCTGTATAGATCAGACCAGCCTGCTCTTCATATATGCAGCAAAAAAGTTTAATATTTACATAGAAAGCAATCACATATTAGATTAAATAAAATGTTTCCCTTTAAATCAAATTAATATCCATCAGCATTGTACTTTTCCCACTCTTGAAGTTCTGTCTAAATGTGACTCCATTTCGCGTGTAATTTTATATTCTATCTCCCTCTTTATGTATATATAAGTGCACTCTTTTTGTATTTATTGTTATGTTTTAAATACGCCCTGACGAAGCTTGAGCTATGCGAAACCGGTTGGCGTTTAATAAAATTCGTGATTTTATACAAAGTGATTGTGTTTTATTTAATTCAAAAAAGTTAAAATTACTCAATACTAATTAATTATGTATTATCCTTTGCCGATACTCCACACTAGTGATGGTTAAATGGTTATTTAAACCGTTATTGTGACTGATTGCGTTCGCTTACAACGTTGGTTGAAAACTGATTATTCGTAATTCTTCGAACTGGTGCACTATAAAATAAACCTCCATTAGTTAAATCTCGGTTACAAATCATTGTTACAATCAGTCACATAACGGTTTATCAACGTGTTTTAAGGCTTTAATCTCATCCATACACACGAACCACAATTTGTTTTTGTCTACTTTCAAATGCGTTAAATCCAGATCCAGAAAACTAATCCGATCCGAATGTATTATATAAAGTTTGTAAATCTGTAAACATTTTTTTTTTAAATACCTCGATGTTGAAGTCCCATTGTTTTGGATTAAAAAATCAAAATTCCGTAATCTTGAACACTACCGTAATACCAATCCTGGAAACTGGTCGATAATATTTGAACAAGTGTCGTGGTGAATTAAGTTATTTACTTTTTGCAGAACGTTACGCGCGTTCCTAGTCCAGGCGGATCGCAGCAGCCCTGTGGGACGAGGCACGGACGCTTAAGACCGGTTTTCAATAATAAAATAAGGTTTTGCAAGTTATGGTGATTAGTGTTAGATTTTTCATGAATACGGATGCATTGGAGAATCCATCCACCGATGGAATGAAAGCTCTTTAGTTTTGCACCATAGTAAAATCTTCAAGTGTTTTCCAAGTATTTTGCTCGGCGTATTTTATTATTTTTGTGCCATTTTACTACTAACGATAAAATAATATTGTAATGAATTTTTGTAGCGTGAATTCTAACAAAAGTCCTAGCCATAATAATATTATCCTTGAACATTGGGTGCAGATCTACTAATCATAATTTAGGTCCTACGGTAGAGAATGTTAAATTGCCACATGTATAGCATTATTATTCATTTAAAAAAATTTACTAACTTTCTATTATATAAACCACTTTTTTGTTTACTACTGCATCTTCATCAGGACGGTGGGAGAACGTGAAAATGTGTTGTGCCAAGAATTTTTATTAAAATCAGTAGAGAATTACTAAATATTATTTAAAATAAAGAGACATCAGTGAACACACTAAAATATAAAGTCAAACACATTCTTATCTAATTTTTTGATTTCTCTATTGTATTACATTTAAAAAAAAATTGTTGCTTATAAAATTTTAGTTTTTCTTTCATTTATTTTAATTATTACTTAGAGCCAATCATTGCCGTAAAACTGCTACGCAGTTTGGCAAAAAATAAAGATTGTTATGTAATATATATGAAATAAAAAAATGTAATCCATAAAATTAAATATGCAAATAAATAAATAAATTGGTTGGTTGTTAACGGTTAATTAATAATTATATTAGATTCTGTATTAAGGGATATTTTAAATTTCTAAATTATATAATCGTTTATATGAAATTACAATAACGCTTTATTTTTAGTCTCTTATACTAAATAACTTACCATCACGCTGTTTCCCAAGGGGGTGAGGGTAGGCATAGATGTCAGAGCGCCACACTCTTCTGTCCTGACACACAATTTTCGCCTCATCCACACTCATACAAGTTCGTTTATTATTGAGGCTTCTAACAGGACCATCATCTGGTTTACCTGGTCGTGCCAAGTCTTTCGCGGACGTCCTCTATTTTGGTGCCATCAACGCTTGCGTCATATGTCTTTCTTACCATTCTCTTCTCATTCTCATCTCAAAACGCGGTTAGAAAATTCAGAAAAAATACTATTAAATTTTGCGAAATCATCATGTTGCCATGTACATTTGTAAAGCTTTAAAACCGTCGGTAATTTCGTAAAATTTTCACTATTATTTTGTTGTTATCTCGCTGCAATAAATATCTCACTAATATCGGAATGTAAAAATGTTGATATCATCAGAAAATCTTCGTCAAAACGTATAATTTTATCATTAATAATTATGTAATAAATAATCCACCACTGTTCAATTACTCAACATAGGTAAATATTTATTTATAACTCTTAATCTGTATCTAAACTAACTAATCCTCACTCATCATTTAAGACTAAGAAACGGGGGTTAATTCAAGTTATAATTGGAGTGGAAAATGATATTTCTATTACAACACCTCGCTTTACGGCCAAGATACTTTCCGAGAATGTTGGCCGTAAATCGAATTGCCGTATGGTTATCATGCACTCATACGATGTACACCCATAAAAATTTCACAGAATTCGTTTTAATTTCATGGAAATATTTTGAAATTGAAGTTCTTAATTGAAAATGCACTTTTTATTCGTATATATCTTAATTTGAAAATAATTAAAAATAACAGTAGTATAAAAAGGAACATAAAAAATTGCACGATACCATGTCATCGTCACCACCAGCTGTTGTGGATTGTGCAAGGACTCGGTTTAAACAGTTGATTCTTGGTACGTAAGTGGACGATTCATTCATAAAAACTAGCAGATAATCAATTTTGACAAATCTTAGGTCGCAAAGATAACCGAAAATGTTTGACATTGTGGAAAGTGCTTTATTCTATGGTATACTATAGACAGTGTAGATAAGAAAATATGACAGATGTCATGTATGGTTTTTCTTACTCGTAATAAAGACAATGCACACCTCATTTCAAATTGAATAAAACATAACGTTATTGTATATATAAAAGAGAAAACATTTAAGTAATCTTAATCTAGAGATATTAAAAACACTTTCGTTTTTGCCCTGCTCGCGTCTCACAGGCCTGGCCGTTTATGCAAGCTCTTTACAGCCACAAATGACAATACCGAAGCCGCCACATCCAGAACGTCATAGATATAGATGGGGAAGCGTAATATTATTATGGATAGGTTTCCCGTTTTTATTTGGTCGAAAAATTTGGACCGTAAATCGAAATAGTCGTAATTTTGAAAACGTGGTATGAGGAAATTAATAATGATTTTATTTTTAAATCTTCATGAGATTGTAGTGTTATAGTATCCTTATAAATATTCCAACGTTCTATATAAAAAATAATTAAAAAGCAAAAAATACATTTTCTCTGTGAAATCATTCAAATATCATACTGTAACATATTGGACATTTATAAGAAAACAAATTAAATTATGTCAATTACATATCTGGGTAGAACTCGTGTCACGCGTATCATTTAAAAAAAATCAATTGGGTCAATGACCCAAATTTTACTATATCGTATAATACAGAAGCAATATTTTTAATTGATTTATTTTCTAAATAAAACATTAATCTTCTTAATAATTTTAAATTTATCTTTTTCGGATGTTTATTGCAACATTACTTATCAGTTTACTGTGTCACCATTTTACTACTGATAAATAACGTATAGCGATAAGCTAGATGACTGGACTTAAATTTTTGAGATTTTAGTAGGTGGTGAACATTTACATAATAATGGATTTATAATTTTGTATATATATATATTTAAGACTGCACATTTGTCTAAGTGTGAATAAACTAAATAATCTCGGAACTATTACAAACTATTAGAAATGTCAATTTTAATTTTCCGGGATTTCCGGGATATTCTTTCTAACAGTACTTTCATAATATTTACCAACCTTTTCATCTTCTTAATTTTCAATTTTATTAACCTTTTAATTATTACATTACATCTTTGACAGGATTACAATTGATTTTTATATCACAATTCACATTTTGTCTGAAGAAACGTATTATATGCATATAAACGTTCCCGTTTTTTGATTTAATGAGAAATTCATGAGAGAATATAATGAATATATAAATATGGGTCCATGGCCGATCAGCGAAATAAGACGGCCTAGAGTCTAGACTCTGATTCCAATACATTGTGGGACCCCATTTCAGATGTAATCCCTTCTTCGAATTACCTATTTTATGTCTGCTCTAGCAGCGGAAAGATGACGTCGGAGCGATCTTACTTAAGATTAATTTTTCTCATCAACTTTGCAGTGACACATAAAAAAAATACACAAACAACATATGTGATCTAAATATTTATCGAACAAATAATAAATATCTCATCGAGATATATATTTTCCATTAAATATAATTTAAAAAAAAAATATCTTCGTCTCTATGAGATTTGTAGGTGAAAATCCAGTAATTGTGTGTTCTTGGACATATTTAAATATTGTTAAATATTTATCATTGATTAAGTGTGTATTTTATAAACAAACTTGTTGTTTAAATTTCTATTACAATTAATTAAAAACTCACGAAAGGTCCTGCGACGCGTGATATAACACTTTTAAAAATGATGAGTCATATTTCTGTGAATCTCAGTTCATCCGAATATTGAACATTTTGGCATTGCACTAACGCCAAACGTCTGTAAAACGAATTAGTTGCAGTACTACGATAATGGCTTCTCTCATTGAGAGTAAGACAAATTTGTGCATATCTTACGTGACGTATTATGGCTATTCTAAACCACAATATACGTCACAATATTATGCGGTTCTTTTCCAGCACACAGTTTTATTTATTTATTTATTCTGTTCATGTTCTTAATATACGCACATATTATACATTATAAATATACAAAAAAGGCGAACAAGCTTCGTCATGTAAGAGATGTTCACTGTTTCCTTAACTAGACTGAAGTCTGTACTAAAGGAGACAGGTTCATCCGTTGTCTATCATACAAATATGAAACCATTATTATTTTTATCTAAACCCAAACTATTAGGAATGAAGTAAACAGGGTTATAAAAGAAATCTAATAACATAATAAATAAGTAAAATATTCTATGAATATAAAGAAATGATGTTCTAGCAATTTTGAATATGTTCAAGAACATACAATTACTGGATTTTTACCCACAAAGGCACTGTTATTAAATGTTCCGTTCTCGTGGTCATTTCCATGAATCTTTCCTCAGCATCCTGACAGTGGCAGTACTCAACTGCTCGACAATAATATTAACACTCCGATGGCTGATTTCTATGAAATCTGTACTCGGGGCCGATTGCAGCAATGGAACATGGCTCTGAAAACAACTCGAGAACTCAGCGCGACGCTTCGCAGTAGCCGGGGGGAAACAGATGTTTGCAGTCTGCATATATAGTAGTCGTCTAGGAAATGTATTTAATTTATTTTGAATTGAGACTCGAGTTTAATTTCAGAGCCTGTATGAATGTATCGTGTAGGTACCTGCAGGCGCCCGTCACGCCGAGTGCCTGCGCACAAGCTATCGTTACTAATCCGATCGCTCGGTTCCTACGATCGATACATCACCACCACGACGGACGGCAACAGTCGGTTGGTATTTTTACATTGCGGTTGGTCGCTTTCGGCCGAACAGAACTGGATCTTTCCGCATGCGGGCGGTTTTATTAAATCCGGCTCCAATTTCTATATCTGATGTTGAGACGCACGTTTCCACTCGTTGGCCCGTGCGTTCTTCCATACGTGCACATTCCTCGTGCGGGGCTTCGTACGTCCATATCACGATTTATAATCTCTAACGCGATGACAGCTACGTCATTTGGAAGCGCTGTCATCTTCATCTTCTCGTATTTCTTATCTTACACACAAAAAATTCTGTAAGCAGGTACAATAGAATCTCGGAATGGATAAGAAAATAAATTTCCGGTTAATACACAAAATCTTTAAAAATTTCAAAATAATTGTTTTTTTCTTGATTTTAATCGCATTCCACGAGCCACCCTTGAGAAATTCAGTCTTCGCTTGATTTACAGATTTAAGTTAGCCATGAATAATGCAGAACTATTGTTGCGGATGACCAATCGTTTTAAATAGTAAAATGTATACTATTTACAATATTTTGAGTATGTCCAAATCTTTGTGGGAACCAATTACTGGGATTTATCCCCCGAGGGATGGTCACCAAGAAGATACATGGGAAGTATGGAAGTATAAATATGTAAAAATAATAGCTTCGTCTCTGTGAGACATCTGTATACTATTTATGTTACAAAATCTCGCAAGGTCAAGGCCCAAGGTTACATTTATTTCATATTGACGATTTTGTAACATTTGCTTTCGGTGCCACAATACCTAATTCTTATTCGATTAGTAGTTACACCGTATCAAAGAATAAATACAAATACATTTATTAACTAACTGTATTCACTTTTACGCTAACGTTATGTTTAGTTGTTAAATTGAGAAATCACCCATCGAAATAAAATTCGAAAGTTAGGTGTACCAGCACACTAGTCAACGATGTATCAAACACGTTTCTTAGATCGTTTCCACTACTATAGATTTGTAATAAGTAAGTAGTACTCCAAAATATTTACACATACGCATGCACTGAACTTTAACAATATTGATTATTTGTATAAAATTCCTTTGGAACACAGCTGTTGTAATACATACAATATATTATTAAATCTGAATGTGGCATTTTGCGCACAAAATTTATTAAACTTTTTAAACAATAATACCCTTTTATATAATATTATTACACATCTTCCGTACTACCTTCATTTTATCATCAAATCACTCATTGTTGAATTTTATTTATTCTCAATAAAATATTTTTATACTTTTATTCAGGGCTTTGAACCGTTATTTTTTTCATTTTAGTTTTCGTTCCGGTTCAATTAAAAAAATATCAGTTCGGTTCCAGTTTTCGTACCGGAAAAAATAACGTTTTTTTCGGTTTTCGATTCAGCTCCAAGTGATTATTTTTTTTATTTGTATTAAAAATTTATTTTCTACCTTAATTTAGAACGTTTCATCTTCTTTTGTAATAAGCATAGATACTGCATGAATTGATACAATAATATATTATAAATAATTAAAGGTATAATTGAAAGAACTAGAAGTATATAATTTATTAAACGAAACAAATTCGTACATTCACTATTGAAGTATAAAGAATTCTTGGATATATTTATTTATAATTAAAAAAGTATTAAAGTTACCTCTAATTATTAAAATATATTCCAATGTATTTTCATTTAGACTATATACATTGTCTCGTAGAATAGCTGAAGTGAAGAGTAAGATAGTGTAGTATTAGCGCGCGTGTTTGAACATGTACCGAACCGAAATAAACCGATTTTTTTTTCGGTTCAGCTCCAATTTTCGTTCCGACAAAGATAACGTTTTTTTACGGTTTTTGGTTCAGTTCCGGTTCAAAGCCCTGCTTTTATTCATCTTGACAACATTGCATAACTTCATTTAATGTATTTATTATTCTTAATACCCTGTTAAATCTGATAATGTTTCTATTTAATCGTTTATTACTTATTGGATCTTGTTCACGAGTTGGCATTATTAATGAGGCATCTAATTTGATAGTTATAAATAAATAATAGATTGTTATTGTACAAATGGAACTTAACAACGCGCGACATTACTCCATCTTCATATTTAATGGCAGTAAGCCTCCTTAGCGGCGCAGAGCCATAATGAATGCAAATGCTAACAATCGTGCCTGGTGGTAGAATCTGTGGTCTTTAGTACTTCTGTATGTCTTTAGTCTGTTTCAACCGGAGACCTGAACTTGAAGCCATTAAAACAACAATGGTGGCTTTCAAATAATGGTACGATAGATGTATCAATTTGAAAAGTGTACTGTGTGCTGTAGCATAATCGGTTAATGCACGTCCCCAGGATTGGAAGAGATCCAGGTTCGAATTCCGGTAGCAACGACAATATTATTCGATAAAATTGATTTTATATGTATATATTTCTAATTAATTAATATTTAATTTGTATGTTCGTTCATTTGTTTATCTGGTAACCGAAAATGTTTTATTTCATTGTAAAGTTCACACAACCAAAAGTGTCAGCCGATGGCTTCTCAAACTTATATATCTTATTGATTATTTATCGTCGGATACAATGGAAATTGTTTTAAAATCATTTTCGAAATAAATATACAGTAGACTCTCGATTATCTGAGGTAGTAGAAGAATAAAGTGACCTTATTCGGAAAATCGGAAAATTTACGTATAAATAAATTTAAAAAGTCAATAACAAACCAGTCTCTGAGCACGTGTAATTTTATTTATAATGTGATTCGCTTGTCCGCGTGCATCAAAAGTAAACACTGAATCTAAAAGCGCCCAAACAATAAATTTGCGAAGTTGTGGTCGCAAATTCTCAAATTTTATTTTCTGATTCATATGTATTAAGTAGTCTAATGAAAAATTATTTATACATTTTAAATATTTCGAAATATTATTAAATAATTTCGGATATTTTTTACCGTTACGGATAATGCGAACCGGCTAATCGAGAGTCTACTGTATAATTGTTAACTTACACACGTAATATATTCAACGACGAATCTGTGTAGCGATTTTACATTTTCATAAATGACAAACGCATTTAACTCAAAAAAAGTTTTTTTAAATGCATCGAATTTTATATTAGCATTTATTATTTTTATTATATAGGGTTCTGTTGATAAATAATAGTATATTTTATCTTTAAATCTTTATCTTAATCTTTATCTCCATTTTTTGGAACATCATCGGCAGGGTTGGCAATATTTGTCTGCAGCCCTTTACTTATAGGAACTAAATTCAACGTTTTTTTTTTAAATACCGAAGCGATTTCAATGCCTCACACTATTCTAAGAAATCAGTGAATAATTTTACCCACTCAAGCATATGTAGGTACATACTTCAAACGAGTGAAATATTAACGACGTCGTTATCTGCGAGTTTCTAGATCTTGTTGAACAGAAAGTTAACGAAGAGGAAAACATGTTAGAACGTGAAAGAGGACTAGAGAATGTGAATGGGAGTTGGGCGTGGAAGGAAGCGGTCTCCTCAAAAAGTGAATGTGGTAGAGTGTTAGAGTGGGCGGGCTCAAAGGGTAGATTATATTGTATTATTTTACAAGCAATGTCGGGTATACAGTTATTCGTAATGATATGTGATTTGTACTTATTTGTGCTCTACTGTAATAAACATATCCACGAGGGCCATTGTTAAAATAAGAATCATTTTGTTATAGAATTTATTGTAACTCAAAAACTTTCTAATAACAATGAAAATATGTCAACATTTTAATATATTATAATTCCAAGTCCAATGTCCAAGCATTTTTGAGACAGAGGTTTTTAATCAAAAATCCGTTAATTTCGGGAAAAGATGAAAGCTCGATGGCAACAGGTCCCGAATGCACGGGGGATGGTCCAGTAGCTCTAAACTTCTGCAGCTCTACCGCGGTGTTTCGCGCATTGTGAGGCTACACGCGCTATCGTACAGCAATCCTTTACTGTGCAGATCTCGCTGTCAATTCTGCATAGCGCGCCGTAACTTTCTTGAGGTTTCGCAGTACCTTAAATCAGAAAACGAAAAAAAAAATCGACTCAAAGTAAAAAAAACTAATCACCTATCACACCCCGCAATCGGCGGAATTAATGAAAGACATGGTTAATATAATACTACTGAAGAAATTTCATTTGACGCATTGAAAACCTTGGAACTGAGACAGAATTACAGACAAGTTCCTGACAACGTTCCAGTCCAAAATGCCTACTTATGTTATTAAATACGCAAATAATTCTTACATTAAAAATCTTCTTCTACATGCTACAGAATCTTATAATTGTTTCTTGCCATTTTCTAGTGTAGGTAGTATTTTTTTTCTATTTTTTTTGCACTCAAAAACTGCTAATTTATTTTCTTCGATTTGAGTATTTTCGACTTCAGTAGTTTTAAAAAAAATGACAAATGCCTTGCGTATATTATCATGTTTGTGTGATTAAATCAAAACAATAAAATTCTGTCTGCATGCCAAATTGATACTAATTTTTTTTAAATTTCATTCGTACACTGACACTCTTGTTTAAGAGTAATTGAGATATAGATGCACCAGATAATAAATCACATAGCAACAGCACGCGCAACCCTGTTTCGCATTACCTTACCCGTACCCCTATTCTCTCCGACATTTTGACGTGAAGGGTATTATCATTATATATCTATTCGAATTTTGTAGACTTGTCCCCCGCGACCTTTTCTTTGATTATTATTATTAACTGTCTGTCACCTTTCAAAGGTTACTTTCATCACTCAAGGGTGTCTTTCATCTTAACAAATTTGTTTATGAAAAACGTCTTTCAACCTTCAAAGTGCTTTTTGCGAAAAGACAGCCCCCTCGCACAATTCTTCTCTTATCTGCGTAAATATTAAGTTTTCCAATTGGATGGACTAGATAAATGGATCAACCAAATAAAGGATTTGTGTGAATAACATCGGGAACATCGGCTAATCGTGGCCCTCATTATAGTAGGGCCACCAAATTTCACTCAAATGATTATATTAGAATGATCTTTTATGAGCCTTTTTTACCCTCCATTTCATGTATTAAAGTTGTTAACCTCTATCACACCGTGATAGAGTATACCCGCAGCCGTGTGCTGTCTGTCAACTCGTGTTACCGTAAGAAATTAAAAAAAATTAATCATTTTAAAACATAATAATGTCATATATTTGCTATAAATATAAATTTTATGTTGTGCATGTTTATGTTTACGGCGCTTTTTTAATTGAATTATAGCTAATAGTTACTTCTCAACCGAGGCAAGACTAGAGGTACATAATGTAGTCCTGGTACCGATACTGATGTATGGAGTGGGGCCTGGAACTGGAAGAAGAAAAACGAAAGTAGACTGAATGCAGTGGAAATGAGATCACTTAGGTGTATGTGGCATATCAATTTATGACATAGTAAAGAATAAAGAAATAAGGAAAGAATGTAGAGCTGATCTTAGTATAGTGAGTAAGATAAAAAAAGGATCACTTAGGTAGTTTGGTCATATGGAACGGATGAATGAGAAGAGAATGGTAAGAAATATATATAAAGCGAGTGTTGATAGCGCCAAAATAGAGGGCGCCCACAGAAGACTTGGCACGACCAGGTAAACCAGATACTGGAAGGTGGTCCTGTTAGATCAACAATCGGCGAGCTTGTATGAGAAGATGTATGAATGTGGATGAGGCAAGAATTGTGTGTTAGGACTGAAGAGTGTGGCGCTCTATCCTCTCTGACTATCTGATCTATCCCCTATTACGGGAAATCGGCGTAATGGTAACTGTTTATGTAAACGGCTAAATCTAAGGCAAACCTGTGTTATCGCATGGCTAGGGAAGGGTTAAATATTATTTTGTTATTACTACTTACTGTTTACTGTTATTGAACGTTGAACGCCATAATCTTCTGACAAACTGTCCATTCGTTCCTCGTCCACGTGTACGTCACACCATCCAAACTTTAACAGTCAGTTTAACATTGGCATCTATTTTTTATTTTTCATTCTACTACACTTGTATATTCCTGAGCGATCTCATTTCCACTGCATTCGGTTTATTTATATTCTCTTTATACGAGTTACGGGCTCAAATTTCATACATCAGTGTTGACACTAAAACTCCATGGTGTTACTCTGAAGCGATATATCAGCGAGGAAACCTTAAGTATCGCAAATTCTAATTGACACTAGTTGGTTCTATTTCCAGCATAGCTTGTTTTGAAAATAAGAATGCATATTTATTTATTTTTTACGAAAAAAAATCACACCATCGACCAGATTTGCTGACAAAAAAAAAGTTACATTAAATCCATGGACTTCAACATCTATAAATTATGTAAAATCAAACGTCTAATGTATGCACAATATGTAGTTGTATTGAGCTGAAAAATATTATTCAGAGCTAAACGATACAGGTTCTCAATTTCATACTGACTCGATACATGAAAGTAATTAAGAGACATAAGAGTAGAGTTTTAAGATCTTGGTTATTCTCAATGCATTATCTATATTTTATCATTATTGTATAATTTAACTAACTAATTTTCCATAACACCGTTTCTCCGATGGGGCAGGCAGAGGATGGAGCACCACACTCTTGTCTCTTGACGCACAAGTCTCACCTAGTACACATTCGTACATTTTCTCATGCAAGCTCGTTAATTGTGAATGTTTCTGACTGGACAATCTTTAAATGTTAAAATAATCGTAGATAATTAAATATATTTTCATTTATTCATTCGTCCATTATTGCAATCATAAGAACGCTGAAAAGTAGGTGCATTTTGGCATTTTTTTGTCAAAAATATCTATTACCCACTTTTCGCTCTTAACTGACGATATACTACTATATACACTACCGACCATAAGATTTTCCAATATAAAAAAAAATTGTTATACTTAACCTAATTTGTAAAAATGTCAGAAAAATGCGTATGTTTTTAATAAATGGTTGTAAAGCTTATTAAATAGTTTGGTTTGAGATTGGTTCTTTTATGAACATTTTCCCTTTTTTGTATTTATTTATTTAAGGCATATGCAAATACAGTCTTCTTAGATAGACCCAAGTGTATGATAAAGAACACAGGCTCATCCGTTATATACAATAGTGAAATCTATCTGAAACAATAACAATTTTCATCTCAATTAACATACAAATTACGAAATTAAATAATTTAAATAACAAAATGTCCTCGCTCGCCTATGTTTAGAACACAAAAAAGAAAAGAAAAATAAACTTAAATAGAAAATAAAATAAACAAAAGATATTAGTCTCATATAAGTACCTCCACTCCATAAATCTTTGTTTAGTTTATTTTCTGTCAAGATCCAACTCGTTAATATAATATTTAAGTTTGTCCATCGAGAAATTAACATACGGGCGGATTAACCAAAGTTCTTTATCATTTTGGATTTCGTGGTGAGCCTATTTTATTTTTACTCTCGTAAGATATTTGTGCGATGGATGCGATGAAGCTTTACATTACCGTGAAACTAAAAATAATAACTATTACCCATGAAAATAATAAATTCGATAACCGCGTTTAATATCCCGCCTCGACATTACCCACCCGTCCTGTTTTATGTTTGATCCGTTTATTTGCTTTATCCAAGGCTTCTCACAAAATAACACTGGCGCCGAAGCGCGACGCGACGCCGACAGTTTATCGAAAACGTTTCGCAGCCCGGCCTTGGAGGCCGACTTCCGTTGCCCTAGAAAGTTCCCAAAAGGGCTCTGACGTCAGCGTATCTCAATTTAAACAATTTATTAGTCGGGTTCGGCCATCATTCACGAGAGTGAAGGCGAACAAAGTTTTTCTTCCAAAATGAGTTTTTCTCGCGTTCTATGGAAATGAGATAACGGAAAATAAGGGGATATTTCTAGAAGTTATACAGTATTATAATACTGATTTCAGGTACTCCGTGTCTTTCTTTGCTTTTATTTTAATTATTTTTCAAGCCTAAATTAGGTATAGCAGAAATGTAACGACGCGGTAGTGTCAACATGTATATTTGTTTATTTTTTATATACAAGTTATCAACAGGTCGTTAGTGATCCTAGTATGACAATGTACAACGTAAAAACATTTTAAGACAATCAGGTGAATAATATGTTACAAAACACACTTTTTTACGGTTAAAAAATTAAAAACATAAAAAAAAGCTATATTTTAGTTTCAAACAATGTATATTATTCTAGTAAGACAGGCATAGCCAATGACAATTGTATAATAAATCTTATATACCCAATTAAAATAAATATGTAAAAACATCAGTAAATGGCTAAAAAGTTTTTACAAATTACAAATTAATTTAATTATTTTAAATTAGATTTGATATTTTTCAATTTAACATTATACAACGGAAATTAATAAAAGTTAAAATTACTTGAGATTTAACGTTTTAAGCTCATGTCCGCTATTTACTCTACCGAATCCACGAGGCGGAGCGGTAGCAGATATGCCACTTCAAGGTTATGTGACGTAGGTAATTGCTTTCATATAGTAGTTTTCTTATTTCAGTATAAAAACTTTAGTAGGTGCCACAAAGGATATTTTCAAATCAAAAGTAAGCATTTCAAATTTATTGTGAATCGAATGAAAAAATTAATAATCCTTAATAATAAAAAAAATCATGTCTGTGACTAAAATAAAATACAAATGAAGATCTTAGGTTTTGAAAATGTTATATTTATTAATATAATATATATCAGCACGTGTAAACGTTCCACATGACCAAATACGATAACTAATACTATTTGTGGATTTAAGAAAAAATTTGAGACGTTAAAATTTTACATTTCGTATTTCAAACTTCAAACATCTCTTTAGAGAACATTACAGAAATCGGTAAGTACGTACATGTATAAAAAGGTTGAGCCAAATATTTATCTTTAAAATCGAATTTTCCTCACATTATATAAGCGCATATTTCAGAACTGGGCTGGCTCTCTTCGACGATGAATTGAAAATGTTTTATAAAATCATTTGCCCTTTACCTAATAGGTATCGATATCTATTCTGTTTGTTCAACGAAAGGTCTCGCCATTTGATCCCATCCCTGAAATCAGTAAATTGTATTGTGCCATGTTTACCAGGCCGCACAGGTAGAATGTCAACAGTTTGAAGGTCAAATGGTGGTGAATCATTCGACCTTCCTTCTTATTTTATGCGTATAAAGAAAATGTTTTAAAATAGATTTGATACAATTTGAAAAAGTTGGAGAGATTTTTTTTTCAGCTCGCGAACATCCATTGTCGGATGAGCCTGCAATTTTAAGTTAATGTTATGTTAAGGGGAACAGTACCTGGGGTACGACTTACAATTCGACTCATTCTACCACTTTTTTACGGTTGTCATTCCTTCGGTTGAAATACCCACCCTATCTTCATTTATTATTCTCTATATCTCTCAAAAACACTTCGAGAATAGTCTGTTCCATGGCTCGCTGGGCTACCTTGAACTTGTGGACGAGTCCTGTTATAAGTGTCCAAGAGTCGTTACCACATGTCAAAGGAGGGAGGATGCACTGATTCAAAATTTTTGTTTCGAAACATTCTACAGGTGAATATTATGTTCCAGTCCGATGTTGTTTTTGAATAATTAGGAAATGAAACACAATTTTTTAATTTAATTTTTATTTATCGATTATTTGGATAATTACAATTATGTATGGAATATGACATCGGCCAAGTGGCCGCCTCTGGCAGCGGCACAAATTCGTGCTCTTTTAATCATATTTTTCATAACATTCTCGCACACTTGGCGTGTTATTTCAGCAATCTCATTTCTCATATTGTCCTGCAGTATCGGAATTGTTGTTGTCTTATTGGCGTAGACCTTTCCTTTCAAGTACCCCCACAGAAAATAGTCGGGAGCCATCAAATCAGGCGATCGAGGAGGCCAGCCGATATCACCACTGTTCGACATTACGAGGCTGGGAAAAAATTCTCGCAAAATTTCAAGCGTAGCTCGGGCCGCGTGTGAGGTGACACCGTCATGTTGAAACCGCACTTGTCGCAGGTCCAATCGACCCAATTCGGCCACCGAGAAGTTTTCCGACATGTGACGATAGCGATCACCATTAATGGTTATATGAAATGTTTTAATGACTTCAATACGATGTTGAGGCGTTAGATGCTTTATAATAAATTGTAAACAACTATTCTACGACTGCCAAATGCGAACTGACAAATTTCTGCCGAACCAAAATGGCGGCCAAACATAATCGGCCCGGAACATAACATTCACCTGTCGGATTATAATAACATAAACATTAATTATAAATAAAGTGACAATCAATGCTTTTGTAAACTACTTTTATTTTTTAATTAAAAACTCATTCTTGTTTTGTGTTTCTTTCCGAGCGGTACGTAAAATGTGTGCAGGAATTCAATGCATTTGCGATTACATAATAACTCGCACGTTATGATGCCGATATGATAAAATCGATACAATTACGCCTCGACTGTCGCGTTGCCGATATTCTGTTAGAAGATCATTCTTTAATTCTCGCTTCATCATCGCCTCAATCTCCTCCATAATTACAACGTGGCGACTGTCTGGCGCGGTTGATTAACATTCACATATTATATTCTTTAAGAATTAAACATAAATCTTTCGCGGAAAGTTTGGAGAAATATAACCAATTTTATTTATCTTATCCATACTAAACGATAAACAATATTACGTTTGTTTGAAATATATTTTTTCATTGATAGACATTCAGTATATGATACAATAACCGCCTTGTACTGTATATTATATCAATAAAATTATGCGTCTTTGAGGTCGGAAAAAATGCAAGACTTCGTATTTCATACAGAAGAATTTAAAATGAAACTTATTTATTTTTTGTAACAGTGTTGTGGGCAATACATTGGTAATGAGCTCAAAATCACGAACCGCGAGTCAATCACTGATATTTTGAGTCACACTAACTTTCAGTGATTCAATATCTGGGAATATCGTGATTAGTTTATTTTATTTACATTTGGTTATGAACCGTGATTCGGCGCATGTGCATATGAAACGAAAATATTCATGAAAGAATAACGTTATAGATTACGGTACGTTAGATGTATATTAATTATACATGCTATAATATGTTTTTTGCGCAATTGAAGTTTGAGTAATATAAGTAAATACGCTCAAATTATGTTTTTAAAATTTATTTCGTGTATTGTGGTATCGTACGGTGCACGCGTATTAGTAATAAAACTGTAATCACAGTCACAGTTTTCAATCACTGATATTGTCGAATATCAATCACAATCACACCAGTGAGTCAAGAGTAGCATTTTTTCTCTTCACTTACAATACATACGTGAACTGAACGTTTACAATTTAAAGTACGTATTAAATATGGCGAGGTTCTTTATTTTACTTTAAATTTATGTTTATCGTTTCTTTTTCGTGTTTTATTACATTGGCAAACAATGAAAACAACTTAGTTGTTATATTATTTTATTTTTTGGTGATAAAATTTTGTAAGCAATTTGCATGTTTATTGTAAATATATTTGTTATTGTTCGAATTACACTTTTGTAAATTAGGGACGATCTTTTCTTAAGGAGACAGTATATAATATTTCAATAAATCTCTCGTTATATGTTCAATACTACATTTTTATTTCTAGTCATTACATATTTTTAATTTTTATTTATGTATAACACGAATTGGTAATAAAATAATATTTTTAAAATTTAAATCTTAATCCCATGTTTTTTGAAGTCCACAATTTTTGTAGCGGCAGTCGAATTTCCCCACTATTGCGGTGCGTCGGCGTCGCTATCTTTGTGTCAGAATTTCCCGCGATGACAGGTGCGGCGACATGATCCTCACTATCTTTTATTGTAAGGTCACGCGGTAACGAGGCCGACGGTCTGTTGGGTGTCCACTCTAATAATTCGGGCAATCCCTACTCGCCATCTGTTAGGATCGATCAATTAAAAATTACACAAACATTTTTGGCGAGATTGTGAATTAAACTTGTACGCATTTAAATTAGCACGCGCCAGACTGTTTAAACCTCAATACGTACATGTGAAAACATTTTTGGCGGCATTCCCAGCTAGTCTCTGATCTTGATCCGTCTTATCTGCTGCAGCGCCGTCTCGCTTCTCTCTCTTGACTTATCTTACGTAACGCTGTTTCGCTAGGAGGGAGGCATTACCATAAAATGTTACATTTTGTTGGATGTTGATTTTTCTTTGCCCTTTGTAGTCTGTGCCTTTGTGAAAATAACAAATCTAATTTCAAGTGTTGAAAAAAGTTGACAACATACGACAGTATTTCGAAAATGTTACCGCTCAGCCATGTGAAATTGAGTGTACCCTCACATGTATTTTAAAGATAATATAAATAACGAAAAATAATGTATTTACTGTTTCCGAGGTAAGTTTGTAGAACTCTATAATCACATACGTGAAAATAAAACACTTGTTTTTTTATTGTACTCGTTTAATTTACTTGAGACGCGTTTCGCCTTGCAAAGGCATTATCAATCTCATTCGTGTTGATCATAACTATTTCCTAGAATAGTACAAACATTATATAAATTCCAGAATACCAAAAGTGTCTCTCTAGTCGTATTGTCTTCTTAGATTGTAAAATTATATAGCTGTCCTTTTTTACAAATTACTCATGGCATTAAAATACCATTAGTGTTGAAATTGTATGGTTACTTAAAATAATTAGAAGCATTACAAATGTATGGAAATCCTCAGAATAATGTTGTCCCTTTTCATTTCATGTAAATAAATTGTATAGCTGTTCCCCATTATAGTTATAAATACACATTGTTCAGTTAAAATTGTTGGATTTATAATGCCCTTGCAAGGCGAAACGCGTCTCAAGTAAATTAAACGAATGAATTAAAAAACAAGTGTTTTATTTTCGGTATGTGAAAAATAATGCTTAAAAATAGGTCAGACCCGATTTTTCAAAATTTTTTCCTATCTCGACGAAGCCAGTTTATACTTTTTCCTCGATGTTTTTTTACATTTTTGCGCTTGATGGGTTTTTGTAGTTTTGAATTTCAGTTTTTTTTTGACGGCGCCATCTCGTGGAAAATTACCAAAGAAGACAAAATGATGCACGTTTGCCTGTGACGTACGAGGACCACGTGACGTGTATAATGTTGTGTTACATTGGGTGGAATAAACAGGATGAAAATAGCCCCCCTGCAAACGCATCCACGGGCGAAAGGTGAAAAAAAATTGGCACGCTAGAGGAATTTCTCTTTGGGTGACGCACTGAGGAAGTGGGACGGGTGGAAAAACAAGCGTCCTCTTTCTTTCTCTTACACGTTGTTTGTCGCAGAGAAGAGCGGGAAGAAAACGTCTGGATAAAGTAGGAAAGATGTACCGACCCAGTTGCCAGCAATGTTTGGCATCGGTACACTTTTTAGTGATATCGCTTCCTCCGTGTTGCGGATTTGTGAATTTTAATCGAGTTTACAAAACATTTCTCGCAATCAAACTATAATTATATAGGTACGCGATTAGTATATTTAAACATGCACATTTAAACAAAAACAAATTTCCTACAATTTAACAAATGAAAGTAATTCAAATGTTATGTAATATCGCGCTCGATCCACTGGGCGGCCGCCCGGTGCGGGATGATTACCTATCGTATCACCTTGCATCAAATTTTGTTCAAAAATTCAAAAAAATAACAAAAATCTAAATTAATAATAAAATTGTAGAAACGAAATGCGCACTTTAATCGATTACTTACCATCACGCCGTTTCTCCGCGGGGGTAGGCAGTGAGGATAGAGCGCCACACACACTTCTCGCCTTATCCACATCCACATTCATAAATCTTCTCATACAAGCTCGCCGATTGTTGAGGCTTCTAACAGAACCATCCTCCATTATCTGGTTTACCTGGTCGTGCCAAGTCTTTCGCGGACATCCTCTATTTCTGGTGCCATCAACACTTGCGTCATATATCTTTCTTACCATTCTCTCCTCATTCATTCGTTCCATATGACCAAACCACCAAAATGATCCTTTCTTAATCTTACTCACTATACTAACATTAGTTTTACATTCTTTCCTTATTTCTTCATTCTTTACTCTGTCATAAATATATTTGCCACGTATACGCCTAAGTGATCTCATTTCCACTGCATTCAGTCTACTTTCGTTCCTCTTCTGCCAGCCGGTACCAGGACTCCATCGTGCACCGCCAGTCTTGCCTCGGTTGACAAATTCCCGTTAGATATAATTCCATTCAAAGCGCCGTTCACTTTATTCCCTGCAGTCACCCTCCATTCGATATCATTCTCAGCCTTTCCGTTTCTATCAAACGTACTTCCCAAATACACAAACTCATCTACTCGGTGTTTTGCTTTCATTCTTCTCGAATACCATCACTTTCTACTTGTTGACATTCATAATAAGGTCGCTTTCCTTGCATACATCGTACACTATGCTCACTAGACTCTGTAGTTCTTGTTCATTATTCGCCATTAGTACTGCATCATCGGCGTTTATTAAAGGATGCAAAAATTAATAGTGTGAGCAATAATTCGCTGAATTTATTCAGAGATGTCCTTTTCTAATTCATTTTAATTGTTCAGCCGCGACAGGGCTATTAATATTTAAATTATAAAGGTCATGAATGTACACTTTGATAAAGTGTGACGTCCCGTGACCAAGTCTGAAGTCTTTGCTGTCTTAAGAGCACGCGGCGCAGAGCGTGTCAAATGCCAACGCACGCTCCTCCTTTCTGACAACAAAATTATTATACATATTAAAAAACTTTTTTAATTTCACACTCTCTCAAAAATGTACAATCTAAGGTGGCGTTAAGTTAGTTTGTTAGTTGGAGTGAAACGAAGCAAATTGGCATATTTGTATGTAATTTCGAGATTTGAAAACGTTTAATCGATCGTTATGTCAAATATTGAATTATGACAGATGGGGGTGAGTATAATAATTTCTTGATTTGGAAACATCAAATCAAATCTAAATCTAATGTTTTTATTAGGAGAACACATTCTTATTGTGTAGTCGTAATTATTCAGAACATAGGTCTATGATATTTTAAATACAACTTGTAACTTACAATTGGTAGTGTACTTCCCCGGATTGGAAATAGAGATCATGGTTCGAATCTCGGTAGCGCAAAAACAATATTTTTCGACAAAATTGATTTTATATATATATATATATTTATATATATATATTATGGTATATTATGGTAAAATTATATTTGTCTCTGTCTTGTACTTGATTATTCATTCACAAATGAGTGAGAATGCACGATTTCACTATAGCAATCGAAATGAATTTATTTTGTTGCATTTAAAGTGTGTAACCCAACGTAGGTTTGTGGGCCGTCCGCCGTAATAAACCATCTCAAGTGGATCTCAATGTTTGTATTTCTGAAATTCACCAAGTCACTTCGAATTTTAGTTTTTAAATACGGTGTTATAAAACGGGCGTGTTGTTGTTTAGCGGAATATAATTATATTACTTCTTTTTAAACTCGAAAAAATGACTTCAGAAAATTATCAAAGTGATGATGAAATATTCGCGGATAATTTATCTAATCTTTCTAGCGATTATTTGCCTGAATTTGACAGTGATAGTTACGACACAAGTGACAGTGAAGAGTTCCCTCGCAGGAGGAGGGCGCCAGTGATGCCCTTACAATTCAGTGATTCTGAAGAAAGTGATGCGGAGGAAGAGGAAGTTACGGAATGGTCTGAAATAGACAATTCACCTAATATTGAACCATTTTTAGGTCATGTTGGTGTTCGTGTACCACCAAGCGATCCCGAAAACATAATGGACGTAGTAAAGCTGTTCATCGGAGATGATTTACTTGAGATGATGATAGAGGAAAGCCATCGATACCGCACACAAAACGAATCACGGATCAAAAAATGAAGAAATCCATCAAATGGAAGTCCATAAGCCTTGTAGAGATGAAAAAATTTTTAAGACTGATTTTGCTTATGGGACAAGTTCGAAAAAACACAAGAGATGATTATTGGTCAACAGATCCGTGTATCGAAACACCTATTTATTCAAAAATAATGAGTCGTGATCGTTTTAGACATATATGGCAATCGTGGCACTTTTCTAATAATGAGAACATCGCAAATCCCAGCGATCAACTTGAAAAAATTAGGCCAATTGTGACATACCTTATACCAAAGTTTTCTTCTGTCTACAACCCTCAAAGGGAACTGTCTCTGGATGAAAGTATTGTACCGTGGCGGGGAAGACTTTCATTTAAAGTGTATAATGCGTCAAAAATAATAAAATATGAGGTTCTTGTGCGTATGGTTAGTGAAGCAACTACGGGATACATTTGCAACCTCGAAATTTACAGCGGAAAAGGAAGACGATTATTAGAGACTATTCATTCGCTTCTCGGTCCATATTTAAATTTGTGGCATCACGTATACATGGATAATTATTATAATAGTGTGCAAACTATTGAAGTACTCCTACAACATAAAATAAGAACGTGCGGAACAATGAGAATAAACCGAGGTTTTCCAGAATGTTTTAAAACGGCGAATCTTAGTGTAGGCCAAAGTATTTTCCGTCGACGAAAAGATGTATTGTTGCAACACTGGAAATCTAAGAAAGATGTTCGAATGATCTCAATACATTCGTCTACTATCCTAGAAAGCCACAACATCGATTGGACTACAAGACAACGTATTTGGAAACCTCAGTGTGTAATAGAATATAACAAATATATGAAAGGCGTTGATCGTGCAGATCAGTATTTATCGTATCACTCTGTATTACGAAAAACAAAAAATGGACCAAGAGAGTTGTGATGTTTTTGTTGAATTGTGCGTTATTTAATTCTTTTAAAGTGTACAAAACATTAAATCCAACCAAAAGACTAACATACAAACAGTTTTTGCGCGCCGTTGGAAAATTTTGGATAGCCGACCATGCTTGTGGAACCGACATAAATCTGGAGGAACCGGGACCATCATCTCAATTACCGAGAAATGTAGTCAAAAGCGATCCTCCAGGGAGGTTATCACTCGACATGAAAAAACATCGAGCGACTAAAATTGTTACCGGCGGTAAAAAAAAATATCCACAAAGACAGTGTCGTGTGTGTTCTGTACACAAAAAGAAAAGTTTTACTAGTTATATGTGTACATTTTGTGACGTACCCCTTCACAGAGGTGAATGTTTTTATAAATACCACACTTTATCTAGATATTAGAATAATTAACACATTAAAATTAGTATTTAAAACATCACAGACCTATGTTCTGAAAAATTACAACTTCACAATAAGAATGTGTTCTCCTAATAATAAAGTTGTATCAATGTGTCCAAAAATTAATAAAAATGAATTGATAATTCTGGCGTCTGCTATCAGTTTACTCAAAGGTATTTTAGATTCTGTAAAAATAAGGTAGATGGCTCTTTCAAATAATGGAACGATTAAATGTATTAATATCAAAAAGGTAACATATAGGTTCGAAAATTGTCGCTAAAAATATTGTCGCTGTAGCATAGTTGGATAATGCACCTTCCCCGGATAGGAAAGAGATCCAGGTTCGAATCCCGGTGGCGCAACAACAATATTTTTCGATCAAATTGATTTTATATGTATATTTTTCTAATTAATATATTTAATTCATATTCTAATGTTTTTATCTCAAGTATATGGTACATATTAATTGAATTACGCCAGATAACCATGTAATTTCATTATTTGAAAACATCATGTAAATCTAATGTCTTCATCTTAAGTATGTTTATTGAGTGAGAGATAGATCACAATTTCGTGATTTGAAAACATCGAGTAAAATGTAATGTTTTTATCTCAGACGTGGAAGTTTATTGCGTTTTGCATGTCGAGCGACGAATCTTTTATGTAATAACCCGCCAGCAATCTGTAAACTGCTTTACCTACAAATCGTGCGAGATATAAATATAAACAGTAAATACCGCGCAATTACCCAGCCGAAATAACTCTACAGTTGCATCCCATGCCGCGCTGTGCACTCGGCGGATAGAAACATATCATTGTTATTATACTAATGTAAATAGGAATGACCTTGAACCAAACTTGAATGAAAAGCCAAGAACCGAACCGCGGGAATCAGGTGTTTATCCCGACAACGGCCCAAATTGTTAACCCATCAAATCGAAAGTACCTAACTTGTCTGTTTTTTTTTTCAGCGAATGTGATGTGAAGTAAGTATTACATTTAATAAATATTCGTTAATTTTTTTCAAGTAATTGAGAGACTTGTAAAATGTAACTGTTTAGAATGATACAAACAGGAAAATTCAAATATAGAAACTAATACAGAACAAACTTTTTAAAAAGGTATTCTCCGAATTATCGGCGATCTTTCGCTCATTCATGTTCGACTTCCATTTGAAGACAACGGAAATATTTTATCCGGGAAGCCTCCAAAAAAACTTATGAGGTTAAGATGGGAACAAAGGAAACTAAACCAGTAATTTAAGGATAAAGGTTAATAATTGTTTTAGAGCAGATTGTTTTTAAAAGAAAATAATACTGTTTTATATAATATTGTAATAATTTTATACTAATTAATAATTTATTAACTTTGTTTTATAAACCACTGTGAGTTATTTATCTAAATATACCTTTTCTTTCATCAGAAAGAAAAAACTAACAAAAATTATAATGTTTCAAAATGTTTTTCTTAAAGAGGCCTTGAACATTTGCGTACTCCGGAACGTCAATAAGGCTGTTATATTCTCTGACGCGCAAGCACCTCTTGAATCCCTCTCTGCTAATATGAAAGTTTGGCTAGAAAATGAGATAATTTGTTCCATCAGAAGATGTCCATTTAATTTGGACAACAACAATGGTGTCATTCGTTTGGATTTCTGCACATGTGGGAATTCATGGAAATTAATGTACTGATAAACTGGCCAAGGAGGCCACTCTTTCCGGAGTTTTCTACCATCAATTCCATATCCCGATGTATGACGGACTTAATATGGTAAAAAAAAGTACGAATTCTATCCGGACTGCACAATGGATGGATCCAAATAATCATAAGGGTAATCGGCTTAAAATAATTCAAAGATCTATTCCCCGCACCCCCTGGTTCTCCAAAAGGAAAGTCTCCAAAAGAACAATATCAAATATCTCTAGAATGAAAATTGGGCATTGCCAGGTAGCCTCACATGTATTTAGATTGAACTTAATAGATTCCCCAATGTGTGAGTGTGGTGCCGAGGAGGAAACCCTTGACCATATATTTTTTGCCTGTCCTTTGCGGTTCACAGGTTTTTTTACAGTAATCTCGTCAATGGTTATTTTCAACTATCGGTTGACTTCATCTGTCTTCTTCTTTCTCTTAACTCGCCACATTTAATATATATAAAGCAAATTTTTGAACGACATAATTGTAATATAATAATACATTGTTATATAATATTTCCGATTCTATAATAGTATTGTAAATTTTTCTATAAAATAAAGTTTTAACTTGATTAATAGCACAAATCACCCTTCAAGGGTGGATTGCCTATTTAAAAGAAGGAGAAAATGTTATGTTTTCAAATTCAATTCATAAAATAAATCAAGTACCTAACTTAAATTGTTACGATGATGAAAGATGTGGAAATTGATTTAACACGTGGACTTTCAAAACATAAGAACATTTTAAGTTAAGTTTTATGTTAAGTAAGGTACTTGATTTATTTTATAAATTGAATTTGAAAACATAAGAAAGGGTATTTTAAGATAATTAACTTACAGTGGTTTATAAAACATAATTAATAAACTATTAATTATTAAAAAATGAACCACACGTGGAAGTGCGTTATGAGACGTATTTCGTTTGTTGAGACCACGAAACGTCAATACTGACATGAAGAGAAAAAGATGGTTACTATTTTGGAAACGAAATCAAGCAATAAATTATTGTAGTGAAATGGTACATTCTTCAGTCCAGTCTTTTCGTGGATTTACACGCGATTCGTGTGGGCTGTGATAACACGACATGGACACGTGAACATCGTGATGTGAATGCCAGCTACATATTTTTTTGTCATCACAAAAATCGTGCAAGAAAAATCTTTATGATCATTGGGCTGTCCGAAATCAGTGATATTGATTTGAAACTTGAATTCAATCAATTGTATGGTAAGCCTCATCAAATGAAAAAAACCACCGAGTTCGACGGTTCACCTAGAGCCAAGCGCAATCGAACAACACCGTATATTTCCTCTCTACACGAATTTGACTCGCTTCATAGAGATTTTTTGTGAGATAGAAATATTAGTTATTTTATCTTATTTGCTCAAGTGTCGAAATCATCAAGTCTCTATAGCAACACTATCAGCTATCCAGCCAGCTCCACAGCAGCGTTGCCGTGTAATCGTATTTTCTCACGTTTATTAATGCCAATGTCTAATATGGAATAATGTGTATTAGTTACCGCTCCTTGTAACGTTTCATACGCTGTGTACAGTGGCGTAACTAAACCAACGCATTGGAAGAAAATAATTTAAATTCGGAGAAAACGCTGATTAACGACATCGCATTCCCTAACACTTCGCCTTTACTGTCCATAGTCCTACAATACTGTATTTAGTTAGTTATCACCTGATGATGAGAGGGACTGTACAATAACCCAACGTGTGTGTAGTACGATATGGATGTGTTTCTCCGTCATTAGAAATAAAGACCTATCAAGGAAATTGTAGATACCATCAACGTTATCGTTATATCAACACTATGTACATCAGAGTCTTGATATGATAAAAGCAATAACTCAATTATATGGAATTCACTATAACTATTAAGATAGCCCAGTAGATTATATTGATAGTTCAAAAAGTTGAAACTAATTATAAGGAAATCACAAATAATCGAACGCTATACACCTTAATCTACTTCTCAACATAGTCGCCACCGTTATTAAAGCACTTGTCATAACAGGGCACCAATTTTTGTATACCTTCGTCATAGAACGACGCCACCTGGGATAAATACCATGTCTGTACTCCGTCTTTGAGTTCATCATCATCATCGAACCGCTTGCCACCAAGGAACTGCTTCAGGTGAAGGAAAATATGAAAATCACTTGACGCCAAATCAGGACAAAACAGGACACACTTGGCGATAAATGTCTTCTGGTTTCGTGTTTCGTGATTTCAAGTAACGAATCGCAAACCGTATCTCACAGTCGGCGGCTGATCTATTGTCTAGAATATTTCAACCACTCACTGCAAGATGGCCACACTATGTGAATGTCTCTAACATTACATGTGGTGAGTCAATAGATGACGAAAACCATTACGCATGCGCAACATCGCAATCACAGCGCTACACCGAGAATATCCGGCAACGGTACTTAAAAAACGCGCTTCGTGTGCGGCAAACTATATCTGGCTATCTGCATTCTGCAGGGTAATCTTAATCGCTTTTACACTGAAAAAATAAAACTTAGGTCATTTGTTTATCTCGTGAGACTGTTCCTCGTTCCGTTGCTCCTTTTATGTTAATTTGTCTCAATATTGAACTAAAGAATTGAATCAATGGAATATACACAAGATTACGACTGGAAGATCTCGTTGGCGAATCATTCAACTTTTATGCTGATCGTTTCAACGACTGCTGTCTTTTTGAGTGAAATACAAACTTGCAAAGAATTCAAACGAGGCTTCGATAGAAAAAATCCGAGTAGAAAGTGTTAGCATTGTTAATTAATCTTTGAAAACAACCTGGTCTGAACATCGTGGACATGCGTAATATACATAATTATTTTTAAATTACTACTCGTCACATTCGCACGAATCGTAAACCGCGCCTGATTGATTCACTAATCGTAAACATTAGCGGATATTAAAAGCTTGAAATTGATTGCTTTCAAATCCATAGCCATTGTTCAATGTTCGACTCGATTAATCACTTTATTCCGGAGAAAATTGGCCAAAAATATTGTACCGTACGCACGGTCTTTTGTACGCGTAACGCCATGATTGATCGTCGGACAATACCTGTAATGAATTATGACTGAATGCGGAATACTTTTGCTTGTATAGGCTGTCCAGAGGAAAAATTTCAAGATTAAATTGTAATTGCTCGTAAACCATCAGGGTGAGGTAAGGGGAAGGGGTATTGTTCGATGAACGTGATTTGCTTATTTGCTAGTCCCAATGAGTCACTGGTCGGGAGCGCACCGCGCGTTCGCGGTTGAGCAGTATTTAAAGTGCGGTGATTCGTTGGTTCGTGCGCGTCGCGCTTTTTGTACTCACTTTAATAGTATATCTGATGTTGGGTTCAAAAGTTCAGACAAGAGGGGACAATGGTTAACCAAACTCCTCAGGGGCCATCAACGTCAGCAGCGAGGCCAGAACATGTGGCTCAAGTTCGACGTGAAATTATCCGCGTAAATCGATAAGGAAAATTGCATTGCTGACGTGTATTGCCGAATGGTCGACGAATTTTTGGTACCGCAACTGCAGCTGTTTCCCGGGTTCAACAACAGAACACAATTTCAGTAAGACGGGGCCACCACTCCACACACAGCTAGAGTTTCAATGAAGATGCTGAGGGGAATATTTCTTAAGTCGAGAGTTTACAACAATAATCCTCGAACAATTCAGGCCCTACAAGAAAATATCCGCCGTGAAGTTGCTGCCATTGAACCGACGCTTTGCACTCGCGTATTCGCAAATTTAAGAGTCCGATTGCAAGAGTGTCTTGAGAGAAATGGACGGCATTTAGACGATATTGTTTATAAAACGTAAAATCCGCATCGTTAAACTCCATTTTGTATTCATAAAATATGAGAATATGATTGTAGTTTTTTTTATTATTTAACCTTTTATATAAAAACATACAATCAAAAATATTTGGAAAAAAGTTCGTAAGTTTTTCTAATGTAATTTGTCCACGTCAAAATTGTGTGAAATGATTAAGTATTTAACTCTACATAAATCAATATTCAAATCTACTTTCAGTTCTAATTGATTAAATTAATATTTATGAGGAGTTAGGAAAAACATTTTTATGGATGTGTGTCGAATTTAATAATTGAGCGACTGGATTAACTGGTCAGAAAATAATAATAATAATAATCCCGATAGCGACTAATATTTAATATTATAATATATAAGGGGAACACATTCTTATTGTGAAGTTGTAATTATTCAGAACAGACGGTCTGTGATATTTTAAATACTAATTAAATATATTAATTAGAAAGATATATATATAAAATCAATTTTATCGAAAAATATTGTTGTTGCGCCACCGTGATTCGAACCTGGATCTCTTCCTAACCGGGAAAGATGCATTATCAAAAAGGTAACGCATAGGTTCGAAAATTTATCGCTAAAAATATTCTTGCTGTAGCATAGTGATGAAACATTTGTCCGTTACTCCGTCGGACGAACGTGCGATCGGCACGAGCGACAAACGCGTACTCTCGTGTAGCGCTGTACCTTCAGTGCAATGTGTACTGTGTAGTGTGATTTCATTTGTCGGTTTTCGATGATTTACTTTACGTTAGTGCTCCTTAAGATGTTTAACATAAAAAAAACTATGGAATATTTGTTGGTTCATGTACATAAGGTATGGAGTAGGCAATGAAGAAAAGAAAAAATATAGGTTTATTCACTAATGACTCCGCAGTCTATTGTCTTTGTACATATTTATGTAAGAATTATAAACGGTCGGCTGAGATCAATAATGATCCTAAACATTCAGGCGGTTCCAGCCGTCTAAAATATGTGTTGAATGCAAGAACTGCGACTATTCAGAAACATATTCTAGTATGAGTTCTCCAAATAAGCCGGGTAATAGATATTAAAAAAATCTAAATGTCTTCGGAACTGTAAAATAACTTTTGATTTAGACATTTGCGTGCATATTAGGTTACTCGTACCGCGAAAATTATGCGAGCCCACTTTTGCCTACGGCGGTGTGTGAAAAACTTTGCCAGACAAGGTAATTTTCAGTGACATTTGCATCCTATAAGATAGAAATAATAATATATTATGCAAATTGTATTTCCGTCTTATGGATAATATTTTGATGTCACCTTATGTCCTAAAATGTTCAGAATCTCAGTAACTGGTGCGCAGGGTATCGATAACATGGAATCTATTATCTAAATATATACAAATTTCTTAATTTACCTATTTATCTCAGTAATAATGATTACCGAATCGTTTGGATCAACATATACTCGTGCGATCAATTATTTTCATTAATTATATAATTGTGTATTTTACTGTGATTTGTAAGTCGATTTGAGAATATCGCAGGTTAAATTCCAAAAAATCATATGTCACCATCGGAGATTTGGCAATATGTATTTTACAATTTAAATCAAAATAATGCCTTTTAGATATGCTTATTTTATAATTTCAATTAATTAAATAGATAAAGTTTGATGTTGATGACAAGTAAATTGAAATAAAAAATGTTTCGCTTTTATATGTTCCCGCATATGGGAATATACTAAAAAATAATAATTAGGTTTTGAAACTGCCTTATACCGGTTGCGAGTGTGATTAATGTACTACACCCATAAACTAATAATACATTTATTGATTATATACAATAAAAAATACGCGAAACTTATTAGCCGCTGATAACTAGTTTGACAGTGTGTATTTTTCTATGATAATATCTCATTCTCTGATCTTATTAATGTTCTATGACGATGAATTAATAGGATTATTTTTTGCGGCCATAGAAGATTAGGTTATTTTTTGGGAAATAAGTATGTGATTTACTTCCTTTAAACATGTGCAAAACACATCCACTCCTCAACCCTAAGTAGCACGCAGTTCTTTAGTCTTAAGTTTAGTATTAGTAACATTACTGAAGATGACGTGTCAGCATTGATCAATTAGTGAATGTAAACAGTGTTTTTATTTTAAATATAATTTAAAATGGCCTTTGACGAGAAAATTTCGACAAATTATACCTCGTAGTCGTTTTATACCTTCAGAGATCAAATAATTCACCATAAATAAAGAATTTTTAAAAACGTGGTCTTTTTCAATTGACGTAATTTCAAGTCACATTTCCAGTATCAGATGGGTTTTTATGAAAATTGCTTCACTAACGACTTATCGCTAACGATTCATTCACTACACACATAAATCATTTTTCACCTACACGAGTTCTATGAGTAATGAGTAATGAGAAAGAGAGACACCTCTTTTGGGGGGGTGACTGGATTTTTCATGGTCGAGGAAGAAGCATTATAATATTAGACATATCATAAAGAAGGCGCAACATTTCTTCCGAAATTAGTAAAGTGCGAACAAAAATAAAATAATGTTATTTGTGTATTTTTAAAAGTACAAGTATTTTTAAAGGCAGTAAGTTATAATCTGTATTCCTCGGTGCCCAAGTCTAATAATATGTTATCATACAATTCTGTCCTAACGTAATATTTACATGTCTACAATAATTTTAAATGGTAAAATTAGTCATTTTCGCTACAAGTGTTATAGCGATAAAATAAAACATAAGTTGATTCGTTTTCTACTCGTTTCACTACCGACAGGTGTTTTGTCTTCGTTTTATACACTTCTGTAAAATAACAGAAGGTATGCGTTTTGTTTGTATTGTATATCATTGTTCTGATTGTTAACGATTTAACCAGATGGTTGTTATCATTTAAAAAATATTTCTGGTGTCACGTGTTATTTTGGTTGTTGATTAAAGTTTAGTGTCAATTGGACCCAGCTAGTTAAAACTTCAAACATGTTTGTGTTTACATCTCGATTATTCCAGTTTGATTATTCTCGCTGAGGTCACTTTTGCTAAACGGTCCGACTAATTTCCGCTGTATTTTTACAGCCTTGTGCGTTTAATAATTCTTCTGACATTAATGTTAAATCAGAATAACACGTTGAATTACTATAAAAGTTAATTTGAACGTTAAAATTGTCCGTTTCATTGCCATTTGGTTGTGGGTACTTGTTTCAGGGTAATGTGAAGGTATTAATTAAACATATATTCATAGAAAATCAATTTTATCTAAAAATATTGTTGTTGCGCTACCGGGATTCGAACCTGGATCTCTTTCCAAACTTGGGAAGGTGCATTATCCAACTATGCTACAGCGCCAGTACTTTTGACGACAAATTTTCGAACCCATATGTTACACTTTTTTCAAATTAATATATCTATCGTTCCATTATTTATTTATAGACCTATGTTCTGAATAATTACAACTTCACATTAAGAATGTGTTCTCCTTAATAATATATAAGTTGTATCAATGTGTCCAAAATTTATTTTAAATGAATTGTTAATTCTGGCGTCTGCTATCGGTTTACTAAAAGTTTTGAGATTTCGTAAAAACATAGTAGATTGCTTTCAAATAATTGAACGATAGATGTATCAATTTGGAAAAAGTGTTACATATGAGTTCGAAAATTTGTCGTCAAAAATACTGTCACTGTAGAATAGTTGGATAATGCATCTTCCCCTGTTTGGAAAGAAATCCGGGTTCGGATCCCGATAGCTCAGCAAAAATATTTATCGATAAAATTGATTTTATATGTATATCTTTCTAATTAATACATTTAATTAGTATTTAATATGAAGGTAATTTCTCGAATTTTTTTAGTATCTTGTTAGTGATCAACCTCTCGCTTGTGTCTTTCCAGATTATCCAGGCTTTCTAATAATAATATTATTTTTTTTTGGCATTTCCCATACATTTGATGTAACGCGTAAATAGACGCTAGGAACTGCGATGTTACGTCATTTCCTGGTTAAGATAGTTGTTCTGCACAATCCTTTAATAATCATTCGAACGTGTAATACATACATTCGCCGAAGATTGTCACGTGTAACGTGATTAGACTTCGTTGACCTTGGATCCCACGCACCTCTGTACTTATGCGGCAGTTGTTAAATTTAGTTTATTCTTCTAAATTGTCAATTTGTAGCATATGTTTATTTTTTCACAAATAATAGTGCTTCTAATTTCTAAATCTAATCCTGTAATATGTTATATATTTTTTTACATTGTAACCTAAATTCTATTCTAGGACTATCAGGGTCGTTTCATATGTATATTAAATATTTACATAAATAAATAAACACCTTTTCCATGCTGGTCTTGTAATAATATGAGAGAATTTTTTTTGAACCATTCTTCAATATAAATTTACAAAATAATACCATCCTTACATGCACCCGATCTGGCCTGTAATCGGTGTCTTCTCCTTGGACAATTCAATGTTTTCGTGTGACGGTCAACCTAGAGTAAATCAAGTTCACAGTTCACAGAAGGGGTAACGGACTTGTGACATACATTTTTGTAATGGCTTTTACGTTAAAACTGATGGTCGTTAGCTCGCAGTAGCCATTATTATTTAACTATTGCGTCAGTTGCGAGTGTTGCGAGATCTCATTGACGCCGTGCATGCCTTCTCGGCAGTTTCACGTTTGCCGATACTCTGCATATTATTGAATAATAATTCATCCAACTATTTAATAGAAACATGACAAGTTTTATTACTTCGTCGGTAGTTCTCTCGCATTGATCGTAAACCTTCAATAATCGGGACACAGTCGCATTAATAATTGTCTATTGTTACGAGACGTGCAATAATGACATACTAACATTATGTGTATATTATTGGCTTAATTAGTACTACACATGTACGTGTGTGAACCATAAGTCGCGCACCACACGCATATTATATGGAATAAATCAATTTAATAGACGGTTATTATTAAATTCTAATATATTATTAATATGATAATACCAACTTGTAAACGTTTCCTAACGAATATGTGCCGAATCTCAAGCATGCCAGAGATATAAGCATTTCAAAGAAATCGTAATTATACGATTATTTCGATAAGTGAAATATTTTATTGATTTCAAATTATATATTGAATACAAAAAATAAAGGTTATCGATTCCTAGCAGCCAGATTATTTTTAGTTAGATGATTTAGGACCTGAAGCAAAGATATATATTAATAATGGATACATTTCGCACATATTTATTTCGAAGTACGTAGATTTAAAGCTTAACATGATTTTGTAAGAAATTCGAACAGTAATATTTTCCGTAACGGTGCAAAATTTGCACATATTTCTTCAACATTTTCGACTCTTAATTTAGTCAAGTATCCACCCATAAAATATTGCGGAATAATAGTGTTAAATTTGAGGTTTTCACGGGTTGAGTGTATTGTCAACGTTGGGACAACAGTGGTCCTTCTCAGGACCAACGGACAACGTATATGTAATGTATCTATCTGGTTGTAGCGAATGCATGACGCGAGTGAAAAGGATAAAAGATCGCCGGGCTTTTGGGTGCGCTCTCTCGCATCTGAGCTGTGGCTCGGAACGCATCACTTGCATTGTACTTATAACTGTAAGCTTAGTATAATAAAGTATATTGTTACACATCTTGTGGTACCTCAATCCCGCACACAATAAGGACCGCAAGTAGTGAACAGATATTCCACCATGACTATTGGACATTAAAGTATATATATACAGGGTGGCTCAAAAAAAGTGAGAAAATCTTGTAACACGTGAGTTATTTCAAAACATAATATAGTTGATTATACATTTTTTTGCACGATGTTTAGCTAATCAGAAATCATCAAAACACCCCATATTGCATAATCTACGGCATAATTCATCGAGCCAGACATGTGGAATTAACATTCTCACGACGAAGAAAGTTGATTGTATTTCTGGCTGTGTGAGATGAAGCAACGTCTTGTTGTAATGTCTAACTATAATCCAGGCTTTGTTTTGAAACTCTGATCATTTTCCTAGCACCCCGACGTTTTTCAATTCGTAAATTTTTGATCAGAATTCGGTCTTCCGCAGTGATTTTTGTCATTCTGAGCAACAATTTGAAAAAACCAAATATAAACAATGGGAAAATTAATAATCAAAGATGAGGCGACCGGAAATTGTCGAAATAAAACGTAATATAGGTAAATAGGTAAGTAAGCAAATTAGTAAACTATTAAACCTATTGTTGATATAGTTAAATTAATTTTGATGTAATTATATCATATTTTACGAAATGTTTTCACTTTTTTTGGCCCACCCTGTATATATATAATATATATACACATAATTTATCTATACATATTGAGTGCCGCAAGAGATTTTAATTCTGCCAACTGCGCTACAATATAAATCTTTTTTTTATTCTCCGTAAATCGTATTTATACGGGTATGAATTCATAGTATTAAATGAGAAATGTCTTCATTGAAGTATACAAAGGTTCTTGCTATTGCGCCAGGTCACCCCGGATTGAAATGAGATTTCTGCGAATTGAAGATGTATTTTGCGATTACACGGATACGTCGAATACGTTATACAAAAACATGCATTATATAATAATAATTAATACACGCTGATATAGTATGTACATGCGTATATGTATCTTTGCAATCACCGCTGATTTGTCTATTATCATAAGTTAGTGTTCTTTAAAATTATAAATCGTATAGTCGAGATTCGCCTAGGAATTATGATGTTGAAAAAATATAGAAAACATTTACAGAAAAACCTCAATTAATTAATTAACTAAAGAAAATAACACTTGAAAATTTGAAACAAGCACATCATTAAGGTTTAAAGATAACTTTAAAATCCTTAAATGTAACACCAAACACTATCAGCAAAATTCTATATATTTAGGGATAAAAAAATTCAATAGCCTCCCTACACAAATTAAAGAAATAAAGGATATAAAAGAGTTTAAAAAGAAACTAAATGAACACTTCAAAAACACATAATTGGACAATAAACAATATTACAGAATACTTCAGAAGCACACAAATGGACAATGAATAGAATATGTAAGGTATTATATAAAATTATTGTAGTGTAACTCCCTCTCCAAGCACAAGAGCTGGTCTCTTTTTTGGAGAGGTAAGCGAAAGAAAACCATGTATGTATGTAACCATATATTTAAAAATTGAATTTATTTTGCCATTGTATTTTCGCTAAATTAAATAAATGTATCGACCGGGATTATCATTCCGGATAATTGAGAGTCTACTGTATTATGTTACCGTTAAACTGTTCTGCTGTATGGCAAATGTTAAAATCAGATCTGTGATAAAATGTGATCTCCATAAACTCTCCCGCCTCTAGACTAAGTTCCTCCACTTTTCTCATCATCCTGCAGATCTTGAAGGTTTGTCTTAGACAAATGGTTGATGTTATACCCTGTATAACATGCCTGAAATCATTTTACTTTATTACTTTAAATTCGTCGTCAACCTTTCAAAGAGGCGTATCTCGAATTTGTTGATTTTACAGCCGACGATATATTAACCAATTATGTGAAATTTTTCACTGTTGAAAAAACGATTTAAAAAAATAATCTTACCGATTTCTACGGATATTTTTTGATTTACGAGTAAAGACAGTATGAGGAGTACTTATTCCATACATATACCCATTAATATGAATTAATATAATATAATGCAAATTGTAACAATTGTGAAAATTTTGAAGCATTATAATCTGTGTATTTTTACGACGTTCAACTGTATTCCGCTAGGGTTTATTTTGATAATAGACTAAGTAATCATTTCAACCTTAACATTTTTTATTTCCTATCAAGGTACATGCAAAATTTATATGTCGAAATAAATTATATATCTAGTAGACTAAATCAATTTTGAAACGTTGTATGTATTGTGTAATATAAAAATATTTTTAATCAATTCAAACGCAAATCTTTAAACGATTGTAACGTGACTCGGGCCACTTTCATAATAACGGGCACAAATATGACTTATTACTATTATTTGTAAGACTGACACGTCACGTGGTTACGTAAAAATGTTTTCGATGTAATAATTACTTCATTGGAATACAATTCAATTGTGCCTGCTCGAATGGACTATAGGCATAACACAATTTTAACAGAAAACGAGATACGCCTCTTTTAAAGATGGTCGACAAATTGTATAGCGACATTTTAGTAATGTTTCCCAACACCGCCGAAGAAATCAAAAAATTAATATTCAAAGCTCAATATTTCAGTTTGTTGTGAATACCAGATCATACCTTATCGTTCCGATGGCACGATATATTAAAAGCACCTTTATCGTTCGAATGTGTTTGTTCGACGTTCGAACACTACGTGAATGTAATGTAAAGAACAGCTGTCGAATTCGCATTAGTAGGCCACGCTCGCCCCCGCCTGCTCTGGAATTTCCGCGAAAACCAGAGAATAAATAACACTTTATAAATTTAGAATGTCCCACCGTTCCAAAAATAATCTCTGAAAAAGTAATGTTTCAAACATAAACAAATAATACAAAATTGCTTTATCGTTCTGTATATATATATACTTATATATTATTATTATGCGGTAAATGGTATCGTGGATCTGTGTATATAACTATAGAAAATAATTCATTTTATATTTTCGTAGAAAGCAATCACTTTGTACGAAATGACGAAATTTATTATACGTCAATCGGTTTCGCTTATCTCAAGCTTCATCAGGACGTATTTAAAACTAATCATAAATACAAAAATAGTGCACTTGTATATACATACAGAGGGAGATAGAATATACAATTAGATATGAAAGAGAGAGACAAAATACATATGCAGATAGACGGAACATTAAGGGAGGTTTATATTTTCCCCTCCTTTAATGTTCCGTCTATCTGTATATGTATTGTCTCTCTCTTTCATATCTAATTGTATATTCTATCTCCCTCTTTATGTATATATATATATAAAAGTGCACTCTTTTTCTATTTATGATTAGTTTTAAATACGTACTGATGAAGCTTGAGATAAGCGAAACCGGTTAATGTATAATAAATTTCGTGGTTTCATACAAATTGATTGTATTTTATTTAATCTAATTTATTTAATGTTCTGATTGCCAAAAACACAACCGGGTTGTCAACGCGGTGTGACATTTAAATTGCGAATTAAATTTTTCATCTATCTATTATGGTTTGCTCTTTTGCCCGGTGACCTCAACTATTTATTAATTGACATGATAATAAATGTTTTTATATTCTTGGCTCGATTTATGTTACTCACTATTTCACAGAATTCCTTATAGCAATTTAAATAAATCCTTTCCAGTGAATATATTCGACTTTACCCTAGGTGTCGTCGATACAGCGAACACGCTTGACGACTTCAAAAAACTTTGTACACTACATAATTATATACAGTTCTTCTTCAATTCGCCCTGCAGCCCATTTCGAGCCTCGGCTTCCTGAATCTAATTAAATTAAATTAAATTAAATTTTAGCTAGGTACTACATTGATTTTAAAAATAGAATCCTTAAAACATTAGAACAATTCGTCATACACGGTTTTAGTTAGTTAATTTACATCCTGATGAAAACGGGTGGTTAAAAACAAAGTTTTAAATAATCTGTTATATATTAAAATGAATAAAAATCACAATTAAAAATTTTCAAACAAATATTAAAAATAATATTTAATAATACTGTTTGGTGTGATAGATTGCACTACTTCAATGCGCCTATTTTAGAAAAAAATTACTAATTATAATATTATAATTTATAATAATTTATTAGTAGAAGAATAATTATATCTATTTTGCGGTAGATACATGACATGCTCGTGATACATTTTGAAGGCTTTCATCACTGAATGATTTCACCTACTTTTTTACCTTTTTTTGTTACCTACTTTATCATTTTTCTATTTATTATTCTATGTATATATAATATGTACGTTTCAGATACTATACCTACCGCATTCGAGCCGATTTCATTTTTCTTTTATATGATTCTGATAACATAAAAAATGAGATGTCATTAATTATATTTAGTTTTCGAAACTATAATGATTTACCTATTTATTTTACCTATCTATTTATTTATTTATTTATTTTAAAACAACCGTTTGCGGTTTAACAATAAACGCTGTAACGCTTATGATATTATACAACATGAACTATTAACGATTATGAAATGATAAAAATGTAGTACATATTTTAAATTAACCCAAGCAGAACAAATCATTGGAAAAAATGTACGACCGTCATACAAGGACATCACACATGTTCCGTCAAGATATAACAGTTAATCTCGATTAATTCGGCTTGGACCCGAATTTGTTAGTAAAGTGAGGTCGTTCTTTTACTTTAGATATTGTATTTATACAGTTAAGATTTTACCAGTTCTTTCTGGATAATAGTTGAATTCTCTTCTATTAACATATGTGTAGGAAGTGAATATTATTTTTCATGATTAATATACGTAGCCATTGCCGAGCGCTGCGAGTATTTCGTTAATTTTACAATATCATAATATATTGTCTATAAGTATATTCAAGTACATTCTTATTTATTTTATAACATAATAAGCTGTAGAAGTTTGCGACCTTCAATTACTTGAAAAATTGTCTCAACTTTATCTTCCGGAGGCACCTGATAACCTTCGTAAGTAATTACAATTATCACCCTCTTACAGCGACGCCCCACAAATGTAAAAAAAAATGTCTGACAATACCGATACGATATGTTTCTCATAATTCCTAGTTCTATTGACAGGCTCGACACCTAGCGCGTAGAACAATATTAATTGTTTGCATACTAAATTCAAAACCGAGTTATGAACAATTATCATTTATTTGTAGACATTTTAAATACGTTATGGAACAAAATCTTCCGTACCGATATTTTTGTCATTCTCTCTGTGCAATCATATTTCTTCTACTATGATTTGTATCACTGACTTACGTCGAACGAAATATGGTAATTTAATGAATTGGTGTTGCGTTTGACATGTTTTTGTTCACGAGTATACCCATTATTTAAAATTCTGTTTGAAAATATCAATTTAATTTATGAAGGCCGCAACGTTTTTCAAGACATTTTTGTGTAAAGAATTACATAAAGCAGCTATACACTCTGTCAGAGTATATTACGTACAATAAAAATATACTTTTATGTTTCATAAATGGTAAAATGTCTATCAATAATACGTCAATTGTTATGAATTTTTTTTTTTTGCACACCTGATGACATTATTAGATACTGTTTTTTTCTTTTTTTTCGATTGCAGCTACATCTATTCTGTATAACAAATTTTAAATGCTCGGGCTTATTTCATTTTCTGTCTAGAATGCATAGAATTGGAATTAATTGATTTTGGTACCCTTTTTACGTCATCATCGATGTTTATAAAAATATTTTTCAAAATATCTTCCGACGGCCTAGGGCTCGCCTCGGTTGATTCCGTTAGTCAGGTCCACCATTCCTCACGTCTCCAGATTTCCAATGCCAGCTGGCTTTCCTCCAAATTCCTTTGATTATTGTGAAAATAAATCAAGATTAATAATCTTAACACACACGCTTTGCACATTTTTTTGTTGGTAAGTTTTTTTTTTATCAAATATTGTCCAATGTTGATATTGAAGTTATTGAGGCCCGTTAAACAAAAACTTATATCTTAAATTGGATAAATTCCACGGTGTTGTAAATATCATCGTTATGTACATAGTACATTAATTATCAAATTGGGACGGGGACCTTACATTGTGACGCAATCAAATATGACGAATGTACATAGGTCACTCGTCACGTGTACGCCTTTGAACATTTCACGTGTGTTAGCATTTGGCGTTTCGCGTGAGTTTACTTGTATCTGCGTACAATGTTAAATCACGCTGCATATGTAAGCGTTTAGATTTGATATCATCCAATGAACTTTCCCTCCATAATTCACGACGCCTGCGCAAAGATCCCGGGCACACGATGTACAAATTAAAATGTTGCAACGCCGCTTAACGTCGCTCATATTAAAACACATCAAGTATTATACGAATGTTTGTCAGCCGTCAATCTCAATTTAAAATGCTTATCGTAGATGATCATTTCGCATGTAATTCCTGCTCAGAAATAACTAGCTGTTATCATATCTCTTACCGACATGGCTTAATTTGATTTATGAATGAGATCAACATGTTGCTCGTGCGAGAGAATTTTACCTCAATATCTGTCCAACGCGGTGATTCCCAACCGGTGTGCCGCGAGCGATTACTGAGTGTGCAGTGAAACTGATCGACATTTTCGCGTTCAATAAAATTTAAACGTCTACTGAGTAGACTCTATTTAACATTTTAAATGCCTTTGCATGTCTCGCTAAGCCATAGGCGTGATTGTACGCACTTTTCGACCTTGCTGTGATGGGATTGAACACGATTTTCATTGTCAAATATTTGAAATTGTAGACGACAGTACTTGTATATTATAGACATTTCAAGTCGACACATTAAATAACACCTCTGCACTATGCGGTGTTAAATATGGTTGGCAGTGAAAAGGTTTTACATTTTTCCTTACTTCAAAATTAAACTGTTGATAAACATTATCACAATGATACGCAATTTTACCACGTTTCTATGTTTTTCTTTCTGAAAAAAATGTATTATTTTTTAAAAAGTGATAGGTGTGTTAGTATTCTTCCGTGTGCGATACTTTTATGAATTTAATAATTTGCCGTGGGCCGAAAAGGTTGGGCACAACTGTAACAGTCAATCGAATAGATTTTTTATTTATTTTTATTTCATACAATTATTCTCGACACGTGAAGTAAGTACGTAACGATTCTTGCAATGATTTCACCCGTGTGCATAAAAAACAAATTGTATTATTTAACACGATTGGAATATTTAAGAGTTTATTTCGGTGTTATGTCCGGGTTCCAAGCTTCATTAAAAATGATGCGAAGCGTTCATGCGTTACTCGGACGTGTTAACTCCCGCGACTTCTAACCACTGTACAATTTGATTCTTTCAAATCTGTCTCTCGAAAAGTCTTTTATTTTACGGCAAGGAAAATTCGAAATAATTAATACGCATATAGCGGCTTTTTAATAACAGGAAACAAACCAGATGGATGTTTGTCTGGTGATACTAATGGTAGCCAAAACTGAGATTGATATGTTTTCTTAAAATATTATATTTCTGTTTACTGTTTCCGAGGTAAATTTGTAGAACTCCATAATCACATTTCTGAAAATTAAACACTTGTTTTTTGATTCTACTCGTTTAATTTACTTGAGACGCGTTTCGCCTTGCAAGGGCATTATCAATCTAGTAATTTAACTCAACAACTTATATTTATTACTATAATGGAGGACAGCTATACAATTTTATTTACATGGTGAAAAGGGAGGTGAAATTATTTTATCTAACCATTCGGTTTCAACACTAATAGTATTTTAATGTCATGGGTAGTTTGTAGACAGCTATATAATTTTACAATCTATTTTTAATCAGAAGCATTCAAAATGCATGGAAATCCTAAGAATTCCAATGAATAATGTTGTCCCTTTTTACCTCATGTAAATAAAATTGTATAGCTGTCCCCCATTATAGTTAAAAATACAAGTTGTTGAGTTAAATTGTTAGATTGACAATGCCCTTGCAAGGCGAAACGCGTCTCAAGTGAATTAAATGAGTAGAATCAAAAAACAAGTATTTTATTTTCACATATGTGATAATATTTCTACTTCATATAAGGCGCTCGGATTAATCTGAAGACTTCATGTATTTATTTGATATGTATATATGGCAAATTCATGTGATTATTGAAGCGGACGTCCTGACTTTATGATAATCGATCTGAGATAATTAAAATATTGATAAGAATATATGATATTTAATACATTTTTAATTTAGCGCTATCGCAAATAATTCACTTCAAAAACTGCCGAATCACTGCAAAATTCCCAGTTTCTTTTCTTCTCGGTCGATGTGCTCATGGCCAGGCATCGTGGTACTTTATTCTGCTTCTACAGCGCGAACTGCTTACCTTCATTATTCACCGCTCGCCTTTCGTCTCTACCACCAATTTCTCTTGGCTATCTCCATTTCTTTTAGTAACATGCATTACACTTTTCAAATTAATACACCTACCATTCCATTATTTGAAAGCCATCTACTTTGTTTTTACGAAATCTCAAATACCTTTAAGTAAACCGATATATTATCGGTTTACTCAAATAATGCACGTTCCCCGGCTTGAAAGAGATCCAGGTTCGAATTCCGGTAGCAACAACAATATTTTTCGATAAAATTGATTTTATATGTATATATTTTAATTAATACATTTAATTTGTATCGAAATGTTGTCCTTCTTTTCTTCGGACTTCACAATGAATTCGAGAGTCGTTCTGCATAATTTTTTAAATCGCTTTATTAGGTATCATAATAGAAAATTTATAAAAAAAACAACGCAGGGATGTTCTTTTTAATATTTGTTCATTACTCATTTCTCTTCATTTTCGCGAGTGAGATAATGTATGTGACGTCAGACCCGCGGTCGATGCCTGCGTCCTGACGTCAGAGCGTCGCCCGGCAACGACGCCGTGACGCTAGGCGCCTCGCCCCGTCCCTGGAAACCGACGATTTATCGCGTCCAAAGCACATCGTTCATTCACTAATGGCTGAAAATTACACGGTGGACCCGATTATCCGAGGGTAGTGAAACTGGTATTTTAAAACGAGCATATAGATTCACATTCGCCTTCATAATCCCTATCCGTTCGCTGAAATTGTTGTGTACGAAATATTTTATAATAAATATGAGTGATATATTGTAGTAATTACGATAAATATTTACGATTTAAATAAAATTATCTTGCCGAATTTCCTGAAATTTACTGTACTTTGCATATCAATATTATAAGATTGCATAGAAAACTGTTACATCCTTAGAAAAGTACTGATGACAGTATTTTAAATTTAATCAATCCAATCTGCAATAGAAATGAGATTAATCGTATCTACCAGAGGTAATATTAAAGTTAAGTTGTTATCAATTTTTTTTTAACTGAAACATCGATAACGGTCAGCTCCACAATGAGCGATCGAAGAAAAATGTACAAATTGATTCTAAATGTAATTATAATTCTTACATTTTATGTATAATTCGTGTTTAAAATGTAGGAGAAGGATATTTCTAAAAAATAAGGTAGATATTAAATAATACTTACTTTCCTACCTATAATATACTGGTATCAGAAATATAAATCATATCTGTTTAATATTTTAAATAAAATGTAATTTCAGTGTATAAAGGTCGTATAAATCAATTTAAAACTTCTCTTCAAGGAAATATGTGGATTTCCTATTTAATTTTTTATTTGTGAAAAACAGATATTAAAGTATTCTATTTATAAGATTTATACAAAAATTCTTGCGTAATCTACATGTAAGTAATGTACATAGATATTACCAATTCCTTTGGAACTCTCCCTGAAAGAATTTGCAATGTCTTCCAGTGAGGCATTTTCACATTAGGGAACTTATTTAAAAATACCGTCACGTCTATGAGGAAGAAAATTGAATTCTCACTTCTAGCCGCAGGAAAATTCAGAGAATCTATATAACAGGATACTGAGCCATTCCCCACCCTAAACTACACACATTTGGAGCTTCAACGACGGTGGGGTTGGTTGTCAATCAATATAATAAAGCTAAATTATGTTCCCGATGCAAACGGAATATCTAAGGGTTTTTAATATTATATTATCGCCCGTCGCCTAGTCACGGTTTCATGGTTTCGATCTTTAGAAATTTCTCGAAGTATGTTCATACTGGATTTGTTTCCATTTCCACAAAAATATTGCTTGTTAGGTATCAAAAAGATCAGATGTCTTCCAACAGTATTTTGGAGAAAATAAATTCTCCAATATAGAAGTGATTCTGGAGGAGGTCAAAAATATTAATATTCGAGCAGTATTACCTGTTTAGCCTATCTTACTAAAACTTGAAAAAATATGTGCAATAAATCGATAATAACGCAGATACATATTAATGAATGCCGATTTTATTCCGCTATTAATCATCTGGTCCCTTCAAAAACGATCGATCAGGGTTTCGCTGTATCGTGACCTTGGAACAACAAAGTCTGACATTTTGATCAAAATTGACTTTTTTGTATTAAAATTTCTTACGGTGATTTTCTCTAGAAAATTAGTTACAAACATTTCAAATTTTCGGTAGTTTAGGTGATAACGAGAAAGTTAAGTTATATTATATAAATACAATAATAATATTTTCTAGAACAACAATTGTCATTGTTGCAATGTTGATTTGAATACAAATTTACTACTTATATATTTATTTTACTTCTCTAAATTATATACCAATTTTGTATGTTTAATGTAAGTGTCAGATGATATCTTGTACAGAGGCGCGGTATAATGTTGTTCTGGCTGCGTAGAACAGATTAGACCAGTTGTTAAGGTGCAGATTCTACTAAATACTTAGGTTCGATATTTGACATAACCCACAAACATTATAAATTGCTCGACAACAAAAAATATTCAATTTATCAAAAAAGTTTTCATTTTCTAATTTATAAAAGATTCCGATTACTCAATAAAATATTCAGTATTTCCATCCACTTTGTAGATGAAAAAAAAATATTGATATTTTACTTGAAAAGGCACGCACAGAGTAACTTGTGGCTAATCATTTGGGCAACTACGATTATTTTTTTATATACTCATGCAATGCTAATACATTAGTTATAGACGGGCAGAACTGATTGTACGTAACGAAATTGACAACTTGATGATGTCCAACGTCGAGGGCAGATGTTTCGCTTGGCTTTAGAAATTTGAACCCTAGGAACACACTGTAAAATAAATTTGAAGTTTCTTTAATTCAGTATAAGTATATTTATATTCCATACAACGCTTACTTTTCGGTGAAGGAGAATAGATAATAATAAAATTTCGTATTCTAATAATCACCTACATCTTAGTTTTACAAAAAAAAAAAAAAAACGTATCCTGTGAAATTTTCGTACTCTATCAGCGATGTTGACTTGGTGTCAGTTAGGAATATCAATGATCTGGGTGTGATATTTGACAGTAAACTATCATTCATTCTCCACATTGATTCGATGACTAATAAAGGTCTCAAAATGTTGGGATTTGTTTTGCGGACTGCAAAAAACTTTTCAGACCTGCACACCTATAAAGTCCTCTACACTTCTCTAGTCAGACCTCAGGTAGAATATAATTCGGTCATATGGTCGCCTCGCTACATTGTTCACCCGACGGCGGTTGAAATAATCCAGAGGAAGTTTTTAAGATTCATTAATTTTAAATTAAATATACGCTCCGAGGATATCGATTATGATTATCTCCTTAGCCGTCTGAAATTGTTCAAATTATCAGTGAGACGTGCGATGACCGACCTTATATTTCTTTATAGGATCATCAATGGTATGATAGACTGCCCCCAGATTGTTGGTCTGCTTGACTTTCACGCACCATTGAGGTCATCGAGACACAATTCATTGTTCTATTACAGGGGTAATGTCAGAACACATGCATTAGCTAACTCCGCATTGCATTCTTTGCTGTAAATTTAACTCTTCATGAGACTACATTATTACAATTGTTTGTGTCTCAACTCAATGGTGACGGATAAATTGCTTTACTTCACATTTTTTATTTTTTTTTAAATTTGATTATAAAAAAACTTGCTGATGTTATATAATTTTTTTCTTTGTGTATTGCGCTTCTGATGAGATTTTCAATTATTTAAAAAAATAAGTTAATGCCTGAATAGAGCGTGTATAATAATAATAATAATATAATAATATTTCCTCGTGAGAATTTCATTACAATAAGTAAAATATTGAATTTAAATTTTCTTGTCGCGTGATTATTATTTAGTACTATTATTATTATATTGTAAAATAACCAAATCTGTCGAGAACGCTCCGAACTCGGAAAACAAATATATATTGCAAAATTTCCAAAATATAAAAATTATTGTCGATAATAATTTAGATAGTTCTGATTTTTAACGATGTCGCATTATTTTCACTTTTGTAAATTAAATTAAATGCGTACTGTTAATAAACACCCATCAAACCGTGCATGACACGTGTTAATAGTAATTTGTTAAATGTAAAATACAATGAATATCTAGTCGAACTAAAACAAATTTTATATTTAAGATTTTTTATATTGAAACGATTTATATTTTCATTTTGTGTTGTTTATGCTTCGATGAATTTTCGCCAGCACTTCAAAATAAATTGGTTTGGACAATATTATATAGCCTGCCTCGTGCACGCACTCGTTCGGGCCTTTCAATGGCTGCGGATATTTCATTTTCCGCGTGATCAAACCTCGTCTGGGAAAATTACACAACCTGATGTCGCGTTTCAACCGATGCCCAGACTGGGAAAGAACACTTCGCGGAGCATTGATCGCGATCTAAACGCGGTTAAGTTATCGTAGATCGTAAATTGATACGTGCGGGATGTCTAACCCAGACACGCCTTTGAGAAAGAAAATTCTAGTTATGAACATTATTAACTGACTGAATTTTATTCAGTGATCACTTCTACCCGATAAACATTGTCCGAAATGTTAATATATAGGTAAATTTCATCATCATCATCAATTAACCTAACCAATCTCCAGTTTTTCAGTTTTCGATTAGCTAGAATAGTTATTTATTCAAATTGAACATTATAGATTCCCCAATATGCGAGTGTGGTGCCGAGGAGGAAACCCTTCACCATATATTTTTTGCCTGTCCATTGCGGATCACAGGTTGTTTTTACAGTAATCTCTTCAATGGTAATTTTCAACTCTCGGTTAACTTGTGTCATCTTCTTTCCCTAAACTCGCCACATTTAATCTATATAATGGCAAATTTTTTGAACGACAATGGTATTAACTTGTAAAATAATATTCCCTATTATACAATATTGTTGTAATTTTTTCTATAAAATAATGTTTTAACTTGATTAATGGCACAAATCACTCTTGAAAGGTGGATTGCCTGTTTAAAAGAAGAAGAAGAAGAACAGTTAAAAAAATTGTTGAAAATCAGTTCCATCATTCATGTCGGTCTCTCATGACTGTAGATCTCTGTGAACTCCCGCTCTCTTAATTATACTCCTCCACTTTTCTCGGCATCCTGCAGATCTTAGGGCTGTCACCAGAAAAGTGCTGCGCGTGGTGAACTTCCTCTTCAACGGTATGCGTAACCTGTGCTTAAAATCACTTCCAAATATCATTATTTTTGATGTTTAGTTTAACAGTTGTACAGGTGTTCGCCCGCTAATTTTTTTTCTGACTACCGATCACCGTTTTTGAATGTAATAAAAATCGGCGAATGGTTCTACAGGGTGGAGCACGAATGTTGCCACAAAAACAAAAGTAAATATTTCTGTTATTTTAATTTTATTTCTTTATTGTTTTAAATCAAGAATTCTATTAAATTTTTAACATAGAAATTAGTTTTTAAAAATAATTTGTTTTTGATGTCCTCCACCTTTATTTAATGCAAACCTTGCATCTGACCAAAACGTTGTTCATTGCTGCTGTTGTTAATGTTGCCCGCGGTTTTGCTTCGGATTGTTATGGATTCTTTTAACTCGTTTTTATTGCGTGGTTTAGTTTTATACGCCTCTTGCTTACAATATTCCCATAAAACAATCTGGAACAGAGGTCAGGCGACCTTGGGAGCCAACGATGTTCGGCGTTTCGTGAGATTATTTTTTTCACCAAAATTTTCACGCAGTGCCGCCATTACTAATCTTGATATGTGACAACTGGCTCCATCTTATTGAAACCATACATTTCGGAAAGGTATTCGTCTTCGGCGCATTTCTGGGATAAAAAAATATTCCAGCGTGTTTAGATAGCGCTCTCCATTCACTGTAACATTGGCAAAATACAGTTGGCAGATACTGCATACCACACAGTCGCACGTTCTGCGTGCAACCTTACTGGGTGGATGTTTTGAGGATTTTCATTGGCTCATATACGACAATTTTGCTTGTTTACATTCGTTTAAATCAAAGTGCGTGAAATATTCACATTTGTTTTTGTTGCAATATTCGTGCCCCACCCTGTACACTGGTCAACAAGAAAAAATATTCGCACCCTTGGGAAATGTCTGATTTTTATGAATTTAAAGGTGCTGATTCTGACTGCAGAATTTCCCTATCACCCATCATTTTGGAGGGGGGGTTTTCCAGAAGAAAGAAAAACAATTTTTGCTGCTCTTTCCTCGGATAGGAAGTAGCAAAATTTAATATACCCTCCCTGAAGACCTACGAACATTATTACAATTTCAGCCAGCACGCATTCCACTTATACTTGTATCTTATTTTATCTAGTAGGTAACAGCTTCTTTCTTCCTCATATATTTCTTTCGTGTAGATTGCACGAGCGTCTATACTGAACTGAAATATATATAATGTCGTCCATTGAAAAGAAATTTAAAATTCATGACCCTTTTATTCTGTAATACGACACATATATGGTACATACTCAGTTTTCATGCTGAACTTATGTTTTCGGAATGTCCAATTTACAAATCGGATTTTTTAATCTATACTAATTTATCATCTGTGGCTCCTTCAGTTACACTTGCAGTTGTGGATATTTTGAGTGTGAACGCGCCAGGCATTCTGGCGACACGAAGAGTGATTATATTAACTCACGTCTTCTAATTTTAACAACATCATTAGAAGCTTATGAAGAAGTTTAAGGAAAATATCACGATATTTTTTTTTATATCTCAATTTTTGCATAATTTCTTGTATTTTTTCCCCAAACCTACCTGTTTTTTAAAAACTGTGTACGTTGGAAGATTTTATACTTTAGATTTGTATCCAGGATCCCAAAATACATAACAGTTTTTCAACGGTAGGATTTTGGTGTTGACAGGTGTAATCTTTTTTTTTTTTTTATATATTTTTATTTATTATCTTTGTTTTATTAACTACTACATTGAGTTTAAATACATCTACCGGTTTCGAAAAATACCATTTTCTTCTTCAGGATGTCATAACTAACTAAAACATATATTATTGTTTCTTTGCCAGAATCTATTTTTACAATTAATTACAAACGTAATACAAATTTACTCGAATAATTTTTAGGAAAAAAATTTAGAATGGGACTCGTAGTTAAATTTAGTTGGTTGCTTATAATTTTTGATTAGTTTTACACGCTTTGTTTATCTCCAACGATTCCAAATTATTTAATTTGTGACAACACCGTTTATATGCAAAATTGACAATCCCAATTTTTTATCAAAACCATGACCATTTTCTATCAAATGATCAGAAATTCTGAAAACCCACTATTGTTCAAACATCTCAAATGCTCCCTTACTCTTATATTAAAATTTCTACCCGTTTTACCAATATAAAATGCAGCACAATCCTAGCAACTAAGTTTATAGACACCAGAATTGTTAAATTTATCATCTTTGTCTTTAGAATTTATGAGTAAATTTCCTATATTATTATTTGTATAAAATACCGGTCTAATGTTTCGTGGTAGGTGTTTAGATATTTGATTCGAAAAGTTATTTATGTATAAAATCCTACGCCAATAATCATTATGTTTTATCTGTGATTTATATAAAAATTGATTATTATATTCTTTTAATTTTTTTTTTAAATTTACTTTACTGTTAGAATATAGACAGTTCAGGAAATATCAAGTTTGTTTTTGCAGTGGATACGGTTCCGTAAACTTATAGTGTGTTTAATTAACTTAAGAATGTGATGATACGGTGAATCTTTAATGAATGTATAATAAATAATAATATTAATTAACAATATTTGCACTTTCCATTGTGCGCTAAAGATTTAAAATATCTTATCAGTTATTAATTTCTCCATCGACCTTGACGAACTCTGAACCCCGATAACTTGACAACGTCGAGCGACGTTTCCATGGTTACACCAAAAAGGCGGATCCATTGTCAGGTGTTAAATTATTTAGTTTTAATATATTCACTACCTCTTTTCACATCCATTTCAAATATTTGTCAGACAATTCTGGCGATTACTGAACCCCCCGTCTACCATGGTGAAATTAATAATATCTGCTGCACATGTTTTGTTATGAAGCGAAGATAAATTTAATCTCAGATCGTAAAATTGTTTACAAGAACAGAATTGAGATGAAGACTTTTTTTTATTTATTTTCGCTTATATAAATGTGGGACACGATAATATTGCTCGAGTCTATCGAAGGGGTTAACCCAGATAAAAGCAAATTCCTTGCCAGAGAGAATATTTTATTTCCGAAGGCGACTAAATAAAAATGTTTTGTTCGCCGCATAAATTTGTTATTGTATGTTGAAAAATGTTTTGTCCGAGTCTCGTATTTTATATAAATTGTAATTGTGGTATATTACGTACTTTATCCATTAAAGGGTTACCGCGTAATCGCAATTTTTCTGTCACTGACTAAATATTAAATAAAACGATTTCAAATTCTAAACAATTTCTAAAACCAGGGTTTTTGCCTTGTGATAAGATAAAATTGCTTAGAAATTGCTTAGTGTGTAATATATGCTTTAGATAATTTCGTAATATTTTTTTATACTTTCACTTCTACTTAGTGTTTTATTTTCACCTTTATCGTTACCTCTCTCGCGTATTAAACGTCCCAAAACCGTCCTCCTTTAGAGGTTATCTCCTGCCCCAGCTAGCAGCCTCTGCATCATTGCAGTAATAATAATAATAATCTACAATAATAAAAAACATACCTCATTTTTGCTAATACGTCCATAAGGCACACATCATGATGGAAGAGCAAGGGGTCAAAATGGACCCGGTACTCTGAATGAAATGATACAAAAGTTTTTATCATTACCTGGATCGATACGTCTTCAAAACCTCTTTTAAATCCACGTATCTATCCCAGTACCCCTCACATACTAAACCAGTACTCTGTCACCTATATCTTCCATAGATCTAATAGGTGTCAAATTATCATAGTATATTAATTTTTTGTTTTAGAATTTTATGCATTGATTTATATACCTGATATATAATACTTTATTAATTGTACATCTTTAAAATCAAATAGTTACCCCTCTTGAACTTTGTAAGAAGCCGGTATTAATAAACTGCTATTTTCATGTATTTCTTGATTATTCGGGAGTGTAGTGGTTAGCGTCCCCGCCTGTCACGCGGGCGACAGGGACTTCTTGATATGATACATATTAAATTCAGCAACTAGAAAGATGAACAGAAGAATTATTTTAGTTCCTACCGTTTTTGTAGGGGAATACATAAACTATGAGATTTTTTGATGTCGTGTCGAAAGTAGAAGGTATTTTCACGAAAGCCTTAAATGTGCACTTAAATTTCATATTTGAGCTTTTAGGACCCTCGCGTAACGCGATAAAGCACGGCCCGCTGAAATATATTACGGAATCTACTTCAATCCGGCCTAATTCAGGGCATCAATTTTAGTGCCGTTTCGCAACTCTCCCTTCGGTGTGTAGTGTGTAGTAGCTACCCACCAATCACGCAGTTGCGTTCAGGGTTCTTTCGGTAATATCCGGAACACAACATGATACAGCCGGTGTATCTACCGCCGGGCCCGCGACGCCGACGGCCGTTCCGATGCCGGCTCGCGGCTCGCGGCTCGCGGGTCGATACCGCTATTATATCATTATATACGTATATAATACATACACACCGTTGGCTTCCTTGTTTTGTTTTCAATCTTCGTTTCCGTCATGGGCGAATGGTTTCATGTGACCTTTGCGTAACATTATAATATCTTGTACTTGCCTAATGTATTATATATTTGTACGTATGTAATGCGCGTATCGTGAAGCTTATGAAGTTATCGTTGACCTGCGGGTCGATTGCGCATGACGAAGCCACACGTTGTAACTGTTGATAGAAAATAACCTAGTTTGGAGTTTTTGTTTTGACGGCCACGCTTTACAATATGTTTAAACGGTTGTTCATCGACCCCTCCTACTTGAAGTAACAAATAGTTCATTTTTAGTTCTGATATTTATTTGACACCCTTTTCAGTGACAATCATATTTTTGATGGGAAACTTGTTTAGTCAATGCAATTAGTATTCAGGGCCACCGTCACGCGGATTTGAATGGAAATGAGTAATCAAAAATATACGTTAAAACGTTTTACGTCTCTTACTCTGCTGTAAATGTAGTGAAATTTTATCGGAAGGTTATCAAAATATCCTCTTTTTTACATTATTGAAAATATTTTAAATACTCATTAAATGTATTAATTAGAAAGATATACGTATAAAATTAATTTTATCGAAAAATATTGTTGTTGCCTTATCGGGATTCGAACCTGGATCTCTTTTCCAATCCGGGGACGGTGCATTACCAACTGTGCTACAGCGACAGTATTTTTGACGACAAATTTTCGAACCTATATGTTACACTTTTTCAAATTAATACATCTATCGTTACATTATTTGAAAGTCATCTGCTTTGTGTTTACGGAATCTCAAATACCTTTGAGTAAACCGATAGCAGATGCCAGAATTAAATTAACAATTATTTTTTATTAAATTTTGGACACATTGATACAACTTATATATTATTAAGGGAACACATTCAAATAATGAAACGATAGATGTATTAATTTGAAAAAGTATAACATATATGTTTGAAAATTTGTCGTCAAAAATACTATCGCTATAGCATAGTTGGTAATGCACCTTCCTTGGATTGGAAAAGAGGTCTAGATTCGAATCCCGGTAGTGTAACAACAATATTTTTCGATAAAATTGATTTTATGTGTATATTTTTCTAATTAATACATTTAATTAGTATTTAAAATATCACAGAATCTGAATAATTACAACTTCACAATAAGAATGTGTTCTCCTTAATAATGAAAATATTTTAATTAGAGTACGAATTGTATGTATGTAAGTTCTTATGTTTTTAAAACAGTTGTGTGTTGTGAATAAGCTTTACAAAATGGTTAAAATAAAATGTTTAGTTAGTTATGTATGGTTAGTTATCGTAACGGAGCGATAAAATTACCGATTTAGCATGATCGAAATGGGAAAAAGAAAAGAGCATCACTGATTTTCTATTTAATTTTTTATGTTATTTTAAAATAGGTTCCATGTCATCCAGACTGAATGTTATGCGGGAAGATGGGAAATGGATTGTCGTAAAGAAGACAAAAAATCTTCTATTCCTGTCATGTCCGTGAATTCAGACTACGAAAATAACGTTTATCGTCCACCTGAGACCACTCCCAGTACCTGTGCCGTGAAACACGCACAACAATATTTTGAAGTTTAATACTTTTTGCTCTGCTGAGCCTGTCCATAGATATTTTTGTAATTTCGACGTGTCATCGTAAATCTTTTTTATAGAAAAAAATGTGAAAGGTTATGACGGAATGTTCGTTTGAATTATCACGAACGATCACAGAACAAATGAAGTTTAAATATCTAGAATTTTTGGGAGAATATCGAACTGGATGGCAAGCTAACGGTGTTTATTAATACAATATTAATTGTATGAGCGATAGGTGTTTATTTAAATATTATCAGTAGATGAATGACGCGTAGAATACTATTTTTGGTAACATAGCGGCCATTTTGTTATCGATTTAATTTCGTTCAGTTTCGATTTAAAAAATCCGGTAAAGTTTTCTCCCAAACGTCATCATCCATCATCCACACACATATGCATACAATTTAAAAGTCTCGTTGGTATTAGAATATGTTTGTGCGTAGGAAATAAAACAAATGCCAGACGAGAATCGTAACATTTTTTTTACAATTCTATTTACGAAACATCAAAACATCTCGCGTATTTTGGTCCACATCTTTGTGCCTCGTGGCATAATTTCTTTAAGCGACAAATAAAAACACTGAAAGTAGTGAACAGACTGTAGCCATTTTGAACAACATAATAAATATGTTTATGAATAGTATTAATAATACTAAACCAAACAAGTGTACAATGTACAATGTACATGTATCTCTGGGTACACAAGTCTCTTGGCACAGAAAGTGAGTGTTTTCCTCGTTGCTGTACTGATCTTTTACAAATAAATTCCATTGGCCTTTACGACGGCGTTATTTTTATCTCGCTTCACCGGAGCTGAAAGGTTCTGCGGACAAAATTATCTCTGCCTGCCTATCCAGAGAAAGTAGATTAAGTTGACGTGATATATCATCAGATTTGTACAGTCCGAAATAACATGGTTCTCACCTCACATCCTAGCGATTGTCCCCGTTTAATATGTTCTGGTTCACTATTTTCCTTCGTTAAGCCTATTAGCCGTGTACTTACTTTTCTCTGTAGTTGCGTTAGTACGTTATTCAGCAAAAAAATAAATCATTATTTTTATTTATTAACTTTGTTCCATTAACCACGTATTGAGTTTAAATACATCTACCGGTTTCGAAAAATACAATTTTCTTCTTCGGGATGTCAATACTAATCAAAAACATGTGTTGTTTCTTTACCAGAATCTATTTTTTAAAAAACAATAAATTATTTATTACCGAACTCAAATTGTTACTTAATACAAATTTACTCGAATAAATTTTAGGAAAAAATTTTATAACGGGTCTCGCAGATAAATTTAGTTGGTTGTTTATAATTTTTTAATTAGTTTTACACGTTTTATTTATCTCCAACGATTCCAAATTATTTAATTTATGACCAACACCGTTTACATGCAAAATTGACAATCTCAATTTTTTATCAAAACCATAACCATTTTCTATCAAATGATTAGAAAATTCTGAAAACCCACTATTGTTCTTACATCTTTAATGCTCCTTTACTCTTATATTAAAATTTCTACCCGTTTTACCAATATAAAATGCAGCACAATCCTTGCACTCATCACTTATTTTATATTGAACATTACATGTATATTTTTTACTCATTTACTCTTACTTTAGATACTCTTTATTATTTTAATTAATTGAACATTGCAATTACTTTTAAGTTTTACATTATATTTATATGCTATCTTTGCATCTTGTTTTACTATTTATCAGTGACGGTCGGTGACTTTTTGTAGAAGGGGATGCTGGAAAACAAGTTTATACCAACTATCAAATATAACATATAATCAAAGAATATTCGATGTATCAATAATTCGGCTTCAGATATTCAAGCTAAACTGTCAAAAATGTGTGACACAAACAAATTTGTCAAAACAATTCGCTCGCTTCGTAATAGGTATGCTATTTTGTGCATTATACCCATAAGCATTAAAGTCGTTTAATAAAAAAATTATGTCATTTATACGCTGTATGTATATATGACCTTAATGAATGCATATTTTGTAACATGCGCCTTAAAAACCGAAAAACACCTAATATACTCTTAAGATGCAAATTTATCTTCAAACGTGTACCGATACATAAAAAATTGTCCTTCCATGCAAGATCAATTAAAATCACAAAATAAATGAAGCTGTAAATTGTCATCACAAGTTGTCAAAATGGGAAAGCTACGCAGTTGAAATGTAAAAAGTAATATAACAACACAAAAAATAATAAAAGTATATTTTTTATTAGTAAGTATCAATATAATGAGGATTCAATAACTCAAATCGACGTAATTTTAACGAACACTTCTAGTACCACACTTTCTCTGCTGGCTTAAGTTGTTGTTTTTTTTGGCTGGGGTTCAATGCCATTCCTGTAGTTAGTACATGTTATATTTTATTTTGTCGGTTACATCGCTCACTTTACATTAAACGATGAAAAGTATGTAATACTTTTAATAATTTTTCTTTTCTTATAAATTCTTTAAATTTTAATTTTTAACGCTACAACAGGCCATGAGCCCCGAGTGCTGTAATGAAAGACATGACAAAAACACCTAGGCTTAGTAAATGACATAGATGTATTGTGACCTCACCGGGAGCACCTAAGGCCATTTTTTTCATGCTGGAACACGTTCAATTCAACGGTATCAAAATGTTTATATCGTATATTTTATTCCTTATAGCAATATACATTGTCTATTATATGTTTATATATACATCAGCGCGCTCAAATAACAAATTTAAAAAATATTCAAAATGTTGGGCCAGAGCCAAATGTTTTAAAATACATGGGTAATTCTATTTTCAATATTATTGTGTAAGGCAACAATTTGTAGAACAGCTCTGCTGGATTCACGAAATCATTCATATCTTCGTTAATTCATTTTGTTCTAATATTTAATATTTAAAAAAATGCTTTCAAATATTAAATTCTCTAATTAATTTTATAAAAATATTCCGCATTATTTCAAAAGTGTCATATAAAGTAGAAAATGAAAAACGGAATTTAGCGTTGAACGTTTCTCGTAATCATTTTTTTCCCTGGCGCAACCATAAAATACAATATACATATTAAATATTTAAGTTGAATTTGATTACGCAATTACGATTTTGTTTTTATATTTGGAATCGATAACATTCCTTTTTATTTTAAACAATTTAGATTTTTTTTACAGATCATTTATTTAATTGTTAACCAGTTCATTATGGAACGCCGCAATAAGGTGTGATAATTAAAATATTTTATCAAAATAGATCGTTCATTGTGAATATACAATGAAAATTTGCACAAATAAATCCTGTTGTTGTAAAAAAATTTTTTACCTGAGATTCATCAACAATGGCTTCAACCGACGGAACCATACCGCACACTAACTTTGCGCCATGAATTTACCGGTCATATAATGTCAAAGTATAGTGATTACAATCGGCCGCTTTGTTCACTTGATTTAACTGCGCCTGACATTATTTGCCTTTGTGGCTCCGTAAAGAAAAGAATCCACGGTAATGAGCCTACAACACTCCAACAGCTGAGAGACAACATTTGTCAAGAAATCGACACCAAATGAGACTGAAAGAGCTCGTATTTGCGCTGTGTCTGGAGAAAGTTATTTATTTAGCCGATAATAAATTATTGTTAAGAGTAAAATAAATGATTTATAAAGTAAGAAAAGAATGTTGAATATAAAATGTTATATAAATCTTGTATCTAATTAATTGTATTCACAGTCTTGACTGACGTTGAAATGAAAGACTACTCCCGAAGTTCTACCCTTTATATTATTGTATTTGTATTTTACATATATTTATTTAATCCTCGTACAGAAATGTGTTTCATTTAAAATATACATTAGCTAACGTACCCAGTACTAGAAAAAAATATGAAAATCTATTCATCCCAGAACTTAATAATTCATTCCCGAATTCACTCCGAGTGGTCCTTGACCCGCGCGCCCTTCATCAGCCAAGGTCGCGTGCCCTTCCACGTGGCGCCCGACCCCGCCCCGCCGCGCCCCGCCCGCCCCGTGTAACCGGCAATGCGGACCTTTGAGCGAGGGAGACGGCGACGTCGCGGCCTTCAGACCTTCCCTCTCGCTCGCTCCGCCGCCGTCGCGGTGCCATTCAATCTGGTTTTGGAAGTGTTGATGTTTTGGGTATTTGTGTGACGGGGGTGGTGGGTGGTGGGTGGCGGATGCTGGGTGTAGTGCAAACACTGCCCGAGCACTGTCTCTCCATACTCTGTGGGCGTCCACCATTATAAATCAATGACATTCTAGTGTCCGAGGGAGTGACGTCATTTATTTGATTAATTTATGACTAGTAACGCAAAGATTTTTTTCTTTCGATAAATTAGTTTTCTACTTTAGAATATAATAGAGTGTTTCAATACCTATAAATCATATTTTATAGCCTACCACAACCAAAAATCTATATTAACGCGGTTTATATTGTGTACCCACACATTAGGGGTACCTAACTAACCAATTTAATACAAGTCCTCTATTTCTGATGCCATCAACACTAGCGTTATATATCTTTCTTACCATTCTCACCTTATTCATTCGTTATAATCCTTTTTTAATCCCATTCACAATGCTAAGATCAGCTTTACATTCTTTCTTAATTTGTTCATTCTTTACTCTACGAATACTTCATAAATAGATTTTACACAAATATGCCTAAGCGATTTCATTTTCACGATATTTCTGCCTTTGTTCCTCTTTTATTAGGTGTACCGGATGGAAATGTCTGTTTTCTTATAGGAACCCAAATAACATTTTTTTTAGAATGAATCTTATATAATATAATTTCCTTTAATTGATACGACCTTTTCGCATATTTTTGATTATATTTTTTACATCATTTGAATAAAAATCAGAAGATTACGTCGATATATCATCAGATCTCTCCGTTTAACAGTTGTTAACCACCCTTTTGAAAGCCTATCGTTTTTGCGACCTCGGTTAAAGTAACATTCACTCTTTTCATCCCCAAAATCGCAAGACTTGTAGAAATTGTGAATTCATTTCAAATTCATCTCGCTTGGAACACTCGAACCTGCACGGATTTATTATTGTCACATAAATCGGTAGTTACATTAACAAAGTTTGCTACGGCCGTTGTTGTTGACCACGAGTATCCTAATCCAGCGTGTCTGCAATCTGTTGAATAGACCTGATCGGATTCACCTCGAATTCAATATTTAAAATATCATCGTCCACTTTCACAAAACTTTAACTTTTAGGTTTATTTTTTAGAACTAACTTTTTATTATAATTACTAAAGCTATAATATTTTTGTATAAATGCAATATGATTATTTTCAAAAAATGTATGCTTACAATTAGCATTACTCGTGAAAGGAATCTATTTGACATGTTAAAATATTCTATCATAAATTCAAAACATTTTGAAGTTAAAAACAGGCATTTGTTATAGATATAATATACATATTTTTAGGTTGTTAGAGTATAATAATTGCCAATATTTAAAGCAGTTTATATTTATATGCAATGTACAAGCGAAGCTGCTTGGAATGCCAAAGGAAGACCCTAGAATTGAACCTTGGGACACGCTTAACGTTACCTTGACCCATTTAGAGCGGTACAATAATTTATTAGCTACGTTTAGGGTTTACCTATGTGTAATATTTTATACCATGAATCATAGTATAATGTAATACAAAACACCTTAAATGATCGTATCAACGCCCAAGACGGGAATAACTCAGTGACTCAAACATTAAAAATAGTTTTTGGACAGTAATCTACACACGATATTTCCTGGATGTAGAAAATATGTATCAAAGTAAAACAGAAAACTGAGTCCAATCCTAATTTCAAGAAACCAATCTGAATATCAGTAGTCAGTCATTCTAACGGTTAATTTTGTGTTTCATTATCTTTGTATTTTTTCTTTTTCAGGCTAGGCAGTAGAATATAGTATTTTAAAAAAAATCTTTTAATGTCATCAATTATTTTAAATAACACTTCTTTAACGTTTTTGTAATGAAATATATTGTCGGGTAATTGAAAAAAAAACCTTATTTAATTTATATAGGTAGAGATTTAGGTACTTATTCAGTTTTAAAAATTCAGTAAAATTTTACCTTTTAAATAATATAGTTCTGTTACGCACATCCGGCTGTTTTTTTCAACCTGTCATATTGTTATTTTATGCGTGGGACTTGGAAATCGAAATCTGTAAGTTTTTCAAATAATATTTTTTCATGATTTCACGTCATACGATATTTTAGGTCAGAAACACGGGTGTGTTAAAAATGAATCTAAATGAAAAGTAGTTTTTTTAAACTTGTAAAAATACGGAGCGCATCGTACGCCGTTCCAAATTCCGTACGTTAAATACTAACCCACATTCATATTATTGTTATTCTACTAGAGTGCATTTTTGCGAGTCTCGAAGATTTGGTACGAGACGCATCAGTTAATTAGTCTGCACTTTGCTTTCCGTACAAAACGATGAACAACGATTTAGCACGCTCCGCACCAATCGTGTGCTGTCCTTCACGCGAGTTTCGAGAATAAAGTTTAATCCGTGCACATTATTTCCTCCTTTACTAATGTCTAAAGGACTGTGTAAACGGATGAGATTTTCGACTCGAGACAATCTCTCAAGACAGGTATTTATGCTTCCATGAGATTATTTGGTGGCAACTCGAATTTTATAGTCCGTCGTGTACAATCCAAGTGTAAGAGATTCGCTGACTCGTGCCTCTCTTCACACTTGTTGTACTTCAAATGTCAATCCTTTCCGTTCGTCAGTTGAGTGAATTTGAATCTCCTCATCAGTAATAAATAATAATAATAATACTGCGTTTATTCCAGCGGGGTCGGGTTTTTTTTTTACGAAGACCCGATTCGCCATAAAGATAATGCATTAAAGTTGCGAAATATTATTTATGTTATGAAAAGAAAACCAAGGAAAATATAAATAAATAAAAAGTTCACACATATATATAAATATAAACAAAATGTAAGTATTACAAATATACTTCAGTCACGGCCATTATGATATCTGTACCTATTGTGTAAGCGTTGCCATTCAGCTTTCCATGAGAGCGCCGCTTGCACCAGAGAGTCGGTGCTGAGCTCCAGTGGCACCGTTACGCCCGCAACTCGATGTCTCAGAAGCGGAACGAATCCATGTATACAGCCTTCGGTAAACATTGTAGATGCGCTGCAATAACGTGCCAATCCGAACAGTATTCTGAGTCGAGTATGAGTTGTACTGAATTCGGTCGGTATTGATATTGTACGTCACTTGCTTGTATTTCGACATAAATGTTTTTTTTATTGAATGCCCTATTTGTCTGACTTTCATAATATATAATTGTAGGTATATCTATGGTTCTCGGTGACGCGCGTGCCAAGTTTCGCTGTCAAATCGAACATTGTGTACACGGGTTTGAATTATTGTTTCTTTCTACGAATCTCAAGGTTGTCTATGAGTTTATCTCCAGATTAAAATATCAACGTGGAGTACATAGTACTGAGATTTATATGATAGTGTCTCATTTCGGGGACACAGGCCATAAGACTTTTATTTTGTCAGTATATATTTAAACTTTATATATTTCCGGTCACTTTATTTTTATAAGAAAAATAATCTTATTATTTAAGCAACAATTTGATGGTCTGTTCGTCTTTATGGCAGGTCTGCTTCTATCCTAACGCCGTCTTACGATCCGAGTCGAGACACTAATTAACTGATTCCGCCCAACAGCCTTCCTCGCCCTTATCGCCGTCACATAATGAAATGAACCCCACCCTAACGTGAGTCGGATTAATATATATTTAAAATATTTACCATTTTCAGTAATGGATAATGAATACTACATCAATTTTACAATGGATTGAAAGCTTGTAACTTTAGCGTGTATATAACGAGTCGCGTTTGACCGAGGATTTATGGGGGTGTTAGGTAAGGCAACATTAGCAAAATGCCTGGCGCTCTAACGTTTTTTTTATTACATCAAATTTTAAGTAGAAACGTGAATTTGAAGAATTTATTTCCTTTATGGTGGCTGCGAGAACTTTTAACGGTTTTAACAATTGAGACAGCACACTTTGGAAGACGTGTGAATTATTATTATTCTAAAAAAATGTATTTTTTAATATTTACATTACATGTCGCGACGCTACAATTTAGAGTTGTTGGTACATAATTAAATAAATGTATTTTTATGATATAACCGTGTAAATTAAACCAGCATGAAAATATGCTTGTTTGAAAAGTAGATATAATAAATATTTTAGTAGCAATTAATTACTATAGCTACCTTTTAAACACTTTCAGTAATTAATTTTATTTCTAAATTATCACGAAAATTCCGCGTATGGCAAGTAACTCGAATACCAAATGTTAGGGGTATCTTTTTTTTTTAAATCTAGAATTCTTTAAATTTGTTCAATTTGTTTAATTGTCAATTTGTTCTGCATTTTGCTCGTTTTTCGTGTTTAAAATCTTAACCTTCACAATCATCTTTAAATATGGAATGTTTTTTTTTGTCAAATCAATGAATTTGATTACCCATATGAGGTAATTTTGACAGCCAAATTGATCGCATTCAATTTATCATCTTTTTAACATGAAATATTATCCTTGCGTGATCATCGTAATTCAAGACCCACTCAAGAAGTGATGAGTTCAAAATTACGAACTGTGAGTCCAATCACTGATATGTTTAAATCACAATCGCTAGCATAATTCGTGTTTCTTATCAGAAAATAGTGTCGACTAAAATCTATTTAATTGTTCGTGGCTTACTTTAATCTGATATGTATTTGCGTGCATTAGTGTATAAATACATGAATTGTGAACAGCTAATTTGTTATTCGGCCTGATTACGCGCCTTGGCATCGAAATAAAATCATGGCGCCTGGCGATAAATTTCTCCGGATGGAATATTTCCGATGACTTTTGACGGGCCGGCGGCGCCTAATTTTACCGCGTATGAAAAAAAATCACGGTCTAGCCGCCGACCGTCACGCGGCTAATGTCCACCTCTGCGATGAATAAAATACATTCTTGGCACTGGCGAGAGCTTACACCTGTATCGCTTTTGGTCTTATTCAATGCTAATGTCGCCCGATATTAAACTCTGGCGGCAGGGGCGCGTGCCAGGAAATCAGGCGCCCGGAAGCCGTCACTTTGACGAACTTCAAAGCATAGTTTTGAGATAATTATACAAACTAAATATTGAGTAACGACAATGATTTTTTAAGTATTTTTCAGACACTCTGTACTCATAAAGACACACCGCACATTTATGAAATAATTATTTAAAAAATCTCATTCACGAGCGAGTCAACGATCACCAGTTCACACCGATTTATCGATGTTTATATGTATTATATTTGTTTTCTGCGCTAATTGAACTGTCACATTAATATGAAGAGATGCAATAGATATTAAATATAACAGGGAAGTAAAGAAGTAAATAAAAAATGTAATATTCAAATTAAATACATGCTGAAATGCACGTAGAATATTTATTTTGGTAGTTTAAATTATTTTCAATTTGCCAATTAACACAAATAAATAATAATAACGTAATTTATCATTCCGGGGATACGCAAGCCATGCGTCGATCGTTTAAATCCTTGCTTTTAAATAATCCACAGTTGGCGTTAAGGAGAAGAGGCACTGAGCAGTTTGCGTTTTAGTCATTCATTTTTAAAACTGGTTGGCCTAGGATTGGATCCCCCGCTCTCAGATCTGATTCTGATTTCTGAATCCACTCCACGGCGCAACGACCGGTTCTCGGTGTGATGTGTCGATATTACCGTAATATATAAATGTAATATTGTAACGCTGGCACGTTACTGGCGTCAGCGTAGTATAATCTAGTACATATATCAATTATTTTGAACAAATATTATGATTAGCGCATGAAAGTTGCAAACGACAACAGATCTGTATACAGTGGATAGTTGTCAAGTCGGCAGAAAGAACTCGAGTAATACGAGACGCCGAAACGTCAGAAAAATATATTGTTCTTAATTTTTTCCGATGTTGTGAGGCCACACTAAATCACGACTTCTAGTGCATAAATTATTTATCACAAAATATGCGCATAAATCATCGAAGTTCGTTAATAGTAATATTTTTGATGATAAATTAGCAACGTCATTTCGCGAGATGAAAACAAATTACTCGATGGCATTTTTCGCGCGGCGGAAAATTATTTTTAATCCGGGAGGCAATTTCCCTCGCCCGCCCCTGAACGGCGGATCCGACGATACTCGCCCAGGGCGCCCGCCGCCCGCCGCTCGCCGCTCGCCGCCCAGTCGGCGAACTACCGCCCCGGGATAAGGTAGTGCTCTTGCTCTTGATAAAAATACTAATCATTTTTATTTCCTCATTTAATTTCGCGGAACCATTGTTGTACATTTATCATTTGTTGTTTTTATTTCGTAATTACTCATCGCGCAGGTGTTTATCATGCTTTTCTTTATTTTTTCTTTGTTTACAATAATGAGTACCGGTCGTCAATATTGTCTAATTGGTCAAATTTAAATAATTATTATTTTGTGTAAAATTTTATTTGTTTACGTAGATAAGTATGTAATGGCGTGTGTGCGGATGTCTCTGGAGATTGATTCCAGTAATAGTGGTCTTATCATATTTTCATTTCATTTCAAACCGATTTTTTTTTTATTTAGTTAAAAAAATAAAATTAACTTATTCAATAATTTTATTAGTTTTTTTTTTTGATAATTTCTAATGATTTACTTGTATGGTCGCGTTTAAAAATAATAGTAAATATTGTGATCTCGTTCACACGAATTCTAATCATATTAAATCATTGTTGAATAGATTAATGTACAACTCGATTAAATCTAACAATATTTTTATATCGTCTCATTTATTTTAATTTCTCCGAAAATTCCAATATCGTGAATAGAGGTCACGATTGTGTGCTCGTGTTTGGAGAGAATAAAAAAATAAATGATTTACTTAAACTTAAATTTAATTATAGATCAGCTGTGCTCGATGCTGGGCCTATATTATGTACAAGTGCGTTTGAATTTTCATTACGTTTGATATCGAATTGTGTCTGCCGCTTGTTTTTCTCAATTTTTTAAAAATAATTTTTCTTATCTGCATGTACATAAACACGTTGGACCCCCGCCAAGCCTAGCCGCCCCGCGCGTCAGCGGCACATCGTACGTCCATTCTGAGGGGATAAATCAGCTTCTCGTCGGATAGCTAATATTAACGATCTTTCGTGCCGTATATGAATGACGTCATTTATTGCATAAACTGCTTTCTTTCCAGATGGGAAAAAATACTTTTTTTATATTGACCACTTGTCTAACCTCAAACCTAACTTTTATGTCTCGATAATAATGTTAATGTAACATATCAAAAATATGATTATGCACTACATTTTTTCATATGTACAAAGAATTAATTTGTATTTATGTAATTCGAAAATGCGGTTTTCGGAAAATTAATTAATGCCTAATAATTTATGATGAAAATTAATTAATTAAGCGACTAAAGAATAGGTAGGTTATATTTCAATGTTCATGTATTTTGTTGAAGAAAATCTCACTGTCCTTCGAGTAAGTTAAACTTGTATTAAATTGTAGCTAAAGATGCAACATTGTTATTATTAAAAATTTATGGTACATTTCGACTTCAGGCAAAACAGGGCTCAAAAGAGACTAAAGCGACACTCCGTTTAGCGGAATTATCACAAGCATAGCTCTGGTTCACGGGATTCTTACAAATAAAACTCCGGCTCGTAATATTCTTTGGATTTAAATTATTTTTTATTGTTCGTGTTTTTGGATTCAATAAAAAGAGCAGTAAAAATATTGTAGTATTGTAATGTAAGTGTATACTTTTTAATCAAAAGTGACTAAAATTTCAGATATTATCGACCGTTTTGGTTCATTGAATTTTGTTTTTCGACCCCTGGACATGAGCCATTTTGCATATTGAAAAGAAATAGAAAATTTTGAATAAAATCAATCTTGACGTTGAAAAGGGTGATTCTAATGTAGTATCTTTGCGTGTGTTTGGTGATTGAGAGCGGATATTTCTAATGGTGTGTATATATAGTATATATATATAAATCGCAAAAATAGCGAAACGTTATAAAAGTAAGAATATTTTATATAATATGTTGAGAAGCAATGTTTTCAAAAGTATTCGAAAAAGTGCGAAAAATTTGAATGGTAATAAAACTATCAATATACTCGTAGCGGTAATTTCAAAAATAAATTATTTTGCACACGAAAAAGATGATTCAATCTGAAAATGGACGGAACGTTAATGTCGTAATATCTTCCTTGCACAGAGAAATATCTACATATGAATGGCAAGAATATTTATAAATTTAACATCTGTGTTGAGACGGGCAAAAAAAATAAATTAAAAAGCCATATTAAATATATACCATTTTTAAATACTATACCATGTGTTATTCGGCTAGTTTGGTATTTAATTTTGGAAAATTAATTATCGCCCATTCACGCTGGTAACTGACGACACGCGTGACTTCAGGTTAACATTGGATAATTGACATTTTGATGGTTTTCGGGAAAACTACTATTTTAGGCGGGTAATGAAACGAAAATGTATTTGAAAGCTTGTTTTTGAATTGTTTAGCTCGATTTAGAGTATTTTTAATATCGATACTTATATTGTTTCTGTCAAAGGGAATTGTACCTACTGTAAATACTACCGTAAAAGGTATTTTGTTAAATGTTTTGATTGTAGAACAATGTTTATGATATTTTCCCCTCCCTTCTGTTATCCACATTACGTAACTTAAAAATAAGGCAAATTGTCCGCAATTCTGATCTCCCCAGTAGGTAGCCAAATTGTGGAAAATTCTTCGGATGTATACATATTATTATTTACATAATTTTGTGTTGTAAGTAAATAATTATTTTAGCCCATTTACGTAGACGACGATGAATGTAGAAACCTTGAAATGTATTTGATTATAGGTCGCTCCGCAAAACCTTAAGGTCAGAAAATACCAGCGATGTTTTTCCACTGGTATTTTCTGGTGAATTAATAAAAATATCACAATTATTCCCATAAATTTGATTACATTCTCATCTGATATACTCGTTCATTTATTTATTTTTTTGAAATTTGTTTTTAGGTGAGATGTGTTGATTTCTCGCGGTTTTAATATATATCGTTTCCTCGTTTCAGATTGGCAATCAGCTGTATTCAGCATCAGCGCGAACACCCCCGTCAGTGTCCAGTACTCCATCCAGCACTATGACCCGCTCGGGGGCCCGAAGCCAGTGCGCGTGAGGTCGCGAGGGGGCAGAGCGGAGCAGCCAGCAGCCAGCAGAGCGTCCCAGCAGCCAGTCACGCTGGCTCCCACCTCCCATATCGGTGTACAGCAGAACAAGGGCCGGTCATTGATGCTCCTGGAGTCGGAGCGAGGTTTGGTAGTAGGAGCAAGGGCGCTGGAGCCGGCAGCCACGAGGTACTCAGCGAGAGATCCCAGGTTAAGACTGTGCACCGACACCCCCGCCGAACGCTGTGATACTTATTCGTTTTAACCTGTTACTACATGTGTATGCATTATTTTACGGTGTTAGTTTTTTAAATACGTAATATCTTCCGCGCCGATATCCGGGGAGGCTATCGAGTGGAGGAATATATCCGAAAGTGATAAATAAAGTGATCAGAGTTGTAGGAAATTCATTTCTACGTGTGATAATCTTCGAGTCATTACGTGATTACGGTCTTTAGGTTAGTCGTCCGAGCGGCGCATCGCGTCGGTCCGATTTCGGTTTCAATTCGCCATCAGCGAGGGTCGCGGTCTCATCTGCCCGACTCTTCTCGCTTGTCGCTTGTCGAGGGTCACGGCCTGCGGAGACCCAGGCGGCGGGCCTAGCATGGAACCGCTGACCGCCCCCGCCCCCGCCCCCGCCCCCGTCAGCCCCAAGCGGGTCCTGGCCGGCTCCGTGTCCTCGGGCGCCAGCTCCGGGATAAGCGCCGACGGCTCCGACCGGTCCACCCTGGCCGGCTCCGAGCCCTACTCCGCCGCCACCTCCACCATCGGGGACGACCGCTGCCCGCCCCCCGATGAGCTCGCGGGGGGGGAGAAGGACGCCCTCCGGGCCGCGTCCGATCTAGACGCGAACAAGAACATTATTAACGGCGATATCGCCAAAGAAAATGTGTTGGCGCCAATTTTGGTTAATAGGAAATCTCGCTCGTCTCCCCCGACCACCCTCACGTATCTTACGGAGAATCCCACTTACGAAGGAGTCAAGTTTGTGGGTATTCCCGACAAGGATAGTATCTGCTCCTCCAGTTCTTACGTAGATGAAAGCGACGATGAAGATGAAAGAGGCAACAAAGGTCCGGTGGTTCCCGATGGAGGCTGGGGTTGGGTCGTCGTTTTGTCATCTTTGGTCTTATCGATGATCGCCGACGGCATCAGCTTCTCCTTTGGGCTCCTTTACATCGAGTTCTTGAACCATTTCGGGGAAAGCAAATCTAAAACATCATGGATCGGCAGTCTGTTCATGTCCGTTCCTCTGATGTCAGGACCGGTGATGAGCGCCCTGGTGGACAAATATGGCTGCCGCAAGATGACAATTCTGGGTGGCATCATTTCCGGCACAGGATTTGTTTTAGCGACGTTCGCCAATTCTGTGGAAATGCTATTATTGACATTCGGCGTGATAGCCGGCCTGGGACTGGGCCTGTGCTACGTGACGGCCGTAGTTTCTATCGCCTATTGGTTCGATAAAAAACGTTCTCTCGCCGTCAGCCTCGGGGCTTGCGGCACGGGTATCGGTACCTTCGTGTACGCACCCATGACGCAGTACTTCATCGAGGAGTTCGGTTGGAGAGGAACCATACTGATGTTAGCGGGAACATTCCTAAATATGTGTGTCTGCGGCGCTGTCATGAGAGATCCGGAATGGTGGATCCTGGAACAGCAGAAGCAGGCCAATGCGAGCAATAAATCCACTCGCGGTGCGTCCAGCTGCGGCTCTGTGTCGCGGCTCTCGGGAGGTGGAGAATCCACATTCCCCGGAGTGGAGGAGCTGAGATCACTGATGAAGAGTGGTCAGACTCCAGAGTATATTTTGTCTACTCTCGCCACATCCCTGGTAACTGATGACCACGGAGAAAATACTTTGGAAAACAAGAATTTGAAACATTTGTACAACTCTGTTGTCAATCTGCCTACATTTGTGAAGCAAAGTGAGAAGGTATGTAGATTTTTTTTAAAGTATGAATATAATAAATAAAAATATTAATCATTATAAGTTAGTATGTACGAAAAGAAATTGGCTTTCGGGACCTTTAAGAAACTTTATTTTAGATGGATCAAATAAAGTCTCCCGTTTTAACTTTGAGCGCTTATTGTTACTTAATTAATTAATTTGCGATGAATTAGAGTTTTGAGTGTAATAAATGTATCCTTTTCATTTCACCAGGTGCCTCTGGAAGTCTTAGAATCTCTGAGTTCAAATAAAAAAGTGTACAATGTCATCTTGGAGAACTATCCATCCTTGCTGCACTGTAGAAGTTGCTCTGAGAACAAACTGAACAAAATGCAAATGGACCAGCCGGTTGCCCGGGTCCCGCTGAGGATGTCTATGAAGTTAAAGGCGACTAAAAAGCCTCCCAAGATCACAACAGGTCAAACAATCAGCTTCGATTCTAACGGGGACTTGGTGAATTCTCCTCTGATTGGAAATGCACCCAAAGGTACCATAGTAAAGAGTCCGCCTGCAAAGAGTCCAGCGCTTACGCCTATCATCAAATCGCCTAAAGCTCAGGAACCGTGGCTGAAGAGGCAGTTCTCAACCAATCATCATTATTTGAGAGACATCAGGATGCACAGGAATTCCGTAATGTATCGTGGTGCAATGATGAATATATCCAAATATCGACTCCGAGCATCTTCATGCCCCAATATATACAAGAATTCTATGATCACAATTCCTCAAGTGGATGACGAGGTATTATTGATTTATTTCTATTTTAGAGTTAATCGACAAATTTTTGAACCCTTACAGATTAATCTGTTTATATACATATTTAGATACACAGTGGAACCTAAACTTACAAGCATAATTCATTCTGTAAACATGCTCGTATATCAAAGCAAATTTCCCCATTGTAAATAAAGGAAACGCAATTAATTTGTTCCAAATTCCAAAATTCAAAAATATTCATATCAAAATAATTCATTCAAAATATTCATACATATTTTATATTTTATTATTATTTAAGTTTATAATAAAATATGTAATCGAATTTATTAATTATCCATATCGGAATCACTAATATTCTTCATTGATGGCTCAATAAAATCTTTTTATTTTCGTGGAACTATAACCAGGAATAGGAAATAGTTCTGAGAGTAAAAAGAGCTCAACCTAATATATGATTGGACCATAAGAAGTAGCCATGTTCCTCAAAGGTAGGGATGGTTGAGTGAATTTACACCTTACGTTAGGCGGCACTAGAGTCAAATTTGAGAATCACGTTAAGTATCTCGGTGTTACCTTGGACACAGCTGGCTCATTTTTACAGATACCAAGCTTGTGGCCGAAAAGGCTGTTGGCTTATTCGGATATATGGTGATATTACAGGAGATAAATTTATATTCATAATAAAGTAATATTTTTTTAAATTTTGCTCTTTATATAACTCATTTATTTATTAACAAGTTATTTTGCTTTTTTTCAGAAATGGTATGATGAGGCGTTGGACATGTTAAAATCCATGTTTGAATTCAAAATGTTTTTGGAATTCCACTTTTTGCTTATGAGCATTGGAACTGTGTTGCTCTTCATCTGGTTCATAGTGCCTTACTTCTACCTCGCTGAACATATGACTAGGAATGGATACACAGAGGACCAGGCCGCCCTCCAACTCAGCATCATAGGCATCACCAATACTATTGGAATGGTAAGAGCAGCTAAACATGACTGCTGGAAATGCAGTTGGCTCCTTAGAAATTAGTTTTTATTTGATAATACTTAACCATACATTCAGAGTGCTCATGATGAGAACAGATTTACAGTTGATTTTAAACATAGTTTTATATCTTAGGTTTGATGAAATAAATATTTATTACTCTCGCTGAAATTCCAATTGCAAGAGTACTACTAAAAACCTGGTGTACTGAATATGTTAAATCATTGCAGAAAACCATGTTAATACATTATAGTACAGTTTGCACATTGTATGTACTTGATAGAAGTGTTCTATTTGAATCTTTAGGTGGCCTTGGGTTGGGCAGGAGATCAGCCGTGGATGAATGTCACCAAGTCGTACTCCTTCTGCCTTGTGTGCTGCGGATTATCCACCCTGGCTTACCCGCTAGTCACACACTCCTATTGGATGCTTATCGTGGACTCGGCGCTGTTTGGCCTCTTTTTCGCTAGCAGTTTCTCTTTCACGCCCATCATCCTCGTAGAGCTCATTCCGCTGGACAGGTTCACCACGGCGTATGGACTCATCCTCCTCATGCAAGGAATAGGCAACCTCATTGGTCCTCCGCTTGCAGGTACGTTATGGGAATAATTAATAGCTGTGATGTTTGATAATTAGTTGCTGCCTTTTTCAAATTTTGATATGATTGTAAATAAATGAATGAATGAATGAACAATGTTTGAATTAATAATTATTGATTACTTTAATAACGGGTTATTTTCTAATGTATATTAATTTATATTTACCTGCTGGGATATTATATATTTTTATTTCTATCCGAGCAACCATTTCCTCTACAGGACACTTTAAAACTATTCCTTAATATCGACAATAGAATGCAAAAATTTTGCAAAGTACTAAATAGAATATAAAAATGAATATATAAATTTTAAATATTTATATATCAATAAAAATACCAAACTATTCATGAGAGACAAAAAACTACCCCATCATTACCCCATCTCACCAATTCTTTCGCTAATTTATTATCTTATTTGAATATGTTCTTTGTTAACGGTGTTATCACCACTTTGACGTAAATTGCGTATTATGTCACACTAGGTTGATAGTTTTTTGTCTCTCTTGAAATGTTTGGTATTTTTGGTATACAGCCTATTGCATTTACCATGACAAAATATTTGTTTATTTCATCCGCAAGACACTGAAACTATGTATATGGTGCATAAATTGGAAAATATATCAAAATAAATTGAAAATTCTGTTCACTGACTAAATGTAGAGAAGCGCTAACCTTAACTGACATCGCATTTTCATATCATATCATAGCTGTTATATTGCTACTAAAAATAAAATTACTATTTTATTTCAAATATCTGATATGGACATTCAGATGGCAGTGTCCTTGTTATGGTTAAATCAATATATTCGGGAATAAAAGTCGCAGATGTACGTACGTACTCCTTTTGAGATAAATCCCATTAGATATAAAGTATTTTGTAATGGGATACCACAATTAAAAAAGATTAATTTTGAACTGATAGATGTTATTTATTAATATTCTAATCTGAAACTTTGTTTATTAATTGGTTACAATTTTTTTTTATAAAAATTATAATCGAACTCTATTAAATGATTGAAAAACTCTGCATCTCAAATTTTGTTTAACACTTATTTGTCAGTTTGTTAAATAAATATAAATATTTTATTTTTTGTCTGTAGGTTGGATGTTTGATATAACTCAGACTTGGGATCTGTCTTTCTACATGGCCGGGCTGTGGATTGTCATATCGGGATTCTTTGTTGGTATCATCCCGTACACCAGGAATTTCCGCATTTGGGGAGAAGCCCCTTTGGAAAAGGATATGGAGAAAATTTCACAATTGTCACAAAGAGACAGTATTAGTATTGCTTAGATTTCACTTCTGGCGAGACCACTTAAGTATTGATCTATTTTTGATTAAATTTTAATATCAAAAACACTTAGCCTTAGTTAATTTATGATATTTTCATAATTCACAATTATTATTTGTATCGTATTTTTGTGACAATTACTTTAGTGAAAACACGGAAAGGGAAGCAGTTTGTATACTTGAATTATTAATATAAAGTAGATAAAAGTATTGTTCTGATTAGTTATTCCGCTAATTATATTAAATCTATCTTATTAATATTTTCAGGAGAAAATTAGGTAATTGGATGATGTTGAAATTAATTTATTTGCCCTTATGTAAAACTTTGAATTGTGTGGACCCTTTCAACATTATTGTTTTTGAAATCCTTATTTGGGTCGGGCAAACGATGTTAGGAAAGAATGAACTTAGTGAACAGTCCCGAAGTTTCGTTGATTGGGAATGGATGTAGAGATTAAATTTGAATTAAAATGAATGACGTGATAACGAGTCATAATAATGGTTTGATTTGTTATCACTTTAAATTATGAACTGGCACTGACTCAAGCCCAGTGGCATACGACTTAATCAAATAATGGATGTTGTCTCGAATTGTCTATTTGAAACCGAAATCAGACCTATTTTAAATGTGTTATTTTATTATGGACGGCAATATATTTTTACAATGCCCTCATTTTTGGTTAGAATGTAGTTAAAGATATAATATGCTATGAACACTTGAAGACTGCATGTCTAACTCTTTCCCTTGCTAAATATTATTTACATAAGCATGGTGAAAACTGAGTGAAAGCAATCTGAATATTTTATTTACTTCAATTATAATGTATTTTAGTAAACAAAAAATATTATATGTACTTATATTTAATGTACATTCGAGAGATATAGTGGCCTACACTTACATAGTTACAGTTTGCCATAGACTTAGTTCCTCCTGTATTTTAGAATATTTGGGTGAAAATTTGATATTTTTGTGTTTAAATAATTTTATCTATAGAGATATGTTTTTGGAAGTAAGTAAATCCAGTTTTTTACTCTTTTTTTTTTCATTATTCTGTTTTGTTACTTAGTGGCACAAATAACTTAATTAAGGATATTTTTAATATTCCTTTGTTATTTTAATAGAATTTCAATGGATTAAGAATATATGTACTTCAAAAAAAAATGTTTGAAGAAAGTGTTTAACCAAGGTGACGATGTGTGTATCTTTTTTGAGCTTTTGTTTTATCGATTGTGGCCTTGTATAATATGCGATGATTTCATATTAAATAAGTAATTCAAATAATAGGATTGAGGGTAACGTTTTAGTAAAGCGATGGACATTTTGTCAAATGTATTCTTTTAGTGTATGTTTAAAAAAAATTATATAAAAGAAGGTTTAAAAAAATCATTGAATCTTCAATATTTTTGCATAAATTCTTACATGTTTCTTTTTTCTGTGCATTCTTATAATTTTGTGTCTGTTTTTTTTCTCTATTTTATCATTTCAAAATGAAGGGGACCATTGAGGTTGTATGTGTGTGCTGTCTGTGTTTCTGTTTATGTAAACTCATTTGAAATTGATCAAAAAATATGAATTTAATAATATTCAAAGAAAAAAGACACAAATTACCTAGATACAATCTCATCAAAAATTGCCTCCTTAATATTTAAATTAATTAGTTGCATTTATTTTGCACACAGTGATGTAGAAAAAATATATTTGTTGATTTTATTTGTAAGTATGTTCTGCAACCAAAATTATATTTAGAAACATTTTACCAAACATTATTTCTTCAATATACAAAATGTATTTTACAACCCTTAATTGGATTCAATGGCCTAATCAACACTGTGGATCAGCATTAACGCTGAGAAGGGGTTAGGAAGAGTACCGGGACAGTTTAGAATAAGACTGGTTTAGCATACACTTCACTTGCAGAATAAACTACATTGATGTTGTGATGTAAACATGCATCTTATAAATTAATTAGCATCTTGTAAATTATTTTTTTCATTTTGTAACAGCAATATTGTAATATTGTATGTTGACTATAACATTAAGAAAGGCTTGCAACAAGATTACTGTAAACCATGCTTTCCAGATAAAATTGGTAACATCTGACATTCAATATCTTCACCTAGAGGTGTCTGTAATTTAGAAGAATATGATAATAATATTTCTTCAATTTATTTAAATTCTGATATAATCCGATAAAAAGGCTGACGATTTTCCGAGCGGTCCTAATATTGTATTGTAAATATTAAAGGCTTTATTTAAATTCTACTACATCTCTATAAAAATGTTTAGCTTGTTGGATATTTAATAATATTATATTATATTAATTAATTAACCTACAATTCATGAATGGACTGACGATAAGTAAAGTAATAACTATATTAGACTTTAATTACCTAATGGTAATTAATAACTGCATACTGTAAATATGACGAATGTACCAAATAAATCAGTTTATGTATTATGGGCAATAGTGTAGTCGAATGAGAGCGCATTAGGACGCCATACCGGTACTTTTTTGGATCCAAAATCGTGCAAGTCATATTTCATTGATCATATTAGATAAAAAATTTAAATGGTCTTAATATCTTACTAATTTTTTGTTAAAAGACAAGTACACATAAGATGTATCACCTATCACCAGAGTACCACGTAACTGAATAAAAAAGTAAATTGATCCTTTAAACCAATATGACATATATGACAATATGGGTATATAAATATGATACATAAGAAAACAGTTTCCTTTTACAAGTAATGTTGAAAGTTCCTTTAATATTTTTAGCACTACTCTGCTGATCAGTTCGGTTCATTCAAGGTTGTTTTTTTCTTTTCAGTCTCCTCTCATCCCTTAAATAAATTACATAGTTCACTCCTCATTCCCTTGACATTGACTAAAAGTTTTTTGATTTTTTGAAGTTAATTAAAGTATGAAGCTATTTATGTAATGTTATACAATTTACTACATGATGTCCATCATTTAATATGTTTATATATTGTAGTTGGTTTTTTCATGTGTATAAAGATCGCCCTCAAGCAGAAGTACACGAGCATCACTTCCCTGACCAACTTATCCAAACAGACAATCTTTCTCATAAGAAATAAGCCTGGTTGTGTTCAATCCGGAAAAAAGTTTAATTTTTCCATCTTACAAGATGTTGTATGTTATGGATATTTCACCAATTCGATACCAATAAATTGTTGACCAATTCTGCACGTTTTAAATAAAACTTTAACATACGTGGTTGGAATTTCTTACTATTTTATGAATGTACAAATTTTTTTGTGTGTATTTTTATATTCATATTTTATTTTATTGAAATTAAAATGCTGTGACAACCTTGCCATTTATGTAGATAGTGTTTTAACATTGTAATTCATAAGTAGTAAATTTCCATGGCGGATAGACAGACATCATATTAAATCTGGTGCTACGGTTTCTCTTTAGCACTTGATACTCCTACTTCACTAGATATTCTGTGTCAGACATTTGTATGCATATTTTTGTGTAAGCTTACTCATGATGCCATATTTTTTCACTAATATGTGATGCATTGCATCAATCACTAACTAACAAGTGATTAACAAATTGATAAAGAAATAATGTTTTATTTTATTTTAATAATATTGCAAGTTTTAGCTTGCTTCCTCTTATGCAGGTTCAAAAATATCATCCACCTATGGTAAAACCAATCTACCAACATTGCTAATTCTGGATTATTTAATAGTGTAACAAATACCCCCATAGTAAAATTTCAGATTTGAATCTTCTTCAATGTTCTGTCATTTATGTATTTATTAGTTCTGAATCCTACACGGCATCAATAACCGACAATATGTTTTTTAAAACAGATTTTACATTTTACCCCTTGTCCACAGTAAAATTTTGACAATGTATTTTGAAGAACACTGCCAACATGTTGAATAATTATACAATTTTTACTCTATTACTCAAAATTTGACTGAAAAATTCAACCCAGCAACTTCATTTGCTCTGAATATATTGAAATTTGTTATTTGTCATAAATATATTTATTTCTACTAAACACTGAGTACAATAATATCATTATCTTAAGCAAATATTATAAAAATCTGCATTAGAAATACTCGCATTTTAATTATGTTAATCTGTCTTCGTTTATATAATTTTATTGTCTTAATTTCCTTCTAAATAATAAACATGTAATGGAATGTTGAATGATTCTTGGTGAGAACCATATAATATTGTATTGAAGAGTACTTAATATTTAGTATGAGTAATGAAGTATGAATATTTCTCTTATTAAAGGTAATCTTATTTTAAAGTTTCTTATTAGTATCTTTGGCCTTATGATTCGTGTATTTTAATAGATCACTTCAGAATTTCGTAACACACGAATATTCTTTAAAAATATATAACTTTTGAAGGCCGCGAGGCTTTGAGAACAATGTAAAACCCTTTGGTATGTTCACCAATTTTCTTAAGCAATCAACATATAAGGGCTTCCATGTAACCCATTAATGTCTGTTCTCAAAGTTTAAGCTGCTAATTTGTATTTAAGTATATTATTAAATATTTGTGTTTTCATATAATAAATCAGTAATTATCGTCAATATATCATTTCTTTTATTTAAGGTACCTCATTTTTATGTAAATTATAATATTATAAGTCAATTTTCTTTCCTTACACTGATCTCCACATCCACGTGTTTAATTAAAAGTTTTAATATTTTCAAAAATAAAGAATTTCACAAAACTACATATTTACTTGGTCTTGAGAAGTACAACCTCGCATGTCTGTAGAAAAAACTAAAAGTTATAATAAATAAAAATATTTCGACCCCTCTTATGTAATGTATCATGACCTACAAATAGGTCATTTTTATTTATTCTAGTATTTTGCGTGTATTTGATAAATTTTTAATACGTATAGTGTTCAATAGAATACAATATATTTAAAAAATCTTATTGACATACTACAATTAAAAATGACCTATTTGTTAATTGTGATACTTTGTTTAGGAAGGATTGATGTATTAAAATAATTATGGCAAATAAATAGCACCAGAACAGGTAAGTTTGCTAACGTATTTGTGCAGCAGATAATTGGAAAGGCACATCTGGTTTAATGATTACTCGAATGCCTTTGTTAAGTGATTGAAATTATTAACGATTCCTCAAGGATATAAGAGTACCACCAAACTTGATTAGAATTCTATAAGTTGAAGCAACCTAATCTTGGCGTACACTCTTCTCTTTGCAATTTCCATATATGGAGCAAAAAGACCTGGAAGAGTACCATAACAGTGGATGGATGAGTTGGTTCTAGCACATGGGAATTAATTTCTGTTATTAGGAGTCAATTAGTGATGAGCTAAACGTTATTGTGATTGCGTGTTTGGTATTTTTTTTATAACGATGACTAGTAACTGATATTTAACTGTTAGAGGTTTAGTTTCCACTATATCAGTGATTGCTTGCCGAATTACGAATAATCAGTTACAATCGAACACAAATTTCACAATAATAGTTTAGCTTATCACTAGAGTCAATATGTATATAATTAATATTATCAAATAATGGATATAAAATATTTTTATTACATATGCACTGTTAAAAATAAATAAATTGTATTAAATAGCAAGTACCAAATAATTATCGGTATATTAACCAATTTATATGAAGTATCAGTATTCAAAGATTGATAAAAACAAATCAACTTTGCCCTGTTACGCCCTGGTAATTTTTCTAAACTTAAATTCATCCTCGGTGTTAATGATGTTGAAAGCATTCCAGGAAGATTTTTAACACAAACCATCCATCTTCTATTGCACTTATAATGCTTGAAGTGAATTGCAATCTAGAATTGTGTATATAATGTAGGCGTTCAATACCATTCGCCCAAAAATGTTAAAAATAACCTTTTTCCAAAATTTCTGTATCCTTTCATCAACGTACACCCGTTAATTGGTTGTAAGTGTGAATCATAGATGATTTTGTATTTTCTGTTTTTATGGTTACATTTTCTGTGTTACCGTCTGTTGAAAACAAGATAACCAGTTATTTTTCTTTGATTTTTTGTCTCTGTAAGAACACAGAATTTCACCATTGCTGAAATATTTAGATTGGTCAACATTTGTTACTTTAGCTTCATTCGGTTTTTGAAATAGTGATTTGGCGAGCTCGACACCTGTCTAAAAATTATTGGTGAACAGATGGTAAGTAGCCTTTGTTGAAATAATTTCCCATACTCAAAAGTTTTTCGACCACAACAAACCCAAGACCTTTTTTTTTATCTTCATTAGACTTAGCACTTGGTTTTTTTTAATTTCAAATCGTCGATTTAAAAATGCATAAATATTATTTAGTAAGAAATTATTGTGTTTTTGATATAAAACTTTATTTTAAATAGTAGCTGAAGCCTCAAAGCATGTAAGTAATTATAATATATTATTAAAAATTGTTTTCACTAAAACGACGTATTTAAAAAATGACAAAAATTGATAAGTCCTGGTTTAACTCTACATATTAATTTTCAATCTTATGTTAATTTGTAAAAGCAATTTTGTTTCCGTAATCTTTGCTTCAAGATTATAAGAAAATATATTTAAAGAATTTTCCATATTAAGGCAATTTTGTAGCACACGGGAATTAATTTAATGGTCGCGGTCTTTATTATGTCTGTATAGTCTTAATTATAGCAAATAATTTTCAATTTTTTAGTGTAAAGGTCGTATCTAAGTAATAGTTTTAAAAATATATATATATATATAATCTAATGTATAACTTCTGACATAAATGAATAATAAAACCCATATTTTCTTTTTAAAAAATGGTGAAAGATGAATTAGTTTTGAAACTAACCCATATTTTAATTCCACACATATGTCAACTGATGAATTGAAAGAATTCATATGTTTATTAGCTGTGAAAATCTTTATCTTTTTCAACTGAGAGAAACCTATAAACCAAAATAATAATAAAGGTGAATTGGGATTTCAAAATACAGACAAAATTTTCTAAATCAAATCGAGACATAGCAAGCCTTTGGCAATTCAATTTTTAGATACAAATAAAATATTTGAATATCATATCATAGTATAGCAAATAAAATAAAATATTGTGTAGCAGTTTAGAAATGGTATTATCTTTATAATTCCTAATTAACAATTTAATTTTCTCAGACTCAATAGCCATAAACAATAATCTAAAAGGAACAATCCTTTTTTTCATTGGTTGTCGGTTTTAAAATCGACCAATAGAATGTCGATATTTTGGCTACATCCTCTGACGTTTCTAAACTCAAGGAAGCTTCCTTTCCGCCATTTCTATCGGTAACACGTGTGGCGTTTTGTAGTTGTTTGCTACAAAAGTTTATAAAATATCAAAATGAGTGACGGCACAGCAACTATCCGCACGCGGAAATTCATGACTAACAGGTAGGATATATTTTTTCCAATAGAAACTTCAAATTGTTCAAAGTTAATGCGTTTTATCTTGACAGCGATGTCAGCGCTCTTAACCTCAATATGCAGCATTCAGTGATCCTGGAATTACTTGTAATTGATAAGCTAATACATAATGTGATATTATATTTAAGAAATGGTTTTGTTTCCATATGATTTCTCTAGATTCTCTAGATTAAATGTCGTTACAACGTGTTAGTTATATATTTAGAACATATTTATGTAGTTGAGCAATTTTTTTTTGCTTTCGAACTGAAGAATTCCACCGCCAAGTTTTTCACATATAAGAAAAAACTCCTTTAGTTTTAATTCTATTTTCTATAAACTTGACTGCCCATCATCGCCGTGTTTATAGAAATAAAAAAAATGCGATTTTTATCCTCCAGTCATGTGGAAAATCAAATATACCGTATTGTTTAGAGATATACTAGAAATCGCGTATCATTTTATGAAGTGACAAAAAATCTTAATGTTTTGCTATTTCTGACATTCATTGGCATTTTCAAAATTTAATATATTTGCCTTGTCTAGTAATTGAAATGATAAACAATCAATTATTGATAGTATTGGTAAGCACATGTGTGTATACTCAGATACTGGTAGGCAAGAATCGGTAAACTTGGGCGACGATAAACATTTTTGGCTAGTTAACTGTCCATAAAATATGCATTTACAAAAGACTAATCACAGTGGTATAGTGCAGTTCAATAATTTATGGATATTGTGAAATTTTTTGCAGATTATTAAATTAACTCTCTTTAATAGCTTACATTAATTCATCACAACTAGTTAACTTGTATATCCCGTGCTTCCACATCTGCCTGAAATGTGTGGTAGTCTGGGTCTATGTGCACCTAGAGCACACTGTCTACTTTTGAACAGTGTTCTAAAGCTAGAACTTTATGCCTATGTACGTACATAGCCTCAATGCTATTAATTTTTATTATTTATATTACAACTATTTAGTGAGTAAGAACATATGTTCCCACAGGCTGGATGTGGAAGTAAAGTTATACGCTCGGGGTTTTAAAAAGGCTGTGTAAATAAACAATTGGCAACCAGCATAGATTTTAGCAAATGCTGGTTTTTTTAAATTGTATTTATTCTTTAAACAACTTCACAATATTGTCATGGAAATGACATTGATAAATGCCACATTCTGTGTGGAAAAATTACACTCAACATCGGCTATCCATTGAATGGTTCTAAATACTCATTTGTAATTCTTACACTCTTTTTCAACATTTGTGAACTCTGTCTAATAAAATATCAATTGTGTTTTAGGCTTCTTGCCCGCAAGCAGATGGTCTGTGATGTTCTCCACCCCGGCAAGCCTACTGTCAGCAAGACAGAGATCCGAGAAAAGTTGGCTAAGATGTACAAGATCACCCCCGATGTCGTGTTCGTATTCGGTTTCAGAACCAAGTTCGGTGGCGGCAAATCCACCGGCTTTGCCCTCATCTACGATACTTTGGATAATGCGAAGAAGTTCGAGCCTAAGCACAGACTCGCCAGACACGGGCTGTATGAAAAGGTGAGGCCCACACGTAAGCAGCGCAAGGAGAGGAAGAACAGGATGAAGAAGGTGCGCGGAACCAAGAAATCCAAAGTAGGGGCCGCCGCCAAGAAGTAAATTTCATCTATCTTATAGTTCTTCAATCTTAAGTTGTAAGGATGGACACTCGTTGATATTTTGTGTTATTCTTATAATTAAAAGACTAAGCTAAGCTATCAATTGTTTTTTATTAACGTAATTATCCTTTACTGTAACATTGGCTTTCGTTGGATTCTTTTAAGTTATTTATTGTGGTCCAAATATAAATTAATATCTCAGTGTAGTGCTCGCAATCCTTAGGGCTTATGACCAGCAATGTAAGAAAGGTCATCATGGTCACACGTATTGAATGTCTGCATCGTCCTGCAGAATCTGCTTTTGTAGCTGTCCATCACAATCAATCATGTCTGGTATAATGTACGGGAAAGAATCGTCATGTAAGTTTTTTGCATGAGTTTCATTAGAATTATCACTGAAAAAGATAAACATGTTCTTACCACAAGTACACACATATATATATATATATATAACATACTGTTATGAATGGCGGCCCTCCGCTTACCAAGGACCGTTTCCTTTTTCCTCTACACTAAATCAGGGCGTAAAGCATAGCAGTAATGCACCAGGATTTGGTTAGTAAAAGTTCCATTAAATAATTTAATAACAATATAAATAAAACATTGTTAATGTTTGTAACGTTAACTTTTTAGTTGAACATGATTATTAATTTTTATAAACTAATAAACTTTGTATATACCTCAATTTGGCTTATACAAAGTTTGTTTATTAGTTTATAAAAATTAAAATAAAACATATTTATGCATAAGGCAATAACAAACACAGTATAGCAAATAAACAGTAAATATATATGTATGTACATACAACATGAAGGAAACAAAGCAATAGGGCGATGTACACAAACATAGAACGAAACACAGTGAGAATGCGCCATAGGTCAGTGATAACACGGAAAATATAACAGCTCTCCCATTAAGGAAATTCAGACTGTTTAGTCTAGGCACCAGCAGGCTACAACTGGCAGAAACCCACCCTGGTGCAACCATGGGAGGAATAGTAGATGGGCTACTTCACACTTGTAGGGATCTCGGCTCTCGGCATGACACCCATATTCTAATGAATTTCCGAAAGAGTGAGGTTACGTCTACTACCTGTTAGGTCATTCCGTGGGGAACAGTAACCCAATCCTTCCAAACCCTCAAGCATTTCCTCTCTCTCATCCCTCATTATTTCACACTTCCATAGAATATGCTTTGGTTTTTGCCTGACCCGGCTGCAGACGCACCACAGGCTTACGGTGTGACCCAGATCAAAGAGTTTGCTCCAGAACTCTCCGTGTCTAGAGACAGTCTGCACTGAGTAATGATCCTACACTGGAGGTCTCCTTACTACAACACTGAGGAGAAAGGAGTGTGTGTATCTCCCCAGCAATGTGAGAAAATTGCTGGGGAGATGTGCGGACGTGCATGAACGCAATTTGGCATCATAATGTGTACACAATTTTTAACAAGACTTACTCTTCATGTGCTGCCTTCTATCGAAGGTTGATTTATTCTGTATAAGATCACCAACATATTGAAGATTGTTCTATGTCTCTGCTGCCTTCTATCTTCCCCTGCATAATTAGTTGTAAAATATTATATTTTTCATTGCGGAGAATGTGTTTGAAGTATGCAGCTTTCTTTGATTAGTTCTCTTGAGTTATTTATGCATCTTCATTAGTAATGTGATCAACTCAGATCCTACGAGAAGCCTTATACTGGTATGGCAATGATTTTCTTACTTTCTCCCCTAGCTCACAAATAATAACATTGGTTTTTAAAATTGCACAAATGAGTTTTTATGAGCACCCGTAATCCAAACATAGAGGGAATATTGCTCCCCAGTAGTGCCATGTCCCACCGTTCTTGCCACTTCTCAATCGTCAGTCTCCTTATTCGCAAACACAACTCCTGGAATGAGGGTCTGAAGGTTGTACCAAAATGGTTCAACTTCAGCCACCTCTTCAGAGAGTATTGGACACATGCTTCTAAAAGTTAAAAATCGGCAGATCAAACCCCTGCCGGTACCGGAAGGACCACATCAATCCAGTAGGTTACCATCAGCACTAGCAGAGACACCCGTTATCCTCTGTCGGTGCGCTCGCATCTCGGCTCTGCATATGTGATTTGACTCGTATACGTTGCCTGGTAAATTAAATGCACCACCGAGGATTAGAGGTCCTATTCTGCCATACTCAGTCTTTTTAATTTTGCGAAAAAGCTGACGCTGCCTTTATGTAGGCCAGAAAGGAACCCGAGATATCCATCTTTATCATTGGGTTCCTTTCTATGCTCAGGTTGCTCTTCATCATCATGGTGAGTTTTAAGGAGCAAGAGCCAATTTATTTCTTGTGCACCATTCACACTGTATTTGACAGGTTAAGATGGGCAGTGAATAAAATGCCACACATTCTCTTAGCCCGCAGGCCATTTTTTATTTTGTAAATATTGTAAGTCAAAAAAAAGTAGGTAATTGAAGTCAGTTTATATCACCTCAAAAGTTATTTTATTTATATGAAAAAAATAATACATTACTAAAAAAAATATCGAAGTTAAGCTATTTAATTAGAGCATTTTGACTTATATTTTCAAGAGTTGAGTCTTACGCTATACAAATTATCCAATATTATTGTTAATGCACGCTCGCAGATGTATGTACTTCTGAATGTAGACATTATTTGAAGTCCATAATCCTCACTTTGGATATTTTTCTTTATCCAATAAATGAGTCAACCCGAAGGATCCATTTGTATTTAGAATCCGCTTCGTACTCAATAACGGCTTTTTAGTTTCTTAGTTTTGAGGCAGAAAGAGGCAATGTTTACATTAGTCAAAGTAAAGAGTATTAAGTAATCGTTTGAAAAAGCAGCTAAACATCTCATTATGAACACAATATTTTATTTAATATCCGATTCGGATTTAGAGCAAAAATGGGTACAGAGAATGCAATATCTGCCATTACAGAGTATATCGTGTCTAATACGGACAGAAATAAAATATTTGGCGTATTCAAAGCTTTCAACACTATTTCACATGCTATTTTATTTCAGAATGGATGTGGAGTTAAGTTTTTAAAAAATAATTTTAGGATTGATCTGGTATAAAGTTGTCTTATGTCCAAAACTTGAAAGGATCTAAAAAATTCTCTTGTTTATCACTCCGATGACCCATTTCTGAACCTTAATTAGTAAATCTATTAAGTAAAAGCTGCTCCGCCCAATGTACATATTGCGTAACTGATGAAAATAGCACACCATTTTTAATAATTTTATGTACATGAAGCTGCGTAAAATTTTGAATACAATATATAAATTCATTTTCTCACTTTGGAGCTTACACGATCGATATGAGGAACTCATCATAAATTTTCATCAATTGTTAATCTGAGGTATCTTAACTGACTTGTTTTTTTCAATTTTGTCACATATATGATTTGTATCTGAAATGCATGTATGTATTTTAATCATTTCCGGAATGAAATGATTCTTTTGTTTTTTTTTATCGAAAGGCAATAAAATGTTTTTTTTTACTCAAGTGTTAGTAGGTAATTGTTTAGATTACTTTTGATTTCTGCAATGGCTAATTCTGCCCTTTTAAATGTTTCAGCCCATGTGTTACCATTTATAATGATTGCAGTATCATCAGCATAACTAATTTTAACTCCGTTCTCCAAAGTTTTAAAAAAAAATTCATTTACGTATATATTATAAAAAGTATCGAACCGAGTGTACTTTCTTGAGGCACTCCATATTTAATGTACACTGGATCACTACGGGTGCCATTGATTTCTACAGTTTGTTTCCTATTTTCAAGATAATTTCTGAACCAATTTAAGCGATTTTGTTGAGTTTATTTATATATATAGTATTAAAAGTCTTCGATAAGTCTAAAAACATACCTAGTACTTTGTGACCCTTATCCATATTTGCGGTAGTGTGTTCAACTAGTTTTGCAATAGCATCTTCAGTTCTCATATTGATTCTAAAGCCGTATTGATTTTCAAATAAAATTTAATTTTTCTCAAGATATTCCATGAATCTCTTTTTTATTGCTTTTTCCAGTAGTTTTGCAAAACACCTAAGCAGATAAATTGGTCTGTAATTGATTATCTTTCTATTATTTCCACTCTTGTAAATGGGTTTTAATAACTGCTTCTTTTAAATGTGATGGTACTATTCCAGTTTCCTGGCTAAGGTTAAATATATGTAACAGAGATTTCAAGACAAATCTTTGATTTCTTTCACTGTGAAACTAGATATCATATTGTGACCAATTTGTATTATAACTGTGATTTAAAACTTTTCTAAGGTAAAGAGTTGTATATTTGAAGCTTCCCAAAATATGCATTTTATCAAAAATTGAATATCGAGTAGAAAACCCGATTTTCACATACCTAATATACAATTGAATTTTTTTAAATTATAATGTTTTAATGTCTGGCTTGAATATGCAAGACAAACTGTCACTAATCCGGTTATATTATATAAGATATCGTTATTTCATATGAATAAATAAACATCTAATAATAGTCTCTTTTCACCAATGCCTAGTTAAATTGCATAGTAGAAGTGAGTAGTTCGCGAATGAACGACCCACTTATACTGAACTAGAGGTACAGTTTCCAAATTTCATTCAATCTAGTTCTGGAATCACTCCACTTTATCATTGTGATATTTGAGAGGATAATAAAATTGAAAGTTAGTTGACAAATACATTATTAACGGTAGGCTTTGTATGTATGTTTGGTACATTGGTATTTTATTATTTCAAAACTCAACCAAAATTATTGATCACAATAGCCTCACATAAGATTCATACGATGACTGATTTTTTTCTTCTTGTCAAGGAATTACTCTAAGGTCCCCCTCGCTGTTACATATTCATTAATATTTATTTTACCAATATTATACAATTTTTAAGGAGAACATATTATTGTTGTGATGTTGCATTTTCAAAACATAGTTCTGTGGTATTTTAATATAAATTAAATGAATCAAGTAGAAAGATATACAGACAAAATCAATTTATCGAAAAAATATTTAGTTGCTACTGGAAAGTAGGTATATTTTTTTGATAAATAGATTTTTGCTGTATATCTTTCTAGTTGATTAATTTAATTCATATTAAAATATTATACAATTTTTTTTGTGTTTTTTTTGCTAAAAATTATGTTTTGGGAAAAAAAAAATGTAGAAGGAAGGTAGTTAACGTGTATGTAATCATCAGATAGATTTTTCAGCTTCATTTTGATCTTCAATATAGAAGTTTTTGTTTCACAATCCCACAATCGATATCAATATTATTTGATTACGATAAAATTATTACATCTCCTCATATTTTTAAAATAAAATTCTATGAGCTTTCCCATATACACTTTCATATTATTAAAAAAAGACCTTCTATATGTAATTTCTATATTTCAACAGTTTGGAAATAAATAAAACCCATACAATCAGTCTTAAAATATATTAATATTTTCAGATTTTCAAAACTACATAATTTTATATATACAGTTGGATATTGACAATATTTTTTAATAATAAAATAAGACATGTGCACACATCCACATGATCACAGATAAAACAACTTTCACAATTACAAATAGCTTCCACTCTGGCTTTTATAATATTTACATACACCCCTTCTGTTGCATTAAATGACAAATTTTCTTTATAGCAAACTTTGACACAACATGAAAAAATAAATAAATAATTAATTTTACTCATACGGTTATATATTTTCAAAGGTATTTAACGTACAACGGAAATGAATAGTGACATTAACAACACTTAAATATTACCAGAATATTGGAATATACAAGTATATGAGGCACATGCATGGTCTATACTGATTCTAATGTTATCACTAAATAATAGTTATAAAATAGTAATAAAGTAATTGTTTAAATGTGCCATCTATTGTTATTGCTTATTTATGTTCATCTACTCTTTACAATAATATTTATGTGTACATCATATGTTGCACGTTTTATACACATCAGGATTACTAATTGTTAAAACTGCTTATTTTGCTCGCCAGCACCAGAATTGTAGAATGGATTCAATGGTAAAACTGTTCACAATATTTGTTGAAATAAACAAAACTAAAATATGCTAGAGGAGCCTATCTACCAAACTTTTAGTAGAAGATTCAGAGAGAAAAAAACGTGGTCCACTAAGAGTACTAAAATTTAGAAACTAAGTTTCGTATTGATGATCAAATTTCAATTATTTGAGGTATTTCCTATCAAACAAATATAAATGGACTGCATCTATTGAATTTAGCAAGTGAGTAATGATTGGTTTATTTATACTAGATATTTAAAAGTTCTATAATTGGAATAATCATTTGTAAATATAAGTTTTAAATTACTGCAAGACATTAAATATTTTCACATTTGATGAGTACAAAACGATTACCAATGCTCCTGTAATTATTCAACGTGCTTACTACCGTTTATCTACTTTTGATATTAAATATGGAAATAACCTTAGTTATTTGAGAACGCTCAATATGTATTAGAATATTATTGTTTCCAAACTATTCCCGAAAGTGCCGGCAACAGCACTGTACACATTAGATTATTCTCCAACAAAGTATTAGAGATAATCGAAAAAATGTTTGAATTGAAGAAATTTTATTAAAATACTATCTACATTAAAAATATCTACGTTTAACTTCTAAACACTGTTTTGCATAATTATTTTGTTCCGATCCAAGTATCATTAGAAGATTAATTTGATGAGTCGCTAGCCGTCGTCCACCTTTTGCAATGCCTACAATTGAGCAGTAATAAGATAATTTTATGATAAAACTCGTACAATTTTAATTTTAAAAGGCTCGAAAATGTTTTGCTTTGTAATTCTACATATTGCGAAACATACACATATTTCGAATACACCGCCAATATTACACACCTCACACATCAGAGGTAAACCTTTATATTCATATTTTCGCATCAACCATCACAAGCTAATGTATATTATCATAAGAGAGACCATCTTATAATATAACCTCACATTACAACCTCACATTGAACCCATTTAAGGCAACAAATCTTCATTCTGGAGCCTCAAAATGTAGGAAAAAATATACATATTATAAGAAGACAATAGGATTTCAAACAATTTCTTATTTTTAAATAAAAATCTCTTTTCTACAATAATTTAATCTTCAGGCTGGTTGCTATTATTTCTCTTAGTTCAACTTATCTCTAAATTGAAAATAATACTGCTAGATTCAATGACATATTTTGATATGTTTTGAATATGTTATTAAATCCAAACATATCTTGCACAAACAAATTTAAATAATAGCAAGCAGATTGATGTGTTTTAATAAATAAACAATTATAAAAATGTGATAAATAAATGGGTTCTGAAACTGTATTTAATGGATAATTAAAAATTATCATCATCATCAAGTCAAAATATGTTATGGTTTTACAATTGTACGCCTAATTTTCATGGTAGTAAACAATTAGAACAATTATTAATGCAGTTAAGTAACGTAGATAGTACGATTTTATTATTTAGGAGTGTACATTTATATTTAACAAAACACCACATATCAAATTTTGAATTGAGAATGATGTAAAGTGACAAATTTTAAGTTCAAGACTCATTACCTCTATTATATACATAGAAAAAATATACATACATTTTTTCATGTAATTCACTGTTCCCATATACATATCCAAGCGAGTCCCTCATTCAACTTATCAAATGCTCTTTTCTTTAATCTGCTTTCCTTCAAGGTAATTGAAGAAAAATAAACACAAACAAGTTAAATGTTAATAGCATTTACTACTTACAATAAAATAACACTGCTACAATCGGAAGCAGTCAAAATTGATTAAAATACCTACTTAATTATAATGTTCACATTCAATTAAAAAGATTGTACCTCATATTCCACAATAAGATTGAAGTAAGAAATTGTTCAGTGGGATTCAATGGTTAAATGATAAAATGCAACTACCAAAGATGAATTACACAATCAACTCTGAGGAGCTTAGCTTTCAAACTTAGAAATTAGTGATTTATATTTTGAAACTATTAAAAGAAAATAGTGCATTAATATTTTTAAAATATAATCTTAAGAAATTTTCATATATTTTAACATAGTAACACAGTAAAAATACTACTATACTATTTGATATAAAATATAACCAATCAAGTATTGTACAAACCATAGTTAAACCATTTTGAATCATTTAGTTTCAAAACCCAGCCCAATTTAGTAGAAATAAGGATTTCATATTGTCTTAGGAAATGTCAATATGACAAATTATAGATATCTCAGAGACGAAGCTATTTATATGATATCATATGGGAAGTATGAGCATTACAGGGCTTACGACCTGTCTTAAGCTGGCTTAAGTGATCACTTTACACAAAGGAACATTCACCAATTCTACATACAATCCACTTCCATCTATCAAATTTTTGGTTATAATATTATTGATAGATGGAAGTGGATTGTAGGTAGAATTGGTGAACGTTACTTTGTGCAAAGTGATCATTTAAGCCAGCCAAAGACAGGTTGTAAGCCCAGTAATACCCATACTTCCCATATAATATAATATAAATAGCTTTGTCTCTATGAGATATCTACAATTTGTCTTAATAACAATGCCTTTGGAGATAAAAATTCAGTAATTGCGTGTTCTTGGACATACTCTAATATTGTTAAAAAATGTTAGTATGTTCGAATTCCTTTTTTATTTAATTGTAAATTGTATTAGAATATTGATCCGAGTTCGAAAATGGTTCAGATTCTCAATATATATTCAGATTTTTTGGCAATTTACTTGAAATTAAAATATCCATTAGGACTTGTTTTGAAGCTTAACAATTCATTTAACCTCTTTCTGTGTGATGAAATCAACATCATTTGTTTTCTAAGTTCTCTGAAATATGTACTTACAAATGGATTTATGACGTATATAAAGGACCTTTATGTTTGTATGTATTAGCTATCAATACAAGCTTATAGAATGATTACGATTGTATATATTATAGTCATCAATTATTTTGAAGTTACACATGACTCAGTTTCAAATTGAAGATGTACATTTGCCAACAGCACAGATAATTTTTGGAAAATAAGACCAGTCATTGATATATTACAGGATACATTGCGACTTCCTCAAAAACATGGATCGGTTGATGAAATGATGGCACTGTTTAAGGGTGGCAGTTCGAGGAATCCAAAAGACGTGATTTTGCGATCTGGATCTTTGCAAGCACGGGTAGTTATTAAAATCATTATTTTGATCTTTACAAAGGATCAGGCGTTGGCAAATGATTAGAATTTTAATCTATTAGAAGGTTCAGTCATTAAATTTTCACGGTCTTGATTTAGTTCTGGACGTATTTTGGTGCAAGAGATGAGACCGGATTGAGTTCCTCAGATAAGATATAATTGGAGTCAAAGAGTTTGAATGAAAATAAATATATTATTACAATCCCTTGTCCATATTCAATTTAACAATACATATAGAATAGCGTGGATCTAACAGATCAAATGATTTCTCACTATCTACTATAGATTTAAAAATGAAAAATGTAATCTATGGATATTGCATTAAAATGGTGGATTTAAGTCCTCTGTGGTAAGTATTTAATATTACTCGCAAGTCAAGATGACGATGGTTAAATATATCAAAAATATTAACTAAAATGAAGAAGTATCACCCTAAAATATAATTAGTGAAATAAGGTTTGAAGGCTTTGAAAACTACCATTGGATAGTTTAAAATAAGATAAAAAATTTCCTCACTATGACAATCAGAATATAACGTGTCAGATGGAGAACTGCAACACAAAATAGTTACAGCCATCACAATCTTTTTCAATTATCAAATTTGAATTATTTTACATATACTATCTTCTCTTTTATATTGCAAAGTTAATAGTTGTTTTTACAAATAAATTACATTGGTAATTGTGGTTTTAATGCGATGATATCAAGTTTACAAAAATTTAAAAAAAAAAATTATATCTAAAATTGATGATTCCTATGGGAGGAGGTTGAGAAGTAAAAAACAAATTAATTTAATTCGACAAATGGCTGTACATCACAGAATTTTGAAATAAAGATATTGTTAGATGCATACCCATTATAGAAAGATTTATAGGTTATTCAAAAAAACTGAATAAATTTCAAAGACACTCAGAGCGAATGAAGAATATTTTAATTATGAAGAAAATAATAAATAAAAGAAAGAAGGAGAAGAAGTAATAAAGATTGTATTTTATAAAAATGAATTTGAGCACACGTTACTAATTAATGGATGAACAAATTTATTTTTCATAAATAATAATTTTTTGAACTCATCGCACAAATACAAAAAAAAAAAAATTACAAAAATTGTTTAAATACTAGTATCGATTTGTTAAAAATAAAAAAGAGCAATCATATCACAATATATTTTCAATGTGCCATAAAATTAAAATTATAAAAAAAAATAATGCAGTGAAATAAAAATGTACAAAGAGACAAATCAAAAACATGAAATAACATTTGACGAGTACCGTTTACATGAAACAAACAATAAAGATAAAATTATACACAAATAATTTGTAATATAAAATGAAAATTAATCAACCCGTACTAACAATACTATGTCGTCATGGTCTCAAAAATAAACCTGTTAGTATTGTTATATGGAATCTGAGGGTTAATATCTAAAAAATATGACTCCTATTAAGTCTATAAATTACACAAAAACAGAAGTATACTTTTTTTGAGGGAGTAGCTCTGCCAGGCCGAGACAGGCTTCATAATAACTTGAATCTTAATCTTAATAAAAACATCAAAACGAAACAAATGTTAACCATATAAAAATATAAAGCTTCAGCGGTTTTACATTATGTTTAGAACTTTCTAAAAAACCATTGAAAAAATGACAGTTAATAATATCAGAGATATATTTGGATTATCATGACTACTGCATAATCTACGTGAACAATGACAATCTACATATTATCACAATGTTAGCTTTAGAATCAGATTAATTGGTTGGATAAAAACACCTACCAGTGCCTATCTAAATACTATGCACGACTCCCTGATGCTTGACATTATAAACCGAGAAATAAAGTACAATGTCGCGATCAACAGATGACTATGTAAGTTGCAATATACATATTTGGGTAACCGTATAATAATTTACTTTATCAGCTAGAAAAATGGCAAGTGGTGATTTTCATTGGTAATGTTTCCATTCTGATAATTACTCACTGATGAGTAGAAAACATCTCCAAGAAAATCAAGATACTCAAAAAGTTAAAAGGCAAATTATTTTCGGTATCTAGGGTCATGTCACACGAATATTCGATTACTCTTCTCACTCTTGCAGATTCCATTAGCCGTCACCATGCCGGCGTTTTCTTCGATACTCGAGGTGGATGCGGAGGCCGTCTCCCTTCTGCGCAGTGCTCGATATTTTCTGAAGCGTTTATTGATGGGGAGGATAAGCAAGAGTAATCCAGAGAAGAATATGAAGAAACCAGCGAGGTAGAAGGACAACTCGTATGTACCCGTTATGTCATATATCCAGCCTGAAAAAATATATATATAAACGGTTATCTGTTGCAATTCTGCAATGTATGAATAAGAATTCTTTTGTCATTTTTCGGTAAACAAATATACAGTTGGCATATTTATCATGTAACAAATTGTCTGCATACTGTAGTTACTACATAGTGGAATACACTAACGTCTTGATTTGCATCGAAGTTACACTCCGAGAAAGTATGATCCATAAGATCCCATAGAAATTTACAAGATGCATTCTGCAATTGCTGTGAATACTTCAACACAATCAAATGGTAATATCTTATTCTCGTCACCGACTATTGTATATTACTGACAATAATATTTTTATAACATTTTTTCAATATCTTTATATAACTTCTGATTATACTTTTTACACATAACTTTTTATAACTCACTTAACATTATACTTACTTACCTCTTAACATTTACAACTTTTAAAAACTGTACAGGTAATTACTTTAGAACAGACTACGTTTAGTACCTTTATTTTTTCATATGTACTATTTATGTTACAAAAAAATTATATATATTATACTAAAAAACTTCATAACATAATAAAACCATTTTAGGTATCAAAGTATATAAAGTATTCAATAGAAAAATAAATATATAAAATATATAAAAAATAATAATTAAACAATACATTAACAAACATAAACTTTCAAATAGCAAAATATAAATTTAGAAATAATAAATTATAAATTCTAACAATAAAATATTATTGGATGCATTTTAGTTTTTAAAAAATTATTTGATGAGTCATTTCTTTTTTAACTTAGCAGTGTTCTTTTATAGTAGGCGGCTCTCATTATCATTATCTCTTGTTCATCTTGATTTAAAATTTAGTCCATTCTTAGAAATTTGAGAAAAAGAAAAAATTATGTTGTAACGTAAAATACAACAATTAAAAAATTTCATGAAGTATGGACCGGTATTCATAATCCCTTCTAATATTTGACACTTCAGCGTGCTTGGCTAATAGTACCGAATTCGTCGAAGAAATTTAAGAATGAACCAATATAATTGTAAAGTTTATTTTCATCCTATTTTTAGCAATTCATTCACTCGTGTTCACCTTGTTTTATTGATCTCTATTGCAATTTCATTAGCCATTATTTCAAAAACTAAAACACAAAATAAAAAATTTATTGAACATTTTCATTTTAAAATTTTACTCCATTATTTCATAACACAATTTTTTCCATGACATAAATAATAAATAAAATCAAACCAACCAGCTAACGGCGGCCCGATGAGGTTGGCAACCCCCTGCACCAGCAGAAGCAGCCCGTACGCACTGGTAAAGTTCTCTAGTGTGATTAGCTCCACGAGGATGATACTCGTCAAGGAGTAGTTAGCTGCAATGAAGAGCCCGAAGGCCCCTGATGCGGCACACAGCGCGGAATACGAGGTCAGCAGCGGCACCATTGCGGTCACCGCACCGCAGAGCAGCATGCAGCATGCGTACACGCAACCCGCATCTACCCATTCCCAGTCTCCGGACCAGCCTAGGAAGATCTGTCAGGTGAAGGAGAAATTATTATTTATTCATCCATTTAATTGATTAATAGATCGGAAAGGACCCACCCTTTCCCGGAGCTCTTGTAAGAATGGTTAAACACACTGAAGTTTGGTGTAACCATATCTAATAGATATTAAAGTAATTTAAAGTTAAAATTTTATTTAACAATAAAGAAAGAATTGTGTTTTCCATTTCACTATTGATTGCCCTTCTGCATCCGTTAGGATTTCAAGTTTAATTGATATTCAAAATTTTATATTAATAGAGCGATCAAATTCAAAACACTTTGTAATACATCACATATTTATTAAAACAACTTTGGAGTAAATTTTGACTGTTACAATACAGATTATTGTATCGAAACAAGAATAGGACAATAAATAATATATTAGTAGAAACGGATGGATAGACGTACTGTTCGATGGCTTAAATATTTTGTTTGACTTGACAAAATATCAAAGTCCATTCTTGAGTTCAATTAAGCATTTCTTTTATTGCACCTGCGATAAACTATTTATTTTATTAAAATATTATATATACATGCAGAGAACAATAACTAATACAGTAGACTAGACAATTTTTTATTAATGATATTAAATTATTGATCTAACTATGGAACAAAGTGCATTAGGATAGAGATTTTTTTTTTACGATTGGAATAATTAGTAAACAAATAATAAATATATAATCTCACAGAGACAAAGCTATTTTTTATTATATTTAATGAAAACTATGTAAAAGTATGGGTAATTACAGGGCTTACAACCTGTCTTCAGCTGGCTTAAGCGATCACTTTATATAAATATAACGTTCACCATTCTCGCTCATTTAATCAATCTCCATATCTATCAAATTTTTGAAAGTTGTAATATGTGGAAACACTTTGAGTACCACTACGTCTATGGACTAAATTTGATTTCCCTGAAACAGCATACATGTCACAATGAGAATCTAATTATTTTTTTGAAATTATTTAAAGTAATATTAATAATTCTGTAAAATGTTTTTAACACACTATACTAGAATACGCCTGAAAAATCAATATTTTTCAATTTTATACATTTTCTTATTTTGACCAGTATATTATTAGATGTATTGTATGTAATATATTTTGACCAGTATATTACTGGATTTTCACCTACTAATTAATTAATTGTGTGTTCTTGGACATATTCAAATATTGGGAATAATTAGTGTTTGGAACCAATAAATATCTTTTTTAAGTTTATAATAATAATATAGCTATGAAAAGAGGATAAATTGTTAATCTTCAGGGACAATCCTCACCCTCTAATCATGAGCAAGCTCTATTCTCGCGCATTACAAACATTGAACATCTTTTAATACATTTTTGATTTTATCAAAAAACACAATTTTTCCAGCGAACCTAATTATTAAATATCTATTCCGTTATATATCTATGGTAGATACTGTTAGATGCCTGTTAATGAAAACATGAGAGTTACTATCACAATTACTAAATATGTGAACGATCCACCAGGTCTGGAATCAACTTCTGTATAGATCTTGAAATTTACTTATTGAAAGCAGTCTTTTAATAATCATAGGAAAATATTGAATTAAAAATGAATTAGCATTACCTCTCCCACCATATTGACGATGCCAATGACAGATATCAGAATGGATGCATCTGTTTCGCTGTATCCCATCTCAATAGCGTTGTCGGTTATGTACACATAAGGTACATCGTACCAGGTATACAGCAGGAAGTTGGACAATGCAAACAGCAAGAACTTGGAGTTCCCAAAGTGGTAGAAGTCCATCATATCCACTACCAGATCCCAGAACTCCCAAAGGCCAGCATACCACTGAAGCTTCTCTTTGGCAATCGTAGTCATCGAATTTCGATAAATGTTGGGACAGGAAGAGGCACGGAGGCGATAGCGGTTGATGTTCAGCATGGCTCCACGATAGGTTAAGGAATGACGATGGATCCTCAGGTCTTTCAGGAAGGCTGTAGGGGGTCTGATGGGCGCGGGGTTGGAACGAGTGACGCCGCCGGGAGGGAGATCCGACGGAGGCAGAGAAGTGCCCAGTGGACTAGCCCCGTGTCTGGATCCTGACTCATTAAGGCGCCCACTGTCGCTGAAGCTCCGGGAAGAAATTAGCATACTGGGATAATTTTGCATCAAAACATTATAAACATTTTTACGAGAGGCTAAAAGTTCTAAAACCTCCACCGGAACATTTTCTCCATTATTCACATAAGTGGGCAGATTCACTAACGAGGAGCACTGCCTCGCCGCTCGCTCCTCTCGGCAGGCCGCGGCGCTGGCTGCGAGGGTGGGTTGGCCGTTGGTGCCCACCGTGTTGGTGCTCTTGCTGTCAGAAAATGAGTCCGCCGAGGAGCCATAGCGCTTGAGGCGCTTCTGCTCTCTCGAGCGTTTCCTGTCCTGAGCTTTGGCTTTCGCCATGACGGCCGTCCACGCCAAGTCTCTCATTAAGGCGCCGCAGACAGATATGTTTAGAAACAACCCCGCCAGGATCAGAGTTGTTCCCCTCCATCCGTATTCGTCGAGCATTACTTGGGTGAGGGGAGCGAAGATGAAGGTGCCGATACCGCTCCCGCAGACCGACAGGCCGGTCGCCAGTGACCTTTTTTTTTCAAAATAATAAGCGACGATCACCACGGCTGCTACGTAGCATAAACTTAGGCCGAAACCAGACACAATACCGAACGTAAAAAATAAACTCTCCATATTGGTGGTAAAGGCGGAGGCTATGAACCCGATGCTGGCGATGATAGAGCCGCATATACACATCTTCCGACAGCCGTAACGGTCCGTCAAGAAACTGGCTATAGGACCCGACAGAAGCGGCATGGCCATAAATAGACTTCCGATCCATGCGGTTTTCGCTTTTCCTTCGCCGAAATACTCTAAAAAATGGACGTACATAACTCCAAAACTAAAGGTGATTCCATCGGCGATAAGGTTGACCATAAAAGTGGCGAACACCACCACCCAGCCCCAGCCGCCGTCGGGGGGCCGGGCTTCCGTGAGCCCCACGCAGTTGTCCTCGGAGCTCGAACTGCTGCCGGAGTCTGTGAGGCTGGAGGCCGGGCTGGCGCAGCCCCCCCCGGGCCCTGCCCCGGTGGACACGGAACCGTCCAGGCAGCCACTGTTGAACTGCACATGCAGGACGGGTCGCTCTCCATCCGTCGACTCGGACTTGACGATGCCGCGTCCTTTAGAACGTACGGAGTCCGATTTGAAAAGGATCTTTCTATTTCCCGTTCCGAAGCTCTTTACGGAAGGCGATTTGACTATACTTTTAGGTCGTTGGGATTTGGCATCCCCGTTTAAGAGAGACGCATCTTCGTCCACATCGGCTTCTCGAATACAGCGCATGTGGCTGCCGTCCCCGTTGCACGAGAGGAGCGGCAGGTGCAGGCGCGCGCGCCGCTCCTGCAGGCCGAGCCCGCACCGGGAAGTCTCGGGGTCGTCCGCCGAGGGCGAGCAGCACGGCTCCCCGCTCACTGGCTCGCCCCCGCGACTCCCGCACTGAGCGCCGGCACCGGCACCGACACTGACACTGACGCCGACGCCGGCCGCGGCCGCACTAGCGTCCCTTTGCACTTGCACACTGGCCGCGGGGATGTGATCCATTCCGACAGGTCCCTGCGGAACTGCCTGCGCAGCGCGTGCAGCAGGCGCGGGGCGGGCGCGGGGCGGGGCGCGGGGGGCGCCCGGCGGGGCTCAGCGGACGAGCGGCGCTGCCTCCCGGCTGCCATGCGCACCGCTACCCCACAACGCTCCAACCTGCGCAACACATTATTACTATTACTATTACTATTACCATTCTGACCATTCTCTTCAAGAAATGAGATCTGGCTTGGAGAATCACCAGAAATTAGTATTTTATCACAATTACACAACCTGGACGATTACTAGCCACTAGATTGTGGTCGTCTCAAGCGTACAAAAATTACAACAAAAGCGTACAACCTTCCTCTCTACCTTTCGTTGATTATAAAATAGTTTTCGACGGGCAATCGAAAAAGGGCCACAAAATGTATGCGATAGATACTCTAATTTGTTAAAAAAGGTTCGACGATAGGACATATCTGTCTATATGTTCCAAAATATCTACAACGGATAAATAAATGTATAAAGGCACAATCATCTCAGAAACGTTGATGAGTATTGCTCGGCGACTACAAGGCTGACATTTAAAAAAGTTTAACACTTCTCCTGAAAAATTAGCCTGAAAGTGGACAAAATAAAGCAATGTGCAGCCAATGTAATAACACAATTGCAATTGTTAGAGGAACGCTAAACGTGGAGATTGTTAAAGGATATTTATAGCTAAGGACAATCCTGAAGTTGGAAGAGAAGCAGACCAGCGAAGTTGAGCAAAGGAGAATTAGGATGGGGAGCCTTCGGCAAGCTTAACCTTGAACTTAGGAATAAGAAGATACCTCAACATCTCCGAACACGCGTGGATGATCACCACATTCTGTACTGATTTACTGAGTAAAGAGATGGACTCTTACATAGTAGATTATATCAAAACTGGCTGTCAAACAAAGAGCTACAGATTGAACAATGTTGGGTTTTATTACTGAGAGACAGGAAGACCAATTAAGAAAAAAAATAAGACAAAAAAACAAAAGTTGTCGACATTTCCCGGACAATTGACAGGTTGAACAGAGACTACGCTAGTCATGTAGCGAGGCTTAACGGGTGAGAGATGGATGGCTGGGCAGTGGTAGCAGAAGTCGGTCACAAATGCGTTGGGTTGAAATTTATGTTAAAGTCAAGTGAGAACCGAACTGCACAAGAAAAGGACCGGCAGCAGAGTTTAAGGGAGGCCAATAATCAAAGATATATACCAATAAAATGACTGATGAAAAAGAAGATACGTTGCTAAATGGGCACTTCGCTAACAGCGCACAGACAAAATTAAAAATTTGGTAAGCGGGTTTTGAACCCTATAATTAATATAAATGAGTACATTTATTCCTATGTATTGTATTTTATATTCAATAAAAATTGAAACATACTTATAATATGAAAAAATCACGAATTATTAAACGAAAATTTATACGAAAAAATTAAAACATAACCTAACAAAAACAACTTCTTTTTTTTCATTTCATAAATTTTTTTATTTTGATTAAGAAAAACTGGCTTTCTTTCCGAACTATCTTTTTTTTCATGTAATGAGTGTGTTTTACATATAAAATTAAATACATGGGAATAAATGTTCTCATTTACTTTTGTATTGCGCCCTATTGTCGGGACACCGCTAAATGGGATAAAATATTTTTTAGTTTATGATGTACTATCTCTTAATTTGTATCATACTCTTCTTTGTTCAATTCCGAAGAAGCTTCACTGGTATTATTTTTATGTATCATGTTTTATATCAGTTATTATTATTATTATTATTGTACTGTTTGTTTCTCTCAAAAAATAAAAAATATGATTCACTGTTATTATATTAGATATCTACCACATTCAAGAATACCACCTCGTTTGGCAGAAGACCAGCCCTGACCTTTAGTTCCGCGAGAAACGCTAAAGTATTAAAAGATCATCGACCCTAAGCAAAAAAAAAAACGAACACACTAAAGATCTACAGCACGCAGCCTAGACCCTCAACTTTAAGGTTTCTCAAGGTTTAAACCCTCGCGTTAGACGAGGCTCCTAGTAAGCGCATACGGAATCGATTCCACGACATTCCGTCATGATAGTATTGAGGCACAATGGTATGTAATGTATTGTAGTATTCGTTCATAGAGCTGTTCTGGCAGTGTAATCATTCCAAGTAAGGGTTTGTTTGGTATGATCCACAGATTTACAGGTATGATACACGGATCCATGTTCTTTACAGAATTGACCAAATCCATAATTTCGCACTGCGATACGTATTAAAGTAATCATATTAAATATAAAAAGTGTAGAATAGAGGACTTAGATCCATTTTCCTTTACGCACACATATTTTCAAATTCGTAGATGCTATTGATATTAAAATTACGTTTGGATATAATTTCACCGAGTCCTCATATATCACATGAAATGTCGTGTTGCGGGTCGTAGGCGTTCTTATAAAGGGTGGGCCAACTTGGGATGACTGTTTTTAAAAATTTATAACTTTGGTGGGGTTTATTTTTAATTATATATTTTTTTGCAGATAATAAAGAATTTATGAACGTTTATAATTGCTACATACCCAGTACAAGAGCGCGTTAAAATTATTGAATTTGTTTATGTTTCGCGACGATCTATTTTCGGTGAACGGCTAATTTCAAAAAATGCATAGTTTGCTTGGCCTCCCCGTTCCCCAGATTTGACGGCGCCTGATTTCTTTTTCTGGGGCTACTTAAAAAGGCCGACTTTACATGAACAAACCGGCAACAATTCAGGAGCTTAAACAAAATATTCGTGCAGAAATAACAAATTTGGAGACAGAAACGTTGCGTAATGTAATGCAAACTACTTTAGAAAAAGCAATTATTTGTCAACAAGAAAATAGAGGTCATTTAAATGGTGTTATTTTCCACACAGATTAAAAAAGTTAACAAAGTACACTTTCATGTAATATTTTTTTTTTACTATATACTTTGTTCTTACTAAACGGACCTTAGTGTTATTTTGAATATTATGATCTTTTTACATTGAGATGAGACGACATATCGACCCCTTAGAATAACAAGGTTCCAGCTAACATTGTGGGCTAATTTGAGTTATTGCGTGAAATGGGTTCCAAATACATTATTATTTATTTCTTCCATACACACCAACTCCATTAAAGGAGTTCTGTGTTGACATTGACATTATTTTCGATAGAAAACGTGGGATCTACTACACTATCAAAAAAAAATCTACAGAATTGACAATGTTTGCAATCACTTTAACCGTTAATTGCGACGACGCAAAACGTGGTGAGTGTCAGCCGTCCGCCATTTTGGATCACTTACCATTCTTTATATGGAACAGTAAGTCGGATACCATTGATTACGCAGCTAAAATTGTCCGTTAAAATGGTGTTATCATTATAAAAAATGATCTCCAGCGAAAGAGGACATCAAATAACACTATTCTCATGAAAAAAATGATTTTGCAAAAATGTCAGTTAACATGGTCTACACCCGAGCAGCTCATTTTTAAATCCAAATTAACAATTCGTTGACAGCTTCAAAATTATGGCACTAATGACATCAGTTATCTGTAGCTCTACTTGGCTTAATTATTGTTTTGCTGTGGTTGATGTAGAGATGGAGTTTTTCACTTATTTATTCAATTCAATTGGTTGAAAGACCAACATATTTGTTTACATAAATAAATAATTATATTAAGATAAAAGTAACATGTTCAAAACATGATTAATTTAGGTTAATTAAAAGTAAAGAATCCGATCCCGGTATCAGTATGTGGTGTAATCTCGAAACATTCGGGATAAATATTTTAACTTAATTTCGGGGTATCAAAATTAGATCATGACTAAATGTTAAAACACTCGTTGCTTTTCTATTGCTTTGGACACATTATTCATAATAATAAAATTGTATCACATTGAAATTGTAATTTGTCAATGTCATTTTATTATTTACGTTATTTTTCGTCGAAAGCGTCCTTACATAAATATCTTACATGAATTGTATTTTTCTTTTTTGCCTCTTTTTGAAAAATGTAACATTAGTAAAGTTTCAATGCTTTATAAAAAATATCATTTAAACAAAGGTCATATAAAAATCTGAGAGCCCAATGAATGAATCGCGGAAAAAGATAAACCAGGTGAACCAGATAACCATTGACTGATGATCCTAGACAGAGGTAAAGTAAACAGATAGGTACCCTTTATTGTATTTATGAACCGCTTCTGCCACATGTCTCCGGGCTGTGGCAACCCGGCCCGAGGATAGGAATTTAAGGTATGTGACGTGCGACACAAATGTTATATTTATTATTAATACGAGGATGTTGTCCGCTTGGTAGGGGCCCCCGAGGCGGCACATGGGCGCACGGCGTGTCGGAGGCCACGAACCCGAAGCAGACGGACTGGCACAACTTTATTCGCAGATAAAGAGGACATTAATTGTGACAATTTTTAGCCAGATAAGCTGTATCCCGTTTTGTTGCGCGTCATCGACTACTTCAATTTAATGCGCCCTTTTCAATAATAATTAATCTTTTCACGTATTTTTTTACGAAAATGTGGGCTTTTATCATTAATTTATATCAGAAGTTATAAACTAGATTGTACATTTTTTTAAACTATTTAAACCTTTACACTATTTTAAAACTAATAAACTGAATGTTATTTGCCATTAAATTTATTTTCAGTCTGCCAAAAAAAAAACTGCTGACTCGAGTCGGTAAAATGTCGAAACCTTGGCTTTGGATCCATAAGAAAACATATTGTGTTTACGCATGAATTTTCCGTACTTAGAAATTTTTCTGGGACACTGAAGACAAATTTAATGGTCGCGGTCTTTCAATTAAAACCTGTATTGTCTTAATTATGACAAATAACTATATAAATTAATTAAAAAATCGTAAAAAACGCGAAAAGATGAATTATTATTGAAAGGGGGTGGGCCGCCCTAACAAAAAAACAATTTTAAAATTACGAAAACAAACACTAATGAATACATCAAGTAATATTGACAGCTGAACAGCGGATTATCTAGAGAAGTGTTTTATAACCTTCTTACTAAATCAGCATACATGACCCTCTGCCAACCTCTCATGGCACACCAAGCATCGACACAATAATAATTAGACATGTCTCTCCCTACAAACAAAGCGCGACTCACAAACTTCGTCAATCTTGTGCTATTGACAAAGTACGGGTGTACAAAGTGAGAAAAAATGGCTAGTTGCATATCTGCCGATCTGTCCGTGAATCGTGGTGTGATTGCGCTCGGGTGAGGCAGACGCCGGAGTATATCCTGAGCTGTGGATGTCAAAAGACTTCTCAAAGCGAAAGGACCTGCATTAAATTTACAATATTCGCCAAATGTGCATATGGTTCAAGAGTAAGTGTAAGTAAACTGTAAGTGATTTATGACTATTTAAAATAGATTCAATAATTTACATATTATATTTATTTATAAAACTCAGAATAATATAAATTATCGAGAGCAATTTAATTTAATAATTGACTCCGGCAGAAAACAAAAAATGTTGTGGAAACTGCTCATTGAATGCGCCAAAAGTAACTTGTAGCACAAAGTAGCACAATCGCTAATGTTGCCGGTACCCTGGGGTTTCGAATTGTTCGCTAGAGGGTTTTACTAAGCAGACTACTGAAAAATAGGCACAAAATGATGATGGTGATATGGAGTAGAATAAAATTATTATGATCACACCACAGATGCACTCGTATGAAAAATATTTCATGTTTGTGTTTATACTATCCCTACAGACATATACGGCGTTGTTAGTAATGAATAATCAAAAGTACAAAACATGATGTTTGTAAGACAATTTACACGACATTTTCTGTATAGTGTGTAGACAGAAGTGTTGGCGTGACACAGCAGACAATTCATTTATGCAACGGAAAATTATTTTTGAACAGTGTGGTTGTGAACAAGTACGTCAATTGTTCGCCTGAACAATAACAAAACCGGCAAATGTATCTAAGCCGTATGCACTAAAATAATAATAGGTTTTTATATAATTTTTAGTTATAATAAATTGTAATAATTAAAATGTATAATAATAAACTATTATCTGTTTTCTGGGCTAAGCCAGTACTTAACCATAACACTAATAGTCATACGTTACATCAGCCCTCGTTACATGGATCCTGCAATGTGATCCAAATGCAAGGTCAGATATACACGGAAAACCACAAAAACACCCAGAAAACTATACGCAGAAGATTCTGAACGGCCGTGAACACCTAAGAACATTTTTCTGTTTATTCGCGTAAATTGTAATGAGAACTTTCATTAAATTCATTTTTGTTTTGGTTACCTACCTAATTATTATTCTCAGACATTTACATAAAAAAAAGCAATAACACAGAATCATTACAATACCATTAAATAAATGTGGCATACTCGACCAATAGTCATGACTTGTGACTAGAGCCTCCAATCCGAATATTCGAACCCCGAATATATTCGCCTGTTTTTAAGTATTCGTTATTCGAATACTTTCAAAAGTATTCGCTCATATTTATATTATAAGATTTTTAATATTTTTCTAAACGAAACAAAGGTTTACGAACCCTGGAAGTCATATGCAAGCATTCATTCATTCAGGTATACGATTTTTTTCTCCAGAAGTACCGCTATCGGCTATATGGAAGTCGGACATCAAAGATGTAAACGCCTTTGTCGGACATCTTTTGCATTTGCCTTTTTTTTAAGTCTTCTGCTTATCTTTATGGTTTTATGACAACAAGCACTTATAATACATTGTTTTGTCAACGATGGAGTCGGCTTTCTATTATTCTTTAGTATATAGCTTTCATTAATACTTGAGCCGACAAACAAGAAGTTATATACAAAATAATGAAAAAAAACTGTGTATTTTTAAATTAAAATCATGTATTTTGTTGTGTTTTCAAGTAATTTCAAAATTAAAATAATTTCATTATTTTTGGCTTGTTTTTTAATGTTTTTTTGTTGAAATAATTTTCCATTATGTTTTAGTTATTATATATTTTTAAAATTAAATTTTCACTATTTTTAATTGTTTTTATATATGTATATTTACAAAATTGAAATATTTTTTTTGTGTTTTTTTTTTTAATTTGTATTTCTAAATTCAACATTATTTTTCAATATATTTTTTGTTGTTTTTTTATAACACATTTTTAAAAATCAAAATAAATAAATTCTCTACAATTATTGTGTTTTTTTTTAAATATATAAAATGTATTTATCATCCGAAGTAAATTATTCCTTTCTTAAAAATTTTACGAATATATTCGAATATATTATCATTAACTATTCGATATTCGAATAGTTGGAATCACAAATATTTGGAGGCTTGTGACCAGAGTACCGCATACAAGGCGATGGAAAAATAATTTAAAAAAAAATATATATAATTGTACGTTCAAAAGTTTCAGAACACATCGCAGGTTTTATTTGACTCCGTGATAAAGAAATCGATTGCGATTTATAACATGAATAAAAATACTAAAACAATGATGAAAAAAGGAAGAAAAGGTTCGATGATAATTGCAAATGACAATGAAAGGGAAGACGTACAGATAATGAAGCTGTATCTCGCGTTGCGCATTCAAGTCACGTGAGTATATTTTCGTATATCGGAACGAACCTTTATTAAAACACAAAATCCCAAGGAATGAAAAAATTAAAGAACTGCTGAAAATTTTGTTTTTACACAGCCCAAAGAACTGGATCTAAGTATCTAATAACAACTTATTTTAAAGGTGTTTCCTTTTTTCGACGAGGATTAGAGAATTAACATTGTATATTATATAAAATATTGTGTAAATATGTAATATGTAAAATAACAGCCAGTTGAATTCAGTAAAATGAAGAAGAAAAAAAATACCGGATATTTAATAATACTACGAAATAAAATTATCCTAGAAAAAAAGAGTAATTGGAAACCTTTTCGATTTGTGTCCGTTTGAAAAGGATATGGAGGGTCGAAAATTGGGACGAATGTAGATGAAAATTATATTGTACATTATACTACAGTGGAAGCCCGATTCTACATGGCCGAAATTCACGTTTTCCTTCCGTTTGCGTGTTATTTCTACAGTCCCGTGTCATTTTAGTACATTGATATTTTACGTTTGTCTTTCTCGCGATTTACGTCTAAAATTTATTGAAATTCGCCAGAGCCAAGGGTGTGTCGGTCGTTTGCATTTTTCATTCATATACCTGCGTAATTTTTACGTTTGAATTTTTTATTGTTTTTTACATGCTGGAATGAGCAAGAAAATTTAGCAGAAGATAGTATAGACAACATTGATGGCTGGAAAAAAAATTATGAATAAGCCTTGCAGACTAACTCAGACGTTGACTCCAACGTAATAACATCGAACATAGTGGAAATTTATGAAATAGCGGACAATCGTGTCTTCTCATCCCATAAACCCAGTTTCTACGAAGGACGATGACATGAGGCATATTGAAGGCGGGGTTCCACTGTATACGAGTCGAGCGAGGAGATCGTTCAATATGTTAGTGAAGAGTTAGAAGTCTGTGTAAAATCATGTGTGAAAGTGTACATAGGAATTTTTGGTGACCTATTCTTATTGCTCGATTTTTATTATGTATCACGAATATTTGAAAAATATAAAAATTAAGTTATACTTTTAATCCATTTTTAAAATAACTTGGAAAACTTTCGACCACCAGAAGTAGCATTTCACACGGGATACTTTCAGGGCAGTGCATTGTTTAAATGCAAATTACGCAACACGCTTGAGATACCGGTTCGAACCGGTGCACGTTTTAGACGCTCACCGAATTTAGCACAACCCTGGCTCTAAGTGTATAATTTGATATTAATTGTGTGCATAAAGTGAGGCCTAACCGGGCGCAGGGTTAAAGAACCGCCTAAGTGGGCGGACGCACCGACCGAGGATGACACGGCGGTGTGGAAATCAATCATCACCGGCCGCCGCCGCCGCCGCCGCCGCCGCCGCCGCTGCCGCTGTCGCTGTCCGCTGATGGCCGGAGTGAGGAGAGACTAACCACCAATTACCCACCTGATTGGAACACAAAGCGGAGAATTGTGATGGCGAGTGTCGATAGCGCGACGCGCGAGCCTCATCACGCTCGCACACACAAAACAAGAAATAGACGACCTAAAATTATAGCCGTACGTCATGGACACGCGGGTCATGTACAACATATAATACACTTGGTCCACAATGTTGTAAAACCTTTTCAGAATTTTGGTCGAAATCTCAACCGTTTCGGAGATATAAAAGCAAAATAAATTTAAAAAAAGACGTAGACGTTTAAGAGGTTTCTTCTTCTTCTTCTTGAGCCCTATCCATTCAACGGGCGTCGGCTATCATCACTCTGTTTACTGCGGCCCCTCTACAGTAGACTGGCCAAACCATTGCCTCAGGTTCTTCATCTATCATGTTTTTTAATATGTTTTTGTTTATACCTCAATAAAGTGGAAGTTGTCGGGGTCAATGAGGGCAATTTTGTGTTGACAGCTGTGCAGCACCGCCCTGTCACTATTGTGCCGGACGTTGTTGCCCCCCCTTTATTTCAACTCACACTTAAATGAACTAGACATTTTTAATACTCCAGTTACCTCAATTAAATCTAAATGCAACACATAAACCTTAATGGCCTTCATTTTATTTTTATCACACAGATTTTATTCCCTATCTCATTTTCCTTACCGTTCCCCTCACCCTCCCGTTCCTCTAGTAAATTGTCTTATTTATAACTTTCATATCTTCTCTGTTTATATTTTTACTTTCTACTTTTTCTCTCACTTCTCTTAATAATACCGTTATTTTTTGCATTTCTGCAATAGAAGAGTAAGTTCATTCCCTTTTCTATTTTTTTTTACAGCATAAATTCATTTCCTATCATCAAGCTTTAATAAGCTATTTACCTATTTAATAAGTCGTTTTTAAATAAATATCTTTACTATATCAAATATATTTATATTTCATGTAATTGGTTAAATTTTTGTTATACATTGGAACCCCGATTTTACATGCCCGCAATTCACGTTTTCCCTCCATTTGCGTGTTTTTTCTCCAATTACGTGTCATTTTAGTATATTTAAAACCCTGTTTTACGTTTGTTTTTCCCGCGATTTACGCCTAAAATGTATTCCAATTCGGACGTAAATTAAACGCACGACAATCATTAAAGTAATATTATACATGTCAAAACGCCCAAGGTCAATGAAAAACAAAAATTTACTACGGCCATACGACATGATTTTTACGTTTTGTTTTTTTATTGTTTCCGCAAAGCTGGAATCAGCAAGAAAATTGCGTAGAAGACAGCACAGAAAACACTGATGGCTGAGAAATAATTTATGAATAACCCTTGCAGATTTAGACGTAATGGAAATTGAAGAAATAGTGAACGCAGTTCGTGCAAAGGACGAAGCCATGTGGCATGTTGAAAACCCTTCAAAGCATATTTTACTAATATTAGTAATGTACCATCATAAAAACCTTTGAATTTATAATATAATATTAAAAACAACAAAAATATATCAATTTTATCTGTTTTTTTAGTACCCCACCCCCCACCCCCCCTATTCACATTTATTCTGTTTAAATTTGTTTTTGTTAGTTCCCTCAAAAACTTTAAATTGGGGTTCTACTGTACTTTTATTTATATGGCTTACAAACGGTCCTGGGTAAGCGGTGGGTCTGCCCTCATAGCCATCATATTCTTCTTCTTTCAGGACCCGGACATCTAGCAATCTTTCCCTGGATTGTGAGGTGCAAGATTTCGTACTTCTCCGGATGTCTCATTACATGTCCGAGATTTTTATTGTTATAAATACTTAATTTTCTTTATTCATCCGAACCAAAGCATCTTCATTCGTAACTCTACCCATCCAACTTATTTTGAGCATTCTTCTGTAGATCCACATCTCAAATGCTTCAAGTCCCCACTTATCATTTCTTCTGTAAGTGTCCATGATTCCATTCCATAAAATAATATCGAGAACACATAGCATCTGACCATTCGCATTCGTAATCTAAAGTTGAGATCATGACTGCAGGACAACTTTTTCATCCGAATAAAAGTTGTACGGGCTTGCTCAATGTAGTATTTGATTTCAACAGAAGGATCCCATCTTTCATTTATATTGCAATCAAGGGGTTTGATTGATTTAAAATATAATATAAATATTATAAGTAGTGTCAGAGATAGAGGAGGAATCGAATTAATATCCAACAAATTCAATTAATTCCCGAAATTCTTGCTTTAGTTCATTTTTTTTTGTAGAGTTATTTACGACCAGTGTCAACTTCTAGATCCTAAAATAATAAAATTAATATTAAACGAAATTTCAGAAGAAAAAATTAAATCTCGAACATTTCCATAACGGTACGGAATTTTCACACCCAACTTAAACATTTATGACTCAGAATATAAACACCTACGAAATATTTTGAATTAATTATGTTATAGTATATAATAATAATAATAAAATGGTGAATAATCTTTAACATTAATATTATATATACAGCAACGTAATGAAAATTATTTGCATGAAAGACAATCAAAATAATTTTAGTAAACAAGTTATGTTTAGATTTTGATGAAATTCGTACGTGATAATGTTCCTCACACAACACGTATAATATTTTCGCCTTCTTGCGAAAATATTATACGACCGAAATATTCAAAGAGTTGAGTTTTTTTTGTCGACGTGCTAACTTTCTACACAATAGCGACGCAATTACAATGTTTAATACATCTCCGAGATAATATCTGTATAGTATATATATAATATAATATAATCATAGTTATGTATACTAATTACACCACAACCTTATATTAGATAATATATATTTAAAGAGTACAATGTCCTAGATAGAAGACAAATCTTTATGTTGAGACTCGTTCAATATTTCCACGCTAACAATAACTCACCTCAAGCAATAAATCATGGACACAACACAAGACAAACATCGAACATCTACACGCCAGTTCCGAGAGCAACAACGACATTTTATCAAAGATTCTACATGTTCTTAGCTACGAAACTATACAACACACTCAGTACCAACTGGAAATCGTTTAACTCCAATAAGATAACACAAATATGGATCCAATCAGGTAGAGATGAATCAGAAGCATGGCTATCGAACATTCTAATATAATTTATACAATGCCTACATTAATAATTCACTAGTCCTACAACACTCCCACTACATATATTTTTATTTTTACTTTTTTATACATATTTTTAATTCTCTTTGTATTCCTGTCGATGATTTAAATAACACCACAACAGCACGAAAAAAAACTGGCTACTTTAACACAGACTTCAGTCTAGCAAAATAGTCAGGACAACGCTGTATATATCAGAGGTGAAGTCTACTCCATCCCGCACAATAAACTATGAGTAATTATGTCTTATGTTTATTATGTATAATATATTCACCTGTGTTAGAACAAAAATATGTATGTCATCTAATAAATAAATAAATAAATAAATTACTAAAAGAGCCTATGAATATGAAGAGAAAATACATTTTAAATTTATTTTGTTCGGTTTGTAATTTCAAACCAACCGATCGAGAAGTTCTTATAATTAAATGAAATCAATTATTATAAATAAACAAATGTACCTTTCTTCGCAAAATAATAAAAGCCTAGATCTGTGTGTCATGTGATGATCATCACATAATATAACAATTCGACGGATTTCCAAAAAATTAATAACAAATCTTTGATAAGGGATTTTTCAAATTAATTTAATTAATAAATTTAGATCCATGTTGAAATATTTACAACATTTTTTTAGTTACGTAGTAACGGATAATTATATTCATAATATGGTGCATTATCGATACCGAGGCCTGGAGCTGGCAGAAGGGGAACGAACTGCAGTGGAAATGAGGTCACTTAGGTGTATATGTGGAAAATCCATTCAAGACAGAGTGACGAATGAAGAACTTCGAAGAAAATAAATTTAAAAAGATTAAAAAATGATCGCTCGGGTGGTTTGGTCAAATGGAGCGGATAAATGAGGAGAGAATAGTAAGAAAGATATATGACGCAAGTCTTGACGGCACTAGAAAGAGAGAACAACGTCCGCGGAAAACTTGGCGCGACCAGGTAAACCGGATACTGGAAGATAGTCCTGTTTGAAATTGCATAAAATATGTATGAATGTGCATGAGGCGAGAATTGTGTGTCAGGACAGAAAAGTGTGGCGCTCTATCCTCTCTGCGAGAAAACGGCGTGATGGTGAGTTAGTTATGTTATTACATCAGATTGTAGCAGGTGAAATTTCAGAGTTAATCTAAGAGGCAACTATAAAAAAAGTAATGACAAAATATATCTAATCATAAATCAATTATTCGAAATACTAAGAAACCTATATAATAATCTCTAATACAAGTAGATTACGATTTCTGGGAAATTCTGACAACATATTATACTTTACGAAGTACATTCATCCTTGTTCCTGGAAAACATTTTCCAAGAATTAAAACCCCGATTTAGGTCGTTAAGAAAAACTTGACTGGCTGCTTTGCCTAGTGGGATAACCATTACATTTATATTATATTATGAAAAGATTATCTAATATTTTTTAAACATTATTTTAATCATAGCTTAGACGTAGCAATTAAAATGAATAATGGAAGTGATGAATGTGCGGAGTCGATAAGGCTGTTATATTCTCCGACTCGCGAGCAGCTCTTGAATCCCTCTCTGCTAATATGAAAGTTCGGCTAGACAATGAGATAATCTGTTACATCAGAGGATGTCTATTTAATTTGTGCAGTAACAATAAACAGGTGTCATTCGTTTGGATTCCTGCATATAACGGAATTCATGGAAAGGAGGCCACTCTTTTTAGAGTTTTCCCCAATCAATTCCATATCCCGATGTATGATAGACTTAATATGACAAAAAACGTACGAATTCTATCTGGACTGCACAATGGATGGATCCAAATAATCATAAGGGTAATCGGCTTAAAATAATTCAAATATCTATTCCCCGCACCCCCTGGTTCTCCAAAAGGAAAGTCTTCGAAAGAACAATATCAAAAATCTGGGCATTGCCTTAATCTCGTCAATAGTAATTTTCAACTCCCGGTTAACTTGTGTCATCTTCTTTCCCTTAACTCGCCACATTTAATCTGCATAATAGCAAATTTTTTGAACGACAATGGTATTGATTTTTAATATAGTATTTCCTATTCTATAATATTATTGTACTTTTTTCTATAAAATAAAGTTTTAACTTGATTAATGGCACAAATCACTCTTGAAAGGTAGATTGTCTATTTAAAAGAAGAAGAAGAAGAAGGAGAATGTGTGGAGTAACTTCGGCGTGCATTCGTTTAGACATTCTTATTCATACAACCACAACGTATGACTGTTTTACGCAGCGTGATGAAGACTCTGGTGAGCATTCACAATCCATGCGAGAGCAACATCTCACATCCCGCTGGTGCCGCTGGACCATTATTATTTTTTAGAGAAATGCGCCTAAAGAACGGTATAGAATTCAACACGAAGTGATCTATGAATCATCATTCTGTATGTTTTGCTGGCGGATTAGAAGGCGTATCTACAGACTCAGAGATCAAGGTTTTCATTGAGTGATCATAATGGACAAGGGCCATAAAACCGCACTACAATCTAATATACTAATCTACGACTTTTTTGTACAAATGGTATGGTACCGGATCTTTTCCAATTATAATGGTAACGGTAACGCACTTCCCCGGATAGGAAAAGATAAATTAATTTTTTCTATATATCTTCCTATTTCTGACATTTAATTTGTATCACACCACAGAACTATGTTCTGAAAAAAACTGCAACTTCACAATAATAATGTGGTCTTTAAAAAAAAACCTTATAATTTAATATATTATACTTTAATTTTGTATTTGACCACCATAAGTTTACCAACCAATTTCTGAAAAGTCCCCTTTCTTCATCAGGGTGTTAAAAAACGAAAATAAAGTAAGTTAATGTTTAATATATTAAAATGAATAACCGCGATGTATTTGCGTTAAATATTAAAAATATTTGTTAGTAGAACGGAGGGTGGAGAAGTCGACCTCAAATAAGATAGATGGACCAAATCCGAGACATGACCGAAGCCTCGCCACACGTCGCACTAAACAATGCCCAGGATCGCGAAGAGTAGAGGCAAATAGCTCGCGCTGTAGAAGCAGAATAGAGGACCACGATAATATCAGAAGGGAGAAAGATTATTTGTTAAAATACTTCGGGATTTTCGAAGAAAAACATGAACTGCCTAGATTTGAAATGTAACTTAAATTAATCTAATTCCGATTCGAAAAATAATATATTATTTAATCAGCATAAACTGTTCCCCTCAAAACGTAAATTCATAAAAACATAATCCATTTTGCCGTGTATGTGTGTAGTGTATAAGTGGGGCGGCCCTGCGTGAAAACCGAATCCCAGCGGATTGAAGTCTGATCGCCATTGCTTTGGGAGTAACGTGCACTCAGGAAAATTAAAATACCACCGATAAATCGTAATACTGTACTCTCTCTCTCTCTCGGGGACGTCCCAGTTGCCATCAGAGGCCGGGTGGAACGAACCTTCGAGTAGTGAAATATACTCAACCAAAGAGCCCGTGATATAATCGTTCGGGTACGGTACAAAAGATGCTCATTATTTAAAAGGTCAATCTGATATTATGACAGAAAACAAAACAGTGTGGGTTTAACTAAATCTATTCAGCTCCAAACAATGGCAAATCGCAGCCAGTCACGCTCAATTGTTTATCAAAATTGCTTGTTATTTTTTGAAATACGAAATAGTTCAATATTTCCACGATATAAATGCAAGCCAAAATACCAAGACTTAAAACCAGTGAATGCTCCCAGTACTTACATATGGAGTAGAGTCGTTGACCCTCACTGTCAATGTCATACACAAATTAAAAGTTTCCCAAAGAGCAATGGAAATGGCTATGATTGGAATCAGATGTTCTACAAAAGATTTGTATGACATATTTATCGAAGAGACGATGGATGGTCCTGGAATGGGGGCCTCGCATTGTTAGAAGAAGTATTGGCCGTCTGCTAGCTCGATGGAGTGACGACGTCAGAAGAGTGGCAGCCGACAGATAGCTGAAGATACATAGATTTTTGGGAGAGGACTATATCCAGCAATGAGTATAAGGCTGATGAAGAACATTGAAGTGAAATCAGTAAAAATATAAATGTACCGTATTACATTTTTAAACCCCTCCTACGTAAAATATCGCATCTTACAGGTATTTTAGGCTGTTCTAGTATTTCACGTGCATTTAATACATATTTTAAATACAAATTAAATATATTAATTAGAAAGTTATACGTATAATATCAATTTTATCGAAAAATTTTGTTGTCACTATCGGGATTCGAACCTGGACCTCTTCCTATCCGGGAAAATTAGATTACTTAGAAGTATTAAAAATTCCGCAAAACTATGTTCTGAAATTGGCAACTTCACTTCAATGTGTTTTTATTTTTAAAAATATACATTGATAAATCTAAATAATACGTGTCGGCCGTATTCATTCTATAAATTCATGTTCTCCAAGTTTACCAGAGACAGGTGTACGCTCAATACGGCAGACATGAGAATCGTCAACTATTTGCACTAAATTATATAAAACAAAACATTTGCACTCAATTATATATCGTTATGCATTATATGGAATTTTACATACATAATATATTCAACTTTAGACTTTTCACAAGGAGAAAAAATATAACTACTTTTGAGTATATATATTCGGGTAGCAACTAATATATATTTATGATAAATTGATTTTTTTAATATATCTTTCAAGTTGACACATTTAATTTGTATTGAGCATAAAAATTGCTGGATGGACCAATTTCAGAGCCGTTTGTTAATTACGATACATTATGTAGTACTTGTATAAAAATAAACTACACTGTAATTACTAGAAATGAAACAAATATTCGGCAGCTATTCGGCATTTGGCCTGTTTGGTTATATTTTTGGCTAAGTTCTCCATTATTCGGCCGAGGATAGAACAGTGGACTATTTATTACTTGGCCGAACACTGAATAGTGGACCATTACTCAGCCAAACATCAAATAATGGACTATTATTCGCCCTCATACTGTTTACTATGGGATGCTAACACCGGAATCATTATTTATAGAGAAAGAATTCTTTAAAAGAAACTTAGTAATCGCAGTCGTCGTTCAGCTGAAGTAATTCACATGTACTTGAAAAGAACATAATTTACACATTATACTTATTTAATATAAAAATACAAAACACTTACACATGCATATTATTATGCTTTTATATCTTGTATATCAAATCAGAAAATACTATCATTTTTAACAAACGATATAATATATTGTAGTTCTCCAATAAGATTACACAAATATGGACCCAATCGGGTAGAGAGCAATCAGAAGCATGACTATTCATTATACTGTGCCTGTACTAATAATTCACTAATTCTACAACACTCCCACTACATTTTTATTTAAAAATTATTCTTTTTTCTTTTTTTTTTAATCTCTATTTTTATTTCTGTCGAATCTTATCTTAAATACCACCACAACAGCACGAAAAAAACTGTCTATTTTAACACAGACTTCAGTCGAGCAATGTAGCCAAGACAACGCTGTACATATCAGAGGTGGAGTCTACTTCATCCAATTGCAATATAATTGTATCTTATATTTATCATGTTATATTATAATACATTCACCTCTGTTACAACAAAAATATGTATGTCAATAAAGTCTAAATAAATAAATAAATAAATCCGCAATGATAAAAAATATCAAATAGATACTTTTTGTAACTCAGTGTGCTTTCTTTTGATTAGACAATGTACAAAAAAATATTGTAAATCAGCTACGAGAGTAGGTACTAATAAAATGCGATCGACAAAACAAATAATGTGTAATTTATAACAAAGAGAATTCGAGTCCACAAAATGGTGTTGATACCCGATATGACACATCTCCGCTATCTGGATGTCGGTTCAATCCTCTCGGTATATTATAATATTTACTATCCGCATAGTAAAATGCTATTTAGTAGATAATACGTCCATTTTACCAGTCATAAACCAAAGATGCTAATAAAAAAATATTGCATAATAAATTATTTAAAAAAATAATCAATTCTCTTAAGAGAAACTTGACCAACGCTTCGAGTTTACATCATATTTCAAGTGAAATATATATTATATTTTAATATCACAATACCGTACACAATATCATAAAAAAAACATCGAAGCAGTTGCCAGGAAAATAAGTATAAAAACATTCAAATCAAATCCGCAAAAAATAATCTTTCAAGTTTAGATTTTAATTATTTCGTAAGTAAAAAATATCGAATTCACCGAGAGTTCTCGGAATATACATCGGGCTTATCTTCGCGAGGTTTACGTTTACGAGAAACCTGAAAATAAAATGAGTGTTTGAATCAATATTATAATTCGTATTTTAAAATATAATGATTTTTAGATGCATTCATCTAAAATGTGCGCTGTCATACACAGCATTCAAATATAAACATACTCGCATGTGTGAGTTAAAATGATTCCATTAAACAATCGTGAAATGCTAATTAACTTGTGAAGGAAAAGCCGACCCGCGGATCGTCACGGATTCGCGCACAAATAAACTAGAGCCACTTCTGTGAATCATGATTCTGACGTCCGACCTAAACAATAACAGCACGGAGACCGAGAATAGAAATACATAGTCGAGAGTCAAGTCCTTAATGAATTACGAGACCGATGGAGCCAGGTGTGTCTAACATTTCTAACGCTGATGTTGGCACTAGTATCCGACACACACATAACGATCAATAATACTGACAAAATATTTATTTATCACTGTGTTGGCCAAGTTTCCGGCGAAACAATGTGACCGTGGTGGCGTGCATTCAGTTAACATTTCAATGTCCTTACACACTTATATCTGACACACCGTTGTGCATGCATTATTGGTGTGTTTTTAACGCAAGCATTTAAACATTATATACGGCATAAGCTTGTGAAGAAAAAAATACGATAAAAAGCGATAATATTTTAAACTTCACTTTCACATGACATACGTGTACTAACTAGGTATTTATAATTCTCATTATTAAATTGGAAAAATATTTAATTTAGTTTGTACTCAATGTTCCTGTCGGTACCCTAGACAGGGTCGGTCAGTGGCAAGTGCAAAAGATACAACCGCACCTAGCACCGCGATCATAACAGATAAATACAATATGAATTAAATATATTAATTATAAAGATATACATATAAAATCAATTTTATCGAAAAATATTGTTGTTGCGCCACCGGGATTCGAACCTGGATCTCTTTCCTAACCGGGGAAGGTGCTTTATCCAACTAAGCTACAGCGACAATATTTTTAGCGACAATTTTCGACCCTATATGTTACCTTTTTGATATTAATACATTTAATCGTTCCATCATTTAATTTTAAAATATTTAATTTAGTTTGTACTGAATGTTCCTGTCGGTACCCTAGACAGGGTCGGTCAGTGGCAAGTGCAAAGGATACAACCGCACCTAGCACCGCGATCATAACAGATATTTACAATTTTGTATACTTTGAATTGATGCTTTTTGGGTGCTTTTAATTGTACTGGTGCGTTGGTGTGACTGATTTGTGATATGCTGAAAGTGACAGAGCTCGTTCGTTACAATTTAATATATTGCACACACCAATTCACGTCAATTTTAATGGACTCTTTATGCTTGAAAATATTCGGCCGATACTTTACACGATTTTCATCCTTACGTGTAGGTATAAATAAATAAGGCCTAATAAACTTTGCACCCAGACGCGCAGGCTTCCTAGCCGGCCCTGATCATAGAAATGACATAAATAGCTGAAGCAGTAGTGTACTAGCGGATACTAATAATATGCAAGGACACTTCGAGTATGGGTAAAATAAAATAAATAAATTAGCTTCAGAGAGAATAAACCGGCCGTCGGAAGATCGATCGCTGTTTTATCGGCACATAACCTGTAACAACATGTGATGCTGGAATAATTATGAAATAACGTAAAAAAAACTAAAGTCTTAATTCTGACGTAGAGGTAGATACTCTGTTTTCAATTTAAAGAAAATGATCGAACTTGGACCAAACCAGCCTTGAAGCTACGCAACTATTCATCGAGACGTTTTGCGGTTCGTAATATAGGATTAAATACGTCACTGATAACATGGCCTAGTCATTACCTAACACGATTGTGTTGTGTAACGTTAAGCGCGAAATCTTGTCCAATTTGACGTACAGATGTGACGTCACATGTTTACTGGAAAGCGGCGAACATTTCACCCCGTCGATCGACACTAATAAATTAGTCACGAATGAAAGCCTTTAGAAATATTTATTTTGAGTAGGAGATTAGAAAAGGCGACATTCAACATCCAAAAACATGAAGTTTTACGATGTTTGGAGTTTACGGTGCCCGCATGAAAATCGTGAAAAACATTGAGGGAAAGAAATAAATAATATCACACTATAATTGCGTATGCAGTATGTATAAAATCCTTGGAATAATAATAATAAAATAATGTAAAATAAAAACAAATTAACGAAAAATTTCAAGGTAAATTAAAACAGTATTTACTCTTTATCTGGTAGGAAATACAATTTATTATTTATGCATTAATACATTATTAATTAATTAATAAAAAATGTATAATTATGCGATGCAACTTTCAAGGTGTGCTGTTGAATTGATTTCCATTGTATGCGTATATAAATAAAATTATGACAGTGATTAAATTAATATTTTGAGAAAAAAGATTTAGAACCACCTAATTGCGATATTTACTACATTCATTTAACAGTAATAGTAATCAGTTTTGCAAATTAATTTGTTTAATTAGCATTATTTAACGTTTGTTAATACATTTCTAACAGAGCTCATTATCTGGTAGGTTTCATATAAATATAAACCAACAGTGCACACGAATTTACTTATACAGATGTTTAACAGTAGGGCAATTTCCAAGTTATTGTCAAACTAATTACAATGATAATATTACAAAATTAAAGCTGTCTCAAAACTGTCATAATGATATATTAAACTGCATATTAGAGGAAGGTTGTCTATTTCACAAAGAAACAATATATATCTTTATAAATTCGTGACGCGTGATAATTAATAGGAATAAAAAGATGAAAGGGCACACATTAGGGAGACAATGAAAAATACAATACAAATACAAACGAAAATTTATTCATACAATTTCCTTCATTTAGTTTGCTGCGAGTGTAGATTTTAACCAAAAACACTCGCAAAATAATTTGTCACTGGTAGAATTAACCGGTAAACATAAGATAAAAAAATAACACCTAGATTAATCACTTATCCCCAATTGTCTTAAATGCGTCTCTACATATAACCTTAATGTCATATCTAGGATTGTCTATTAAGATTCTCAATGACATGTTGATAGTTAATATACCAAATTCGCTCAACGAATTTTCTTATTTTGTGCTCTGCGAATATTTAACAAATTGCCACTAGACCTTAAAGCGACTTCAAACCAAAAATAACAAAGTGATCGCTTGATGTGGGTAGAAAGCAAAATGAATCTAATTTGTCATTTGTGCTAACCTAACTACCTACACATTTTTGTCTCCAACTATTGACAACAATAATATTTTTATAATTTCAGTTTGTACTTTCTTCACATAACTTTTTATAACTTACTTAACTCTAAACAATTACAACTTTTTAAAACTATACAGATAATTGCTTTAGAACAGACCACGTCTAGTAAACTAATTACCTTTTATTTTTTCATATGTACTATTTATGCTACAAAAAAAAATATGGAAAAATAAAAATAAATATTAAACTTTAGTTCCTATCGCTGAGCAGTTTTTATGCAATTAGCATTTGACTTTCGAAATTCAGGTGACAAGTAGGTACTTAATAAAAATTAAGTTACATTTTTAGAATATAGTTCTGTGGTATTTAAAACTAATTAAATAAATCAACTAGAAAGATACCTTATACAGAAAAAGTATACCGTTCTAAATGATTAATTTAATTTGTATTAATTAAACATATTATATTTCTATTTTAGTATCTTCGATACTGACTTACAATAAAGTATTTTTTTTCTAATTTACATCGGGTATGGAAAAATCTCTACGGATTACAATATAAAATGAAGAAAACTTTACGCTGTATGACGTTGTATTTTTATATAAATATTTCCGTAAATTAATAGTCTAATAAATAATGCACTTAAAAGGTGATTTAAGATTTATTGATTACAGACGTAATTACGCGGCTAGTCGTATCGGCATTCTTACACAGACACGTTAAGTACTCAAATATTTATCCGGAATCGGCTCTCTACAGAAAAGTCTATTCGGCTAACCCTAATTGTCCAAAGAGTGGAAATCATAGAAGTGTGTGTGTTTACAGTGAGGGAGCACGCACGGCGCCAGAAGAGGGGTGAGAAAGGAGCCAGAACTAGATCAAGGGGGTAATAGAAATAATGCACATAAAGTACCCCGTAACGACGCTTCCGGGTTTAAATTAAATTTCCGAGAAATCGAACGGTATACCTGTGTACGTGTCACGGTGAGTATTGCACATGACACATGGCCTGTGTGCTAGATTAGTCGTGCTCGGACAGAGCGATCGCCCGAGCAAATAACTATCGAAGCAAATCGAAAAATGTACGCAACGCTTACGCACTATTGAAGTGGAACTTCATAGCCTTATTATATAAATATTATTATTATTTACTTTGTAAAAGCACAATACGTTAACGGAAACAATATTATTTCTTTATTCAGACATATCAATTTATTCTCAATGTAAAATATGATACCATGATCTAATTTAAATATGATACAAACACTCTTTGACTATAATATATATCTAAATATCTTGCCAATAAAAAATAAAAATCTATAGATAACGTTAAAAAAAAGTGAGACTGTTAATAAATTTCAAATAAGTTAACCACTAAACATAAGATTTTATAAATTTATATAGAGAAGTCTAAAAGTAAAATGTAACAAGCGCCTTCGATTATTCAAGCAAAAATGCAGCTTATTTTGGTTTCACAATGATTCACAAGAATTTGGACTATTTTTATTTTTATTCATAAAATATTTTACAGAAAGCAGACGTTCTGTAAAATATTTAAAGATGTATTTTTGATTATCCAAAAAGGTATAATTTTCGTTTCAAATCCGCGTGATGATGGCCTTGAATACCAATTAAAATGACTACATCGCGGCTAAAGAATTTGATCTCTTTTAAACTATATATCCAGTTAACCGTATTAAACTACCTCAAAGTACCTATCTGCCTAAGATAGATGGATCTATTTACCAAATAAATAATATTGTTATAAAACGATTGTGGCGTATATTTCAGCTTTGAAGATAGGTCGAAGATGGTTAAGCAAATATTTATTGCCGCAGGGAAATCTCGCATTTTACAATGTTGCAAATTTATATTACATGATGTAGCTGTTAAACCAAAGATTTCACATTTTAAGAATAGAAATATTACATACGATGGTGAAAAATCCGCAACATCAAAAAACATAATGTACTAACCGGATTTAATTAATTTTCCCAATCGATAATTAGCTTTTTTTTTATTGCTACTGGCAACATTTGACATCACTTGGGATTTCGTTCAATTTTGACAGTTATTTGAATTTAGTTGTGTTTTTTTCGAGGGTCCGAATTCTTCAGCTTACCCTTGTAAGAGTCCTGTATCAACTTACATTAATGAAGGTGTAATGCATATTTATTTTTAGAAAACATCATGGTTATAAAGATGTTTTTTTGGAGGTTTATTATTGTCGTTATGGCCGATATAAGGCCCCCCAGCTGCTCCAAAAAGTGATCGAAAAATGAACTTCCAGATTGCGCTTTATTCGAGCCAGCCGCGGCGGCGCCCATATGCGCGAAATCATATTTAAACACTAATGGTATAAAATTATTGTTCCAACAAAGCCAATACCATGGCCATTACCACGATTTTTAATGTTCTATACCTTAAAAAAAATACATTTATTGTATTGTAAGTGAAATACGACGAAAGTGCATGGTTTGAACCAACTCATGAAACTAAAAAAAATATTATATGATAGGCACCGGTTATTGCATTCAGTGGTTATTAGAATTAGCCGTATATTGTGCTCTTTTCCATGGAAGAAATCGAACATCACTTTCCGTCGCTTTTTAGATTCAATTTATCGGTTACTCAAATAATTCCTGGCGGAATGTAGTCAGAATTTATTATTATTATTTAGTATAGTAGATGTCGGCCACCGCTTTCTTTTCTTTACAGTGTTTAGTATTGCAATGACCATGGTAAAACGTGTCGCATTGTTTTATCCAAAGTCATCGATCGTACTAGCTATCGCCAGACGTGTTCAGTTTGTTATTTTTTTACAATTTGCTACGTTCTTTTGAAAGATAAGCAGTTTAAATACGTGTTATAGTATCAGTGTTTGAAAACTCTAAATGTTTTAACGTATTAAAAATCGATTAAATTGACTATTTACGGATTCTAATAAGTAAACTGTTTTAAACTAAACGATCGTAAAGTTGTAATATATAATAGTTTACTTACCGTATATTAGAATCTAAATATGACTAATATGAACACAATAACCGGTGTCTACTGAGAAAAACAAGCGAGTTAATTAATTGTCTTAAAGACGACGGACGTCTCCTGATCAACTGAGAATACTTTTGTATATATATATATATATATATACATATAATACAAAAGTAGGTAATAAATAAATAAAAATAATCAAACTTAGACTTGCTAGCAAAGGTTATCGATGCCTCGTATTCTTCACTGTCTATATTGTATTACTAAGTACTTAACATATATTATTAAGTTGGAAATAAATAAAAACAGTTTCATATTATATAAATGGAGCTGTCTGAAGGGCAAAACGCTTCTTGAAGGGCAGTACCAGTACTTGTAGATTCGTGACAAGATCAACAAAGAAACCCTCGTAGTGTATTCTTTGTTACGCATACCTAATATTATACATATTACACTTGGAATGAATAGAACATTGATCAGCCTACTTCGTCATGGGACTGAAAGAAAAACTTGCTCTTAGAGAAGTAGAGGCAATAAACTGGGAATATGAAGGGTCACACCTCCGTAGCGCACTACGAAAGAAAAAAATATTTATTTATTTATTTCTCAATAATATATAAAGTAAAATAATGGATAAAATAATAAGTATATGGATTTTTAATACAAATTAAATGTATCAACTAGAAAGATATATAGAAATACAAAAATCTATCTATCGAAAAAATATTGAGTTGCTACCTGGATATCATTGAATGCTAATAGTTACTCTACTTTAGGGCGATTAGTGTTGTACTTTATTAAAAATATCTCGTTCTACGTGTCGGCTTATTTTCTATGTTACATCGACACTTTTGTTTTTAACATTTAAAAAATTTATCATTAAAACTCATTATGTATTAAATTCATATAATCGATTCTTTTTTAATATATAATTTTTTATTTTCAATTTTTAATACACACACAATTTTTTGAGATGTATCACGACTAGTTTCGCGAAGAGCAGTCCTTCCCATCTACAGGTGTAAATTAAATTCAATTTACACTTGTAGATGAGAAGGACTGCTTTTCAAGAAACTACTCGTGATACAGGACTGAATTGAACAATTCAATTTACACCTGTAGATGGGAAGGACTGAATTGAACAATTCAATTTATACCTGTAGATGGGAAGGACTACTCTTCCTGAAACTGATGATACAACTAAAATGTTACACCACGAAGTAACTGCCAAATCAATCAATCATATAATTGAATTTATGATATTTTTAATATTTAATGCAAAAAACACTGGTTAGTTATTTTAATAAAATTATTCAGTAACTTTGGTTACTTAACTAACAGTAACATTAATTAAGTTTTATGTATATTATAATACTGGTTCCAAAAAATAATTTAAAGTTATTGTATAATTTTATTTTATTGAATTTATTATTTGGAAAACATTAAACTCGGCGTGTGTTTTTATCATTTCGAGTATTTTTATGTGGAATTCAAATTATTTTGGAAGGTTTATTACTTAAAATAATATAATATACTTTTTCATTTGGAGATACTTAATAAAAAAGGAAAACTAGACTAATAAATCACTTACAGATGTAATTTTATACTTTTAAAAGTACCTCGGTGGTAGGACGGAGATATAGTATTAACTAGTTATTAAACAAATAACACCTACCCAGTTATATTTTCACGTTAATAGTTAAGTTATATGTAAACATTATTGTACCAGATTTACACGATAATTTTCCGCCAAAACGATTTGCGTAGATGCCCCTAAACTATATCGTTTAATCAATAACTTTTTAATAATAATTTAATTTTATGTATAAAATAGTTACCCCTGTTGAACTTTGTAATAAGTCAGTATTAATAAAGAGCTTATGATATTTATAAACTGTAATTCTCACTATTGGTTAATTCCTCGACAGTGGAGTGAGTGGTAAGTATCCCAACGAGTCACACAGAAGACTGGGATTATATTTAATTAACATATCTAAGGTAATTTTAGAAACAAAACGTGTCCCGCATTGCTATCACAGACGACTCGATTACGAGCTATAATTAAAATAAATGCATATTATTAAAAATGAAAATATTTTATTTGATAAATCTATTAAAATTTATTAAGTTATTTTCAGCGTTAAGATTGTCACATGGAGCGTAAAAATGTATACTGGGTTACGGTTAATCAGCTGTTAAGTTAACACGCCATACTCAAAACTAGTGACGAGCCAAAACAGATTTACACCCATGGCCGTGCGGATAGGACAGGAGAAAATATCAATAGATATCAAACATGATCAATCATTAAAAATAACAAAATAAATAAATAATTCAAATTAAAAGTCACTGTCAGTTTTTACCGCACAATTGAAAAAATGTTGACATTTATGTCGTTGATCGTTGATGAATGTTTGATTACATAGATTGATAATAATATATATAGATTAATTAGAACACTTAGATACAGCAAAATACACTTATCAACATGTAAAATAATATAATGTGTCGTTTTACAAGCGGCTTATCAAACGCTTACTAAATCATAAGTCAACAATTTAATCACCACTTTACCACCTTATTAATAATATAATAATTTTGTTAAAACAATTATAATACTTTTAGTACAAATTAAATGTAACAATTAGAAAGATGTACATATAAAATCAATTTATCGAAAAAATATTTTTGTCACTACCGATATTCGAACCTGGATCTTTTCACATAGTACACACCAACAGTTGACGACAAATTTTCGAACTGATATGTTGCACTTTAAAATTGATACATCTGTCGTTCCATTATTTGAAAGCCATCTTCTTTATATGTTCTGAAAAATTGCAACTTCACAATGAGATACTTTTAGGTTTACAGGCAATAAGTTTTTTATGTCTATATTCGAGAAATTTTTAATATCTTAGTATTGGTACGGTATATAATTATCTCTCTAACTATTGTCAGTCATCCGATGTAGTCATTTAGTAGGATTTCAAAATAGATAATCCATTTAAACATTCATTTTTTTTAAACTTTTTTGGGTATAATCCCTTGTCTACATTAAAACATTATTTGTGTAGGTCTAAACAAACCGAATAATACATATTTTAAGAGCCTTTAGAAAAAATTACGAAAATCATACCACGAGTTCTTTTGTTATGCATTTTGAAAACAATGGTTTCGAACGTCACTCATTTGTTTGGTAACACTACCTATATTTGCACTGATACGTACCGTTTGATAACAATCCAAACATGATGCTCGCAACATGTTTTAGCGATCATAAAAACATAAACACAATGTCCACTTTAAGCTGACAACAAATAACAATACAATGTAAACAATATAATAATCACAATGTATTTTCCACTCAAACATTAATCACAGACATTTTTATCGTTAACACAAAATCTCGCGAGAGTCAACACACCGCATCGAAAATGACACACTTCACCGTTTTCATCGGTCCGCAGAGTTCCGATTCTAAAAAGCACAATAGTTTTAGTTCCATAATCAAAATAATGACAGCTGCATTTGTTTATACGGTGGCGCGCTCTCGGCTGACGGCGCGGCGGGCATTGCGCGCAACTCAGCGTCGGGCGGACGCGCGGGAAACACTGACGAATTTTCAGCTTTCGGCTGTTCGGATCGAACGTTGAACATTCACGCTCGCGACCTTTGCCAACGTACGGACATTCTTATTTTTATGTATGTACACACAATCCGCGCGCTGTCCGTCCTCGGCCGTATCGGAACAGAAGTGGCGTGTCCCCCGTCTTTGCGGATTCAACTAAGAGATAAAAGACTCACTAAATGTGTGCGAACGCGAGCCGTGACGTCACGCGCTCGCCAGAGTTTTCGCTCGTCGGCCCCGATTGGAGAAATTAGTTATCTGATTGAGGTCTGCCATAATTTGACGATTAACTGCGTTAATCCGTTGGGATTATCAAATTAAGTATTTGTGAACGTTATGCATTCAATACATTGGATCGAAAGATTTAAATATGATTGCAAAAAATGAGTAAAATAACTAAAGAATCGCATAAGATGCATTTTATGATAATTAATAATTACCGATGTAAGCGAATGTCAAAGATTGAACTGGTTTGGAAATCACACTACTCGTAGCTAAAATATATTTGTCCATGTGAAATATGTTAGGATATCAATTATATGTCACCATTATTTTTTTCTATGTCTAATGCCAACAATATACTTATATCCGTATTACGAGTATTTCCAATAAATAAACCACTTTTAAGTTCTAACGCTCGGACCTTGACACAAAATTACATAATTATGTTCATTACAGTTTCTCTTTGTTCTCATCAGTGGCGTAACTACAAAAATTGGTCCCCCAATGCAGATCGGACAAAAGGGCCACCTAAATAAGTATTGTGTATAAGATATACGAATATTAGTACTACGTAATTTATCTATTAAATATACAAAATTGCTCTCTTGTCTTATGTAATATTCACATTTTCATGAAAAAACATAAACGTTCTTGGCTATTTATATGCACTTGCAATTTAAAAATGTATAATTCCATTTCTTACTATGGATTACAATTAATGCTGGAAAAGGTACGAAAATATCAATGCCAAATAGATTGTTGGGTGCGAACTTTTTGGGCCCCAATGCACTGGTTACGCATAGTTACTTACGCCGCTGGTTCCCATGCATCCTGTGCCACAAAGATGACCAAAATGTAAATTTAGAAATTAGTTTCCATTTTTTTTTCTTCGTAAATACTATTATATAAAAACTAGTGTTTATAAATTTATTGCAAAATCCTCTAATTCCATCATAATACTTTGACATTTTTTAAAAACTTTTTGAAACAATTGTGAAGGCAATTTTAGAACATAATTCTGTGATATGTAAAACAAATTAAATGAATCAATTAGAAAGGTATACTATAGGTATAATAAAAAAATAAAAATATATATATTTATATAAATTTGGTTACCACCGGAAATCGAACTCGGAACTTTTTTCTTGGCGGGATTCATTGCAAATACTATTTTTATATTTATATAAAAAAACTTGATAGTTTTGCTTTTAAACGTAAATAATAGCTGTCTCATTTAAAAATGTTAACGCGGCGTAATGGTAACGCATTCTCCTGACAAGATAAAGTTCCGGGTCCCGATGATATTTGTCTGCATCTTTTTAATCATTCTTTCATTTAACTTGTTTTTTCAAATTATTACTAAAAAGTTAAATCAGAATGCTCACGTTCTATATAGTTTTACCTGTGCATTAGCAGTTATTAGATATAAGGTATCAAAAATAATCATATTCGGTGTTTAATATTATTTTAAGATCAAGTATGTACACATGATCCGTTCTGTTAAATTATGATTAGAATATAAGTATAAGATAATTAAATTATGATTACGACATAAAATGAATGAAACAAGTTTTCATATTCTTATTGCGAAATAATTCTATAACGCGACTTCACTTTAATAGAGATTTAGCCTATCAATAATATCACTCGTGTACTTAACGCATTTGTATGAATCGTTAGTGATATACACCGTAAGAGACCAAGATTTTAAATCGCTTGAATAGATGAAATATTTGGGAACAAATGTGGCTAGGAACAATAATATCCGACAGTAAATAAGCAGCAGTTTAAAATTAGGGACAGATTGCCACTTTGCTCTAAGGAAATTGCTGTCGTCGAGGTTGTTATCAAATTAAACTGTATACAATACTGATAAGACCAATTGCACTACATATATGGATATTGGTGGCATAAGATCCCGTGGACTGTATCTATTACAGTAATGATTAGTTGACGCAATCCGAATTGGATTCAAGAGAGGAATATTGGCAAATGGATCTGGCCTACCTTGATCTCGATCCTGGATTGGACGTCAAGTTTTCATCTCCAGTTGATTCGCACCTTTTTAGTGAAGAACCGAGATATCACCACTGCACTTCCGGAACTGTTTAGAACATCGCCTATTCGCGGTCCTAGCGTTACGCATGGCGCTGCTTTCGAACGGTAAAAAAGAACACAGATTTTGACAGTTCGGGGTCGGAAGGCAATCTGTTCCCACGTCAGCGAAATTCCTAAGTCATTAGTTGGCCAGAGCGGGACAGGTATATTAAGGTATATATTGGATGGACACAATGTATAGGGAGTAAGTACTCGACTTGCGTTAACAGATATAAAGCTTGGTATCTCACCTAAGCATAGGAAAGCAGACTTCAGATTTCCGAATATTAAGTCTTGCTCAAGTTTTACAAGTTTACGGCTCAAAACGAAATAACAACATGATAATGAAAAAGGTTAAAGAACTTCGGGAGCGGTGAAAAAACTACTGAAGGGGTTCTCAACACAGCAAGTACTTCAAAACATCCTACATTATACATTTAACAATGATAATCCTGACTTCTGAATATTAAGTTAACTCGGAAGCTTCAGATAATAAAGCGTAGTATGAAAAGAAGTAAACGCAGAAGTAAAAACAAAAAAAGAAACACGTAGGTTAGGTTAGCTAACGTGACCATACGTCCCATTTTGAACGGAACCATCCCGTACTCCATCGGACGTCAGATGTGAAAAGTGTCGTACAGAATTTAGCGTAGCCCCATTTTGAGGACCCTAAATATTAGTAGATGTCACGTTTTGAGGAAAAAATAAATGGCCACGTTAATTATAGCGCAGATAGAGGTGAAAGATGTCATTGTCATTGCTAAAAAGCATAAATGGCAATGGGTAGGACATATATCAAGACGCGAAGATAATCGACTTGCAAAGAATATTCGAGACAAAATACGACCTAGAGACAGAACCTCGATGGATTGGGTGAAATTAACAGAACAGCGGGAGTGATACGGCAAAGATGACCGCAAAACCAAAGAGAGTGGCAGAGTGGCACTCATGAGAAAGTCTTCATTCAGAAGTGGGGTGGCTGTCGACGATAATGATGATGAAGATGATGAAATAATTTGCCAGGATTCTTTGTGTGCTGTTCTCACAGTCCCGTTTGAAAACTACAAAACCGTATTATGTAAACACCGCCGACGAAACAATGGTAAATGAAACGTTATTACTTCAAAAGTATGCGATTGTTCCAGAATATCATTAAGGCCATCGTTATAAAGTTAGCATGCAAAATCCCAAGTTAGCGAGAACTTTCGCCAGTGTTTCTACTCGCTCTCCGATGAAAATTTTGTTAAGAAAAATATTACAATTTAATCCTTTTCTTTCACGAAAGTTCCAAGTTTCTTTTTACTAAAAAAAGAAAACGTTGTTTGCAAAACAAAACAAGCGTTGGCGAATCGCGGGGGAATTCCCAATTAAAACACTTCATTGAGTAATTAATTTTACCTTAATTTATTACAGGAAAAAAGTCAAATATTATGAAATGTATATACTTGGGATATATGTACGTATTAAATTAAATGACGGAAAACATTTATAACATTAATATATTATAGCAAAAATAGTTTACTTTGTTTGACTCGATAACCGCACGCTCTATCACGTACGTGATAAGAGTTGAAAGCAGATTGTGGTAACTTTCGTAGTACTCTTTACTGTTGAGTTACTTGGGTTCAGTTCCTTGTAATAATATCTCCGTGTCCAGGTAACAATTACACGTTTATTATAATAAGTATTTAGAGTAATTTACAATTATACAATTCAGAGACAGACTAGTAATTATCGAGAAGTGGCGATCGAAAGACACCCGTTCCCCCAGAGACGGCTTTTATAATCCTTGTCCCCCACCACTCATTTACTCACTCTCCTGACACCCACCAACACACAAACATGTCCAAAGTGACAGTTCTCATACGGATTTTGTTTGTTTTATGTTGCTATGCAAAACGGGTGCAGATCAGTAAAATATAGATATAATATATACAATGAGTTCTAATGAATACACGGCTAAATTTAAAAAATATATAATGCAATTTATACATGAAATAAAAGATATATAGAAATATATTAATGATAGAATCGATGTTAACTTTGTAGAGTTTCAACATAATGGATGAATATAAATGAAACAATGTTATAACTCTACTTGAGTTTATTAGCACTTCTCGAACTTCGAGAGAAACGGTAACTCTCATCAATAGGTGAAGTATCAAACTAACTACACACAAATATAGGAGATGAGGATTAGGTGGTAGACATACAAGTAATTAGGTACTGACAGATGGAAGGGGAGGGGGCGGAGTTACTGGTGGAAGGTGGAGGGGTGGTTGTAACGGAAATATTGAGAGGAGACGAGATGAGTTAGAATATTTCATATTGTTTAACATATTAATACCCCAGTAGATGCTAACATTTATGTTTTTTATGTAAAGACTGATTTTAAATGCCTAAATATTAAATATTAAGTTGTGGAAACCGAGGGTATTGGAGTTACGGTGATTTTAATGTAAAGTGTTGATAAAAAGAAATAAGCTAATGATAGGGTTTTTATGACATTTTGGTTAGGCTAAGTTAATTTACTTTTATAAAAATGTTTGTATGCAAATAATTATGATAACAAAATATAAATTACTATATTGGTTTCCATGTATTATAATTAAATGTAATATATTACACCAATAAAATATAATACATTAAATCTGGTACACATATCGTTGTTCTTTTCTAGAAAATCGATTGGTACACATATTTTCTAGAAAATCGATTGGTACACATGATATTTTATAGAAAATCGATTGTTACACATGATATTTTCTAGAAAATCGATTGGTACACATGTTTTCTAGAAAATCGATTGGTACACATGATCTTTTCTAGCATAAAACAAAAATTTTGGTTTTATAAAACGGCTACTTATAAAACACAATCCAGGCCATTTAATCATAACCATTGTTAGCACGAGCTCAAAAAAGTAGTTGTACATTCAAAAAATGCTTCCGCTTAAATTTTCGATGAAAACCTTGATTGAATTTTAAATTACGGATTCGATATTTGTTGACAGCAATGAAGGATTCTGTGCGACCATGGACCGGTGGAAAACTACTCCATTTGAACATGGTCTGAATCCATAAACAACATCAGCAAAGAGCGCGCATGTACTGCCAATGAAAATTCGCCATCGGTCGGACTGATTCCGTTACGCATTGTTAGAAAAACACATGCAGATTCTGAATTTTCTAATCAACTAATCACGCACCATCAGGAGTGTGCGGTGCATACAAGCAAAAAAGCTGTGCATTACTAAAAAAATCTGAGAAACAAATATATATTGAATAATTGGATTAACATAAACGAAATCATTATTTTATAATTTGCGCCATCTGTGTACCAGTAGAGACTTCAATTGCTTACTTTTAAAAACTACCACGACAACTCACCGCTGTACCCATGGCGCCTTTTTGTATTCACCGCATCGAGCTATTACTCTGTTCTGTCTTTAAACTAGTGAATTACTCGAGTCATATAATTTATTTACTGAATTGAAAATTCCTTTCGGTTGATCCGTTTTGTATGGAGTCGTTACCTATGCTGTTTATTGACAGATTAACATTAGAAATAGTCACAAATAGTGCAAATCATTGAAGTGTCTACTTCCTCTTTTACTAATTCGCGCTTTTTACTATCTTACTGTTTTTAACGTGTTTTTTTTTCATGATTGTTCTTTAAATTTGATGCATGGATTGATTTTTGATTTGGGAAAAACATTTACGTTAACCTTTTGCCATCTCCAGGCCTCTTTTCATACACCAGTGTCGGTGCCAGGTCTCCATAATATACCGCCAATCGATTGACAAATTTCCATTAGAAATTTCTGCATTCAAAGCACCGTTTACATTATTCACTGGAACCATCCTCCATTCGATATCTTTCTCAGCCTTTCCGTTTTTATCAAACAAAAACTCTTCTACTCGTTCCGACCATTTATTATATTAACAAATATACGTACGTAAGAAAAAAAAACAGTGTACCAAATACATGTTTTGGTGCAAATAAACATGTTGATGGATCGGGCCATATATTATTATATATAAAACCAAGTTGTTTTTTATGGCAGAGAGTTTCTCGGATGTGTCCAAATGAAGTACAAATTTATCCCAATTCGTGGAGAGGGTGAACACGAGACTCTGACAGCGCGCTTCATGTCGAGTGACCTATTTTATAACTTTTTTTTCATATAGAAGAGAACAGTAGAAAAGAAAAAGAAAGGCAATAAAAAAGGGAATAATAGTGTATTTGATTCCTTGATATTAATTAACTATAGAGAATTGATGTGGCCAAGTCTGCCATGTCGAAGTTGACTAAAATTTTAATGAACCACTCCATCTCACAAAACGGAAAAGTGCGATTAGTTAAATCTCCGGTGTTCTCCATAGCTCTGTACGGGGTCGAAACATGGACCCTGAGAACAAAAAAAAGGGACATGCTCGACGCCTTCGAGATGTGGTGGTGACGTCGCATAGATTATTGTGAAACAAACGAATGTGTCCATACTTCAGGAACTTCGCACTAAAGGTTGGAAAAATTGGTGATAACGGGCAACGTACAAGTACGGACGATCTCCAATCAAGGTGCAAGATCGCGAAGAGTGGAGACAAGCGGTAATCGCTGTGGAAGCAGAACGCAGTCGTGAGCGCATCGATCGTAAGAGATTGTAACCAGTGTGATTATCGCACGGTGACACTGAAAAATAATATAGGTAATAAAATGTAAACAAGATGTGGTGTATACGTAACGTGACCATACGTCCCGTTATGAATGGGACCATCCCGTTCCAAGGGTTGTCTCCGTGCACAGCTTCGGAACGCCGAAATGAGGTCGTTTTCAAAAAGAGAGCAGCAACACACGGTAACAATTTCAAAAAAAGGCGCGATAAATCAAATATCTGATGACATGCGTAATACGTCTCACACATATGTAAGTCGGTCAGAAGCCTGATGATTCTTGATGATTTAGACATTGATTTTTTGTGTGTTATTATAGTCAATTTAAATTTCTCGTACGTGAACCCTTCATTTTAACAATGCTTAAACGCAAGTGTTAACTTACAAACTAACTACCCGTTTATAAAGCAAAGTAGTACTCCATCAGACGTTAGATGTGAAAAGTGTCGTACAGAATGTAGCGTAGCCTATGAAGTAAACGTCCCGTTTTAAGGAAATAAATAAACGTTTTAGTTATGTATACACGCTACAACTACGGATAAAACGCAGAATTTGGTGAATCTAACATTGTCCAAGTCATCAAGAGACCACACAGGTGACAGTAAAACACTTGTTTTTTTATTCTACTCGTTTCATTTTCTGTTAATGTTCTTAATATACGTACATAGTATACATTAAACACATTTAAAAAAGGCGAACAAGCTTCATAATGTAAGAGATGTTCACTGTCTCCTTAACTGGACCGAAGTCTGTACTAAAGGAGACAGGTTCATCCGTTGTCTATCATACAAATATGAAAACCATTATTATTTTTTTTTTATCTAAATCAAAAATATTAGAAATGAATTAAACATGGTTATACAAGAATTCTAATAACATAAAAAATAAGTAAAATACTCTCGCTATCCCATGATTAAAACACTATGCAAAATAGAAAACGAATATAAAGAAATGATGTTCTGTTCATATGATCACTTCCATGAATCTTTGCTCAGTTTCCTTTCTGCCAACACCCAATAACCAGCTTCTGAGATGGTGTTTGAGTTTGTCCATCGAGAATTGTTTCATACCACTCGGCAAAATGTTATTGGCTTTGGGGGCCAGAAATATATGGAAGGATTGACCAAAGCTTGTTATTTTAGGCTTCACGGTGAGCCTATTCTTTTTTCTCTCGTAGCATAATTATGAGAAGCTCTTTGTTGGAATGAAAATAAAAAGGATCAGTATTTTTACATATAGTTGTCGAATATCAAGTAGCTGACATTCTTCAAACAGTGAGTGGCATTATCAATCTCTTATCAAGAGAGCACGACTGGGGTATACTGGGTGCGTTTAATACTCGGATTCAGACTACCATCGAAGAAAGCCATGAAGCAAAACAAATCGGCCGAAGGAGCGTTGGAAATTACCCAGGATGCGGGTGTAGTAAATACAGCGAAGACAGATCGGAGTTATCGATCGAAGGCTAGGGCCCACACCGGGCTTTTGATAATAATAATAATATTCATCAAAGTAAATACAGAAATAAAGAACAATATTTTCAATTAAATTCTGTGCGCATTTCGTATGAATAAGTATTACAAAGTGGATATAAAATTGCGCACAATATAATATTTGTTCAAAAAAGGAGCAGAGATTTATTAAAAAAATAATTTATTTAACGTTCCGATTGTTTATATCTGAACGCATTTCTTAGAAATTAGTTTTCTTTGTGCCGGGGGTAAAAAGAATTTTAATAAAATTGAGTTTCGATGAACTTATCTCGAAAAACGGCGGCCTGGCAACTGCCCGGGCAGACGGAACGACGACCCGAGATCGTCCAATGGTGGCATTATGTTGAATATTTATAATACACATTTAATTAATATTTCGTATACTTCCTATGATATATTATATCATAAATGGTAATCAAGTCGAAAAATTATAAAAATCGTTTTTATACTTTCATTGTTGTGAGAAACAAATAACAATCGCAATTAAACTATTATATTCATAAATTAAAATATTAAATATAGCTAATACTAGTACGACAGGCGCCACAAGTTTACACCTGGTGAATTTTAACAAGCCTAATTGTCTAGTTTCACGTCTTATTCCGTCGGCAGTGCGGTGGTTAGTATTCTTATGTGAAATAATTAACATTTTTTTCGATTCAGAAAACCATATTCTTTGCATATAATACATGTGTCTGAAACATGAAACGCAATTTTGTTACAGATTATCAACAGCCCTTTTTTAACCATTTCAGATAAACCACATTGTTAGCGCTGTTTAATAAATTGATTAAATTTCTATTAATTTTTTTTGGTGTTTTGACTTGTTTAAAGGCTGAGAAAGATATCGAAAGGATGGTGATTGCAGGGAATAAAGTGAACATCGCTTTGAGTAACGACACTGATGTATGAAAATGAATCCTGGAACTTGTAGAAGAGGAACGAAAGTAGACTGAATGCAGTGGAAATGGGATCACTTAGGCGTATACGTGGCAGATCTATATATGACAGAGTAAAAAATGAAGAAATAATGTAAATCTGATCCTGGTATGGTGAGTAAGATTAAGAAAAGCTCACTTAGGTGGTTTGGTCATATGGAACGGATGAATGTGGAGAGAATGGTAAGAAAAATATATGGCGCAAGTGTTGACGGCACCAGAAGTAGTCATACATGATTATTTTAGTTATACATCCAGACTAAAATAGCTACAATCAACATGCTTATTTTATGATTTCAGGCCCCCGGACGTCTGGCCAGGCTGCCAAGGCGGTAGTTACGCCACTGATAATAAACCAAAGGGAAAATTACTAACATAAGTACAATACATATATTGCGTACATAATTACTTTTCATACGTCCATACTAAAATTGTACAAACAACAAGAATGGAACTCGGAAACAACATTTAAATGACTCTGCCGCAACAGTAAACTTGTTTTCAGACTACAGTAATCATTTGTCAACCGGATACGTTATTCAAAAATAGCCATCGACGAGACTACACGTTTATAGAAAATAGAGCTTTATGAGAATATTCAAACAAAAGTATTTTTTTCCATTCCATTCACACGAAACCCCCGTAATAACGAAAACTACATCTTCTTCTTTTACATAGGCAATCCACCTTTTAAGAGTGATTTGTGCCATTAATCAAGTTAAAACATTATTTTATAGAAAAAAGTAAAATAGGAAATATTATATTACAAGTCAATACCATTGTCGTTAAAAAAAAATTATATTATATATAACAGATTAAATGTGGCGAGTTAAGGGAAAGAAGATGACACAAGTTAACCGGGAGTTGAAAATTACCATTGACGAGATTACTGAAAATAAAAACTTGTGATCCGCAATGGACAGGCAAAAAACATATGGTCGAGGGTTTCCTCCTCGGCACCACACTCACACATTGGGGAATCTATTAAGTTAGATATCTAGAGATATTTGATTTTTTTTTTTTGGAGAACCACGGGGTGCTGGGAATAGATCTTTGAATTATTTTAAGCCGATTACCCTTACGATTATTTGGATCCATCCATTGTGCAGTGCAGATAGAATTCGTACGTTTTTTTACCATATTAAGTCTGTCATACATCGGGATATGAAATTGATGAGGGAAAACTCCGGAAAACGAAAACTATGTATTACAAATGTTCGTTCTTACTGTGGGCGATTTCACTTTCAAGCATAATTAGGATGCAAATATATTTAAAGCGATTGGTCGGAAATTCAAGCGAAATTCAGATGCGACGGCACTTTTTCTGCAACTTCTCTCGCATTTTATATCACATTTTTTTATGGAAAATTATTAAATTGTAATTTAATCAATATGTTCCATATATTATTAATACATATATATTTTTAAAACTACACAAACATAATTATTTATTAAAAAAATAAATTACCAAACCAACGTTGTTTTAGAACTGAAGAGAATTTGTCCACTTTGTAGGCTTCATTTAGCTGTATATGAACATGTGGAATGTTTTTTTTGAAATTTATATTATAAAGTAAACTATTGTTTTATTATATATAAAAATTATATAAATCGGTTTTCTTACAATTCATATTTTGCATGTCATTTTGAACACTTTTTACGATGTTAACAACTTTTTAACATCAACAAATTAAAATAATGGACATTATTCTTATTATTCCGGACAAATTATTCCGATCCCTCGATTTCAGCTATTTAAACTAAACACTGTAAAAATATCCGAGCAGTGAGGACGTGTCCCCCCCTGCACCTCTTGTGCATTTTTAATTTCATATATTTTATTTGCTTATCCAGTGCAGTACACTCTACAAAGTAATAAATAAATTGAATTAAATTATTATTACTAACTTATGCTGTCTTATCCAACACGTTTTAAAAAATTTTTGTACCGGTTCTTTAAATTTTCCAAAATAGACAGTGAATAATATTTACTCACATTTTTCTGATTAAAATGGATTTGTAAACGATTATAAATGTGATAGATGTTCATAGCTAGAGTTTCAATGTAGAAGCTGAGGGAATTTTTCCCAATAAATTAATCAGCAAGTACGGAGACATACCCTGGCCACCTCGATCACCGGACCTTACACCGTGCGATATTTTTTTTGTGGGGATACCTTAAATCGAGAGTTAACAGCAACAATCCTCGAACAATCAGGCCTTACAAGAAAATATCCGCCGTGAAGTGGCTGCCATTGAACCAACGCTTTGCTCTCGCGTGTTCGCAAATTTAAGAGTCCGATTGCAAGAGTGTCTTGAGAGAAATGGACGGCATTTAGACGATATTGTTTATAAAACGTAAAATCCGCATCGTTAAACTCCATTTTGTATAAATAAAATACTCGTATAAGAATAACATTGTAGTTTTATTTTTATTTAATATTAAACTTAAATTTTCCGCTGGACACCTTTATTAAAAATTATAATTTAAAAAATATATAATTTTTATATTGACTTTGTACTACACACACACAATTTTTGATTTATATAATATCACTACTTGTTTCGGAAAGAGCAGTGCTTCCCATCTACATGTAAAAATTGAACTAAATTAAATACTTTTATTTTACATTAAAGAGAACACATAATTATTTGTGAAGTTTTAATTTTTTCAGAACATAGTTCTGTGATATTTTAATACAAATTAAATGCATCAATTAGAAAGATATACATACAAATAAACTGAATTTATAGAAAAAATATTTTAGCTGACACCGGGATTTGAACCAGAATCTCTTCCTATTTAGTTAGTCTCGTAAAAAGTCGATAAATTTTCGAACTTCTCTTGCATGTTGTATCACATTGTTCTATGGAAAGTTTTCAAATTTTAATTTATTCAATAAGTATATTTTAAATGGACGAATATATTTTTTATTACACAAACTAAATTACTTATTCAATAAATAAATTACGAAACCAGGATATGAAAAGTTATTATATATTATTATATAAAATATTGTTTTTGCGCTACCGGAATATATTAATATTTAATATTATATAATATATATCAAAAACAATATTTTTCGGCAAAATTGATTTTATATGTATATATTTATAATAAATACATTACATTAAATTTTTTGGAAATGGACTAATTTATCGATGAACGTAATTTCTTGAAAGTAATTTATTTAGTCATACTCTAGATGTCTCAAAGTTAGTAAATTATAAACCTCAGGGTTAGGTTAAATCCGTTAATTTCTCAATTTAAAGTAGTATTTCTTAATCTTCTGCGTATAGTTTTCTGGGCTAATCTATGGTGTATATCTGACCTTTCTGGCCGACGTTTCGGATCCCATTGCAGGGTCCATCACCAGCCCTGGTCGACCAAAAAGATCAGATATACACGGTAGACTAGCCCAGAAAACTATATACAGAATATTCTGAACGGCCGTGAAAACTTTAGAATGTAAAACGATTAAATGTATTAATATCAAAAAGGTAACATATAGGTTTGAAAATTGTCGCTAAAAATATTGTCGCTGTAGCATAGTTGGATAATGCACCTTCCCCGGTTAGGAACGAGATCCACGTTCGAATCCCGGTGGTGCAACAACAATATTTTTAGATAAAATTAATTTTATATGTATATCTTTCTAATTAACATATTTAATCCATATTTAAAATATCACAGACCGTCTGTTCTGAATAATTACAACTTCACAATAAAAATGACTTTAAATATGTTGCAGATAATCTTTTGTATAAAGTTTTCTGTACACATATGTTCAATTTAGGTTTCTGCGAGCACTAGTGTATGCAACTGGCGTCTCTTCTGGTTTAGATCGCGTTCTTTGTATACGGTTTCCTTTTAATAAATCAACCCATTGACGGTGGTAAAGTCATTTGCAACTAACATATGAAGGAAGATACTGAAATCACATACAAAGAGCGCGATATAACTCAGAAGAGACTCCAGTTGTGTCTATTCTAGGTTAGGTCGCATTTTTTGAAGGTCAAGGCCTTGTCGATTGATTTATAGATATTAGATAGACTTTTTATGTATATCTTTCTTGTTGATTCATTTAATTTGGAATGAAAATAATAATAATACGTGGGTGAAAGTGAGATTTAATGAAAATAATGATAATACGAATGTGAAATATTTCCCCTAGTCCTAAAGCCCCCCAACGCCTACTGTGAACTTCAAATACTGAATACAGTGAGTATACGTCGCCAATTTTATTCGTTGTACGACACACAGCGCTCGACAGATTTGAAATTATATAAATTCTAATCTAATCAGTAATAAATTTTTGATATCATTTTTGTGCGTTACCACAATTTTTCGCGGGACCTCTACTGTTTAATCAATTGCAAAGACACAGCTCACGCAGTGGTCATAACATAACTACCCGCAGGGCTTCATAAGAACCGGTAACAACTGACTGATTTCTGCTATTCTTCAATAATAGGTATAATCTATAAACATTTCACACCACCGTCACATTTGAAGAGCGGGTCTCGACAGGAAAGCTGTGCCGAGAGCACTAATAAAACATCAAAAAGGGTACTCGGACCTGACTTAATTCAATCGAACTTTCTATTCATCTCAGCAAATGCTTTATCTCACCCTTTAACTATTCAATTCTATTCAATAAATGCACGCGCGAGGGTATTTTTCCAGATGAATTGAAGCGTGCGTACGTGACACTAATTCACAAATCGGGATATGTACAAAATTCCTTAAATATCGTCTGAATTCAACTCCAATAATATTTTTTTTTTAATAATAAGAAAATAAATTTAAACTATGAATAAAAACACTCTTGAAATACTTCAGAATAATATTGTTATTAGAAATTCCAACCCGAATATTCGAATATTTGTGCAGCAATTCGAATAGTATTCCTACTAATTTCTAAGGATGGAATATTAAACAATTCTAAGGATTCTGATTCAGATGCGGAAGAAGAGATATCTGTTGCTTGTTCGAAGAGTTCACCGACGTCCGAATTGCAGACTGAATTAAGAAGCACCATTTTATCCCTCGTAGAAACTACAAATGTTTGTTCACATAATCCACAAAAAGATTTTAGATATTTTGACAATTTTAAAAAAAGGACAGAAACGTTAGACCTACTATTTAAAACACTTTTAACAGTTAACCCAACGTCAACCGCTACTAAAAACAAAATTAAGAAAAAAAATAAAATACGAAACGTTCAATACGTTGTTAATTTTAAAATATGTATTTTTAAAAACACAATAAATAAACAATTTATGGTAAATTAGTAATATTATAAATTTTGATGTACTTGCATATAATACGATTTATTTGAAATATTCCAAATTAATTTCGTACTGTTGTCATACTTTAGAAACTGTTGGAATATTTTTAGTTTCAATATTCGATATTCGAATAGTTGGAATCTCTACTTGTTATCGCTTTACTTCTTCAATAAAACAGACAAATAATTTGAAATAAAGCACTATTTCTTAACACAGATCGATAATGCAAGTATAATAAGCGATTACGAGGAACATCATGTCAATTGCACGCAATTAACGTAATATACCTGACAAACAGCCCTGCTTAATCGGATCACATGGACGAGCCGCTGGAGTGAGGAGAGGAGTGGGAGTGGGAGTGGGAGTGGGGAGGCACGTGCCGATGTTCAAAATTTCATACACAACATTTAATATTCAAAATTGGATATTTGGACGTGTGACTACAGAAATGTAACAAAAAAATATATTGTTTACTCTTGAATAAATTAGTTTTTAGCACAGTTGATTCCTTCCTAGGTTACGTAGTTCAAATTATGAACTCACCGAGGTAAGAAAAGACGATGAAACAAACGTGTTTTTTTTTTCTTTGATAATTTTAATAATAATTAAAATTGGTCAATCACCATATTTGTCTTTATGTTTGTAAGGTAGACCGTTAAGATTGCGGCAAATTCAAACCTCTGCTATAGTAAACACATACAGATTTTAGTAACTTTACAAACTCGGATTTCGTCAATTTCAAGTTCCTATAGTAGGACGTTTCATGTCAAAATGAATGCCAAACTAAATATTAATAACCTTTTGAACACATTTCCCACAGTATGGAAACTCATAATATTTCAGGGCGAATATCGCTAATGTGTGCGTCCATATGTATGCATAATACATACAACGGTGAAGCTGAGGGTGGGTGAGACAGGCGGCAGCCCCGTGTGCAGAATTGGAACATAGCCGAATGGGCAAAACATAAAATTGACAATATACATATTTACACCGAGAACCAGTGACAATTTATTGTTTATATAAAAGAAATAGCGATGTCGCAAACAAAAGTCATTCGGCCATAAAAAACAAAAATACGCGCACATGTATGTTTGTAACCAATTTGTTAAAGCGATAGTGTGTTAAATGCTTATTTTAAATATGAATTAAATATATTAATTAGAAAGATACACATGTAAAATCAATTTTATCGAAAAATATTGTTGTTGCGCCACCGGGATTCGAACCTGGATCTCTTTCCTAACCGGGGAAAGTGCATTATCCAACTATGCTACAGCGACAATTTTCGTACCTATATGTTACCTTTTGATATTAATACATTCAATCGTTCCATTACAAAAACAATATTTTTCGATAAAATTGATTTTATATGTATATCTTTCTAATTAATATATTTAATTCATATTTAAAATATCACAGACCGTCTGTTCTGAATAATTACAACTTCACAATAAGAATGTGTTCTCCTAATAAATGTATATTGTCCGTAATATTTATTTGTAACCATATGCATTTGAGAGAGATACGTATTGTTGTCTACTTACCGAGAATACGTTATAAGTTCGTACCTAATTTTTTCCAATCGTTCTTTTAAGTTTTGCATTACTTAAGGGGTGCTTTTTTATTGCCCTAGCCACTAAAACATTTGTGCCCTATGTATACATATTGTGGCGGAGTTATATTATTTACGACAAATTATTACTAACGTTTTGATGCACGACCTATAGAAAAAAGTGAATGATTAAAGATACGTAAACATAACAGGTTTTTTAACAGGTCAGGTAGCAACAAATTATTGTGGCCCCGGGCAAATACTTTTCCGGGTCGTTATTCTCCCCCCTCCCAGAAAGAAACTCATCTCGATTTATTTTTTTAATATAAATTGAAAATATTATATAATTTTTTAATTTAAAATACAACTAGCTATTATTACTGCTGATGATTTAAAATACAAAACGGGATAAACTGATTAGAAGTTAAAAGGTTAATACTATTCCTCGGTGATAGTATGTATTTTTTTTGTATTTAAATTTAAGATATACACACTCATTCATTCGTCTCTAAGATATTTAAACCTGTGCCGTGATTGCTAATTGTTCAACTCGTTCAGCGGATCCACCGGTGGTAGCTACACCACTGTTTATCTTTCAACTTCGGACAGAAGCATAGATTCAGTTGAAATATTCTATGCAGAAGCAGATCATAATTTAGGAGAATACATTCTTATTGTGAAGTTGTAATTATTCAGAACAGACGGTCTGTGATATTTTAAATACCAATTAAATATATTAATTAGAAAGAATTATTAAAATTAATTAAAAAATTAGGTATTTGAGATTCTGTAAAAATAAGGTAGATGGCTCTTTCAAATAATGGAACTATTAAATATATTAATATCAAAAAGGTAACATATGGGTTCGAAAATTGTCGCTAAAAATATTATCGCTGTAGCATAGTTGGATAATGCACCTGTAGCGATCATAATTCAAATCTACTGCCATCTCAGTCAGCATCGACGCTAGCGACAGCGCTGCCGGCTGCTGCTACAAGTCGGGCTCAAGCATTCACCGCCAAGCAGTCTCTCCAGTATCAGCGGTTCACAACGGCGGTCTTGCCGGCTCGCGCTTGCCGAGCAAGACCGCCAATTCATTTCATTTCACGCACACATGCACCTTCTACATCACATCTTTAATCGTTTATTAATTTCTATCTGTTTTCATTGTCATAATAAACCTACACACACATCAATTACATGTATTTCATTTAACCACCGTCCTAGCCCCCAAACACCTTCCCCGGTTAGGAAAGAGATCCACGTTCGAATCCCGGTGGCGAACAACAATATTTTTCGATAAAATTGATTTTATATGTATATCTTTTTAATTAATATATTTAATTCATATTTAGATCATAACTAATTAGCAGTCGCGAAATGGTCACTAATCAAAATCCGGCCTGCCACATGCCTCAAAATCTCTCGCAAATCCCAAAATTGTACTATTTTTAATTGCAATTAACTGAAGGGTATCGCCCGAGAAAATGCTCATGTCAAGTATGCACAATACACAGTATACAGTACACAGTACACTTGAAAGTCACGTGTGTCGGTCTCCAATTTTTTTACAATTTTATAGTCGTCAAAATTTTAATAAATCTAAAAAAAATAATATTTTTTCTTCAAAAGGAGTTGTTGTTGTTAGAAAAGTATTTCGTACTATTTGATGGAATGAAAACACAATCTAAATGTACGTAATAAATACTAAATATGGCTCATCTTAATGGAAGCATCAGATGGACGATCTGTGATCTTTGTACCTCCTGATCAATTGTTAATTAATCCTCGTAGTCCCGGGAGATTGAAAGTTATTTCTATTTTTTGTACATATTATACTGCGAGCAATTATTTTAATTGTATAAATATTAAGAATATATATATGAGACGTAATTGCGTGTTTCAGTAGCGCCATTTTGTAAAAATCACGTACAAAATTGCGTGTATCAAAATTCTATTTCATTTTTCATGGGATGAAGTGAGACAAACGATACAGAGTTCACGATAATTGAAGAAAAACAGGATCGCTACCAATCTAGGAATTCGCAAGCGTTTCAATAAAACACTCCATGGACAATTCTTTGTATAATGTCTCGAATATACGCTACCGATTTTAATTCTAGGATCGCAATGCATCGCCTTTTATATGGCTAGTACGGAATATGAATATGCTCGTACCATTTGACCTCGCATGTCGATTGCGAAACCGGCTCAAAATGCCGAGGAATTATTAAATAATCTACCACACAATATGCTAGTACATTAGCTCGATTTGATTTTTACCTATTAAATTGGCCTAAGCGTGTTTACGTTCGTATGTCTTCAATTTACGGCCACAATAGGAGATTAAGTGAGTAAGCGTTTGATTTCGGGACCAACTAATAATTTTAATGTGAAAAAAATGAAGACTTGACATTGAATTTAACGAGACAGTGGAGCTAATGGGAGAAAAAAATTAAAAAATCTAGGGGAATCAAATAATAGATGCATACACAATACTACATAATATCCGATTATAAATTACATTTTTTATGGTTATTATAAATTCTAAAAAAAAAAAGTTACGTCACAAAATGATACCTAAAATCACTTCACATTTATTATAAACACACAAAATCCTCAATTATTTTTAAAAATCTTCAAAATTATACATAATAAATTAGTAGTTCTATAAAATTATAAATATTATATTAATAATAATCAAATAAATGCGAAATGTTAACCTAAAAAAAATATATTTTAAATTTTTTGGATTATTTTTTCATTCTGTTAAATTTTTCAAATGTAATAAAAAACATCGAACATTCAATATGCGTTCAACAACCTAAGCCAATTTAGATTGTAGAAAATCATAATTAAATCTTAAGTAGTGCAATTAAATAAACATAACACGCAATTAAAATCAGTAAATATAAACGAGGCAAACCGTATTATAATTATAATATAAAATGAAAGTAAGACCGGGCGGGTCTAGACATTTTGGCGTGCCATTGAAATAGTGACCGCGTGTTCATATTCAAAATTTTAGTTGCGGAAAATTCCGCCAGAGACGCCCGAGTCCCGCGGGGGTCAAGGCCGTATCGGATCTGGCGGCGCGCCAAGCCGGAGGGTGGAGCATAAACCAGGCGGTGTCATCGCGCACCGTGCCCTGCTGGCAAACCAAAATCGACGTAAACCCATGGATTAAAGGAACAATAATGATCAAAATATCTTATTACTACCTGAGGTTGTTGCACTACAAACTATTATAGAACTATACATAAGGGAGAGGAAATTAATATAGGGGGAAAAACCGAAGAAGGTGTAAGGTTAGAGGTCAGAATAATGGATAGAAACAGTATCGCATACACGAATACATGGATTATTTTTAATATTGATTGAACAACTTGATTACAAAAAATCTAATTAATTTAATTTAAAAAATGGTTTAATACAAATTAGTCGTGTATAATATTGTTGTCATTTAGTTCTACCTATGTATACCGTAATCTATCTATACCAATTGTATTTTTAATATTTGTTGCAAATTTTCCGAATCCGGTTGGCGTATTAAATACAACATTACAACATTAAAGTGGTTAAAAACACAGTTTTAAATAATCTATATCGCAATTGTATTACCGCGAGTGAATGAGAAATGTATCCCAATTATTAATTAATAGTTCTATTCTACTTTATTTGAATTATGTTTTTCTTCACTTGTAAAATAAACCGATGAAAGCAGGCCAGCAATAAATTAGCTTTCGTAAACGTTATAACCATGCATATATCAACAAAACTATATTTAGGGATGACTGTTTATTTGAGTTCACATATTTCATCTGTTTCCAAGTGCATGTGGTCAATGGTTGAATGAATGGGATACCGCCGCGCACCCAGATTATCCAATACTTAACCAAAAAATCGTATAACCTATTCTCATAATGACTTTCACATTTTGTGAAATGCTCCGGTCTTGTATATTTTTTGCGATCTCGTAATATCCGTTTGTATCTAAATATTTTTTAATGTACTTGAAAAGTAAGTCACATATTAGAAGAAGCGCCCACCCTGGCCGTACTACACCACTAAATGCAAAAATTATCACCATAATACTATTAAATGTTGTGAAATTTTCATAAATGACATATTATGCGATTACTTAAAACCTATAATACAAAAAAAATCTGACTAGTTTTTATGTGAAATACACAAAATATGACACTTTAAGAAGTTGAAAAAAATTAATGGTACTTTATGAATGGTTCTTCGAAATTAGCGAAAATTTTATAATTTGAATGTGTACCGCGTGACGCAAAATAGGTTGAGAATTACATATATATACATATGTCCTTATTAAAATACTAGAGAGTAAATAACAAAGTATCGAAACATGTAGAATTATTAATAAATAGTGGTTTAAACAAAGTATTTTGTCTAATTATTTAAATTATAAATTGATTAATTGATACATTTTAACTGGCTGAGTTAGTGAAATCATATTTATACTAGTGAAAATATAATTTTACTGACAATACAAATTTACTGTAACATATATACCTTATATACCTATATAAAAGATAATTTTTCAATATTTGTAAGAATTTTTAATTTGAAATTCTAGTTTTAGTCGGAGCGAATTTCATTAAATAATTAGTCCCGGTGGAACCGAGATCGCTATTGGACTGCCTAGAGAAACCAGGTCACTGGTGCAACGCGTCGGGCGCTATGACGTCAGATGGGTAAATCGAACCGGGAGGAAAGCTTCAGGAACCTTCTGGACGCCGAAACATCGTCGGGTCAAAGTATCTACATATTGTTCTAGAAGAAATCTGACACAAATTTTAAAACGAGTAGCTTGTTAGTCTTGTCGTTAAGACGCTGACCTAGTAATCCAGTTATCGCGGGTTCGAGCTTCATTTTAGGAGACCACCCCAAGTTAGTCCTAAAGGTATTTTTTATAGAGATTTGTGTTTCGAATTGGCAACACTTTTTCCAATGACGGCCAATTTGACAGCTGACAGCTGAGTTTGGTTTGCCATTTCACCATGAATAGACTTACGCCAGAACAACGCTTGCAAATTGTGCAAATTTATTTCGAAAATCGTAGTTCAGTTCGCGAAACTTACCGTGCGCTACGTCCATTTTACGGTCAACATAATCGTCCATCCGTGCAAGTAATTTGAATAACCATGAATCGTTTTCGCACCACGCATACTCTAATTGATAATACAGATCCGCAGAGACGTCGTACAGTGCGCACCGAAGAAACAACAGCTTAAACAACGGTGACTTTTTCGTTCCCCAATGAAATGGAACGTGGAAGAGCTATGGTTTCAACTAGACGGCGCAACATGCCGCACAGCGCGCGTCACAATTAATTTATTGAAGAAAACATTCGATGAGCGCATAATTTCGCGTAATGGACCTGTAAATTGGCCTCCAACATCGTGTTATTTAAAACTTTTGGATTATTTTCTGTGGGGATATGTAAAGTGGCTTGTCTACGCCGAAAAACCGGAGACGATAGACGACTTGGAAGCCAACATTCGTCGCGTTATTGCCGATATACGTCCCCAGCTGCTACAAAAAATTTGACTTCCAGATTGCGCTTTATTCGAGCCAGCCGCGGCGCCCATATGTGCGAAATCATATTTAAGCACTAACGGCATAAAATTATCTTTCTAATAAAGCAAATACCATGGAAATTACTATGATTTTTATTTCATTTTAATGTTCTATACGATACTATAAGAATATTGATATGATAAGTATTCCGTACATGCATCTCTATTAAAACAACTGCTTAGTGTCAATTCGGTATGACTACAAAAAAAAATCTTTATACGAGTATGGTGTAAGCATATACCTATGCTAAGTGTATGAATTAATAGACATTTTGTGTGTACATATATTTATTGTTTTATAATTGTGTATTTTCTTCAAATATTTGTATGTTTTTAGACTTTGCAGTTGTTAATAGAAATTAACTTTTCTTCCTAGCTTATAAATAAAATATCCAGACAATAATTATTTTAATTTCGACGATGATTTGCTTAATTATCGTTAGATAACATATTATCATTAGATAACATAAAATAAGAGAAATAACATTAAAATTGACGATTTTTTTAACCGTAATATTAAATAAAGATGGAGACACGTGGGGGCAGTTAACGACAAAATGTAAAAATATATGTGGAAGAATATTAAATAAGAAAATATATATTATTGCAAAAAAAAATATTACACCGTTACTAAAATTGATTGTAGCGTAATAAATGAAAGAATATTTTCCTGCCATTAGAAACGTCTCGAGCTCAGTTTTCGCGATGTCAAGTATAAGATCTACGACCGAAAATAGACGCGCATAACGATATTTCTGGTCAGCTACTCTTGGATGAATATCATACATATATGTACGTCAGAAAGAAAAAGTTTTATCTGCCAAATATTTGTATGCTTATAACTCTCAACAAATTCGTAATTCGTAATTCGTAAACTAATCCCGATAAATAATATATTATCTGTTTAATGCTTTCGACACAATTATTGAACTTACAAGGTGAACGTGAAACGAATGAAAATTATTTTCAAGTTCAAATTGCGAAACAAATTATTTGTCTCACTTATTATTAAGAAACAGCTGGAGGGCGGAGGACCCACCCTTTCCCGGGACCGGTTTAGAAGCTAGGGCTGGCTTCCTTGTCGGTCCCACTCATCAAAACTAATAAAAAATACGCGACTTTAATACAATTACATTTTAACAATTACATAACGAAAAAGGAGAAGAAATTGAAGATGGTCATTAGCAATTAAGATTTTTTAAATTTTAGGCCCTTCTGCGTGCTGTCTTTATTCATAAAAAATATATTACATAAATCCATAAAAAAACATAACATACAGATGGAAAATTAAGGTGCAGTAGTTCAAGGCAGACACTCAGGGAACCATTCATCAAAAACACTCCCAAAAGAGGGACAGCGGACGAGACACAAAATGGATTGAGTCACACTTACACGGACAGACTAACGGAGTAGCAAAAATACACGAGGCCTGGAGAGTGAGAGGTAGGCGCGTAGTTGGAGTCCCACCGACGCAGGTCGGCCTGACTACCCACCTAAGGAGCTCCAACGAGTCACCCGCACCCAAATAAATTCCTTATATAGAACAAGATTCGTCCCATTACTAATTAGGTCTGCATTCTTGGGTGGGCGGTGTCTAAGTCTAGTTAAACCACCAATCATATTTGTTTTACTTAGACCATATCATACACAATCATTCATTGTACGTAGTTTCACGTATATTCGTGAATACAAGTACATACCTATATACATTTTAAGGAACTCACTACATGTGTGGAGCAACTTGTGTAAACATTTTTCAAATTCATGAAAGAAAACCACAACACCAGGCTTAATATACTGGATTATCTATAAAAAACAATTATTTAATCCATCGGAAATCGAAACAATAAACCTTGGATTAATGTTAACACAAGTGCAAATAAAATAAATTGAGATATTATATTTTCAGGTAACAAATTAATTAAATGAGATTGTCCGTTTTGTCCATATGATCCTTGTTTATAAGAGGTGAGAAGTCAATGACCTCTAAAGACGCATTGCGTTTAAAGCGACAATTTCTGCAATCTGGGTTACCGCCCATGCAAATTGAACAGAATCTCGCTGAAGCAGAGAGTGGGCCACGGAAACATTTCCGACACGGCGCCCTCGAGAAAAATTCTTTAAATATAGGAACAAAATCATTTATATGTGTGTGTACCTACTTCCGATAAGAACATATTTATATTCCTCTGTGTGTTTGTTTACTGACATTTTTTGTAATGTAATTTCGGTAACGATAACGGTAACGGTAACCAACGCTTCACATTGTCCAGTAATGTTTGCTCAAACATGATAAATATGAAGTTACATAATTTTGGCCCGCTAAGCCAACAAAAATCGCCCAAACGTGGCGATAATCCTTTCTACGTCCAAGTAATTATTTTACATATTTAAACAATGTAGTGTAGTTATGGTAATCAATAATTTTTAGAAACTCTGCAAGTATTTTTTTAACTATCTAACTTAACTACAATTAAGTTAAGCAAACGTTTTGAAAAAAATATCAACTGATGCCTATACTCGCACATAGTAAAATAATTAACTTAAATTAGCTTTATTTATTTACGATTTATCATGCAGCTTTTTTCAAGATCGATTTTTAGCTAACTAAAATGAATAAGCAAAGAAAATTTTATCAGATATACCCATAAATGGCGGTTTCCCTGTTCAATAGCCTGAAAATGCACAACTATATATAATTAAAAATATGGTGAATTCAAAATTTTGTGACACATTTTGGATTATTTCACTTCTTATTGTTCTTGAAAAAATATTTCTTTGTATTACGAATAGAGACGTTAATTCTGAATAAATCTACATACATAACTCAAAAACGTATTTTTTGTCGACAGTGTGCTGCACATACTAAATTCGATTGGTCGATAATATGTTGCACATACTAAATCCGAAGAGAATATATAGATAATAAAAGATCGTAACTAATTTTTAATTACGTAAATTGAAGTGCATTATTTTGGCGTATCTTGTTAAAATAAGTAAAAAGTCCTGTAATATGAAAACAAAATTAAAGGATTTATTAATACAAATTCAAAAATTGTCACGTGCTGTGTAAAAATATTTCGCATTTATATTCTTCATATTTTTTTGCCTTTCTTTTCATAACATTTATTTATATCTTTTCATTAATAATTTTGTTACTTGAATGTATTATGTGCTATGTATTATCGGGTCTGGCATAAACAACCCAATCACACTGAAATAAACACATTATTATTATTATTTATTCACCATTATTCTTAATATTTCGTACGAAGAAGATAATCTGTAATATCGAGGAACGATTCCGCTTTTGAAGATTTACTGAGAGAAACACTTGATGACTTTGGTGTCGAGTGTGCCTCGCCCATCTCAAGCGAGTCCATTCCTTTGAACTTTGAATTCGATTATATAACACGTATTTATTTATTTTTACATGATATTAATGAACAACAACGGTACATTATACTTAAACCACCTAACTACTTAAACACCTAAAATCAATAAATAATACACTGTTCCTTACTTCTAACATGTTTTTAGTCTGTATCTAAATTTTTACTTTGTTCCTTTTACGTATTCTTTAATTGTCTCCTTTCTGATATTTCTGTTTTTTACTATATAATTTGTTTAAATTAGTCCTACCTTACTTACCACTTATGCACATATTAGTTGTCAGGTCAGGAATATTTAAAATAATAATAAATAGCTAATTGAACTTAATGGCTACCTATCTCAGAACAGGTACTTTATATGTATCTAGCGAGGTAGGAAGCGGGTAACAGGTTTGCATATAAATAAAATTACTTAAGAGATGTTTATATTGATGTAAGCTTCAAAAGAAAATTATTTTGCAAATAAACGCCGATTTATCAGTACTGAAATAAATAAATACTTTCTTTTTAGAGCACCCAAACTTTATGACATTTTAGACTCCAACACAAAGCAAAATATATCAGCTGCGTTTTTCAAAAAGAAAGCTATTGCATGGCTGAGAAACTATGAGGAGTTGCTCCAGTGCTTATATAACAGAGTGATTTAAAAAGGAAGAATACTTTTGTTTGTGCTACTACAATCTGTATATTATTATTTACTGTCAAACTGCAGAAAATATTTTAAAATGCGAGACGGTTACCCTAAATCAGAATGTGGAAAGTTGCCATAATATTATGTAGTATTATTATTCTGTGACCAAAAATAAAATAAAACATTTATAAATACGTCAAACAATAAATTAATGAAGTCAATTTTTATCTTAAATAATATATTTGGGTGTCATTCTTGATACATTTTTACAAATTTATTTTTGTAAAGCACATTCAGATGAAAGATGAAAGGAAAAAATACTTTTGTATTTCGTGCAGAATTTTTACTACTGTTTATGTTGTAGAATCGTGTCCACGGTACACCAGAGATCGTTTCTTGAATTTGGATCAGAGAATTTAATATGTAGGTATGAGAGCAGAGTCGAAAAAATACAAGATTGTTTTTTGATGTATATTGCGGAACGGGATCATCTGCAGTTCGCACATATACGAATGTTCGCCTACACTCTACACTCTGATACAAATAGCATTGGATCGCATACACACGACTTTATTGTTTTTCTACATGGTTGAATGGATTTCCCATACTTGATATCGCTATCGTATTGAACGAGGTGTAACGCTCAATACTTGACGACGCAGTTCTTCGAGCACCAGTATATTCAACACAAATTAAATTACATGTATATATTATATGCAGGTATGTAGTAGATTTCAAGAGTAACATTTTATCGGCATTTTATTATGATTTTTTTTTTTGAATTACAGGTTTGATGGAGGATAAAGTATGCGTTTTGCAAGCAAACGTTTTGATACTTTTATGTTCCATCTTCGGGAGGTCTTAAAATCACGACTCGGTACTTGTAAATAATTCGTTTATTGATGTATTCTAAGTGCACAAATGTATAAGGCACATAAATGTAAATGCACAAATGTGACTTTCAGTTCTTTCTCGTTTGTATGTTAGATACGATCTGATCTCTGTTGTAGTTTATAAAGATTATTGTGGAGATATTTCTCCCATTAAATAATATAAAAGATAATTTAAATCCGGGTTCTCTACCGAGTAAACAAAGCAATAAATTGAATGATATGAAATAATAATATTAAAAAAAATTGCAAAAACGGATTGTTCGATCATTGGTAAAAAATGCAATGGTTAACTTATTTTACTCTCAAATATCGGATGGTAAAAACCAAAAATCGTTGGTTAAATATGGAGGACTCTTCACAGCTGTTTCAAAAGTCATCCGTCACATTGATGCTTTGAAAGTTGCAGTACACGATAATTAATCATTCATTATCCCGATATTTTAGTGATGAGAGTTCGTTCTATGATGATCGCATTGTTTAATATATATCAAACTCAAAGGCGAATAAAGCCATAAATAAAGTATAATTTTTATATTTATTTATTTAGACACATTTGTTACATATATTTTACACTAATTTTAAAATACATTGCCCAACTAGGCAAGCCTGTTTTAGGGCAAATTACTAAACAAGTTACTTTTCACAAAGCCAAATAACCCAATCAAATAGAATACTCAACCAAATAACACAATCAAATAGAATACGTAACATACAAGGCAGGTAAACGTGAAAATATAAAAAAGAGAGAAAAAATAATATGTGCAATACATACAATATGTAAAAAATGTAAGCACATATTTAAAATAAAGAATATTTCATGATTATTAGTCTTGCTACACTGAGGCGAAATTTCTTATCTATGCTTTGACAGTAGTAAATTTGACGTACCAATAAACTGCAAACATTTTTTACCACGGGCAATAGTAAAAAGTTACTATAGTAAAAACATACCACGGTCGAAATTGAGTACTGATCACACAACCGACCCTTCATAAAGATCGATCAAGGATCAAACTCCCAACCTCTTGTTCACTAAGTTAGTAAAAACAAGCATATAAATTTATGTAATATCTGAATTTAAAGAAGACTTTAATTCAATTATATTTTACAATTATAAAACGAAAAAGGAGAAGAAATTCAATGTGGTTATTAGCAATTAAATTTTAAAATTTAGACCCTCCAGCGTCCCTTAGGTGCTGTCTTTATTCATAAAAAATCATATAATATAAATCCATAGAACATAGTTTTACATACAGATGGAAAATTAAGGTGCAGTAGTTCAAGGCAGACACTCAGGGATCCATTCATCAAAAACACTCCTAAAAGAGGGACAGTGGACGAGACACAAAATGGAATGAGTCACACTTATACGGACAGACTAACGGAGTTCCAAAATACGAGGCATGGAGAGTGAGAGGTAGGCGCGTAGGTGGAGTCCCACCCACACAGACCGGCCTGACTACCCACCTAAAGAGGTCCAACGAGTCTCCCATACCCGAATAAATTCCTTATAAAAACAAGATTCGTTCCATTACTAATTAGGTAAGTACTATACTAATTATTATGTTCTTATCGCTTTCATTAAGTTCCCACGAAGGATCGTATTGATCAACTAATTTCAACCACGTTACGGGAACACAGCTGTTTCTGTTATATTCATCACAAGATAGTGCATTGTAAAAGTAGTAATAATGTTTAACAATTAATTTGTGTGTTTATGTATTTAAACAATCGCCTTTGTTCAATTGTTGAGCGGGAACCTTTCTCCGGGTTAATGTTATATTGTTAAATAATAAATGAGTGTGTTAATCTCGCAATCCGTTCTCGAGTGTGTAGGCAATTATATTAATCTAGAAAAGTGCCTTACAAAAGTCAAATTAATATTGAAGCTGCACAACGCTATTCTTTGTCAAAGGTCATGTATTGAAATGATAGAGGACATTTTCTAGTCAGTTTATTGTCTGAAAATTTAGATTTAGGAGTTCTCTCACCCATGGAAACCATGGAAGTTATAACGAGAAAAAACTCAAAGTCAAGTGAAACGTTATTTTGTGCACTTGTCAGACTTATTTGTTTTTAATTGTTTCAACCGCATTGTCTTCATTCGCAAAATATTTCTTGCCGCCGCATAAAATAAGCATTTCACGACGGTGTATGTTTTTAGAGTAAATATAATATTACCAAAATATTACTAAATTTAATTTATTTTTAAATCTAAAAAATTGTATATTGGACCGGTAAAATACACTTCGGTGGCTGGTAGTTTCAGTTAAAACTATACGAAGTAATCTATCTATTCATATTATTCAAAGGAAGTTCTAACCGCTCCCGTAGGTATAAAAGTATAAAAAATCTAATCCAGTTGAGTAGTCTTCATTATTCGGCTTCATTCCGAGTGGGGGTTGATATCTTATCAGATAAGACAGGATATCAACCCCGATAAATATTCACTCAACAGTCACACAACTATCGATACCACAAAAAATCCTACGCGACATATTTACTAAATAGATTCACATTTTCAAAATACCAAATTTTTTAAAGAAACACTTGTTAAGTTTCCAATATCATAAATCGCAGATATTGTACATAAAACCGATATTTTGGATAGACAATCTACTTCTCTATATTTGTATGTGTTCTGTGAGTTAGTATGATATTTTATTTTTGTTATTTTTACTGTAACGATATTAGAAAGGATTTATGATTTTGTACTGCCAAAAAAATTCGACGTCATTTGTGTGGCCTTAAAGAATATTTAACAAAGTTGCATTCATAACACATTTTAGCCAATTCGTGGACAAGTCACCATTGTGCTCTGTGTGGTCGGTAAGTCGGTAATATGCACACCACAGACATATAACAAGCAAGTATTTCGTAGTTTTAAATCGTATCAGATAAAAGCCCAAAGTATACATGTACGTATTCATTTGTTTTTGACCTTCATACAATTTAATTTCTGTTGATGGGATTACATATTTCGCCGTAACACTATCTATTTAAAAATATTTTCTTTATCGAACACATTTAAATCTGCAAGAACACTCGAAAGCGGCTGGGTTGAGCAGATCAGCACCTGAGTCGCAATTTACGGGTGAATATTTATAGTTTTATAAGAAATTGAAAAACAAAATAAACATTTTCTGCGAAACGATTTAGTTGAATGAAGTAAGATTACTAAAAAAAAAAAAAAACGCGTCATAGATTATTTATTTAATCCCAAGTTAGTACACAGCTAGGTAGGTTTCTTCGTATACAAAAAAAATCTAAAAATCATTCTGGTCCTATTTTCATCTACTTTTGAAACCAGAAATTTTACCCTGGAAACTAAGTGTCCATAATTTAATTTGTTTTTGAAAAATTACATTATTTTTAGGATTCTTCTCAGTAGTCAAAACGGGCAGATTACAAAAATGAAATAATTTGAAGGAAACTCCAAAGTGCCTCACCCTATCCCAGAATCGTTTCGAGGGTTATCTACTCTCGCTTCGATTCCACTCAACAAAGCAACGCGTGCAATAATTTACAAAATCTTCAAAGCTTTTTAGAATATATTTTAAAGTTAGCTCAGTAAGTTATGTTCCGACAGTTAATTACTTAATAATACCTTGTGGCATTCCTTCATAGTTAACTTTTTTTTTTATTATATGGCACAATTATTATATTTGCTCATTTATATTACATTCGGTCATTAACTGATATAGGTTGGCTCCTGTATCATCGTACCAACGCAATACCTGTACAATATTTATCCGTACGGTATCAATTCAACGTGAGGCTCATAATTATATTAATTTTAGAAGGCAGCTAGAGAGAATCTATGGAAGTCATGCAGGGTAAACGTCACATTTATGTGTTGAAGTTGCAGAACTCGGCCAGAAATTTACCCTGTCCGGGTCGCAAGAGGGTGCGAGAAAGAGCCAGTGAAATACTCCGCTAGGTCTCCCGGCATCGTCCATCCCAGCAACCCCCAGCGGGAGACCCATATCCTAATAAATTCTCGGAAAAATCTGAGATTAGGTCTTCATAGATCATCGTTCCGGGGGATCCGATGACCTATTCTTACTGATCCCGCAATCATGATCATCTCACGTGCATCATTCATAATCCCACAGTTCCTGAGGATGCGCTTCGACGTCTGCCTCACCCGAGCGCAAACACACCACGGTTCACGGACAAGTCCTAAGTCAAAGAGCTCACGAGATCTCAAATAATATATAATATATAGGTAGTATATATATAAATATAATAATATCGGGAAATGAAATTATATGAAATGGTGACCTTTGTAGCTCCCGCCTGGCTATGATCAAGAAATCATTGACAGATTTATTTTCGGCATCTAAATTTCAGCGGCCAATGACGTCTTCTTCGTGTTTTCGTTCCCGGGCCAAGAACGCAGACATATTTTTTCAAGTATTCACACACGACATGCACCCGAAAGCCAAATCACAATAATATGTACCTGTCTAGTCTAGATGTTTGTAAAGCGGAGATACATAATAATATTGGCTGCGACGCTTTAAATTCCGGAAGTGGTGACGTTCTTGGGTCTTCTGGTCCAAAAAATATAATAATATTGACATAGTGTAGTCTGACTGTGGGTACTACAATTTTTTTATTTTCTCTGCTGTCCATCCGCTGATCAAGTTATTCACTTTGGAAATTTTGGCTTTTGTTTAGATCAACAATGCGAAATGATTTCACCTTCTTTGGTATTTTTTTCAACTTAATACACCTTTGTTTATTTATTGTTAAATATGATTGGTTATTATTAATGTTTATATACTCATTCGTACTTAGTGTAGGTATATTATTTCATAATAATAATAGTTTTATATTATGTAATCATTTTAAACAACCCTTGAAAACTATTAGGCCTAGGTGTATATATATATGCTTACGAGATATTGCAACTTTATTTAACCCCATACAAAAATCTTTATTATTAAGAACACATTCTTATTGTGAAGTTGTAATTATTCAAAACAGACGGTTTGTGATATTTTAAATACTAATTAAATGTATTAATTAGAAAGATATACATATAAAATCAATTTTATCGAAATATATTGTTGTTGCTACCGGGATTCGAACCTGGATCTCTTTAATCCGGGGGACGTGCATTATCCGATTATGCTATACCAACACATTGACGACAAATTTTCGAACCTATGTGTTACACTTTTCACACGTTACATTTTGTTTTAAACGGAATCTCAAATACCTTTGAGTGAACCGATAGCAGACGCCAGTATTAACAATTCATGTTTATTAAATTTTGGACACATTGATACAACTTGTTAATTGTGGCGTCTAATCGTATTTGAGATTCCGTGAAAACAAAATAGAAGGCTTTCTAATAATGAAACGATAGATGTATTAATTTAAAAAGTGTAACATATAGGTTCGAAAATTTGTCGTCAATTCACTGTGTTGGTATAGCATAATCGGATAATGCACATTCCCCAGATAGGAAGAGATCCCGGTTCGAATCCCGGTAGCGACAATAATATTTTTCGATAAAATTGATTTTATATGTATATTTTTCTAATTAAAATACATTTAATTTGTATTTAAAAAATGTTATGTTGGTAAAATAAACAGAATAAGTAATGCGTTCGCGAATAGAATACTTATTAAATTACGAGTACACGGTAACTTTGTATTTAACCTTATGAGTTAGCCAGTTTCAAAAAAAAAATCTTTTTATTAGGGTGATTAGAAACTAAAAAAAAAACCGGATGGGTCAAATGTAAAACTCCAGTAGTCAAGTACAATGTTTTTATATAATTTAATAAAATAAAAATTATATATATATTTAGGTATATCACAATGTTTTTGCAGTAAATATTTAAAAAAAATACTTTAAATATTATTATCTTTATCATCATAATTGGTTTACAAGTTTTATCTTATATATTGAACGTTTCAGAAATGAACAACTTTTTTCAATAAAATTCAAAGAAAACCCCCCTTTGGTCAACGGGAAATATTTTTTATTACCATTATTCCATCAACTTTAAATGACAATAATAAAAATTGAAAAATGTACCTGATGTACTGTTACTTGATATTTGGTCATTCTACAATGCGCACAAAATACGACAGATAACAGATGACAGCTCGCTCCGCGCTCAACTATATATTTACGTATATTATTATATCCGTACGTTAGTTCGGGACGTGTCTCGAGAGTCTAATCTCACAAATGATCACGCACCATTAGATTATAAATTTGAAAGTAACGAGAGTGTGACGTATGTTGCTATTATGTATCCGGGAGATATAAATAGAAGAAATGAAAACTTCACTAGACTATTCGTAGAGAGCTGACCAACGAGCCGAGTTCCGAAAACCCAAAGATTTATTTCAACTCTAACAAAAATGCACGAACAGGTGATGAGCGATTGTTAATAAATATACAGAATGCGAAGTATTGTTTACGAGCGAACAAATTAAATAGAATCATGTAGTTCAAACACAAACCAGTAAATGAATAGACATGAAATTAAGTGTACATATGGGAGAGGTGTTTGGAACATTAGTTGCGGGACGAGGGTCTTTCTACACACATTATTTGTGGAAACATAAATCCGATAGAATACGACACATTTATGCAACAGTAAAAGTATTTACTCTTAAGACGTATTTTATACATTAATGCATATTATATTGTGAGCGTTTAAATTTTCGATCCAATCGAGTCTTCTTCTTCTTTTAAATAGACAATCCATCTTTCGAGAGTGATTTGTGCCATTGATCAAGTTAAAATTATATTTTTTTAGAAAAAAGTACAATAATAATATAGAATAGGAAATATTATATATATAATAGATTAAATGTGGCGAGTTAAGGGAAAGAAGATGATACTAGTTAACCGGGAGTTGAAAATTACCATTGACGAGATTACTGTAAAAAAAACGTGATTCGCAACGGAAAGGCAAAAAAGATATGGTCAAGGATTTCCTCCTCGGCACCACACTCACACATTGGGGAATCTATTAAGTTCAATCTGAATAAATGTGAGGCTACCTGGCAATGCCGAATTCTCATTCTAGAGATATTTGATATTGTTCTTTTGGAGAGCTAGAGGGTGCGGGGAAAATATCTTTGAATTATTTTAAGCCGATTATCTTTATGATTACTTGGATCCATCCATTGTGCAGTCCGGATAGAAATCGTATTCTAATCGAGTCATATATTTAAAAAAAAGTCTCGGAGCTATTTAATTACGTAAGTGGTACCAAAATGATCACGTGCGTGACACCAAATTGAAAATATTGAAACAAAGAATTTGCGTTAGTTCATGTCTACGTGTTTGGTAGTCTGTGATTTCAAATTTGAAACGATTCTTACGTGTTCCGATATTTCGAATTTACTATACTTTGTTATGGAAAATTTAACAATTTTTTTATTTACCCGAGACGAACTCCCTACCTCTTAATCAATCACTAGGCAAGCATTTTACCGCTGGATTATAGCCGTTCGCATTCATAATACGCACATAAACCACAGCATCAGCTGTAATCTTAGCTTCCATCTGCAGTGAAGTACTGCGGCACCCTCGAGAGTATATGTAAATTATTAGAACACATTCTTATTGTGAAGTTGTAAGTATTCATAACATAGTGAAAACAAAGTAGATGGCTTTCAAATAATGGAACGATACATATATTAATTTGAAAAAGTGTAACATATAGGTTCGAAAATTTGTCGTCAAAAATAATGTCGCTGTAGCATAGTTGGATAATACACCTTCCCCGGTTTGGAAAGAGATCCAGGTTCGAATACCGGTAGCGCAACAACAATATTTTTCGATACAATTGATTTTATATGTATATCTTTCTAATTAATACATTTAATTAGTATGTAATATATGTATATGGCGAGAACCGCTACTAAATCGACAAACTTCGAAGGGTTCTAACTAATGCCAAAAACGAAAATACAGATGTCAATATGTAATACGTCCGTAAAACCTTATTTTTCGATATTAAAGAATTTCCAGATACAAAATAATTAACGTGACCATTTTTTTTTCTCCATCTACTCCATGGCAACTCTAAATTCTGTACGACACTTTTCACATCTGACGTTCGATGGAGTACTTTTTTTCTTTATAAACGGGTACTTACATTTTAAGTTAACATTAAAAGTGTTCTTGCGTTGTTAAAATGAAGGGTTTTACGTACAAGAAATTTAAATTGACTACACGACATTTAATTGACACACGTTAATAAAAAAAACAATAATCAATCCGCAACCGAGGAGCGGACGACTTACATATGTGTGAGACGTATTACGCATGTTGTCATCGCCGCGCTACTAGGCGCTACAGTCGGATTTTTTATTTTTTGCATCGTTTTTTGAATTGTTATCGTACGTTGCTCTCTTTCTGTAAACGGAGCATGTCGTCGTCGTGAAGCTGTGCTTGGGGACAACGGATGGTCACGTTAATCGCGTTGAACGAATATATTGACGCGCTAGACGGTGTGTCAATTTTTACAAAGAAAATATCATCAATTTACTAATATTTAATTCCGACGTTATGGCCCATGTTACAATAAAATAAATCTCAAATATTCAGTAGAAATAAATTTCGGTTCATATTTTGAGATTTTGATATGGAAATAAACTCAAAAATCAGCTTGAGATCAGAATTTTTAGTAATGCACAGATTTTTTTCTTGTATGCACTGCACGCCCCTGGTTGTAGGTATTTGTGGTTCTATTATGCGCAGGTATCGCGTTTCGCTATCAAATTATATGTCGTGTATATGGGTTAAAGACAAACTTTGTTAAAGTTAATTAAATAAGTTATGGTTAAAGTTACCCATAACTATTATTTAATCTAAATAATTATTTCCTTTACGTGAAGGATTTTCAAACAATAAAAGAATCATGATCAGTCATAAAAAGTATTCTTAAAATCGTCCATACATTTTTATATGGGTAAGAAGGTATTATTTTACGTTAAAACATAAACTTTAAAAACACTCTAAAATTATAAATAAATACATGGTAGGGTCGTATAAATGACGGATTTATTCTGTCTAAAGACGTTGGTTAAACTATAGTATATATACACATATATGTATTATAGATATGATTGTATAATATCATCGGTAACAGCATAACCTAAATCTGTACCTAGTGCACGCCACTGATCGTACAGTTACTTAAATGTAGGTATACAATCATAATATCATATGTATTGAATTTATTACGATTAGAATTGATATAATAAATAATAATATGGACGCCATTAATAAATGATGGATTAATTAAAAAACTGCTTGTGTATTTTTATGTTGTATAATAAATTATTGCATTATCTTCTTTATTTTATATCTGCCGCCTTGTTAACAAAGTACAAGATAATTATTTGTAAAATTCCTTTTTTATGAGCTTTACGTGACATAAAATACAGATATATTTATGAATTTTTGTAGAAAAAGGTGTGTGATATGGATTAGAGAAGATGGAGATAATCTACGAAGCCAGTTTACGGTGGTTAGGTATATGACATTTTATGTCTACTGCATTACATCTAGGGTGACCCTGATCTGACCCGGGTCTACCCTGGAATGGATTACACAGGCTTTGTGTATACGGTGAACTACGAAATTTTAAAAACCAATGAGTAAAGTATGTAAGGTGTATGGATAATGGAAAAATTGGAAAATATATATTGTAAGATGGGAGTGTAGAGTTGCTCTATAACTCTTATTCCATGCATAGCATTTTCATGTAATAACCTCGTTATTAATCTTGATGTGAATAAAGTACAGAATTAGTAAAAGAGGAAGATGACACTTCAATGATTTGCACGCAATTGTAAGCCTTTCTAATGTTGTTCTGTTAAAAAACCGCATAGGTGACGACTCCATATAAAACTGATCAACCGAAAGAAATTTTCAATTCAATAAATGGCTAATTATATGACTCGAGTAATTCACTAGCTTAAAGACAGAACAAATGTGAATAGCTTGATGCTCCGAATACACGAGAGAGCCATGGGTACAGCGGTGAGTTGTTATGGTAGTTTTTAGAACTAAGCAATTAAAGTGTACTGGTACACAGATGGCGCTAATTGTAAAATAATGTTTCCGTTTATGTTAATCCAATTATTTAATTAATATTTGTCTCCCAGAATTTTTAGTAATGTACACCTTTTTTTCTTGTATGCACTGCACGCCCCTGCGTACGATCTAATGTTAAATATGCGACGAGCCACGTATTTAAAATATTTAATAAAAGTTATATCGCAAATGACAATCGAGAAGAATGAACAGTATGCAGGGTGTAACAGACCTAGTCCATAAAATTAAATAACGACTCAAAAATGTTCAAGAAGTATGTACAAACTCTATAGCGTTACGTAAAATTTTATTGTATGAGATTTTAACAAAATCATGTTTTAAGCATTGTATACGTACTGCGAAATAAATATTTGTATTACTGCGTCCAATAATAGCGCGAATCAAGGAACATCGAAAGTTTTAATCTATATTAATTTTATTTATTTATTATTAGTAACAATTATTATGTACAAATCAGTTTGGACTGTGCCCGTCTCACTAGAGAAATTCTGTGTCGAGACGGGCCAATCAATAGATCGTGAATTTCCCATCATAATAGTGATGTGCATAATTACAGATTTTTCATTACAAATTTCATTGCAATCCGACTCGATTTGAAATCGGTATTACGGACATTATTTTGTTTTGTTACTCATATTAAGGATTAGTTAGATTTTATTCGATATTCGAAAGAAGATTTATGATACACGTAATAACCTATTAGATAGGTAGGTTTTGCATTATAATTATTTATTAACCCTTTAACTGCCGACGCTATTTGAAATAGAAGACACCACATAGCCTAAGACTAGGGTTTAAGGATCTCAATTTATTTATTAAAACCTGGGACCTATCGTCCACAGATAGATAGTTTTCAAGGTCCAAACGTGCGTATTAACACGCTTATAACTTGGTGTTACATACAAAGTTTAGCGTGTCATCGCGCTCATGGCATTTAAAAGGTTAAGGTACCCATGCTCCCATACGAATACACACAAATGATAAACTCTGAAAACCGATCATACGATGAGCAAATAGGTTAGTTTATACTACACCCTGGTTTGTCAGAAACACAATCATTCACAGAGACTCAAATATACCCTCACTCAAACGACACATACGATTTATCGTCTAAATTTTATTCTGAATTAATTTCCATCCCAAACCCTTCCATAAACTCCCTCGGCCTATATGATCCCTCATCCGATCCCCATCATCTTTGTCCCATTTCACTTCTTTACCCTGTTCTTGACCCTATTGAACAAAATTTATAAAAAAATTCTATAAAAACTTTCACTAAAAATATAAAAATTTGTAAAAAAAAAAAATGAAAAATCTAACAAAATATAAAACAAATATTTTATGTAAAAAATACTTTACCCATTTTTGATACTACTGTATATAATTATCTACAAAGTTAAAATGACCTAATATTTAAAAAAAAAAAAAACACAATTCCACAATGTTCCCCGAACAGGGTCCCCCAAAAAATCTTACGCCATCGTTGTTACTTCATATGTCGGAGACAAGTGGGCTCAGCCCTTATCCCTCCCCTCTTTAACAATCGAATCAGAGACAACAATCTAATGGAATAATATTTTTTATATATTCAGAAGATTCTCTTACCAAAATGTTTTAATATTTATTACTCCTACTTAAAGGGGCAAACACGCGCAAGATTAATACATAATAAGAGCCCACCTTATACCTACCGCAACATAATACCGGAACACAATCAATTATTGCGTGCCGCCCCCGCCTTTGGGGGATGGAAAATTCATTTCACGACTTTTGAATAACATTTTTCTGTAATAAATTATAATTATTTTCAGCGTTCGTTACCGAGGTAGGAGTACAATCATTATCGCTGGACGAATTCGCAGAAATTGTTTATTAAGAAAACAAAGAGCATAAATAAATCAAGGTCATTAGCAGTCGCGTCCAAATTAATTTATGCATCAATTAGAAAATACAGAAATATTATTGCGAGAGAATTATTAAATTTTCTCACATTGTGCTAAACAGGACCAAAAAATTTAAAATAACATTCTTGTAAAATATTCATCGTTGGCGACCCTCGTAGTCTATTGTTCGATTCCCGGTGAGGTCGCAATACATCTACATATGTGATTTTCTCAGGCCTGGGTGTGTTTGTGATGTGTTTCGAAGGATAACTGTACCAGCAGGATAATTAATAGTATATTTTCAATTCTTTTAAAAAAAATCTATAGAAATCAGAAAAGGTTTGAAGAAAAAAAAATAGTAAAGACAAAATTAATTTAAAAATTTAAATTTTACTTATAAATACTCGATTAGTCAGCCAGGGCGTGGATTGCCGGTTTTCGGTAAACCGATTTACCGGTAAATACAGCTAAATTCCATTACCAAATTACCGGTAAATAAATTTTCTATGTACCGGTAATTTCGGTAAATTATTTTTCACTTTTTAATGTATTATATAATAATAATTTTAAACTACGATATTTGTAGAAAGCAAGATCGTTGAGTGTTTGTTGTGTGGTTCGTTTTCCTGGAATTTCGTGGAATTTTCTCCGCCGTGATACAATGCGCGCATGTGCTTTGGGGATCCGAGACTAACCATCGCAAAAATCATTAGTCAAGCTTACGTTCATTCTCCCTATACTGCGTTCATCCCTTGGCGGCTATTCTGTTTTCCGACAAATTGTTTTTAGTGTCCTCTGAAGTTGCACTATACATTGACTCTTTCAACATTTCGTTACTGCAATTTCATCAATTATTATTAATATTTTCACTTTTACATGTATAATAAGTAATCTTTGTGTAAAATAAATATCAATAAGTGACTTTCATAATTATTGGTAAATTACCAGTAAACCGGTATTAAACCGGAGTTTTGCCGATTTACCGGTAATATCTTCCGGTAAATTTGCATGCCCTAGTGTCAGCCTAGGGAAGCAGGGATTTGACGTTATCTGCCGCGTGGTGTTTACGTGTTAAAGCGCTTCAACATTTAAAAATAATGTGACGAAGAAAGATGAATGACGCAGCATTTTTGCGAAATAAAACCTGCGATATTTTTTAAAATTAAGGCGAAAGTTTCCGATTCTTAAGTTTTAATATGATTATCATTTTATTAATGAAAATACATTTTTACGTTTTTTAGAAAAAAAAAACGCGTATCAGCAAAATTAAATTTACAAATTATATAAAATATTTGGAATGAATTACTTATGTCTATGTACATAATCAGTAAAATAAATATTTTCTTTATATATATTTTACATTTTATATTCAGGTATGTACTTCCGTTTGAATCGACGAAAAGAGACAATATTTCATCATATCTGTTTTCATAGTGTTACAGCCAAATATTAGCTTTCATTTATCAGCTGAAATATTGACAAAAGTTAATAAGTATGTATAAGGATTAATATGTGATTTTACTTTATTTTATTTATATTAAAATTTTATTACCCATCCTTTGTTTTATTTTTCAATAAAGGACATGTTTGGTTTAAAATTACAAAATTACTTTTTGTTACATTCATAAATCACTAGCAGAAAAGCAATCGGCTATCGCCGCTACATTTTGACAAACATAACCAAAAATTATATTATTTATTTATTTTATTAGTAACTATATAATACTATGTCAAAATCTGTTTGGACTGTGGCCGTGTCTGTCTCACTAGAGAAATTCTGTGTCGAGACGGGCATGGTCGTCGTTTATGATAACGTTGTGTTAAATGCAATATGCTGTTGTTCAAAAATACCAAACTTTTCAGGGGAGACCAAAAACTGCCCCATCTCAACGATTCTTACGCAAATTTATTATCTTAATTGAATTTGCTCCCTGTTGACCGATAGATGATAGCCGATTACTTTTCTGCCAGTAATTAATGAATGTAACAAAATAATTATGTAATTTGGTTGACAGTTTTTTGTCTCTTATGAAAAGTTTGGTATTTTTGATATGAATTTTTGTAATGAAATGCATAATAAATGAGAAAACATTTAAGTAATCTTTAATATAGAGATATTAAAAACACGTTCAAAGTACTTACGTCAAAATTCAATAAGAAATTGCCAGTAGTAAAAATTCATAAGTTTCGTTATATCAACTTGTCACCGTTGATATAACTAACGTGATGAACTACATTTCGTTTCAATTTATTTGCTTACTGTAAAAATTGATTTTTATAATATTATTTTTTTAAAAAATCAAGTATTGTTAACATAGAGATATTAAAAACACGTTCGACATATTCGCTACTATGTGGATTTTTTTCTTACTGGCAATGACACTTACATCGATCCAGATACGAATCATGTACAGATCCAATAGCAATGGGTGTCCCGGAATGCTGTGAACCTTGTACGAACTGAAAAGTGTAGCAAAATTACAAAAATATAAAAACAGATGTCGCCCTAGTAGTGTATTATTGTCGCCGATAATTTAGATAGTTTTAATTTCTAATAATAACAGACGTGGTATTCTTTTCGCATTTGTAAATAAAATGTGGCGCGCGCGCTGTAATATGATTAATTAATTATTATTAAAAAAAAAAATCTGAAATTGTACACGCACGGGTTAATTAATCGTCCAGTTTGACAATAAATGGATATTTAAATATTACATTTCATTTCACTAGATTTGACAAGTAAGGAACAAATGTAAACAGACACAATTTGTTCTGTATGATCAAATTTTGAATAATTGATAGTATTTGTTTAACCTTTACCATACCATGATATAGAATATCCGAACGCAGCCATGCTGTCAACTCGTGTTAACGTAAATAACAGTTAGAAAAAATGTTTTTATTAGCTTAAATGGCTTTAATGGCACGAATTTACTCTAAATATTGAGCATTCAATTTTGAAAAAATGATTAATAATATAATTTAAGGCATTCATTAAGTCCGATGCAATGTGTCCTTCCTTCTTATCTCTCTTCATTTAATTAGTGAGAAAGATACAATTATATTTATATGTTCGTTGTTCTTTTCACTGTCAAAATAGTGCGTCATCTCTGTCTTTCATAATACAAATGGTATTTTTACAACGTATTAATTTTACAACGAATTGAATGGAAAAAATAATTGTTTTTGTATGATTCCCTTTTTATAATTAATTTATCACTAGTCTTTCCTGAGCGCTAATATTTTCTTTAGGATTATCTAAAATATGAATTTTATGTTGCATGTATTTACCGAAATATTACAGGTTTAATTATGATGGTAGACCTGTGTTGCTGCATGGTTTGGGAATGGTTAAGTATTACACGAATGCAATTCAATTACGCCCACGTGATCCTGCAATAAAGTGTGCGATGTGAAAAAAAAAAAGTGTTACGCGTCATACTTCCGACCGGATTAACTTATTAGTAGTTAACTTATTATCAATATGTTTTCGAGTGTAGCTTAAACATAGTAAAAAAATATTTCGTTAATTTTCCATTGACAGGCAGATAACGCTGGCGGTATTGAAGGATGACTATAGATTCTCAAGCATGACAGGTCGATAATAAAGAACATTAATCTCTTAATCACCCAATTTTAATGATTAATTGATACCCTTGGTGGTTTACTGCAGTAATTAGATTAGATATAAGATTATAATTATTTCTTAATATTTGTATGCAGCCAGGTACGATAAGCAAAACGAATAACCTGTTTAAAAAATGATACAATTCAACGTGCAGATTATGAGATTATAAGGTAATAATGATAAAATGATATCATATTTATTCGTATCACACACTGTATTGTAACCGAATTCGTTATGTATAATAGAGTTCTAGAATTTACTAGCACACTGGAAGTTCTAGTAAGAAGTAGTAAGTGGTTCTAGTAGTAGTAGTAAGGAAGTAGGAGTTCTAGAATTTACTAGGAATTTGCAGGTGTTCGACATTAATATGGGACCAGAATCGTGAAAACGTCAATGTCGATCGTGTTCAAAATAATTTTTCAATATGACGTTTAATATTTCTAGAAAACCATGAAAAACCGCGGAACCCTCAATCAACGGCCCAGATTAAATAATACCAGCAACTAACTCGCAACTCTGCGGAGTTATTCAACGATTAAGCGATATATACGAGGGTAATTCAAAATGTAAAGAATTAAAATTTAATTATTTATTATACATTTTATATATTAAATTATATGTAGAGATGATGAAACATATTAAGGTACTTCGTGTTTAAAAGAATATAAAATTATATATATATACATTTTTTTTTTAAATAAAGAGAATTTAATAAAATCATTAAAATAAACCGTAAAAAAATATGTTTTCAGTATCATCACGTATCATTGACCCTGATAACATTAGTAACCTACCACGTATGTACCGAGGGTGGAAATATTACTGAACCAAGAGAGGTGTCGAACCCTAGCCGATCCATGGTCCAGCTCCGATATTAGTCGGCCGCGTCGCGTGAACTGAAATAAAATTGTATTACTGATTTCTGTTGAATAAGAAAATCGAAAATCTAACACAACATTTGGCTCAAATTTCGAAAGACGTACAGCGACAGTATTTTTGGATCTTCGCAATTTCCGTTTTATTTTTTTAACAAGTCGTAAAACGGACAAAAACAACAAAAAAAAAATACTTAAATGAATATACCTAAATATTTGTTTAATTAATTTATATAATTATTCTTTAACTATTTCCATTTTTTTTTTGTTTATCCGCCAGGGAAAAATTTAATTATTTTAATAATTTAATACTTACCTTTTTAATATCCTACTCTGACAGCATAATTAATTTTAATATTGGTATACCTGAGCAGCGGCTCTGCTCATTTTATGTTTCATTTCGGAATTATTACAAAATTATATATCATTTTTCATTAAGTTATCTAACCGTACAGCGGCAACTTTACGGTTAGACAATTTAATTACCGACATAATTAGATACTCACGAACAAAAAACAATATTATAAATTAATTCGATTTATACTGTGATTTCGATTTAGCGATTTTCTCCGAAACCGGTTGGAGTCAAAATATAGTACACTGGTCTTAAAAGACAATATTTGTTTATGTACTTTAATATTAGTATTTATATTTTACCCCAGTGATCAAATCTACACGTGCGTGTGAGATTATATTAGTAGAGTATATATTAAAATAGAAATTGTGTTTGTTTTAATGAAAAATAAACATATATAATTTTGAAGAATATATTACATTAAGCTTAGTATAAATAAAGTGTATATTTATTGAGTTAAAATTAGAACTCGTAATAATAATCCACAAGAGTGAGTAACGGGTAAGATTACAAATAAGTACCTATTTGTAATGTTGTTTGTTTTCTAGGCATTGCAATGTTTTGTGTTAAATGTTTGAACAAAAATTCCAATTCAAAAATTTCCGAATAAATTAGCTAATAAATTGCCTAAAATACTTTTGAGACCTCGTCCATTTAAAACATATTAAAAGATTTTTTCTCGTTATTTCAATTTCTTCTTATTTTTATAGAAAAAAGTAATTGAATTAATCCAAGCTTATCTCAAACTTTGGACAGATAAGAAATATTAGAAACAGCGGGAGCAGTTATAAAATATCTCAAAGTTGTGCCTTTTGTATATCAATATATACATTCCAATGTACCTATTTATTTGTTGCCTCACAACTGATCTTATTAAATTACATATACCTATCTATTTAGCAAAATATTTTAATTAGGAGAACACATTCTTATTGTGAAGTTGTAATTATTCAGAACAGACGGTCTGTGATATTTTAAATATGAATAAAATATATTAATTAGAAAGATATAAATATAAAATCAATTTTATCGAAAAATATTGTTGTTGCGCCACCGGGATTCGAACCTGGATCTCATTCCAAACCGGGAAAGGTACATTATCCAACTATGCTACAGCGACGATATTTTAGCGACAAATTTTCGAACCTATATGTTACCTTTTTGATATTAATACATTTAATCGTTTCATTATTTGAAAGAGCCATTTACCTTATTTTTACGGAATCTCAAATACCTTTGAGTAATCTGTTAGCAGACGCCAGAATTATCAATTCATTACAACTTCACAATAAGAATGTGTTCTCCTAATAATAAAGTTGTATCAATGTGTTGAAAATTTAATAAAAATGAAAATGTCCTTCTGTGTATTATGAGTAGAGAAATTTGAAAGGAAATATACGAATTGGTGGATATGCATTTAATTCTGAAGGTAAATTTTTCAAATAGAAATCCATTTCACTTGTCAGAAATTTAAAAGTTGGAAAACTGAAGTGCCGCTATACTATAGATACAAGTATGCAATTATTTGAATTCGTACACGTAAGTCTTTTTACCCTCATCCCAGGATGGGTTTTTAAATAAATATTAATTAAACGTTTATAAGACTGCTTACCAAATTTAATGAATATATATATACAAAAAAACACTTTCATTTCCCAAAAATAGTAAATGTTGGTCAAATTTTAGACAATATTTCATCTTAAAGTGTTAACTAGATATTTACTTATTATTACTCTACTATATTATTTGCTAATAAAAAAACCGTTTTGTCTTTGTATTCTAACCTAACCTAACCCAATTAAATGTTTACAAACGTAATATCTGAGATATTTTAGGCCATTGCACATGCCATTCGGCCAATCAATCTTTTCCTGTGGTAATTCTACTTCCCACTCGCTAAAATATTTATGTTTCCCAGGGATTGTCGAAAGTGTCACATTCCAATGCGTCGCCACCTGGAATTCTGTAACACAGCTTCAATTCAGTGCTATTTTTGGTGAACATTTACTAAATTTGGTGTGACAAATATTTTTTATTATGACAGTACAGGGGTTCAGAGTTTAATTTAATTGGTAAACATTTAATTTGATCCCAATTGATAATGTACGATTATAATTGGAATGTAGAATTGTTCATAAAAAATGTGTACAGCGGAATAAATCAATCAAATCGGAAAGATGTGGAAAATTACCAGCGCAAGAATAATTTCATACCAATAAACAAGGTGACGTATGTGACGTACGTACGTGTGCAATAAAAACTGTACGGAATGTTGTCAGAGTCTCAGCGTTCATACTAGCTAATAGGGAGTTCTATTAAATAATGATGTGAAATTCTCCAATGTCACTATAATTACAGTAAACGGCTATTAATATGACAGATTTATTTTACATCAACATTTTTTATTAATTTTTATGGTTTTAACAAATATAATAATCTGTCGCACTACAATGTATCAATCTATTGTCTGTATTTACTCACTATGAGTCAACGGGACAAACGAGTTTTTGCTTTCACTAAATATATACGGGTTCTGTTAGTTTTTTGACAACTGTTTTGTGTGGTGCATGTTACAAAGTCAAATATTAATGTGCATATTCGTCATATACGCTGTACCATGTTTGTCAAGAGTTTATATTATTGTGTTTGTGTGTTTATAGGATGTAAAAATCCCTTTCTACTACGACGTCCGTGAGGCGTATTTTTGTGATTAACGGTCATAACAAGACGGGAATGTGAAGACAATAATTTTTCGTGAAAGATTACTCACGAGCCAAAGCACGATGAAAATACGATTAGGTTTCATTCTTACAAAGTGAGGACACAATAATTTCTACGCTTCATCAGGACATCAGGAACCCCGCCAATAAGCATGTAACCTAACTTTTGTGACGTTTGTGGTGCAAGGAGTTATCATGTGAATACGACATGGTGACTTAAACTATCAAAAACTGAATTTAAATTGTGGATTGCTCCTGTAGAGCAAAGGTTTCTTGTGTCTTACTGTTGTGAAGTTAATTCCCAGTTGTATAATTTTGAAGAAGTCGAACATTGTAAATTTTTATTCACACATCTCAGATCTAATTTTGCCTTGTTGCTATTTTGATAAAGATGATTTGTTGAAATCTTTTGTTGAAGTAACGTTGATGTAATATTATTTTGTGCTAGGATGTCTAGTCGGCGTTAATATTGTTTTCTTCTATTATGATCAATCTTTATATGAAAAAAAAAACTTAATTAATTATAATGTTTTTCCTTGAGAATGATTACTGAAGTGAATGGAGACCGTATGGCGAATTCTGTGCATTCATGCTTTTCCCTTGATGAGCCGGTGGACGTCACAATTGACAGCTGAAAAAATATGCAGTGTATACGGTGCCCGATCGGGGCACCCTAACAGTTCCGAAAGAAAAAAAATAAGGAAAAAAGATTTTATTGTGGGATCGTCGAGGTACAATCCATCATGAGTTGTTGAATTCAAATTTAACGATTACTGCAGATACAAACGTTCAACAGCTGCAAAGAGTGCAAGAGAAACTCCACAAAAGGGTTCTGCACTCATTCATCGCAAAGACATGATTATTTTACACGACAATGCAAGATCAAACTCAAGAAAAATTCTTGCACTTTGATGGTCCGTATTACCACATCCACCTTGCCCCGACAGACTACCACATTTTCTGTTCCTAACATAACTTTTTGAATGGAAAAACCTTCAATACTGAGAGATAATTATGGTTGTTTAAAAAGTTTTATACCTGTACACAGTGTTTACTGTTATACAGTGTATAGGGTTTTTTCTTTTTTTTTTAAACATTCCCACGTTTCCACCAACGTGATATTTATCCGGGCCTTATGATAACTGCTGTCACATGATTGAGCGACTGCGCTTAATTAAGCGAGATGGTCGCTTGAACTGTACATGCAGTGCCGGCCCTAGCCTCTGTGGCGCCCTCGGGCCAAATTTTTCTGGGCGCCCCCATCCCTGATTTAAAAAAAAGGTGGATGTGTGACTCCCATATTCTGCAGCTACAACGTCCTCCTGTGACCGGATTCTCTTTTTCGTGATTTAATCATGCACTGATGATAATGTGGCTAGTATTGTTTTACAGATATCGACCCCTCCTACGTAAAGTATCGTAAGTAAAAAATGACATTTTTAATCATTTGATACATTTTTAAATGGCTGTAATTTTTTCAATATTATGTTATTATATTAGTATCTACATCATAGAATACAATATATATTTTAAATCTGCCACGTAAATAAGTATCAAATACATACGAAATACTAGAATAATTAAAAATGTCATTTTTTTCTTAGGATACTTTACGTAGGTGGGGTCGATATCTGTCAAGTTTCGCTTCACATGGACAAAATATTCCAATTTCTTAGTTCATTTCCTAGTTATTATTAAGATTTCATCCCAAGTGAGTTTTTCGGACAGTCTTTTTTAGCAGCACCTCATAAGCTGTAACTATTATGATACTGGAGAACTAGCTGCCATTCTCCAGGGCAATACTTCAGCGGAGATGTTTGTGATGATATTTGAAGAAACAGAAGATAGGTCTTCTGGATCTATATGACGTTCGTCGTGCTTTTCTTCTATTATGTATTTTGTAATGCTCTCAAATTTTTTATTTTGTTCAAACTGTAGCTCTTTCTCAGCTTTTTGTTTTTTTTTTTATTTCGGCTTATTCGACACCCCGACTAGCTCGGCGCCCGAACTCACCACCCCTTCGGGCCGACCCTGTGTACATGCAGCTACTGTCATTATCATCGTAATCGGTCGTGCAATAGATTGTAACGTGAAAGGACCACTTAACTGTTTAACATAACCTTTTTCAGTTTTTAGATAACGTTAGATTACCTTATTGACAAGCGCACGTGGAGTGAAGTTAAGTTTGTTCCGCAGGTACGTTATTGTGCACGTAGTAGATTAGATGTGATTGGTCTAATAGGCTCTAGAAATAGATAAATACAGCATTTAAAATTATATTGAACAATAGATAATAAATAATAAGTGATCGATTTAGTGATGACCACATGTGCTAGCTGGGATCAGGGTTTAAAACTGACGACTCTCGATGTTAGCAAAGCTTCGTCGTATCATTTCGGTCTTAGAGATGTATATCTTCTCTAACAGATAACTTGTCAGTCAAATAAGAACAACAGAGACAATGAACTTCTTTGTTCAGATATATAATATAATGCAGAAAAAACAGAAAAAAACTAAGACCAGGAGCAACAATTAAAACAATCGAATCTATCAAAAATAATAATAAGCTCTTTGGTTTTTTTTTCAAACCAAATTTTAGATAAGTCAAGGATTGGTGGGAAAATTTATCATTGTCGACTGAAGAATCCTGTGAATATAAAGTAGCAAGAGATGTCGCCACTGGTTAAGTTTATGAATAACTTAGGTAAAATTAGAATTAATACAAAATTTATTGATAGGTTAGGTTAGTAATGGTTAAATCGTTATTTAAACCGTTATTGTGATTTCGTTCGACTGGAATGATGATTGGTAACTGAATATTCGAGCAATGACTCGTACACTAGAAAGTAAGCCTCCAACAGTTAATTCTTAGTTACCAATGATCGTTAAATCTCAGTTACAATCGCTACCACTAAATGGTTTACCATAACTATTGAATACCGGACAATAAGATCGCATATCCGATTCACCACAATTAGAAAAATTACGGACTATCATAAATTTGTAACTGAAGTAAAAAAAATATGTACACAGACTAACTGAAACATTAATTAACTCGTATATACTCCTTCTCTATACACGAGTCTTACTCTCATAGAGAAGAAACAAATGTTAAAATATATATATCCACTGATTATTCAAATTGTATTATATTTTTAATATTAATAAAAAATAAAAAATTTTAAAATATATTCGAGTAAGTTACTGAAAATTGAAAATATTTTTTTTATTACAGGTGTAATATGTAAAAATTTCAAAATATCAAAGGAACACTCTGTATGAAAAGAAGCCATGTAGAGGGCAATATTAAATGCGCTTACGTATATTGTATGAGACGTGCAGCGATGCGTCATTATCCGTGATAGTAAAAAATATGAAAAACAGATCGACTAGACAGATAGATAGAATTAAAAGAGGTCATTCATGAAGTAGATACTTAAGAAAAGAAGAGTATTATTGAAGCAAAATGTAGAATATAGACCACCCTACCCCATTAATAATCCTGTATAATTCCGTTTAGTACAAAAAGCACTAAACCAACTGTTTATGGTCTAAGTAGGTATGCACTTAATTTTATACGCCTAGACGAGATTTGAGAGTAGTAAGAAAATTTGTAATGTTCCCATAAATGTTTGTTTACACTTTGTTAATAAATAAGATTATTAAAATAAATAAAAAAAACTTAAAACAGTGTGGTCTATGCGCGACCAACGTTTTTTATGTAATGGTGAGGTAAAAATAATTTGGCAATATTTAAAGGTTATAAAATAACCAACATAGTGATGTTCAATCGTATAATTTTATGTCGATGTGTTATAAATATATCGACACGCAATAAAACAAATTATGTTTTAAGTTTTGCTTTAATTTCGTCAATTTTTAACATGGAAATGTTAGATTTTGTAAAGTTATAATATATGTATATGTATATATATATCTTGGTTGATTTTTTTCTCAGGAAAGTTGTTGCCTGAGAAGGTTCTATGCTTTATCCTAGAGAAGTGCCGTGAGGAATCCACCCCGAGGGGGAATTTTAGAGTTCCAGGAGGGAATTGCTGCTTAGAGTGAGCACGATGTATCGCTTCAATGTATGACTTCAATACGATTCTCTCGTTCGCTCAATTTTGCTTCACTCGAGGCCGTGGTGAGTCGAGCGGGCGCTCACTCGCTTACTCCCACCACCCCCATTATGCACCTCGGAATGCACCCTTTGAGTTAGATTTAAACTATCTTGGGAAAAGGGAAAATGTATTCTGAACAATGGTGAAGGGGGGAAAAGAAAAAAAGGTTGGGTACCCCTCCTGTCCTAGCGTATTATTAGGTATAATTATTATTGTATTAGGATTATTCTGTCATTGTTACTATTTTCAAACTAACATAAACGCTTGTACTATGAAAATAGAACTTATTTGTTGGTATCCCCCCCCCCCCCCCGACCACTAGATCACTAGGCCAGCGTCTTAACCACTACACAAACAAGTTACTCATTAAAAAAGTAAAAAAGCATTTAATGTCATAAATTACTATGAAAAACTTATAACATATTATTGGTAAAGCTCTCTTTAAAGTAGATAGGGTAGACCGGAGACAATTGAAACATTTTCGAATCTTGATTTTATTTTTTTGTGTGAAACTATTTATTGGTTGTTTAACTCTTTGGGCTTCTATTGATATTGTTTTCTTTGGCTAACGTTTTTCGATTAAGAGTTATAGGATAAATACTAACGGACGCCAAGGTCGGTGGGGACAATTGAAACAACATTCGGATTAATCAAATAATCGGTTTATTGATTACAAAAATATTTCGCTGACAAACAATCTCGGCATATGTAGTTGATTTCTTGCTGAGTGCACTCTTCGCGGGACCAATGACGACATTCAATGCACTGCACCCAACCTTCTCCAGATCGACTCGCACCATAACTAAACAGTAACAATCTACTTCTTCGTCGTTGGTCTTGTAGTGACCATTTTTGGATCTATGTTTCCCATTGATTTAGATTTAAACGAAGCAAAACGCGTTTAAACCGTCCTCGCGCCATTTTTTTCAATTGTCCCCGTGCCACATTTTAGTGAAAACACATAATATCGTAATCTCTTACAATAACAACAATTTAAATAGTTCTAATTAAAGAAAACTTACAAAAGGTCTAAATAAATGTGGCCGAAGGCCAATACTTACCTAATTTATTTCTCCGTCACACTTTTAATGCCAACGAAATTTTTTAGTAAGGCGACTACAAATATATGTTTGCCATATATTATTGCCCACCTTCAACGGCGCTTGACGGAGGACTGGCGAGTGGAAGAGGGGTCTCGAGACATGACTCTTTCTACAGTCGCGCCCAGAATGGACGTAGGATTCTAATTATTATGGCTGTTGTTTCAACTGTCCCCTTGTTTCAATTGTCCCCGGTTTACCCTACTCTAGGGAGTAGAATAAAATATTTATCATTGTTTATTTATTTTTCCATGTGTACAATGTGTAAACAAAATCAATCAAAAAACATATTTTATGGTTTGAGATAGTACCTAATTTGTAAATAATAGTACATTTTATATAAATAACATTATTTATATAAAATTACATTTGTACTAATTTGCATATGTTTGACCTTAGTAATTATTATCAAAAAAGAGCAAACCAAGCGACCAGTCTAAACAGAAATCTAATTTGACGAGAATTGAAAAAGAAAGTATAATAGTCATACAATAGGAGACTTCATATATAATATAAGTCTACCTACGGGAAGCCACACCACTTCAAACGAATTTCGCGAAGCCCTACAACCCTTGACCAAATTACCGCCGACCCTGTCACCGCAGAGGCCGTAATTGAATGACAAAAGTGTCCAAGTGCGTATCGCCCGTCTTTAAAAGGAAAATTAATAGGCAGTTATATCCAAGTACCTACATGTACGGGCGTAAAGCCAGTTAATTACAGTGTTTATTTACCACACACTGTGACATCTTCATATTTTACAGACCGTAAATTTATCTGGGAAAAATTTGCCTAGTGTTTGTGTCATAACAATAAATATCATCATATTTTGAAGTTAATTTATACTTAAAATAAAAATATATTTATAATGAAAATTGGTCACCTTGCATAATTTATTAACTGGACTGAATAGAAAAAAACGATAATAGACAATCGTCTGAAAAAATGATATATTACAAATTAATTTATATACGTGTTCCAATAAAAGATAGCCGATTTGTAATTGCCGCTATATCTCTAGCGGTGATTTTTGGAAGTTGATACTTGACAACCATCGTGTATTTCGGTTGCCATTATGTACCTGCCAGATGGACAATCCAGCGTTTAATGGGTATTTTTAATGGAGTTCTGTTATTTGCAGATGATCTTAAAATATATAAAGCAATCTGTAACATAAATGAACGTATTACTTTACAAAACAACCAGCTATATCTCAATGCAGATAAATGTAAACAAATAAGTTTTAATGGACGTAAAAATCAACTCTTATTTTAATACCGCATTAACAATATCGATCTAAGTAGAGTCGCAGTTTTATGCGGGATTTGGGTGTGCTCTTCGACGAAAAATTGAAATTTATTCCATAATACAACGAAATTTCCAACACGACGATGAAATCCTTAGGATTTATGTTAAGGACAGCCAAAAACTTTAACTCGCTCCGCTCTCTAACAACTTTATATACATCTATTGTAAGAAGTACGCTGGAATTTAACTCCATTCTGTGCCCCCCCCTACTGTGGCTCACATATTATTATAAAAATCGAAAAAGTGTAACATAAATTTCTAAGATTTATCAATTTTAAATTACACATTCTGATAGAAAATATAAATTACGATTTTTAATGAGTCTACTTCATTGGAAAAAAATTTGCCTGTATCTATTAAATGATCAATAGCATGTTGGACTGGCCTGAGTTGACACAAATGGTTTCGTATAAAGTACCAACTCAAACGAGACAACATGAAGTGTTCTCTGTAGGTATACATAAAAATAACTATGCTGTTAACTCGCCAGTAATACGGATGCATCGGTTAGTTAATGAGAATTTCGTTGACATTTTTCGTTGTTACTTAGTTTTTTAAATTATGTTATATTTAAATTAAATTTATTATTATTATTATTAGGAGAATGTATTAATATCAAAAAGGTACCATATAGGTTCAAAAATTTGTCGCTAAAAATATTGTCGCTGTAGCATAGTCGGATAATGCACCTTCCCCGGTTAGGAAAGAGATCCAGGTTCGAATCGCGGTGGCGGGCCAACAATATTTTTCGATAAAATTTATTTTATATGTATATCTTTCAAATTAATATATATTTATTATTATTGTTATGTAAAAGGCCACAAGGTCGTTGATGGAAATAAATCAATATTGGAAGAAACGTGAGCAACTACACGGTGTGCGGGGGACACCGTACGCAACAACTAAACCTCTAGAACACGCGTAACATCAAATTTTGTCGAAAGATCTTCATTTGATCCATACAAATCCAAATCCAAAATCCAATTCACGCCAATGCAATAACTAAAACAAACTTGTTGATACATTAACGTTGATTGTTATACTTGGAAAAATGATTTATTCTTACACAGGCATACAATTTCCACTTCACGAAAGCTCCCCCTCTCGAATGCAACACATAACAGAAAATTCTTAAGATATTTATCGTCTTCCAACGTATATAATAATAGAACCATAAATTAAATTTTAATATATGGAAATGACTTAATGTCATAAATATTTCAGCGGATAATCTGGACTACATGTGTTATTGGAATACGCTTCAAATAAAACATTTATATATTTAGACATTCAAATTTTCTAAATATGAAAAAATATTTTACGAATAGTTAGACAGATAGATTGATTTCATAGAAACGGAAAGGCTGAGAATGATATCGAAAGGAGAATGACTGCAGGAAATAAAGTGAACGGCGCGCTTTGAATGGAATTATATCTAACGGGAATTTGTCAACCGAGGCAATCACTTAGGCGTATATGTGGCAAATCCATTTATGACAGAGAAAAGAATGAAGAAATAAGTAAAAAATGTAAAGCACGACCAGACAAACCAGATAATGGAGGATGGTTCTGTTAGAAGCCTCAACAATCGGCGAGCTTGTATGAGAAGATGTATAAATGTGGATGAGGCAAAAATTGTGTGACAGGACAGAAGAGTGTAGCGCTCTATCCTCTCTGCTTACCCCCGCGGAGAAACGGCGTGATGGTAAGTTAGTTAATTAGATAAATATTCGAATATCGAATAGTTTAAAAATGGGCGAATAATTCGTTATTCGAATATTCGAATTGGAATCCCTACTAGTGATGAATGTTAAAATTTATAACATTTCTATTTTCAAACTAGGTGTAGTAAGCGTGCTGCGTTGTGGAATAATGATTAACTTTGGCTTGCCGGGTAAGGATATTTTTATATTGAATATTTACAAGGCTGTCGTGACAAGGTCCAGGAAACCACCAGACCAACTCGAATGAGTTCAGAATCCATGATAGGTCAAAGGATGTGGCGTGCGTTCTGTGTCTCATCACCACATGAACAGTACTATATAGGTCAAAGGACTTTAATGTCAATTCCTGTATATCTCAATTCCAAATAAAATTTGTATTGTGGCGACTATATTTGTTTATTTTGCGTTAAGTTTAAGTTAAATTCGTCTGCATTTAACACTCGGCACAACAAAGTACGGAAGTACGCGCGAGGATCAATATGTTACCAAATTTTCACGGTTCACCAATATGGTATTATTTTTCTTTATAAAATTTGTTTTGTATTTGCTTTTATCACTATTTATCTAACATGATTTATTTATATTTAAAAACATAATTTTATAATGTTGTTTTTGGAATTGATACAACATTACATTATACATAATTGTATTCATAATGCCAGTGAACGATAATTACATAAAAAAAGAGTGCTTACATTTTTTTTTATGTCATTTTTTTATATTTTATATATTAAAACGACACACATATAAATATTAATAAAAATAATTGGCTTGATACAATGTAAATTTCATTTAAATAAAATCGATTAAATTTCATTCACAATATACATATAATAACGTATACTTAAAGTCAAAATTGTTTTTAAATATATTTTACTGTTATTATTTCTATAGACAGATAGCGACTATGCTACGGGGGGGCTCATATTCAGAAGATTACTAAGTTTTCTGAAAATGAGGAAGATATCGGCTTTAACTAACTCACAAATGAACTTTTTTTATTATATGACTATACATATGGTTACAAATCTATAGAAAACTACACGCCATTCTGGTCAACAATATAAATTTAGTAATCACATCCCACCCTAAAATAACACATAACTACAAACTTTCTATATGGTCATTGTAGCTTAACCGGTGAAGTTATCTACCAGCAACGGAAAGTTCCAGGTTCGAGTCTCGGTGATGACTATATTTACGATAGATAGATTTTTTCTGTTTGAAAAACAATTGTAATCTTTAAAGGTTCTCTCTAATACACCAGAAGACCCTGTTTAGGGTTCAGATCCTGTTCTGCCCGTCAGTCGGTATTCATATCTGTCGAGTGGTAAACAACCACAAAGTTTTCTGAGGACCTAGGTACAATATCGGTAGACGCTCAATGAAACTAATAAACCGCGTAATTGGCCCAAGTACCATAAGGCAATTAACTTGAGTGTTAATTAATCTAGTATCTAATCGAATCCCACCTTTTGCCAATTGCCGACATTAATTGATTAACACGTCGTCATCTCGTGATCAACCATCCTGTCAGAGAGACCGAATGGGTTCAATTAATCTTTAAAAAAAAATACTCAGATGACGCACGGATACGCAGGTGTTATATTTGAATGAATTTGAGGAAAAATTCACCAACAAGCTGTTGTACTAGTAATGTAGTACTGCTGTGGTGTCTGTAACGTGGACAGGACTTGTCTGGAAATTCGCCTAAAGGACAATAGAGAACTGAGCGCGGAGCGGGCTGTCATTCGTTGTCTATTGAATTTTATACGCATATCAGAATGGATAATTATGCATACTAACCTCCAAGTCGCGAGAGTAATCTCTAATCCGTGTACATGCCTTAACATTATGTCAATGAGACTTTTGATTTTTGAAACAGATTTTGAGACAGTGAAGCAAGATTAATCTTATTTTCAATGCTTATAGCTTTAACTTTGCAGTTAAACATAATTATAAACTTTAAAAAGTAACAAAAATTCTATAAACCACTTTGATTAATTTAACGTCCACCGGTTTCGATATTACTGTATCAGAACGGACGAAAACTAATTATAGTTAATAATAATAGTAGTTCGTCCTGTCGCAGCGGTTTTGAAACCGGTCGACGTTAAATTAATCAAAGTGGTTTACACAAAGTTTGTTATTTAAAAAAAAATTAAAATGAATAAGATTTTAGTTTATAATTTCAGCTATACAAGTCGAGTACGTCAATTAAGACACTTTTGTTTCGAGATTTGTAACACAATCTGCCCTCAGAAGTTCGTATTAAAATCAACTAGTGCATTCTGTATGCTGTGTGACGTGAACAATCAAAATTTTCAATAAATATTTTCTAATTTCAACAATAATTTAATGTATTAATTATAAATATATACATATAAAATCAATTTTGTCGAAAAATATTGTTTTTGCGCTAACGGGATTCGAACCTGGATCTCTATTTCCAATCCGGGAAAGTACACTACCAATTGTGTTACAGCGCCAGTATTTTTCATGACAACACTTTTTCGAATTAATACATCTGTCGTTCCATTATTGAAAGCCATCTACGTTGTTTTTACGTTTTGTATTTAAAACATCACAGACCGTCTGTTCTGAATGATTACAACTTCACAATAAGAATGTGTTCTGCTTAATAATAATTCAATATCTCTTATTGTGATGCAAAATGCATTGCACATAAATACTGAATAATTTTTTCTAAATAAAGCAGACGATCGCAATAATTCCCGTGGTCAAGTTATGAAATCAATAATTCTGACGCATAAATTATGCTCACGTTGATACGGAATAGGTTAAATAAATGTCATATCCCTGCCAAGATGTCTGACGACAGGGCCAGTCTATTACGCAAAGACTAAAAGTATTTCACGAAATAGATCATTTTTATGTACGCGTCCGCAGAATTTTTAGCTTTTCAATAAAGCGTTGCGGCCAATTTTTCTTTAACGAGAGGGCTACCAAAAGTTAAATAAATTAATGCCAATAAGACCGAGAATTAATGAATGTGCGGGCCGTTAAGTACATTATACACGCGTAGGTTTTCACGGACGGATAATAATGAGGGTTGCCCTACGACAGGGGTCGGCAGACTTTCTAGCGAGAAGACACAAATATTAAGTGAACAGAATCTCAAAAATTTTCACTGTATCTACATACATTTTAATGACGAAAAATTTTTTTTATTTAAATCTCAAATTTCACAATACAGTCGTAGGCGGCTACTCAGAATAATATAATATATGAGAGTTATAAGCTTCAGTAGCTTATAAAACAAGAAAACCTTAATTATTGAACACTAATAAAATACTTCGAGCTTTGTAAAGTCGCATCGCTTCCGAAAGCTTTGCTTGTCTGACAAGTGACTACTTTGTTCAATTTTAGACAAGATTTTCAATTATCGTCGGTTAATTAGCTTCTTAACTTCTTTTTTATTTGATTCACGGAAGATAATGTCTGTTCACATAAATTGATAGAGCCAAAGATTGTGCGGATGGCAAATGCTAGTTTTTTTATTGTGTCACATGTTGCAGACAAACAATTCCATGTGTCAAATATGATTGTAGATGAAAATATGAGCTGGAATTGAAGAGTCACAAATGCCTGTGAAAAGAGCCGCATGAGGCTCGCGAACCGCGGTGCGCCGACCCCTGCTCTGGGACATCTACGGTGAACCTTTTTTCACAAGTGGGTATGTCCAATTTTTTAAAAAAATATTTGTATATCAGATAAAATGAAAATAAAAGTAATAAGCATTATTTGAATATGTCCAAGAAGACACAATTACATGGGTTTTTTTAACCTACAAAGGCACTGTTATTAAACAAATAATAAATATCTCATAGAAACGAAACTATTTTTATATTTCCAATACTTTTATATCTTTCCATTAAATATAATAAAAATAGCTTCGTCTCTATGAGATATATATTATTTGTATAATAAAAAATAAAAAATTAAAGTTTCATATCTTATATTCAGTTGCGTATTATAATACTTTTATTACAAATAACACAAGATATTATTTTTTCAATAACATCGTATAATCATTCATACTGATGCAATCAGTGGCGTAACTATTGGGGCTCACGTCAGATAGGGGTCCAAAATGTTCGCGCCGTACTATCCATTTGTATTGATATTTTTGCGAGTATCGATACCTTTCCCAACTTTAATAGTAATCCACAACAAGAAATGGAATTATTAAATTTATAAAACCGTTTCTCAGGTTTTTTACGTATATTACGAAAACATTATCGATGTATAATACAGTAGCAGTATTCCGCTATTATGTCGGAATAGGAACCGGGTAAAAATCGCCTTGAAGCATAGCAAGTGGGAATATTATATGAGACGAAACACTCATTTTGTACATACTATTTATTGTATAAACCACGCAGTACAAATATTCGTATATCTTATATACAATACTTATTTAAGGGGCCTTTTTATCTATTCTGCAATGGAGGCCAATTTTTGTAGTCACGCCACTGGATGCAATCGTCCACATCTTGTTTCAATGCTCATTTGTTGTTGTTTATTTACAAACATTTTGATAAGGTTGTTTCATTAATAATTATTCAAATTACATTGCTCGGAAACCGACAGGGCAAATTACAAGACACTAACACATTAGGAAAGTGCACTTACACTCTGTTTATTTCACCACACTAGCCGAAACACCATATTTTCTATACTCCACTTTAATATTACAATTTATATATATATATATCTTTTAATTTAAGACGGTTAGATTTTTTTTTCAAACACTAGCAATCCGTGTCCCTTCTAAGGTGGGCGGGTGTGCGCGCGCACACGATTTGGCATCATAGCCCACATGTTGCAGTATGTTGATTTATCCTATAAAAGATCAACATTTTGGGCGTTGAACCACTTTCTGACGTTACACAACTGAGATCATATTTTCAATGTGACCGGAGTCTGCAGCTTCCCTTGATAGTTGTTGCTAGCTCTATTGATTTATTTATGCGTCTTAATACATCGTCATTAGTAACGTGGTCAACCCAGGCCCTACCAGTAGTCTTATGTGATCCTAAATTAGAATGAACATTGCTAGCGATTAGCCAGGTCCAACAATCAATGCACGAAATGCATCAGATATTATACGTACTTAATATATTTTTTCTGTTATTGCTGAACTTAAATGTTCATATGCCCTATATTTACGCAGTAGCAGGTCAGTAGAGCTTCTTGGTTATAACGTGTCCACGGATGAAATTTTTATAAGATTTTCGATTATTCCGAACAGAAATTATTTTAATACAACTCCCGACTTTCGTTTTCCACCGTATACACACCGAGTCTCAAAGAGCTGCCGTCTATACGTCGTCAAACGTCAAATGTCAGTCTCCCAGCAGCAGTTAATATAAATAAATTAAATGAATAAAAGTAATAAATCTTTGTAATTTAGGTGACATCGGTGCATTACTCACTGTCATCTAAAACACCGTGCATACAGGTTTGATTTTTGTGTCTTTCTACCTAACTCAAGATGATCTCTGAGTTTATCTCCAGATAAAAATTTCAACACGCATACAACGTATTGAGATTTAGCTTAAATATCTGAGATTTATTTCATCGTGTTTTTAATACATTTTGTAAACAAAATTCAAAATTGTGTGTAACCAAAAATTACGAATTAAAATCACTTAGTGATATGCGCGTCACAATTTTCTGTTCGCCATCTCTGGTATAGGGCCTAGGTTATTCTACCGTGTATGGGTTTAGCCATCAAACCATTTAAAATGTGACCTAAAACGAGGACTTCTACCAAAATTGACACGCAAAATAAACAGAACAACCTCCCTTTTCGTGAATGAAAGATATTCATTATGTTATTCGTTGAAAGTCAGTTATCGAATGTGGTATGGACGTAGTAGGTATTCGAAAAGAAACTAGTTTCTAAATTTGCTCATTTGGAAAATTCGAGAACAAATGCGTAAGACGACAAAACACATAAAACAGTTTTATTGCCTTGCATACAGAGTAGAGAAAGTACTAAATGAAGAATTATAAATCGTCAAGTTCGAAAAATAAAATATAAGAAATAAAAATAAACGTTTATAATATTTAAAAATATTTTTTTAACGCGTATAATTCATTATACTTGAAAAAGAAATAGATAAAATTGACCCGGTAAAAAAATCTCGAACAATCTCCGCCAAAAAAACAGATAACATCAAAAATAAATACTGAATCAAAGCGCGCCGAAATAAAAAATTGTAAACACGTTATTGATCGGGATTTCCAGATCGCAATTTATAATACATATTATGTAAACGTTATAAAATGTTTCATTTTTTTTACTACCCCCATAATACAGATAAATTTTTATGTCTGAAAAATAAATAATAAATGTTCATAATTCTTGTCTATCAGCTCGGGAAGAGGAAATACAAGCTGGAAACGACTATTTGTACAGTCCGTAAAATAGCGTGAGATTTATTTATTTTATTTAATGTGGTAAATTAACACATTTTCCAGTTATATACAGAGATTTCACAAATTCCATTAATATAGCACAAAATTTCGAAGACAACCACGTTAAATCCATTATAGTTTGATAAAATTCAGTCAGAAACCAATTCTAGCATTACCGAGAGTCAGGTTGGCCGCAAACAAACATCTCGTTTTTAAATGTAAACCTACACAAACTAAATATAAATATTTACAATATTACAAGAAACGCTTTCGTAAAGAACCAATTCCGTCCCCGGCGGGAGGAATTATCAAACGGTCCCTCGACACCGTTTTAAAGTTCATCGAACCTTTTAATTACCGTAAGCGAGTTAACACGCCAAAATTTGCAAGTAACGCCAGGCCAGAAGCGTGATTACATGCACTCTTCGACCTTGCAGAAACTGGATTCAACACGATTTTTCGAGTCGTATATTTGAAACATTCTACTGTATATAGACAACAGTTCTCAGCTTTTTAAATATATAGCAATTCTATACCTAACACGCGCGGTGTCTCTTATATGAAATTGGCCAAGGTTTAGCAGTTAAAAGGTTAAACGTGAGAATAAGTGGTATGTTTAAAATTTAAACAATTTCTCGTTTGATTCAGTAATTAAAAATATATTTCGGTCAAATAACATTAACGCTAGAGAACGTAAACATCAAAGAAAGTAAATGCAACGAATGCACATTAAATTGCGTTATTTTAATGTTAACGTGTGCACAATTCACAACAGCAAGAAACATTAAAGTTAGGAACTAACTACCTTGGTATTTCCTATTAAGTGAATTGGCAATATCTCAAGCCAGGGAATTATTACAAAGCTAATATTATTTCTATATCATGAATGTTAAAATATTATGTTAGTTATGTGATATAGAACATACAAATTGGTTACGGCAATTTATGTTCCAAGTTCGAGTCCTATATGACTATATTTTTCTGATTAATACATTTTTTTCTGTGTGATTCGTCTAATGTATTTCACTAGAAGAAGAAGAAGACATACAATAAGAAGGTTTATTTTATACCAAAATATTGAAGATATATGTTCTTAGTACGAAGGTAGCATATTGTACATGTTGGTTTGGAAGTGTGTTTTAAAAATTGCAATAGTGTATGGCTCGCGGGAAACTTCTAAATACCATAGACAAATGCATTTGATACATTTTTAAATGGCAGTAACTTTTTAAATATTATATTTATTAGTACCTACATCATATAGTACTTATATTTTTAAATCTGCCACGTAAATAAGTATCAAATACAAGCGAAATACTAGAATGATTAAAAATTACATTTTTTACTTACGATAGGATAGGAGGGCTCGAAATAATTCCTGTGTGGTAATCAATATTTTTTTACTATCTTTTTTGTTAATTAATAAATTTTTTTTCAAAATAATATCCATAATTTAAAATATTAAACGTATTAATATTATAATACATTTACAAGAAAGATGCTAACGTGAATTAAATCAATAATTTACATAACAGAGACGAAAAAACTATAAAAAAAAAACTGGCAGAATATTTTTATTTCAGGCAAAGTATCATTTTAGCAATACACTTAATATTCACGTGGTATGCATCGTACTAACTCAAAGAGCAACAAATAATATTTCACCGTAATGAATCTCAAAATACCTGCTATACACATGAACATCAAAACAGAGTACGTTTTTATTTCATCTTCAAACAAAATGCCAGTCGAGCGCAAAGTTTGTGCCAAACCAAAAATAGACCGCCCCGCCCACCCCAAAACAACGTGACAGTGGGCCGCCAGCTGACTTGGCAGGACTCGGGATCAGAACATTAGGACAGGTGTTTAAATGGACAAAACATTCATTAGCACAATAAAGGAGTCAATACTGCGCAAAATTCTGAAAGAGAAATCAAACCGGATACACCTGTAGAACCGGAAATACTAAAGCTTTCCATGATTATGTAATAGGCTGTCACGATAGTAGGGTGGCCTTGGTGAACTGAAGAAGCGTTAAGGAACCTCATTATATGAGAGTCGATCATTATTTACAGGGGCGTGAAGTGCATGCAAGCAAATAAGCTGTGCATAACTAAAAATTCTGGGAAACAAATATAAATTTAAAAATTGAATTAACATTAACGAAAACATTATTTTGCTATTAGTGCCATCTGTGTACCGGTAGAGACTTTAATTGCTTAGTTCTAAAAACTCACTGCTGTACTCATGGCGCTCTTGTTTTATTCGCCGCATCGTGCTATTTACTTTACTCAGTTCTGTATTTAAGCTAGTGAATTACTCAAGTCATATAAATGGTTATTTACTGAATTAAAAATTCCTTTCGGTTTATCTTTTTTGTATGGAGTCGTTACCAATGCTGTTTATTAACAGAATAACATCAGAAAGGGTTACAACTGCGTGCAAATCATTGAAATGTCTACTTACTCTTTTACTAATTCGCGAAATTTACTATCTTACTGTTGATTTCATGATTGTTCTTTAAATTTGGTGCATGGATTGGTTTTTGATTTGAGAAAAAAAAAAGCAATTGGCATAACTATTTCTTACGTTAACCTTTAATGAAAATAATTATTTCCTTTAGTTATTACGAGAAGTATTTCCAAACAATAAATGAATCACGTTCAGTCATAAAAAGTGTTCTAAAAAACGTTGATACATTTTTTATATGGGTAAGAAAGTATTATTTTACGTTAAAAAACTTTTAAAACACTATTAACAGTACTCTAAGATTATAAATAAATACATGACAGGGTCGTATAAACGACGGATTTATTTTGTCCAAAGACGTTGGTTAAACGAAAGTACATATATTGTATTACATAGATTATATATGATTGTATAATGTCATTGGTAACAGCATAACCTAAATCTATACCTACTGCACGCCACTGATTATTTAATATGAATGATGTGAAATTGTTGTTACGTATGTACCTAAACTCTGAATCAACATTTATATATTTCAGTTTATCAACCTTTACCTTTCACTAAGTAAAAATGATTTTTGAGTGTTATGTTGTTTATTTATGTTTTCAACATTCCTTAATACTTTTCCGTATACGATCAAAACCTCCCCCCTCTTCTCAAGCCCCGCCCCATTGCCCGAATAGACTACAACACTGTATTTAGTTTAGTTAGTAGTGATAATAGCCCAACATGTGTGTAGTACAAAGTTTAGTTGTGAAAATTAAAATTATCATGTTACATCACAAAGTGACCGCCATGTTACTAATAAAATGTCCTCACTAAGAAAATATCGGCAGAATTTATACGAAAAATTGACGCAAATCAACATGAGCACGAGCATCATACAAGAGGTAAAGATAGACTGAGACTGCCATTCACGAAGAAGGCTAAATCTCAGAAATCAGTGATGTACAGTGCGATGAAGATGAATGAAATGCCAGAAAACATAAGAAACTACATGGATTCAAAATGAAACTAAACAAATATGTGAAAGATAAGTTCTGGTAAAAAGAAACAACTTTTATTTTGTTTATATAGAGCATATGGAAAAATATTTATGTATGCACTATATTTAAAAATAAATAATGATATTAGAATCACAATGTTTGGTTCGATGTTCGATTCTTAGATTGACTCAATCGGTTCCTATATTTTGATTTCACATACAATAATGCAGAGAAAACATGTTCATACTGATAACACAGGTGCAAAACGTGACAACAGAAAATAATTAAGATAATCGGATCTAAAGAGCAATTTGATATATACAAACTATGGCATTTAATTTCGCGAACCCTAGTTTAAGACTTGCTAACTTAAAACATAGTATGTAACTTGTAAAATTAATTGTTGATTCGTAATACAGGCAGTTTTCGATTTACGAATGAGTTTCGTTCTTTGAGGTCATTCGTTATATGTTTATGTGCGTTATGCGTCAAAACACCTAAATTTTAAATTTCTGCGTATATGATGCAAGCGTATATAAAAAAAATATATATCTTCAAATGTAGAAATGTTAAATTAGCTTGTCGCATACAATGTATGTATCTAATGTATGTATAACTGATCTTTTACCCACATTCTACAACTTACTTACTTACCATCACGCCGTTTCTCCGCGGGGGTAGGCAGAGAGGATAGAGCGTCACACTCTTCTGTACTGACACACAATTCTCGCCTCATCCACATTCATACATCTTCTCATACAAGCTCGCCGATTGTTGAGGCTTCTAACAGAACCATCCTCCATTATCTGGTTTACCTGGTCGTGCCAAGTCTTCCGCGGACGTCCTCTATTTCTGGTTCCATCAACACTTGCGTCATATATATTTCTTACCATTCCCTCCTCATTCATCCGTTCCATATGACCAAAGCACCAAAGTGATCCTTTCTTAATCTTACTCACTATGCTAACATCAGCTTTACATTCTTTACTCTGTCATAAATAGATTTGCCACAAATACGCCTAAGTGATCTCATTTCAACTGCATGTAAACATGTCAACTAGTGCATTATTTTTATAGAATTTCATTTACATACGTAATAAGAATTATCTGATTAGTTTTGTATTAAATAAGTTTAGGGAACGTATCAGCAATCTTACGAGTATATTCGCTAAGCGTATAAATAAAATAAATAAATTGTGATGTTCGTTGTAGCGAATGTTCATAAATTGAGTAACTAAAAAGTCATAAAAGAAACTTGTTTTCATTCATAATTTTGAATATTAAAACGACACCAAATCTCTAAAATCTGAAACATTTTATTAATCGTTAACATCTCGTGTATATTAAAATAATTCCTATTATATAAAGAGTTTTTATTTTCTATTCCTAGATCTACAAACAGTAATCGATATAATAATATAAATCGATACACGAACTGATTTTGATATATTCGATCGCTTGTTTCGATATTTGACTATAAAGAAATATGAAATATGATGTTTATTACCCTAGCGACACATATTACATATTTTCCTTCAAATTCAAAGTACCATAAATATTAGACATACACAAAAAAATTCAATAATCCAATTTTTTAAAATTAAAAACAAATTAAATATTGGAAGCAATTTCCGATCTACAAGATTTAGAGACCAAATTCATATTCTAAAACTTAAATATACAGCAACCTAAAAATATGTATACAGACTAGAACACACATAAATTATATACTCTCTTGCATACTCCTTCTCTATACATGAGTTTCGACTTTCATAGAGAAGAAAAAAATGTTTAAAAATATATATATAATTATTATGTTTAAAAATGTATATATCTCATTTATATCTTCTAATGAAAAAATAAAAAATTATAATTGACGTGATTTAATAGTTAGAACTGTCGTATTATCTATCAAAGGTCGTCAAATTATGGTCGATACAATCCAAGATAATCGTATTTTCGAAAATAAATATAGATGTTACATGCTTTCACGACCACATTATTACAATCTATATTACTGTACTATATTACAATCTATATTAGTGTACTGTATTACAATTTACATTACTGTCGGGTTAACAGGACCCAAGGGTCATCTATTAATCATTTTAACAGACAACGTACATTTTCATATAGTAAGTACATTATTACATGACACACTTTTAAAAATAGTCAAGTCTCTCTGCACATCAGATATTATTTGTAAAAGCGATTATTAATTATTAAATATAGCATAAAACAATACTGATAAAATTGAAACCGAACTTCTACAAATGAACGCTATATCTCCAAAAAGTTTAAAATAAATTAATAGCTTAAGAAGATTGTATAATTATAAAGGAACCAACCCAAAAAAAAAGATTGAAGGTGACCTTAAATATTTCAATTCACCGCGTAATCTTTTTTCCCACTCGCAATTGTATACGTAACTCGTTACGTAAATAAGATAAGGAAAGACGTTATTCATCCATTCAGGAATTTAGGTACTGGACCAAAATGGGATAAGTAGGTAAGGAAGAAAGTGCGGCATCTAGTTCCAGTTAACCCATTTCCCGCAGGTGACTCATATATGAGTCGCGCCTTATTTGCCCACAGAGCGGGTGACTCATATATGAGTCGCGCCTTATATGCCCACAGAGCGGGTGACTCAAATATGAGTCGCCGTGTTTCGCCCGCCGCTAGTGCGCACATACGCGCCGAGGAGCGGTGAAAATCGTACCAAAACTATTTGGAATCTTTATTCTACCGACATCTGTCGATATTTGTCAAGGATTATTAGCCATTTTATAAACAAACACGAAATAATAAAAGTCCTCGCATCGTACAGTATCGCTCAATTATTCAAATTCTCAAACTCAGTTTGTGCGTGTAGAATGTAATGCGTTTCAAACTGTAGAGTTAAATTTAATATCAGTATTTAAAAACTTGTAAATATTGTAGATTAGTCTCAGAAATCAGCGCCTGCGCAGATCACTACTTCACTCTAGTACGTATGACCAACAAATGGCGATGGTGTGTGCTGTATTCTCTCATGAATAATTTTGTTTACGTTATTTTGTAATTATAGTTCTGATTTCTCTATTTGTTTATGTTCGTGAGGATACTTGAGAACATTTGCTATCGATTTCTTAAAAAACAAATCATAAATTTGTTGCATTATCGTAGTGTAAAGTAGTAAATTATAATGCCACCAAAGAGGGGCGCGTATGAAAGGTGTCACGCGTATTTATGAATGCGATCAACGGGTTGAGGAACAACCTGATGCCTCAATAATCTGACAGATGACACGCACAGCGAAAGTATTTCTCGAGAACGACAGCTTATAAAGTAACATGGGTATTGTGCGTAAGCCGTAAACTTTATTTCATTCCGTATACATTGATGAAGGTCAATCTAGAAGCTGCAATGTAAGAGTGTCAATAAGGAAGCGATAGAAAAATAAAAACATTCACGAATTGTACTGACAGTGATATATTGGATTAATTCGTAAATAAGTGGCTTAATTTTCCCATTTCTCAAATTCTCTTCGTGGCATCTACTCACTTCGTCTACAGCAGATAGTTGAATATTTGTCAGTTATGAAACAGTACTTGTTTTGTAAACATCATCACATAAAAGTGTCAATTTCAAACTCAAAAATGGACGATATAAAATTGTATCTTTGCCACGTAGTGTTTGGGAATTCAAACACTCCACGTTGTTGATTTTCGTGGTCGGTTTTATCGCACCCTCCTTATTCTCCGAACCTTGACTTAACAAATTTCTTCCTCTCCCGGTTACTGCAACATGCATTCAATGGGAAAACTTTCTGCGCAAGATTATAACTTTGTCAATACTTTTATCTAATCAAAACTTTCAAAATTGTCAAAAAAGGAATTAATAAATTGCCAACTAAACGGGAATAAGTAGCATTATACTATATATATATATATATATAATTGAGCATATCATTTTTAAAACAAAAAATAAATTTTAAAAGTAAAATGGCACATATTTACCATTCACTAGTGATTGCTCCTCCCCCTTTTGAGAACAAAGATCGAAATTGACATGATTGTGATCTAGTGGTTTCGAGCCTCGTTCCAGGGGGCCATCAATTTAGTCCTATTTTCATAGCACAAGTATTTAGCTCAGTTTGAAAATAGTAAGAATATTGACGTGACATCTCTATTTTTTTATTTAAATATTTTAAAAAAAGTCTCGAACATAGAATTACATTTTTGACAACAATTCGTCAACAAAAACGCGATAGATCCGATAGGAGACGCCAGAATTAAATGAATCATACATTTCTTAAAGATACATTCAATTTGTATTAAAATATCACAGAACTGTGTTCTGAAAAACTGCAACTTCACAATAATAATGTGTTCTAATTAATAATCAATAAATAAATAATATTTATCATCGATTTGGCTGCTTAGGAAAAACGGTATCCTCGAATGTATTTCGTTTGCTAAATTTAAAAATGCATTGTTCTTAATAAATTAATGGGTCGTCCATTGGAACGTATAAAATAATATAATGTAGACCAATGAAAACACACACGATCAGGTATCGTAAGATATTGGAGCTTCTTTGCTCGCCCATAACCACAATCTTCCACAGTATGTACCACCAATGGGTGCGTCCATATGTACGAGTATCACATATGGTTTGATACAACAAAGTCTGTGATCAAAGCAAGCATGTTATAGTTACCACACCAACACACGTTGTTTGGGACATATATTTATTGTCATATAGCATATATTAATTACTTTGAACGAAATAATGCTCTGTGCCCCCTCCCCTCTTCCCTTCTCCTTCCGGCCGCGATCGTTAGTCGATAGTTCGGCGACATCTGTTTTCAATTTCGGAGACTTCGAAGTTTATATTGGTATTTTGGAACCTTTGACGAGATATTGTGTGATAATCCTATATACAGTCCACTTTCAGAGGTGCTTGGAGATCCAGGAGAGGGCGAGTGCGGGGAGTCCTTTTTTTCTTTCCCTGTCCTTCCGATTCGCCATAAAGATAATACATTAAATATTATTTATGTTATGAAAAGAAAACCAAGGAAAATATAAATAAATAAAAAGTTCACATATATATAAATATATATAAATATAAATACTTCAGTCACGGCCATTATTGTATCTGTAGCTATTCTGTAGGCGTTGCCATTCTCTGGTCAAGGACCGGCTTTCCATGAGAGCGCCGCTTGCACTAGAAAGTTTGTGCTGAGCACCAGCCACAGCTTTACGCCCGCAACTCGATGTCTCAGAAGCGGAACGAATCCACGTATACGCCCTTCGGCAAACATTGTAGATGCGCTGCAATAACGCGCCAATCCGAACAGTATTCTGTATGAGTTGTTGTATTGAATTCGGAGACGGTTGTACGTCACTTGCTTGTATTTCAACCAGAGCTCGCAGGTATACATGCTGGTGAAGAACGATTTAAACAGGATCCTCTTCACCTCCTTACTGCATCGGTAGAAACGCCGTGACAGCATATTTACAGCATAAATTTGTAAAATAGAATTTCTAAGCAAGGAAAGATATAGAAAAAAGGGAGATTTTGTGAATGAATACTAGGTGGTTGAAACAATTAGGTTTATTAAGATCCAATGTACACAGAGTAACATTTCACGGAGATGTATTGAAACAAGCAGACTTTTGAATTCTTTCTCGTTAAAACTTAAAATGTGTTAAAAATCTCATTCGTGAACACGGGCCATAAATGCACTCCTGGAGCTAGCAAAAGAGAAGTGTACTAAGTAGATCAAACACAATAAAAATAATACGACAGAAGAGAGAAGAATACAATATAAGTAACTTAATAAATAAGATTCAGAATGAGCCGCTCAGGTGTTTTATAAATACATATCTAAAGATATGAGAAAAAATATGTGATGCAAATTTTAAAGGCAGTAAAAATGAGAACGGTCGTAAAGCCTCGCACCATCAGCTCATTAAGTATTGGTGCTATTAGCGTCCTCAGCAATCGACAAACGTATATTAATTTGGATGAGGCAAAATCTATTTGTCGGAGAAAGCGGTGTTTTCTCCTCCGTGCCCACGACACGACGGCTCAGGAACATTATGAGATGCCATCACCAAGAACTACAATATCGAACATTGCATGTCTTGAATTATTTTCAAACGTGATGGAATAAATCAATGCGGACAAGGCGAAGTTTGTTAGGTCATTCCCACAGACCAGTAAATTAATAGACATGAAATAAAGTGTACATATAAGAGAGGGGTTCGGAACATTCTAGACACATTATTTGTCGAAACATAAATCCGATAGTTTACGACACATTTATGCAACAGTAAAAGTATTTACTCTTCGAAAAGTAAATCTTTGTGCAAACAAAACGTATTTTTTTACATTAATGCATATTATATCGTCAGCGTTTAAATTTTCGTTCCAATCGAGTGATAATATTTTTTAAAAAAGTCTCGGAGCTATTTGATTGCGTAAGTTGCACCAAAATGATCACGTGGGTGACACCAAATTGAAAATATTGAAACGAAGAATTTGCGCTAGTTCATTTTTGGTAGTGCGTGGGTCATTCCAAAGTTTGGCGCTGAATCCTTCGAATACGTTTTTAATGGGTGAAAAATTAAATTCTTGCAAATCGGTCAGGTCGTTGTAACATTTTTCTGACCAGTTTTTTTTTCTAAGATCCGCCACCGAAAAATAGAAAATCATCAAGACTCGAGGGAAATCACAGACATCACATCAACACACCACATCAACACAATAACTGGACAATTATTGCGGAGGTACTTAAAACGTTCGTTTTTATTACGAAGCTTTCCCTGCCCTGACAAAGCTCTGCAATTTGCTCCGAAATCGGCAGACAACAAAAAATAATAGTCAGTGATCAAAGTCAAAATAATTTAAGTTTAATTGTTAAAAATGTTTAACCACAAAGGTAAAAAAAAAATCATTAGTTTCCTATAGTTAAATATAAAATGAATTAATGATTTATTAAAACACTTTTAAACTTTTTTCCACATTTATTATCTATCTATCTATCAGATATCAGATCAGGCTATCTTCAGACTGGTATATTTTCGTCTTAACCTAGGATATTTATACAATTCAATACAGGGGTGTTTTTCAGTGAGTCTATATATATATATATAATTTTAAAGTTGGTGTTAAGTTGACTAATGTTGGGATTTTCGCTTATATGTTAGTTAGTATTACAGGAATTTTTACAGATTCGGTATTTACTGAACTATGTAACCAGGTAACGGTAATGGTCATTAAATAATAAATAGTGTAAAAAAGTTAAAAAGTGTTTTAATAAATCATTAAAATGGAATTCCACCATGAAAAAACAGTATTGTGAACTTTTTAACGTATTTGTTAATTTTTCTATACCAAATAAAACAAAATAAGCCACACAAATATTTTTTGAACGTAAATATAATACAATATAAAAAGAGTTTTAATAATTGAGGGAAATTCTCGATATTTAAATGGAATACCTACCTAATAGAATTGTGAGGAAATATTCGGGTTGATTTTACTCACCTGCCTAGATTTTACAGATTTCCGTAGATTTCTGACTAAACCACTTTCCGCTAAAATTCACATGCTCTTAACAATTATGTATTACCCGGATGTACCCTTAGGGCTTTAAATTCTTGCCATATTCTCCAGGGCCCGGGCTCTTTACTCGTGCGGCTGACAGATGAAGCACAGACACGCACACACTTACATCGTGTAATAAATAAGTGTATATTTTCCCAGAGCGTAAAAAGTAAGTATCGATCAAATAATTTATTGTTTGCTCGGCATTAACGTAGAAAGAGGATGGAAAAATAGGAAAGAAGAGAAGAATGGTGAGAGATGGATAACGTTAAAAAAATTAACGATTTCTTGCCGCACTTAAAATCCATTTTCTCTTCACGCTTTAAAATAAAACTTTTAACGAATTAAATTAGTTTTGATAAAATTGCGAGCTTGTTCACTACGTTTCCCTGGAAACAAGGCAACGGGGCACTGAATTTATAGGCAAGTTTCTAAGTAAAGTTTTAAAAATTTTATTTATCTAAAAACAGTGAATTTATAGTCAGAATTAGAAATTTATGCTGAATTTCTTTAAAAATAATACACAATTAGTACAAATGAAATTATCATTAAAAGATCTTGAAATACTGCATTTTTATTAGAAGGTACAGTAGAAATTAAAACTGTCAGATGTCATCAATAATAAGCTCTTCACTAGATCGGAAACAATTTATTGCTATTTTATTGAAGTTAATAATAATCATCGATTAAAAATATCTGAAACACTACTACCTACTGCACGACACTACTTACGCGGCGTTTACTTTGAATTCGTGTGTATTGATATACAAATCAAATTTCAATAGCTTTCCTTCCGAAAATACAGCAATGTTGATCTGAATTGAACTATTTCTGTTCCGAGAATACTGAAAGTTTATTGTTTTTTGTATACGAGTGGTGAAAACTGAAGCAGGCTTTAAAGTAGTAAGCGTCGGGTAAATAAATCAATTGTGTGTGCCAGGTGTTACTAAGGGGGTAAGAAACAATATTTTGTTTATTCAAGAGAAGTGTACAAAATATGAAAGCGTATTCGCGGAGAATTCTTTTTGTCCTCCGACTTCAGATACGATCTAACTGTAATAAGGGTCTCACGACCGCGTATACGCAAGACTCCAAATATAAGGGTTCATTACATGAGAATACCTTTAACTCTGGTTTCTCAGGCGTAAATAAAGTATATAATTAAAGAATAATCTTCGTCGAATGTGGTTTCTGTCAGTGGTGTGGTGCTAAACATGAAAACACTGTAGTGTTACAAAATTTCGTTTTATTTGCACCCATAATGCGTATAACTTCTCTCAAATCTGCTTCTTGATACTGCAGCTTGATTAGATTAATGGAGATACGTGCATGCAAGTATATAACGTAAATATTAAAAAATTATGCACGAGGTACAGAGAGTCACCACCACATATAATGTGTAGATAATGAAAACCCTGTAACAGAACACGATGTTGAATGAAGGCCAATTCACTATGTAGTACCTAACGGTCGCGATCAACTGATGCTATTGCCGTTTGTCATCAAGGTTGATCTCCATTAGTTGGTGAAGCTACGATGCCGTCTTTAGGAAGCACTAGTATACATTTATTTCCTTAAAATATCCGATTAATTGAGATTTTCACTCACATAGTATTTCTTCGAATGCGGGACTTGATTTTTAATGTTTTAACCATACAGCGTAGACAATTATGTTTTTTACATAAATGTATAAATAAGAAGATTTTAATTTATCATACTAATAAATAATGAGGTCTTATTTGAAAATCGTACTCAAAGTACATATGAATCGATTTTTATTAAAAATGAGCTTTTAAAATTTATTTTATTTAAACTCTATTCTAGGGGCAATTGGGGTAAATTTTAACGTTTCTTCAGTGTATAAATAATTAAACACCATTTTTATAATTAAAATAAATCTACGTGACAAACGATGTGATTTTATTGATAGGCAAAATTTGAATATTACACAAAGAATTTTTACCTTATAGTTAATTAATGTCTACATAAAAACGTACAGGTACTCAAGAACTAAATTAATTGAATGCACATTTTACTAAATATTTATTTCAGAATAATAATAATCTACAATAGCCACGTTTATTAAGATAAATATACGCCCTAAAGACTAAATAACACACTTATACATAAATATATTAAAATGAGTTGGTCGGAATAATTGGCTGGTGAAATTATATGTTTGGAATAATGATTTATGTATTTATTATATTAGCTTAAAATAAAAATTATAATTAATATATTTTTAGATGCAATTGTTAACATTTACCCTTAGTTAACAATTTCTCTAGATAATCCCAGAACTTTAATCTCTACTTACATTTTCATATGAATTATATATTATACATAACCTTTGAATGTCGAAATAAATACACGTGGCATACTTGCTATTCTGTCTATATGTTATTTGTTGCATTTAAATTGAATACATTAATCGCTAATACAAATAATACGAGTACATTGTAAACAAGATTCATGCAAGTACTATCATTAGGTTTGAAGCACATTATAAATATTAATAATAATTTTATGGATTAAAATTTATAATGAACGAAAAGACCGAAGTGACAACATACAATTAAAGTATATTTGATATTTATGAATATTTGCACAATAAGGACTAATTAACGATGTCGAGGTCCTGAGATGTGAGACCGAGACAATCAGGCGTCAACACAAAACAATGTAAAAATTATATACAAATACTGTTTAATTCTTACCTGAAAACTAAACCACTATCGTAGACCGCTAAAAAACGTCCCCGACCATATCGGGAACGTCAAAAAACACAATAGATATTTAAAAAACAAAAGTTTCTAGTGTTTCTCTGTAGTAAAGAATACAATAATTTAAAACACTTTCGCGATGTTCGAGGTTACCGACTAATAGAAGTTTACGTCAAAAGAAAGATTACAAAACACAAACTAAACACGACCTGCAGCAATAATACTCTATTCGGGATACACAACAATTTGAAAGTGAAAATGTGTCTCAAAATTCGCGTCACGGGTCGACTTAATATAAAGACTTGAATGAGTTACTGAAGACACAAGCAAACTGGCCAAATTTTTCAAATTAAATCAGTCTCACGATATTTTTGAAGCAAGCAAGCAATCTCTAAATTATATAAATTAAAGTAGACACAAAGGCGAATACAGGTAATTCGCTCGGCGAGCCGTGATCACTGTAAATATAATATTAATTTGTATATGGCTTTTACAGCTGTGCTACAATGTTGCCAGCCAATGATGGACAAATTCGATACATTGGAATCATCAGCTGCTGTAACGATTTAATAGAGGTATTATACATGTTACGAAATATGCTCTAATTAAACACTTAATAACGTAATATTGTGAAAGAGTGAGTTTTAATAAACCAAGTAATCATTTATTATTTCACCTATACTTTCGGTTATCTTGGTGCAAAATCACCATTGTAACTGACGTTACTTTTTACATTGAATATAATATGGTACGAATGACCAGATAATCACGTCTTAGAAAAAAAATCTATTTAATGGGAACAATTTAATTAACAACTGCTTTTCCGAGAAATCATTTCATTTTTTTCAAATAATAGTTTAGCTTCGCGTAATATACCGCAAAACCGCTTATAATGTTAGATATTTTTAAAGTTTTAGTATGTGTAATATTTTTATAATTAAGGTGAACGGAAAACATTTTTTTGGATGACTACAGATATTTTTCATTTCTCTGGCAATACTGTATTTGACAGAACGCAGGATGCGTGCGCAGAATGCAACCTCACGCATGCGCATTACTGAGCCCGCCAAAAGCCATGCGCTGTAAATTTAATCACCGCAGTGTCCCGTTCCGTTATTCCCTTTCTTCTGGTTCGTTTATATAACGAAATGCGGCAAAACGTGGAAAATAAAACTTTCTAACCTCGGCGAAAATCTTTGCGATTTTGGATTTTTTTAAAGGATGTAACAAAATAAACTGAGTTAACACGGCGACCACTAAAAATATATTTTTTATTCCGGTTAGAGACGTCGTTCGCTACGTACTTCATACTAAGGACTGAACCGTATGAGAAAATGTATCGGTAAAAATAAATACATTCAGTATTTTAAATCAATCAGCACATACGTCGCATTTCTTTAGCGTTATACAGAGAGGATAGAAAATCGCACATCCCATACTGAAATACATCTTTCGTTTCTTCCACATTCATTCACCTTCTTACATCTTATACTCGTCGGTTTTTATGACTTTTAATATCATCTAATGCTGATATATTTGGTATTGTCAGGTTTTATTTGTCCTCGATTTCTTATATATCTAATATACCTACCGTCTACACTACACACTTTTATAAATATCTGCATATCGATAAGTATTTATATGATTGTCATTCGCTTTATATTTTTAAACCTTTTTGAGCAAATCATGTTTTATTCTTCTGTGTATCCTCGTTACTAACACGGTGGTATTTCAACGTCTCAGTGAAAATACTACTTCTATAGCTAATGTCTATTCCAATTGCATACTTAGTGATAGCATTAACTATAACAGTATATTTATAAGTATTGCATTATTTATTACCTTTCCATTTATAGCCAATATTAGAAAAACATTAAACGTGGCCATGACTTAAATTAAATAATAATATAATAACATGTTTTGAAATTATATAATTAATCGTTAAGACGCTCGTATATTTATGCTCAAATTTAATAGTAAAGTAATTTTAATTGTATTTATCCAGAAAATGTAATAATTATACATATATTATTATTATTTTCAAGTGGTTTTTCAATTTTACACAAATTTCATTTAGTAAAAAATAAAGATTATTTTAAAACAACGCTTTCATTATACCTACCTAAATATAATATATTAATACGAATAAAATATTAAACACTGCTCTCCTGCAATTTAGTGTAATCAGACCTGACCTGTTTAGGGGGCCAAAACGACGTCGAGACTGACAATTTTTAATTATTTTATATATTATGTATTTGTATTTTGGATGACTTATTGTTTTTAAGTCGATTTGTTAGTAATATCAAAGCACTAAAATGAGACGTACTAAAGCAAATACGTAAATCGAAATATTTGTTAATGTTGACCAAAAGCTATTCGCCAATAACGGCAACAATGAGCAACAAGTTATAACATTCTAATATTCATAATATTTTTCAGTACGATGTCATAAATCGGTATAATTTATTTATAAATTAATATTAAAGAGAACACATTCTCATTGTGAAGTTGTAATTATTCAGAACAGACGGTCTGTGATGTTTGCAGTCGGTTTACTCAAAGCTATTTGAGATTCCGTAAAAACAATGTAGATGGCTTTCAAATAATGGAACGACAGATGTATTAATTTGAAAAAGTGTAACATATAGGTTCGAAAATTTGTTATGAAAAATACTGGCGCTATAACACAGAATCCCGGTAGCGCAAAAACAATATTTTACGACAAAATTGATTTTATATGTATATATTTATAATTAATACATTAAATTAGTATTTACATTAATATGTTTTAAAAGATATTCATTAGTGTAATCACGCTATTGTTATTAAATACTTATTCCTGTAATTGGGGCAGGAGTAATACTTTTGAAACTTGCAGTAAGCTTGCAATAGGAGTCATGGGATTGTATTCTATATCTGTGTCAACAATACTATTTTAAAGATACAAACTCCAATTCCTTCATCCTTCGTATATTCAATATGAGATACTCATTGTAATCTGATCAAATAAAGTTGTAAAAAATCGTGTCCCGGCTGTCAAAAACTTTTTAATTGAAACCAATTCAATATTTTTGCAATCTCTTTATCTTTTATCTAGAAGGATGTCTGTTTAAAAGATTTTAACTTAAACTTTTAAATAACACTAGTTTTATACTGTAAAAAACTCAAAACTTTATTAAATTCGAGGTTAGCAAAGAAAGATTTAAATTGAAGTGATCATATGACTATGAATTTTTACCTACTGCCTCACTGAGTAAGGTTTACATACGTTAATATTCCAGATGGTGATCAATGATGTTCCAGATTCAAAATTATTCTAACGAACTCGAAGTCTGCTATTTTTTAATTATTTTTTTTGAAATACATATTTTTGTATAATTACACACGAGAACGGATTCGAATCGGAATGCTTTGGAATTATAATAATAATAGTATTTTTTCACGTCCTGTTTGCGTTGGGATAACTAATCCTAAAAATCATACAATAACTTAACCAGTCAGAAATGTTAATATTTCGCAAAAATTTGCCGACCCGTGTGGGCAACTCCAAAACTTCAACTTCATACGACAAATTGAAGTCGAATTATAGAGACCATTTTCGAATGTATATATTACCATTCATTTTCATCATTTCTGAAATGTTGTTAATTATTAATGAAAATGTTGTGAGAACAATGAGTCTTCTCAGTGGCGTAACTATGCCAATGCAGCCAATGTAATGCATTGGGGACCATGTTAGAAAGAGGCCCAAAAATTTCAAACAATCCAATAGAAATCGATATTTTTGCGAGAATCGATACCTTTCACACCACGAGTGTTGCAAAAACAGTGGCGTAACTACAAAAGTTGGCCCCCAATACAAAATTGAATAAAAAACGGCATTAGACCCCAACGTAAAATGGAAGGGTCCTATATATATTATGTATATGTAGGTACAAATAAGAATACTAAGTACTGCATAGTTTTATTCATTAAATAGTCAAATTGATTTCTTGTCTTCTATAATATTCACACCTTCATGAAATAAAAAAAACAAAATTATTAGTGGCATCAATATAGTATCACAACTGAAAAAATTCCTTTACAGCGATTTTCACATTGCAGCGATGGTCTATCGATACTATCAGAGTACTATTGTATAATGTATATTGAAAACGTTTTAAATTTGTCTTAATGCCATTTCTTGTTAAGGTGGATTTCAAAAAATATTAGTCCACATTGGCGCTGGGATTGATACCAAATGTCTTATTGATAGGCGTGGACCTTTTGGGCCCCCAAAAAACGTAGGCCCCAATGCACCGCATTGACTGCATTTGCGTAGTTACACTCCTGTGCAAAAATACATGAAAACATTATCGGTGTATACGTTGTACCCCACTATATGTCGGGTTGGGGCCAGACTCAGCGTAAAGTGAAAATCGCCTTAAAGCGAGTTTTTGTTTAATTGCAAAGACATATAAATGCCTCGCAAAGAGTAAATATTATACGAGGGAAGAGACTAATTTTGTTATTATTTTTTAATGGATAAATCATGCAGCATATATTAATATTCGTGTATATTAATTATTACAACATTTATTTTGGAGTACATTTATTCCATTCTACATTGGGGCCCAATTTTTGTAGTTACGCCACTGGGTCTTCTCAACAATTTTAGATTTATTATCGAATTTGCCAATATGGCGGTGTGATGGCAAATAAAGTAGCCAAAATAACAGTATATAGTTTATTATTTTAAAATGAAAATTTCAAAAATATTTTCCGTTGGAAATTTTTTTTTTAAAGCCTCACGTTTGAAAGTCAAATAATGTAGGTATTTATTTGAGGACATCTGATTATTTTTTGAAAATGGTTTCATGTAAACCGCCATCTACCAAATATTCTTGTTATTAGCACTGCTCGAATTGATCATTATTACATAATATTATCGTTAGATGTCACTAGTACACAGAACACATTTGCATCCCTTTCTAATGTCATATTCTTTTCTTTCTTTTTCCGATCATAAAGATAAGAGTAAAAAGGACAGATATTGTTTAAGCGAAACGCCAATTTTTGGTAAAGACGACTGATAAACCGAATAAACCGATTACCTGACGTCATCAGTTTATGTTTAGGTTTGACGAGATTTGTGTTCTTGAACATTTCCTCGCCTGAGTTTCGAAATGTCCGTTAAAAATCACAGAAAAGTGGTTAAATGTTAGTTGCGTGATTTATATTGATTTTAAACAGCGCGTCAGAAGCACGTTACTTAAATCCGCATGTGTTTCGCATAGAAAACCTCTTATCCAACGGTTTGTCTTTCGAAGCCTGTTTGAAGTGCGAGTACGCGGGAGACGCTATTTGGTGGTGCTACAAATAGAATAAACGTTGTGCAATGAATTTTGTGTTGAAAATGCGTTGACTGTAATGAGGTCAGTAATTTGCATTTGAATTTAAACAGGTTTTTACAGTAGGGACGCGCGGATACAATAGTGCATTTCGTGTTAGTTTTTATTGGCATACTTCAGTGCGCCGTTGACATTTGGCAGATGGAAGATTGAGATATTTGTTTATGTTGCATCGGCCTAATTGATATCGCACGATGGAAGAAATCACCGTTCCTATTTTGAGATCTAGGTCACGATCCAAGACTCCCTTAAGTCTGAACCGTGACCATGAAGACAATGCTGGAGGTGAACATGTGCAATCTAAACAGGGGCGGAAGACCCCTGTCATATCCAGTGACACGCCTACACGGTAAGGCTACTATTATTGTTAAGAGTTATGAGTAATGTTGAAATGTTGCAATAATGACGATTTGTCTGTTTTAGTAGGTATGGAATACGATTGCAAAGAGTGCGTTCAATGTTACGTTTGTTTGTCAATACATGTATTGTATGACATGTGATATTTTCTCGGTTTGCCGGAGAAGTCGTTCATATATGAAACGCAATTTAAGTGACTCTATAAACTTGTAAATCGATATTGGACATATCACTTTCATTACTTTATATCTGCAGGTAATAAATCATTATTCTGTTGCTTATCTGCAATTATAAAAGTGAGCATGTGAGAGTATTATGAATTTATTTTTGTCAGTGGTAGCCGCCACTCAAGGTGTAAGAACTGGGATAATAAAATTTTTGACTGACTTGAATGCACTGAGGATTTGCTTTGTGAAATGTGTGATTGGAATTGGCAAAATGATAAAAATAATATTTGTTTACCGTTGCCAGAATTGTATTACTTTTGTACTTATGAAGAAATAAGTTGTTGATACAATATACATTACATACATTATACATTTCTATGTATATGTACATTTCAAAGAGAATGATGATGGTACTCATCAAATTTAGTACTTGTTTATAATTTTGCATCGATTGATACAAATTTTTGAAAACTGTGTATGTTCTGGATTGCATATATATGATATGATATGCATCCATGGCCTCCTTAATAATAATATTGGATGGTTTATATAGCACCATTTTTGTATAAATTTTACCTCAAGGGTGCTTTACTTCATAGTATCCTGAAATCTATAGATAATTCAGTTGAGAAATGTATTTTATTTTGAAGTAAACATTATTATTCTGTATTTGATTGCCAAAGATGTGTTACATTTTAATAAGTTTGGTACTTAATGCAGAATTCATTCATTCGAAAGAGATTCTGTTTCATCATTAAAAGCAAAATTCAGACGCATCTGTGAGTAAATAGAATACAATGTTGACAGCTACCCGATTGTTGTTATTGGTACATAACATTCAAAATAAGGCTTACTAAGAAATCTAATTTTTAAAAAGGAAAAATAATTTAAAATGCTGCAAAAAATGTCAATTTTTTATTTATCTCAAAATATTACAAAAAAATTATAGCCTGCATCTTTTTGCAAACTTTTACACATCTTCGGAGATACTTCTACTTCTCTCTTCGACTTCTTGTATTATCCCTCTTAGGTATACGCTTGGCTCGACCTTTTACCCCATTTTTCCCACATTCACACTGTGTTGTCTGTCATTAATGATATATGTTGTCACATGAGAAATGAGCCATCCCCCGGTGTGTGCACCACTTTAGTAAACAGAAACAGATGGATTTCGACATGTGTGCACCCACGATCTTCCTGTTGGGGAATCAAACGCCCGCTATGTACAATTTTTATAACGGAATGCAATGATTTTATCACTATAATGGCGCTTAGCAATGGAAATTACCATGCTATTGGAATATTCATAAATTCAGTTGTGGTTTTCGTGTTCCTTGCAACGGATTCCGTCACACCGAAAGTTTTGCAGCTGTATCGAGTTGTGCATTAGAAATGGTATTTTGACATTGCAGACCTTAAAGTATATAACATTTTTCTTATTTGGGCGCCTTTCCATTTCGTTCTGCTTCCGCACTCCCATTGCCGAGTTACAGTAGAATACATAAATTGAAGATTGTGTGTTTATTAAATAAAGAATGTCGATGTGTGTTATAATTATCTTGAAAGCAAAAAATAATGTACGTCCCTGAAATTCTGTTAACAAAATTCCTCCCCTTTAAAATATATTTTATCTTTAACTCCTCTTTAATTTTTATCTCTAATGTAGTATTAATTTGACATATGTACAAATATTAATTTATTTTTGATAAATTCTTTAATCTATTAGCAAAGCTGTTTTGTACAATGCTCTATCTATAATCAGATTAGATCATAGTACATTTTTATTAATGTATAATAAATACTTTTATAATATACATTTAGTGATCACAAAAGCCTGATTTATGTTGGTAAATACCCCATGTGATATCAAAACACATTAAATACACAAATTTTTCCTGGATATTAGGAACTATATACATGTTCATAAGTATCATCATATATAACATATTCCATCTGCAATGAAGCCCTACATAATTTGAAGAGCAACGTGGCTTTGTGCCAAATCACTCAACCGTACAAAATTTATTACTGCATTCAAATTTTATTTTTGATTGTCTTATTGATGAATACTTTTGTGGTGATCACATTTTTTTTCTACACATATGATCTTATTATATTAACCCTTCTATTGCATTAATTATTGCAAAGATCTAAGCAGACTATACAGAAACTGTGTAGGTAAGTCATATCACTAAATTTGTAAAAATGCCAGCAGATCACATTCATCAGTTAAGATTAAAAAAATTGTACATTTACGGTAAGGTGAGTCGGGTAAGTGCATCTTTGGGAAAGTGCAGCTACGTCTCCTAATTACCTTAGAAATTGGATTTCAGTGCCGCAATCTATTAAGAAATGTTATAAATCAATATTTGATGAGACAGTTCAGAGATGGTGTAAATCCAAACATTACTTCGCTTGTAATACAATTTCAAATTATGACTGTTGTTTGATGTCAACTTGCGAGTTGTGTATGCCTTTTCAATCTTTCGTATATCTCGATAATCTTTTGTGCCAGGATGCTGATATTAGGTAAATACCTTTATTTTGAGTTGTATTTATTAGTTTTGTGATTATTTTCACGGATTACGATTTATGAGACCAGATACACTTAACCCATAAATTTTACACCGAGGAGGGGAAGCGCATCTACTCAGTAGTTGGTATGGTACTCCATATATTTTTGTATGTAAACTTTCTCAACTAGTGATGTGTGGACAGTTCCATTATTTTTTTAAATATTTAACCAATTTTAAAAACAATCACTATGATATGTCGCACTTCCCCCGTCTTAAGTAATTTTACAAAATTTTTTTGGAACTCTGCATGTTTTACCCGTCATTAAGGACCAAAATAACTAATTCACATTGTCATTAAGCAGATCAGTAAAGACTTTTTTTGTTAGTAACAATTTGTCAGAAATAATACAACTAGATGCTCTTATCCCAAATTTGAGGTAAGTACCTCTACTAGTCCAATTTTTATAAAACGCTATAAATATCCGCTATCCTAAAAGGTTGTATTCCGATTTTTAAGGACTTAAATTAGGAAATAGTTTATGATCCTTCTATCAAAGTTTCAAAGTCATATCATCATCTTATGAAATTTGAGAACAGTTCAAAGTTTATATTGATGATTTATATGTCGCACTTCCCCCAGTTCACCTTACTATTATAAGCCATGTTCACCCTCAATTTTTCTACTGTTATTTGTGGAATTGCAGAATTAAATAAATTGTTATGATACATTTTTATTATTATATTTTGCGTGTTATATTTATATATTTCAAAAGGAATAAGTATTTAAAAATTTTAGGGCTGTACCGGGTGGACATTTTATGTTATTGAGTATCGGTTCCAGGTATTTGGGATTGATATTTGCCAATTCTGGATACGGATCCGAGTACCTCTTTAGGGAATTTGCATTTCTTAGTTAATTAGTATCCCTTAATCCTAACAGGTTTTCAACATAAAATGCTGCATGATTTCAAGTCAACTGGTTCACTTTTTAGTTCAATTATAATTTATTTGGATTTGGTGAATATAGACAAATATATTTTATCTAAAACTGATGACATGAAATTGTTAACATTTTCTTCTTCTTTTTCTTTCAAACAGGCAATCCACTCTTCAAGAGCGATTTGTGCCATTAAACAAGTTTAAACATTATTTCATAGAAAGCAGTACAGCAATATTATAGAATAGGAAATATTGCGTTACAAGTTAATACCATTGACATTCAAGAAATTTGCTATTATATAGCTTAAATGTGGTGAGTTAAGGGAAAGAAGATGACACAAGTTAACCGGGAGTTGAAAATTACCATTGACAAGATTATTGTAAAAAAAACCTGTGATCCGCAATGGACAGGCAAAAAAGACATGGTCATGGGTTTCCTCCTCGTCACCACATTCACACATTGGACTGTTAACATCTAAATGTGTGAGTTTTTGTCAGTAAAAATGCATGTGGAGTAGTGAGTTTGTCTATTTTAGTTACGATTATTTTATTTTTAAAAAATTGTCTAATATGTATGGTCATATACATGGCGTCTTACAGCTAAATTCGTCAATCATGGCCTTACTCCTTTAGCAATTATATGTTTATGGAGACAAATTGATTGAATACTATTTGCAACTATTTTCCAGGCGAATACTTTCCTTATACAGAATATTCAACAAGGCGGTTTCCGGTAGAGCCCCAATATATTTATGCATTCATTATATACTGTAATACAAATTAAATGAATACTAGAAAGATGTACAGAAAAAATTATATTCAAATATGTATGTATGTATGTATGTGTTTTTGAGACAATTGGGAAATTTCAAATGTGAATATTTTTCAAAATAATTATTTGTATTAATGTATTATTTTTTAAACTTAATTGAGCCTGGTACTGTACTTTGAAATTGTCACACACGTGAAGAGAATTCATATGCTCAATGATTAAATACACAAGATTATGAGGGTTTCCTAATAGTTGACTATCTTTGGGCAAATATATTTACATCTTTAAAAAGATATGAGTCTTCTTTTGTTTATTTATTTAATTTAATGAACTTTGATCAAATATGGTTAACAATATCTTCAGAAAGATAACATAAAAGTTATCTTATCTTTACTTTATTTAGTAATGCATACTTGAATATGAAAGCAGGATTAGTTTTATTCTCTCCCAAATTATTTAGTAATACTTTAATATGAAAGTAGGATCAGTTTTATTTTCCCCCGAAGAAATATTACACTGGTCAAAAATTTTACTTAGTGATTAAAAAAATAATTTTTTACAGTAATTGAATTTATATTAAAATATTCAATAATATAGATTATTATTAGATACCGTAGAATTTTGCCATCATATTGCTTATAAGTATTGAAAAATATATTAATATATAATAATTTGAGAATGGATATTATCCACTTTCTGGATATGATAATGTTATTCTTTTAATGAGACGATTACTTTTAAAATATATAAAATGCAATAAGCCATAAAACTATTCTCATTCTGATAAACACATTAATAACTCTTAAGTAATAAGTTCTGTTACTATTTCCTTTTCTTCTATATATTATTCTAAAATATTTTTTAACAAACTCGGAAGGTCGTTTTTGGTTCTTCCCGATGTTGTTTCTGTCCACAAAGAACAATATTTAGACTTTGCAGATACGTAAAATGCGGTTATGTTGTACATATTTAATTTTCATTTGTAATAAAATGAGCTAATTCCTGATTTCTCGTGTACTTTATTACATTTTGCAAATTGAATATAACTATTGAAATATATATATTTTTTGTTTCTCGTTTCCCACTAAGTTTTTTTGTTTTATGTGTTGCATCTACCATTTTTTGTAAGATGATAATCTTAATTAAGCCAGTAACAGCATATATCAGTATATCATAAATTGGTCGCAGTACTTTCATACAACTCAAACATTTATTTATATTCAAATCCGAACTCAATATGAAATGCCTAAAATCTTTTGAAAATCAATATGAATTAAGTTTAGGTTTATTTTTCTATTAATTTTTGCAAAATTGCATTATCAAATAGCTCACCGGCGTAACCGATAACGGTGCAAATGGAACCTTGTTGCTTTGTAAAATAATTATCTATTGCAGATGGTACCCAGTTGCCCTTATATAGCAAATGGAACCTTGTTCTAAGAAATATTAGTAGTGTGACTCAAATATAACTATTTGCCTTGCTATTTCTTAAACTAGTTAGAAATTTAACAAATTTAAAATATAGTTTTAAAGAGTGAGTTATTGTAAGAATTTTGATCCAAAAAAGTCAGTCATGAAATGGGATCGTTTTCTCATCAATTCAGGGTCGAATCAACCCAATAAATCAACATAGTACTGCCCCGGGATTGTCCTTGTCTTCTCCAAATAGTCAGTGAAGATGATGCCTCGCGAATTCTAAAAAATGGCGACCATGGCCTTTCCGGCTGATGGAACAGTTTCACTTTCTTTGGAGTGGGTTTGCCAGGTGAAGTCCATTGTTTTAACTGCTCTTTCATTTCTGGCATGTAGTAATGAATCTATGTTTCGTCAACAGTCACAAAACACTGCAGAAACTCTTTCGGATTGTGCTTAAATATGTCCAAAGAGTGCTCTGAAGTTATTGTGTGATTTCGTTTTTGTTTCACTGTGAGAAAATTTGGCACCCATCTCGCTGATAGCTTTCTCACGCCAAATTTTTCATGTATGTTATTTTGTACGCGTCCAGTTAAGATGTTTACAATATTAGTGATCTCTCTGATTTTCACCTGGCGGTCTGCTAACACAATATCATGGATTTTATTGACCATATCCACTGTAGTTACCTCAATTGGACGGCCTGGGCGTTCTTCATCAAAAACAGATGTCCGGTCATGCTTGAATTCATTAAACTAATTTCTGATAATAGTCATCGAAGGTGCATGGTCCTTCACTTCACTTTGATTTCCTCACACATCCTCCCATCAAAAAAATGATATCTAATCACTGATATTGCTCTTTTTCTTTAGTTGCAAACAAACACAAACTTGCCCGCTTTCAACAGCTATCAAAACACAATTACTCAATAAATCTGTCTGAAATTTTGACAGGCGTTGTTCGAAAGATGGCATTAAACAATGGTATACATATTTTGTGTCAATGGTACCATCAGTCGTTAAACATAGGTACTTGGGTGATTTTAATTGGTTTTTTGGATGATAATGCTAAGGGTTTAGAGATTAATTTGGTAAACATTTAATTTGATCCCCTTACTAACTTTTGTTTTTTTTGCTCAGGTTGCCAACAACACATGTTGAGCCTATATCTGAAGAAACGGAGCCGGAAGTGTTTACATCTCCACCAGCACACAGGACCAGAAATGCTCTCCGACAAAGGATGACTCCCATCCCGCAAACCGGCGCTGTTACAACAGAATATTCCTTGGACGACGACGACGAAGTATCAGCCACGCATATAGCTGGATACCTGAGCGAAGAACATGCACAAGTAAGAAATGAGATTGTTGATAATTGCAGACATGTTAAATTAATTTCAATAATTAAAACCATCATTATAATTCTGACAGTTGAATTTAAATGTGAATATACACAATTTTAAAATAAAAATACAAAATTGGGAGTGTGTCGGACAGAGACACATGTTTCAGGCCAGGAACCCCCATCAAATGGCAATTAAGATTGTTCTTAGGTTTTCACGGGCATTCAAAATCTTTTGTGTACAGCTTTCTGAGCTTATCTGCCATGTTATAACTGACCTTTCTTAGAATCACTCCCAGAGTTATACAGGTATTCTAAACAAAACATACATAACTTTGAAAGTATAATATAAAATTCTGAATTAAAACTGTTATTTAAAAGTTGAGGTATCAAAGTTAATATAATATTCATTTTTACTAACATTTACATTAATTCATAATACCCCACAAGTAGATACAGTAAAATTGAACTGGATATTTTGTGCAATGTATGAATGAAATGTTTTATAAATAATTCTTATTTATACATAGTATCCATGTCCATTTCTATTATAAACCATGTCCGGATTGACTAGCACCGACTATTCCACAATCAAATAACAAAAATCTCGATTGATCGAGTGAAAATCAAATCAAACATTTCTCAAAAGCTACATACTTCGAGATTAAGAAAATTTTTTTGCAATATAATTTAAATATAATATATTTAATATAAAATACATGATTATTTAGCCATTATAGTGTAATAATTCTTTTTCGACATGATAAAACTGAATTAACGCATAAATACATGATTTAATTATAATTCAACATTCTCTTTCTCCATCTGTATATTAATGTTAAAAAAATGCTAATATTCCAATCAAATTAGAATATTAATGAATGTCTTTGAATTTTTTTATACAAATTATTAAGTGGGTTTGCTGTTAACTTATTTAAATATAGCTCAAAATATGTATTATAAGATATATTATGTATGGAAACCTTTTATTGAAGTGAAAGAGTTGGTATTTGACTCTGGCACCCCCTTATGATAGATGTTATCACACCTGGCTTTGCTTATCTGGTGTCAAAGTTTCAGTATCATGGCTTTGCTACAGGATGGTTGCTGTAAAAATGTAAACTTATAATCGAGCATATCCATTAAGGATAACTTGCATAAAAATTATGGTGCACCGTTTAATAATTTTTATACACATATATTATAAAATTTTGGATTATATTAACATTTATTTTATCTATATTTTGTAAACATACTTATTTTATAATTATTACGCGAGCTATAAATTTTACATTCACGTCTTTAATGTTGCAATTCAAGAATTACACACATAATACTTATTTGTATAAAAAAGCTAATTTGTCTTTCTGTCAGTAAATTATCACCAAATTGATTTTAAAAAATGTCAAAACGTACCGATGTACCTCATTATTTTTTAGATCGTTAAAAAAATCCTCCAATAATTAAATTAAAAATGATATCATCACATCAGGAACTGTTGATCCACTGCTAGATGAAGACTTTCCCATAACTCTGACATTCTCTTCAATCCTTCACCAATCTTTGCCATGTCACTCATGTTTTCATTTATCATTTGATACTTTGGGTGTCCTCTGTATCATTTTTTGTCTCGTGAATATGCTTTAAAAATATTCTTTGTTCATTGAATATCTCTGCGCTTTGAAATAAGACCTGTCCATTGCCATTTACGTTTTTTAGCAATGACAATGACATCATATTACTGTTTATCTTGGTCTAACCCGCATGTTTCTTTTTCTCTGAGAAAGAGACAGACAGAAAAATTATATTAAGCACCGAATATATATAATGATTTCTTTAACACATTCAATTTTTAAATTACCTCAGAATAAAATACAAATACAATACTACTTTGTTTTGTCAAAAGACCCTTTAAAAGAAGTAACTGCACGCCTAATTTGAGTCCTATGAGTCACATTAAAGTTGCTACTGATGTGAGAGGCTGCCTTTCACACTTTGTTTTTTGTTTCATCTAAACATGCCGTGCACATGTGGCTTGTTCTAAATATACACATCCTTAAGTATAGTTCTCACCCTGTTGCAGTTAGCTATTGGGAACCAGGTAGGGGGGACGTTTCGATATAGAACTTTAGTATCTATCCCGGTGCTGTAGTGAATACAGGATTCTTATGGAGTACGTTCTTTACAGATCTTCAAAACTACATATTAAATTCTTTATCAAGTGTTGTGAAAGTTTTAAATTGTATTTAATGTGTACGTATTCAATATTTATTGTATGAATTATCTACATCTGTGTAGTAATACTGCTTATAATTAACTAGCTGTATGGAAATAATGTTGCACATAAAATTATTTGGCTTGTGCCATGAATTAACTTTTTAAAAATATTTTTGTCTCGACATTTGCATCTATACATTAATCCTCTCTGTTTGGTTATTAAAGTGTGTATTTGAACCATGTTAAGAGGCAATACGTAAGTTATTATTGTCTATGGTTAGTTTGCGTGCTCGAGTGATAAATAAGATTATAGATTTAGTACGATCGATCTACAAGGATACCTACTTTCTGGTATGATTTTTGAGTTGTGCATTTGACATCGTATTGCATTTACACATTTTACATTTTTTTTAAAAATATAATTGTTTACAATTAAGTAAAGTGAGATAATGATTGAATTAATATTTTCACATAAAAATAAAATCACATTAATTCAATAACAGTTAAAATGCTATCAAGCCTCGCGAATGATGTAACATATAAATTACCACATGTTTTTATATTTATGGGCCATATAACTTAAATAGTATGGTTTGTGAAGGTGCCTCATTCGCATTTACACAAGGTCTTCTTTAGCCAATGACTGAATGGGCAGTTCAAACTGACTTTTAGTATATTTGCAGAGTTGCGTCAGGCGGGAACTGTGTTTTGATGTGTATTTAGTGAACAATGTTTTTATTTGTTTTGACATTTTTGTAAGTTGCGTGCGTTACGCAAACATTTGAACAGGCGCTTCATTTGAATATTTAAAAATGGAACCATTTTTATGTTTAAGTTCAAAATGGTTTTATGTGTAATTTTTTTTTTAATTTTCTAAGCATTAAGTAATTATTTCTATTTTTGAAATATTTATTATGTTCACAATTTGAATGGCAAGTTTACATCATCTTATTTTGCTATTCTTTAAGGGTTTTCGAAATGAATTTATTGTACTCAAGATATGTGCCATCATTATTGCTTAACCCTTTCTACCCTGCGGTACTTTAAAGTAACATCAAATTTACTTACTTACCACCACGCCGTTTTTCCGCGGAGGTAGACAAGGAGGATAGAGCGCCACACTCTTCTGTCCTGACACAATTCTCGCTTCATCCACAGTCATACATCTTCTCATACAAGCTCGCCGATTATTGAGGCTTCTAACAGGACCATCCTCCAGTATCTGGTTTACCTGGTTGTGCCAAGTCTTCCGCGGACATCCTCTACTTCTGGTGCCATCAACAGTTGCGTCATATATCTTTCTTACCATTCTCTCCTCATTCATCCGTTCCATATGACCAAACCATCTAAGTGATCCTTTCTTAATCTTACTCACTATACTAAGATCAGCTTTACATTCTTTCCTTATTTCTTCATTCTTTACTCTATCATAAATCGATCTGCCATATATACACCTAAGTGATCTCATTTCCATTGCATTCAGTCTACTTTCGTTCCTCTTCTGCCAGCTCCAGAGCTCACTTCCATACATCAGTATCGGTACCAGGACTCTATTGTGAATCGCTAGTCTTGCCTCAGTTGAAAAGTTCCCATTAGCTATAATTCCATTCAATGCACCGTTATATCTTACTGTGGTGTCAATTCTCTGACGATACTACTAAGTCTATGTAAATAATAGTCTACTGCCTACCCGCATAATAGTCTATACTCGATTTATTTAGATTACTAACATTAGTTCTTTTTTGTTATGTCAACACTGCGGCAGGTGAAATTGATCAGTTGCGGATTGTTACAAGGTTAAGTTTGACGCGCTTGTATTTCTTGTGATTATTAATAGTTATTTTGACCAAATTTGATTTCTTCAATTTTCAACTATTCTTTTAACGTTTTAGAATATTTCTTTCCTATTTTTTCTACTATGCTATATATTTTTATTTTTTGTGTACATCATGTAAAGTCTGACTGCACTTAGAAGTACCACAAATTATAATTAATAATATTTGTATATCTACATTTTAAAAAAAAAATTCCATTACAATTTGTTTATTTTATGTTTAAAAAATACTACAAAAAATATACAGTTGCTAGGCACTTAAATTGAATAATTCGGGGTAGAAAGGGTTAAGTATGCAGTCATGTCACGAGTATTCTATTACAGTAAAGGAAAGTAGGAAAATGTGATGTCACAACAGAAATGATAATAGGAAATATCTTGCTGTCTTTTGACCGGCTAACTCGACATTGATAAACATCACACATCATTTCAAATTAGGTCTGCTAATACATCATTAGTGTAGATTTAAAGAGGTTTCCAGTCTGACTAACTTGATTTTTAATTTTTATCTTAGTCATACATTTTGAACCCAACTCGAGTGATGAAGAAACTCGTGGAAAGTCTAAAAAACTACAATTGTTCTGCGATTGCAAATATATTACTAATGCAATCTATTCAATTGCTTACAACATTTCTGCCACGTAAATATCGATTGTCAATTCATTTAAATATGATTTGAAATTTATTGTGAATATTATCAGCATCTCTGTGGTTCGCGAGCAGCATCATCAATTTTGTTTTCTTTGTATTTAGATATAAAGTAATTATAATTGTTTTTAGGAATGAGGGCAAAATATATGGAATACATATATATATATATTTCTTTTCAATATATAGACAATCATTGTCATGCTATGTTTCATTAGTTGGATAGTAAGTATGTAACTATTTTTGCTACCTCATTTTTATTAAAAAATAGCGAGTCCCCGGGCATGCGTTGCAATGCCACTCAAAGAAAGAAAATGTTTGTATTTTAATTCTGATTATTAAAGTGCTTTTGGATACACAATATTTTTGTTTTTCCGTCTGGTGCATATACGATAAAGTCGCCAGAAAAAGTGATAATTCTTGGAAAATTCGTCACAGAGAATCCTAAAAATAGCCAATCAACGTGTCTGTATTTCCCATTTCACGACATATGGTTTGCCATGAAACTGATAGCCGTGGTGCGCAGATTGCTTTCTTTGACGAACTTTCTCATTGTAAAATGGTTGTACTAATTCAGAAACCTTCGCGGGCGTGTGCTCAACAACTCACCAAAGTTTCATCGTAATTGGATGAACAGTATAGGAACGCATACGGAACAAACAAACAGACAAACATTAATTTTTATATATATATAGATGATCACATTTCACATGAAAACTTTTAATAAAATAATTTCACATCACAGAAAAACAATAAAAGATACTATCTCGTCACATCATCACCATCACCTAACAATTTACTGTTTATGGCTAACTGTCTGCAAAAAAGGAATTTAGATTTTTTTACAATTATAATTTCATTCCATTTTGAATATTTAATCATAGTATTCATAATGTTTGCAAAGTGTATCTTGTGTAGAGTTATAAAGTTTTCAGCAATGTTAACTTTAATTTCATTTGTGTTCTTTTAAAGTTTATATTGTGACCATTTTGATTACTACATCGAAAATATCAGTGAGTATATTAAATTCATGAAAAAAAATTCAGTCCCATGCTTTCATTTTAAACTCTGTATGTGTACTACTAAAAAATTAAGCAAAAACAATCCCTGAAACTACTTATTTCTTATTTCATTATTATTAATTAGACATTTGATTTTCTGTTTTCTTATGCCAGGTAAAATTAAGGTTTACGATTGTGGAGGAAGTGAATAGAATATTTAAGAAAGGTACTTATTTTTTCCAGAATGTGAAGAATTATTCGTATGAGTATGAGCGCATCACGACCTCCACCTCCAACAACTCCCGTCGCCGCTCTCTGGGCCGCAGCCAGCCCAGCCCCTTTACCCGCAACCAGCCCAGCCCCTTTACCCGCAACCAGCCCAGCCCCTCTGGTAGCGAACGCTCGAATGAGAGCTTTGCGGATTCCATCTTGGCCGACAGCTGTCGACTATCTGCTGAGGGCATAGAGCACTTACCGTACAAAGTGTACAAGAACGCCGGAGAATATTGGAAGTATGTGTCCAATTAGGCACCATGTTTATGGTTTTTATTTTATTTATATTAGAACTTTTACTGCTTTAAGATCTGATGAGACAAACTTATTTTAATGCAAAGTATGTGTGTATATGGCCAATTAAAAACATTTACTAAGCTTTAGAAATATTATAATACAAATTAAATTAATCATTTAGAAAGGTATACAGAAAAAATCTATTGAAAAAATATTTAGTTGCTAAAAAAGCTATTTCAATAAATAAGATTTTTTCTGTATATCTTTTTAGTTGATTAATTTAATTTATTAAAATACCACAGAGCTGTGTTCTATAAGTTCAACTTTACAATAAAAATGTGTTCATGAAAAAAAAATAATTATATCAGTAATAATAAAAATAATATGAACTGAAAACATATAAAGTACATCATGTGATGGTGTGCGTATTTTAAATATGTACATCTAAAATTTGATTATTATGAATGAAATCTAATTAAAAGAAACAAATAAAGGTTTATTGCTGTGAAATATTTATGAACAATCCATCAATTGACTGCAATCAGTGAACATCAAGTTATCCTGGTCCACTTTGCAGTTTGTTGAAACTTGTATTGATGCTTAATAAATACTTCATTATAACTACAATAATATATTAAAGGTTGTATAGATGAAAGTGTCACGAGTAATAGCTCAGTTCAAATATACCTAATTCTAAATTAAATAAATATTTTAATTTATTTGGTCAATATTTACTTGATTTCTTGAATGTTTTGACAACATGAATAAACTAGTGGATAAATAAATTATTTTTGGCAACAATAATTTTGCAAGTTGTCAAATTTTACTGTTACAATGTGCATGTTTATGTCAATTTGTGAAACTGGGTGGTTTTTTAAGTGTGTGTGATAAAGTGAATACTGAACCATGAATGGAAATTCAGATGAAAATGTTTCCGAGGTGGAGATACGGATGTTTGCAATGAGGGTGGCTACGAGTAATTCAAATCAAGATGAAGCCGTTGCGGAGTGCGTTAGGTTAATTCGATTTTGGGTTCGATTAATAATAATTTTATTTTTTATAAATAAAAAAAATGATAACGTGGATAGCAATTTTAATCAATGTGTCAATTATGACATAATTTTAACCCAACTAATATGCTGCAAAATATGGTTATCATTATATCATTTATACTAATCTTTTTTTTGGCTATGTGGGGGGATTATAGATAAATGTGTATTTTTAGATGTGATATCACTAATCTCAAAAACATTTTTACTTGCAGTAATTTGTATTGCAATCGATTTTAAATATTTTAATGCAAATTAGTGATAAAATATTGCACAGAAAAATCATGAATATATCTGATAAATGTTTAAATGGAATCGTTAAAAGAATTTATTATTTATTTGTATTGGGTACGGTTTACTGTAACGTCATTATTATAACGTATTATCGTATGTGGAGATTTTTTAACCTATCTACGTAAACCTAATGTTAATAATCTTGGATTTTTATATACAAAAAGTATGGAAGATATTTCTACAAAATTATTAGTATGATGGAATTGGAGGCAACAGAAACAGAAGAGGACTGCAAAAGTCCTGACAGGATCGGGTAAACCAGATATTGAAGGGCAGTCCTGTTACAAGCTCCAACAATCGATAAGTCTGTCAATTGCTTATTAGATATATATGTGTATTGATATTATTACGTTGAAAGATTATGAAAAATTCATGATCATGGGCTCTCAAGTCTATGGTTTTACCATTATGTTTTAATCTGCCGGGCTGGCCTATCTTCTTCAGGTCCATTTTGATATTATCTTCCGATCCTGTTAGTGTGTGTTAAAAAGCCTTATGCGCATTACAGTTCTGATCTACTCTCGCTACATATCCAGACTCTTCGTTTTCACCTTTCTCAGAATATCTGGAGTTTCATCGTTACTTAAATTCTCCATTCTCCAATTAGGTTATCATGTTTTAGACAAAAAAATATATATTTGAATTAATTTATTATGTATTATTTTTCTGATAGGCAAAATATTCTGTATTTAATTAATTTTTTAAATTATTTTATATTTTTCAATTTTTGCAGCAAATACCCCAAAACGGACTACACATACTCTCGCCTCTCCAAGGATCGTGTCGAACTGGCACCAGGGCAGGTGGCCGTGCCTAACATGTCTAGACCCTCACTCCACATGGCCCGTCACAGCTACTCCGGAGATAATAACCTCTACTCGGCCAGCTCCACAGCGGCTTCCTCGTTGCTGAATGACGCTTCAGATCTTAGGCAGAGGTGGACCTCGGAGACCCGAAACAGTTATGGGGATCATTTGAGAAGATATGAGGTCAATATTTGGATTTAATATTCATTAAAATAGCAAAATCATTTTTTTAAATTAAAATTCGGTCTTCAGAACCAGTATATTCAATAAATTTGAACCTAGGTGAGTTTGTGTATTTGGGAAGCATGTTTGATAGAAACGGAAAGGCTGAGAAAGATATCGAAAGTAGGGTGACTGCAGGAAACAAAGTGAACTGCGTTTTGAATGGAATTATAGCTAATAAAAACTTATCAACCGAGGCAAAGCTAGCGGTACACAATGGAGTTCTGGTACTGACACTGATGTGTGGAAGTGAATCCTGGAACTGGCAGAAGAGGAACGAAAGTAGACTAAATGCAGTAGAAGTGAGATCGCTTAGGCGTATGTGTGGCAGATTCATTTATGACAGAGTAAAGAATGAAGAAATAAGGAAAGAACGTATAGCTGATCTTAGTATAGTGAGTTAGATTAAGAAAGGATCACTAAGGTGGTTTGGTCATATGAAACATATGAATGAGGAGAGAATGGTAAGGAAGATATATGACGCAAGTGTTAATTGCACTAGAAATAGAGAATATTGTGGAAGACTTGGCATGACCAGGTAAATCAGATACTGGAGAATGGTCTCGTTAGAAACCACAATAATCGGTAAGCTTTTATGAATGTGGATGAGGCGAGAACTGTGTGTCAGGACAGAAGAGTGTGGCATTCTATCCTCTCTGCCTACCCCTTCAGGGAAACAGTGTGGTGGTAAGTTAGTTAGTTAATTCTATTGAGATTCAAATTCTAATATTTTTTTACTCAATTTAAGTTACTTTATTAATTCTAAAGCCCTCGTAATTAAAATAATTCTGAATCCTTGCGAAATAAATCAATCATTTTTTAACATCACATAATTTGAAATTTCTCACATGCAATTTACTACATATTTGCAACTTAGTCCCCGCCAACCATTGGGAATGGGAATACCCATTGAAAGTGATGCCGATAACCTGAATTCAGCTAACCCATTTAAATATGTATGATGCAAGGTGGATTAATAATAAATAATACAGAAAATGCAGTGTGTAAAAATATTATGAATTATACTAGGATTTTTCCCATGGTTAATTTGCATGAAAAATTTCAAAACATCACATTTCGAAAGTGTCCTTAATGCTGGACTCTAGCCGGAATATGGATCCAAGTTTTGTAATTTGTGAGATTTATCTTTTTTATTCTCACTAATGTATATATTAATGTACACAATTTTGTCACTAATCTATAATTTTTTATGAATTTCAAACTAACGGGTTCACTAGAAAAAATTATGAAATATTTTAGCAAATTATGCGATGCGTACATTCATTCTCGAAAATCACTTTTTTTCCACAATTTTTTGCAAAAATCCAATTATTAGTCTATTAAATTGAATTTATCGAAGTTCTATTTATACTGTATTTCTTCCTCAATCCTTGTTTCTGCAGAGCATATCCGACAGTGAATTGGAGGAAGTTGACGGCAGGCATCGAACAAAAGCATCTGCAATGGACGAACGCTGGTGGATAACCTGGTTAGTGGTCACAATATGGACAAAAATAGTCACTACCACCACCACAATAAAATCCAAAATACTTGGGCGCGACCCGAGGCAGAGGTATCCTTATTACGTGACCAAAGATTATAAATCCTACAATACGCGGACTGAAGAAACAAGTAAGTAAAAATATTCTAGCAATTTCATCTATTTTTTGTTTGTGTGGTAGATTCCACATTCTCCAGGATAGCAAAAATAAATAAGTCCTTAATTAAACATAGAATGTAGCTCGCAAAAAGCAAATTGTGATTTAACCAGAATTTAAAAATTTAAATTAAAACACGTTCTTTATACCAACGAAAAGTTATCGAAGAGCGAGAGAGGGGCATGAAAATTGTTATTTAACGCATGTGTTCACTGATGACTTCTTATGGCGTAACGGGTGTGTTTCGCATTGTTCTTATATGCATATTTGAATTTTAAAAATCCTCTGAAATAAAATAAAAACATGATCCGGAAAATAAAAACATATACTACAGTAGAACCTCGTTAATTTGAAATTCAAGGGACTTATAAAAATTGAATTTGTATTCCGTGGAACCCCGTTAATAAGAAATTCAAGTATCCAAAAATTTCAAATTTTTAAAAATCCCAAAAGTCATGAAAACCTGATAATTTTGTGAAAAGCATAAATACTTTAGCATATTTCACTAAATCATCTGGAAAACGCAATATTTATTATACTAATACAAAATCCTGATGTAATTACTGAAACTAATTAATTTTAGTACGTATTAGATCTATAACATCTCTCGTAATAAGTAAAGATTCTACCTTAAATTTTTTTTTGTCCTATATGAAAAATATCGATGAATATATTTCAGCCGTTTACAATCATGTTTGTCAATTGTTTTGCCTTGGCGCAGCGGATGGCCTGCTGCGCCCTTGTAAAACTTCTCCTTGGGATCATAATAGGCCATTTGGCATAATCTCCACTTGTCCAAGGTTGGATTTATTGCCCATTGTCAAAATAGTTTAAAATGGCACCCTTCATAAACATAAGAACATAGAAGCATAAACGTGTTCACGGGTCTAAACCAACTGTAGTATAGTAATATATTCTTTAACGTACATTTTTTTAACATTTTGTGGAACCCTAAAATGCCTTCAGGTCGTGATAATTTCCGCGAAATGTTAAGAAGCAACTTTCATTTTTCCAGTTTGAATTTCGAGATATTTTTGCATTTTGCATACCCTTTCAAGATGAGACTAAATACAGTAAAACCGCGATATAACGAACCCCGATATAGCGAAAAATGACGTATATCGAAAAAAAAATCGAAATTTAGTCCCTAAAACCAATTTTTCATACAAAAATGCATATATATAACGAAATCCCGTTAATATTTATAACGAAATCATTTTTGTCCCGTACGAAAAAATGCCAATACATTTACGTAAATTTATAACGAAATAAAAAAATGATAAAAGATGAAAATATTATTTCGCACTTACAAAGCCGCGCCGCTGCATCTGCCGTATGCGAACGGTTTAATGGCCTTTTTGGCGTCAAATTTTGGCAATTCAAACTTTTTCTTGGGTTCATAGTAGGTTCATAGTCCCATAAAACCATTTGACATAATTCTTGCGGCGTTCACTTGGACATGTTTTACGTACGCATACGCCTCTAATATGTATTGCAATCCCAGACCCAGACAGCTGGAAAATACAAAAATTAACAGGAATACGCAGAATGTTGCAGTATGTACTTATTGGGAATATCAGTCTCAGTGTAAGGTCTGTAGAGTTAAGTTTGTTCCGTTTTTAACGCGATTATTGCATGACCGAACTGAATATTTACATAAATTCATTTTCGTTTGACAATTGTTTTCGTGTGAACTCGTCAATAATACAAATAATTCTTTAAAATACTTTATGGACTATTTTTTGTGTTTCTATTAACTATTGTTTTCGTGTGTTTACTGCTATGCATACTAGTGTAGTGTAATTTATTATTTAAAGTACATTTCATAATATTTTGTGAAACCTTAAAATGGCTTCAGTACGTGATAATTCCCGCAAAACTTTAACCATGGCACAAAAAATAATGATATTGAAAGACATCGACAACAAAGTGGACAGTAAAGGCAAGATAGCCGTAAAATATGGTATTCCGGTTTCGTTTCTCTCCACAATTTTAAAAAATCGGAAGAAGATTGAAGATGCGTTTGATAGATGTAAGGCGAGCGGTTCCCAACAGCGTGTACGGCCTGCCAAATATGAAGAATTGGAAGAAAAACTGTTCGAGTATTTCTCCCAAATCCGATCAGCGAATATATCTACTTCTGGTTTAATGCTTATTGAGAAAGCAAAGTCGTTGGCTCATCAGATGGGAATTGATTTTAAGGCATCTAATGGGTGGTTAGATCGCTTTAAAAAGCGACACAACATTGTTTGCCTCGCGGTTTGTGGCGATTCCCAAAAAGTTGATGAAGAAGAAGTTTCGAGCTGGATAACAAACAATCGGCATATTTGGGAGAAATACGACGCAAAAAATGTTTATAACATAGATGAAACTGGTGTGTTTTATAACATGATGCCAGATCGGACACTAGCTCTTAAAGGAGAGAGATGTCATGGAGGAAAACGTAGTAAGGAACGCCTGACGGCCGCGTTATGTACAAATATGGACGGATCCGATAAAGTAAAGATCACAGTCATCGGAAAATATAAAAAACCACGATGCTTTAGAGGCCTTACTTTTAGCAGTTTTCCCGCTGTTACTTATTGCCATAATAAAAAAGCGTGGATGACGCGGGAAATATTTAAGAGCTTTGCTATTACGATGCAGAGAAAAATGGCAGCACAAGATCGTAAAATATTGATGATTTTGGATAATTGTTCAGCACATTACGCACCGGAAATTGTTGCGCCAAATATAGAATTTCTGTTCCTACCTCCTAATACTACGAGTGCTCTCCAACCGCTAGATCAGGGAATAATACAGAACTTCAAAAGCCATTACAGAAAAAGTTTATTGCATTCCTGTATTATACAGGTAAACAATGGCTGTTCTGTAGAAAACTTAAGAAAATGGACGGTATTGGATGCATGTCGAGCTATGAGTATAGCATGGCAATCGGTAACATCTACAACAATCGCGAATTGTTTTAAAAAGTGCGGGTTTTCTTCGCTGCCCGTAGATGAAATTGACGCCCCTCAAGCGAGTTTAACAACGGGTGAAAGAATTTTGTTGAGATCTACAAGTTACGATGATTTTATTTCTTACGACCATGAAGTGATAACGTCTGCTTTGTATGTTCCCGCGCCTCGCATTACGGTATCTGAGACGAGTGATGAGGACAAAAATGACACATTGAATGAGGAAAGCAATGAAATCTCATTTGCTTCGTTACCGTCAACTTCCGAAGTTTTTCATGCCTTAGATGTTCTCCAACGATACGTATCGGGAAGACCAGAATTACCGGTGGATGCATTTTCCCACTGCGATGCATTGGCTAAAATAATTATACGAGACAGTGAAAGAAATGTTAAAACTAAACAAGGGAAAATAAACGATTATTTTAAGTGAACAATGTTAAAGATCATTTTTAAGTGAACAATTTTATCGATTATATTTTGAAGTGGTTGCAGCCGTTACCGGTAAGTACCTTCGTAATTTATATACGACTCATTTTATAAAAATGCCACGATTCAACTGTAAAATTTTTATTTTTGAATTATTTTTTATGTTTCATGCCCAAAACTATGTTTGAAGCGGCTCTACATTTAAACACAATTAAAATATTTAACCAAACAACTAAAAATATGTATGTATTCAGTTCCCTATGGCCTTCCTCCTCCTTTGTTTGCAGAATTTGCGATCTTTTTTGAAGCCGCGCAACATTTTTTTGCGACGGCGCGTAACATATATGTAGTAGGATATTTTTTTTTTTTTTTTTTTTTTTTTTTTTTATTTCGTTATATGTGGGAATTCGTTATAACGAATTTTTATTTTTTGGTCCCTTGGATTTCGTTATATCGCGGTTTTACTGTATTAAGTAAATATAAAAGTGCATTATTTTTTTACATAAATATTGCTAGAGTGAAAGGTATCAATAGAAAAGGACAAGTATACAATTGTTGGTTTTCTTAAATTCCTAGGTAATAAAGCTATCAGAAAATAGCCATTTCTTCAACATTCATAATACATATGTGTTGCCATTTGAAATCATCAAGCGAAAATCAAATAATTTTAAAAAGTTCTCACCTAAGAATTGTTATGTTTATATTAAAAACCATTGTTTGTGTCGATAAACATATGATTATAAAATATTACAATTTTGCCCCGATTTATAAGGAAAAAATGTACGTAAATTCATACTGATAAATAATATTGATAACTTTTGAAGCAGCTGTATTCGTGAAAAGAAAACTATTTATGCATACTCCGGTTGTAATAAAAAAACTGTTTTTTTTTAAAAAATATTTATTTATTGTTTTAATAAATTACATATATATTTAATATTAAAATATAAATGAAAATATGACACATTTATTTCTATGGCGCGTGCGGAATTTTCATATATTAGGGGAAAAAAATAATTATTTCTCTATAAGTGGGAATTCGTTATTACGAATTTTTATTTTTTTCGCAATAATGAGGTTTTACTGTATTTTTAATTGTCAGCCATGTTTCGGCTTGTAAAAATTATTTATTTTCCTTAACTCATTTTTTGAAACTTTCGCATTACAAATTTTACCATTCTTTATTTCTTCTTTCAATTTTATCATTCAAGGAAAATAAAGATTCTAAACACAACAAACAGTTATTAGAAATACAGTCATTCATAAATACGTGAAATAATATGAAGTCAATCTTTCAACAACAAAAAATCATTTTAACAACACAGACACAGTTATTAGTAAAAAGAATCGAAAGGGGAATTTAAAACAGGCGAACAATAATCTTAAATACTTTCAAGTAATTAGCGCAAATCAAAGCAGCCAACTGAAGAAAGCGTTCACGGAATTCTCCTATTTTAGGGATTGCAACATAATATACACATAAAGAAGGTTCCACTCAAGGTAGATTCAGGCGCGCATTGTGTCGGCAGATATCATGAGGTCGCTTCACATGGGCGTGCACGGTCAAAAAGCATCATTAATTTTTTATAACTTTCAAAATTTTTGAATTATGTGATGTACTACGAATTACCGGGATTTTCGAATTAAAGGGGTTAATTAAGTATTAAAAATGACAATATGGGTCTTGAAGTGTTTGTGAAATTTTTAATTATGTTGAAATTCGTATAAAGGGGTTTGAATTAAGGGGATTTTACTGTAGTGGCTGGAAGTGCTAAATGTAAAACATAAAGACTTGAATGACAGTTCTAAAGACAATCAATTTGAAAGGTTACATGTATCTATATGGTTGAGTAAAGTTTTCACTCTGATTTATATCAGATCAATGATAACATTTGATAAATATAAGGCAGGTCATATAAATAGGTGACAAAATAATTTGCGAGAATAAAAGTGTGTTTTGTAAGTACTGAATTCATAATGAAAAGTGAAAATACACACCAATACAAAAAATAAATGGTGGGAAACATAATTTTTAAGGGTGTAATTTGAATATTTCACTATTTTTAGTACATATATATTATATACATATTAAGTCACCTGACGCAAGGGCGGATAGCATAAAGGTTTTCCAAATTTATTGCTTTGGTTCAAGCAAGATTCAATTAAAATTCTCTCTTTACAGTATCCTGATATATAAAAAGTAAATATTTTCATAATTCACATAATAGAATGAAAAAAGACCCACTGAAATGGTTCATGCATGTGGAACATGTGGGTGAGAAAGGATAGTAAAGAAAATGTGTGAGATGAGGCAAAATGAATAGAAGATGTTCGCAATATACTTGGCACAATCAGGTAGACTAGATATTGGAGACTCACCCTGTCAAACCACTCAGCATGAGAATATATGAAAGTAAACGAGACAAGAGTAGTGTAGTAGTAGAACAGAAGAGTGACATTCTATCTTTGTGGAGAAACAGCAGATTGATGAATTAGTTTATCACGATTTTCGAGATTTTCAGTATAGATAATAATGTTTCTTCTGGTTCTGTGGTTTTTGATATTGTCAATATTTAAGCCACATTTTAATTATGGTTGAATGAATTATGTTATTGTGTGTATTGTGGGGAGGAATATCTTTTATGGAGATTTGGAGATTACAAAAATAATCTTTTCAGGTTGGTATAATACAGTCGGAGAAACCGTGAAGAAGCGGCGCTGGTGGCTTCTATTCCTTCTTTTACTACTTCTACCTTTCACATGTAAGTTCAAATATTTATTACTTTAATCATCTGGTTAGGATAGACTGCATTTGTTTATGTGTTTAACAAATTAATATGAACAGCGCTGCCTTAAGAGACATTGAAACTGAACTCATGTGGATCTAATTAAAAGAGTTTTAACTGGAAACGTTTATTGCAAATTAATAATTATTCATACTAAATTTATGTTTGTCTTTGAGCCACAAATATCTTTTCCTTCAAGAAGATATTAATATCTTGTAAAATTGTTCATTGATCCCTGCATTAACTTCACTTTAAAATTATTTGTCTTATTTTTTTTCAGTGTTTTATACAAACCCAGAATATAGGGAGAAACTAACCAGCTATACACCGTTCAACGTCTCAGATATTAAATTTCCAAATATCTCTATGCCGCAATTTTCTTTTCCAAACATTTCACTTCCACATTTTTCCCTTTCAAACATAACGCTTCCAGAATTTACCCTTCCAAACATAACATTTTCAGATTTTACTCTTCCTGAAAACTTTCCCAATTTATCTAATATTGATATTTCAGCAGTTGAAATGCCGGAAGCTTATTATGAATATAAAAAAATTACTACTAGTAAATTGTATGATTTTGTTGAATACATCACCGTAATTGGACATAACTGGTTTAACGAACTACAAAAATTGTGGAATGGCATTATAGCATAGATTGCTTGTATTACATTGGAATTTAAGGTGTTTTTTGATCAAGCTTTCAATTGGTTTTTTTAATTTACTATTTATATATAAGTAAACTTTTTTAATTGAGTGATTTTCAAATAAGACTTTTAACATTATTTGCATTACAAATAATATATATTTTTTGCATTACTCTTATGATACTAACAGTATTTTTTTCATTCATACCTAATACACTCCTTAAATAAATATCATACATAGTGTTACTGTTCCTCTCAATTTCCTTTGAATGCAATAATGACTAAAATTATTGCAATAACTTGGACTGTTTAATTAAATGTACTTAAAATCAAGAAAATATGAATACGCAAAACGGAAGAGGCAGTATATGCCATGAATCTTATACAAAAATAGTTTTTTTTTTTCATTCATAAAAGCACTGTTTTATTATTTTCTTAATTGATTCAACATACAATCTTTATGTACCTAAAAGTAAAAAAAGTGAGTCACAATTATACACATTCTGTAATAACTTTTTCTATCTCTAAAAGGGATGGAAACCATTTATTTTAATGTTGAAATTAATCTTAACCTAATTAATAATTATTTAAAATTAATTGAAACCAGTAATCAATAATAGATTTTACAGTTTCATCCTGTTTAGGGTTGCCCATCTACTAAAATCACAATGGAAATTTAAATAAAACTTGATAATATTAATTAGCATTTACCTCATAATTTGACAACTTTCTTTCAGGGACACCTTTCACAATGTTTTTTTTTTTATCAATTTTTACGGCCATTGTCAGCCATTTTGATACAAATGTTTGTTCAAATCAAATTTTAAATATGGTGGCTCTTACATCTAGTGCCATCTTTGGATGTGTGTAGAAACTGACATACTTTTTTGGCAATTAATGTTATTGCTGTAGCACTCAGTATCCGAATATGAAGAAGACAATTTGGGCACTTGATGTCTCTTTTATTTTGTGTATTTCATATATTTTTTTTAATAATTCAGCTTTATATAATTTGCACTGGATTATATTTTGCTAGAGCTACTAGAGTTTTGTAGATTAAAAGTGTATTATAAAATACAAATATTTCTCATCACTCCTAGTAAATTTTTTTTACATTAGTATCAAAAACAAAAGAAAGTATTCCGAATGTCCCTCGTAATTCTTTGTCGTTAGTTTTGTTATTAATAATTCAGTACATTCAGTTTATATTTAAGGATAGGATATTTTTGTTGCAACGTATTTATTTTTGATATTTTCTTAAATAGTATAGTGAATTCGCAAGTCTTGCGAATAATATCACAATTTGTAAGATTTTAATAAAATTTTCTAGTCTTAGTACTACATTTAAAAGAAATATATTTTGTATTCAAATATTGGAACAATTCAAAAATGTTGTGATGTTTTTAATTAATGTATAATAAAGTACAAAATAGACTTAGGCTTAATATTTAAATGTTTTCATTTGTATGTTTTTAGAAATAGTATTTCATTATTTTTTATAAAATGTGACATGATGTTAATAAAAATATTTCTAAAAAAAAGTTTTTCAAAATGGTAAATTGAAATGGTAGTTTTATTTAGTAAATTCATTTTCATTCTATTAGGTTGATGCATAATTATCCACCGTTTAAAAAAATATATATTATAACATAACCAAAAATGAAAACAAACTCAAAAGATATTATGTACAATTATCATTCGGGGGCGTAGTCACCGTAATCGTGGACTGATTGATGTTGAAGTTCGCAGCCCATGCCCTAGTAGTGCAACTTTCCTCTACTTCCACAGCCGCCAGAAGGGCCTGGTTATCAAAATCTGAAGATCGATCCTTTTCTAACTTGTCGTCTAAGCTGGTATCACCACCTATGAACAAACCACTCTCGGCATGTCCTTTCGCTAATCATGCCTTCACCGAATAGATCGTTGAGATTGTGAAATGACAGCTTTCCACCCTTTCTCCTAGTGGTACAGCATAATGTGGCATGTATGTGTATGGTTTTCGATGCGCATTTTGATTTCCTAATCCTATTAAAGAATTATATTATGACAAATGTCAATTAATTGTCAAATAAAAAAAACAAAACGGCTAATAATTATGCATCAACCTAATAATTTATAATTTAACACTTATTATTAACAATTTTTTTTATTGTATCACAAAAATTATCAGTATTTTATGATGTAACATGTTTTTATTTAAATTCTAAAGAATTTATATGTAGTTTCATTATTATTGTGACATAAACAAGATATATTAAACAAATATGTTTGAAATAATAGTTTTTGATTTAAAATTTGGAAAACATTTTTCTTTCACTTTTTTGAAAAATAAATAAATTATTATAATATAATCTTTTGCATTATAATACTTAGTATAATTTTCATTAGTAATTATTATAATTTTTTTATTTATTTATATATTTTGTACAACTCCGAATATCAGATGGAATTTTCAAGTATTGTTTCATGAAAAAGGTTTGTAGTTATTTAAATGTGCCAATTGTCACACATGATTAACGTTTTTTTGAAGAAGAAGAACATCTGATCACCAGATGTTTCAGTTGGGTATTTTGATTGATATAACGCATTGGAGACTGCTTCTCAATGGTGCATTAATATTTGTATTGGTTCTTGTTGTGGTATGTTTAATGGTTCAATTTTGAGTGATAGATTCAGGTAGTCCTCGACTTTTGTACATAATGTCTTCTTAAAATATGTTAAATGTACCAAAGTAGAGCAAAATAAGTAAAACATAGTGCGTTTTATAATATTTATTTTACAATGGACACTTGGTTACTAAGACACATCAGATGTCTTTTTTTAAAACTTGCAAAGATTGCTGAATAGTAGTATTCTTTATCTTTTCTCGTTAGATACTTTGATATCTTGCCGTATCTCTATCGATTATTGCTCTGCGTACCTACTTATGATATATGTTCACCATTGGGATCACATTCTTCCATGCTATTTATAAATTTATCAGGATGCATGGAGGCTCCATTCATATTCTTCCAAGATACGCCGCTTTTAGAACACCTTATCTAAAGCTTGTCCATTTTCTATTTTTGTCTCGATCATATGAAGTATGAGTCCTTAAATTCATATCATATTAATACTTTTTCCATTTTTTACTAATTTTTATTAGTTGATAAGGGTGGAATATACCCCTTACTGATGAATTTTAATGTTTGAAGTTGTTGTAGGGGATTGGCAATATGCACAAAAGAAATAATAAATTGTATGAAAGTTAAGGACTACCTGTACAAAAGTTCTTGTATTTAAATAATATCATTATTTTAATATACCTGGTTTAGTTCACTGTGCTATTTTGTATCATTTAACATTTAAATTTGAGATATTATATCTTAAATTTATTGATTTTTGTTTCACGTACCTCAGAACATGACATCATCGATTTCATCATATTTTCTTGTTAGAAGAAAGAAGGCCATCTTATATTTGGATGTATATATTTTACAGTATTATGTTCCTTATCCGTGTAAAATGTAATCTAACTGTTGTTTTTAATATCGGTATGTGGTAATTTATTTCTTGTAACCTTTTTCTAAAATAAATTTATTTAGAACTCCCTTCTGTCATCTCTACCTATTGTTTGTTAAAAATAAATAAATTCATTTAAAACTCCCTTCTGTCATCTCTAATTTACTTTGACTACCTCCACACCCCACCCAAACCGCAACACATTTGTATAAACACGGCCAGGGAAGGCTCTGGACACAACTAATGCATAAAGAAATGTAAAGAGTGAGGGAAGGATAGAGTGTGATACGCTTACAGTCACTCGGGAGATTAACCAGGAAGAATAGTCCATCATTTGTTAACTAGGAAAGTAAATCTATTTCCCTGCGAAATGTATCATCTGGAGCTCGAGGCGGTGAGTTGTTTTTGAGAAATCTCTCCATCCTTCCCTCAAAAGACAAAGTAAAACGCCAATAGAAAGCACCACTAGCGCGATTGTGGTACTGTATTCTATCGTGTAATGCGTTCTAGGTAAATAAACAAATAAATACCATTTATCTAACTATATCCGCAGGTGTTTTCTATACAGTTTTGCTTCTCTTGAGGTGGAGTTGAATTTGTTTCCAATAATAAAGATCAGTACAAATTCACACAGTGAGTTATTTTGTTTTTTATTATTCAGTTGTATCTAACGGGTACTGATCTTTATTTTGGAGATTACTAACAGTTTAAAATATACTTTTTGTAATGTGGAAGTATTTTGATTTGGAATATTTTTTATCATTGAATATAAGGCATGCATTAAAATAGTTGATAAAATTTATTTTAAAAATAAATTTACTTTTACATGTAATAATGTTGTGTATGTTGTTAATCACACATAAACTAAACTCTAGGGAAAATCTGAATTTTCTTTTTATTTTGAATCATATTTGATAAATTCTACTACAAATGTGAATCATTTAAATCTATTCTGATTTGTGAAATATAATTGTGTAATTTTCATTATTATGTACATTTTTTTTTAGATTGGCTCTATGGTGGTACCCTGGCTGGGTTGTATCCCTACACCTCTTTCATATATTCCTCCAATAATAAAGTATTACCCATTGTGGTGAATAAACCTTTTGTGACAATCGACTCACCCGAGATGAATATTGTAGCTGTTGATGAGAAACCTGGCCGTGGTGTATTTGAAATAACAGACGATATTATTAATGCAATTGTTTTACGGGTTAAACAGAGCTTGCCTGCTGAGAGCCCCAAGCCTCAAATAATCGAAAGAATTGTTGAAAAATCTGACAATAACTTTGATCCGATGCTTTTGATACACCAACAAGATCTTATTGATAAACTTTCGGCTGAAATTAATGCTTTGAAAGCGACAAACAAACATGATGATGAAGAAAAAATATCTGCTCTGATATCAAAATATACCACGAAAACAATTGTTCAAATACTGGGTTTGGCAGCAAAAGATGGATCCACTCTTACGAATGAAGATATTAAACACGGACTGTTGAAAGAATCAAAAAGTTATGTAGATGAGAAATTAGTAGGATTTCAGCAGTTAGTATCAGGTGATTTGGACAAGATTGCTGAAGGTGTCACACTGGAATTAAAGGGAATTAAAAAGGACATGGTGTGCCCCTCGGGAGGGAAGCAAGTGATGCAGGTAGAGTCGGGTTGCCAATGCGTTGATCAGATCAAGAAGATTGTAAACGAAGCTCTCATTGTTTACGATGCTGACAAAACTGGCTTGGTGGATTACGCTATGGAATCAGCGGGTAAGTTTTCTTATAATATATATATATTTTTTTTTTGTTAGAATATTAAACTAATACTGATGTTACTATGTTCAGGATCTATCAGTGACACAGGTCTATCAAAACATTATTCAATTTTTTGATGAATGGAATGAAAATTGCTCGAAAACTTCAATTAATAACAGTCCACATATGACGATTAAAGACTCTTACTTTCATATCTGCCGTTACTTTTTGTATTAACATTTATATATAATCTGTTAATGAAATGCTCATATCTCTGAAGTAGATGAGACAGGGTTAGATTTATCTTTGAAAGGGCCCTGGGTTAATATATTATATTGGGACCCCCAAAAGCGAACTATTAATATTGATACGAAAATTAATATGTATTAATAATAATTAAAAATCTACAAATTATTTTGTTTCTTTTTTTGCATAACCACTTATTATTTCATAGAAATGTAAAAGATTCCATTTTTCACCTCGGGCTACCTACCAATTTGGGGGTCCTAGGCTATTATAGCCAATTTGGCACCATAGTAAATCCAGATCTCCTTACAACTTGGAACAATTTCAATATATATTTTTAATGTGTTCAGCCCTGAAGTAATTTGAACCAAGTCTATAATCTGTATAATATATTTTTGTATGTACATATTTAGACTTTCATCCATTCTGTTATTTTGCTGTAACATTATTAATTAATGAATCTGTAGTTTTCCTTAGAAAATTTATAGTTTTTAATCATGATCTTGAAAATTAAACATGAAGCTATTAAAAAATCTTTAATGAATCTCAAAACTGATCATAATTAACTTTATGGAATCCTGTTTTTTTTTCTTTCTATTATTTTATTTAGATTTCCATTTTATTTCTGAACAGACTGATTGTTTTATCGGCAGGTGGTCAGGTGATCTCAACTCGATGCACAGAGTCCTATCAGCCCCATAGTGCGGTGTACTCATTGCTTGGTGTACCGCTGTGGTCCCCGTCCTATTCTCCCAGGACTGTCATCACCCCGGGATCCTTGCCAGGGCAGTGCTGGGCCTTCAAAGGATTCCCCGGTTATCTTGGTAAATTTTATTTGAATTAATGCAAAATTTCATACAACTAGTAATTTTTTTAAACATGTATGTGATAAGTCCATAAAATATCATTCTAAGGTGTTCACACACTCACAAACAAGAACTGCATTTATTATGATTACCGTACATCTTATCAAGAGTGGAAGATTTGTCAGTAAAAATCACCATTTAATATCAAAATTTGACTTTATAATGACTAAATCTAAATAGCTAGTTTTGTTTCCAGCATTTACTGCAATAACTACCACTGTTCTCGCACTTAACGTCTGACATCTGCAGTGCTGGGGTTAAAAGTAATCGCATAGTAATTGAACAAAATATAGATACACTAAAGACACTTGTTAAAGTAAACCACATGTGACTACTATAAACATTACTGACTGTACACCGCCAACAGCAGAAACACAAACTAAGGACCGTGATCAGTAGTAACTTTTTACTAACGCCCGTAGTTAAAATTCTTTGCGGGTTGTTGATACATCAAATTTACTACTGTCAAAGCATAGATGGAGATGTCTTTTGGCGTGACAAATAATCATGAAATATGATTTATTTTATGCATTATCTATGGATTTTTTCGCCCAGGCGTTTGAAATCCGTCACTTTGGTGGTGAAATATTTTCATATTATATATTAAACAACGAGATCATCATCGGGCGAACTCTCATCACTAAGATAGCGGGATATTGAATGATTAATTGTCGTATACTGCAACTTTCAAAGTATCAATGTGTCTGATGACTTTTGGAACAGCTGTGAAAATTCCGCTATAATTTAACTATCGATTCTCGTTTTTACTATCGGATATCGCCGAGTAAAATAAGTTTACTACGGGATGTACTTTCGAGAAGTAAATATTTTTTTACTAACGATCAAACAACCCATTTTCGCAAAAAAAATTACTATAGTAAAAAGTTACTACTGTTCACACAACCGGCCCTTAGTACGTAGAGGAGCCAGAATTGTTTTGGTTCTTGTATCGGGACAAATAAAATTGAATTGTCTATCAGTAGGGCTAATTGGTGCGAAGAGGGGGAGAGTGAAGGGGATTATTTATTGAAAATAGTTCTAGAAGATTTGCAAAATTTTTGGATGGACCTCCAGGGTTTATAAAGTTAAATTTTCTGCGGTGTATATCAGCTAGTTGTAAATATAAAAAAGAAAAAAAATTAGTAACTTATTTTACTATAGTAAAACGTTACTACTGGTCACACAACCAGCCCTAACTTTACGCACTGCCGTCAAATTTGAAATTCTGTTACAATTTAGAATTTTGCACTTATGTATTAAAATTAAATTTAAATAACTGAACACGGACATTTTTATTTTTGAAAGTTCGTAAATTGAATGTTCATAAATAGAGGACTCACTGTAATGTATTTTTTAACATACATATCCATGCATACATTGTACATTCCAGTGTTTAAGCTGTATAAACGAATAAATGTGAGTGGGTTTTCCATGGAGCATACACCCAGCTTGCTGATCCCACACGGAGAGATAGATTCCGCACCAAAGATGTTTACAGTTTGGGTAAGTTTTTCTATTATTCGTCTTCCCTAAAATTAGTACTTTGAATAGCTTGTTGGTGTAGTGGTTAAGACGTTAGCTTAGTGATCTAGTGGTCGGGGGTTCGCGCCTCGTTCCAGAATACCAGCAAGTTAGTCCTATTTTCATAGACAAGCGTTTAGCTTAGTTTTAAAATAGTAAGAATATCGATGTGACATACATACCATGTACGCATCTCTATTTTTATTATTTTTAAATAAAAAATAAATATTTACAATTCTCGGTAAGTAACTCTTTGACCCCCGAATAATTTTTTTAAAAGATTTGCTTAAACATTTAAAAGAAAATTAAAAATCTTTTTTCCTCTTCAAATTTAAATATTGAGGTGGTTTTTGTTCTAAATATTGATATTGCCTTCTGCAATATTGGTAAATTATGGATTAAATCGGCGTTAACTTTGCCGAGTTTCAGTATCAAAATGGATGGATATAAATAAAACAATATTATGACTCTACTTGAGTTTATTTGCACTTACTCGAGTTTCGAGGGAAATAGTAACCCTCATCGATAGATGAAATATTAAACTATATTAACACTTCACCTGTCGAGAGTTACTGTTTCTCTGGAAACTCGAGTAGTGCAAATAAACTCATGTAGCGTTATAACATTGTTTTATTTATGTCCATCCATTTTGTATTGGTAAAATTGAAGCCTTTACAAAAAAAGCTTTTACAGTGCTGAAATTAATTGCATTCATCTGATACTTATTATTTTAGGAAAAAAATAAAGGTCTATAATTCGCGCAGTGTCCATGGGTAACTCGTGCTATTTTTGTATAATTATTTACGAATGTGCAATTATATATACTTAATTTAGAATGGAATTTGATAAAATGACAAATTTTCTATTGCTGTTCCATTTTATGAGCATTTAAAAAAAAATGCAAAT